>OY728128.1:1534677129-1536006542 GCA_963277665.1 Viscum album | reverse complement strand
ACATCCAATGAAAATAAATTGGTCCTTTGAGATGTATTTCAGTTGGAATATGGATAGTCAGATATAGCATGCATGTGGGAAATGATGGAGAAAATATTTTCTCTAACCTCACACAAAATTTTTGGGGCATCATCCATCATTTTTTGTAAGAATATACTGGAAAACATCATATTAAAATGATATTTAAACAAGGGGAAAAACCAAATAACAACCACCCTTACAATATTGGAAAAAAATATAACAAATTTCTATTGGAATTGACTCATGTAGAAGGATGTGATAATCATGTGTCTTCAATAATATTAGCTTCAACTCTCTTCTGTTGACCTCTTTAGATATGTATCTTTAATATTCATCGGGAACATTAATAGTCTCTAGTACATCCAGAAATTTCTTTTTTTATAGGTGTCATCAAATAAGAAGCACATACAAGTTTCCATTTATTTCCACTCATACGCACATGATACAATTCCTGTCTGATGCCCTAGTCCACCATGTCATGCCAAGACTGTAAATCATATTTTCTTTTTCCCTTAACATTTAGAAGAATTGAAAGAAAGATTTCACATATATTTATTTCAATTTTCATTACGTCTAAGAAATGACATAACAAACTGGTTGACCAATAAAGAAAATCAAAAAAGATACTTCTCTTCTCCAATTGTAATAGGATTTATTTGAAAACTTCTTTCTCTTTCCTAATTTCATTTGAACCTTCTCCTTTGAAAAACTGAAATCTTTCAATTCATTCATCACATCAGCTCCAAACATACACTGAGGTGGATCATCAATCTCCATGGTATTGTCAAATCTTTGACGACTATTTCTATATGGAATGGTCCATTGGTATGAATCATCGATAGTCCTATAAACTGAAACTAAAATTATGTTTTAGTCTTCTAGACCATGTATTCTTCATAAAAATATGGCATGATAGTTTTCCTTTCGTGCTCCCTCCCAACATCATTGCATAAGAAGGGAAATCATTGATCGCCCACATAAGTGCAACATGGATCTGGAATATCTCTTTCCAACATGCATCATATATGCGCACACCAGCATCCCAAAGAGGTTTCAACTAATTTATAAAAGTTTTCATGTATACATCAATATCATTGTCAGTATCAAAAGGGCAGATATGAGTGATACTCATGAAAGTGGATGGTTTTTTCATACACAACCATGGTGGAAGATTTTAAATGTGTAAAAAATGACCATGTGTTGTTCGACGTAAGAATCTTCCCAAACAGATTAAAATCGTCACATGAAATACCCAACCACACATTACACACGTCAGCTGCAATATCTAGATAATCGAGCATCAAATCTCTGCCTTGAAAATCCATTTGTAGGGTGAATAAACTCATCTTTAATCTTCGTTCTCTTGGTATCATTCCATCGCATTTTTAGGGATATGTCATCAAACATAAAAAGATTCTGGTGTTTGGGTATCAATGGAAAGTTCCACATTACTTTATGTGGCATGTGGGACGGTGTTCCATCCCCTTTTGGCTTCTAGCGGGATGTACTACATTTTATAAAATCATTTTTGTTCAACATTTTTCTCATAGAATAAAGTGCAATATTTTGGGAAAGCATTAATTTTGTTTCTTTAAAATCTTAGTTCCTCAACTGACGTCCATGCCATATATTGGTATGAGGGAATATCTACATCATCTGGAAGGAATTCCTTCAAGAAGGTAATAATGTAATCGATGGCAGTATTAGAAATCCCATACAAATTTTTCCCATGAAACAATTAGACTAAAAATTCATGCTTTTTCATTTTACTTCATTTTCGTTATACTAGAGTTGTGGAAGCATCGTTCAATTTTTTCACCCTGAACATATTATCATTTTCATCAGTCGCATCATGTGTTATCATATCGAAACCTTTTGGCTCGGAATCCTTTCTTTTTCATGATGATGAATAAATGGATACTGTTCATATAAAAAATTCTTCAATCCAGTCCTTTCATTTGGATCATGAGAAATTTGAGTTGTCATTTTCTCTCCATAGTGATACCACATAGAGTAGTTTTTCTTGAAACCCATACTGGAAGATGTGATAGCTGACTTTTTCATGGATCAACCACTATCATTAAACACACTTGTAATTGGGGGTAGTCTATGTGACCACTATATAAAGCATTATGAAATGAAAAATCTAAAAATCTATCCAAACTGTTTTCAAAATTTCTTGAGATCTTATTGGTTTCATACATACAAATTCTATCCATTTTGTAAAAAAAAATTATACGTCAAATTGTCAAAAGAAATTAAATAAAATTTAAGTTTCATCAAAAATATATTTAAGTAAACAATAATTTTCACTTTATATAAAACCATAATTCACACACTACTCTAATTGAGAATCATAATAAAAAAGATTGCAACATACTATATTTATAACAAAATATCTTTGGATAACTATATATGATTGTATGTGATCAATCTACACTTGTGGAGGAGAATTATTCAGGAGTTGAATAATTTTTTAGATCGAATAAATTTTATATTTTAGTAGATAATTTGACTGATCACATACATTGCCTATGGGGGGTGGGGGGTGTCCAGGGGGTGCGGGGTGTCCAGGGGTGACAGGGCTGTCTAGGGGGTCAGAGGTGTCTAGGGGTGGGGGGATATCTAGGGGGTCAGGGTGTTTAGGTGGGTGGGTTGTCCACAGGGGTGAGGGATATCCAAGGGGTATGGTGTGAGCATGGGGGTGGGCGGGCTATCCACGGGGGGAGGCGAGGTTTTCCAGGGGTCAGAGGTGTCTATGGGGTGGGGGGGATTTCCAGGTGGGTGGGGCTCTATAGGGGGTATGGGGCGTACAGGGGGTGAGCACGGGTTCAAATGGGTGGGAGGGGGCTGTCCAGGGGGGGTACGAGGAGTCCAAGTGGGTGGGCGGGGTAGTCCACGAGGGTGGTCGGGCTTTCCACGAGGGTGGTGGTGTTTTCCAGTGGGGTCGAGGGTGTCAAGTGGTGGGGGATTTTTCAGGGTTGGGGTGAGGTTGGGGGATGGTGTGGGTGTCAGGGGGTGGTGGGAGGGTGTCCCGGGGGGGTAGTTGGGCTATCCACAGGGGGTGGGGGATTTCGAGGGGGGGGGTACGGGCTGTATACAGGGGTGAGCGGGCTGTCTATGGTGGTGGTGGTGCTAACCAGGTGGGGGCTGTCCAAGAGGGAACAGAGTGTCCAGGGGGTGAGCGGGGTTTCCAGGGTGTGGGGCAGGGCTGTCCAGGGGATATGTGGTGTCAAGGGGTTGGTGGACTATCCAAGGGGGTAGTGGGGACTGTCCCAGGGGGGGTCGGGGGGGGTGTCTTGGGGTGGGGCGTTTTCCAGGGGTGGGGGCTGTCCAGGGAGTACGAGGTGTCCCTGGGGGTTAACAATGTTTCCGGGGGGTGGGAGAGGTTATCCATGGTGGGTACAGAGTGTCCATGGTGGTGGTGTGGGCTGTCATGGGGGGTGGCGGGGCTGTCCAGGGGGTGGTCGGGCTGTCCACGGGGGGTGTTCCAGCTCTTCACGGGGGGTGGAGGGGCTTTCATGTGGGGTTGGGTGTCAAGGGGGGGTAGAGGGGGGCTTTCCAGGGATGGGGGAATCCATGGGGATGGGGGGTGTCTGGGGGGGTGGGTGTCCATGGGGTGGTGGGCAAGCTGTCAACGGTTGTAGGGGGCTGTCCACGGGGGGTACGAGCTGTCCAAGTGGTGGACAGGTAGTCCACGGGGGTGGCGGGCCTATCCTAGGGGGTCGGGGGGGTGTCCAGTTGGGGAGTGGGGGATAATCTTGGGGGGGTATCTAGGGGGTGGGTGGGTTCTCTAGGGGTGGTGGGGATATCAAGGGGGAACATGGTGTCCAGGGGGGTGGGCGGGCTGTCCACGGGGGGGGGGGGGGGGGGGGGGGGGGTTTCGGGGCTATCCACGAGGATGGAGGGGCTATCTAGTGGGGGTCTGGGGTGTCTGGGGGGGCTTTCCAGGGTGTGGGGGTAGTTTGGGGGGGGTGGGGGATGGGGGTGTCTGTGGGGTGGTAGGTGGGTGTAAAGGGGGGGCTATCCACGGGGTGAGGGCTGTCTATGGGGGATGGGGGGTGTACAGGGGGTGGGCGCCCTGTCCACGGGGGTGGCGGGGCTTTCCAGGGGTATCAGGGGTGTTTAGGGGGGTGGGGGGCTTTCCAAGGGGTCGCACAGGTGGTTTGAGGTATCTAAGGGGTGTGGGCGGGTTGTACAGGAGGGGTGGCAGGGGCTGTCCAGGGGGTATGGGGTGGGTGGGCGGGCTGCTACGGTGTTGGTGGGGCTATCCAGGGTGTATGGAATGTCCAAGGGGGGTTGGTGGGCAATCCAAATGGGTGGGGGTGGGGGTGGGGGCTGTTCAGGGGGGTATGAGGCGTCCAGGGGGCGTGGGCGGGCTGTCCGACGGGGGGTGGCAGGACTATCCAGGGGATCGGGCGGTCTAGGAGGTGGCTTTCCAGGGGTGGGGGAAGTCTAGGGGGAACATGGTTGGTGGGCGGGCTTTCCACAAGAGTGGAGGCTATCCAAGGGTACAGGGTGTCCAGTGGGGGTGGGATGGCTATCCATAGGGGGTGGTTGGGGGCTGTCCACGGGGGTGGAAGGGCAGTCTATGGGGGTGGAATGGCTATCCATGGGTGGGGGGTGTCCCAAGGGGTGGGGGAGGGGATGTCTAGGGGTGGGTTCTGTCCAAGGGGTGGGGGTGTCCACCCCCAAACAAGGGTCGTAAAATCCAATCATTATTCAATTATAGCATTATTTCAACCTATTATAGATGATAGAGACGAATGTTGGTGTAAACCATGAATATAATACCTACAAATCACAACACACAAGCAATTGTAAAAACACCACCAAATATCATACATGGATCAGATTTTATGAGCCATGTTTCGATGGGACACTACTCAAATGATTATGAGCCTTGTTATTTCATTTGGTGACATGGAGTTGTATGAATCTTATATTTGTATGGGATCAATACAGATAGTGGAGAAGAACCTGAGTGAGATATCGTTTGTAGAGATTGATTCATCTTGGAAGGGTAAGAGTCAGTGTTGGTATGGAACTCTTTGAAAAGTCTTAACATGGTGAAACAAACTATACATTGGTTATATTTGATTCCAATTTTTTAGAGTATCAGAGTGTACAACCCACCCCCTCCCTAGAGAGCCCACCCCCACCCCCCCACACCCTTACAACACCATACCCCCCTGCACCCCCTACCCTGATAGCCCACCCCCACCCCAACTGGACACCCCCACCACCAACCGCACCTATACATCCCATCCCCCCTCATCACTAGACAACCAACACCCCCCCCCCCCCCCTCCACCTAAGATAGCCCACCCCACACCCCCTTGGATAGCCCACCCCCCGTGACAGCCCACGCCCCCTCCCCCACCTAGTTAGCCCACCAACCACCACCTAGGGACAACCCACCCCCTCCCTGGACCCCCCCCCCACACCTGGACATCCCATGCCCCCACCCCCATTGGACACACCCCCCCCCCCGGACCCAATACCATACCCCCCATACCTTACCTGTATAGCCCCCCACCCCTAGGACAACCCACCCCTCCCTAGACCGCCCACACACCCCCTCTCCTACAGCCCCCCCCCCCCACCTAGACAACCCCCCCTCCCCACCTAGACACCCCACCCCCACACCCTCCTCGAAAGCCCACCCCACCCCCACCTGGACAACCCCCCACCCCCACCTGGACAACCCCCCCCCCCCCCCCCCCCACCTGGACACCCCCCTGACCCCCTGGACAAACCCACACCCCTCCTTGGGAAAACCCATACCCCCTACCCCACACTCCTATAGGCCCCTCCCCGCTACAGCCACTACCCCTGGACAACCCACCCCGCACCCTAACAACCCCCCACACTTGGATATCCCCCCCCTACCCCTCCTTCATCCCCCCTTAGGGTATTTTTTTAAATCATTTCATTCATTATGAAAGACAAACTATCATGCATTATCCATTTCATTCAAAACAACCAATTCAACGTATCAAAACATGACTAATTCAAATTATCAAAACATAAAAATTTAAATTTATCAAAACATAACAAAATCCAATTATAAGGCTCTATGGGGTTACTTAGAAAACGTCATTGGGAGAAAGGGAAATCAATTACATTGTTAATTCCAATTAAAAATTGGGTCAGCCACTTATGAGGTGCGGTAGTGTCTAGGAGGAGTGGTGGTGTCCATGGGGGGTTGTCAAAGGGGGTGGGGCGGGGCGGGGTTTTCCAGGGGGATGGTGTCTAGGGGGTGGGGGTTTCGAGGGGTGGTGGGGGTATCTAGGGTGTGGTGGAGGTGGGCGGTGGGGGCTGTCCCATGGGCAGTGAGGGGTGTCCAACGGGGTGGGGGTGGGGCTATCATGGGGGGTGGTGGAGGGGGATGTCCAAAGGGTTCGGGTGTCCAAGGGCGGTGGCAGTGTCCATGGGGTGGGGGAGAGCATTGTCCCAATGGGTGGGGGTGTCTAAGAGGTGGGGGTGTAGGGGGTGGGGTTCTGTTTAATGGGGGTGTCCAGGGGGGTTGGAGGTGTCTAGGGGGGTAGGGTGGGGCGAGTGTTCACAATTACAATCCATCATCCAACCAACTCGAAAATCCAAATCCAATTTTCAACCAAATTAAAGTTCAAAACACATATAACAAACCCTTTACCACTCTACACTAAACAAACCCTTTACCATGTTTGAAGTGAAGACCAAAAAAACCTAAAACAAATCCAAAGGGTTTGATACTCTAAAGATATCAATAACTATAATTTAGCTGAATCAAAATAGAAAATAAAAAAAGGAGAATAACACTAAGACAAAAGGAATCACTTACTAATTTCTAGTGTAGAAATAAAACTTTGTTTGATTGCAGAATGATATATGGCTGGAAGGAGTTTCACGACTGAGATGACTTCGGGAGGATCCCTGGATTAGGTATGTAATTGGGCTGAGTGGGAGCTGGGGCGCTGGGTATTTGGGGGGAAAAACATTCCCAACGGGTTTTAAAACTCGTTGGGAAAGCCTCTCTTTACAAATTGTTTTAACTAAACCATTGGTATATATTAGAGGAACTAAATATTTCCATATGGTGTTTTAAAAACATTGGTAATTTTTAACTATATTAACAAATTTGCCAATAGTTTGAGAAAACCTTTGGAAAATTTGTCTTTTTACAGTATACCAATGGTTTCTTCAAACTGTTGGTATATATCCGTTGGGAAAACCACCATTTCTAGTAGTAGAGGGATCCATAGATATCCCATTACTTGTGATAATATGAGCCATGAATGGGACCTCATTGAAGCAGAAATCTCACTTAATATACTTTTCATAGAGATTATCCTTTTACAAGGTCTCAATTATGGTTCTTTGATGCTCCTCGTGCTTCTCCTTGGCTTTGGAGTATATTAGAATATTGTAAATAAAAACTACCACAAAATTTTTGAGGTAATCTCTAAAGAATATATTCCTCATGTCCGTAAATATTTCTAAAGAAATAGTTGCTCTGAAATACATTACTATGAATCCATAGTGCATGTACCTTGTACAGAAAGCTGCCTAGGGGATATCCCCCTTCTTCACCATCACTTGGTAATATCGTGACCGCAAATCCACCATGGAGAAGTATTATGCTCCAAATAGCTGATTGAAAAAGTAATAAATTCAGGGAGAGGATACTTTTTCTTTATCATAATTTTGTTGAGCTCACCATAATCAATTCCATGGTGCATTGACCCATCCTTCTTCTTTATGAAGAGCAATACTGCACCCCATGGTGATTTAGTTGGGAATATAAACCCTTTATCCAGATTCTCCTGTAGTTGTTTCTTTAGTTCCAAAAGCTCCAAAACAGCCATTCTATATGGATTCTTAGATATTATCAATTCCCTTGGTATAATATCAATTGAGAATTGAACATCTATTGGAGGAGGAAGACTAGGCAATTCGTTGGAAAATATTTTAGTGAATTCTTTCACCATAGGCATGTCTTCAAGAATGGTTTCTTCATTAGACACAATCATATGAGAAAGATACACATTATCATAGGGAAGTAATATCCATTCATGAGATGATGGTGATAAAGAATATTCATCATCATCCTTGCATTTGTACAAAATCAGGGGTCGATTCACCATATGGGGCGTGATTCGCCTCTCATGGACTTTTATGTTTTCTCTGTAGAGGGAAATCCAATCAATGCCAATAATTACATCAAATTCCACCATAGGGAGTATAGTGAGATTTTACAGGATGTTCAAGACAAAAATAGTTTTAGGGGAGGATTTAAATTCATTGGATGTGATGATTGCCCCAATTTTGGTTCTCACCAACATCTTTACTTCCTTGATTTTTCGTGGTGTTGGGATTGTTCTACTAAACCTTCAGGATATAAAAGAATGCGTATAACTAGAATCAAAAAGTACATTCACGATTCATGAATGAATAACTAGTGTACATATCACTACAATATTGTTGGGGTTCAATTTGGTGGTAGTGATGGAAAAAGATCACCCTTTCTCCCTTGGAGGTTGTTGATTGTCTCTGAAAACCCTCAGCATAGCGAAAATGTTTTGAAAGTGACTTAGTTATTTGTAGTTGAAATAATTAACAATGCATCAAGGGTTTAAAAGAGTTTTCCTTTACTCTATCACATCCCTGGGTTTTTCTTGTCGAGAGTTAACGGCCAGGTTCCCTTCTCTTTTACACATAAATCATGTCCTCATCCTCTTCCATCAATATCTACGGTGTTTGATTCTGTACCATTGGCATGTAGGGTGCTGGATTTTCTTAGCACTGTTGGATTTATCCATCGGACCTCCAGAATAAAATTATACCTTATGTTTCTTATTCCCATGATACCCCTGATATTGACCGATATATATTTCAACTTTTTGGGCACATTGGAAAATTTCCTCAAAGCTCTCGAAGTCGCATATCGCTATGGATTTCTGTAGGCTTGGATTTGGCCCACCAAATAAGTAGTCAACCATGCATTCGGGGGTGACAAAAAATCCAGAGGCATATCATGAAAACCTTGTGAAACTTACGTTGTATTCTCTGATGGATTCTTCATCTTTTTTCATGAGGGAGAGGAAGTCTCTTTCCATCTTCATTCTGAGGGTGCGAGGAAAATACTTGTTGAAAAAATTTTCCATAAATCCTCCCATTCCAACGCATAGATCACCTCTTTAGGCATTGTATTTTTTATCAATGTCCACCATTGATCGTCTTCAACATCCATACAATAAGAATCCAGAAGTACCTTCTCTTTTTTATGACATAGAATGATGGAAATGATCATTTCAACAGAGTTTATCCATTGATCTAAAATTGAGGGATTGGATAATTTATTAAATGTAGAAGGCCTTTGTCTCATGATTCTATCGATTGTGACTTATTATTTCTTGGGGGTGAATGTTACTCTTGACCAAGGATTCTATTCAAAACACGATTTTACTGAGAGAGTGTCATTACAATGTTCGTGATTCCCACTCTCATCATATTGTGCATCTCATTAGATCATTCGTCACATGGATCTTTGCATCGGCTGTTAGCCCACGTCCTCCTATTTCTAGTCATTTGTTAGAATAAAAGAAAAGTTATGGGTAACACATAAAGGGTAATCGGAATACGAAAATGTATGACATATAAATTACTTTTATTTCTCTAACATGTTAATTTATATGCTTTAATCTATGTTATCCATGATCTACTTCCCAATATATACTCATAAGGGAATTTTTTTATTCCCTTATTAATTTTTCATACTAAGATTATGACTTTACCCAAGCATATCCACTGTGATTTTCGTAACCAAGAGTGAAGAAAGGACAGTTGTCGTGCACTATTTCCCATTTGAGTCTAGCTCAAAGTAGTGTTTTCATGTTTTTCCATTAGATACATCTATGCCAGAGCTGCCTCTACTTGATCATGCCTAGATAGGGATGTATTTTCTTGATAAACCACTTAATCTTTACTCACAAAAATTTAGGGGTGTTTTTATTGTACTTATTTTTATCCCAAAGGCATTCACTAGGTGTTTCTATACCTAATCAAAAATATAATTAAACATATCCTATGATACCAACATTAACAACCCAACTAATTATTTAACACATAGTCAAAATTTATTATATAAAACCATTACTTTATAAAACATAGAAGATCTAGAGGTATAGTGTCTTTGGGAATTAAGAACACTACATAAAAAATTTATACATAAAACACGACATCTTATTGAAAACTTCTTTTACATGACTACACCATTCCTTCATACTTAGCATTGCATGAGATAAACTGAGGAAATGTATAACAAAAGGGTGAACTGTAAAGCCTAGAAACTGATTAAAAGTCATAACATGAAAAATATAGTACATGATAGGAAATAGTCATATCAATGGATTATAAGAGAAACATGAACATAAAGGCATGATATAGCATGATTATCATAACATTGAAATGTGGATCAACATTTAACATGACATTAGCATGATCCAAGGCTTATTTCACATAGATCATGAGTAAACCCTCACATACCTTGAATTATCATGAGTAAACCCTCATTGAACATGACTTATCATGATACTAATATTTACCCAATTCATTGGAGCGCTATCAGGGAACACCCTTCTTAATCATTTCATTTCATGCATAAGTGTGCCACATGGATCATATAACATGTATTCATTAAACATCATTTTGTATTCCATGATAATGGATGTTTAATTAATAAATGAAACTATATAATCTGTAATAAATGTTCATAAAGTTTAATACCCTTTATAGAGAAATGGTTATTGTATTAACTACACATCAACATTGGCTTGGAAAAATGCGGTGCAATTTCAGCAGCATAATGACATGACATAAGAATTTTTAAAAATAGTTTTTGAGAGAGAAATAGGTGTCTGATCATATTTTCATGATTTGGAAATTAATGGGGTCATATTGATACATGTCCCAACATATTTAATTTAATTTAGATTCATAATACAAAATAATTGTTTGAATGTAAATGAGAAGAGATAAATTCCTCATAGAATTTTAACATGGTAACAGGTGTACATGGGAGGAATTAGTGAGATAGAAAAAGGTATCTCATCATTCAAACATACTGAGGGAATTATGGGGGAGGATAGAAATCATACACCATCATTTTTAATTTAATCTAAAAGGGAATACCAACATATTAAAACTTGGAAAAAATTAGAATGGAAGAAATACTTTTCTTGGAAGTGTGATCCCAAAGGACTGGGGGGATTGAGAGAGGATTCATGGGATCATGGGGCACCATGGGAGGATTATAGAGAGTCTAGGTTAGATTTTGGTCAACCACTAAAGGCATTAAGTGAAGAGGAAGTAGGAGATTGCATTGGTTTATATAGGAAAACAGAGTGAATTCTTTATTATTTAGGTTTTGGGAACCACACATAAAACTAATCAAAACCACAAACCAAACCATGGTTTTTTCTCCGTGTTTTTTCCAATGTTGATTCGAAAAAATTTTGTTATAATTTCAATGGCCAAAATTTTTAAAATATTATGCTACCTTATAAGTAGGTGAGTCACACTCTCAAAGAAATGAATTTAAAAAGTTAAAATGTTTTATAAGTATTGGGGGTCCACTAAGGCTCTATAAAATAAATAAAACAAACCTAAAATCACATTATTTTAAGGGTAAAACCTATATTGGAATAAACCCCCATTTATTGTATTTTATTATATCACTATTAAGTCATTATGATGTCATAAAAAACATTATATGTTTAAACGGTATTAAATAATTCCCCAAAAATTCGATTGTCTCAAAAAAATATGAATAATTTACCATTAGATATTGTATTATTCATGATTAGGAAAGTTATATTCATTTTATTTATATATTTTTCCAAATATGTTCACTTTCACTTTTAAAATAAAAACAATAATTTATTGAAAATTCTTGGGTTTTGACCAAAAAATTTTAAAACATTAATAAAAATTACAATTGTATTCTTAAAAACAATATTATCATTTATATTGAATAAAAATTAATTTAGTAATAATAATATTTTATTAAAATATTATTTAATTCAAACAATCCATTAATTCTTAAAAACATAGTTCTTAATTTAATATTAACTAGAAATGCTATTTTTCTTTAAAACCCAGTTACAATGTAACAATAATGAAATTATTTTACAATATTTATAGTGAAAATAAATAACATAATCATAGTTCTAGGTTCTTGTTACAGAACACTTAATGAAACCCACATAAGACCTAATGGTAAGGAGAGTGATGGTGACTGACTCTTGAGGTGCTCCGCTAACCTCACTTGGGTGGTAATCTCTATCAACACCTACTTCTCCCATAAGAGGTTCTGTTCAATCTTATCATGTCGATGCTAAGCATGGGATTGATCAAGAGCGAAGCCCAGTGATGCAACTTCCTTTCTGAGGTCCGTCAAAGGGGCTTCGTATGGAGTAATTCTACTAAATGATCCCATCACTTCATTTTTTTGAGTAATTGTATTTGTTAAATCCCTTTATTTATATTAATCATGTGATCATTGTTAAATGACTATATTAGAAATGGTAACAATTATTAATGGTATTTTAAAATCCCAAAATGTAAAACTAAATAAGTGTATATATTTTATATAACCATTTTACAAAATAATAAATTTAATTAGATCATGAAGAATTTTCATTAGTGAATTCTTGGGTCGTTACATATACAACTAACTATAAATATAAAAATTATTTTTGATGAACATTTTCATCCAATTCTCCACATAGAACATAAGTTTTGTAAATTTAGTATACAATACACGAATAAATAAATTGTTTTCAATAGCAACTTTTTATACACGTATAAATTCATACTAACCATATTGCAACATTCAGTCAACCAATCAATGAATAAATATACACATCCAAATAATACAAACACAAATATATATGACTTAATAATTAATCAATTCAATTAAATTTTTTTTCTTCCCTTAGTTCTAAAATTCATAGAAAATATATTTTGAATTTATAAATCAAATTTTTAGATTTAAAATATTATTAATAAGAGTACTTCAATATGAATTAATGACAAAAAACAATGTAATGAATTTTAATGGTTATATCATAGGGAAATTTTTTGATTTCTTCTATAACAAGGTTAATGAACCATGATTATAGATTAATAAAGTAACATACACTTAAACAATATCTTGTATGATGGGTTATTTATTTAAAACTATATTTATAAGGATCATCTCAAAGATTATATAAATTGTTTTGATAGTTAATCAATTGGTATTAATAGAATATCATGACTTGGTATGGAGGGAATATTTGTAATAGTTGGTAATCCAAATGGATTTACGAATGTGTGTGGCCAAAAAATTATATAAGAACTATTAACAATACCATGATAATTATATTTTATGAAAAATTATAATATAATGTTTATTTAATAGGTAGGGACTCAATATAACATGATATATCAAATTAATAATCTTTCGAAAGAGTTGGTTATAAAGTAAGCACATTACCAATGATCCCAATCCTATTATGTATTATTTTTTAGAAAAAGTTGACTAAAAAAACTATATAGCGAAACAATATCATTAAATGTATTTTATAGAATTTATATAAGGTTATAATAAATTTAGAACAAAAATACTGAATTGAAATAAACGTAATTGTAGATTCCTTGGTTGGGGATGTTGAGTCAATAAGGTTTTCCTTATGACTTTTTCATTCCTTCTTGTTTTGAAAATCACAAACACCTTATCTTTAAGGAAAATCACTTTTATAAGGAAAATCTCTTTTATAAGGAAAATTTCTTTTATTAGGAAAATTTATTTTATAAGGAAGATCACTTTTGTAAGAAAAATTATCCTTATCATATTTTCATCCATATATTTCTTAAGTATAAGATTCAGATTCATTTCTATATTCTCGTAATCGTTTGAAAATTTGATATGAAGCATTCTGTTTTGGGTTCTGAATTATGGATGAGAATTGTAATGAAGTTTCACTCCGAATTCCAGATGAGAACCGTAATGAAGTTTCATTCCGAATTCCGGATACGAACTCTGATAAAGTTCTACTCCGAATTCTACTATCATTCTAATAAAATATAATTCTCTTTCTAAAAAAATTATATTTTTAATTTTCATGAAATAACAATGTTTAGAAAAAAAATCATATCATATAAAAACATAAAAATGGAATTTGTTCCACTAATGATTTTTCTGAGTGATATCCTCAAAATAAGAATATATATTCATAAAAAAAATATATCATATTTTAGATTTTATGTTTTAGAAAAACATATTACCTAAAAAATCAAACTAATCAATATATTAAAATGTTCAAAAAAAATAAAATAAATCAAAAAATATTGACTAGAAATTCACCATATAATATTCATTTTGAATTTTGATTAAAATATAAAATTTTTAACAAAAAAATATTCAATCTTGTGATTTCTAATTAACCTATACCGACTAGATATGTTATCAATTCAATATGTGTCTATTGATTACCTTAATAAAGTTTTCATATGTCACTAAATTAATCATTAATGAAATTGAATGATAATAAATTTTGAATTTAAAAATATAAAATTTACAATTAAATTCATATCATAATTATTTTCAATTGAAATAGAATTTAAATTAATTTTTATTACTTCTATCTAAACAAATTATATCTAAAATCATATCATAATATCATATAAAAATTATATATATATGTGGATAAATTCCAACATGTGGAATAATTATTCATGATATTGAATGATTCTGTTCATATAGAATTGAACCCTCATTTATTAAATATTTAGACAAAATAACCCATCAATTCGTAAAAAAATATCAATCCAATATCACATTAATAATTTATATCTAATATATAATTAAAAATTCATTCAATATTTATTATTTTAACTCACATGTTCTAATATTTATATCATCAAATCTACCATTATATCAATTCTCAAAAAAATTAACTTCTACTATTTTGTAAATGTCATGTTAAAAAATATCCATGGGTTTTTAATCAACTAAAAAAAGTCCCTATTTACATACCTCTAGTTAGCTAATGTTGGAGAATAACATTAAGGGATAATCTATGAATATTGGGATATAATTTCCCTCTAAAATAATACACTCTTATTCTATAACATTTATTAAAAACTCAATGTTAGTTTTCATATATTATGTTGTATTAAAATATAAGAAAAAAATCCCCACATGGGGAACCCAACATCATTATCACAAGTGTAAATGAACAAATAATAAATAGTTTTAAAAAATGTACATAAAAAATTAAATAATGTTAAATGATACTTATTTTATGTAATCCGTTGGGAAAAATCCAATATTAAAATATATAAGGTAATGGAAAACAACCTCAATAACTATATAAATATATGAAAAAAAATAATGGAATAAAGATAAATGAAATAATGAGTTTTATCTAGTAAAATTCCAGACAATAATTACCCAAATTTATATGAACCATAACTCAAAGAACAACAGAAAAAAATATTGTCTATATGAGTATAAAAGGTATACAAATTGATCAAAAGTATTCAAAATTATTTTTAATTAAATCCATGACCCTATCTAAATATTATATTTGTGTGTAAATGTGTGTATATTAAACTATAAATTCATTTTAATGAGAGTATATTCCAAATAAGACCTACATTTAAGAATAACTAAAGAGATTACCCATTATGTTTTAGAGTCCAACATGTATCACTGAGGAAAAAACGGTTACTAGGTAATGAGAAATAAGTCACATGAGATCTATGAATCCATTAAAAAATCTAGATAAATGTTGGGTTCCTATATGTCTAATAATATATTCTAAATATTTGCTAATATAAAATAATATGATAGAAATATTGATCTAGTAAAGCATCCAACATAAAAGATAACAAAATTATTCATTGTTTTGTTTGATATTACCAAGGTAAAAATTAATGTTTCATGTTCACTTGAGTAAAGAATAACATAAAACAGTAACATTAACCCATGGACCTCGGTGTTATTTATAGGAAATAACCTTGATCCTTTTATTCAATGAAGTAATTAGAATCCCTAAATCAAACTCTCAGACCTTATAAGATTAAAAACTCATCATAATAACTCAATATCTTGATGATTATATTACCCAATAATATATCCCTCATCTGAAGTAAATGATATAAATCTCTATCTGTGAAATTGGGTTTCATGTTGTAAATATACATAACATCAAATATTTTTTATTACCATAATTAAGAATCAACAAAACACGAGAATTATAATTTTCCCTTCCAAAATAGCATTATATGTGTTCTTTATATACGATAAAGGGATCTATAATCTAGTACACCCCACTAAAATCACAAAAAATATTAAAATCACATTTAATGAAACTATACTCATAATATGAAATTAAAATTAAAGGATTTCATATAATAATTCATTAAACCTGATTTATAATATTAAAAAATTATATAAAAAATTCACCAAAGGTGAAACCATCATATATTGTACAAATTATTGATAATTAAATAATATAAATAAAATTAAATTTATGAAATAAAACATCATTAAAAAATTATTTTCCCCTATAGTGTTAAATACATGATAT
The DNA here is from genome assembly GCA_963277665.1 of Viscum album. Taxonomy (NCBI): domain Eukaryota; kingdom Viridiplantae; phylum Streptophyta; class Magnoliopsida; order Santalales; family Viscaceae; genus Viscum; species Viscum album. Next base: position 1,535,989,899 of record OY728128.1, on the reverse strand, counting down.
AAAAAAGGATTTGTAAATATAGGAATAACTGTAAAACCACCAATCGATTTTTTTTCTAGAATATAAATATTAAATTTATTAATGAGGAAAAAGCTAATGAAAATTATTTACCCCTATAGTATTAAATAAATGATATAAACAAGGATTCATAAATATAGGAATCACTGGAAAACCCCGAATTGCGTTTTTTCTGGAATATAAATATTCAATTTATTAATGAGGAAAAATCTATTGAAATCATACCAATCCATGATATAACATCTATTAATAATATATTTATTAATATTTTACCATAATATTTTTGATACACACTGGATAACTCCCCAAGACAATATATATATTCATGGTTTGTAAAAATAAAATAACCTCACAATCATCAAACATGAATAAAGAGCATAAATCTGAAGACCCTAGCGAATTATGTAACAACAAAATTCAATGCATTATATCAATAAAAACATCAATACTATAAAAATTAAAAAATTTATAAAAAGAGAACCATGGAAGTTATCACAAAAACTCAATAATAGAACACATGTAATTTAACATTGTTATTAAAATACATTATGTCCAAAATAATAACATACAATCAACTAGAAGATATCGGATAGAAACAATCTCTAGTAATAGTGACAAAACCAAATCACTAATAATTAAAAGAAACTATGTGTTGTTAACATCGCCCAACGACAACCTATTTATTGGAAAAAATAAAACCTCTTCTGAATAATCATTTGACAAAAAACCAAATATTATGATAATATTATATTATTACTAGTTTTTTCTTTATCCTATTAAAATAAATCAATAGTTTATATTATGGAATGTATAACCGCATATATGAATTGTATTATATAATTAATAAAATTTCCTTTATCCTCCTAATAATGGTACATAATTTATCTTTAAATGTTTTTATATCACCATCATAATTGATCTAAAAGTTATCCAATTGAACCAATGACACTCTAGTAATAGTATCAAGGATATGAAATTGGATTCAAACAGAAACAATTTCCCACTTGAAGGGTATATATAGTATTTCATTTACCTTCCTTTTGAAAAATTCTATATTATTTACCTTCAACTATATAAATGATCCTCTTATCACAATAAAATCATCATGGTCTCATTATGGTATAACATAACCCCATGTATTCTTTAATAATGATCGTAGTTAAATGTATGCGTATTTTACCTGTAACTATCATTCAATAGTTCTAGTTTTACACTTTTCACAAAAATAATGAAAATGTAATACTTTTGGTGAATGTTATATATCTATTAATGAAATAATATATTATTGGTAAGATGTATTTAACATTTAGTATCATAGAAAAACATTCAGCTTATATGATTCCATCTAATTACATCCATTGTACACTTTTCCCATATCAAATACTTCAAATCCTTTTTTCCTTTTTCATGCTCCACTTCTATAGTAAGTAGTACATATACTAGTTATAGTCATTAGATTCATCTCATTATTAATCCGTCATAAGTGAACACTTCACCTATGTTACATCTCTAACTATCTATATCACCTCAAAATTATTTTTAATAATATCCCTAAAATGATATATCTATTCAAAAACGTGGAGATCCTTTTATTCCTAAATTAATATAAAATATTATGCACTACAAAAATTCTAATTAATCCTTCTATGTATATGAAAATCTATAACATATAACATTTCTTTCAAAAATAATTTCATCGATTTTATGAACAATATATATATATATCAAACATGTGCCCACCAATTATTATTAATCTCTCTTATTTTATATTTTCTAAACTACTATTTCATGTACTTTTTATTTGAATAGTGTGAAGTAACCATCCAAAAGGTTTGAAATAGTATTTTATACAAACATACTTAATAACTCCAAAATCATATTGATGTAGTCATACAGATGCAATAACACATTCCTTATCTTTCAATAACTACTAATAATTACTCACACAATAATTCTTTTAAAAAAATTATCATTTATCTTGAATTTTCCAACCATTCCACTCTTATAATATATTATCAATTGAATATTCTAAACTAATAGTTGCATAACTTTTGTAATTAAGACATGTATGATGAAAATATCACCATGAGACATCCTAAAGTAACAATAATGATCCATATTGTACCATATCAAATCCTTATCATTCATGAAAAAAATAAAATATAATTTTTTATTTCCTAGATACAAATATAAAAATCTAAAATCATAATTTGAGACAACAAACTATATCCCCCATTATATTGTCTTTAAAACATTATAGTATCACAAGGAAAACTTTTTCCTCCAAATCTCAATTAAGAACATTCATCTTCAAATCAAATTTATCATGATGTGGACCTATGTATGAAACCATTCTGAGCACTATCTAGATAGTTATATAATTAATTGTAAAGGAAAGTATTTCAGTAAAAAAATCCATTCACTTTTTTTTAATCTTCCAAAACAAACTAAAATTTTATCATTTACAACCATGATCTTCTTCCTTCGACCAGTAGACTCATTTATTCATAGGTTCTCACATAAAAATTGGTTGATCAATTAGATCTCATTTTTTATTCATATATAGGGAATCCATTTCATCATTAATTATTATCTCCCACTTTTTGGAGTTATTTAGATGACTGAATGCTTATCATATTTGGAATTCCCCACCATTTATTAGAAGAAAATAGTGTTATTTTAATTAAAATTTTACATTGGTCTTCCAAACACAGTGAACCACTTTAACTAGGCTTGATGTTATAATACTCCCTATATAAAACAAATAATTTGTTCAATAATATTCTTAAAATAATGTATTTTTTACCTTTTTTATACCTCATGAGCCTTACATATTTCTATTATTTATATACTTTCAAGTCCCTTCATCCAATCAACTCTCCCAGAAATAATTGAAATTTACAAAAAAGTCATTGAATATAACATTATACTAATCTAATGGTTTTTTATTATAATAAAAACATCAACTAACTATTGAATCTCATGAAAGGATAATTAAATAAATAATAAATTAAAACTTCTTGTGAACATTCAACCATCACAATCCCAATTATCAAATGTATTTTCTATATCACCATACAAAATAAATAATAATATCTTGGAAATATAATCTAGCTTGTTATTTTAATTATATTTCACATGGGAATATATGATATTATAAATGAAATATAGAGGTGAGAAATCTAAAAGCTTATTAGTCTAAATTTATTAAGGTAACTCTTTCCATATTTGTATAGATAGACTCTTATTGACCTGTTGAGCCACAAATTTTTTTTTATCTTAGTAAAAATTATTTGGGAAACTAAAATTAGTCTATATTATTTAAATTCTTTCAAAATATGTCATATTCATCCATTTTACCATAATATATTACTATTATAACCTTCATAATCCCCTTTTAAACATGAATTCCATTTTCAAATCTATGTTATTTATTTATATATTTATTATAATCATTGATATTTTTCATGATCAAGCATTTCTACTTAAAGTTAGTTTAATTTTCCACCACGGACCTCAATATGATGAATGTACCAAATACATCCCACTTATACTTCAAAAACATCACCCGTTATTTTTTTATTATCATCGAGTATCAAAAAAATATTATTGTAAACCATCATGTGATTTTCCTAATGTTAGTCTGTATACATTGATATGAACTCACTCTGGATTTCGAGACATCAATGCATGAAAATGTATAATAAATGACACAATTTCCACACTATTGACTTTTTGGGCTATAGTCAGGATTCAAAACTGGGGAAGTAGCTGAAAAAACAATTAAAATAAAGTGCAGTGGTGGATTAATAAACCTTGTACATAAAAGTAATCATAATATCTCTATAGTCGCTATTTTCTTAGAACATTAACTATAGACTATCCTTTTTATCGTGGTTATTAATAAAATATCACAACATATGGATATAATAATAGTAAATAAAATATAACTATATCCAATGGGTTCCCTTATGGAACCAGCTATACCCATTGTCTAGTGCCCAAGGCTATAGGGTTTCAAGGAGATACCTATTTTTGACAGTTATATGACCATGGAAATAGGATGAAAAAATATCAAGAAGGACTAAAACCTCGTATCTCCTTTCTAAAAACATAGAGAAGTTACAAAAATCATTAATAAATCACTTATAGTCTTATATATAATAATTATATGAATAAATATATATTCAAAAAATATATATAATTTTTTTTTATTATGAAATAAATAATTAATAATAATAGTAATTCTCTTCTAATATATTGGCATAGTTTTCTAAGAGTGTGGCTATAATGATATATATATTCCTTATTTTAGAAATTACATTTATATAGGGATACCCATAGTTATGGTCATGACAATATAATAGTTTTATAGGCTTCCTATACCCTTCCTAAGAGAAATAATCTTTTCACAGTGGCTTGAGAACCACTATAGCCACAGTTTAAATAATTGTAACTATATAATACTCCATTTTTATTGTTTAATAAAAAATTTAAATATATTTTTTTTATCAAAATTTAGAAAACCGTGAAAATAGCTCATTTTATATTAAGAGAAAGTCTAATAGTGTGTATTTTAAAATTATATATACATCACACGATTCATACATAATTTTCATAATTTATAGTAAGCCATTATTTAATGAGGCTATCTTACCATTTTCACTCAAGTGAACATGATTGCAATGTCAAAAAACGATATCTCATGTAGATATACTAATAAAAATTGTTCAATAAAACATTCTCAACTCATATGAAACATAACTTTTCACCAATTTCTCCTCTTCCATAAAACGCTTTGTATTATTTCACAGTCTATATTAGAATATTTAAAATTACCCCACATCAACAAGAAGACATATAAAAGTTATATTCTTCATCAATTTTAATGCATTCCTTACTTGTTATAACTTTATAAAGTATTAATTATATTCTCAGTAGTGGTATTCATGAATAATTCTTGGAAGTTTACACAATAGACATTTTACAATTTATTTAAATATTCTTTTTAATCACCATAATAATATATAGGACAAATTAATGTCAATAATTATTACATCCATTATCTTGATCATGTTCCCTCAATATATATTCTTCTTTGATTCATTAGCTATCCACCCACCATACTATATTTTGTTCTAGAAAAATGATGTACATTATTTCATATGATTTCCTTGTTTATAATATGATTCAAGATATGGTAAAAAATGTAAGTCAACCATATAAAATAAGATAATAAAAATTGTAATCATTATATCCCATGATTTTGATAATCAATATAACAAGTTTTTTCTTTACTCTCTCTTTCATAACATCTCATTATAATAACTATATTGAATTCATTTAAATGATGTACTACTAAATTCTGTTTCTCCATATTCAGAACAGTGCCTCTCTGTATAACAAATTCATTTTTCATTACAATGGGATTCATATACATGTTTCTTATTATATTCATGATCTTAGTATTGTTAATATTCTCCCAAAATTGATATAAATTATTCTAATATCATGAATACAATTATAATTTCCTTTATTTCAATGTTCTCCCATTAATTTTTCTCTATGATCGCTAGCTCGATATTAGTTAATAGTTGATAAAAACTATCTAAAATATATAATCAGCTCTCTAGATATTAAAAAAAATAAATATATGTTCTATAGAACCTATAAAACAATTTTTTCATTATTAAATACCATGGACACGAAAAATAATATCATAAACAAATAATCAAATGAAAAATTTATAAGACAAGAACTTAGTAGGATTCATCACACCCCTGGGAATAAAAATAAAACCTCTAGAAGTAAAAACTCTAAAACCACTTTAATTCTCTAGGGAAACTACCTTATGTTTCGATAATGGTATGTTAAAATAGATCAAATCCTAGGAAATAAAATATAAAAAACCCCAAAATTCTTAAGGCATCTAAAAGTACTGTAAATAAGAAACACACCACACAACATATCAACCAAACTAGAAAAGTTTTTGAAAACTAATTGGTTTGTGTATAGAATAAAATAGATCATCTAACACACACATAAAAAAATAATATGAGGAATTTAACTTTGTTCAAGAAATACCATATATCATTAGTGAAAAAATAACAATACCATGGAATTGTGGGTTGATATTGTATCTGGAGTTATGAGTGATAAACACTAGTCACTACCTGACCGAATTAAATACATGTTATAGAAAAATTTGTGGGGACCACTTATTTATAACGAAACCATAAAAACATTATCCAACCACCATTATGTTTGGGGATAAAATATTATTAGAATATTCATTCATTTATTCTTATTTTATTAAATAGGTTAATCAAATTATTATTCGACACTTGTGAAAACAACCACTATCCCACCCAAATTCACCTAGTTGTTAATTATATATTCATCACCCCCCCCCAAACACTGATATTGATGTTAATGTTGTTATAGGAAACCATCTTGATTTATCCCTTGGTTCTCTAAATAATCAATTGATGATACATAAACAATTTCTGTAGTAGGAAAAATGATTCACATCTCCAAAATTTAATGAGAATTCTAGTACAAAAAATACATGATAACTACAAAAACAATATTTCATATGAGTATCAAGTTTAGTTAAATATTTAATAAATTAATTTATATAATAATTCAATATAAATTAAAAAACAATGAAAATTAAAAGGTATTTAGTACACTGTTATTCTTAATTATATTTCAATTATCACAACATTTTTCTTCCAAATTCATCACATACATATCATATTAAATATTATATTATTCAATTACGTATTAATGCTTCTAGTGGACCAATTATTTCCTCTACTTCATGTTTAACAACATTAATATTTCCTAAATACTTAAATGTACCAACAATATGTAATAAATTTATTTTTGCCTCCATTAAAAATTTATTAATCATAATATTCCAAAATATATCTAAGTCCATCATATATAAAAAGGGTCAAAATATCTCTTTATAAAAATAATAAATTATACTAATAAAATCTACATTAAAACAAGTATTTAAATATATATAATTATTATTATTATTTTTCAAATATATAATAATATCTTATGAAAGTAATAATTATGGCCAAAGTGATTTTATATATGTTAAATGCAAATTAAAAATTATTTTTTTTAGATTTTATTTTATTGTAAAATATGGATTCATTAATTAAATAATGAATTTTAATGTGTGTATTAATTTTTTCGACTTACTTATTGATTTTTATATATAGGAATATATAAATGATTATTTAAGAGCATATTTATGTTATATTATTCATTGTATCTATACTTGTATAGTAATGTATTAAATATGAATTAAATATTATATAAAATTAGGGGTTGATGTGGTGGTCTTTTACATGGAACAAGTAGGTGGATTAAAGGGGGATTGTTTCCACCTATTTAATTAAAAACTCTTTATGGCTATTATTATATATCGATATCTATAAATGTATCTCTTGGCCACCCTTCATGGCTATATATTCCTACTATTCAATTCCCTATCTATTTATTCCATTATAGTAACATATAGACATATGTGTGTTTTGAAACATAAATTTATTACTATAGAAAAATATATGTATGTTATTTTTTGGATTCATGTTTAGTGTATGTAAATAGTAGTTTTAAGATAGATACTGATAAAATATGTGTCTTTTATATCTTTTTTAATACTTAAACATTACACCCATACATAATTCACTCTCCCAAAATATAATGGCTTTTGTCTATTAGAGATTTTTTACATTGATGTCTTTTTACACAAAAGTGTTTCATTATCACAAACAAAATTCACCACAAAATATGACAACATTGACATATTCCTATATATAATTTTATGGGGAAATTGGGAAAAAATAGAGTGATATTTGAAGATCAGTAAGGGAAAACTTATCAATGGAACATGGAGAATTAGATCATAATCATATGAGAAAACATGAAGAAGGAATAAATATGTGATTAATAGAAAAATGTCATTGAATACTAATTAGTCACTATATGGAAATTTATATCATTGAATATGAAAACTACACAGTAAAATGATCATTATGAATATATAAAATATACCATAGAATGGAATTGTGAGAATATTAGATAATTATAATGAGCCGTATAAACATAACATATGAATGTGAAACCAGAATAAACTTGTAAAATCATAGAATTTTTCATGATTAATCACTAATTACAATATAACATAATGGATCAATCATCCCTAAACATGATCTATAAAATATTGTATCAAGAATCACTACCCATTTCCTATTAATTAATGGATCTGGTAGCACCAATATTGTCCTATAATAATCTCATGACATGTAAATATTTTCCCAATAAATTAGCTGGATATATAATTTTGGCCATATATATGTGACAAATGAATTTAATCACACATAAAATATTGATACAACCCTGTAAAGAGATTGGGTTCATAATATTTTTATTAGTTATCACATAAGTGGAAATAATGAATTTTATCATATGGAATGGAATTTAAAATCACTAGAAAGATACATATCCAAAGAAAAATATTTGGTTAAAACATGATTGGATGAAATTATCCAAGGTGATATATATTCCTAAGAAATAGTATAAAATGGATGGGAAAATATTGTAAGAGTTTTATTTGTGTACCTTTAATACTACTGTAAAATAGAGTAAAAAGGCACTATTAGGATCATTTTTAGAATGTGAAAAAATAATTTCATGACCTTATTTTATTAATAAATTCCCAAACAAAGGAACATTAAAAATAAATAAAGGAAAATATACATAAATATATAACATATGATAATTATTATATAGAAGTGGAAACAAATTCTTATTAAATCATTATTAACAGTTTTAAATAAAACCCAAATATATAAAGGAATTATCGGATTCACAATTGAATAAATAGGAAATGAAATTTAAATGGGTAAAAAGATAAAATTTATTAAATTTAAAAATTACAAAAAAATGGTATGAAAAAACATGGACATGTAATATAGATATCAAATATATAGGATATAAATTATTCTGAATTGTATTGGTTTATAAAGTAATAAAGTTTTCAAAAAAATTATTTTGGTACGAAAATTATAATGACCTAAGACTTTCATAAAAAAATATTACATCTATTTAGATTAATATTCAATACATTTCAAAAATAAATACTGGTACATTATAATGGTTTAGTTTATTTGGATAATACATATACAATATTCTTAATTAATGTTAGATCTAAAGAACTAACATTACGATCTCCCAATTAATAACTCTTTATAGACATACCCTACATAAACAATTCTTTATAACATGTTGAAATGGTAACAAATGATTAAGAGAAAACATTGCAGATATCAATTTATGTTCTAATAAAAAAAGATAAGAATAAGTGATTGAGATTATGAATATAACATACAATGTTCATGCCCAATCTATCATATATCATTAACATTATCTATGGCATAAAACATTTCCATTTCAAAATATATGAACCATAATATTGAGAAATAATCGTAAATACATCATGAACCATAAGATCATGTCATATAATTTAGGCACTATCATTAGTATATAAACAATTTCATATATCAAGGTTAACAACTAAGACCATAAAATGATAATGTATTGGGCATTAACACAAGTTTCTCTCTCCATAATTGATCATTCACCGTCACTTGTTTCTAATTTTTATAGTGTATTAGGCATCATCACCTATTTCACATAGTTGATCAAGCATATCATCCTATCTATCATAGTTACCTCATGATATATAATACATTATCTAATAAATTGGATGGGATATATGGGCCACACACATCATTAGTTATAACATGACCACCTCCCTTGGTTAGAACATAACAACCACCAATAGTTATAACATCAACACCATCCAACATTTTAACATAAACACATTCTCATAATGAAAACCATACATATGTTTTACACAAGATCACAAAATACAAATAATATCATGACCAATTCACATAAAATGGTCTCATAAATATTCCATAATAGTATACCCCATAGAAAGGAAATGGGATGCATAATAATCTCATCAATTCATCATAGACCAACTAATAGAAAATGAATATGCTTCATAAACATATCTTTATCATAATCATCAATCATAAAAATAAATAATATGAATGTTACAATTGGATCATATCCCTATTAAATCAAAATTAACATCAAAGGTTGTCATCATGGATGAAAATTATTTTGAAAGATCACTTGGTAAATTTTTTAAGGAAATTAAAATATCCAATTTGAAATTAAAATTTTAAAAAAATCAAAAAAAATTCAGAATAATTTCCTTTTAAAATAAACTTGTATGCTTATAAAATAAGCATGAAAAAAATTTGATCATGAAGGTGGTAAATTCTGTTCCCTCCTTACATTTTAAAAAAAATATTACTTTCACATTTTTGGTAAATTCAAAAAGATCCTTGTTTTGAAAAGGAAAATGAATATTTTTTAATGAATTTTGTAAAAATTAAAAAATTGGTATACATTTACTTAAAAATTATTGTATAATTTTAAAATAAATTATATAAAACATGTTTTGAAAACAATGTAATAGAAGAAGTAGTGGTTTTAATTGGAGAGAGAAATAAATTTCATTTTCCACTGAACATTTCATGTGCACACTCGATAACACAAAGATAGTAAAATTAAAGGAAAACATTCAGTTTCATGAAATAAACAAAGTATAATAAAATTTATGATTTTTGTGAAATTTATATTATAATATCTCTCCATTGAATGCATATAAAAAATAATCACTAAAAAAAGGGATTATAATGTATAATCTTTACGACATTGGTATCTTTGGAATAGTAAGTCCAATTAATGAAAAAACCTTATAAAGATATTTATATCCCATAATTATGATGATATGTATCACAAAAGGAATACATGTGTAGTTTATACAACAACAAAAAACGAAACAATTGATGTAAAGGGAATGTGTCCCAGGGAAATAAAAATGAGATTAATATCCCTTACCACTTTGGAAGATTTTGAATCATTAGCCCCATTATGGAATAACATCAAATGAAACACAAAATATCATTAATATAAGGATATGAGAGATATAAAATTTCAAATTGGAAGTATATACAACAAAAAAAGATATTAGTGGTCAATGTGGGATATCTATCCTAGAATGTTATTTGAGGCTTGAAATCCCATGCCTTTAGTTTATTCTTCCTTCACACACATTTGAAAATCTTTTAATATAAAAATATATTTATAATAAACTAATTACAGAACCATAATCATATATATTATACTATTTATTTTTTACTTATCACCTTTAATTACTAATTTATTAACAATTTCATATTAAAATAATGTTTCTGTTATTAACTACTTCGTTTTTTCATGTATGATTTACTTATGTATTTTTATTTATATCAATTTGTTCATGGTTTTATAATCTAAATAATATTAAACATGATATAAATCTCCAATAAATTAAATATATATTTATTTTTAATAATCCATTAAATTTATTAATATAAAATAAATTTCATTGTTCTTGGAGATGTTAGTTATTATGTACTCATGGACGTTGTTTCCATTTTCTTGATGGATAAAACAAAACAAATTTAAATAATATATTACCTTTATAGAATATTTTTTATTTCATATATATCACATATCTTTGTTAAATTTGTTCTTATTACCTTCAATTATAATCTTATATGATGAAAAAATCACATCATTGGGTTAGTTAAGAATGAATTAAATCACTTCATGAGGTGGTTATATGTCGTACACACGATCGACATTATCATATTCTCAAATAATTGGAAGTAAGAAGTTATACGTGATAATATAATTCAAGAATTATAATTTGGTCATAAATATCATAAAAATTTCTTAGATCCATCAATATATCCAGGCAATATAGTGGGTGATTGAAAATGGACTACATTAGTTCAGGGGTGGTATTCAGTTGTATATAAGATCAACAGTTTCATTTCCCACATGATGGAATAAGAGATAGATATAGGCAATTCCAATTACATAATAACATATTAGTTTGTGGGAGGTAATTATGTTTTTATATAATAATTTTTGAAGAATATTTTATAGTGTTATATTAATAAGTAAAACTAAAATTCATGGTTCAACATTATACCACTTCTTAAGATAACAACATTATATTTTTTCCCAAAGCCCTGTTAGGATGGTTTCATACTCAAAATCAGGACCCTAATAAGTGATGAAAAAAGTATGGTATTTATTTGGACTTTTATTGAATAAAATAAATGGATTTTGAAATTTTTATAATGATAGGAGATTGGAAATCCATTTATAAGTGGGGAAAGGAACCCACATGGAAATTTTCTAAAAGAAACCAAAATGATAATGCCATTCCCATGACAAAATATTCCAAATGACCACTGAATATTACTTAGTATAGGTTGGGATTTTAGTATGGATATCAAATATGATTTATACAAAATTTATAGGAAAACCTCACGTTATATGTTTCATTTAACCCCCCAAGAGATAAATCTGTCTTGACCTTAACCGTGAGAATAAATGTTTACTTGTTTTACTATTAATTTTGAAAAAAACATATGGTTAAATTATTATATAATATTAACTATTCAATTGAAAAATATACAATCCATTCTTAAATATTCCATTCATAAAATTTAAGTAATTTAATTTCAAATTATACCTATAGATGTGATTAAAACGTTATTTTAGAAGAAGAAAATTTTTGTATGATTGAAAGTTTATATATCGGCATACAATATGAAATTGATTCCAAAGGAAGAAATGTATTATTATATACATAATTTAAATATATTTACTTATAAAAAAATATTAAAATAAAATTGAACATATAAATTCATCAAACTAAAATACATTTTTTTAATAAAAATAGTATTTTTACTATTTATCGATTAATTAGTCATTCTAGAATATTATAAAAAATTCACTCAAATATAATATTAAAATGTATATTTAAAAATTGAATATTATTTTTCCAAATATATTTTCATTATATAGGAAACATTTCTTTAATTTTTTTCATAAAAAGTAATAAAAACATATCTAGAGAAAATGTTATTATCAAAGAAATTAAATTTATTTAGAAAAATTAATTTCATTCGGTGTTACATATAATGTAGGCTATACATTAAATTAAATTTATTTGAAAAAATATTCAATAAAATATCAGGTTGTCACAAATTATTAATTTCCATATATATAGATATAAAATAATATATGATATAGATATAGGGAATATTATAAAAACTATATAGAATATAATCCAAGAATAAGTTTTACCACTCAAAAAATGAGATTAAGTCAAGATAAATTGTTAAGAATTTTGTAATTCCTAAATAAAAATGAAAAAATATAAATGGAATGAGATTTAATTTTAAATACAATTAATCACATATAAATTATAAAAATAATAATTCAGTGTTGTTTTAGATAGACCATAAAAAGTAAAATTGCTGCATAATAAGAACACATGTCTCGAAAAAAAAAGATGAGATAAAAAATATTTATTTTTGATTTATAATTAGACAGTCAAGCTATAAATCAATGTATAATGAATTTAGTTTTATTAATATTCTATATAAATTAATTATTTATATATATATTTTTACGTAATTACATTCATCCCTATTTTCTTATTAGACATATATGAATAAGTCATATCTAAAATTAATCATCTAGTTTAAATAATTCCATTGGTATTATTCTTGATTTGAAATTTTTTTTTAGACCTATAAACCTTAACATGTATTCATCCCATTTAAAATTTTATTATAGATTACATAATTCTATTTTATATAGTTTAGGATTTACATGATTATCTAATGTATTTTACATTAATGGTTTGTGGATAACGGTTATACATTTTCCATTTTATGAATATGAAATTAAAATTTAGAATATATTTTATTAATTAATATATTTATACATATTATTATTAAAATATTATAAAAACATATTAAATTCATTATTATTACTTCTTAAAACTATTTAATCTTTTTAAATCATTCATGATGGAAGTGTTATAGAATCATTCATATAGTTGGAAAAAATGAACCAAAAAAGAGCATGTTATAAAAAAACGAATGATTATTAAAGTTTCATTTTATAATTAAAATATAACATTAATAGATGAATATTAATGGAATTCAATTATTATGAGTGTTTGAAATTTATTTGATGTAGTTATTGAAAGTAATTAAATTTTATTTATGAGAAGATCACATTTTCATCAAAGAGTCAAATCTCCTCTTAAATACGATGTTTGAAATGATGGATTAGGGACTCCTTGTGACCAAAATATATTAAAAATATGAGGTCCTTATTATGGAGGAAATTTTGGAACCAATTCAAAAGGAAACTGAAGAATATGAATATTTTGATATAAGAGTAATGTGTGGTTATTTATAACCATGGTGAGTGGTATGTTGAAATAAATAATTAAAAATTTTCATTTTCCATAATCCGAAGTTCTTTGCAACACTGCATAATTCTCCTAAAACATTCATATTGATAAAATAATATTTTAGTGAAATTATTTGTTAATTATCCCTATATTAGTTGAATCTGGTTGTGCATAAATATATATAATGTCGTATTCAATGTATCATACAATATTTAACCATTTTTTGTCTTTTAATATTTCTTATCAAAATTAAAAAACATAAAACATACATTAAATGGAAATTCTTGTTCAAAATATATGAATTTGTTTTAATGAAATAAACATATTAATGTTAAAAAAATTACTTTCAAAACAAACAAGCATAACATTAATAAAAGTACTAGAAAATAGTGTTCTAAATATTAAATGGTTCTAGTATTATTCACTACCATTTTAATAATAAATAAACGGGTATTTTATGAAATTAATATAATTATAAAACATTAAAAATCAATTTATTAATATAAAAATGCATAGAATAACAATTATTTGAAAAGAAACACTTTTATACATTAAATTGTTTCATTATTTCATTAAAATTAATTAACAATCCACTAACAAATATATTTTTTTTAAAATGAATTTTTATTAAAAAAATATTTCAAAAATTATAAATAAAATAATATAAAATCATTATTCTAATCTAATAATTTAAAAAAATAATTATTCATAAAAATTACATTAAATTTTATTTTCAAAAATTAGTTGGTAACCTCTACTATAATTTATATTATTTCGTATTTAAAAAAACTTGTTTTTAAAATGAATATTAACAATCCAAAACTAGTAATTTTATTTATTGTATTATACCCAACGATTATATAGTCCAAATGAATATATTGACCAATGTTCATATGCACATAATGACCATATAGGCTGAATAAAAAATTTAGGGCCATATTTCTCTTTCATTATCCTACATTAAAATATTTATTAAAAGGAAATGGACCAAATGTGGTTACATAGGTTTGATGTAATTTAATAATAGAGCATAATCATTAATAATTCCCACACACTCAGGGGGAAGGTAGCCAATTCATGATAAGGAAATAAAAAAAATGGACTTTGAGGTCCAAAAAGAAAGAAAGACCACTACATTATTCCCCTCAGGCCATGTGTGGTTAATGTTCATTTGATTGCTGATGAAGATCTTACATATATAGATGTGATAAGTAATTAACAAAGTGATGATGTTTTTCACTAGAAGATAATTTTAAATAATAGAATAATCAGTTTCAAAAGACTCAAGAATTACACCATGAGAGTGGAAAATATAAATCCCATTTGTGAGGGAAAAAAATATACTAGTAGAGAATCCCACATACCATAAAAATTACTCAATTAAAGAACCAACCAAACCACTAGTGTCATTAACAACTACCCTCCCACATTATGTTGAGGTCTCTAAAACCATAAAAATAAATTTTAAGTCCATTTTGGGTGCTCTTTAGTGGACTTATATCTCTTATTAGTGGGGGGTTCTAATGATAAGTGTTTTTATTTTTTGGTCATAAACATTCTCAAGGTGGGGGACTGAATCTGATTTTTATGAAAAGCGATCATTTCATCAACCATGATTTTGGACCTAAACACTAAATCTAGTCATGAACTGGGTTCCCATTTAAGATAATCCATGTTTATTTCATTGCAAATGCACTAATATAAAACCACTAAGAACATTGTTCACACCTTTTTCTACTGATTATTAGTTCCCATGGTGTGAAACTATGAATGAATAAAATCCACCTTATTGGACTTTAGTGAATTATTCTATTATGAGTTCAAAACATCCACACAATATAGTTTCCTCATTGTCTCCATTCAAGAATAGGTGAGAGGTAAAAATTTCGATATGATACTCTTTTGTAAAGGAATTCATAAACAAGAATGATCATATTTGTTCTAACCACCTCATTTGTTGAGATGGAGTCATTATGATTGTTTCAAATGGGGATGTTATATTTTGATAGGAAATATTTTTACCAGAGAGGTCCTCCCCATTAATTTGGTATGTATTTATCATGTATTAAATTATGAAAATCCTTAGTATATAAGTTATGTGATGTTGTGTTCAATATAAAAAACATTACTAGTCTGAGGATATAATATCACTGTTGAACATCTCATATTTCTGTTGGTTAAGGATGTCCTGATTGACACCGAGATGATTTTTGGCCAGAGATAATAACAGTTCAGGGGTTGGGATCCCTAAGATCCAAGAGTAGTTCTCATATAGTTCTGCTTCCAAAAATTAATAACACTATTTCCACTAAACCATCGTTAGTAGCGCCTAACCTCGAGGATGTGTAGGCTATGAGAATTCCATAAACCAGATATCTTCCCCCAAGTGCCTTCAATGTTTGGCACATATTTTTCTTAAATATATTTTTCAAAAAAGGATCACCCAACCATAACCTCCCTTGCCAACATATCATGTACACACTACATGGTCCCAATGACACTCCTTAGGCTGATACTTCCATCCTCTTTTTCCATCAACATCTTATCCCAAGATACCTACTGAAACAAAAACTTCTGCATGAGTATCCCAAATAAAGGAAAACTGACTATTTTTAATGTTACTCTTCGTTGAATTTGACAATTTTATATGAGAAGGGGAATATATAGGGATGGATGTGATAATTTAGTTAAGTAGTCTGATTCATCCCCCAAAATAGAGAGAAAATATTTCTAGTTAAGGATACAATTAAAAAAAATCAACTAATACTTCAAAGTGGTGGGTGTGGAGCCTACCAATGAGATTTGGGATCCTTGTATTTTCATGGGGACATTTTATCTCTGAACTCACAGGCCGTCTAAAATAAACTCTATTGTTCTCTATCAAACAATGTGTAAAATTAATGTACTTAGGTGAAATTAAGTGGCTTAACAAGGTTGTTCTCTAAGAATGATATGTTTAAAAACACATATTAAATGTATTTTCAAAAAAATAAAATAAATAACTATGTAAATTGATGGCGTTTATGATTATTAAACAATAATATGTATACTAAAATAAGACCTTATTTTTTATGATTGATTTAGGAAACAAAATGGGAAGATTGTTTTTTGAAAATGTGTTTAAAAGGAATAATAGATATAACTATACCAATTCATATTGTTATTAATCCTTATTATTCATATTAATGTACACATATTATGATACCATAATTTTCTAACCCCAGAACCCTAAAATAATTAACTTAACCGCAATGATGAAATTATATTAACCATAGTATAGCTTCAACCCATGTAATTGTAGAAACCTTCTTTTATTGTTATTCCAAGGATATATTACAATCAATTTTGAAATCATGATCTTATACATACAATAAGTAATAATTAATTGAGTTTATGGAATATATATTAACTCTAAAAATTGATCTTTTGTCGTTTCATTTACAGAATATGATTATTCTCTAACATTTCACATATTACTCGACCTCACATGTTTTGTGTTAACTATTTTGTATCTTTCATAGTATCTTTTAACAAAAAAAAGTCAATTAATAGATCATATTATCTAAATTATAGAATCTTGTATATTCAAAAAAATAAGTTAATAAACTTATAATTAGATCAATTACAAAGAAAAAAACAACTTTTTATTGGTGGTTTAGTCATTATTGAAACAATTTCCATGTAAAAAGGTTTAGAAAGGTTATAACTCAATCATAATTCTACACTTGATTTTTATCCCAAATGATGATTTGTATAAATGAATAAAATTTTAGAAAAAATAAAAAATATAATGTAAAATAAGATGTTTATTATAAATACATAAATATTACAATGTAAAGACGAACAAGATGGCTTTGATGATGGGATCCTTACCTAAAGAGATACACCTCTTGGAATTCTTAGAGAATTAGAGTAGAAACAATTCTAAACATCCATAAACATACTAATTCACTCCTAAACCCACTAAAAATTTAAAAAACACACACACATATAGAGTGGTGGGGAGGCTAGGGTTACAAGAGGTTGTAATTGTGAATAAGAAAATTCAGAAAAATATTTTAACCCAAAATGATCCACCTTATTGACCTCAAAACCCAATGAACTAGATATCCTTCCATAATGATTATTTGTGTAAGATTTATTCCAGTATATAATTACCAAATTAGAGACCAATCCAAGCTAATATGAAGATGATATGTCCCAAATGGTGAAATGTTGTTCAATGTGGAGAGTCCAGTCCAACATTGATTCCATGGCCCATTTACTCAAATTAAATGCATTATCCAGCTTAGATGGTCTAAATCAAAGCTTCTTCCCATTGAGTGAAGAATTGATCTAAATTTTTTTACATTTATATAATTAATAAAAATATAATTATAGCCAAAATTTTAATGTACATATTAAATTGGGAAATGGTATTTTCATTAAATTTTACAATGAATGATCTAATCCCAAAAATTCCAAAAATATTCTATTCAACATAATATGAGGAAATTATGTAATTTATTATCAATATAACATTAAATAATTTTTTTATCAACTCTCCAAAATGTACCCATTAGAAGTCCCAGGAAAATTCATATGTCATGTATTCTAAAAAATGGAAGAACATATGCATATTGATATTTCCCGATCCATAGTGGAAATATAGGAAAAGTAAGAATCACGTCAAGAAGTCAATCTCAATAAATTTTGATTTCATTATATCATAAATTATATCAAAACAAAATCCAATGTGATTGATGATACTAATAATAGAAAGACAAGTAATGGGTCTACCACGACATTAATTACCCATGTGTGTGTGTGACATCCATTTCATATTCATATCCCCACCCTTTATTGAATATATTCATGTCATGTAAAAAAATACCTAATTTAATTCCACCAAAACTTTTCTACATTCAATTGCAATAAAATTTAAAGAACCACTCACTTAATCCTTCTAGAAAGCCAAAACTTAAGCTCCCGACCTATTTATCCCCATGAGTTATAAATTTCATCACTTCTAACTTAATTAAGATGATATATTTTTGTGATCTGAACTTTTTTATATTTATTTTTTATGGTATAAAATTATAGGATATAAGGTATACACACATAAGTAAATTCAGTATAGTAATGAAACCAATTAATAGATAAATTAATGTATGGATCAACCATTAATATAAGACGCTTTTTTACCAAAATTGGTTATATAATCAATTTATAGAAAAATTATTGAAATTAATGATTGTGTGAAATGTTTTTTGGATAAATCAATGAAACAATTTACCATGAACAAATATCACAAATAATGGTGTAAAAAACAAAAAGAATTTATAATAACACATCTATTCATATCATCAGAGACTACAATAAATAAAATCCACCCATTAATGATGAAATCGTTCTCATGCTCAAAATTCTACAAATGAATTTGGAAAACATACATTTTTCATATGTTTCACATCCCAAAAATTTATATATAAATTTTATTTTATACATATTTTATTAAAATTATTATTTTATGTTCAAGACAAACATTGATTAATTTGTTAAGTTGAATATTTAAAACATATATAACATATCCTTAAATAATCTCATCAAATAAGTTTTTAAAAATGTATAAGTATTATATATTGTGTTATAATATTTTTAAATTAATTATTATTTTCATGAAAAAATATTAAATTTTAGTTTAATATTCCAAATTATAAATGAATACCATTTTTATAAGAATGATATTATTTAGAACTATGATGTTAATATAAATTATTATACTAAAATACATGTTCTATTAAAAGCATTAAAAATATGTTTTAATAAAATACATTTTGAAAATAAATTTTTTTAATAAATGATAATCATTATATATAAGTTGACAAATAAATGTTTAAACGTGATAAGTTATTTAATTAATAATATTTTGTAATATAAAAACATCAGTAAAAATAAATAAATATAATTAAATATAATATTAAAAGTAATATATTATTATAATTATTATAAATTTATCTTTTACAAAACATTGAATTATTATTATTAATTTGATCTAAATTATATAATATGAAATTAATAATATAATAGATAATTAAAATTTTGTAAGAAAATATATTATTATGAGTATTAATTTGTTTATATATATCACTAAACCGATATGTTTTATTTTAAAAATAATAAAATGGATATTAAAATAAAAATATTAAATAAAAATAACAAAACAAGGATATGTGTTAAATCAAAGTAAGGGGGATTGATTTCAAAAAGGGAGGCATCGACCAGTTTGAGAAAGGGGGCTTTCTAGGAGCCCATGCATTGGGTTGAGCAGAGATATAGAAGCCAAGGGATTCATATCCAGTGATGACGAAGAGTCTTGAAAGCTGAAGAGAAATCTATCATCAAGATCGGCAATCAGTGATGGTGGTATAAGTGACATTAACATAGTTCATTCTTGGAATAGGGTTTGGTTTCTGATGTAGTTTGACCATAAAGGGGATTGTTGACAAGGAAGGTGTGATGTTCTTTTTCTTCATATCTATGTGAGGAAGGTTTTTGTCTTAATTTGTATGTGATTAATATTCATTGATATACTTCATTGTGATATTTTTTTTATATCTCCTATTTTGAGCTCAATTTTTATCTGTAGTCCCTTGGTCATCATTTTTCTGTGACTCATTCAGTGTATATAGTGATCTCCACTCTTCTTTATTGAAAAAACATTATATGATTTACATTTTAATCATGAACAAATATATTTGGTCAGTTGATTGATTTTCAAACAACTATTAATTGTCTACCTCCTTTTCATTTTTGGACCAATATTATCAGTTTATAAAATTTTATAGTCATTTTAAATTGCATCCTTTAATGATTTGTGAATTTTTTTTCTTTGGTTGTTTGTATCTCAATACACAAGTTACTCAAAAAGATGGTATATTTTGATATTTTGAAATCTAAAATATTATCTTCTAGTACCCATATTATCTATTGTCTATATATTTATATCATTTCATAGTGGTGTATGTCTATAAAATCCTTATACCAGTGTGAAAATGAATATTTCTAAACTATTTTTTATTCCACTGTGAGAGTGAGTGTGTCTTGAAGCAGCAGTAGAAGAAGCCCTTCATCTTTTATATGTGAATCATGTAAGGGGTTAGTTTATTTATTTATTTATTTTTATTAATTTACATAATTTTTTTAAATTTATATTTAAGGGATATGAATTTATCAAAATTATTTTTAAATTTGGAATTCCTGTAAAATATGCTTGATCATATACTTTTATTAATCAATATATAATTAATGTTTTTAATGGATTAATTTTATTTTTATTTGAAATAATTCAATTTACGTTTTTAACATGAATTTATAATTTAGTATATGAATTATTTATTGTACAAAAATATTCTATTCTTCATCAATTGTATGGGATGATTTTATTTTTTCATCAAATTATTATTGACCTTCTCATTTTGATTGGGAAATTATTTTTATGAATAAAATTTTTATTTTGAAAATTATAATATAGTTTTAATTTTTTAAGGGAACTATTATCATTATTTTTCAAACAAGATATTAATTTTTTTATTAAAATATATTCATTATGAAATTTTTCTATATGAGAATATTTTGACATTACTTCAATTTTTTAAGTAGATACTAAGTTTAAGAAAAAAAATTATCTTAATTGATCAATATTATTTATTTCACTAAATATCTTTATTCCTTTAATATATATATATAATTATTCTAAATTCGAAGATTATATTATTTAGGTAAATATATATGTGCATGTGCACTATATTTTAAATTTTCAGTTCATATATGTAATAGAAATTTTCAAATTGAAAGAGGCATGTATTATTTTATAATTATAACTATTTTTGAAAAAATTTATTATGATTATTTATTTAGGTGGAAACGTGTATTAATTTATTTATGAAAATAATGGTCAAAAATTATATAATTTTATGAAATAGAATCATGTCATCATTTTTTAGGTTAATGATTATGACTATGTTCAAATTGATTATTCTTGACACTCCATACATATGTTTTTATATATGTCATACATATACAAATATGAATATTGAATTAATTATTATTTTACAAAAAACAACATCCGAATTTAATTTTATGATTTTAAAATTTTAATTTGAAAATGTGGTTTTTAAATATTTTTATCAGCACTCCTTGAAAATAATAGCTATTATGGGTTTTGGTTATACCAAATCATGAACTAAATTCCTAATGAATGTTCATACACATACATACATATAAATAAATGTTTTTATGTGTATTTAATGAATAATTACATATTTAATCCACAAAAATAGTAATCAATGTGTATATATATATAATGAAATCTCAAAAAAAAATTAGAAGATGGACGTTGTAAACATGATATGGAGTGGGGAGTGAACTTGTACTTCAATAAAGTGGGTAGGCCCGTACAGCCTTCAAATTTCCAACTGGACACATGATTTTATTTTCAAAATATTTCTTAATGTTTACAAAAAATCAATGGATTAATTTTAAATCATTCTCAACGTATAATTATTTTCAAAGTATTATAACATTTTAAAGTGGTATTTCAAAAATATATTTTTCGCAGAACTTTTAGAAAACTCCATATTGAGCAATTATGCTCACCCCCTTTTTTAATTTATTTTCCACATGTTCATTATATTTTTTAGAAAGTGTTCATATTTTTACT
Organism: Viscum album; assembly: GCA_963277665.1. NCBI lineage: Eukaryota > Viridiplantae > Streptophyta > Magnoliopsida > Santalales > Viscaceae > Viscum > Viscum album. The sequence goes on along the minus strand of OY728128.1, from coordinate 1,535,966,749 downwards.
TTGTTATCACACACAAATCCTTTTAGTCACTTTATTTTAATTTTAGACTACTATATATTTTTGTATGTAATTTTCTAATTTTATAAAAACTAGACTAGAAATGTTCTAGGTATAAAAAATTCATGGTGTATTTTCCCTTTTTCTATCATAAAAAAATACAAAAAAAATTCATATGTTGAAACTAGAAGTGCGAGTTCAGGGCTTCACAGTTGTTATTAAATCGATGGGCATTCCAACATTGAAGATTAAATGTTATATAAGTTGTAAATAATAGAAGTTTAATAGTTTTAGTTTCTCAATATTGATATTCAAAATATTCTTAATTCAAATTAATTAATTGCGGGGGAACAATTTATTTAAGGGGGAAATAATGTAACATCGTATAAATTATCTTCTTCATTTACTTGTACACATTTTTTTTAAATTTATTAATTTATAATCAATTTTTTTTAGTTAAATAGAATATTTTAAAAATATATAAGATTACATTAAATTTTATCATCAAATAAGATTTTATTAAATGTATAATTTTTATATCTTATGTTATAATATTTTGAATTTAATTATTATTTCCAAGAAATAAAATGTCATTTTCTTTTAATATTCAAAATTATAATAAAATATCATTTTTTTAAACATAATATTATTTTGAACTATGAAGTTAATATAAATAATAATATTTAAATACAAGTTATATTAAAATAATTTAAAATACGTTTTAAAAAATCACTTTTGAAATTATTTTTATTAATTAAATATAAGAATTTTTTATAATTTTAAATATAAATGTTAAAACATGATTTTTTTTGAATTAATAATAATTTTAAATTTAAATATTGTTTTGATGAAACTAAATAAAATTAAAGGTAATATTAAAAGTAATATTTTATTATTACTATTATAAATTTATCTTTTAAAAAATATTACATTATGATTACTAAAATAATCTGAATTATAGAATATTATTTTAAAAATATAATAAGTAATTAAAATATATATATATGTATAAGAGTGAATATAATTTTTTTACATATAATACTAAACATATATGTTTTATTTTATAAATGATAAAATGGATATAAAAATAAAATGATAAAAAAATAACAAAAAAATAGGGGATTTGAGTGAAATCGAACCAAGGGGTTCTGATTCACAAAGGGGGTATTGATCTGTTTGAGAAGGGGGCTTCACTGGAGGCCATACTTCGGTTCGATCTGAGCATTGGAAGCTGATGGTTCGAGATTCTATGATAATGATGTGTTTTGATCACTAAAGAGAGATCGACTGACAAGTTTGACGGTTAATGAGGGTTGTCTGAGTGGCATTAAGTTGCTTCTTTAATGCATTAGGTTTTTTTCTAGTGAGGTCCAACCACGGAGTTGATTTTTGATATGGAAATATTGGTTTTATTCAACATTATATCTATGTAAGGCTTTTTTTTCTTAATTTTTAGGTGTCTATCCTTTCGAGTTATATTTCATCATGAAATTTTGTCTTTTCTTCACTTACTTCTACCTCTGTTTTTATCTAATGTAACTTGGTCATCGTCTTTCTATGAATTGTTCAATAATAAATTGATCTACTATCTTCTTTCATGAATAATAATTATTTGGTATACTTTTGGATTATTAGTAAATAATATTGGTATGTTGATTTATTTTCGTCCAATTGTTTTTATCTATATATGATTAATTTTTGGACCGAGATTATCAGTTTATAAATTTTAAAGTCATTTCAAATTGTTTCTTTCAATGATTTATTCTTTTATTTTTCATCTACCTGCATTACTATACCCATTATTCTCGAAAATCATGTATATGCCACTATTTTAAAATCTCAAATAATCTCCTCTAGTCCTCAAATTACCAATTGTTTATATATTTATATCATCTCATAGTGAAGGCTATGTGAATAGAAGTATTATACTACCGATAGAGTTCCAATTTAAAAATGAATTGGTAGACCGATGTGAGAGTGAGTGTGTGTGCAAAGCAATAGAAGAAGATATCATTCATCTTTTGTCTGAGAATTATGTGAGGGGTTAGATTATTTATTTATTTACTTTAATTCAAATACATAATTTAGGTTTAATGTTAATAATTATAGGATATTTATTTATCAAAATTATTTTTTTATTTTGAATTCATGTTAAATAAGGTGAAATATATATTTTTGATAAACAATTTATAATTTATGGTTTTGTAAGGGATATATTTAATTTTTAATTTTAATATTTCTATTTATTTAAAAATATTATTATTCTGCTTTATATAGAATTTATTTATTTGTAATAAATTATTATATTTTTTTCTGTAAGGGGTTATTTCATTTTCCCATAAACTTATGATCTAATTTATGGCATTGAAAGAGAGTTAATTTTAATAATGATAATTTTTATAATGAAAATTATCTTAGAGTTATAATTTTTTTAATGAAACTATTATCATTATTTTCCATACAATCTATTTTATAGAATTAAATAGTTATGTTATGAAATATTTCTATAAGATAATATTTTTACATTGAATTATTGGTTGAAGTGGATAATTCATTTTGAATATTTTTTTATAATAATTGATCAATATATTTTTTTTTATTGATCAAATATTTTCATGACTTTAATATATATAAAATATATTCAAATTATAAGACCATATTAATCAAGTATATGTGTGTGTATGTGTGCGCACGAGGTCATTCTCTATATTCTAAATCTCTAGAATTACATATATACGTTAATTTTAAAATTTAAAGATATATTTATTATTCCAAATTTATTAGTATTCTTAAATAAATAAATTATGATTATTTGTATAGGTGAATACATGAATTAATTTATTTAAGAAAATAATTGTTAAGAATTCTCTAATTTTTTGAAATGGAATCATATCATCATTTTTTACAAACAAGATCTTGATTATGGCCATTTTGATTATTCATCACACTCCATACATTTGTCATTTTTTATTTTACAAATATATATACATGTGAATTGTATAAATAATCATTTACAAAAAAACCACTTCCAAAATGAATTTTATATTTTTACTAAATGTAATTTATATACATGGATTTTAATTAATTTTCCTAATATTCTATTTAATGACCACTAACCTTGGAGTTTGGTTGTAAAAAATATCACACATAATTTCCAATGAATTTTCATATCTATACTTATATATAACTAAATTTTTGTATTTTTATTTGTTGATTGATTGTTCTTTTAAAGTAAAAACTCTAGTGAAAATTTTGTATTTATATGTATGGTATGGTTAAATTTTATTTATAAAATTGGATCATGGAAATTGTAAACAAGATAGGGAGTGGGGGTTAACGCATCCCCAAAAAAAGTGGGTAGGTCCAGATAGCCTTCAATTTTTCAAGTAGCCACATGGTTTTATTTTCAAAATATTTCATAATATTTTCATGAAAATCACTAGATTATTTTTAAAGTTGTATGAGAGTATAATTATTTTAAAAGTAATATAATATTTTATAAATGTATTTTACCAAGGTATTTTTCACTGGCCTTTTAGAAATATTTATAATGTGGAATTATCTCACATATTTTTAATTTATATTTCACATGAATAACATAATTTTTTAAAGGTTTAGCTCGGAATATAGAGTTAGCACTCATGAATCATTTTAAAAATTTTATATTCTTTTCTTACAACTCTAATGTTTTGTATCTAATTTTCAAATTCCCCAAAACATGTACAAAAAATTTACTACTATGTAAAATGAACATTGTGTTTTTCCATTTTCTTTCATAATAAAATAAAAATTAACTTTATGTGTTGAACCCGGAAGCGTGAGATAGATGCTTCACATTGATGATGGACATCATCACTCCAAATCAATTAATATCTATGCCTTAAATTTAATCTATAACATGAGAATCATCAATAATGGTGGCCTTGGCCTACACCCATTTACTAACATAATCCACACCCACTACAATGTACGTAAAACATACTGACCTTATAAATGGACACATAAAATCAATTCCCATACATCAAAAAAAATTGAAAAAATTGTGGGTTGTTTGAGTATCCCTTGTCTCCTCGAATGGTATCTTGTACGTTGGAAAAAAGATCATGAAATACATAACACATAGGAATCGTGAAACAATGTAAGCTGATATAATCCAGTTTCAATAACATTTCTATGTGTCCTATAGGGTCCAAAGTGTCCTCCATAAGAAAGTGTATGGAAGAAATGAATTAAACACTCAAACTCATGATATGAAAAAACCTCCAAATTAATTGATCACTAAACATGTTCCATATGTAGGGATCACCACACACATAAAACCTATACTCACTCATTAATTTATGGAATTGTTTTCTTTAAATTTTTATAAAATTTATAGGTAATGCAGTAATTCACAAAATCTACCTACCAAGGATGCATACCAAAGATGAAAAAAATATGCGTACCTAGGAATGTGTCCAGAAGTAGTAACTAGTCTGGGATTTCATACTCTAATATGTGAGTGATCTTTATCATTTGGTTAGCTACCAAATTCTATGACCCCTTCTTGTCTATTTTATTTATGTCAAACTCTTGAAGTAGGCACATCCAATGAATAAGTCTTGTCTTTGAATCTGAATTCTTTAAGAGGTACCAAAATGATACATGATCAGAGAAAACAACCAATTTACATCCTAATAAGTAATATAATAAATTTTCTAAAGAAAATATAATGTTAAGAAACTCCCATTCCATTATGGTGTAATTTTATTGGGGTAAATTCAAAGTCCATCATGCATAACAAATCACATCGGACCTCCCTTCCACCCTCCCAGTTAAGACTACTCTAACTATGATGTCTGAAGCATGAAACATAAGTTCAAATGGAAGGTCCCACTATGGTGGTTGTATGAATGGTATTTTAGTGAGATAATTATATATATAGTGAAATTATACCCATCACTAATAACAAGAAAGTAATTCAATATCCTTTTGATGTAATTGAGAAAGGTGTTGATAGATTGTACTGAAATCCCTTATGAAGCATCGATAAAAACCACCATGTCTAAGGAAGGATCAAACAACATGCACACATGTATGATATGAATGGGATGCTATTATTTCTATATTAGATCTATCAAACTAAATTCCAGGTTGTGACACAAAAATACCTTGGAAAATTTAATTTTCTACCACAAAATGACATTTCATTGTTCCCACACCCCGGTTTTTTCTGAATGTAGTTATGCAACACATTACCCAAACTCAAGATACATTAATCAAATGAGTAACAATACAAAGTAATATAATCCCTAAATAAGTACATGAAAATATAATGTAAATTATAAAATCTGCATTCCATGCATCTCTAGAATGCAACGGAGGTGTTGTAGAGTCCAAATGGAAACCTTTGGTAAGACTATGTAGGGAACAGGAAGGTGAATGTCGTATTCTCCTAGTCCTCTACATCAATGGGAAGATGAAAATAGCCATATAAAAAATCCAATAATAAATAGTACATCCTACATAAATGTATCTTAGGCATCCATTCAATTAATGGAAGTGGGAAATGGTCATTACAAGTGGATTGATTTAGTTTCCTATAATCTATGCACACTCACAAACTATTTTGTAATCTCACATGAACCAACTCTTCATTTTAATTATTTAAGATAGTTATCATGGTTTTATTAGGGAAAAGCGAAATATTTATGAACAACTGAAATTCAGAAATGATGTAAGTGATACCTACCCCCAGCATCTTTTCCACCTCTCTTTTCAAAACTCCAAAAAATGTGGGGTTATGTCTATTTTTTGGTTTCCTAAATAGTTTGTACTTGTTATATAAGATAATCATATACATGAAAATGGAAGGGATAATACTTTATATGTCTCTTATGTTTAACACAATTAAACTCATATTATCTCATAAAATATTTAAAATATGTATTTTAAATTTTTGGGCAAGATATTATTAATAATTATCATAGGGAGTTTTTTTATTATTCAATAGGTATGAATATTTTATTATTGGAGGAATTGTTTGATTTCCAATTTGGGTGGGTTATGTATTAATGGGAATATTGTGGGAACTAGTATATTTCCATAGTAAATTTTTGGGTCTAAATATACATCATCAACTTCAGTGAATAATAATACAAATCAATCTTAAAAATAATCATCCCTGTCATAATTAGGAAGTATATACCATGAATTAGAATACAAATATACAGAAAAATTTGAAATGAGTATAGTTTAATCATTGGAAATAGGTATGCTTTTATTTTTTGACATCAAATTAGAAACAATAATTAATATCTCTATAAGTATGTAACGGTCCTCATTTAATGAATATTGAAAATAATAATTTTTTGGTTCGATAAAATATGGTTCGTAATGGGGGGTGAAGAAAATAGAGTAGTCCTCTCAGTGACACATCATGGAGTCTAAAATATTAAATCATACTATCTCATCTCAAAATTCCATAGAAAATGTACACCCATATACATTTAAGATTTTATTAGAAATTTTTCATAAGGGTATTCCATGAATTTTTAGAGGATGAGAATACACCTTATCATCCTCCTTATTCATCATATAGAAATAAGCGTGAATGATCATTTACCTTACTCAAACAAGGACATCCTTGATAAATACCATCCGGTATTTTTATCACTATTCACTAATTTCACCACAATCTTTTTCATCTTTATCTCACCAAACTATAATGATGAGAAAGTATAGTGACTCATGACATTAATGGAGGCACCAAAATCACAGAAAGCATCATCGAAATGAAACACCCATATATTTCATGGAATAGTGATTTTCTTGTGTTCCTTTCACTTTATAGGATTCTTCATAGTCATTATGATGAGTAATGACGCACTCCTACCAAGGTGTATTTTCTCATTTACATTGATCCATCTTTTATATGTACATAGTTCCTTAAAAAACATGGAATTCCATGGAATTTTATTGATTTCTTCAAGTAGAAGTATATTGAACTCAATATTCTTGAATGTATCCAAACCCTTTATTTTCATCACCTATTCATCCATATTATTGGTTTTTACTGATATATTTGGAAATTTAATGGCTTATGAGGAACATATTAAATTTCATGCTTACATTTTCTTTCTCATTTGGCTACTCATTAGCTATTCTTGAATGAGGCTTCTCCAAGGTGGAGGTGAATCTCAGTAGAATGGTCGGTACAGATGTATCAATCAATTTCATCCAACTTCACAATGTTATGTTACTAAAAGTTCCCTTGGTATTTGGAGTAGGATGAGATGTAATACTTCTCATGTTCTTATGTACCACTTTATGTAGGTTTATCAAAATCTAGAAAATTTAATTCTCCAAATCCCTCAACTCTGATCCCTGACTCTAAAGAACATCTTTTTATTAATAATTATTTTTTTCAAAAGGTATTTCATATTTGAATCATTTTTTTTATAATTACCTTATAGTTTTTAACTTTTATATTGTTTGGATTCAAATATAATTTGAGGTTTTTGAATCCCATGTTGATAAGCGGGAGGTTGCTGGAATTTTTGTTGAAAGGGGCCTTTGTTGAGGTCCAAGTCGATAACTCTTGTCTGGTTGATCTTCCCACCCTTGGTATTATGTCGGAAAAAAATAATCATACTTATTTTTGGTATATGGTTTTTGTTTTTCTAGATATGTCCTCCTAGGGAATACAGTTCTGCAATCCCCTGTTTCTTGTAATTGGTTGAAATAGTTAGTTGGGTGGTCGTTTTTAGTAAAAATTCGAAAAGGACTTGTACTGGTGGTTTGTGATGTCTTCTGATGAAAATAAATCTATCTCATCATATTAGTCAACTAATCCAACATGGAATAAATTAAATGATTTTCAAGAGAATATGGATTTACTTGTTCTAGTCCTCTAACATGCAGTGTACATCAATCGGTGGGTTTTTGGGTGTTTTGTGTCATCCTTTCAATCAACACACAAGAAATTTATTTTGTTTTCTTGAATAATTACCCTCCAACCTAGACATACACCATCATCCTCTTTATAGGCATGATTCGTTCATATATATATTGTATGAGGAGTTTCTCACTAATTTGGTGATTGTGGTAGCTTCCACAATGCTTCATGAAATGCTCCTAGGAATCTTAGATTGTCTCTTCTTGTTCATTCTGGATACCTAAGATCTCTTTCCAATGTAAGAGGTATTTCATGATGGAAAAAATATACACAAGAAAATATATTTCAAATCATTCTAATATGTAACATCTTCAGGTTTTATGTAGTATATCCAATCTCTTGTAGATTCATCAAGTGAGAATAATATTTCTCTTAGATAGACATCATATTATAATTAATTTTTTGGATTATTTTTGGATCATATAACCTTGAATTATATAATTTCATTTGGATCCTCACTGAATGAGATATTAAATTTTGGAAGAAGTTTAATTAACCCGGATTTTAGGTCTAATCTTAATTTGAGACTTTCATATGGAATATATATTGGTTAATAATTAATACCCAGTGCATCAAAATATTTAACGGTTATATGAAGTTTATTATTATTATTTATAGACACTATATCTATTATTCTATTATTTTTAGATAATATTACTATTTAAAAATTCCCAGAATATCATAATATCCCAATTAAGTTCATCTTTACACTTCCCATAGACTGAGATTTTTGGAATCGAGCACTAAAGAAGCATTAAATTTTAGTGTCTAGATTAAATTTATCCTTAAAATAAGATTATGACATGAATTAAATAAAATATATAATTTTATAATAATATACCATATTATCAGGGTAATATGTTTCAATTGATGGTTTAAAAGAGAAGCAATGAGAGATAGAAAAAAATTGAAAGGGAAATGAGGAAAGAAGAAATAAGAGAAAAAATGGTAAAATGAAAGAAACATCATACCTGTAAATAATTAAGGAGAATACTTTCCAATGTGGAAAAGAATCAAATATGAATTTTCATTTCATGGTAACTCTTAATTAATGTGTTAATTTAGAGTTCCTATAAGTATCAATGTTATTGATTGTTGTTTTTCTCAAATGTAGCAATATTTAAAACAAAATATTAAATGCATTTTAAAAAAAATAGAAGAAAAAAATTAATAAAGATGATGGGGTGTTTTATGTTTTTAAAATAAGAAGTTTTATTCTTGAGGAAGATTATATTTATTTTTAATTGTGATTGTGGAAACAGATAGAGATGTAGTTTTTTAGGACAAATGTTTAAAAGTTATAATCGATCTGACTATACCACTTCAAATAATTTTTAATAATTATCATTCAAACTAAAATACAATTGATTATTATCCCCTGATTTTTAAACCCTGAACCCTATGAGAATATACTTAACCATAATAATGAAATTAATTTAAACCTTGGCCACCATCATAAAATAAAATTACATCACCCTTCTAGGATTTTCATTTGATGGATTTCTTATGGTAAATTGTGAATTAGTGATCATATAAATACTATAAGTGACGATGAATTGTGTTTATTTTTTTTTATAATAACTCTACGAAGTTATCATGTTTCATTTTTGTTCCAATCATGAACGATCTCCCATAGTTCACACATTACTCAACATCGATGTTTTGTATTAATAATTCAATTACTTCCATAGTATCTTTAATTATAAAAAATAAACTAATAAATAATATTAATTAAATAATTTTATCTAATAAATTAAAAATAAATAAGTTAATATGGTAATAATTAGACCGATTTCCATGAAAAAAAATACTCTTCCATGGGTGGCGGAGTAACCGTTGTAAGGTTTTGCATAAAAAAAGGTTTATAAAGGGTATAATATAATTATGCTTCTACTCTTATTTTATAGGAAAAATAGGATGAGTAAAGAATAATTAATTTAATCAAAATAAGAAATATATGAGAAACTACTCTTTTTTTTATAAAAACATAAACATTACAATATTAAGAAGAAAACGAAGAAATATTCATTACAAGAATTCCTACTTCAAGAGATACCCCTCTTGAAATTCATGGATATGTGAAGTAAAACCACTTTTCCTATTCCTTAAACTTACTTATTCTTGTCCCAACCCCCTCAAAATGAGATTAACACACATATATAGAATGTGTGTGAGGGTATGGTCCTAAAAGGTTACATGTGTGAGTAAGGAAATTTATATAAATATTATATTCCAAATTGAGTCTCCTATTTGACCTCAAAGACATGTGAACCAAGAATAATTTAATAAGGATTATTTATGAGGAATTATGTTCTCTTTATAATGAATAATTAGATAACAATTCATTCCAAAAAAGAAAAATGGCCCAAATGGTGAACTGTTGTCCAATATGGATAGTTCATTCCATCATTGGCTTCATATTATAATTACTCCAATTAAATGAACGATCAAGAACAGATGGTCTGAATTAATGTTTTATATGTTTGAGTGATTAATTATATTACTAAATTTTATTTTTAAATAACTCATAAGAAAATATTTATGGCCAAAACAATATTGTTAACATTAAAAGGGAAAATGGAATTTTAATAAATTTTTTAAATGAATGTTCTAATACTAAATATTCTATAAATAAACATATTTAGCACAATATGAGGAAATTAATTCATATATTATCAATAAAATTTCCACTAAAAATGAGTTTTATCAACTCCCACACACATTACCCCGGGTATTCCTGGGAAATTCACATGTCATGTTTTATAAGGGATTGTAATAAGATAATCATATTAATATTTCCAGATCCATAGTGGAAATATACACTGATTAAGAATATAATCATGAAGTCAATCTCAATAAATTTGGAGTTCATTATCTACTAAATTATATCAAATCAAAATCTATAGAGATTCATGAAACTAATCATACTGAAACGAGTAATGGGTTTACCATGCCATTAGTTCCCTATATGTATGTTTTCAACCATTTCAAGCTAATATCTTCGACCATTATTCAATATATTCATGTTATGCAAAAAAATTATTCTTAACATTTTTAATTCCCCTGAACTTTTTCTACATTCATTCGTAATTGAATTTCACGACCCAGTATCTTAAGTGATTTTGAAAGTCATACCATAAAATCCGGACCTATATATCCCCACATGTTGTAAATTTTATCAATACATTATTTATTAAGATAATATATTTTTTTGAATTTGATTGTTTTAATTTTTTTAATTTTTAGGGAGTAAAAATATCATATATTAGGTACACACACATAGGTAAATTTTTAACATTAATGAAACCAATCAGAATAAAATTTAACGTATGGATCAACCACTAATATAAGACGATTTTTTAAATAATGTATTTATATCTTCAATTCGGTAGGAAAAAATTCATGTTCCATAGTTAAATGAAATAATTTATGGATATATAAATGAAAAAATTTACCATGAAAAAATATTTGAAAGAATGGTGTCAAAATCTAAATGGTTTTATAATAAAACAACCAATAATATAATAAATTCCTTTCATAAATAAAGGTAAACCTTTAATGATTAAATAATTCCTATTCTCAATAGGTTATGAGTGTATTTTGAAACATTAATCTTTTCATATGTTCTACATCAAAATTGTCATGTGAAATGGTGCTTCTCCACATTTTTGTTTTTATTTTTTTATTTAATTTTTAAAAAACATAACACAAATAAACACACAAAAACACACATGAAACCTAATGAATCTCTCCCAATACTTTTTCCCCTCCCCCAGTCATAAAATATTTAATTTTCCTCAATATAACCCAATGAGATGATAAATTTACATAAAATTTATAATTTATATCTCAAAAATAATATAACATGAAATGGATGAGGACCACCTGATAAACTCAAGTGATGGTGGGCTCATGCAATCTAATGAAATAAACTATATGTTTGGGAAAACATCAATGTAGCGCATCAACCATTTTCTAATTACTATAATACTCATTTGTTTCATCATGAATGATCTCTAGTTCACCTAAAGGAAAAATATTATATAGAAAAAAATTTCATATCTATCTAGAATAATACATATATACCATCATATTATGTTGTGAACAATAGAGAGGACATTTTCAGACTCATTAAACTGTTATTAATAGATCATTATATAATGACCCACTTTTTATCTTTCCTTTTAGTTATTTTAGTTCTCATATGATGAAAATTTAATCTCCTCAAGATCTTGAATTTGAAGCTTTTTTTATTTCTAGATTGATAGAAATCTATGTTGAATTTTTTTATTCCCCAATATGTCTTATTCTTGACCTCCACATTAATATGACATTATTTACCAAACAATACTTGGTAGTGGGACATACTTATGGGAGTTTTGATTTTCATTCTATAAGACCATAACACAACATCAAATAACTTTCTCCAATCCTTTATATTTGGTGTACTATTTCTTCTAAAATCTATTTCATCTCCATATTATAAAACTCAACATATACATTTATATAAGGGAGGTATGGAGTATAGTTTTGATGTGTCACCCCTTGCTTCTAAAATAGGATATCCAAATTTAAGTTGAAAAATTGTGAACCTTGGTCATTGATGATGGCATTTAGTATTCCAAACATGTAAAAAATTTGTTTATTGAAAAATAAAAAACAATAAAATTATCATCAATGATAGTGGCCCTGGCCACCACTCATTTACTACCATTATCACAAAATATAAAACTTTTAATAAACCCAATTTAACTTTAAAATGGAACCAAAAATTAATTTCCACGCATATAAAAATCTCGAAAAATAATATGGGTTCTTGGGGACTCTGGTGGCTCCTCCAAATTTTTCAAGTGTGTGGAGAAAGAGTGAATGACTTAAAAAAATGGGAGTCATTAATCACGGTAGGAATATATAATATATTTTTTAATACATTCCATTACATCAATTCTGGGCAAAAGTGTCTTAAAAAATAATGTGTATGTAATAAGTAAAGAACAGACACAAACTAATGATCAAGAACACACCTCCTAATAACTTGATCACAAAAAAAGTGCCAGATGTTTGGATCATCCCACAAATAAAACATAGACTCATTCATTAGTTTATTTACTTGATGATTCATTATATTTTCAGGATTATCGTAGGTAAACAAGTAATTCACTGTGTATACATACTAAGGATGCATACGTGATATGACATAGAGATTACCATCGGGTAATGTGTCCCAAAGTGGTACTTGGTTTGGGGTATCATTCCCCAATATATGAAATATCATGCTCATGTGGAAAGCTAGACTTTTTTTGACACCTTATTATCCCTTCTCTCAATGCCAAACTCTTGCTGAAGTATCATCCAATGTACATGTTTTGGATTTTCATCTACATCCTTTAAGAGGTACCCACAATGCTTCATGATCATAGAAAACAACCACTTTTGATCCTAATAAATATTAGTGGAATTTCACTAATGAAAATATAACAACAAGAAACTTATTTTCCATTATGTTGTAATTTTATTAGGTTGAGTCCAATGTCCTCAAAGCATAAACAATCATGTGGGAAATCCCTTCCACCCTTTGAGATAAGACTACTCTAGTTGTTATCTTTGAAGCATCACACATATGTTCAAATGGGAGGTCCCGCCATGGGGGGTGTATGATTGGGTGTGTAGTGGGATACATATTTAGCTCGTAAAATTATACATTCTATTATTCATCAAAAAATAATTCAATATCTTTTTAAAAAAAAATTAGATAATAACAGATAAATATTACTAAAATCATTGATTAAACGTAAAATAGATACCAGCATGTCCACGGAACGATTGAACATCAAACACACATGTAGGATATGGGAAGGATGAAATGATGTCTACCATAGGTATATCATCCTATATTTCATGTGTTGACACTACATCACCTTGTAAAATTTCTTCTTCTATAGTGAAATGACATTTCTCAAAGATAAAAACCCGTTATTTCTAAATACAATGATGTAACACAGTAGCCAAACTCAAGATACATTCATTAAATGAGGAACTGTAAATAGTAAAATCATATTTAAATACCTCAATACAACACTCAAGTAAATAATAAATCATACATACCATATATCACTGGTAGGTACATAGGGAATTACAATGTCTAAAAGGAATCATTTGGTATGAGTATGTACATTAAAATCAGGTGAATGTCATCCTCTCCTGATCCTATACTATAATGGAAACCTAAAAACATCCATAGAAACCGTCCAATAATGAATAGTGTGTCTTACCTATATGTCCCTCAAGAATGTGGTCAATGAATGGAATTTATAAATTATCTTAATGGGTGTATGTATTTAGTTTCATATATTCTATTCACACTATATAAATATTTTCTCACTTGATGGAACTAACTCTTAATTTTCATTCATTAAAACTATGAAAATTGTTCTCAAATGTATAACCAAGAAAGTCATGACACACTTAGATTATGAAATGGGTAAAATGATACCTTCCTCATAAAACTTTTCAAACAATTTTTTTAAAACTATTAATTTAATGGTTTCAACTATTATTTGTGGTTTCCAAACTAGGTTTTCCCCATCCTAAAAAAAATATTATTCATGAAATTGGAGAGTCTAATACCTAATATGTGTTATATGGTCCACCGAATTTCCATAATATTCTATATGAAAGTATTTATATTTTCTATTTCATATTTTATTATAGATATTTAGAAATTATCATAGGAAATTTTTCATTATTCCATATGTATGAATATTTTATGTTTGGTGGAAATGGTTTGAGTTCCAGTTTTGCAGTGTTCTATATAAATTGGAATGATTTGGGAATGGAAATATGTGCACAGTTAATGTGGGGTATGAATATAAATCGTAAAAATAAATGATTAATTAATCAATCCCATATTCAAAATCATCATCGATGTCATAATTAGATATTATATGCCTAAAATAATTATAAAAATAAACATAAAATTTGAAATGTGTGCAGTTTGTTCATGAAAATATGTGAGACAATATTTTTTACATAAAACTAGTACTAATCGTTAAGATATATATAATCATGGAATGATCCCCATTTAGGGAATATATAAAATAAATATTTATATGTTCATTACAAGATGGTTCATAATGTATGATGAAGAAAATTGAATAGTCCTCTGAGGGGTACATCTTGGATCTATAATATTAAATTACATGGTCTCATCTTTAAACTCCATAGAAATTATTTCCTCATGGAGATTAATGGTTTTCTTAAATTTTTTTAGGAAGTTTATTCCATGAATGATGGGATCAGAAGAATATACCTAGTCATCCTCCACATTCACCAGATAGAATTTATAGGAATGATCAGGTCCCTTACCCAAAAAGAAAATCGTTGAGGACTCTAGTCGGGTATGGTGTGGTCTTATTCGCTAGTTTCAACACAACAATTTTTGGATTCATCTCTCTAACCTTAAAGGGGGAGAAAATACAGTGATTCGTGTCATTAATGGTGGAAACCAAATCACATAATACATTTGATACTTGGAAACCCCTCAGGTTCATGTAATGGTGAATGTTTTGAGGTCCTTTCACTTTGAAGGCATCACCAACGTTGTTGTAATAGTACATACACATTTCCCCCATGGTGGATCTTTTTATTTACTTTTAGCCTTATTCTATTTGTACCCAATTATTTTTGTGACTTTTCATACCTTGGAATTCATTTGAGTTAATCATGTTGAGAGATGTTGACCTCTACAAGTCTGAATGTGTCCAAATCCACGTATTTCATCACCTCTCCATCCATCTTATTAGTTTATAAATAGTGATTAAAAAATGGAAGATATTTTGTAGGATCATCATCAATCATTATCTTACCATTTTATTTATCCTTTGGATTCTAATTAGTTAGTCTTTTATGGGGTTTGTTTGAGTTTGAGGTGAACCTATTTGGATTGATCAGTGTAACCATATTAGTCATTTGCTTTTCACTTCATAATGCGATGGAACTAAAATTCCACTTTGGATTTAGAGTAGGTTGGGAAGGATGATTTATTATGTTCTTACTTACCATTTCAGGGAGGGAATTATCATTATAGATCATTTGTATCTTTAACTCCCTCGACTCTGAACTTTTACACTTCAACTCATTCTATTGGTTAAGAACAATTTTTTTCAAAACATCATCAGTATTGGAATCTATATTTTGTTTAGAATTACCTTATTCTTTTTGAATTGTTGATACTTGGAAATAAAATAATCTTTGGAATTTTTTAAAACACTATTGGTATGGCGGAGGCATCTAGATGTTTTTCTTAAAAGGGGGCCTTTGTTGTTGTAAAGAGCCATAACTCATGTATAATTGATATTTACACCCATTTTTGTATAATGGTGTCATGGAATCATTCTTAATCTAGGGATATGGTTGTTGTTTTTCCTGATATCATCTCCCAGGGAATATATCTATGCAATCCATTGACTATTGTAATTTGGGGAAATGTCAGTTCGGTTGTTGGTTTTAGAATAAATTCAAAAATGAAATATAGGTTTTTGTTTGGATATTTCTTGATCCAAAGTGATAAATCTCTCCATTTTGGTTTGTACATCTATATTGGTTATAATTAAATAATTTTCAAGAGAAGAAATCCTTACCTGATAAACTCCTCTAACATGTGGTGTACCATGATCACCAAAATTTTGGGAGTTTTTTTCATCATTTCAATCACCTCAAGTGCAACTATTTTTGTTTTTTAACAAATTCCATTCAATCAATGGGAGCCACCACTCTCCTCTCTATAGGTGTGAGGCCTTTTTATATGTTTTGGATAAGGATTTTCTAGCTGATTTGGTTATGTGGGAAAAATTCACATAACTTCATCAACAACTACTAGTTTTCATACTTTAACATACCTTGTGATTTCTTGATCACTATGATCCCTTTTTAAATGGTAGTAGTCCCTGATTCTGGAGATAATTACTTCAATAAAATACATTTCAATTCATTCCAACATGTTACATCTTTTTGTTTTAAATAATACACCCAATATTTTTTTTAGTTCCATAAAATGAGATTAGGAATAATCTTAGTTTTATTCGAATCTATGAGACATTTCTAGGATTCATTGTTGGGAATACCACATTGTATTCTTTACAGTGTTTTTTTGGATCCTCATTAGAGAATTAATGAAATTTTGGAAGAAGGTGAATTAATGTAGATTTTAGTTCAATGTATTATTCTAATGTTATTATACAATTAATATATGTTGATAATTAATATATTTTTGTATCAAACTAATGAATGGTTTAATACATATTGTTTTTATTATTTTCAGTGATTGTTTTTGGCTCTATATTTGTTTCAGATAATCGTCCAATTTAAAAATTATATGAATGGTGTAATTCTATAGTTGGGTAAATGTTGACACTTCCCAAAGATCTGTATTGTCTAATTCAATCCCTAAGGTTGTGTTCAACATCGGGGTCTTGATTAAAGAGATCACTTGGATGGTATCTATCATAAATCAATGAAAATAAGGACATTAAGAATAATATACTATAATATCATGAGTGTATTTTCTAATTCATGGTCTAAAAACTAAGAAAAGAGATAGAGAAAAAATGGGAAAAAATTCAGAAGGTAAAATAAGGGTATAAGAATGAAGATAAAATCATATTATACAGTAAAATAAGAAAATAAAACCATTTAGTTTAAGATAATACTTTCCTCCCCAGAAAGGATGCGAAATTGGAAGGTGTTTTCATGAAATCTCTCAATCAATGTTTAAATTTTATGTACATTGGTAATGTAGAGTGGATGGATAAGGTCGTTATCTTATAATGAAATTATTTTAAACCAAAAATGAAACATATTTAATAAAATTAAATTAAAATTATTTTAAAAATAATAAGGGATTTAAGGTTTTTCATGAACCAGGCCGGGTCTCTATCCGACCCGACGCCCGACCCGGTCTGCGACATGGCCCGAAGGGAATTCCCGATCCCCACGGGCTGGCACAAGTGCCCGGGTATCAAACATTACATGGGAACGATTTACCCAAAATAAAATATAGAAAAAAAACTAACCAGATAAATAAACTAAAACTAGAAATAGACAACCAAACGTGCCTTTAAACAATGAACAGGTTTAAAGTCTACAATTCGAACCAATAACTAAAAATAAAAGACGACAGTGGAAAATAAAACTTTTACTCAAACCTCCTGACAAAAGAGAGGCCACATCAGCACCACTCTGCATGAGAAGTCCAACTGCAACCTGGACCACCATCGCTGAGAACGAAGTCACAACCTGGAATGCAGAAGAAACAGAATCTACATACACCCAAGGGTGTATGTAGGGTGTGAGCTAAAATCCCAGTAGGATGCCACCGAGAAAAGGTCCCACACATAATTATTAAAAGAAAAATACATTTGCAATTAACAAATAAAAATAAATAAGTGTTTAAATATTTGTAATGAAAATGGTTTTTAAGAGGAAACTTCTCTAAAAGGAAAACAACTTAAATTAATATACACACACGCACGCACACCCACACACGCATGCACACACACAGACGCACACACACACGTACACACGCACACACACACACGTACACATGCACACACACTTTTATTGGTAACCCCAACGTCACACCATGTGCTGATGGTGAGCAGAAAGCAGAGGAAGAGCACAATACATGGGAGACCCTAAAGATACTAGCGAGAAGTGGGTCCCTAGAACCTCACGTCTTAGTGAACCATATCATACATTCCAGTGCATGAGCCACTAGTAGGGAAACACCTCCTACCATAGTGGTCTGCATTCATCATCCAGTGTTTAGTTAGTGTTGTAGGCGTCAATCCCGGTAGGTGAAATTGGGCCTAGGCCACTCCCATATCACTAGCACGCTAGTCTAGTCCGCCCACCTATTACCCAGGCTTCCCGTTTTTTCTCAAGTAATTCAA
Source organism: Viscum album (assembly GCA_963277665.1). Lineage (NCBI taxonomy): Eukaryota > Viridiplantae > Streptophyta > Magnoliopsida > Santalales > Viscaceae > Viscum > Viscum album. The sequence goes on along the minus strand of OY728128.1, from coordinate 1,535,947,867 downwards.
AGTTCATTTCACATGTCACACTAATGCATAAAATCCAAAGAGGGTATCTACGCACGCAAAATCACAATTACACACTCAACCACTCTTTTAAAACCATACACACACCAAAATTGTTTTCAAAACTCAAAATGAATTTCTTATAAATCCAACTAAATAAATTTTCCATCCTTCATAACTATTTTCTAAAACACTTAAGATTTTAATAAACAAATTTTGAAGAGAAGAACAAGAATTTGCACACAAAAACAACCCAAACCTCTTTCATAGCCAAACACACCACATAATCTTATCAAAACATGATTTTCACAACATAAGTCATTTAATTAAACATTTTACAATTTGTAAAATCAGAGCAGTAAAGAACAACATAGTTTAACATGTAAAAAGTAGAAGCTTATAAAACAATTTAAAATAATCACTTCGAATTACCCACTAATCTCAAACAAAAACTTCTTTTACGACCCAACGCACCCGAATCCATGTCAAAAATATAGTTCTCACCTCTTGTAAAAAAAATTAATAATCTAATAGGACAAGTTAAAAATCAAAAACAAGGTTCTCATCACAAACACACACAGAAGATAAACAATTTACTAAAAAATTTAAATGCAATCCATACTTTAAAACAAAAGGAAATACAACTTCTCATTACCCCAATTAATTAAACAACATGCTAAACAAATTAATCTTGCAAACTAATTCATCAAATAATAATTAGATGCGGAACCACCTACCTTGGCGGCGAACCCCGAAAATTGATTCGAAATCTTCAAATTCTATCGTGAAACCTCAATCGCGCGTCATCTGCACCGCAAAGAACATAGCGTGAACCCAAACACAAGAATTCGAACCAAAATAAACCAAAATAAAACCCTAAAACAAACAATTAAACCTCAAAAGTTGACTCAAAATTCAATGCAAAAACGAAAAACTTAAATATATAAGGAAAAAAACATATGAGTGGCCTAACCCGAGGGGTTGGACCCGTAGGGAGCAGCACGCCAGGGAGGCGCTCAGCCAAGGGGAGCAGCGCAACGGGATGGCGCTTGGCCAAGGGAACCAACACGTCGGGGAGTATGAGGTGTCAGTGGCAGTTGTTGTACATAGGCGGGGAGGCTGGTTATTAGATGGAGGAGTGCAGGGGTGTAAGGGGGTTCTCCGGACTAGGGTGTATGGGGTTTGCCAAACCAGGTAGGGGGTGTTGGGATCGTCAGAGGGCAGCACTATTCCGGTGGAGATTCCGGAGGATGGTGGGAAAAATGGAAGCGGTGCAAAGAGGGGCCGCAGATGGTGTAGGGAGGCGGCGCGGGCTCGCGACGGGTGCGATAGGGAGCCGGCGAGGAGCGGCTGGCCAGGAGGCAGCTGTGACGGGGAGCAGATGGCGGGGCGAGCAGGCCGGGAGATGGAGGAGGGTGATAGGAATGGAGGGGGTGAGCCGCGCGACGGCTAGGGTTAGAGGGTATGGGGTGTGCCACGTGACGGGAAGGGGTAGGAGGGAGGGTCCGAAAACCCTAGAAAAAAAAGAAAAAAAAGAAAACACAAAAATAAAATGGTGTAAAAATAAAATAAAAAGGAAAATCAAAAATCAAACCCATAATAATTCTATTATTATTATAGTTATTACTAATATCCTTAAAATGAATCCTTGACAATAATAATATTATTATCATTAAGACGCAATTCATTAAATTATTAAGACATTCATCTCATTTTATTTCCTTATTTTTATTCTTCCACACATTTAATTTTATTTCATTATCATTATTAATTCATATATTTAATTAGTTAACCATCGAGCAGGGTCATAAGTCGGACTTGGAAAAGCCACACGGCTCCGCAATTATGCGTCTCTCGTGCATCGCATGATGAAAATCTCAGAAAAACACATTTAATTTTATTTATATATTATTAATTTCTTTTTATTTAATTAGTTGCGCAAAGGGTAGGTGAGCGGGGAACTGATCGAGGCCACGCGGTGACCCAATCAAGGTCACGCGGTTTCGACAGCGGTGCACTATATGCCGAAAAGGGCAGAAAGTGCGTTTCCAAATAAGAACTCGAAAAAAAATTAATTCAGGCCTCGATCCGAACTATCTGATGTCCAATAATGCAATAAAATAAATAATATAAAAAGGGAAGGGTGTGAAAATTCTCCCCACTATAAAGCTTTCCATCCTCGAAATGCCACAACTAAGGCTGAGACCTAAAGTAGGGAACGACACCCCCTTAAGGTTCAAAGAAGATTCCCACAAACAACAAGCGAGAATAGGCAAATGCATCGTGCTCAGAGAAAGTGACTCAAATGACAACCCCGAGAAATGCGTAAAAAGGCATTCTGATATGTGTCGCCCACCCCAAAGATCTATAGAGCCTCCAATTGACTGATCAAGGAAGGGAACTCTCGCACCCATGGAAACAAACTTAACAAGCTGAAACATCTCAAGCACTATTAAACTGAAACCGCACCATTTGGCTAGAATGAACAAAAAGGTCAAACCACATCCATGGAACACTCTTATCACTTATCACCAAGAAATATTTAAAAACATAAGAAAACGATCGACATAGGGAGGCCTGAGGGGCTCCCCACCAATAGGAAGTCACTGACGCTCGAAACGAGACTGAAAAACTGACACGGTGAGGTTCGAGCGGACTCCCTACCATTAAGTAATGTACAACACTGATTCATTCTAGAGACATTCGTGCGAGACCCAAATCAATTCTCCCCACCATTAATAACCTACTAACACCCAAGGTGAGACTAGAAAACCAACATGGGGAGGTCCGAGCGGACTCCCCACCCTTCAGGAAAGGCCAACACCAATTCATTTTAGAGACCTTTTTGTGAGACCCATCGTGGGTCTCGCTGCCATTAAAATGAATAGAGGATACATAACTTTGAAAATTCTCGATGGTGACCAAACACCTCACCACAAGGGGTGGGGAGGGAGGGGCCCAACTACCGGGGTGTTAAAACCACAACCCAAAACAAACCAGCATCTTCACATCCCTGGATGAACACTATTCAAATTTGAAACTGATTAACCAATAAATCCCATAAGGACCACTAAAAGTGATTACATCCGATGGGAAGATACCCCCAAGACTTCAAGTCATCGAGGTGGACATGCCTCCACATAGTCACTGAAACCATACGTAACCATACGGTTGGTTCAAAATGGAACAACCATAGAAACAAATGTAAGCTGTTTTCAATTGCAACACCGATGACAGAAATAATGTCGGGGTCTCATACACTCTCTGGGTTCCTGACCACGTGCCAGCATCACTCCGAGGCCTATGGCTAGAGCCCTGATGTTTGAAGCATCTCCTTCCTCGTAGTCAGGTGTCGAAGACTCCTGAATATAGCTTCTCCTTTTGGTGTCACACATAACCACACCGCAACCGAGACAACACCACCAAACACAACACATTACGACAACCAAATGATCATACACAGAACATTCATCAACAAAATATCTGTAATGGTGCATGGGAATCACCCTTTATCACACGGGATGAGAACACAACACCACAAATCGTCACCTGAATATGACCATTACTATTGAGAGGAACATTATTTGGAGAGGGACTTCAAACTGAGTCTTAAACTACACGTGATTCCTACAATCGACCATAGCATCCCCATCAGACTGGGCCTGTCATGCTTGTGGCCTATCAAAGACCCTTTCTAAAACAAAACCAATGAAGGACCAAAGGTTATTTAGAATAGTTGCCCGCACCGACCACCCCATGATGCTTCCACATTTCCCCACTGGGATCTCCTTCACTGTTTCCAAAGAGAACTTTCAAATTAATGAGGTCAAATTGCACCCTTGACTATCAAAGAGAACTCACACTGCAAGACGTCACCGAACATGACCCTTGCGGCCGATGGAAGTACTACAAAGACCTTCAAGACACTGGTCAACACTGATAATTCTGAACCACCTTCAACTTTCCCCGCTGGAATTTATTTCACCGCATCGAGGGGAACCTTTAGACACAACGACGTCAAACATCAAACTGACGAGTCAAGATGCTCAAAAGACCAAAACTCCCTTCAACTCCCATTGCATATGTCATCCACCTGCAAGAGGATCCGCGTAGTTTTAAAAAGGAGAGGTGGGTTCAATTCTAGACTTCAAGAAGAGATTCCACTAATCAACTGGAGGGTCGACCAATGGCGATTTGTCGATGGCCACACGTCATTCGCACATTAACTCTTTGTTGGCGCGTACACTAACCAAGAAGGAGAACTGTGGACCCAATCAAATAGGTCTGATGGTCAAGACATACCACAAGAAAACACCAAATGTGCATGGGGGAACCACTGCAAGGGCTCCCCGATGTACTTTTAAAAAGAATTTATTAACCACATGCTTGCATGCCAACTTACAAATAATAATTTAAACTCAATACACACATCATTGAGGAAGGATCATCAGCTCAAAACACCTCACATCTGACATTTTCAAAACACAAGGACACGCCACACAATCACCGTTTACTAAAACACCAAATTTTTCCTTTACCAAAACATTTTAAAAATAAGCAAACCCAATGGGTTGCACAAACAACAATGGCGTCTTATGAGCCTCGCACATGCATGTTCTCGTGCCGCACCGGCACCCGCCTCATATCCATCCTGGCACTCATCCCCTTGTTCCATTAACTTTTTCACTTTACCAAATACATTCATGAATGTGGTTTCCCACAAGAACACCAAGGATAAAAACAAAACCATTCCATTTTCCAAAATCAAAACATTCAAACCACACTTTTCTAACATCATACCTCATTTTTTTAAAGCACTTAATTTGAAAAAAAATTTCTAAGACCAAATCATTTTTACTTAGAAACCAAATTTCCATGAATCCAAAACAAAGAGACGAGAAATGACGCAAGAGAAAACTTGTGTCAGCGGGTGACTGGAACGTATGATTGGCGGCCATACTCCAGTCACGCAACTGCCACGGAAGGTATTTTAGGACAGTGTCCCTGGCTCCACATGGCTTGCAAGACCCTGCGAGCTCACTAGGACCACTGACCTTACCCCTTTTCATTTCCCTTATGCAATATTATCCGCAAGGACCAAAAACTCAGACATACCTCAACATACTTTGGTAACTTGACTCCCGCCATGAGATGTGCTAGCAAGGATCCTTACTTGTATACATGACGTCGAGTCCCGACAACCTTAACTCAATTCTACCGTGACTCTATCCCGAAATAACACGACCCAAGAGAGAAAACCCACCTCCCTCTGATACCATTTTGTCACGAACCAGGTCGGGTCGCCATCCGACCCAACGCCCGACCAGGTCCGCGACATGGCCCGAAGGGCGTTCTCGATCCCCACGGGCTGGCACAAGTGACTGGGTATCAAACATTACATGGGAATGATTTACCCAAAATAAAAGATAGAAAAACAACTAACCAGATAAATAAACTGAAACTAGAAATAGACAACCAAACGTGCCTTTAAACTATGAACAGGTTTAAAGTCTAAAATTCGAACCAATAACTAAAAATAAAAGACGACAGTGGAAACTAAAACTCATACTCAATCCTCTCGAAAAAAGAGTGGCCACATCAGCACCACTTTGCATGAGAAGACCAACTGCAACCTGAACGTCCATCGCTGAGCACGAAGTCACAACCTGGAATGCAGAAGAAACAGAATCTACAAACCCCCATGGGTGTATGTAGGGTGTGAGATAAAACCCCAGTAGTATGCCACCGATAAAAGGTTCCACACATAATTATTAAATGAAAAATACATTTTCAATTAACAGAATAAAAATAAGTGTTTAATGAATTTTAATGAAAATGGTTTTTAAGAGGAAACTCCTCTAAAAGGAAAACAACTTAAATTTACTTACACACACGCACACACACCCACACACGCACGCTCACACACAGATGCATGCACACACGTACACACGCACTCATACACACACGTACACATGCACACACACTTTTCTTGGTAACCCCAACCTCACACTGTGTGCCGACGTTGAGTAGAAAACAGAAGAAGAGCACAATACATGGGAGACCCTAAAGATACTAGTGAGAAGTGGAACCCTAGAACTTCACGTCTCGGTGAACCATATCATAAATTTCTGTGCATGATCAACTAGAAGGGAAACACATCCTACCATAGTGGTCTCCAGTCATCAACCAGTGTTTAGTTGGTGTTGTAAGTGTCAATCCCACTCGGTGAAACTTGGCCGAGGCCACTCCCGTATCACTAGCATGCTATTCTAGTCCTCCCACCTAGTACCCAGGCTTCCCGTTTGTGCTCAAGTAATTCAAAGTTCATGTCACATGTCACAAAAATTCATAAAATCCAAATAGGGTATATACGCATGCAAAATTACAATTACACACTCAACCCCTCTTTTAAAACCATACGCAAAACAAAATTGTTTTCAAAACTCAAACTGCATTTCTTATAAAACCAACTAAAACAATTTTCCATCCTTAATAAATATTTTCTAAAACACTTAAGATTTTAATAAACCAAATTTAAAGATTAGAACATGAATTTTCACACAAAAACAACCAAAACCTCTTTCATAGCCTAACACACAACATCATCTTATCAGAACATGATTTGCACCACATAAGTCATTTAATTAAACATTTTACAATTTGTAAAATCAGAGCAGTAAAGCACCACATAATTTAACAAGTCAAAAGTAGAATCTTATAAAACAATTTAAAATAATCACTTGGAATTACCCACTAAACTCAAAAAAAAACTTCTTTTACGACCCAACGCACCCGAAGCCATGTCAAAAATATTATTCGCACATCTAGTAAAAAAAATTAATAATCTAATGGGAAAATTTAAAAATCACCAACAAGGTTCTCAGCAGAAACCCACACACAAGATAAACAATTTACTAATCAATTTTAATGCAACTAATACTTTAAAACGAAAGGAAAAACAACTTCAAATTACCCAAATTAATTAAACAACATGATAAACAAATTAATATGACAAACTAATTCATCAAATAATAATTAGACGTGGAACCACCTAAATCTTCAGCGAACCCCAAAAATCGATTCGAAATCTTCAAATTCTAGCGTGAAACCTCAATCGTGTGTCGTCTGTATCGCAAGGAACCTAGACTGAACCCAAACACATGAATTCGAACCAAAATGAACCAAAATCAAACCCCAAAACAAAAAATTATTCCTAAAATCCGACTCAAAATTCAATGCACAAAACGAAAAATATAAATATAGAAGGAAAAAATATATAGGAGAGGCCTAACCCGAGGGGTTGGACCCATAGGGAGCAGCGCGCCAGGGAGGCACTCGGCCAAGGGGAGCAGTGCACCGGGAAGGCGCTCGGCCAAGATAACCAACACGTCGTGGAGGAGGAGGTGCCAGCAGTAGTCATTGTGCGCAGGCGGGGAGGCTGGTCATCGGATGGAGGAGTGCAGGGGTGCGATGGGGTTCACCGGACTAGGGCGTATGGAGTTCGCCGGACCAGGTGAGGGGGTGTTGGGTTCATCGGAGGGCAGAACTGCACCGGTGGAGATTCAGGCAGATGGCGGGAAAAGGGGAAGATGCGCAAAGAGGGGTCGTGGCTGGTGTAGGGAGGCGGCGCGGGCTCACGACGGGTGCAATGGGTGCGACAGAGAGCTGGCGGGGAGCGGCTGCCCAGGAGGCGGTCATGACGGGGAGCAGACAGAGGGGAGAGCAGGCCAGGAGATGGAGGAGGGTGATGAGAGTGGAGGGGGTGAGTCGCGCGACAGCTAGGGTTAGAGGGGATGGGGTGTGCCACGCGATGGGAATGGGTAGGAGGGAGGGTCTGAAAACCCTAGAAAAAAAAGAAAAAAAACAAAAAAGAAAACCCAAAAATAAAATGGAGTAAAAATAAAATAAAAAGGAAAATCAAAAATCATACCCATAATAATACGATTTTTATTATCGTTATTACTAATATCCTTAAAATGAAACGTTGACAATAAAAATATTATTATCATTAAGACGTAATTGATTAAATTATTAAGACATTCATCTCATTTTATTTACTTATTTTAATTCCTCCACACATTTAATTTTATTTCATTATCATTATTAATTCATTTATTTAATTAGTTTACCATCGAGCAGGGTCATACGTCGGACTTAGCGAAGCCGCATGGCTCCGCAATTATGTGTCGCTCACGCGTCACATGATGACAATCCCTGAAAAACTCATTTAATTTTATTTATATATTATTAATTCCGTTTAATTTAATTAGTTTTGCAAAGTGCATGTGAGTGGGGAACCAAGAGAGGCCGCGCGGTGACCTAAGCAAGGTCATGCAGTTTCGACAGTGGCGTGCTAAAATATGAAAAGGAAAAGAAGTGCATTTCTAAATAAGAACTCGAAAAAAATTAAGTCAGGCCCCAGTCCCAACTATCTGATGTACAATAATTCAATAAAATAAATAATATAAAAATGGAAGGGTGTGACAAGGTTCATAAAAAAATAATATGTATTAATTAAGAACATTTTGTTTTTTAAATACGATTGAGAAAACACAATGAGAAATATTTTAGAAAATATTTTGATATGGATAATAATTCAAACTCTAACTCATTACACTATTATTAATCCTTATAATTTAAATTAAATTCCACTTAATTATGATCCAAAATATTCTTCACCCATAGACCCTATGAGAAAAAATTAACTGTAATGATGAAATTAGTTTTACCCTATGTTAGCCTTGGAAGATGCAATAGCAACCCACTTTTTGGATTTTTATTCCAAGAAAATCATTTATTCATTGGTGAATTAGGGATCAACTAAATATTCTAAGTGAGGATTAAATGATGTGATTTATTATATTTGAAAACTACACATTCATCTTATTTCATTTGTTTAATGTATTAAGAATTTTCTCCCACAATTCACACATTGAACGACCATGTTGGTTTTTCATTAATTGAACAATTTATTTTTTAGATTCTTTTAAGATAAAATCTCAATTCATATATCATATAAACTAAATTATATTACCTCATATATTAAAAAAATTAACCAAATAAGGGTAGAATTAGACTGATTAATATGAAATGATAACACTTTTCCTTGGTAGGGGTAGTCATCATATAAACATGTGAAAATAACTAAAAAGTGGATAACCCAATCATGATTCGATTCATAATTTATAGCCCAAATATAATTATTATAGAAGAATAAAATCAAATAAAATATATTACTTTGTATAGAAACTAAATTATTTATAATGAGAACATAATCATTATCTTGGGAAGAATAACAATAAGAAATCATCGATGACGATATCCATTCTTCAATAGCTGCCAATCATACAATGCTTTGAGAATTGAAGTGAAACCACTTATCCTCTCCTCTTTAACTTCATTATCCACACCACAACCCCCTCACAATCTGATAAACAATCATTTATTAAGTGGATGGGAGGCTAGGGTTATAAGAGGTTACAATTGTGAATGGTGAAATTCATCGAAATATTTTAATCAAAATCTGTCTACCTTCTTTTCCTACAAAATGTAGAAGCCTACAATCCTTCTAGAAGGATTATTTTTATATAAGGTAGTTTTTTGAGTAATTTCTAAATATGTGCACAATAAAATTTCATATGATTAATATATGGACAAAATTATGAAGTGATGTTCAATCTAGAGACTCTATTTAATCTTTGATTTCATGGTAAATTTACTCCTAATAAATTCATGATCTATCATAGATGGTCTGAATGAAATTTTTAGGCCATTTAGTTTTAAATTATATTGAAAAAATATAGTATTGATAACATAAAATAAAATCTTTACTGCCAAAATACATCATTGAACTTTAATGGTGAAAAATAAATGGTCATCAAATTTTCAAATGAATGATCCAGTCCCACACATTCCATAAATATAAATATTTAACATAATATGATGAAATCATATCATTTGTTATCAATAAATTATTCAATAAAAATGTGTCTTATCACTCTCCTTGATTTTTCGGCATCTTTATAAGCAATATTTTTAAAATAATGAAACTAATCTTCCCCTATTAATGATTCTTCCACTCAACATACAATATTAATCCAAAATCATCTTTATTTCCTGAATTTTTATAATTATACCATTTAAAAAGTGGACCATATTATATTTGAGGGGGATGTGTTGGAAATTGGGAAACTGTGACCTACAACAAATATGGGTGAATGATCTCATTGAGTGAGCCTCTAGCATGATATCAACTGAAGGTCTCCTATATTTAAATGATGATGTTGGGGGATATTGGATATCCCAACCTATTCCCTAAGAAATATTTAATGAATCCAAATAATTCCTCTATAAAACCTACTAAGAACCAAGGATGTTATAACTTATAAAAAATATATCGATCATCCCACTGGAGAACCCCATGAAAACCAATAACCAAATGATGAATCTCAAGTCTAACATATCATATTACTTATAAATGTCCATTTTTATGGATATATTATAATGAGGGGACTTTTTATTACATTCATAAATCATTTTTTCACCAAGGAAATGGATTTTTCTAAGTATATCAACCTTGGATAAAACATTTCATATCCTTGGGGACCCATGTTTTTAGATAAAGTGAGAGCCTTATATTGATAATTATAATATAAAACTTTCATTGAGAATTTTACAAGCTAATGGGTGTAAATTACATAATAGATGATGATTCATCCGCCTCTTTGATGAACAAAAGGGTAGTTGTGTGGGACACCTAAGGTAAAAAACGACCCTTGAAATTTTATTGAATAAAATTTACCAGAACAAAATTACACCCTGAATTAATTTTGGTGTTATTCCTGATATGGTCTCCAAGGGAATATGGTTGTGCAATACATTATCTCTTGTAATTGGGGGAAACAGTTAGTTGGGTGTTATGTTTAAGTAAAAATTTCACAAGGCATTCACGTGTGGGTTGGGATTTATTTTGAGCCAAATAAATATATTACACTTTAGTAGTTAATTAATCCATATTGATATCAATTATATGATTTTCAAGAGATGATGGGATGTTTTTTCTTTCTCCTCTAACATGTGGAGTACCTCGACCAGATATTTTTTGGGAGTTTTATTCGATCATTTCAGTCAACGCTAGTCATATTGTTGGTGTTTTGTCAAAAAATCCCCTTCCATAAATGAAATCCACAATCCTCTATTATATAGTCTTGAGTCCTTCATATATGTATTGTATGTGGAGTTTATCTCTAATTTATTGATGTGGGAATCTTGCAAAAAAGTTCTTGATTCTCTCCCAGTATTAATACATATACTCCAATTGTGCTTGTTTGATCCGTGAGATCTCTTTTCAAAAGGAAGTGTCCCTTAATGAAATGAAAAATCTATACAATAAATTATGTTTCAAATCATTCCAACAAGGTGAATATTCATGTTATAAATAATACATTTAATCTTTTTCAGATCCATCAAGTGAGGATAGTATTTCTACTAGATTGATCTAAATTTTTAAGTAATTTCTTTGTTTCATTTTGGAGCATACCACATTGAATTATTTAAGGTGTTTTTTTGGATACGCACTAAATGAAATATGAAATTTTTTTTGAAGATGAATTAATCAAGGTTTGAGTTCAATGTCTAATTTTATAAGTTCATATGGAATGAAGATAGATTGATAATCCATACCTGCTGAAACCAACACTTGAATGGTTCTGTGGAGAGAATTGTTAATATTTATAGGCATATGATCTGCGTTTATATTTATTTTAGATGAGAATCCTATTTCAAAATTACCAGAATGGTGGAATTTTCAAATTTTCGACATATAGACACTTGAAATACACTAATATTATCAGGTTCAAGCCCTAAGGCTATGTAAAATGTAATGGTCCAGATCAAAGACTTCCATAGTATGGGATCATTTCATAAATCAAAGAAAAAAGAGAATGTATGAAGAATAGACAATTATTTTATAATAATAATTTTCAATTGACGGTTTAAATGAGAAGAAAATAATTTGAAAAAAACACAATTTTATCATGGTAAATGTGGAAGAAGAAATAAGTGAAAATAAAAGGGTAAAATAAAAGAAAAAATACACTTAATTATTTAAATAAAATACTGACCACACTATAAATGAAACCAATTTCAATCGTGGTGTCATTGGTGCTCTTCACCAATCTGTAAATTTAAAGTACTTAGCATCAGAAAAGTGACTGACCATAGTTGTTCTCCAAGGAGGAAAAATTTACAACAAAAAATTAAATGTATTTTTAAAACAAAATAAAATAAAAAGACAATTAAAAATGACATTGTTATTTTTTGGATGTTTCTAAAATAAAAAAATATATAATCGAATAAGATATTTTTTATGTGTGATTATGGAAACAGAAATAGTAGATGTTTTTTTAAATATTTTTAAATTTCATAATCAATATTAATATACCACTTCATGTAATTAATAATAATTATTACCAAATTTAAAATCCACATAATTATAATCCCTTAATTTCATAAACCCTAAACCTTATGAGAATTAACTTAACCACAATACTGAAATTAATTGAACCATGTGATAGATTTGGAAAATGAAATTAAAACACCCAAATAATATTAAGATTAAAAGGATATATTTTGGTAAATGGTGAATAATGATTCATATCCTTAATAAAATAAAAGATTAACTGATTTTAGATATTTTATTTTAACTCTAAAAGTGATCATTTGTCATTTTTTGACTAATTAAGAACATGATCTCACAATTCACACATTACTTAACCTCATGTTTTTTCTGTTAATTTTTTAGTTTCATACTTATTTTGGCTATGTTAAAAATTAAATAAATATATCATATTAATTAAATTATAATTTTTCATATATTCAATGAAAATATGTGAATAAAATTAAAATTATAAAGATTACTAAGAAAACAAATACACTTCTACTAGTGGTGTAGTCGTCATAGAAATGTTTTGCATATGCAAAGGTTTAGAAATCATATGAACCAATTGTCTTTCTACTCTTGGTTTAGAGGACAAATAATTTGAGTACAAAAGAATAAATAAAAAATTTAGATTAAATATAATAAAAATTGTGATGATTATTTTGAAAACGTAAACAGTACAATGTGACGATAAATATGAAGAAGTCTTTGATGAAGGGATCCTTGATTCAATAGATACACCACTTGAAATGATTAGATAATTGAAGTGTAACCACTTATCCGATTACTTAAGAATCCCAATTAATGTCTCAACCACTTCCAAATTATAGAAACACACATAAATAGAGTGCATGGGAGGCTAGAGTTATAAGAGGTTAAATGTCTCAATGGGGAAATTTAGATAGATATTTTAATCAAAATTCAGCCTCCTATTTCACCTCAAAAATGTATAAACCAACTATCCTTTCAGAAAGAATATTTTTGAAGAATTAGGTTCACTAAATAATGTATATATTTGATCCCAAATGAAGCGCAAAAATAATATATGGCCCAAATGGTGTATTTTTGTTCAATCTCAAAATACCAGTCCATTATTGATGTCATATAACATTTACACCAAATAAATGCATGATCAAGATAAAATTGTCCAAATTAATGTTGAATCCATTTTTGAGATTATTTATATTGTTAAATTTTATGTCTAATTAAGTCATAGGAAAATATTAATTGCCAAAATACTACAGTGAACTTTAAATGGGAAAATATAAATTTTCATAAAATTTTAAAATAGAGTTTAATTCCAAATTTTGTATAAATAAACAAACTTAACATAGTATAATGAAATTATTTTATTTATTATAAATTAAATATTCAATAAAACTCATTTTTATTAACTCCCCCACACTAACCCTTTAGTATTACTTGGTGAAGTTACATTTCATATATTTTGGAAAATTTTAAAAATATATTTATATTGATATTTACTAACACGTAGAAGAAATACATGATAGGTAAGAATCTCATAAATAATTAAATATCAATAAATTTAGAATTCATTACCTTGTAAATTGTATCAAAACAAAATCTAAGGATATCGATGAAAATAATTATAGTTAAAATAATTATGGTTATTCCTTGTAATTAATTCCCCACATGTATGTGTGCCGAACATTTCAAGCTCATATCTCCACCCTTTAATCAGTATAATTAGGTTATGTAAAAAAATTGTTCTTACATAGTTTAACTCCTCCAAACCTTTTCTACATTCCATTGTAATCAAATTTCATGACCCATTGACTTTTCTTTTCACGAAATTCAAACCTAAGATCTTAACCTAGATATCACCATGTGTTTGATATTTCATCACAACCCCTTTATTAATAAAATATATCTTTATGATATTTTTTGTTTTTATGGATTAAAACTATTTTATATCAAGTGTAAATTCATTTTTCATTTCAGTATATTAATGAAACGAATAAGAATTGAAATGAATGTCTAGATGATCCACTAATATAAGTTGAATTTTTACCTAACGAGGATATACAGTCAATTGAGTAGGATAAATTCACATGTCGTCGTTGTGTGAAACGTTGTGTGGAGAAATCAATGAAACAATTTATTGTGAACAAATATCAGAATGAATTGTATAAAAATCTAAACGGTTTTAAAATTAAAAAACCAATCACATCATTGAAAACTTACATAAATAAAAATTAGAAATTAATAATGAAATCAGTCTCATTATAATCTTGTTAATCATAAATTTGGAAAGGTTAAATTTTTAAAATCATCCACATCTAAATGATCATTTTACTCGGTGTTTCTTAATTTTTTTAAATTTTATTTTTTTTATTTCTGAATGTTAACACATAACCCACTCATGAAAACACACAAATAAAATCCTAAAAAAACTACCCCAAAATGTGGACCCCTCCCCCACACATAAAATATTAAATTGTACTCAATGTGAATCTATGATATTTTAAATTCAGAAAACATGTATCATTTTAAATATTAATAATAATATAAAAATGAAATGGTTAGAAACCACCTAATTACTTCCAGTGATGGTGGGATCATACAATGGGATGACATCAATTACATGGGTAGGTAATAACTTAATATATTTATTCATTTTAAATACATATAATGTAAATATTCATTCTATTAATTCATTTGTGATCTCCACTCCACCATATGGAAAAAAAATTGATATAACATTAGGACCTAACCATTCAGAACAATACTTACTGGGAATCAGATTCAGTTTTCAACTGTATATAAATATATTTTAACCCTCATGAAACTCTCATTTTTTGGATCATTATATCATGATCCTCTTTTGATCTTTTGTTTTAGGTAATTTAGTTTTCATATGATGATAATTTAATCTCCTCAAGCTCTTGAATTTGCATCTTCCTTTCAATTCTTTATTGGGCTAAATCTATGTTGAATTTGTTTCCTCATAATATATCTAATGATTGACCTACATAGGAATGTGACTCTCTTGCCAAAAATCAATTAAGTATCTGTACATAAAAATGGGTGTTTTTAATGTAATTGTATAATCCCATAACACAACATCCAAGCTCTTACTCTTATCCTTCCGATTTGGTATAACTGTTTTCTCCAAAAAAAATTCCAACTCCCGATCCAAAACCTCATCCTAACCATTTTTTTGGTGGTGGTATATAGTAAACATTTCATGTGTTACCCCATACTACAGAAGTATAGAAGCCAAATTTCTATTTCAAACATGTGACCCTTGGTTACTGATGATGTCTTTCATTATTCCAAACATGACAAAAATTAGTTCCTTGAAAAAATCATCTACAAAATAAGAATCATCAGTCCTAGTGGCCTTTTCCTCCACCAATTTACTAACATATTAAATAGTAAAAATAATTTACAATAATCCAAATGATCTGGTAAATGGAACCATAAACAAAAATCTACATACATAAGAAATATCACAAAATAATATAGGTTTTTCGTGAATCTCATATATCTTTTAAATATTTCCAGTTTTTGGGGAATGATAGAATGACATACAAAGCACATGGGCATCAGGAATCAATGTAGGATAATATAATTCAGATACTAAGTTCGTTATATCCATCCATTTGGGTCCAAAGTGTCCTTAATAAATTTTATGGAATAATTGAAAAACATTCTCAAACTCCTAATCAAGAATATCACTCCAAATAACTCGATCCCTACACATGTGTCATAGGTAGGGAAAATCAAACAATTAAAATGTAGACCCACTCCTTAATATTTTCAAATTGATGATTCATCGAAATTGTATGAATTTTTTAAGGAACCATGTAATTCACTAAATATGCATACCAATGATTTTTACCTCAGATGATATAGTGATTCTCATCGATTAATGTGTCCCAAAGTGGAAATTCGTATTGGGTATCATGATCCATCATGCGAATAATCCAACTCATGTGGTCTGTTAGCGAGTTATTTTAAACATTATTATCTTTAATCTCAATATAAAAATCTTTAAGAAGGATTATCCAATGTATAAGTCATGGCTTTGCATCTAGGTCCTTTAGAAGGTACCTCAATGCTGCATGATCATAGAAAACAACCACGTTTGATCCTAATAATTTAAAGACAATATAGTTATAAAAATAAAACAACTAGAATCTTCTTTTAAATTATTTGGATTAATCCAAAGTCCTAACCCATAATAAATCACATGGGATATCCCTTCCCCTTTATGAGACAATACTACCCAATTGTGATGTCTGAATAATCATAGATAATCTCTACTAGAGGTCGAAATATAGGGGTTGTACGATCGGGTGTGTGGTGACACATGTATTTAAATCATAAAGTGATACCCTTCACAAATCATAAAAAATTAATTCAGTATATTTTTAGAGAAATCAATTTAATTCTGGATAAATATTACTGAAATCTTTTACGAATCATAGATAAAACAAGAATATCTAAGGAATGATTGAACATCACACAAAAATGTAGGATATAGAATGAATTAAATTTTTAATACCTTTGATATTTCAACATCAACTCCACGTAGTGACACTACATGACCTAGGAAAATTACTATTTCTACCATGAAATGTTCTTTATAAATGTTCAAAACCTTATTTTTCTGAATACAGTGATGCAAGACATTACCCAAACTCAAGATACATTCATGAAATGAGGAACTATAAATAGTAAAATAATTCCTAAGTACCTCTATGAAACTATCAAATATATCATAAAATATACTTAATATATATCTTTTTAAGGTACCTTGGGTGTGAAAAGGTCAAAATGGAATCCTTCTGTAAGTAAGTTTATGAACGGATAGGTGAATGTCATATTCTTCTAGTCCTCCACTACAATGGGAACCTAAAATATCTAGAGAAACCATCCATACATCAATAATCCATCGTGAATAAATGTATCTCAAGCATGTGGTCAATGGATGTTAGTGGGAAATGGTGTTAAATATTAGATTGGTTTAGTATACTATAATCTATGAAAACTCTCCAACTATTATTTTCTCTTATTTGAACTAAATCGTCATTTTCATTCTTTAAAACAGTGATCTTGGTTTTCTTAGGTACATCCTACATAGGTCGGTCCCCGTAAGAGTTAGAATTGGGGTTAATGATAACTACCTTAATCAACATTTAAATATCTTTTCTTAAAACTTATAATATTGTGGGGTCAAGCCCCTTTTGTATTTTCCAAATTATTTTGGCCCCATTCTCAAAAAGAATCCAATTCATGGAAATAGAGGTGATAATACCTCATATGTCTACTAATATACACTCAATTTCACCAATATTATCCATTAAAATATTGAAATGTTTGCCTCTTAATCAATTAGGATATAATTAAAATTATGGAATGAAATTTACATTATTCAATATGTATGAATATTTTATGTTTGGTTGAAAGGGTTTGAGTTTTATCTTTAATTTTCTAAATATTTATTAGAATGATTTTGGAACTAATATATATACACAATGAATCCCATAGTATGAATATACATCATCAACATAAATGAATAACTAATCAAATCCATCTAAAAAATTAATAGTCATGTCATATTGATTCATTATATACACTGAATCAGAATGTGTGTCAACATCAAAATCATAAATGTTTGTAGTTTTCTCCAGATAAATTGGTGTGACATTACTCTGTGATGTTACCTGGAGTCCATGGAATATATGGCGGTAGCTCATAAAGGTAATAATTTTTTTTGGTTTTTCTAGTTCTCTTCAAATGATCCCAAAATTAGTGAATTTGATTAGGGGGGACCATCTTGGCTTGCATTAATTTAGGCCACCCTAATCTTGTATGTTCTAACCATGTGATGTTAGGGTTTCTTGTATAATAAAAAAAATACAACATTGATGATTATGACATTACTTTGTGATATCAAACTAGAACTAATCCTTATGATATCTTTATGAATTCAATCACCCCCATTTGTAAAATATAGAAAATAAAAATTTAGTGATTCACTACAAGATGGGTCATAATGGGGGATGGAGAATGTAGAATGGTCCTCTTAGGGTTACATTATATATTCGATAATATTAAATTATATGATATCATCTCTGAAATCTGTAGAAATTATTTCTTTATGGAAATTTATGATTTTCTAGGTTGTTTTTGGTAGGCTATTACAAGAATTATGGGAGAACAAAAACATACATTATCATCCTCTATATTCATCACATAGAATATGTGGGAATAATCACATGCCTTAGACAAACAAGGACATATTTAATGACTCACATCAAGTATGGTGTGGCCCAATTGGCCATCTGCACCACCACTCTTGTTGGATTCATCATTCCATCCTTCAAGGAAGAGAAGATATAGTGAGACATAAAATTCATGGAGGCGCCCAAATAACATAAATCATCAGATAAATTAAGCTCACCTATGGTGTATAGAATAGTGAATATCCTGCTGTACATGCACTTTGTAGACATTTTCATGGTCAGTTTGATGACTACAAACACATTCCTCCCAAGTTATGTATTCTCTATTCCTTTTATACCTCATATATTTATACACATCTCCTCAAAGACTTGGAATACCTTATAATTTGTTTGATTTCATCAGGGTTAGGGATGGTGATCTCAACAATCTTTAATGTATCCAAGGCCTTTTTTTAATCAAAACTTCATCCATATTCTTGGTTTATAGAGAGATATTAAAAATGGAAGGGGGTAACGAAGAACATCATTGATATTTTTCTTACCATTTTCTTTCTCCATTGGCTACCCATCATCTAGTCTTGAAAGGGGATTCTCTAAGGTTGAGGTGAATACTAGTGTAATTATCAGTGTAAATATATCAACCATTTTTTCCAAATTCTAAATTATATGGAAGTAACATTGCACATTGGATTTGGAGTAGTTTGGGAAGGAAGATTTCAGGATTTCTTACATACAAGTTCATGGAGGGAAGTGCCAATCTAGCTCATTTGTGTCTTCAACTCCCTCAATACCGAACCTTGACACATTAGCTCAGTCAATTCATTAATTACATTTTTTCAATAGTTCATAAATATTTGAATCTAACTTTGGATAAGAATTCCCTTTTTTGTTGACATGTTGATTCTTGGGATTCAAATATCAATTGGGGTTGTTAAAAACCCAACAGGTATATTGGAGGTTGTTGAATTTTTTGATGAAAGGGGGCCTTTCTGGGGATATGACATTTTTTTTACTATGTACTACAATTGAATATAGTTTCCCAATCCATTGTCTCTTGTAATTGGGGGAAACAGTCAGTTGGGTGGTCGGTTTTTTTATTAATTCAACAATGCCATGTTGGTGTGTGTTGGAATTTCATCTGATCGAATGAAATATATATCACCATGTTATTTAATTATTATAGCTTGGTATAAATTAAATTACTTTCAAGAGAAGATTATATCACCTAATGTACTCATATAACATATGGTGTACCTTGATCCCCATTTTTTGGGAGTTGTTTTCCATCTATTAAATCTATGAACGTGCAGCTAAAAGTGTTTCTTCAAATAATTCCCCTCTAACTACAACATCCACCATTCTCCTATATAATAGCATGTGGACTTAGTAAAATTATTTTATGAGGAGTTTCTCACTAATTTGGTGATGTGAGAAACTTTTACATAACATTGTGAATCACTGCCAGTATTCATACACTTAATCACCTTGTTTTTTCTTGATCCCTACGATCACATTTCAAATAGAAGTTGCCTTTGATATTTGAGAAAATTTGTACTCTCATCTTCCGAATGCAATTAAAACCCACTATAAAGGAGATAAAAACAAATTTACAAAGCAGATGGGTTTATAGTGTTATAGGAGGATAAAAGTTTGAAAGGGGAAATTCAACCAAATATTTTAATCAAAATTTATCTCACTTGTTTACCTACAAAATGTTTAAAAAACATTCCTTCAAGAAGTATTATTTGTAATTAATTTTTTTTCTATATAATTAATAAATTTTATCACATTACAATCTCATATGAATAATATCTGGACCTAATGGTGAAGCGATTTTTAGTATGGAGAATATATTCTAGCTTAGAATTAACGTCCCATTTACTCTAAATAAATGCATGATCTAGATCATATGGTCACAATGAATGTTGTACATCATTGAATTAGGATATATATCACGATTAAGGGGGAGGAAAACATCCCAAATATTTTTCTCCTCAAGATAGGTTTCAAATAATTAGTTAATATAATTAGACACCACTTGAGAGATAAAGTCAAAAAATTATGCATGGCCTCTTGGGTAATTGGAATGTATGAAAGGATTACCTTACACAAGTAAATGTTTAAAAATATCCTTTTACATGCCACCAAAAACGTCAATATAATTTTTTAAATAACCAAACATTATGATTATATTAGGAATAGTGTCCCATTTCACCACTTTGATACAGTCCTAAAAAAATGCAGTAATTTTATCCACCTCATTTAGATAGGTAGCTATGGACTATTCTATTACACAATGATCTTGCCATAAGATAATATCAAATAGTTATTATTTTTTTATACAAAAGTATTAAAGATTTTTTATTTACAATTTTTCCCAAGATACATTTCAATTTTCTAAATTTGGAATTAAATGAAATCTAACTCTAAATAGCAATAGGTTTATTGTTATTCCTTATTTAGATTTCCATATTTTGATATCTGTTCTTATTATCTAAAAAAACAAGAGTTTTATTTTATGGGTATATTATAAGATCTTTGTGATTTGAAATGGTAGCTATTGTATGAATTACATCATCTAATGTAGAGAAAATGTTCAATACCCACTGATCTATGAGCCATACTAATGAGAATCGGAGAGTGGTCTAAGAGGGCTCACAATATAATGTTGAATCACACATTAGGGTAGGTGGAGAAGTGATAAAGATTAGAAAATCATTGATCATGTTTGGAGAAGTTAAATTGACTACCCTTCTTATTATTTTACCTTTTGAACTTAGTCCCATTGAAACCCCTATTTGAGAGCCTATTTCAGGATGAAAAAATATAAATATCTTATCAGTATTTTCAGCGGTAGAGCCCGCTATATTTTTTCACTATTGGATCCAAAAATAGAATTAAAGTCACCTTTAATAATTCAAACTAAGTTCCACATATTTATGTTTCATATTCGATTCCATATGGATTCTCTCGATCACACATTACATTATAAATAGTGAAAAGAGAAGGGCACAAAAGAGCTACCAAAACAAGCCTTAGTAGATAAGCGTTGGTTGGATAAGTCCTACTTATCCTCAGTAATGGATCCATTATAAAAAATCCATATATGTGGCCCTGCGGCTGAACCATAAATACAGTGCCTAAACTAGATCTTTTGATAAAATTTAAAAGATCAATGATATCTGTTTAATGGGTATGAGGACTACAACCAGAGACACCTTGTTATGATGAATGTAATTATAATGAAATTTTGTAGTTATTTACACTCCCTAATAATTGTAGATGATTAGATTTATCATTGGAGAAGATGAGTCATGTATTTGTCCCTCATCATCTAAGAGCTCCGAGTGAGGGAAGAAGTGATTTCCAGATCATGTTTTGAGTGGGATCTAGTGCGAATATCATTTGAAGGATATATGACAGAACTAGAAACTAGAACTAGATCTTCTAAAATATCTAATAATACACTATATATATTAAATGTAGGTATGGGAGAGCTAGTGGAGTTGCTTGGGTCATTGTTTTTGGGAACAATGTAGGATTCTGATGGTATATCTCCCATATTTTCAAACATAATGACCTTTAGAGTACTCATTGGTGGAGCATCAGATAGACCAATCAAGAGGTGGAGGGTATCCCTATAGAACCCAGTCCATGAAAGGGCCCCCATTCTTATGGGGGAGACAAAGGTAGTGATTTCGTCATAGATTACAATAATAATTCAAGATATGAAAGAAGAGTCACTAAAGAGGTAGATGGATGATAGAAATCTACGATGGACCTAGTAGCAAGGGATATACTTGGATGGACTAATCTTGGGGCACTAATGATCAGTGGGGACAGAGAAAACCCAGTAATTGGAGACTTCTCAAGATGAAATTATTATCCACTAAAAGAGGATAATATTTGTATTATATATTTTAATATATGTTTGTTTCAATGTCTATAGACACCATATAATTAAATTTCATAAATTAAACTACATTTAACATCATTATGAAATTCATGTCTATGGTGTGTCAATTTGGGAAAAATTAATCATCTTCTTATGGAATTATTTATTTTGATTATTTTAATTAGATATTTTGAAATATGACTGATCATGTTTTTGGAGAATTTTATCTTTTAGGAATAATGGATTAATCAAAATGGAATAAGGAAATTTTTTTCTATGGATACGACAAGTTCTAATCCAGGCATATAGTGTTTTAGGCACATCATGTAAATGTGGAGCCCAAAAATCAAGCTCAATGAGGATAAAATTTTAATGTTAGGTCGATAATATTATGGGTATAATTTCATTCAACTATATCTAGAGATAATAATTTACCTTCTCATAGTGATCCAGGGATCCCAAGTTGATAGTAAATTTATGGGCCTGATTTGATGGAGCATAAAATGAACCCATTATATTTATCATAAAATTCCAATGGAAGTCCCGATTGGAATTAAATTTTGTCAGGTATTAAAGGACACCAAAAATAATACATTTATATTGTACCATTGTCCCATACTTATCCAATATAAATTATGTATTAAAATGCTAAAATGGGGATGGATCTAGTCCTAAATTTCTTGTCAACTTTGAAGAGTCAAATTTTCATTTATTTCTCACCTACCTATAACTATCCTAATTATTGGGGAAGGAATAGATTTATGGGTTCCCAATTATAGTCTTTTAATATGGGTATTTAATGTTGTTGTAGTGGTGTAATTACGAGATTTATGGTTTTATTTCAATTGTAATGTTACATTTTCCAATTTTAATCGCTTATTTAATTTTCATCATTTAAGTTGTTTGAATAAACATTGTTTGACTACACATGTTCTTCTTCTTAACCATTTATATTATCCATCACATAATTTCA
Organism: Viscum album; assembly: GCA_963277665.1. NCBI lineage: Eukaryota > Viridiplantae > Streptophyta > Magnoliopsida > Santalales > Viscaceae > Viscum > Viscum album. Next base: position 1,535,924,348 of record OY728128.1, on the reverse strand, counting down.
ATACTAGTTCATTAGGGATTGAATCTATTGACATCATATTTTTGAATGTTTTTCACACAATGGTGGAGTGATCATTGTTGCACTTCTTTTCTTCATCAACTAATCCCTCATGAGTCCACTTCCTACATACATTAGTAGAATTGAATCAATGAAGTGACAACCCACTTAAGGGTTGATTTAAGTTAGTAATAAGATAATTTCTTGGATGTTATTTCATTTTCATTAATATTTTATGTTGTTCATTATTTTATGATTAACATTCGATGGGTTATTTTCTTCTTCGTCTTCACCAACTTTAACTAAGACACATTTTGAGTGATATTACGATCCAATTCCTTGGACTACTCATTTAAGTGATCCTCTTAGTGAATTTTTTATTATAATTGTAGTTATTTAAGGGTTAAATTGTTGAATATTTTTAAAGAGGTATCTCATTTTTAGGATACATCTCCAATTAGTGATCTGAAATTTTTTATGAAAAACCATACATCCAATCTATCCCTAGTGACAATCTAGGATCAAATATTTTTATATAATTGTATCCATTCAAATATTTAGTGTTTAATTCTTAATGTCAATAAATTATCTAAGGAATTTTTGTATTATTTTAATAATCACCACCATATATGACCACATTATATCCAATCCTCCATTGATTGTACATGTCTATGGGTTTCTTTTTAGGTCCATGTGGATTTGATCCATACTTATACTAAAATGACCACTTGAACCTATAGTTTAAATTTTGTTATCATAATGTTTTGGAACCATTGTTGTGGAAATGAGTACGTTATCTTAGACACGATCATCCTTTTATAACCTCAAATTCTCTATTTTCTCTCCACTTATCTATTCTCACACTTGATTTCGCTCATATGGATAACTATTTTTAAAAAACCAAACATGGAAGTCTTCTTCCATATTTGACAACCCTACACAATGTGTGAGCTATGATGACAATCCTAGTTTTTAATGATTGTGTTATTAAAAAAATAAACCTCAATATTTGAACATTTATGCTCAAAAAACCTCCAAACCAATAATGAGGTTTAATACTAACAAATCCAATATCAACTACATCTAGAAAAAGTACAATAATATTATTATCCTTCGGGAGTAGTCCATATGAATCAAAACCTTGTCAATACTAATATAAAACCAATACATGAGAAACTGTGATAACAAATAGAGATAAATGACTTCTTATGGTTCATCAATGAGAGTAGAATTATAATGTATTGAAACAGATATACATCCCATTTACACTCAGGTTATGCCTTCCTCATGAATTATAGATGATCCTTGTTACACACAAGATTCTTATAAACCACTTCCATTTTTGAAAATATCTATTAGTGTAAAAAACAATGAAATGTTTGGAGTATTTTTTCCAAAAAATAAGAGGATTCAAAATTTGAAGAAAATGATGAAAAAATTACTTTGGAATACAAGAAATAAGATTTTGATAATGGGTTGTTAATGTAGACAATCACTCCAAGGAACATGGGGGAAATGTTATCGAGCCATTAAATTAAGAGAAAAATTGATTTTTTAGATTAAAAATAGTAATATTTTTCTTTATAGATTGAATATTATGAATATGGAATCTAGGATGATTTTTCAGGAGCACTAAACGTCTATCCATTGAAAGACATCACTAACATAGAGTCCAAAATCATTCATATCATTAAACTGGCCAATTTTGTTTATTACTCATATTTTTTAATGAACAAATTCTTTCTATATTTCTTGGAGAATAAAAAATTTTAAATTCAAATTTTAAATCTTCTTTAGAAAATTTAAATCAATCCAAACCCAAAATTATAATCCTTATTTCCCCTATAATGTATCCATTCATAGGGTACAACCATGACCTTATAGCTTTCATTGATTATTTTCCTGAAACTCACAAAGCGTAAATGATCTTGGATTTCTTTTATAAGACTATAGAATCAACTTGATCAACCATTTATAATAGCCCTTCAATTTTCCCATTCAATATAGAACAACAGATTATACATGGAAAATATAATAAATAATGAATCAATCTCTATATAGTTTATGTGGTTACAAATTTTCAATATAGGATGCTAAAATTTGGTATTGGGTAATTTGGGGGGGTCCTAGTTGTGATAATGACTTGAAACTAATTACATTATGAGAGGAAACGAAAATTAAGTGTTGATTATTATTATTTTTGGTTATTTTTTGTTTTATTTTTAGGGAACCCCCTTGGTGTTTCTAATGTGATATAATGTCTCTTATATGTGAGATTAAGTAGCGGAATCATTCTAATATTTTTAGACGAACCCATACATTCTATTGTCCATACTATACTGTCAATCATCCCTAAAGAGTCTAATTGTGACCAAAAGCCAAATTGATCTATTTCTTATTGATATTTAATTTACATCCAACTAGGAGGTTTTAACCCATGTTTTAATTTCACATAACATCTCCTCCAATTTCTTCCCTATTATAATCTCTCTCTTCTCTTCTCTTTCAAAAATGAGGGGTGTTTCATTCTATGATCAGGGGAGTAAAATTGCATGATTTTTTAACAAAAGTGGGATTAATGGAAAATGATTTTAACATTCAACATGATAATATTCATTTTAAAATTTTATGATGAATTTCAAATAATATTGAATTCCTTGATTATTATTTTAATGCATGTTTAAGTACATGATGTTATTATTTGGAATGTTTGGTCGTATAATGTGATTTTTCACTTCAAATTGTTTTCATACATTTAATCATAATTTCACAATTAATGTACACTGGATTTTGGGTACAATATTTAGTTCATGGGACCCTATTATCACAGAATAGGGTTTTCGGACACTTTTACTCTAATTTTAGTATCACACAAAAAACATAAAAAAATATAACCCATAGATCAATGTTTTGTCCAAATACATTGTGTTTGGCACTTAGGGATTGTGAATCCAAAGTTTACTAGTACATAGATAGGATTTACATCTTTATTGTAGTGGATTTAATTGAAAAAAAATTGTAATGTTCATAACTTAGTGATATTGAATCCATAGTAGTCTTTCCTAGAGATAGTATTTTCATCTATATCTTGGTTAAAAAAACAAAATAAATATAAAAATAAACAAAAAGAAAAAAATAAAAAAATTGGGTACTCAACTTAATGTCTATTTTTTTTTGACCAAACACTTCCATTTTTTACATTGAATAATAAAATGGGCCTCATGTCTATTGTGATTCACAACACATCATCAGGCTTAATATAAATTGGATGAAATGTGTCAATGAATTTGAAAAAAAGAATGGTCTTGAGATTGAGATATTCTTGAGAACATTACTTGAGTGAAATGATTTTGATAGGTTTTATGATTGTTTTTAATGATGTCAATAGGGGATCATTATATGTTCAAATGTTTTCAGAAAAGGGAATTAAATTTAATATTTTTTTGATACTTTTTTCTCGGGACTAAAAAAACTCAAGTTGGGGGTGTGATTATCCATTGATGGAGGATATTATTCATTGATTATTTTTTAATATCTATGTGTTTCAATGTCAATAAACACCAGTTTCAATATATTTCATAAATTGAACTTCATTTTTCATAATTGTGTAATTCCTCCCTAAAGTGTGTCAATTTGGGCCCAATTAATCATCTTATTATGGAATTAATCATTTTGATTATTTTCGTTCAATGTTTTTTAGATATTATTGATCAATTTGTTTTAAAATTTTATATTTTAGGATCAATGGGTTAATTAAAAAGGGAGCTGGACATTTTTTCCCACAGATACAGAAAGTACTTATCAAATACTAATGGGTCATAGGCCCATCACAGAATATTAGGTCCCAAAAATAATTCAAAATAAAGATGAAATTATAAATGTGGATTGATAAAATTATGAGTATAATTTCATTAAATTTTTTCCATATCTAATTCTTAATTTTTCAAGGAGATCTGTAGATCCCAAGATGACATTTAATTTTGGTGGCAGATTTGAAGGACCACAAAATCACCCAATGATTTCATGTAAAAATTTTGAATGGATGATCTAGTTGAATTATAATTTTTAAAAATATTATATAACACCTGGATGAAATTTTTTTACTGGTATCACATATTCATCCTTATTAAATGATTTATTTTAATTCCAAAAATGGGTATGAATCTGTTTTGTGTGTTTTGGTCAACATGGAAATATAAAATTTCCTTTTATTTAACACACACCTTTGAATCTGGTTATTAAATGCGAAGGAATTTAATTATGGGGGATATAACCTAGGATCCTAATGTTCCTATTTAAAGATGAAGTGGTTATGGAGTTAGGGGATTGGATTTTTTTTTCAATTTTAATTTTACGATTTCATATTGTAATCACTTCTTCAATTTCTTTCATGTAAGTTGTTCGAATAGATATTGGATCTTAATTAAAGTTATTGTTATTAAACTTTAATATTTTTCTTAATATCATGTTGAAACATTTTACTTAGTGAGTTAATCTATTCAGTTCTTCTTTTGTGAAAGTCTTCACACAATGGTGGAGTGAACATTATTTCACTACTTTTCTTCTTCAGCTCTTCCCTCATGAGTCTAATTTCTGCTTCCATTGATATAATAAAATAAATCAAGGGATAAAACTATTATGGGTTGATCCTAGGGAGTATAAATGGTTAGTATTGTATGTAATTTAGTATACATTTATTTTTTAATTAGTTCATTATTTTATGATTTCCATTCGATGGGTTATTTTCTTCTTCATCTTCACCAACTTTAATGACCATACATTTTGACTGCTAATACGATCAAATTATTTGGAGTGATAATTTATGAGATCCTTTCAGTTTACTAGTAATTATAATTTTAATGTGGTTTGGATAAAATTGGTGAAAGATTTAGGAGAGTTATCATGTTTTGTGGAAATATCTTGAATTAGTGATATGAAATTTTATAAGAAAAAAAATACATTCAATATAGCCATAGTGACAACTTAGGATTGAATTATATTTTTTAATTTTTTCTATTCAAATATTTTTTTTGTTTTATTCTCAAATTAAATCTAATCTCTTTGGTATACGAGTATTAGTTTTCATTCAACACCATAATTGCACACTTCATAGCCAATTCTCCAAAGAATGTATGTGTATGTATGTTTTTTTTGGTCCTTATGGATTTGATTCCAATATGTACTAAAATGACGACTTATACATGTAAGGTAAATTTGGGAATCACCATGTGGTATGGTGAACCTAGTACAATTCATTATACAGGTTGTAAGGGTATTTCCATGAAGGATTCATTCTGAACAGAACCATTTTGGAGTGGGATAATACAATTCCTAAAACCAAAAGATAATATCCCCTACCTAGAGAAGGAGGAATTGTAAGAGGGTTTGGGAATGATCTATTTCTAACAAAATATAAGCCAAAAATTAATCTGGGAGATAGAGTGTGTGCTTGTCCACACTAAAAAGTTTCAAAGTGTATTTCCACCTCTTGGAAGAAGCATGATATTACAGAATGCAAGATGAAAAAAATGAATATTTATCAACATCACCACCTAGGAAGAATCATGCCCAAATTAAGCCTTCATCTACCATTGATAGATATTTAGTACCCAATTTTAACTGACCAAGGGATATAGGACAAGACCTTTATAAAGTCCTACTAATAAGAAAGAAACACATAGAACACATTTCTATTTAGAACCAAAACCCTGAATAGAGTATATAATCCCCAAGATCTGATGAAATTAAAAAATATCAAGAGAAGTAACTTTTATTCTAAAAACACTTCCATGATTTTAAAAGAAAAACATTTTGATCAATAGCTTAAACAAAATAAAACACTAGGCATAAATGGGCTTTTAATGATATTATTTGAATATGAATCTAATAAACTAGATGTTAAATTATAGGATATGAATAGTAATAACTATGTTATTCATAAATATATGGTTTAATCTTTTATAAAATAAGATCTTCGGTAATAATTTTATTATAAATGGAAATAAAAATTATTTGAAAGTAAAATAATTGAATTTCTGAAAAACTCTTCTTATCCATGAATTGTTTTTTTATATAAATAAATTAAATTAGACACTTTTTTTGGAATTATTTTTTTAATTTAAATATAATATAATCAATTTAATTTTATATCATTCATATAATGGTTTTACTAAGCATGGGAGTAGAATAAATCCATTTTTATTCTTAATAACATTATTTTTCTAAATAGAAGTTATGTCACATTTTTGCATTATTTGAAAATTAATATTTAAAATTTTAAAAATTTATTTGTAAAAATGAAATTATTTTTTATAAAATATAATGTCAATGTTATCTTAGAGTTAATATTTCTGAATTTTCTAATAATAATGATTTTTTTGAGGAATTGTATAAAATACTGATTTTTATTTGAAAAATGCCTATTAATTTAAAGCAATTATAAAGTTATTTTATTAAAAATTTTTAAATATAAAATTAGTTTGAAAAATATTATAATTAATTTCATTTTAATAGTTTAAAAAAAATTATAAATTTTATATAATAAATTTTTATACTTAATAACCTTTTTCTTCGGAAACCCACATTTTCATCACGCTTGCATGTTTAATTTTAAATTAATTTCTACAAAATATGTGAATTGGATTTGTTAACATGGATAAAGTATTTTTAATCAGAATAATTATTATTAGTTAATATGTTCAATGTTTTTCATAATGATTAATATAAAGTGTAATAATTAATTACCCTAGTTAATATTAAAGTGTTGTTTTGTGTACCTATGTTAAAATTAATTTTCCAGACACATAGGAATTTTAATTGATAAATTGGATTTTTTATTTAGAATAATTGGATCCAAATTATCAAATAATAATAATTTGTTTTTATTTTTAAATGATAAATTCCCTAGGTAAATAAGAAAACTTGTTACTATAATCAAAACTAAAATGGTAAAAGTAAGTGACCATAGAGATTAAGTAATTAAAAAGTATTAAAAAATTTATTTTTTAGTAAATGAGGTTTAATAGAACATATCTTCAATAAAATACATCAATTATCAATTTTGGAGTAACTTCAGTTGATATTGTCTCCCTGTTATTATATTGTTTTGGGTATTTCCAAAAATGCCACTTCTCCGTAATTATAAAAGGGAACATCTCCCCTAACTTATTCGAAAGTATTGAATCATATATATTGACCAAAAACTTTAATAATATCTCCAAAAAATCCTTATACATATTCAATATATAATGATATTTACAATATAACAAACCTATGGTCTTTAATAAGTTATCTAAATGAGTATCTTCTAAGCGAAAGTAATTATATTCACTAAGATATTCATTTTAATTATCTTACCACATTCATTAAAGTATGATAAATGAAAAAATAGGAAAATTAGTGTATACCATATAATATCATATACTTATATTTAATTTGAAACTTATATCCATCTCTTCTACAACCAAATGGGAAACAAAATAGTCGATCGTTAGTATGAAAAATAACCACCACGAAGTGATGTGATTTGCATTTCATTGTTTTTAATATGTATGTATTTTATGAACATATATTATTTATATGAAATATTTATTATTATTTAAGGTTTAATAATTATTTACCATTCCTTCAATCAGTCATTCAGAAAAAATGAAAATAGTTTTACGCCGTACTTGCGGACTACCATTTCCCTGAACTGTGTAACTTATTTTTCTATCTAAAAAATTTATGGAATAGAATAAATAATTATATAATAAATATATATTGAATATTTATATAATTGTTAAAAATTTTGGATAGGATATAACCCTGATCAATGAACAACGACCGAGACTTTCAATCCAAAATATACATGAAAAATGAACCAGTTATTACGAGAAACTATGATTTTGACAATGAATGTTAATAAACAAGTGATTAAGGATTATAAGAAAATAATATAATGTTTGATACAAATTTTTGTGTTTCTATATAATATTTATAATAAATCTGTATTTATTATAAATTAGTTTCCAACACATATAAAATAATATGAACACGAGGTAATCTATTTTGTCTCAATTAATGGTTTAGGTATATTTTAATATTATACACCTACATTATTTTATGTGGTGTGTATACTAAACCTATTACTTATTATATAATTAATCCATAATAAAACAATGAATTTTATGTTCAAATTAAAATTAATTCATCCAGTTGGATTTTAGTTAAGATGTAGCAAGGGGTAAGGCTTTCAATGACTCAATTTCATTTCATTAGGTTATATTGCGTATTCATTATATTTGATATTATAAAATTATGTGTGTAATGATTTTCACTTATTTTATTTTTTTACTATTTTTATGTGTATTTTCACTTGATACATATAGTCAAATAATTTATTAATTTCCAGTTCAATGGTATGATCTTTGTTATGGACTTCGTCTCAATTTCCACTCAATTGATTTATATTTCGTATTATGAACCTATTCATTTGTTTTATTTTTATATAATTCCCCATTAATATCATTTATAATTACTCTCATTATATTCATAGTATTACATATTTCATTTTAATTTATGTCTCCTATAGATTTTATGATTCAAAGGTTACCAGATTGGTAAGGTTTTATGCTTCAATCTCTTTTTAATCAGGATTGCTTCTAAATGAATTTACATTAAGGGAAATTATTTTATCACTGCAAAATATTCCCATTTAATTTATTCTCATTTGGTTATTAAATAAATTTTCATTTAATAGTATCAGTTTTATCTCATTGTGGTTTAAATTTATTGATAAAATGTTTTTAAGAAAATCGAACTTTATTTATTTTCGGTTAAAAATGATTTTTTTTCATATCAAGATTTTCCATAATTAGTTTTAAACAATATTTTTAATATTATACAATTATTTATTAAAGAAATTTTAAAAATTCAATATTTATAAAATGTTCTAAAATAAATCTTATTTTTTTCCAAACACGGTACTTTTTAACTTTTTTAACAGTATTGTGAATGAAATACTTGTTTTCTAATGTGGTTGATATGAATTAAATTTCTATCCATCATGATCATTCAATTAATTGAATCATAACATACAAGTTTCCATGGGTTTTTTCAATGAAACATTTTTCCTATTTTTTTTTGAATTATTTAGTTTTAAGTGAATATTAAATTGAAAGGGGTATTTTTCTCAAAAAAAAATTAATTATATTTTTATGTTATTTATATTCACCAATGACAAAAATCGTTTATTTTCACCATACTTCATTCATATATTTCATATTTATACCATCCTTATTATTTCTCAGGATGGTTTATGGTTCTTTTGACATAGAAAAGTATTGACATTCACTTTATTGATTAATTTTTTAGTAATTAAATTTCTCTTGAAATATTCACTTTTAGTTGGTTATTGTAGATTTAATTTTTCCTAAATAAACATCTTCATTATATCATGAATACCATTATTTTCTAAATCGTTTACCATTTTTATGTATAGTGTTTAAATATTAAATTTATTTCATTACCTAGGGAAAATATTCATAAATATTAATTCATTAATAAATGTGGATATTTATCCTTGTGATATATTTTTTATGAATTCATTTGGTCATTAAAAATATTAATAATGCATTTGGTATGCAGTTAGGGGTGGATCATGTATATAGATATCTCCTCAATGCATCAATATGTCTCATGCGGAAAACTAGAATGGGTATTTTTTTATGATCTTACCCATTTATGTAAGATGTCTTAGGAAAAGGCCTTGCATTATTTTTATGTTTCCCGACATTTTTCATTCCCTAATTATGATATTAGTTATTTATATAAAATTTATTATTTGATTTGTTATGATTTCCATGAATATGATTCAAGCATATATGACAATTTATATTGAATTATTTGATCATCATTTCTTCTTTCTATATTATTCTTCAAGGTTAAGTTATTGATTAAATGGAATATGTTTTTAGATATTTATATTAATATATTATTCCATATTTATTCATGATAGATTTAATTATAAAAATATCCTTACTATGAAAAATATCTCACCCCTTTCTTATTTTTTCATTTCCATGAGATTATAGAAAATTTATTATAATTGATAAATAGGGATATGTTAAAGGGAATAGTAGTTTTCTCAATGAAAATACTAAGTGATATTCTATGTTTTCAAATTTAATTTTAAAATCAAATAACTATTTATTTTACCAATACTACTAATTTTTTCTTTCAATTGAGATTTTTATAACTTGTATCTTTTTCCAATGTAATAATGTGACCATAGGCTCTTGGAAACCATAGTTGGGGCCTTTACATCATTTATATCTATATCTCATTAAAAAAATTACTATATGTGTGCTCTCATTTTATAATACATTATTTCAATTATTAATAATCTTCATTTTCTATTCCCCATAAGTGATTTCTTTTTTAGGTTGAGAAACATTGTAGTTTGGCACATGTAATATATCAGATATATACCTCCTCAAATGTGAATCATGGAAATTATAGTACACATAAAAGTGTTTTTGTGGAAGAACATTGTGATAATTTACTAAAAATATATGATTAATAATCTAAAAGGGGGTGATGTATCTTGGGATTATTATTTAACTCTCCTTCAATCACAAATGCATATTCCATGGAGATATTAAAAGGAATAGACTATCGCCTATCTCAAACTCTAGGTCACGCTGACCATTATCAGTATATTCATTCTATCAATTTTCATCAATTTTATATTCCATTGAATGGTTGAAACCTTCACTATAATTTATTGATCATGATCGGTTCATATTAAATTCCTCTCTCCAACTTTATCACAACATGTTTATGTTTTTTATCTCTTCTATAAAAGGATTTATAAGGATCTATTTTAATTCATGAGTAGAAATTATTGTTATAAGATAACTCTATAAGGGGAAGATATTGATCAAATCCTCCTTTTAAATGAATCCATAATTTTCCTAGCATGTATTATAATGGTGTAAGGGCCCTTTTACATTCAAAATTAGTTTAATGATGATGATCCATGATGATGTTTAGCAATGTATATAAATATTGATGAAGAATTCACCATATCATTGAAGTGAATCATGGATATTGATTAGATTAATTTGAATATAGTACTCTATAAATCCATAAAAAATATAATATGTATATCAAACCGAGTTAATCTAGTGAAAAAAATATCTTAAATAGTAATGAATTATTTTGACATTATATGTCGATCCATACAAATAGAGATGATATTATTTTAATTTTCATGTATTGAGACACTGATAATGAAATTCATGGTGGCATTATCCCATTTACATATTGTTTTGGTAAATATTTAATCATCCGTATAAACGTTCAACATTTAACCCTTCAAATACACATAATACAAATATATGTTATTATAATGGGAAAATATCTAATGTAGGAATCATAAGGGTATGAAATAGTTGAGTCTAAGGGAATCCCCTTGAATAATAAAATTACAATACATCGGAATGCGTATTTTTATAACAAATATTTATAGATTGTCATCCAGATTACCTATAGAATCAAATATATAAGTATCTTTATTCCGATTACACTATGTGTTCTTTATCACCATCACCTGATCAAAAATTCTCTTTCATTCCCTATATTTATAATAAATAAACTAGTTGAAAAGATACGATATAAAAAATATTAACAAGAAAATAATAATAATATGACACAATACAATGGTCATTTATGTTTATTAAATTTAAAATAAATCCAGTTAGATATGCCTATGTTACAACAATGATATTATTTTCTTATCAATTGAAGGTTATTAATGCCGTCATGGTAGATACCTGAGCATCACGGTTGATACTACCAACGAATATCACAAAAATAATATAATTTTTATTAGCATTTATCATAATACCCACACAAGGTGCATTCCAAGATATCATGTGGCCTTATAAAGCGCAGATGAAACCAATAAATTTCTATGAATATAAGTGGAGGTATTAAAATATTTTAACCATGTAACTCCCAATGCACAGTGATCCTATCTCAGAGTTTAGAATTATATGTTAATATTTAAAATAATTAGGGTTAAGTTGAGTTCCCTAATAACGAGTTCTATTCTACCCCTCACATAGGACCAAAAAACCAACCAAAAAGGAAATAATGTATGATCGAACATGAATTTATAGAAGAAAAATAATTAAGTTATATGCTCTGTAATCTCTCACTCCTGTTTATTGCACTAGAATTTCTCCATAAGGTCTTTATACATAATTATTCTTCCTAGGTGAAAAAATAATGACAATCCGTGTGTCTCCATAAAATGTTCATTGTTTAATTATATTATTTTGAGGAAATAAATTTCAGTCCCAAATCAAACAATTCAATACTTATCATGGTTTAACGTTAAAATATTTCATATACTCCAAATCCCTTTCTTGTAATTTTCAAATGCCACTTTTTGGTTAAGTGGCAACCTCACAAAAAACTGGATGCAATTTTAAACAGAACCCATATAAATCATCACATAAAAAACCATCCCAAAATCCAGATATAAATTTCAAATATAAAATTCATACAGGAAACCGAAAACAAACGTAGGAAGTGAGCACCCTGAGAAACCCTATCGAGAACAGCCATCATCTCCTCACTTTCCATCATCATATCACTATCACCTCTGTTGTGTCATTGCATCACTAGATTCATCATCCTCACTGGCCTCTTCAACGATGACCACCACCTACTCACTATCACTTCTATCTCACAAATCCTCCCTCGTCATGCCATCATCGTCATTGTTCAATACCACACCAGAACGCCGAATACCCCAAATAGAAATATGTCATCATCCCACATCACCGGACATCATACTAGCTATAGAACACCTACAAACACAACCACTGAAAACCATCTTCGATTCATCAAACTAGGACAAAAAACTCAAAATAGACCCGGATGACACCGACCATCAACGAACAATATAAAATCATACAATGTAACCCATAACTGTTGATTACACTAAAACCCACCACTAGAAACTATCCCCTAAACATGAATGAATAATGTGGTACTATACCGAAAAAAGGGGAAGGTATTGAAACCGTTGGTGGAAGGACCAACTCCAGATCTCTAGGAAATCATTGATCCACCAATCTGCATGCCCAAATCCTTGGTGAATCCCAAGCACCAAAACCATCCTATGGAGAATCATAGAAACACAGGATTAGAGAATAAATAGTAAAATGTGAAGAAAATATTGATGATAACACAATTTATGGATGGATAGTGAGAGAGAATGAGAATCACCAACATGAGAAAAAAGAAAGCAGGACAAAATAAGAAAGAGAGAGGTACTGAATCCCTAGGAAGAAGGACCAACCATGATAGCTCTTGGAACTCTGTGGTCAACCAAACCTCTTTCCCAAAACCATAGCATATCTTATGTACCAAATCTGGCCTAGAGAGAATCTGAGGAATGAAATATCGTACACAAAAAGGATAATGGGAAGAATACCAAAGCATTATCACGAAGGGGGAGAGGAGGGAGAGATATAAATAAAAGATCAAGAGATAATGCCACATAGAGTGAGAGAGCTGCTGCCGGGAGAAGTCAAAACCCTATGAGAGGGATATCAGGCCAAGGGCACGAGAGCACCCAAGAGAGTGAGGTGCCATTTTTTAGGGTTATGAATTAAATAGATGTATTTTTTCATACAATATATTTTACTTCTATAATATACTTTTGTGCCTCATAGATCTTCTAATATATGGATGATTGAAAAATAAATTTGGAAAGATATATTTTCATCCCCTAATTTATGATTTCTATGTTCATCCTTTACATATCTAAGAGGATATAATATCTTTTGATGCTCATCAAGGATAAGGTAGAAAGTCCTTTTGTACAAAAACCACCAACCACCTTGTTTGACCTTCCATTATGATGATATATAATGTTGTCATAACCCTTGATTTACACTAACCGTATTATTTTTGGATGTTAATCCTTTCTATGTGTATATAGAGTTTAAGATATATTTATGAGAACAAATATCACACTTCTATCAATATATATATTTCCTCCAAATCTATAATATAAAAATTACCACTGATAACTCCAGATAATGTGTGAGATAATTTTTCTCACGGAACATTAATTGACATTAGGAAAAAATTGTCAGCTAACAATTTTGTATAAGGATACATCCGATTTTTTTTAATCTTCCATTTATATCAAAACCCATTCCCAACTATAGGGTAGTGTGATAAAAAGTGAAACCACAAAACTCATTTTATGATACTTAATACATTCTTCACATTATATTTTTATAGAAACGTTACTCATTTCAAAGATTGCATAGTTATGGGATTTTATAATCCAAATTTTTTTTTCAAAAAGCATTAATAGTATCTAGTCAATCCAAGAAAAATATAGATCCCAGTAACATATATTGGTATAGAAAATTATTTAATCACCTGAAATTTTCAAGGATCCACATATATACCCCCACTTCTGGTTCATGTCCCACAAATTTTACTTTTTAAAACCAAAATTAACACTTATTGACATAGCCATGTATTTACTCATTTCATGAGGTCCTTATAATAGTCCTAAAAAATATTTATACTCTTCCTTATTCATGGAATATATCAGAATAAAATGAAAAAAATTATCATAATTATTTCATAGTAATTTATAAAGAATCTTCTAATCAAATCTATAAAGATCAAAGTGGAATTTGTCAATAAAAATGGAATAAAACATAGTTCATAGTAAAAATATTAAAATTACCTTGTTTTTATGATACATTATTATAATTATTATTTTAAATTATGTTTATCTATTCATTCATAAGGATTTAAATATGATTAAAAAATTCTCCCTACAAGATATGATTCCAATTAATGATACATCATTCATTCCTAAGTTGTAAATTTTAAAAAATATAAACATTCTAGTGTACATAATGGATTATTACTCACCAGTGATGGACTAAATCCATTAAATGTGAATAAATCAATCGGGTAAAATAGTCATAAAATGAATAAAATCTTCAAGAATAAGAAATTTCCAGATCATCTTCAAAAAATAAGGATAAAGAATAGTTATAAAAACATATAATGAGTTATATAACCATTAAATGAGATATAATTTATAAAAATTAATTTTATGAAACAATAACTATTCCTTATGAAGTTATATTGTAGTGAACTTAGGATTTAGTAAGTAATAATATATATAAGAATAGATTATCATTTCTATAAATATGGGTGTTATAAATATGGTAATTATAAATATAGTCATTGTAAAAATATTCATTGGTCCTAAATTCAGTTGGTGTACTAAATTCAATAGTTGTAAAGAAGTAAATTTAAATTAATAGAACTCAAAATATAACATAAATTTTTTTAAAATATTATATATGTGTGTGTCAAGGTGTCACCATAAAATATTGATGTCATTATTATTATTGAGATCATATATGATGCTTATATAAAATTAGAGTTAAATTTTAAATACCAATGGAGTTTCAAAATAAAATTTTAGAATATAAATAATTAAATTTAATTGTATTTTTTAATGCGTATTTATTATAATAGTACTATAATTTTTTAGAAATTGTTTTGTTATGTGTTGTATATTAGATACTAATAAATTAAATTGAATACCTTTAGAATATTATCATATATAAACTAACATATTAATATCTATAAAATTATAAATTTATATGAAAATATATTAAGAACACCAAATGTATAAAATGTTCATTTTTTCAACAAAAGAAATTTTCATTATCTATAATAATTTCATTTAACAATTTTTTTAAAAAATTATAGAATCAAAATTATATAAAACTACATTAATTTTCGGATTTATAATTTTAAAATTATAATATCATTAATTTTAAATATCTTTCTAATAAATTATTCTTAGGTGAATTGTAAAAAATATCATTTTTTAAAATAACATGACTTTTTTGAAAATGTTAACTTATAATTTTGAATTGGAAAATTATAAATCCTTTCAGTTTTTCGAAATATTTGTTTTATAATTGAATTAATAATTTCCAAAAAAAATTGACTCATTAACTGATATTTTACATTGAATAATTTATGTAATATTTTTTCAAAAAAATGTTTTCAATATATTATGCATTTATGATTTTAAAATAAATTTTCATCATATAAAAATTTTAAACAAAAAATATATATATAATATTTAATCATTAGTTTAATATTTAAAAAAAATTATTTTTGGGCATAAAGGACAAATTACCTTGGTAAAAACTAGTAACTGTGGTGAAAAGAAAAATCATCAAATTGTTTAACCCAATATGTAAAAGCTCAAACATGTTTAAAACGTTTTTAAAATTTATTGTTTGAAATTAATATTGACCTTATATCATATCTTACCTATTATATCCCAATTTTGGAACCATTTTCCTCAAGATTGACTTTCCATTGTTGAATTTTTTGGGTATTTATAAAAAATGCACTAATTTTAACTTATAAACGGGGTACATATATCCTCACATTAGCACAGAACAAAACCCTTTTATTTATGACAAAAATCAACCCAAAACTCTTTCCCATACTTTTATAAACCATAATAATTATTTTTATTATCAAAATACCATACGTCAATTGTTTAACCCCTTTACAAAGAAGATAATCTTTATAGTGAGGTATAGATTTCAAACTGCTTCATCCCCTTTAATTATTTTTATGTGTGTTTCTTCATTATAAAATTTTTATTCACCATATAAAAATTATAAAACAAGTATTTTTGTTATACTTTTATCTAATTGTAACCATGGTAAAACCATTAACCACAATTACATTTGTTGCTATGAAAATTAAAAATGACATTTGTATTTGAATTGACCACCACCGGCATAAAACAATATATTTTAAATTATTTAACCCCCTGAAATTATTGGAAGTTAATTTGAATTTAATAAAAAAGAATAATATTTGAAGAATATTTTTTATTTTTTAATGACAAAACAAGTTATTCATTTATCTTATTCAATGGAACATGAAGTCACTAAACATACGTAACTGTGGACTACCGCCTCCATATGATGATTTATTTCCATTTTATTTTTCATCAGTTCTTTACATGGAAAAATATGATTTTTATTATATTATTAGGTTTATTTTATGAAAAATTATAGCACTTGTTAATGATATAATCAACAAATGTGTATTGTTTAATACAAGTTTACTAAGAGGAAAATCATAAATTAAAATTATAAAATATGTCCATATCCATTAATTATTATTTTAAATAATTTATAAATATGATATAGGCCTCTAATAAACACTAAATCATGTCATTATTATACTATTATAATTATATTTCAACTAAATTACCTCATAATTATCAATAATTGTTGTATCTTCATGTTTGATTCAGTTTGACTACTTACCTTAATAGTGTAATGATATTATATCATGGGCGGCTATGAAATATAATTTCTTGAGTAATATTATATTAGTTTTTATATAATGGTTTTTTTCTAGAAAGGATACATCGATATTTAACTCATTAATTAAGAAAAAACCATTTATAGGTTGAAAATCACTGAAAAATATACATTGATGCTTTAATCTTCGAGGATAAAGGATAAAGTAATCATGAAATTAAATTTAAACATAAAAAATCATTATAATGCATCTACTATAAAATATTTAATAACTAATGCTGAAACAAATCTTACTAAACAGCTTCTAGATGATCTGTATTACCCACACTAGATATCAAAAATAGGTAATAACTCAATAATATAAATGTATTAAATAAATATTAATGATTTTAATAGAAGTTTTTGTATATGAAAATGTATTTATAATTTATTTTTAATATATTTATATTTTTTACAAGGGAGCATAGTGGGAATTCTACAATACAGAGAAATATGGTAAGGGGTTCTTCACCTCAAAATAAATTTTTGAGAATCATTTCTTAATATTCACCATAATACCTTTAATATGATGTGATAAATATATAATTATGGTATTTTATAATTTTAATGAGGTTTTTATATCAATATCATGTATATTCATTAAATTGTTTCGATCCAAACGGTACCCGACATGAAATTGGTTTTGATCAAAATGTATCCCAACATGTAAGGGTTGTGTCCCCAATCTTATTTTCAAATCAATATTTCTTTTGAAATATTACTCATCTTGCAAGTTTTTGTTTTTTATAAAACATTTAATAATTTAAATTTAATTTCATGTTGTTT
The DNA here is from genome assembly GCA_963277665.1 of Viscum album. Classification (NCBI taxonomy): domain Eukaryota; kingdom Viridiplantae; phylum Streptophyta; class Magnoliopsida; order Santalales; family Viscaceae; genus Viscum; species Viscum album. Next base: position 1,535,906,121 of record OY728128.1, on the reverse strand, counting down.
TATATGTTCCCTTGATATTTCATTTCCCCTTGAATCATATTTTTCTGAGTGTGTTTCTTTATTTGGAATCGACCATGTCTCTTATTTTCATCTGGGAAACTCAATTTTACCATGTACAAATTCATTCAATTCTATTAAAATTCCTTTATTCATACCTTAATAATTTAGTAAGGTCATCTATTACTTGTTGATCTTATTTAAAAAAAATATTTAATTTATTTTTATTTTTTGTATGGATCATTTTCATCAAAGGGTAAAAACAATATCATTTTAAAACATTTGATGTAAACTATTTATTCCATATTTTTCATTTCATTTGAAACATCCTTTATAATATTTAATTGTTTTATAAATGGAAATATTATTCTCATTTATTTATAAAATATTTATATTTTTTTCAAAAAAACATCATGGATTTTTTATATTCCCAAAGTGATTTTTACTAAGACTCCAAAAATGGTTTTCATATAAATTCATATCCATTAACATAAATTATTATTTATTGAGTGTATTATTTTAATGTAATGATTCATATTATTTCATTGAATGACCCATGTAATGTCTTTCTCTTTGGGAGAAATGATGCGTCATTACCTTTATCTTACATAATCATCTACTAAGTATAATCTTAAATTTTCCTCCAATGTCATTCCATTTTTAATACCCTATTTTTTATTTATTTTATTAATATTTGTCTTCCAATATGACATATATAGATTAATTTTGAGAAATTATTGACTTAAAAATATACAATTTTTTAATATGTTGGAAATACCATGTGCTTTATAATATTGATTGAATGGTATTTACATAGGAACATAATTGATGTAATTGGATAACAATTTGTTTTTTATGGGTTAATAATGTTATTCTTATTAATGGAATTGTTACCTATTTCAATATATATATCTATATAAAACCCATTTATTTCCACAGTTTCTTTAATATGTGTTTAATGAAACCCATTTTATTTATATGAGATCATTATACTATTAAAATAAATTATTTCAATTTGAAATTTTTTATGAATGTAATTTTAATTTAATAGGTTCTTTATGATGTAATAAGTGATTAATTTCAAGTGACACTCATAACTAAGATTGATTATGGGTGGGTTCCTATATCACCATCCAATGAATTGGATTAAATTTTATATCTCATGGGATTTCTATTTATGAGAATGTTCTGATCTTCTGTAAGCATGGGAACTGAAGCTGTATCCCATGAATGTAATGTTCCCAATATGAATTTTTATTCCAATGTTGAGATATTTTTCATTGTTATATGAATATTCTTAGGTCCATTTTATGCTCTCATGGATCATGTTTATTGACTCATGCTTCCACACTCTTTGGATTCATGTCATATGTTATTCCAATTAATATTCCATGATTTATGATATATTTTTTATTTGATATTAATTTTATTATGTCTCATGATTATGGACATATTCTCATCATATTTGAACTTATAATATCCAATTATTATCACTTTTATTTTCAATTATTATGTATAAAAAAACACACATTTCTTATGTTTTGACTTCCCTAGGTTATGAATATGTTTATAATGTAGAGGAAGTATATGTGGGAGTATAATCTGGCTCAATTATAGAGAAATATTTACAAGGGGTAACAAATAATGTTCTTATGAACCTATTCCTCAAAGACACTAATCCTTAAATTGATGGGATTGTGTGATTATTTGTGAGATGTAATGTTTTTATTATGAAAATATTGGGAAAAAATGCACGTATTCCCTAAGTTACTATACATTTCTTATGTAGAAGGCTATGACAGGTATATCTACCCTCATCACCAATAGTTAATGGTATTTTTATTGAAGATAAACATTATATAATTAATGATAACCAATAATTTGAGAGAACAAGTATTCAATATAGCTTATATCATACTTTTAATAAATAATGATCTTATTAAAGTCATGACAATCAATGAAAAGATACATTATAATATCTTTCTTATTCATAAAGAGGACCAAAACACCCCATTGAGTGACACATGGTAAAATAACACCTTTTAATAAATTATCACGAAGTATTTATAATAATTCTATATAATTAATGGGTTTTATTTTGGAATAACTCTCCAATGTAGTCATATAACTAGGTTCCGGCTCAATTGAAGATTTAATCGCATGTTAAAGGGTAAGAGTAGGTAACTATTCTAGAAAAACATCAGTACATCCGTATATTTTTGGCATAAATTCAATGAAAATTTAATCTATATCATTTGGAGAAATATATCTGTTATTATTTTCTATTAAGACAAATATTAAAGAATATGTTTCCAATTATTACTCATAATTGTATTTTCTTTAATATTAGACCATATGATGATTTGAGATGTGAAATTAGATTTACTTATGCAGATAATTAATATAAACTCAATATAAAGATAATGTATCATTGCTCAATATCATATCAACTTCGACTAATGGAATAAAAACTAGTTTTTGATAATGTATCATTAGAAAAACATCAATCTAAGAAGGGTTATATAACATGGATGTAATAACTACACCACCAAGTTCTTTTAATAATAACTCAAAATCCATTATTTCAAAAGAAAATTCAATAATAATAGAAATAATTAAATATAAAAAGGCATGAATAGATAAACAATTCAATATTATTTTTATAGTTAATGATTTTATAAAATCATTGACAATTTTCTACTTCATTATCATGATTCACTTTGGTAACATTAATTTCATATGATTATCCTAAATCCCTTGGGGATGCTAGTTTTTATGTAAATTCTCCTCAATAACACTTGAATTAGGGAATTAATTATCATAACTCACAAACTCAACACTATTATAAAATTGGAGGGTGAGTGGTGCATTTTGTGTAAGCATAGTCTCTTTTCTTGCACTGATTGACTCTTCTTATTTCACCAGAAATTGTGTTTTGGATAGCATTTTGTACTATATTAAAAACATTTCCTTATCTGTTTGAGGAAATTACTAGGGTGACATATCCAACATTATATCTTATATGTCGTTGAATTTTCATTCCTCAATATTATTTATCCGTTGGGATTCCATAAAACAAAATTTTCTTTCATCTCTCGTGAATTACATGAGAATAATTGGACTTTACTAAAGGGTAGATTGATCAATTTATTCATAGTAACTCATATCCCTATCAGTAAAAGGTTCATGGTGAATTTATTTTAATCTTCACATAAAACTATCAATTTCCACCTTTCATTCCACGTGATAAATAGATAAATATTACTTCGTCATGTTTTGATCATTAAAAAATATAAAATGTAATTCTTTCATGTTTATGCACTGGTAAATGATTAGGGGATTAGAAGATCCACTAAAATGGTGGGAGTTGTTGTATGAGAAACACATTTGGGAGTTACTTCTTCTTTGGGATGTTTGGGATCTCAACATGGTTTATGTAATTACTCATAATCTATGGTAGAATATTTTCAAATTTGTTTTAACAATCCCACATCAATTTTTTTTCATTTAGAAAATTGCCACATTGTCCATCACATTATTTTTTAATGGGGGGAGTTTTTCCTGGGATCCTACTCAATATTATTTATATTAATCTTGGAATATATTATTAATGAAACTCAGTTTCATATCCCTACAACTGTCACCCAAACAAAAAACTCTATTGTTATTTGTTAAATTAGTTAAAAAAATTTAAAAACAAAAAATCATAAATCCTAATGGGAAATAATATGTTAAAATTAATGATAAATAAAAAATATAAAAACATAATAATGATAGGGAATAAATAAAAATAATCCAATGATTAAACTAATTCTTCCTTCACTATCCATAAAAAACAATTCTTAGTCTAACTCTTGAATAATAATACTTCATATGAATTATCCTCATTTGTTCTCATTTTTTGTGAGCACATAGTTCAACTAAATACCTTCATTTCAATGAAATACACTATCTATTAGGATTATGTGATGAATCTCCTCAACTGTGTAAGAACACATCAATTTCCTTAATGGGTTTAAAAAATACACCAATCCTCATTCCTACACTGATTCCACCATATACCAATACTTGAGTGAGGGTTTAGAGAATGTATTTTTTTTTAAATAAAAAAACATGGGATATAATTGGATTAGGTTATCGTAAAATATCCCCACATTAGACCTGAATGAGTCCATATAATTTATAAAATAAAATATAATTTTATAATATTTCTAGAATCATGTGATAATCAACTTCCTTTTGGGAAAAAATCCATCGTTTGGCCTCTCATTACCATGATAGTAGAAGCAAATAATCAATAAGAACAAGAAAATATAAATTTAATTTGAATAGAATTAATAAACTATAAGAAAACAAATAAAACCTATGATAATAACATATAGGGGAAATACATTAGAACCCTACTTAGGAACGCTGATTAAAATGATAGATACATAAATATATATATAACCTTATTGATCTTCAACTAGATTTTTTATCATCTCTCCCATGGATATTCATCAATGTGGAATATTTCATTAAATCATTGCTGATTTAATAATAAAATTCACAAATAGATTACTTTTTAGTTCCTTGGGTGTGTCCACATAAGCGAAATGGACTGTTATTTTCATCAATGTGATTCGATCTTCATTATTTAAATGAAATTATCATGTTTACTTTTTTATATGGAAAAAACCTTCACATTATATAAATGCTTTATTTTATTCCTATACAATTCCATTTTACCACATATATCAAAATGGGGTTCCAATTTATATTTAAAGAGGTTCTAGTAAATCTTATATAGCCCATTGAAATTATAATTTAATCTTACATAGATTAGACTTAATATTATCTAGATTCATAAAAATATTATAAGGGGATTTCAAAATTAATCATACACAATGGGTACATTACATTCATTTCTACAGAAAAGTGATTAATTAATTTGTATTATTTATGGACCAAGAGTTATTCAAACATAAATGATATTTATTCATATGTGGCCTTTGAAATTTCATGGTTTCTCAATTATGGTTGAAATTTCTACTAAATTTCCTAGAAGAGGAAAATTCCTTATGTTGTTGGGGTTCCAAAGGAATTACTCTTATGAAACTCAAAAAGTTTTAGAGTTAATAATTTGTTACTAATGTAAAACCTAGTTTATATTTATGTAGTTTGTGGTTAGTATTATCATTCACTTGAATCATACAAATACACTAGTTTTGGTGTTTCCAAGGCATTTTTATACATAAATTAAATTAAATCAATAAAATATCAATATTAGACCACTTTCATAATAAAATCCAAAATATAACAAACTATTAAAAATATGATATGACCCATTAATATTTTTTTTAGTATTTTTTAAATTAATTTTCTAAATTAAATTTTGAAAATTTTTATATTTTCACTCCCGTGCCACTAAAAAATTCACTACAAGGTAGTATATGTACTTATGTCAATATCAAATTAATTAAATCGGAAGTAATAGAGAACCCTCCTTGTTCATCATATTCTTAACTTTATTTATGTTTTCTAATTGACTTTCATTGTATTCATGAAACTTCATTCAATTGATTTTTCTATCTAGGAGCATGTATACCTACCTAAACTAGAAATATATCTCTCACTCTTAACAAATGTTTTTTTTAATGTTTTCCTCCTATTAGAATAATCGAAACATTACACATTCTTGTAATGTAACTACATACCTATAAAGACCCGAAATCTAATGACCAAAAGATGGTTATATAATTTATTAGATTAGTATGATAAAAATTAAAGTCTCATTTTGAAGAATATAATATTTTATTAATTTTTGGAAACCAAATACAAAAATAATTTATACATGACAACATGAAATTAAAAACAACAGAGAAACTCCATTGGAAACATCCATAACTTCTATATTATCCCTTCATGTCCTTCATAATATGCATCATTACACCATGGAAAAAAAAGAAACATAAAAATGGGGTGACATTAGATGCTCACTAAGGGTTTGTAATACAACATTAGATAATATAAATAATTAGGAATGGTGAATGCCAAAAATAAATTCCATTACAACCTAATCCTGAGTAGAATATGGAAAGAATAAATGTTGAATAAATAATTCCATATAAAAAATAACATGATAGTGAATCCTAACCACAAATATTATAATTGTTAAATAATAACATTGATATAAATTACTAATATCTTAATAATTGAATGAAAAATTTTATGTATCATAAAGTTATCATCAATTCCTCGACCAAGTCATCGAAAAATAAATTGTTATGGCCTCATACAAAATCTATTTATGTTTTCTTTCATGAGACAAACTGATGCATTTAAAATCTATTGAGGGACCCTCATGTCACATACTATGTCCAATGAATTCCACTTATGAATGGGGATAAAAGTTAATAACATATATATATATGAAATTTAAATAAATTTTCCCACTCAGTAAACATATTCAGTAACCATTGTGTAGTTGGGGTTTGGCTTAGTAGTAAGCACCCCTTAATTCTACAGGAAAAATGGGGGTTCAAAACCAATTGGGCACAGGTACTATAGCACTACTGTATCGTATAGTATTAGTGGAGGTACTGTAGTAGCATCATATCACTGTAGCAGCAATAGGGTACTATAGCAGTGGAAGGTATTATGCAGTACTGTAGCACCGATGGGTACTGTGCGGTAATGTAGCAGCGGCGGGTATTGTAGAAGTACTATTCATAGAATAGGTCATGGGCAAAAAAATGGCCCTACGGGCCATGTAATGGTATAAAGGCCCACTGGACCTTCGGACTATGTAATGGGTATCCCTCTACCAAGTTGAAGAGGACATTTCTTTTCATTAATAATAAATGAGGCTTCTGCCCCAACCTTTTAAAAAAAGTAACCATTATGAGTGATAGGAAAAATTGTATCAAAGTATCACCTCAACAATAAAACTAATTGTAAAACATTTAATAAATAATTTTACTTGATAATAATAATAGATAAATATCAATAGATAAAAATATTCAATAGATTTATTGAAAGAGGTGAAAAATAATCTAATAAAATCCTCGAGGAATTCATGAGATAAATACACTTTTTGTTCTGTAAATAAGAGTTCTTTCTAAAAAATAATTTCTATCTTTTTTAATTGTTTATATAAAATTATAAATGAGAAAATAAAGTTTCTCAAGAAAAATTTATTCATTTTATAAAAATAATGTAATCTTAAAATACGTTATGGAGGGTACATTAAAATTGGTACAATAACAATAATTTTCCATTAATTGGGATTTCTTATCAAGAGGAATAAAAAATAAAAACTTATAAAATATGTATTTACCATAAAATAAAGATGAAATGATTTGGATATATAAATTTGTGACATATAAGCCGATTATATAATATTTTTAAAATAATAATGAATAATTAAGTTGGTGTAAATAGGGAGAAAACATAACCATAATGAAAATGGTGGTTTTGGAAGAAACCCTTAACAATTTTTAATCAATTGAATCATATGCCCCATAAAATTAATTATCATAAAATGAGACATCGAATAACATTAAAATAAATATATTCATGATATTATACATCAAATTTAATTATACATACATCTCACAAAATATATAGTGGTGAATAAGTCATATCTCACAGAAATAAAGGCGATATAGGAAAACTCATAACTTATGTTCGAAAGTGTACTTTACTTGCACGTAATTTCCTCAATAATGTAATTAGATTCATTAATAAATGATTTTATATACAATTAAACATTTCTATCATTTATTATAATTTTATTATGATCCATTGTGATATTTTTGATGAGATATAAGATTCATCTTTTTCATTATAAAGTGTTTGTTTCCTTTGTTTTCACAATTTGTTAACTTATATACGTGTTGGAAAGATCATATGAAATGGGAATAGTTATCTAGAATAAAAACTATATTATATTAACGAAATTATATAATATTAAATGTTTATATTTCTAATTTTTTTTATATTTTATGAGTATGAATCATTAAATAAAAAATTATTGATAATCATTTAGATTATTTTGTCATTTTTTTTATTGTCATGAACTAGTTTTATTTTATTAGACAATATAATTTATATATAATATTTCAAAAAGATAAAATAAGATATAATAAACATATTATTATATTTTTTAATCATTAATATGTTTTAATTTTCATATTTTAATGAGTTAATGAAAAACTAAACCACATCGTCCATGAAGGCAGTAAGTCAGCACCTCACAGAAAATGTTTTCATTTTTAGAATAAAAGGATTAGGAGAATATAATTTATGGTGTATTTACCATTTAAATAATAAAAATGACAATATAAAATATAATTTATTTATCATGTCACTTTTGATGGGGGATGTTAGGAGAGAATAATAAAATAAAATACATTGAAAAAAAATTAAAATAAAAGGTAACATGTTTTTACCGCTTGAATTCTTCTTCTTGAGAACCTCCTTATAGAAATTAGTTTGGCCTTTTTATGATTCCAAGGCCTCCTATATTTGGATTATATTCCAGGGAAGTTGATTGGATAGAAATTTAAAAAGCTTAATGTCATAAGATGTATGAGAAGAAGAGGTTGTGATGGTGGTATTTATAGTGGAGGAGAGGGATGATTTTTGAATATTTTATTCATATTTTTATTTTTTTGGATAAACATTATGATTAGTTTGAGTATTATCACCAAATATATTAAAATAATGAAGTTTAGTTCAAAATTATGGGCTTATATAATCCATAAATCATATATTACTCAATAATCCACATGTTTATTGTATACCATAATTGACCATATTTTACTATTCAACAAAAATTCAAGTATTTTAGAAAAATCCAAAATCTTCACTATAACCAATTTTCAACATGTACAATTCATAAATGAACTCTGATTTTTTTCTAACTATAAAAATTTCAGTTTTAAATAAAATCATCATTTACTCGAAAAATACCGATTTAATTATTATAAATGTTTTTGACACTTTAAATTTTTAATTAAGATCTGATAAAATTATCATATATTCATATAAAAAAAGTTATGAATTTTTGAATCTCTTTTACGAATTTTTTTTTCAACCATTTTATTAATTATAAAATTTTAATTATACATTTAAGAGTTAGAAAAAAACAGTTAATTTTATATTATTAAAACATTTAGTTTCTTATATCCACATATAAATATATCATATTTTCAATTTATATGATACCCAACATTTATTTATATTTTCACTAGTGAAGTTACTATTTTATTGGTTATATTTGTATTCCTAATGATCACATTTCCATTCCAAAGGTTAGGTTACTAATTCATTTTTATTGTTTCCTTAACTTTTAGAAATACATCTTAAATCATTCATTCATAATAAATGATGTTTGTATTGTATTATATCACTAATTTTATGTGATTTATACTATATAAAAATAACCATAAGAATGTAAACATCCTTTATAGAATTCTAGGTTGTTACATTCTCCCCTCCTATAAATAATTTTAGTCCCAATGTTTCTAGAATGGTTCCTCATAAAAAGATAACGATAGTTAATCATCATAACTACCTACGGTTCCCACATCACCTATTCGATTTTATGATTTTTCCAATGTACCTTTACCAACGGAGTCATTTGATTCATAAACACATGTTATCTAGTGTCTAGAATCTAGATAGGATCTTCACAGAAAGATAAATCATGTACCAATTCTATTTCTTCTTATGTGAGGACAAGCGTTAGGTCGGGCATATACCTCATTAACAAAGATATGTCAAACATATAATGAAATTTGCAAATATTAAGTGTCATTTTCAAATGATAATCCACAACTCCAACTCTATCGATAATTTAAAAAGGTACAATATACCTAGGGATGAGTTTCACATTCTTTCTAAGCCTTATGACACACATTTATGGAGATACTTTTAGAAGAATATGATCTCACACAAGAAACTCAACATTTTTCCTCTGGTCATCAACATTGCTCTTTTCCCTACACAATGCAGCATTGATATATGCTCGAATTGTCTTCAACTTTTTTATTATTTCCTCCAAAAGTTATATCCCTACAAGAATTCCTTCACAAACATCATCCCAACATGTCGGTGTAAGATATCTCTTTCCATACAATGCTTCATATTGTGCTATTAAAATACTAGAATGGAAACTGTTCTTGTATAAAAATTCAAAACAATGAAAATAACCATATCCATGTAGGAATGATTATATGTTTTATGAATCCTCAACTATGGTTTATTTCAGCCTTCAAATATTTAAAAACTAAACATCTTGAAACATAATCATCAATTTCCCAATTCCTATCATCCCACCAAAAATGATCATTATATACTCTATACATCATTGTTCTACCATGGTGTGTAGAGAAATTTGAGCATTGTGAATCATATAACTACACCATTATTAGCTCTATTATAGAGGGATCAGAAATTCTTTTCCCAAATTTAATAATTCCAAGCTCATTCATAAAGTCTTCTAACATCCCATCATGTAAAAATTTAATTTTCCTCTGAAAATATTCATCTTCCGACTGAGAACATTTAATCATTTTTAATAAATATGGTTGGAAAATCAATTGAAAAAGTAGTGATTTTTACCCATCAGTGATAATTTCCAAACCCATCTTTACTAGATCCATTGGAATATGATCCCTTTTAATCCTCACTTTTTTAGAACTCTGTGATCATTCGTACTCAATGAATTTGTTCCCCTATTTTCCTTCCATGGGTGATAGTGTATTGAACAATCATAATCCTAGAGTAGTTCACTCTAACTTATTTTCCTCATTTAGAGTTCTTTCAATGAGAATATATATTTTAAACTATAGTCATCTGTATATATCTCACATCTTTTACCATAGATATAATTTCTCCATATTTTTAAAGAAATAATTAAAGAAAAAAACTCAAGATCATGAGTTAGATAGTACTATTCATGTGTTTTTAATTAAATTGACTCATAGTCAATAACTCGATCATTCTATATAAGGACAAAACCAGGTAATTTAATCAATACATCAATATAAATATAAAATAAACTATTTCCCAATGGTAAATTCAATATTGGAGCATTCACTAGTATCCTACTAAATTATTCAAAATATTCCTCGCATTCTTTTTCCAAATCAACATAAACTTTTTACAGGTAAGATCGGTTAACAAGTTACCTAATTAGAAAAAAAATCTAAATAAAACACTAATAGTAACCTTCAAATCCAATTAAATTATGTACCTAGGTTATGTTTGTTGGTGTAGCCATTCCTGGACAGCCCTTTTATTGTTACGATCAACTGATATTCCATACTTAGAGAAAATATGGTCAGTAAAAGAAACTTTTTGATGCAAGAATTTTCATTTTCTAAACATCCCATATTACTATTTTCTTCTAATTTTATTCATAATAACCATAAATTGGTTCCCATGGCCCTAATATCTTTCGTAATTTATTAAGATATTATCAATAAATACCACAAAAAATCACCAAGATATTCTTTGAACACCTTGCTCATTTATTCCATAAGAATTGAAGGTGCTTTAGTGAGTCCAAATGGAATTATTGTAACCTCATAATAACCATACATGGTTCAAAATTTTTACTTTGGAATATCCTCCATACTCCAACAGAATTGATGATATCCATATCAAAGGTAAATCTTTGAAAAATAATGAGATCCATTAAGTTGATCAAATAAATCATCAATCTAAGGAAGAGGATACTTTTTATTTATCGTAATAACATTGATTTCTGTATAATCAATTCATATTCCCATGGATCCATACTTCTTCTTGTATAAGAGAACAAAGGCTCCCCATGGAGAAACACTAGGGGGAATAAATCCCATATCACTGAATTCCTCTTGTTACTTCTTCAGATATAATAATAAAATATAGTTCATTCTATAAGGAGTCTCTGATATTGGTCTTACACTAGGAATTAAATCAACAGAGAATTCATCTTCCCTCTCTCAGGGATGTCCTAGAAAGTCCTATTGAAATACATCGATTTATTCATTCACAATATGTAAATCTTCTTTTTTATGATCCATATATTATGTTTTCTCTTCATCCATAATAATTTTATTTAGATGAGCTACTGAAGGTGGATCATGATGAGAACTAGATGACATTGTTTTTTTCTCTATGGATATAGGATTTTACATCTTCCATACTAGTTGTAAATTCTTTCTTCATGAAATATATTTTCACATTATATTTTAAAATATTGTCTATACCAACGATTATATCAAATTAAATAATAGGTATGAATACATGGGTCAAAACTAAAGCACAATTATTTGTCATAGAGGGGACCAACCAACACATCATTGTTGCAATGATATGTCCCTTATGAGTCTCTTCTGATAAATCCATTATTAAAGAAAATAAAAAATGTATAATTTTTATAGAAACATGGAAGATATAAAAGAATCATATATTCTAGAATCAAATCAAGCATTGGATATGTTTGAGGAAATGATTAATGTACCTACCAGCATATCATTTTGATCGTCAACCTCTATAGTTGTGATTGCATATCTTGGCATTTATCCCCTTCCCTTTTCTGGGGAAAGATTACTTAATGCTAAGGATAATAATTTTCAATATACCATCCCCCTACAATTGAATCATAGAACATTGGTAGATTATTTCATTCCCATAAAATGCGGTCTTGGTGAAATTATTATCCAGACATATAATAGACTTCTTTTCCTTTTAATTAGGCACTAGGTTGTTTTAATCCACAAGTATTACACATTGTAAAATTGCTTTTTTTTATTCTTATATTAATCCATTCGTTCCTCTAACAACCTCTTCTTCTATTTTTTCCTTCAAATTCATAAGAATATGAGAATTATATCTCTCTCTTGATAGTGCAAGAGGTTGTATCTTCATATGATGATATATTTTAGGAGACAAGTTCCCATAAGAGGAATTTTTTGAAAACATCAAAGAATTGACCAATATTTCTCTTTGTATTATTTATATATTCAATAATATTTCATGATAACCTTGTACAGTTGGATTCATAGATCAGAACATTTTCATATTCTTTTTTGGTTTGGAATTAGGAATTTCCACTCTATATCTTCTCATTGTTCATGAGGAAAATATTTTTCCAGGAATATTTCCTTAAAATTTTTTCATTCAATATTTCCAATTTTTTCCTTCTCCTTTTTTGTTTTGAATCAATAATCAACATTAGTCAGTATCTCCTAAGATTCAAAAAACTGCAATAATACTCTTATCCCTTTCATTACATCCCAAAGTGAGAAATATATCCTCTAAGACACTTAGATAATGCTCATCTTCAAAGGGGTTTGTAGTCACATTGAATTATGTAGGTTGTTGTCGCATAAATAATTCAATCATTTAACCACAACATTATTGATTATGATGATCCATATAGGTTGGGATATTATTCAAAACCTTATTCAGTTATCTCAATATATTTATAAGTCACATACCACAAGTCACAACACTAGTACCAACATCAATATCTTGAATATAAATGATATCCCTACATGGGATATATGTATTGATATAGCTTCAATTCCATCCACTAGGCGACATTTCTAAATAATGGATTAAACTAAAATAGGATATGAATCTTGATTGATAGTATTCAAACTATTAAAACACTTAACATAAATTTGAAATTTGAAAATAACTAATCTCATAATCATAAATATTGTTTCATTAGGTACGTATTTAATTTTAAATCATTAATAATGGTTTATAAATAAAATATGAATTATATTAATTATATACCCCATGATTGACAAACTAGGTGCACAGTGAGGTCCATTTTTTGTGTACCAGTTTACCCTGAATTAGGCTATGGAAACATTTTCATAGATGTTACCCCGAGGTAGGTATATTCTAGAATCACATTAACTTTTTATATCTAAATGGGATGTATTGCTACGAAGTCCCACATAATCTCTACCTTATAAAAATTATGTATTTTAATTTATTTTTATTATATAATTATACCTCAGGGGGTTTTCCCTTATCAATGTTATCTAAATCCAATTTCTATGTTTCCTACTTAACTTCATCACATTCCAACTGTAAAGACCCTGACCCCAGATTCCTAGAGATGGTGCCTTTCATTATTAAATTGGTATAATAAACAAGAAATTCTATTCCCAAATGACTTCACAGTTTAGTTTTTTTTGAAAACCAAATACAAATATAAGTTTTACATTACAAATTGAAAAGAAAAACATCATAGAAACTCCCATGGTAACATCCAAAAATCCTAGATTATCCATGAATGTTGTTCATAAAATAAATCCTCACATACAGGGGAAAAATAAAACGTAATAAAGGGGTTATCTCAAATGATGAGAAAGGGAAAATAATATAGAGAAATCTAATTAAAACAATAAGTCATAGTTAATGACAAAAATACATTACATTATAACATAATCTTGGGAATAACTTGGAAATAATAAAATATGAATAAATAATTCCATATATATAATCACATTATAATGATGACTCAAAATGGATGTTATAGTAGTAAAATAATCACATGTATGATTAATTGTGTATATCATAATAAGGGAATGCATAATTTTGGACATCATAAATGTATTATTGTGGCCTCATCCAACATATCTGAAATTAAATAGTCAAGGCCATGGCCAAAATCTATTCAGGTTTTGTCTCATGAGATATACTGATGCGTCGAGGGGATATAGTGGGCCCCACTGATCACTTACTATGACAAATGAATTCCTCATGTTAATGGGATTAAATATAAGCAACATATACATCTGAAATTTAATTTAATTTCCACAAACATTAGACATATTCACTACCATTCTGAGTCATAAGGTGAATGGTATCAAAGTAGCATATCCACTATCAAACAAATCATAAAACATTTAATAAAATATGGATTACGATAATCATAATAGAACAATGACGTTAATCAATATGATTCAACTGAGTTTTTGAGATAGTTGAAAAACACTCTAATAAAATCATCAAGGAATTATTAATATAAATACACTTTTTTCTATGAAATGAAGAGTTCATTTAGAAATACCAAATATATTTATGATAATTTTATTTATAAAACAAGAAATGAAAAAATTAGAGTATTTCATCATAGTGGTAGTAATTTTAGAAAAATAATGTTGTCTAATAATAGGTGAGTATGGTAATTTAAAATGGGTAAGAAATCGAGAAGTTCAGATTAATAAGGTTTTCATATCGGGATGAATTGATAAGAAATCCCAATAAAATATGTATTTAACCATAAAGTAAAGATGAAATAATCTGAATAAAATATTTTAAAACCTGTATAAATAATTAAGAATAATTACATAAAAATAATTACTAATTATATTTGTGTAATGTGGGAGAAAACATAACCCGAATAAAAATTGACATTCAGGAAGAAAACATTACCACTTTGTAATAAAATGAATCGTATGCTCGATAAAATTAATAATCATAAAATGAGAATTTAAATAGAATTAAGATAAATTGATTAATTATATTATACATGAAAGTGAATTATATCTAAACCACACACAATATATATTGGTGAATAAGGGATATCTTGTAGGAATTGAGGTAGGATGAGAAAGCCTTTACATTATGTCAAATAGTGTTCTCCTCTTGCACTTAATGTCTTCGATAATGAAAGTAAATTCATTAAAAAATCATTTATGAAATTATTCAATTTTTTTGATTTATTATAATTTTATTGAATTTATTTTTGGTCATTTTTAGGTGTTATAAGATTCAATTTTTCTGTTCGGAAGAGTCTGTATCCTTGATTTTCACAATTGGTTCAATTGTATACAAGTATGAATGATCATGTAAAATGGGAATAGTTATAAAGAATTTAAATTAGATGATAGTTTCTTAAAATAAAAATTAAAAAAATTGTTATATATTTTAATATTCTATATATTATGAGGATGAATCATTAGATAAATCATTTGTTGTAATCCTTTAAATTATTTTTGTATTCTGGATCATCAAAAATTGGTTTTGTTTTATTAGTTAGTATTTTGTATATATATTGTTTCTAGAACCTAAAATAAACTATAATAAATATATTATAATCTTTTTAACCATTAAAATGGTTTTATGACCATCCTTGATGAAAACATGTCGTCTCCGAAGATGGTAAATCGGCACCTCACGGACGATGATTTTATTTTTAGAATAAGAGGAAGAGGATAAAACACCTGATACATAATTTTATATTGAAATAATAAAATTAAAATAAATAAATTATAGAGTATTTATAAATTCACTTTTGATATTGGAGGTCAAATGTTAATAATAAAAGAAAATATATTGAAAAGAAATTAAGAGAAAATGAGAAAAGTATTTACCTCTTTAATTCTTCCCCTTGAGACCTCCATAGAGAAATTAGTTTAGTCTTTTTATGAGACCAATGGATCCTAGATTTTTAGGATAGGTTAGGTAATATTTTTTTGAATAAATTGGAAAAGATTCATCTCTTAAGAGGTGTGAGGAGAAGAGATGTTGAGGGGAGGTATTTATAGTGGAGGAGAGGGGTGTTTTTTGAATATTTCGTTCATTTATTTATTAGTTAGGATTAAGATTATAAATAGTTAGAGGATTATCACAAAATATATAAAAATAATGAATGATAGTTCTATATTATGGCCTTAAAACATCCACACATCATCTATGACTAATAATTCATGTATTTATTAAATACCATAAATAATCATATTTAACTATTTACCAGAATTTCAAGTATTTTTTAAAAATTGATAAAATTCACCAAAAGTATTTAAAGAAATTTAAAATTTCAATTTGAACTCCATTTTATGAAAATTTAATAAAAAAATATTATATATTTAATTTCTAAATAAAATCATTTATTACTTGAAGAATAATGATTTTAATATTATAATTGTTTTTATAACACATTGAAAAATTAATTAAAGTCTAATAAATTTATCTTAATATCATAAGACAATAAATAATTAATTCTTAAACCTATATATTGAAAATAAAATTTTCTTTTATATCATTATATTAATTATAAAATTCTAACTAAATATTTATCACTTACAAAAATATACACCGTTAATTTAATATTTTTAGAACATTTAGTTACTTATATAAATATAAAAATATATCCAAATTTCATTTATAAGATTCCAAATTTTTATTTACTATTTCATTGATGAAGTTACTATTCTATTGGTCATATTACTGTTACTAATGGTTACATTTCTATTCAATATTTTATGTAACTAATCCATTGGTATATGTTCCTTAACATTATTCCATTAATTATTCATTTATAAATTTTTTATTAAATTATCTAACCGTTTTTATGTGATTTATACTATATAAATATACCTACATGAAGGGAAATTTCATTGAAAGAATTTTGGGTCATTATAATATTCACTCAAATTGAAAGGTTGTGCTTAATTAAATTTACATTCTTATTTGTTTTATTTTGGGTCATATAAGTTCACGTCATTTATTATGTATGACCCTATATTGGTTTTTCATTAATCTTATTTTTTAAGGTTTTAATTTTCCTTTAATTCTTGTTGGATGAGTCTTGTTTGGAGAGGGAAATAATTTGATGGGAAAATTACATAATCTTCATAGATTTATGTTTGTATTATTTAATGGTGTATAGTTATAAATGTGTTAAATGGTCTTATGAGGTTTTTAAAAATTTTTGGAAGGATTCAGAGGTGGTTATAGTGATTTTACAAAATCTAGGATGAAAGATGATTGCAGGGAATTTACACATCATGTAAATGGGTTACATGATATGTAACTACCACCAGGAACATTCCATAAACTAGGTTCATGACATGAAATGAATATACTCAGTAAAGAAACTGTGAAATGTGTAATTTTATATCAATATAAATATTAAGCCACAAATATGGGTTTTCATTATAACCATTAAATGATAAATACACTACATTAAAAGGGATTACATGCAATGTACTTCTCTTTGCTTTGGTATTATTCTCCATTATTCTTTCTTCCATTGAAGTGGTGTTTTCTTTTTATCTAAACTATGGATTCATTTTTTATTTTTTTTGTTTTATCTATGTTATTCTTGGGATATTTCTATGCACTATTATTGTTGGAAATTTTTTATAGAAGCATTGATTAATCATTAAATAAGGGTAGGGGTATAAACCTAAACTTATGGTCTATTTAGTTGTTGGGTAAGTAAAATGTTGTTATTTTTATTACATGATGTGAAAATTGATTAATTAAATAATGAAGGATGATAAATTTGGGTTTAGATCATTCGTTTTAACCTTTTTTATTCAATGGTGCTGTGACAAGGCATGTGGTAAGTCATGGGATGAGACAACCCTTTGATTAAAAATGTTTTGTATAACGGTTTAATGTGTGTTTAGCATGAAATGAGATTTGAGGAAATTTCATGTTATATAATCACTTTTCTAATATATTATAGGATAATGGCACGGTTTTTGAAATATTTATATACAAATAAAAGTGTAATTAAAATGAAAAAGGTAATTTAAATTAGTAAAAGTGAGGATTATGAGGTGATATTGTGATATCCTTACTGCTATGAATTCTTGAGGTTACCCTCAAATTGATATAAATAGGGATTTTACTGGTGGATAAAATTATTATATAAAGGGATATGACCATTGTTACATACTGAAATTTCTATATAGTGGGCTTGGACTAGTGTTACATACTAAAATAATTATATAGTGGGCTTGGCCTAGTTGATGATGAAAATATTATATATAGGGGTATACCCAAAGGATTAAATTCTAATATAGATGGTTCTTATTGGTTGTCGATAATTCCATGGTTTATTGTTATTGTTGGAATAGCTTTTCTACATGTTTAGAGAAATTATTTTTTGGTTTCAACAATGTTTAATTTATGTATTTTATTAATTGTAATCCTCTAACCCTAGTATCCTAGAGTCGGTTCATTACTCTATTACATTATCATAGATACCAGTTTCAATTCCAAATGAACCAAATAGTTTAGAAGTATTGTAAAACTATAATACATATATGATACACATAGTAAATTGGAAAAATAAAACAAATCCTAACATATTTTATAGCTCAACATCCTTTTAACTCATTCAAACTTCTTTTCATCATGACTTGAGAAAGGAAAACAAATATGGGTGAGCTCAAATTCCCGGTAAGGGTATGCACATAGGAATAAATAATGAATAGATGTTCATAATAATCATGTAACCGTATACAAATGAGAACCGATTCCATATAAATATTTTGATATGGAATAATCATTATGGCATGGTAGATAACTGAAAAACATGTCATTTAATAAATAAATGAAAATAAAATGTATCCAAATATATGTTGAAGAAAAAATATAATGGATAATAATAATAATAATAACAATAAAATTATAAATATATAAAATGATTAATTTTTTGGGTTCCTTGTTTCCCAAGAACATGATTCCTTTATGGTCCAGATTTATTCCCATGACATTTCAAACTATTATGATTTGGCCAACTGATTCATCTCATGAGACTACTAATGCATTGTGTGGCTTGCATTAACCAGTCCCGAACCTGTAGAGATTACATTAAATATTCCCCAACCTATTTCTGGCATGTTAAAATAACTCCTCATATCTCAAGTATTCAATTTAATTAACGAACAATATTACATTACAAATATCTGTGTTGAATAAAAGATACAAATTTATCAATAATTCCCCAAATAAATTAAATTATTATCAAAATGAACACTATCTATAAAAATGGTATAAATTTTAGGTAATAATAATATTCATTTCTGGATAATATTTATATTTAATATAAATTTAAAATATAATAGAAATTATAACATGGAAGTGTTTGTTTAAGACAATGTTAAAAATAACAAGAAAAGGTGATATTGCAAGGATAACTTTTACCATCTGTTAATTTTCAATTCAAACCCCTTGGATGAGATAATTCAAATTAAAATCTTAAATACCATGTAGATAAAAGTAATCATGAAATGATATATCAAAATGGGTAGTATATACCCTAAGAAAAAGAATAGAGTGTTGAATAAGACATTTATCTCGCAGATGTAAAATTTTAGATGGAAATCCATTAACATGAATTTGCTTATAAGTAAAAATATTTTAACCTCCAATATAATGTTTTTAAAAATGTTACCAACCTAAAAAATAAAAATTACCCTATTTATAAAATCTTATATTAACTTCTTATAAAAACCTATTACTCATTTTCTAACAGACTAAAAATTATATTTTTATTTTATTTTTGAATAAATCGCTTTATAGTTGAGTGATAACCTCATAACACCCATATTCAAACCAAACCACCATATTCAAAATTAAAAAATATAGAAAAAAAAATGGTGATCCCAAATGTGAAATTAAAAATTACATTGAAATATTGCATCGCCATCGAGGTACATTAGGGCGTGAAACCTCAGTTAGTGAGATACCTTGATTTGCACCACCTGAAAATAAAATTAATAATGTCACCTCCCCTAACCGAAACAAAACCACTGAAACCTAAATAACACTGCATCATAAAACCGTCACCGATGATAGAAGATGACTGTGGGAACTATCCACCAGAAATCATCATCTAATCCATCATGAAAACCATCTTCACCATCGTAAAACACCATCATTATTGTCAAAAAAAACAATCAAAACATAATAGCATTGGACTGTATGACCTTCATCAATGAGAGAGTGGAATTTGATATCCCTCTAGGATACTATAATATACTTGAATGGGAGAGTTGAGAGGATGGAGGAATCTCTATAGAATCATGTTGGACACCATCATGTCATCACCAAGGTAGAGAAATACATCATCTTCCATTAAACCATCTACAAAAAATAAATAATCCATTGCGAAAAATAAATTCCTCTCGGAATAAAAAGGAACCCCACTAAACATCTCTATAGCATACCCCAATACATATAAAAAATAACAAATTCAAAAAATGTAACTAAAAAACCGATTGAATAGAGGACAGAATCACTAGGATGAAGCACTAATCCCATAAAATAAAGGATATAAATTTAAGTGAAGAAGAAACCATATTTGATAAAGGATGATAATACATAACCAAGTCATGTATGTTTTAACTAGTTACTTATTATTTTTATTAATTATATCATGACATAAACATCTCCAAAATTTATACCTTGACGTAAATATTATATAAATTAAGTATATATGTATTTAGAATAATATATAAAATATAATGATAGGAAATGAAATAGACTGTTCATGGGGACGGTAGGCTGTAGATATGCATGAATAATACATCAATTTATTTTACATGTTAAAATAATTAAAATTAAATGATATGTATCAATATTATATTTCTATTATCATATTTATTTCATATATGTCATATTAATTAAGTCAAACCATCCTTTATATATTCCATCTAATGTGTGAACGTATCACATCATTTTAGGTGGTGGTAGTCCACACATCTTCAAACAATGTTATCATATTTACACAAAACGGAATGAATTAATGTATTAATTATATAAGAATTAATTTATTATAACTAAAAAATAAATATCTTAAATATCATATAAAAATATGTTTCCATGATAATTCACAACCTAGAGTGGTGGTAATGGAAAAACTAATTACATTGTTCTGTGAGGCGGTAGTTCAACATACACACAAACAGTATGTTCACTGGCCATTTGATGGGAGTTTGTTTATGTGTAGGTAGAACCCTTAACATAATAGAATAATAGTATATTTAATATATTAACTTTATTATATAATCAGATATAAAATTAAATTAAGGGAGTGGAGAAGGAAACAAATTAAAAAATACATGTTGATGAAAGTGACCTCTTCTTCAGGTAACCCCATTTGGTTTTCACCAAAGTTCATAATGGTTGAATTTTTACAATGTGAGACCTATAATGTGAGGGGGAGATTTTATGAGATTATATATCCACATTTTGGGTGATTCAAAGATATTGAGATGTCTGAATAAGTGGGATGGGTGAGTTCCTTTTATAGTCGAAGAGGAGGGTATTCTTGTAATTTTTTTAAATAGAATTCCACCCATGTTTTTCCCATGTCATGTGGCTAATATAATATTCCAAATTGGAGAAAAGGGAGTATAATGTCAAAATATGGTCATAAAATGGATTTTTTACATGTTTCTAGTTTATTTTTTCATTTAGATTATGGTTCAGTATTTTGTTATACTAATTTTTCTCATAATCACTGTAATTAATTTTAAACACATTTAATAATATTTTTGGTCAAAAATATTTTGAACATATTAAATATTATAAATGTTTACCATTAAAAATATGGAAACTATTTCTCTAAATTTCCATAACATAATCAGATGAAATTAATTTAAAATTAATCCCTTAGATGGGATGACAATGCTAGTTTCTAATGTAAAAATTTTCAATGGTTTTCAATGTTTCTATATAAAATTCTATCTTAAAATTTAATCCAATGAACTAAATTGGATTAAATTTTATATAAATGATTTTATTTTACTCTAAAAAAATTAAAATATAATTTATCCTTTCTAAAAAATACGATGAAAAATCAGTGATCAATTAAAATTTAGTATTTTTCACTATTTATAAAAAAATATAAATTTTTAGAGAAATAAAAAAACATCACTGTGACCTAATTTTTATTTTTTTCATTCAAAAAGTATGTTTAATTACTCATATTAAATTTATTAATGTTTTAAAATTCATATCTAAAACAGGTTGACTACTAAAGGTGATAAAACTAATATTATAAAAATACACGTTTTTATGTGTAAAATTTGGTTTTTCTTATCTTGTTCCTACCATATATACATTGGATGAATTTAAAAAATTTATTTGATATATGACATATAAATTTTCTATATAAATTCTATAAAATTTTTATAATTAACTTATTATGTAGAACATTTCTAAATAGTGTTTTGTTTAAACTAGGTGTTATGTGCATTGCAAACTAACTCAATATTTTCTATTTTGAATGATATGAACAAAATAATATTTATTATAATGGTAAAATATGTTTTTGGGGGGAAAACCCTCAAGGTATCATTCTAAAAATTTTTGGTTGGTTGTGTTTGTTGAAAAATAAATTTTTCATGATGAATTTTCCAGTTCTAGAGATGTTGTTGATTATCCATGTTGACAAAGAACCATGACAAAGTAAAGGAAGATCTGGAGGTGGTACAAAGCATCAAATACAAGGTGGCATTGGTTTCTAGTGTTTACCAAATTTTTGGGGTCCAAAATTTGGGAATTTTTAAGCATCACAAAAAGTGGATTTCCTTGAAGAACTCATCAAAATAGGTAAAAAGGAATTAGTTTCGTGAATATAGGTATTAAGAATTGTATTTCGCAAAAACAAGAAGATTGTTGATACTGAGCTCTGTGATTATGATGAGCATCGCTAACATCGGAGGTGAAGATAATTCCAAGAGATCATTTAGGTGGTACTGCAAAAGAATTTAGGGAATTATCTATGATTATGATAAGCTCTGCTGTCTGAAAATTCATATGCTACTTCACGAAATAAATATAATTCTAGAGGCAATTTCATAGATTTTTTATTTGAGATAATGTGGCACTGACTTTGCGTGGAAGGTTCACAATTCAGTACAATCCCCAAAAAATAGGCATCGATCCCCTTGATAATAGTAAATAGTATTTTAAGAAGTCGTGTTCTCACTTCTGTGGAGAGATAAATGAGTTATCATATCGTGAATGGTTATAAACTAGGAGGGATATTGAATCCACATAGAACATGTAAACAACAGTGATCTTATATTGAAATTGGTACATAGACACATCATTGGTGTATGCTTCTTAGATGTATCTTAGTGAGGGTAAACCAAGAAAAAATGTTTTGTCTTATTCATGCATTAAGTATCATTCATACTCTGCAACGGGAAGGTGGGAGAGAGAAGAGAGTTTTATATAAAAAACGATATCAAAAGTGGCTTTTGTTTTAATTTTCCATACCCTGATTCACCCCCCCCCCCCACCTCAGGGTATCTAGACTAGTGGACCTCACAATTCATATCGTATGAAAAGGTTGATATCAGGGTCTCTCTCTCAAATGGAGGTCAACAATAAATAAGGTATTCCAATCATCGACGGAAACAATTTTACACTATGGAAGAATAAGATGAAAAACTACTTCCAATCTTTGGGAATGGATGTGTTTACATTAAGAATGCATAGTATTACTATAGATATTAATAGTGGAGCATTATTATAATCCGAGAAAAGATAATTGGATACTGATGCTAAGGGAATCAATGCGTTTGGGGGATCCCTATCCAATGCTATCTATATGAAGGCGATGTCCTGAAAAACATCACAAGCCATGTGGTAAAAACATTTGAACATATATGAAAGATATTCAAAGGTCATAGAAGCAAAGAAGCAAGTGTGGTGGAACAAGTAAAAAGATATGAAAATCAACCCTAATGAGTCTTTTGATTCATTATTTGATAGGGTAATTATTGTCGTGGAAAACATGTCTGGTCTTAGTGAAGTTATTAAAGACATAAATATTTGGAATCATATCCTAAGGAAAATTTCACCTCGCTTCAATCTAATGGATTTAGTAATAGAAGACAAGGATCTGAAAGGGATTACCCTGGATAACTTCTATAGTACCCTTATAGTATTTGAAATGTGAAATGGTGATAATGATTCTATGGAAAAGGTAATATACAAAGAGGTGGAATTTGAAGACATGAAGAGGCTCACTATTGAAGATTCTTAGAAAGTAGAAGAGACATATGAGGTGATGTCATTCCTTTACTCAAATATACAAAGAGGAAAAGGAAATTTTAAAGGGAAACATCCACATCCATTTTTTTGATGTGGAAAGGTTAGTCATCTTGTGGCATGGTGACCCAAAATTTTCCAAGAAGATGATGATGTCGATGAAGCCTAAATTCCCAAAAAGATGTCTTCTACCTATTTTAATGGAAACAAATAGTTCAAGATAAATTTATTTATAAAAAATAATCTTCATTCACAAGAATGTGACAGTTCATATGAGTATGAGGTTGAGGATGTTCAAGGGATAGGAGACTGGAAATATCATGGAGAAAATGCTATGGTGGAAGTTGTTGGTAGTACTTAGAAAAAGGAAGAAACTGAAACTGATGAATAAGAAGAAGTTGTAGTATGGGTTGATATGAAAGTTGAGTTAGAGGCTTCTCTTGAAGAGATAGATGTTTGGAGAGACAAAATTAATAAATCCAAAAAAGTAGTTTGAGACACTAGACTCTATATGTAACAGAAATAATAAGAGAAGTCTATGTTAGTGGAACATATTTAGAAACTGATTCCATCCACACTAGAGGAATCAGAATCTGTAAGTGAGTATAAAATCAATGTGGAAGAACAGAAATGGTAGATCGATGTCTTCAATAAAACAACGAAATATCAAATCAAGCTTATAGACGAACATGAAAGATAAGTTTTTAGTTTGTAGAAAAAGGTTAAGAATAAAGAAAAACCATTGACTCCTGATGTGACATCTGAAAAGTATATCACTAAGAAAATCGATAAGTTGAAATTGTATAATAGAGGTTCCATAGAAAGGAAGCATAAATTATGTTCATATTCTAAGGCTGGTGTAGGGATTGATGGAAAAAAATTGTGAAAATTGAAGTCATACCACAAGCACCCATTCCAAGAATCATATTTTATTTGGGAGTAAAAAAGATTCAAAATATTCAGAGATCGCAAGGGGTAATCGGAAGTAAATAAGTTACAAGAAATAATTCACCTTATATTAGATGATATTATTTTGGGAAAATGGGACATTCACATTATGTGTGTTCCATAGCCAATAGATACAAAAGAGCACACGAGTAATAGAGGCAGCCAAACAGATCTCGATACTGAAAAATATATTTTGAGGGACATTGTTTTTATTTAAGAGGATTTGAATATATGGATAGATATTGTATATCAGCCATGAAGAGAAATATGCCAAATCAGAACCAAACTATTCTCAATCAAAATTTCAATGAATGGGTAGGTGAGTTGAAAAGGTAGAACAGATTTATAGTCTTGCAAGATGAAGAGGGTCTATTATACTCTATAAAAGATCATGGTTCTCAATCTAGGCTGACTATGATGACAAAAATATGGATCAAGAAGAAAAGGTCTAAGAAGTCAGTGGTTTCTGAAATTTCCCTTAAAGTATCAAACTATTCTAGTGTATTGATCCTTGAAAATGGTTGGATATCCCATATAACTTGTAATAAGGATCTTGTTACAGGCATAAAATATGACAAATAAGAAGTTTTCGTGTTTGGAAATGATAAATTCTTAATTGTTATTGGATCATGAAAGGCCATGTTTGGGGGAAAGTAATGAGACGTGCTGATGTCTTAGTAGTAGAAGGTCTCAATCACAATTTACATAGAGTCTATTGGCTATGTGAATCAGAAAATTATATAAGGATTATTAAGAAAATGTGTGTCGTCAGAGGAAGGGATGGTGAAGTGGTTCCTCAAGCAATGATGACAAAGGGAAATCTCTACATTGTAAGTGTAGAAGAAGATATGTTCTTTCTGTCCTGAGAGGAAGAAAACAGGATTTGGTATAAATGACTTTGTTATCAATTCCAACCATCCATGGAAGATCTTGTAATGTGTGATGTAGTAAGGGACCCCCCTAAGCTATCACATGATTAAAAAAAATTTGATTCAATTCAACAAGGTAATATCATTAGAAATATGTACAAGGAAAAGGAAAAAAATCCACAAGAGTGCTTGAATTAGTGAATACCGATATTTTTGGTCCTATGACACCATGATGCATTTATAGAAAGAGATGTAATGTTTTTTTCATTGATTAATATAGATTAATTGAATGGTTATTCTTCATTTCCCATAAGTCTTATTTGTTTAGTTTCCTAAAATATAATCTATGTGAATCTAAACAGATGCTTGTGTAGAAAATTTGGATGTTTTGTACTGACAATGGTACGGAATTTTCAATAAGTTATGTGGAAGACTATCTCGAGAAACATGGGATAAGGTATCAAGTTTTTTTAGTGTGAACTCCCCAATAGAATGGAGTATTTGAAAGAAGAAATTGGATTGTCAAAAACATTTCGACAACAATGTACATTGAAAAATATGTGCTAGAAAATTTTGGGAAGGAAGCAGTTTTGACATCGGTCTACATTTCTAATAGAGATCTATTATGTCCGAAGGATGTAAAGACACCATATGAGATGTTATACAAAAATAAAACTGCAGTTAAGTACTTTTAAATCATTATATGTATGTTCTTTATTCTCAACAAATAAAAAATAATAAATTCGAGTCACGGGGAGATGAAGGGATATTCCTTGTCTACTCCAGAAAAAAATCCTAGAAATGTTTTAATAAGTGGCTAGGAAATGTAGTTGATAAAAATGATGTCACTGTAGTGGAGAATGAAGAGAGCATTTAACAAAAAAGTGACAAATTTCTTCATGATTATGATCAAGAGGAACGAAATGCAGGGGGAGAAGAAGTGGGTTATACTGATTTAGAATAAGATACTGATGATGAGCATAAGGAAGTAAAATTCAAATATACACAGAAGCCAAGGAGTCAAGCTGAAATTGATAGGAAAAATATCATTAATGATCAGTCAGATCCAATTTAGACAAGAATAATAAAATCATTGTAGAATACATCTTTCTTATCTCTCGTATAATAGAAATATTTTGTAGATAAAGTTGATGATGAAGACTGGGTTCACACTATGCAAAAAGAGCTTGATCTGGTTGACAAGAATCTGACATGAGAGATTGTTTTGAGGCCAACAGTTAAGAATGTTATCGGAACTAAATCGGTCTTTCACAACAAGATGAATAAAGATTGAATAGTGATTCCAAACAAAGAAAAACTAGTTTACAAAGTATACTCTCAGATAGATGGTATAGATGTTGATGAGACATTTGTATCAATTTCAAGGATAGAGACCATTTGATTAATCCTATCCATTATAGTGTAATGAATGTTCAAAGTATTCCAAATGGATGAAAAAGTATTATATCTGAATGGGGTTCTAGAGGAGGGTGTTTATATTGAGCACCCAAATGGTGTTCTCATTCAGGAAGTTGAGAACAAATTTTTTCGATTGAATAAGGGTCCATATGAGCTGAAACAAGAACCAAGAGAATGGTACCCGAGGCCTTATCAGTATTTGAAGAAGATTGGAATTCATCATAGTGGAGTTGATTATAGTCTCTATTTCAACAATGACCGTAATCAAAGGATAATGGTGTAGGTTTAAGTTGACGATATAATATTTTCTAGATCAGAAGAAGTTCAGTGCAGATGGTTTTCCAAATTAATGAAAAGTGAATTCAAAATGTCAATGATTATAGAGATGTCATTTTTCCTTGGTTTACAAGTGACACAAAGAAGGAATGACACTTTCATTTCTCAGTCCAAATATGCCAAGGATGTTTTGAGAATATTTGGAAGGAAAAATTACAAGGAGATGAAGACTCTCATTGCAGCCTGAAGGAAATTATCAATAGATGATGATGGTAAGGTAGTTAATATAAAAAAATGCGGGTAGGTTATTAGAAGTATAGAATAACTGATAGTGACAAGACCTAATATTGTTTTTCCACATGCTAAACAGTGTGATATCAAAGCAATCTCAATGAAATCCACATGATTATATTGAAAATAATACTTTTTTATATTAAGGAAACTTAGGACTTCAGTTTGATGTATAATAAAAAATCTCATCCAGAGCTGTTTGGATATACAGATGCATATTGGGTCAGTTTGGTTGATGAATGAAAAATCAACATAAGAGGTGATTTATATCTTGGTGTATTGTGTATTTTTTACTAATAAATAAGAAAGATTAAATTTCATTGAGCACCGTTGAAGCTTAGTATATTGAGGCCACTTAAGCATGTACATAGTTATTGTGGATGAAGCACCAGCTTGATTAAATGGGAGTTGCTGTAAAGTCTCTGATTGGGATCTAGTGTGATAATTCAAGTGCTATCAATCATATAAAACATAAATTCAATCACTCAATGATAAATCACAATGATATAAAATATCATTTTATCAAGTATATGATAGATAAAAGACTAGTGAGTTACGATTATGTGCCTATAAATCTACAGGTAGCAGACATTCGGACAAAGGCCTTACCCAAGGATGATTTTGAGAGACATCGACTGGATCTGGGAGTCCAGTCCACTCCCCGCACTTGAAAAAAAGTGGATGTTGACCTCCCCTCTCCCTAGGTATAATTTGTTTTTCCCTAATGCTCTAATGTGGGTTTTTAACCTATAGAAAACTGCAAATGAATGACCTTTGTGTTTGTTGAAAAAGGGGGAGAAATGTGGCAATTCAAGGGAGAGAAACTATGTCTTTTACTAGATAAAATGTCTTAAGTCAAGACACGGGGAGAAGTTGATAGGTGGAGCAGTCAGATAGGGTGAGAATATTAAATTGGATAATTCTATAAGTGATTCATCAATGATTAGATATCACAACGGCTAATGTTCATGATGAAAAAAGTTTTTTGGTATTATTATGGTTTATTGGTTTCAGTATGGTATAAACAATTAGTGTCATAAATAAAGTTATTCATTGATGAAAGTTTCATACTACTCTTGTTTCTCATGTCAAGCATTAATAATGTGATCTTAGAGTAAGTCTTTAGTAAATATTTGGTCACCATCTAAATCGAAAGAGGTGAATGGCGGTAGATAATGGAAGGCTCTTTAGTGAGGTATCAAAGTGTAGAAAATAATTATGAGAGGGTTTTTCAATAAACAAAGGGGGATATTGTCAGGAAACAATCCCTTAAGTTAACATTATAGAATTCTAGGTTTTTTGGTGTTTTTTGAAAGATACGGTTTTCATGATGAATTTTCATGCTCCAGAGATGTTTTTGATAATCCATATTGAAAAATAAGTATGTAAGGGCATGAGTTTTTCCAAAATTGGAATCATGAATTGTATTTAGAAAAGAGAAGAAGAAAGTTTATGTTAAACTCTATGATTTTGAAGAGCCTCATGAATGGAAAAGGAGAAGTTCATTATGAGGGAGAATTATAAAGGCAGGTGCAAAGGAATTGACGGAACACTCTATTATTACGACAAGCTCTACTATCTAAAAAATTTTGTAGTCCATCGTGATATAGAGAGAATTTTAGAAGGAATTTTGGAGCTTGGGGATTTGAGCTGACGTGGCGCTAACTTTGCAAGGATGCTTCTTGAGTTAGTGGAATCGCCTATAAATATTCCTCGACCCCCTTGAGAAGAGTATAGTGTTTTTTAAGAAACATTTATAGCTCACGAATCCCAAAGGAGGTTCATGGAGGCTGTGTGCTTCATGAAAGGTCGGAGATTAATGGAGGATAATCATTTTCCACGCAAGAGGTGTTTCCCGCATGGTGTTAGTGAACATCCCAAATGAAGTCTCTTTGCAATGGATTGAGATTTTTTATGGACTAAGCTCTGTAGAGGTGTTTTATTTTCAATATAGTTGGGACTTCATGAAGGATTTTTTGAGCTTTGAAAAATTGGAAGCTTCGTGAAATAGGGAGCATTGGGAAGGTATTTCCAAATATTGTTTCCCAGTGATAATTGGGAAATTGTATTCAAAAGTTGATGAAATTTCGACTTCAATAGAGATTCTATATACAATAAAGGATGCACTCATTAGAGATAATTAATGGGAAAACATGTCGTTAAACTATGGTTGGATCTTATGAAAAAGTAGTGAGCTCAATTCAGTTGAGAGAGTTGTGAGTTATCTAATTGTGAATTATCATAAACCAAGAGGGACACTGAGTTCACTTCGAACATGAAAACTCAGTGCTCTTATAGTAGATTTGGTACATTAGAACATCCTCATTGTATGCATTATAGACGTATCCCGTTGAGGGTGAACCAAGTAAAATTGATGTCATATTTTCATTCTTAAAAATTCATCCATACATTGTAATAGTAAGGAGAGATAGAGATAAGAGAGTTTTTTATAACCATAAAACATGATCAAAAGGGGAAATTGTTTTAATTTTTCATACCCTGATCCCCCCTTAGGGTATCTAACCTAGTGGACCTAACAATGGTAAAATATTGCGGTTATAAATTCTTCCTTGTGACTAAAATTTAATCCTCAAAATTTTAATGGTATTACCTATAAAATGATTTTGGTAGTCCTCATTCATAGAATCCCTTATTTCCCTTATTTCCTCTTCCAGTTTTCTATTTTTCATGAGTACATTTACTAGAGGAGTCATTTTATTTATAAATAATTCCTCTCTAGTATAAAAAATATGGATGGGTTCTTCACAATATTAATGTTCAAGTTAAAACTCTATTTCATCATAGGTGATCACATGTGTTGGATCATGAATGTTCATTTTTAAGAGACATATGGAAGACATGATTTACTTTTTAGAGATTTTGTGGTATTGAAAAATAACAACCAACACCTCCAACTCTTTCAAAAATCTAAAAGGTTTTAATATACTTGAGAAATAATATATCTTAATTAGAGAACCTAATAACACTTACATAGAGATACTTTCAAGAAAACATGATCTCCCACTTATAACAATAAAAATTTAATTCATTTATCGACTTAACAGTTTTTCCTACGTCGAAATGATCTAATACGACCTTGAATATCCTTTACCATTGTCTTCTTCTCTTAAATAATTTTTCAACCTATGATTTTCCTTTCACTAACTTCATCCAAACAAGTAAGATTATGACACATATTTCATTATAATTATTCATATGGAACCATTTGAATACTGAAATTGAAACTATTACTATAGGGATGCTCTACTGAAGGTAGGTACTGATCCCACATACCTTGAAAGTCTAATGAGTATGACAACAACATGTCTTCCATTGTTTTAATTATTCTTTTTGGATTCCAATTAGTTTTAGGATGGTGGGTTGTTCTCAAATAAATATTATTATCATAATAAATCTAGATACTCTTCAAGAATATTGTTGTAAAGAGGTGATATCCATCAAACACGATTCATAGAGGTCTTCCAGGATGTCTTAAAACATAATTAATATAGGACCAGTGAAGTGATCAGGAAGAAAATATTCACTTACATTAAGGAATGTGAATATTTGGTTAGGTGATCAATGATAAACCATACTTTATCATTCCTTATAGGAGCCTTAAAAATGACCCTAAAGTGATTATTCTGGTTCTTATAGCTAGAATAAACTAGATTATCATCAGTGAATACAACAAAAAGTAAGAATGATATTTCTTGAATACTATGTTTATTAGGTCCATAAAAATAGAGGTTTCATTAGTCAATCCAAAATCGAATTATAGTAAACTCATAATCTTTACACCACATCCAAAAATTACTATTTGGAATGTCTTCCTTCTATTCTCATAATTGGGGATACCCATAATGAAGATCAATATTTGAAAAATATTGGTGTCCATGAATTGGATCAAATAAATCATCAATGATAGGTAAGAAATATTTTTTCATTATTTTCATAGAATGTAATTCCCTATAATTAATTCATAACCCTATGAATCTGTCTTTCTTCATAATGAAAATAATGGGTCTCCCATGGTGACATACTCTTGAAAATAAATTTATTATTACCAAAATCCGCAAATTTTTAATTCAAATCTACTAATTTGATAGTGGAAATTCTATAGGGAGTATTTAATATTTTCCTTGAATTTCGAATTAAATCCATAGAAAATTTAACTTCATGTTCTGGGGGATGTCAAGGTTGTTCTTCTAGAAATATATCAATATATTCATGCATAATAGGTACATCCTCAATTTGAATACAACCTTATTCATCAAAAGATATTATTATCTAGTCTTCCCTAAGAATTTCATTGAGTATAGCTACAAGGGGAGGATCTAGATAAGATTTGAGTTTGGAAGCATCTGTTCAAAATATGAGGGATTCAATATCTTCATCAAAAATCAAAATTTTCATCCTCTTGCAATAAAATTTTACATAGTATTTTGAGAACCAATTCAGACTGAGGATTATATCGAAGTCAAAAATGGGCCTGAAAATGAGTTCAGTAAGTAAATAATTTTTAAGTGTCATAATGGGGACTTCCAAAAATATATTTTATGAAATGATACTTTCTATTGGAGTTTTAACTGATAAATATCTTATTAAATCAAAACTGAAATATCAAATTTTCTTTGAAAACTAAGAAAATATTAAATATTATGATGGTCCAAAATTGAATAAGGAATTGGATAAATTTTAATATATGATTAATGTACCTTCCACTACATCATTGTGTACTTCTACATTCATTTTAGTGGTCGAGTAAGCTTGGACGTCTCCCCTTAGCCTCTTTTATGACATATTCCATTTATTCCTGGGGCATTCATTTGTGAAGTTCCCCATCTCTATATAGTTGAAACACTGAAAATAATTGGTTTTCTTCTTCTTTATTCATTATTTAATATGATGAATTTTATCTCCACACTTATAAGAAACTCCAAAACCCTTCAAGAGTCTCCTAGAGTGATTTTTCCCATAGTTCCCAAGTGGTCAGAATTGCTTCATTCCCTTCTTCTATATTAACACATTCCCTTTTTTGATTATGTTTAGAAGAACACTTCGTATATTGGATTCCATTAAATGTGTAGGGTTTTTAAAAATCATTATCTTATTTATGGCACATAAAACTATATATTAATATGATGAGAATGTCTCAAAAACAATTCCTTTTAGATATTTGGTTTAAGACCTTCAATTAATTGGTCAATATTGCACTCTTTGTTTCATATATAATATCTAGAATATATAGTTAGCCTGGTAAATTTTTCTTCATAATCTCCAAAACATTCTTCATCATTTTTCATTAATATAAGGAAATTCCTCTTCATCTAAATTTTTTGATCACATGGAATGTTTTTAACAAAGAATGTATCCATAAAATTCATCCATTCTATGATATCTAAATCATTTTTCTCCATACTATTCTGGATTGGGGAACAACATTGATTAAAGTCACCTTTGAGAAAATATAATGGAATTTTAACCTTCTCCATTTCAATGTATCCAAAGGATGTAAATATCTTTTCCATAGACATAATTTATTTATCAGCTATGATTGGATTAGTAGTCTCACTAAACAATGGGGGTTTCTGTCCCATAATGTTATCTAGAAGAGGATATTCTTTCCTTGGAATAGATTCCTCCATTTGGTAATGTTTATTTGTCATAACTTGATTAAGATTCCATAATTTCTTTATTCTAATCATTGTTGAACTAGTTTCTTTAGTAGGGATAACTCAATATTTTCCATGATTACTAATAATATTCTTTCTTCTATGTTCCATTTCTATGTAATGTATTATACTAGATTACATCATAACATTATTGAACAAAATTTGTCATCCCAAAACATGTAAAAAACATAATGTAAATTGAAAGCATTATGTGTTTCTAATATCATAATCAAATACATGGTTTCTTTGAGGATATCTTAACATTAAAATCCATAATAATTGTTTATAATGAAAAGTGAATTATCCTAAGTGTATAACCTAGGAATTTCAAATCAGGTGCACTGTAAGGCATGTTATTATGCACCGAGTTAAGCTCAAGTCAGGCTATGTGCACCATGTCGGAGTTGTTACCCCTAGGTACATCTGTGTTTTAACCACATCCACTTATAGTATCTATATATAGATTTATTACATGTAATACCCATATAATCTATACCATACCAAGATTCTAGGATTTTATTTTATACTTATCCTCAATGTATATCTTTGGGTTATGTTCCCTAATATCTGTTTTATAAATATAGTTTCTATGGTTGCTGTTAAACCTTCTCTAATGCCAATAACAATGTCTTGACCCCGGCCGTCTGAAGCCGGTGCATTACTTTATAACATTATCATAGGTACAAGCTTCAAATTCTATGGGATTGAATAGTTTAATAGTTTTGGAAAACTAAAATACATACACAATACCTATAATAAATTGTAAAAATAAAAAAAATTATATCATAAACAAAATCTCATTATCATTAAAACACGTTAAAACATCTCTTATTCATAATCTAAGGAAAGGAAACAAAATAAGGATGCACTCAAATACTAAGTAAGGGTAAATAAAAAAGAATAAATAATGAATAATGAGAATAATAATCATGTAAATGAAAATAGCTAAGCACACATTCCATATAAATATCTAGATAACTCATAATCAATATGGAATGGTAGATTAGTGAAACAAATTACATTTAATCAATAAATTAAAAATTAAATGCAACCAAAAATATTTTAAATAAACAATATCACGGATAATATGTTGCGACCCAGAATTGTGAATCCTATAGTTTTTCTAGAGGGATGTCATATGTTCGACGGAAATGAAAAAAATAATGATATGACGTATAAAAGAAATGAAGGGAATATCCTTGATGAATAGACTTGATGTAAAGGGTGGGACTTTTTTCAATCTTATTGCTTAAAATTTTGTTCTATATAGTTATAGGCATTATTCCTTCCCTTTTCATAAAATATTTCATCCCACTAAATATCTAGGCCGAGGATCAATAATAGGAACCTGTGGGACTCGGGTCGACCATGCCAAATATGAGTCATCCAGTCCAGTTAGTGGAAATCTAGTGGCATAGAAGCCTTATGAAGTTTGTGGCCTTGGTTATAGGTTATTGTGGTGTGTGATTCCAAATCCACACAAAGACTGTGCCCCAATTTTGGTGGGCTAAAGCTAGGGTGGTGGTGTGTGTAGGTGGTATGGGTGTCGAACCCCATCACCAGCTTTACCAAACAATGGTCGCACCATGGATTATATACCGATGGGAGGCATAAAGAATGTTTCAATGTGGGATAATATTTTTACATGTAATATTCTTGTGATATAATATTGACTGTGCAATCATTTAATCAGCCAATCTCAATTGTTCAATTCAATCTGACGCATCGCTAGTTCAAATTAAGCTCATAGCATGCTGTGAAATTTTGAAAATCGATAATTTCACAATTTGAAACACCTCATCTTCAACTACCTGACACACTGGTTCAATATCACGAGGTACTACCAACACCCACTCAACATCACTACCATCTCTAATCCTTCAATGATATTAGAGTGAGTCCAAGATTACCAACATGAACCGTCATGAGATCCAATCACAAAAACCAGTGGCATGCCGTTATAAATCACACCAGCACTCAAATACATTAAATGATCATCCATTGATCATGAAATTGAAGTAGAGGAAATAACTGGGATCATCATGAGAAGTTTATGATTGTGAGACCTTCTACCTTGTGAATTATTTTCATCTGAATTGAATCAGATTTATCAAAAAAAATTTGTGAAAAAGGTGAATTAAACCAAATCATCTCATGACCAAATAAAATTATCATGCAGCGACGAACATTTCATCTCACTATTGGGTGATGTTAATCCCAGGAATTTTCAACCTCTTTAGTTGGTGTATGCAGATCCCTCCCCATACAATGATTTTCCACCCTCAGGCTAGCCTCATATATAAATATCCCTACACCCCATCCAAAAACACACACATGATGGATAATATGGATTAGCAGAGAATAGAAATAGAAAAAAGATTCAGGAAATACCTTTAAATATTTCCCGCAATTAAAATTAGGGTTCCATCCCATGAGAATCAACCATGGAATGTCATCATAAGAGCTCATCACATGATCGTTATAAGATCACGTGATTTCATGACATGATATTCTCATGTGAGTCCCCTATGAAGTAGCGTCTCCATGAGGTTATCAACCATTTCTAATGTATATGCATATCAAGTGAACATCCCTCATGGATATGTGATTCTGATTCCAATAATTACCAGTGGACATAACACTAATGGTGTTGTGAACCGTTTGAGTAATAGTGTTCCTTTGATCGACCTTAAGATTTGGACTCAAGGAAATATTCCCTCAAATAAAATGTACCCTTCATATCTATGTAATAAAAAACCACATCCGTGTACAAAGTTTCATCAAAATACACCACTTGTATTATCATAAAACCCATAATATTATACAATCCTTTATCATGCAATCACATGAAAATAAAAAGACTATATGATCCATCTGTTGGAAGTTTCATAATGTAGTCCCTCGGGAATATATGTTTATTATGCTGGTTTCCATGAAAATAATCCATTATAAGTTATAACCCTCAATCTCATGAAGTTTTGAGTCCCATGTAATTTTTTTTATTTCATATATCCTTGGGAGGGCTTCTTTGTCTTTCGAAACCCTTGTGGATCCTTGTAAAGATGGTAGAGATCATCACGAGACCCCTATTTAAAGGCAAGCGAATTTTCTGAGATAAATATTGACATGAGGAACATATAAAACATCATAAATTATCAGAAAACCAAAATCATATAGGATGCCACCCCTTTTATTATCATCCAAGATAGGTTTCCCCTGATGCATGTCTCTTAGTCTTGTAGTGTGAGGGTCCTTCATGTCATGTAATGCCTGCATGAAGCCTTGGTTGTGGCCTCCTTAACATGAAGCATCCCCACTGAATCCCCAATCATGAAAGGTAAATGATATGAATGTGGGACCCATATGTCATAAACCCTCTTCATGTGGGGTTCACCCTATCCAATGTATGTGGAATAAATAAAAAACCTATATATGGTAGTATAATCTATCACTAGACCTCTATGTGGTTATGAGAATGACGAAAATTCCTAAGGAGACATCATGCAAGACCCAAGGAGGTATAGTTTAGAGAAAACCCTTTACTGTGCATCCTTTTTGGTAGACAAATTGGTTCCCAAGTTAAATTGTGACATGATCTCATTTGGAATGCTTGTTAATATTTGGATGGGATCAAGATCATAGACATGTACTCAAGACCCCGTTGTGTGATAAATTTAAGGTCACATGATCGAATGTTCCTCCACTAATCTGGCGACCTCCCACATCCACCTTGGAAAATTCAATGTAGTCACAAGACAATCCTCGGAAAATTTTAGTTTATCCCGTGATAGCTAATGGACATGTCACAATTTTCGTGTGGTAGTTTGAAGACAATACAAGTTAAATATGAAACAACCCCTCTAATTGTATCTATTTCCACAAGATATGTTCTAGAAAATGTATATTTATCATGAAAAGGGGACATTGAAATTTAATAATGATTATATGATTTCCCATTGACATGGAAGAATTGACATTAGATAGTTGGAATATATGACAAGTTGATCAGGTGAAAACATTGAGACAATCCCACATTGATCTTGTGCTAGACATTGGACATGTTCTCTTGGGTTATGTGAAGCATCTTGGATATGTCTGATTCTCCCATTTAAAGGCATACAATACAATTCAATTGATCAGGAATATCTCCTTGGATTTGTATACCATGTTGTACTAACACCACAAACATTTCAGAATGATAGTCGCGGAATTTCCAAAAATCATCCAAGACATGTTAGGGAGATCCCTTAGTACCTTTCAACCTTTTCTAATAGACCCACCTGGACTCATACCATGTGGACCCTAGATGGGAACCGTCGGTTGCATCCCCCTATTATAAAAGAAGTGTTTTTGATGAACTAGGGTTACACACCCATGTAACCCTATCTATGTCATGCTGGAGAATGCACCTTTTATAGTTTTCATATATATTTATCCATTAGAATATTAATAATTACTATATGAAATGGCATCCCATGTTTTGGTACTTTTTTTCACCCACGGTGTGTAAGCCCAACCAAATGGAAACATTAGTGTGTAATCCGCAATCAATAGAATTATGATGTCTCTTATTAATACCACAAAGAGGATACATAGTACACCTTGATGAGACATGATATCTATATTATACATCCAAAGGGAAGACTTAGTGTGTAATCCCCATCCACTAGGGAAGCCTCAGTATGTAAGCCCCAATCAATAGGGAAACCTTAGAGCGTAAATACCAATCAATAGTCCAACCATTATGTGTAATCCAGATAAAAAAGTCATACATCCTAGTATACTCCCCTCGAATTCCAAAAACCTCCGAGATAACATAAATTTATCTTGTAATGATCATGAACCTTAGCCAATCATCAAAATAAGGGACTAGTAAACATCAATTCCTCTCATTCCCGCTTGAATCTTGATACATATGACACCATACTAATTCCCGATATTTAATAGGAATCCACATCAATGTAAGTCCCTCCAACTCACAAGTACTCCTAGCATAGGGGACCAAATTATCCCATAGGTCTTACATTCTCCCTCATTCATCAGCAGTAATGAAATGGGGTCATACATAGGAATTTTTTAAGTATAAACCCTGATCATTCCATCATGTACCTCAGACCAATCTGTGGGTTGGGGGACAAACAGAAATTTGATGACTCTGATTATTATTATGAAATAGGATATGTATAAATCCATCACACGTCTTGTTCCCCATACCACATCCTTCATATCGAAAGGAATCATTCTTCTCAAAGGGAAACATAAGTGTGTAAGCCTAATAAGGATATAGTCTCATATAATGTGTTCAATCTACTTCCACCTCTAGTTTCTCACAGAGATCTTAACTCACATGGGAATAGATATTGGAATTGATTATACCAAGGATGTTATTATAATTCACCTAATTGTTCAACATTGGGATGTATGTCTGATTACATATCATTTCTACTCAAAGGTTTATACTTCTGACCAAACAATCCATGGAAACCTTATATGTGTGTCTCCCAACCAAGGCCTCTATTGTCATACATATCAAGAAATGAACTCTCATATAATAAGTATATAGATTATGATTTCTTTCTCAAAGGGGATATGTAGGATGCCTCACCATGTTATTATCCCGATATTTATGTCATTACAGCATGTCGTTATGTTGTATGGATGGGTCCAATACATGACCATAAACAATGTAAAATGAAATATGTGGTTGTTGACGCTCCTTTCGTCACAGAATCTAAAAATCGGAAAAGGGGAATATATGAGTCCAATGTGATTTGTCCTTTGAAGAAACATCAAAAATCGACAAAGGGATGAACAAGGAGAACATTACCCATAGGCCGCGCAAGTTCCCTCATGGTCGCGCAAGTACACTTGCGCGCCGTCTAGTGGTCGTGAAAGTACTTGCGCGCTACCTAGTGGTCGTGCAAGTCTACTTGCGCGACGCCTTATGGTCGTGCAAGTGACTTGCGCGACCTAAGTGGTAACCGCCCGGTAACTGCCCGGGGTCTTCTCCTGCCTATAAATAGACCCTGTGGGCCCCCCATTCGGGAGGATCTTTTTCCAGAAACTCGGATTGAAGCTCCCGACGCCCAAGTATCTTCTCAAAGCTTCCGGAACACTTCTAAGGTAATTTCTTACCTAGAACGAAAGATCTAAAGAGAAGAAGGAAGGCCTTAGTGTTGAAACTTATCAAACACTTGCGCGCCGACTTATTTCCTTCAATATAACTTGCGCGTCCCTTTTCTGGAAGAAAATCAAGAAAATTATAAAGGGTTTAAAAAAGAGTCACTCAAGTATTTCAATGCTGGTTGAAAATAGTGCAAGTACACTATGTGTCGCGCAGGTATACCTGCGCGACCAATACTTGCGCGCCCACGGAAGACTTGCGCGCCTTGCAAGATTTGCGCGCCCCTATCTTTTTGGGTTCCCATCTTGCCCATTTTTACCCCTCTTAAGCCATTTCACCTTTCCTTTTCAAGATTCAGTCTTTAAGACACTCTTCAAAGCCATTTATGGCATGATTTCTTGATTTGACTTTCTTATCTAAAAGGAATTCTGTGGAATCTCTCTCAAAGTCTAGTAATTTAAATATCCTTATGTCACTAAAATACAGAGAGTTCATTCATTCAACCTCATCCTTTAAGATGAGAGAATCTTAACCTGGGTCTCCTTTTCAGGAATAATCCCCAGTTATAAAACCTTTAATCTGGGCATCTTCCTCAGGAGTAAGCCTCAAATTCTTAAAGTTCCCAACCTCAAATATGGGCATCCTCCTCAGGAGTAAGCCCCAAACCTTAATCCCTAACCTGGGTCTCCTTTTTCAGGAATAAGACTCAGTCATAATCGTGGGATTCCTTTTAAAGAATAAGCCCCAAGTCCCCTAACCTGGGTCTCCTTTTTAGGAATAAGACTCAATCATAACCTTGGGTCTCCTTTTCAGGAATAAGCCCCAAGTCCCCTTAAATTTCTCTTAACCAATCATAATTTACCTTTAATTTGGGTTTCCTTTTTAGGAGTAAAACCCCATCATAAGTCCCCTCCAAACTTGGGCATCCTCCTTAGGAGTAAGCCCCAAGATTAGAGTATTCAAATCTCCATGAAGCACATAGAACTTTATGGACCCTGTTCATGGATTTTCTCCATAAAAGTAAATCCTAAACCTTCATCTATCTGGGCAGTCATCCATACATAAGCCCCAAAAAAATTCTTATGATTTCATCTTTCATGGAACAATTGTATAAATTTTACCAATACCTCTTGTTTCTCACACCGAGCATGACTCACGTGAGCTTAGAGTGTAAAAGTAATTATGACATTCATCTTTGATCCATCAATCATAAACATCATACTCCATTTCTCGAACTACATGGGTTATGATTCCTTTTCCAAAACAAAGGATACGTAGGTATCCCATTTACGGGTTCGATCCCAACTTTGAAATAATCTCTGTCCTTCTGAATGACGATAAACTTCAAGTTCCCCACTGAGTGGCTTTAAAATCAGCCTGGTCATCATAAATGACCAAGAGACTTTTATATAAATGTTTTGAAGGATACCATTGACCAAGAATCTCTAAACAGATATAGATGATTCTCTATTGATGAAGAAATTCGAATACATATAAAAGATTCTCTAAATTTCTTTGCATATTTAGTCATTGATTGTTAAAACTAAAGGAAAGCACATTTTATACTTGGTAATGTAATAAGGATTCACGAACATAACTTAAATCTATAAAGAGAGTCCCGGAGTAGACAATAATTCCCCTCAAAAAGGTGTGATGAGTCCGACCTCCCATCTTCTCGACCAATGCAAATTCCTAAGCCTCATTAGTCCACAAGCTATTGAGAGCCTGCCTTTGGAAAGTAGGTCCAAAAGGATGTGGAATCATTGGATGTTTCCGGTTCTACGAACAAACCCGTTAGAAACCGATCGGAACGTTTGAATCTCCCGTCGAGGAGGTCATCCCCGGATTCCGTGCGAAACAAAAATGGTGAACCCGACGTGAATCCTTAACCAAGTTAAAGTGATATTCTTCTTATTTGTTAGGCCCCTTGGGCCAACAAAGCAATCATTGACATGTACTCATCCAAAAGATGCAGTGGCCGGATTCATCTTGATTATGTCTGTTATATGGAACAGGCACTCTTTTCTCAAGAACTTCTGCAAAATGGATTTCCTTAAATTCACCTCTGTGAATACTGCTGCTGTGAACACCTCTATTGTGAGGTCTGCTGCTGTGAAAACCAATGCTACTACTCCTGTTGGAACGTCATCCGCTCTGAGGATGACATCACCAACTCAGCGTCTTCAACGCTGGGTTTCTAATGCACTGGTTAAGGAGTACCGTCGCAACGGTACTATCCCAACTCTGGAGGCCGCTCGTCAAGCCCTCCAAGTTAACAACTCTACCTGGTCGTCCGGACAACGGCGGCCAGCGATCAAGAAGTAGGCGGTGCTGACTACCGTCTCCAACCGTTTCAGGTCGTTATCCCCGGAACGCAATTTCCATTCACTCCCTTACTCTGAGGAAGTGAATGAGCAGGTCCCGCAGGACCTTAATTCAAAAAGACAGGAGTCCTTCTCAAGGGCTCCCATCAACAATCGCCGCCAGACTCGTGCGGTAGTGCGCCCTCAACATGATGAGGGTACCGACTCCAGGCATTCAGCTCAGGTTCCTCGAACCCGAGCAGGCAAGATGAACCGCCAGAGACGGAATCCGGTTAATAATAGGTAGGTTGTCATCCCTGCCATCTCCGGAGAAGTCCACCAACCTAACTTGGTGGTAAATAACGAGCAGGCACAATCACCTGCCCGTTTTAATTCCGCTGTCCAGCAGACTCGTCTGGCAGCATCAAGCCTATCCCGCCAGGCAATTCCGGCGGAGTACCATAGGAAGGAACATACACCTGCTTATACATCACCAGTTAGTCAGCAGGCTCGTCTGACTACATACGATGGATCTCGTCAACCGCGTTTGGAAAAGTGTAATCAGCAGGCACATACACCTGCTAATACTAATCAAGCCTACCAACAGTCTCGCTTGGTAGTGCACAGAGAAGTCAGTCGGAAAGTCCCGACGACAAATAGGAAGTAGACTCAACTCTCTGCCTCCACACTTGAGTACTGTCCGGATTCACTGAAAGGAAAAGGAGGACAGGAGCAGGCACATACACCTACTCCAAGCCCGGAATGGACGTATATCCTCGTTCCGGCGGCTGAAGTCACCAAACATATTTTGTCAATGGTGAAAGAGCAGAAGCAAATTCCTGCTCATATTCTGGATGCTTTCCAGGATATCATAACAGCTTCAGCATCATCACAGGGACAGACACATAAATCTATCCCTAGCAATTGAGTGACACATCAACGATTCACTCCGGAACAGACACACACATCTGTTCCAGTCCAAAAGGGTTATGGGGCATACTCCCCCATATCATACGGGCAACCAAGTCAGGCACATACACCTTATTTGAGAAGAGATCGTCAGCCTAACCTGACCATCTTTCCTGATCAGGAACATACACATGCTCAGAGCAATCACTTTCGTCATCAAGTGGTTTCTAAAGCGAGTAAGAAGGCAT
Organism: Viscum album; assembly: GCA_963277665.1. NCBI lineage: Eukaryota > Viridiplantae > Streptophyta > Magnoliopsida > Santalales > Viscaceae > Viscum > Viscum album. Next base: position 1,535,862,258 of record OY728128.1, on the reverse strand, counting down.
CTAAGAAAAAGATCCGCCCAGCACAGTCAGGAGATCAAAGGACAATCTGTAACCAAGCCTTGCTCGATGCTGGAGTTCTTGAAGCTCTCAGACATTTATCTGTCAGAATTCAAGATTCTACTCCCTTAGTTCCCAATAACGGGAACATTAATTCTGAAGGGCTTCAACAGACACTTCCTCACGAAGACTTGCTTCATGAAAATTCGGTCAATCTTGAAGTTTCTTCTTCAGATGAGAGCCACAGAAACCCTCTGTGTGGTCAGAAGACCAAGGAGCAAGAGATTTCATCTTTTGTTGTAACCCATCATGACGGTCCTCCTCATGGTGATGAAATTCGCTGCGAAAGTCCTCTCCGTAGTAGTGATTCATGTTGTCTCGAAAATTCTTTAGAAGGCAATGTAGTGATGAGAAAGCCCTCCTATCTCGAGGCACTTGCAAACGTAAAACCAGTCATGTCTGATGCTTTACTATCGGCAGGTGAAACTCTTTCTCCATCAGAAGATAGCCTGGGGTTCAGGTTATTCTCCAAACCATCCCTAGGTCATTCATCTTCTAGCATGAATAGGGATTTCTCTACCAATCTTGTTGAATCCAATGAAGCAACAAGGAAACACCAACTCTGGTCCAAATAGGTAGAAGAATCTTCATTTAATGATAAAGAGGAAATGCTGAACATGAGGAAAAAACTGGCAAAAGGTGAAGTACCAGTCATGTTTTGGCCTTTGGCTGACTCCCAGTACGACATTCCAAAGATGTTGACGGATGATGGAATCCATGATATTCGTCTCAACATATGGAAAACTCTTTGTCAATTAAAGAAGAAGGTATTATCTTACGATGAATATGAAAATCATCTTAAGATAATAGAAGGGATACAACGTCAGATTGATTTGGCATCTCTATCAGTCTCTCGGTATCCGAAGGCTGAAAAGCAACAGAGAACCCTTCAACGTTCATGCCTTGGCGCACTAAGAAAATTGCGTCAGTTAATTGCCAATGCTCCATCTGATGTTCATATCAGAGGATGGGGTGTTCACGGAGCACTACATTTCACAGTGCTTTCCGGTCAGCAAAGCCCACCGAGAATGGTCTCATGCAATGTTATTGCCCATGGCCGGCCACAGTCAATGAGCTTTGTTCATAATCAAAAGCTTGCTCAAGAACAAGATTCAACTAGTTCCTCTCAAAATCAAGTATATAGAGAACAAGTTGTTGAATTGCTCCTACATCAAGCAGGCGAGAATATTGCACAAGCCTCTCGTCTGGAGCAAACACGTCATCAAATGACAGAAGTTTCGGAAATAATCCAACGGTCTGTTGAACCAGGTGATAAAAGTGGATACAGGTTAATGCATCCAGCTAATTTCCTAACTAAGATTCGCAAGATCAAGAGAGATTTTAAGAAGATCTCAGACATAGCATGTCAAGAGACACCCCAGCTTGCCAGACTGGGGACTTCTCTAACCCAACCCTCAGAGTCAACAAATGGGATTCGAGGAGTTGAGCGGAAGCAGCAGGAACATCCCCAGTCCACCGGACTGGGGACTTTTTCAAATCCTCAATCCCTCCCTCATAGAAAGTCAGTATTCTCTCGATTAGGGAATATGCCTCAAGAGGAACGAAGAGCCAAGCTGTCAGGAGATTCTCTCCAAGTGACGGTTCACCAAGAAATTCCTGAGGGATCAAGTCAACGGAATGTCGTGTCTTATCATGGACATGGAAGGAGACAATATCACAGAAATGTTGATAGAAAGGATTCCATGAAATATGCATCCATTAATGTCATCAATGCTGTTACTGCTGATTCACCAGATGAGGCTCAATCAGAGGGACCAGACGAAGAGGTTCTTGCTCAAGAAGTCGCGCACACAGACCTAAATGAAGAAGGTGTGCGCACACGTAATCAAAGGCTTACCCGAAATCTAGGTATTCCTTCAAGTAACCCACTTCCCCCTCTCCGAAAAGGATCCAATAAGGGGAAAGGAAAGAATCAGGTTACTTCTCACCCTTCCTCTGAAGGAGGTCAATCGCTCTCATTAGAGCAAAGGTTTGCACAACAGGAGGATGAAATGAAAGAATTAAGAAGGTTGAATGCAGAACTACTTCAGAGTAGTCTTCTTCTTAAGAATTCTGAAGTCCGACAGCCGAAGTAATTTGTTGTAACTACTGAGATGGATCAAGAATATCCTCCTTTATCAGTACACCCTCAGAGGTCTAATCCTACGGGTCAAACGCAACAACGGTTTGCAGCACTACCATCAGTTGCAGCACCAACCACCACATCTGTCCAAGCTCCATTCATTGCACCTACCCAAAACCAAGTTCAACCTGACGTTTCTCAAAAGTTAATAACAACTATTGAGTCATTAACAGCTCGGTTAGAAACTATGGAAGGGAAACGGGCGCAAGTTCAACCTGAAAATAAAGTTTACCCTGAATGGGTAGATTCAATTTCTCCTCCATCCAGTTTTGGAAACCCTATTTTCCCTACTTTCAATGGATCAGGCGACCCTGAACAACATTTGACGCATTACGTGTCTTGTTGTGATCCTATGATGGGAACTCCAGAGCAGCAAGAAGCAGTGAAACTCAGATGCTTCGTGCGAACCTTGAAAGGACCATCTTTTGTCTGGTAGACAAGCTTGCAATCTCGGTTAGTCATCGGATGGGAGGATCTTTGTCAAAAATTCCTTCTTCAGTTTAGCTCAACTTTGCCAAAAACGACAGTTTTCGATCTTACAAACTGCAAGCAAAGGGAGAATGAAAGAGTCTCTGATTTCATTGCTCGTTGGAAGGGATTAACGTATTCCTTGAGTTTAGCACTCCCTCAGGAGGAATTATTGCCAATCTGTGTGGCAAATTTGCGTGACGAATTACGCACGCCATTGATCCCTGTGAAATACGCAGGAGGGTTTCGAGACCTTACTTCAATCGCTCAACAGATTGAAGATTCCCTTATACAGGCTAAGGTTAAATCTCGTGTAATTCCATCAGCTCTAGGAAGAAGAATGGGTAATGCAGAAACTGCTACAGTTATGCTTAAACAGACACCTGTACCTATTTCTACTTCAAAACCTTCATCTTCTCGAAGGGCTCCACCTCCTGAATGCCAACAACAAAGGATGTTTCGTCTAAATGATCAAAAAGATCAACGACGAAAACAATTTGAGGATATGAAGAGTAAAACATACTCTTTCCGAAGTGAGCAAGTTCCTGGTTACTTCATTTCAGCTCTGGAAAATAATTTGGTTCAATTACCAGTGCCGAAGAGGCCAAACAAGGAAGGAGATGAAGACCGTCCCAATTACTGTGCCTTTCATCAATGATGGGGCGTCCCATCCAGGAGTGTTTTGTCTTTAAAGACCTCCTGCAAAAGATGGTCGACTTGGGACAAGTCAAATTGAAGGGTTCTTCAGCTCATGTAGCGTGTATTACCGCTACAGATCTAGAGGATGGAGGCGAGTGGCAGGAAGTCAAAAGCAAAACTGCGAAAAAATATGATGATTGGATGGTCAGAAAGACAATCAATCGGACCCATTCCATTTTGCGAACACAATTGAAGAAGCCAATTGTGTCTCCTACAAAAGCTGCAGTAAAGCCTCCATCAAAAGAAAAATCCTCAAAAGGGCAGCGCAATTCAAAGAAGAAAGAGGAATCAGGAGAAGATGAGTATGTAGCAAAGCCTAAATTGTCTTTGATTCTGGCAGATTTCATGCCATCTACTTCGAAGCCACGGGCACCGTCCCACCAAACGGCACAGCCTAAACAGGTTAACCAGGCAGAGTCTTTATCAGACGAAGAGTTAATCTTTGGTTCTGTTAATATGATTCAATTAAAAGATTCATATTCCAGTCTTGATGAGCCTGAATTCCCTGTATCAAATAAGGGAACCCGAGGAAGTTCTAGAGGTTCAGGATATAGGGGAATACGTGGATCTTTCCGAAGCCACTACTCTAATTCTACCCCTGCTAGCACTGTATATGCAGCAAAAACTCGTGGTAGAGCCCTTCAGCGAGCTCAAAAAGAACAAGCAAGTTCTTCTTCCAATGTCCAACTTAGTTTTGGCACAGTTATTTTGGAAGACCGATTAAAAGTTCCATCTTCTTTATCTCAGCAAGTAAATGGATCTAATCAGTCTATTTTTCCAAAACCAAGGATGTTACCAACTTCAATACAAGATGCATCAGCTTCCAAAGCATCTGCCTCCAAGGTACCTGCTAACCCGCATATTCCTATTGGGAAACGCAGACCTCTAGATCAAAAGTATGATATATTGAAACACTTGGCCCAAGTACCAGCCAAGTTATCAATTTTGGATTCTTTGAATCTGTCAAGAGATCTTCGGGAAGCACTCATCGAAGCTTTGTCAAGTCCTCAGGAGTTTGAAGCTGAAATTGCTGCAGCTGAAATCTATCACATAGAGAATAATCCTGCAGAATGCCATGCAATGATATCTTTTACTGATAAAGATGAAGATGATGTTGTGCATGGGCACATAAAACCTTTGTACTTATCTGGCAAAGTCAATGGTATAGATGTTCTAAGAGCTTTCATTGACAATGGTTCAGGAGTCAACCTCATGCCCATTCGCACACTTCATCGATTGGGCCTCACGGAATCTGATTTATCTCCTTCTACCATGATGTTGCAAGGATATGATAAAAATGTACAAGAACAACTGGGAGAAGTTATGCTCAGAACTCAGTTTGGAGATCTTGTTTCCAATTCAGATTTCATGATTGTTGATCAAGACTCAGCTTTCAATATCATTCTTGGAAGACCCTGGCTACATCAGCATGCAGCTATTCCGTCATCATACCATCAATGTCTCAAATACTGTTTCGATGGTCAAGTTGGAACATTGTATGGTGATAAGGCCCCGTTCAAGACATGTGATTCTCAATACATTGAGGCGGAATTTTATCACATGAAGGGAAGAGAAAAATCTACAATGAAGGAAATTACCAAAGTTAATGCTCCATATGGTTTGGAAAAAATTACAATAAATCCATTTTCACATGTGAGTACAGATTATGTGTTACCTATCAGTCAAATTGAAAAAATATGCCCAAATAAAAATACTCTTATGGAAAGATCCATAATGTCAATTACGGCAATCGAGCCAGACAACATGGGAGAAATTGGTAACTTACCAAGCAGTGATGAAAGCATAAGTGGTGACGTTTTCATTTCGTCTGCTGAAATCCAACAAGTCTATACTTCGCTTATCAGGCCAGAATAAGTTATAGCAACACCAGAGGTGAAAATTGATGTCGATTCTCAATCCATCATCTCCTCTTTATTTCCCAAAGAAGACCCTTTATCATCAATAGGGTCGGAAATGGAAGCTTCTTCTTCAAAATGTGAAAATTTTGACATCTCTTATGATCATGAGAATTTCGTTTTTTCATCTACTTTGAAAGTAGAAATGGAAGAAATAATACATGATGAAGAGGAAGAGGAAGATCTTAGAGATGCTCCTCCAGCATTTGAAGAGGGTATCTCTACCACTATGGATGAACTCAGAGAAGTAAATCTGGGTATAGAGAAAGATCCACGCCCCACTTTAATTAGTGGGGCCATGACCCTTGAAGAACAAGAGATGTATATTTCTTTTATAAAGAAAAATAAAGATATTTTTGCTTGGAATTATACAGAGATTCCTGGCCTTGACCCTGATGTTTCCACCCATCATTTGGGTTTGCCAAAAGAACATCGAGGATTCAAGCAAGTCGCGAGAAGAACACACCCAACCTATGCTTCCAAAATCGAGGCTGAAGTGGATAAGCTTATCAAAGCTAACTTGATCAGAGAAGTTCAATATCCCAAGTGGTTGGCTAATATTGTCCCTGTAAAGAAGAAGAACGGAAAAATTAGGGTTTGCATCGATTTCAGAGATCTTAATCGGTATTGTTCTAAAGATGATTTCCCAGTTCCGATTACAGAACTCTTAATTGATGTGACGGCTGGCTATGAAGTACTTTCTTTCATGGATGGATATTCTGGATATAATCAGATCCGAATGGCCCCAGAAGATGAGGAATATACAGCCTTCAGAGCTCCTCATGGTGTGTTTTGTTACCGGGTGATGCCATTTGGTTTAAAGAATGCAGGTGCAACATATCAACGCGCCATGCATCGTATCTTCAAACCATTTCTAGGGAAGTTTTTTGAATGCTATGCAGATGATTTGGTGGTTAAATCCAAATAATGTTTTGATCACCTGGCTGATTTGGAAGTCGTATTCAACAAGCTTCGACAACATAATTTGAAGATGAACCCCTTAAAATGTGCTTTTGGGGTAACCTCAGGAAATTTCCTCGGCTTTGTTGTACGCCATCGTGGTATTGATGTCGATCCTGAGAAGACAAAATCAATCCATGGTATGTCACCTCCTCAGAATTTGAAATAATTAAGAGGACTTCAAGGACACTTAGCCTATATTCGGCGTTTCATCGCCAATTTGGCAGGCAAAAGGTTACCCTTTACCAAATTATTGAAGAAAGGAGTCACTTACCAGTGGAATGAAGAATGTCAAGAAGCATTTTATGTTCTCAAGAAATACCTCTTGAGTCCACCAGTACTTATGCCACCTGTTGAGGGTAGACCTCTTATCCTCTACGTGAAAGCTTTAGAGCGATCATTGGGTGCCTTTCTCGCTCAAAAGAATGATGCTGGGAATGAAAATAGTCTCTACTATCTCAGTAGAACTATGGTTGAAGCAGAAACCCGGTATTCAAGTATTGAAAAGTGCTGCCTAGCATTAATCTTTGCAGTTCAGAAACTGAGACACTACCTGCAACATCATGAGGTCCAATTGGTATCTCGTAATAATCCACTCAAATTCATCCTTAGTCGTCCAATGCTTGCAGGACGTCTGGCAAGATGGGCGGTTATTCTAGAGCAGTTCGACATTCAGTATGTGTCTCAAAAGGCAATTAAGGGCCAAGCTCTGACTGATTTCCTGGCTGAACATCCTTTAGTGGAAGACACGTATTCAGATATCGAACTCCATGATGAGGAAGTTTTCTCTATTCAAGAGAGTCCTAAAACATGGGAAATGTATTTTGATGGTGCTTCTAGAAGTCCAACAGGGAAGAAAATGGAAAATCCTAAATTCAACAAAGTTGTTTTAGGAATTGTGCTCATTTATCCAGATAAGGAATTGTTACCTTATTCCTTTTTGTTGTGGGAAGGTGGTACCAATAATGAAGCTGAATACCAAGCTCTCATTACAGGCTTGGAGTTAGCGCTTCAAGAACAAGTGAATCAATTAAAGGTTAAAGGTGATTCAGACCTGGTAATCAAACAAGTCAATGGGGATTATGCCATCAGAAAAGAAGAATTAATCCCTTTGTATGATTACGTGAGAGAGTTAATGTCGGAATTCCCTTCAGAACCGACATTTTCTTATGTCCCAAGATCACAAAATGCTCAAGCTGATGCACTGGATAATATAGCCACAGCTTTAGCAGATCCAAATCGGGACGAGACAACCATCTGTATTGCCCACCGTCGTGCAATTTCACCTTATGTTCAAGTCAGAACAGAGGAAATTAATGAAATTAGTCCCATTCTTGAACCGTATGGTCATACTACATGATGGATGTCACCTATCAAGGAATACCTTCAAAATGGAACACTTCCACCTGATAGAGCCGAGAAAGAACAAATTCGGCGACGTGTGGTCAATTTTACTCTTTATGATGGTCCAAACCACCTCGAGAAAATTCTCTACAAACGTGGTTTTGATGGAGTTCTCTTCAGATGTATTGATGGTGAAGAGACAATGGCTGTCATAAAAGAAGTGCATGCAGGAGTCTGTGGTGCCCACCAGTCTGGACATAGACTGTCTGATCAAATTCGAAGGCTTGGATACTTCTGGCCTTCAATGATACAAGATTTTGTTAATTTCACAAAGAAGTGTCATTCATGCCAAGTATATTCCAACTTCATTCATCAACCTCCAGAGTTGCTTCATACAGCTAAATACTCATGGCCATTTTCCACATGGGGAATGGATGTGGTGGGACCTTACCCTTCAGCTACGGCCAAGCAGTTTAAGTACATTCTTACTGCTACTGATTTCTTTTCCAAATGGGCAGAGGCAGTACCTCTCAAAGAAGTCAGTTCTAAATGCATTGTTAGCTTCATCAAGTCTAACATCATTACTAGATTTGGTGTCCCTCATACCATATTGACGGAAAACGGCACCAATTTCTGTTCTTCTGAGGTAAAGAAATTGTATCAAGATTACAACATTAAGTCCAACCATTCATCTCGATATCATGCAGCGGCTAATGGCTAGATAGATGCCTTCAACAAGACTCTTTCAAATATACTGCAAAAGATGGTGGATAAAGATAAGAGGTCATGGCCTGATAAACTCTTTCATGCTTTATGGGCTTATCGAACTACCACTCGCAATGCAACGCGGTCTACTCCATATTCATTGGTATATGGAACAGAAGCAGTCTTGCCAATTGAAGTTCAATTTCCCTCACTCAGAATAGCCATTTGTGATCAGTTATCAACAGATGAGCAATCCCAAAAGCGGTTGAATGAATTGGAACAGTTAGATGAGAAAAGATTGTGCACTTTGCACCACTTGGAAATCTATCAGAATCGGATAGCACGAGCTTTTAACAAAAAAGTTCGACTTCGTTCATTCATTCAGGAAGAATTGGTATTGGTTCTCAGAGAACCAATGATACCAGGAAAGAAGCCTCCCAAGCTTGAACCAAAATGGGAAGGACCTTATTCAATACATAAGGTCTACTCCAATGGAGCGTATTCTCTGATCTCAATGGATGGAGAACACATCACGACTCCAACTAATGCCAGATTTCTGAAGAAGTATTTTGTATAAACACAAAATATTGTTCCCAGATCCAAAACAATCACATTAGATCCTATATTTTTTCCGAGATGACATTAAACTATATTGTGTCCTACATGACATTAAACTGTTATCAGTGTCCTACATGACATTAAGCTGTTATCATGTCCAGCAAGACGTTAAACTGTGAAGTCCTATCTACATGACGTTAAACTGTACAGAAGTTCCTATATTTTTTCCGAGATGACATTAAACTATATTGTGTCCTACATGACATTAAACTGTTATCAGTGTCCTACATGACATTAAACTGTTATCATGTACAGCAAGACGTTAAACTGTGAAGTCCTATCTACATGACGTTAAACTGTACAGAAGTTCCTATATTTTGTCTGAGATGACATTAAACTATATTGTGTCCTACATGACATTAAATTGTTATCAATGTCCTACATGACATTAAACTGTTATCATGTCCAGCAAGATGTTAAACTGTGAAGTCCTATCTACATGACGTTAAACTGTACAGAAGTTCCTATATTTTGTCCGAGATGACATTAAACTATATTGTGTCCTAGAAAAATGACATTAAACTGTGTGTGGCACTTCCAACATCCAGCATGACGATAAACTGTAAAAAGTCCCAAGAACTGATATCCTCATATTGGTTCACCTTAGTCCTAGCTACATGACTTTAAACTGTACAGCAATGGTCCAGTATGACTTTAAACTGCAACTTCGTCCCACACGACATTAAACTGTGAAAAAAGTTCCCTAAACCGTCGAGCATGACCTTAAATTGCATCATCCCTGGTCCATGTATATGACCATAAACTATTTGCAAATCCCTTATGTCCAGCAAGACGTTAAACTGTGACGTCCTAAACTACATGACGCTAAACTGTATAAAAGTCCCCCACGTCCGAAAAGACGTTAAATTATATAATCATCAAAGGTCCAGCATTACATTAAACTGCACCATCCACGGTCCATGCATATGACCTTAAACTATTCGCACTTTCGTCTGACATGACGTTAAAATGGTACACTCTTTTGTCCTTACTACATGACATTAAACTACATAGTCCCCTTTCGTCCAATATGACGTTAAACTATTTTATCCCCTTCGTCCTAACTACATGACACTAAACTGTACAGAAAATCATTGATAGGTCCTACATGACATTAAACTGTATTTTGTCCCTGCTACATGACACTAAACTATGCAGCACCAATAGTCCTAACTGCAAGACTTTAAACTGCATAGTCCCTTTTTTTTATATGTCCTACATGACATTAAACTGTGCATCGTTAAGGTTGTTATTACCTCTTGTTTCTCACACCGAGTATGACTCACGTGAGCTTAGAGCGAACATCAACCATAACATTCCCTTTGGGACACTAACCATGTGTAAGCCCCAACAATTTTTTTTTTATTAGATCATTGTCCACAAGAACAACTTGATCGTTAATTCATTCTTTAATTGAAGTACACGGACTTTGTTCCTCGCCCTCCAGGCTGGGTATGTAGGCAACCTCCCAGGGTTCAAGCCCAAAAACAATCTCTTCACATTGGTTCACCACAACCTCATATGATGTTGATTTGTGAAACCGCCCCTGGAATCAATATCTTTACAGTGATTCACATTCGTCCTTGTTATATGACGTTAAACTATACAACACTTTTGTCTGGTACGACAATAAACTACAATATTCTTTGATTTCCTCATTTGAGAGAGAACTATTATTGACATTGATTTTTCAATCATGGTTTTCATTTTCAAAAGACTACATGCATACATGGTAATGCCTAAACCTTTTTAGGTTAAACCATCATTGCACTAAAGTCCCCTTTCACCCTTCACATGTACGAACCAAATTTGTACAAAGGGTAGTTCTAGAACTATGTGGACTTGATTCCCATCCTTATGGGATACGTAGGAACATTCGAGTGTCCCTCGAATCCAGTCCCGAGTCTTTTGGGCCTAACCCCAAATTTCACTTTCAGTCCCTTGGCTGAAAAGTCCTCATGAAAACACACACTGTGTATTCATTATTATGGTCTGAATTCTATGACCCTAAACTAAGATCACTCATACTTTCGTCCTGCACGACGTTAAACTGCATTTCAAGAACTACGTATGGCTTGATTCTCATTCTTATGAGATACGTAGTGAAGTCCAAAATTTCAATTCAGGACCCAGCCTCAACATGATTATGGTTATTATTGACCTATGTATCTCTATATACATTGGACAATACCCATCTTTATGTGTTATAATCCTAACCTTAAATATTTTCATATCTTCATAACCCTTTTCATGACTTCTAATCACAAAAATGTCAAACTTCTGAGAATTCTTTTGCCTGACTATGCAGCATGTGCCAATAGGTGGCCTTGCATAAATAGTCCACATAACAGACTTGTCAGCCAAAAGATAATATTTATTTGACCATGCAGCCAATGCCCTTAGGTGGCCCTGCATATTTCAACCCCCTAACGGGTTTGTTAAATAATGGTAACTTCATTCTTGGGAAGAATGCCTCTTTTGTCCTTATTTGTCTTAAACGATAGTATGTAGGGATCCGCAAAAAATAGCCATCCTTAACATATTTGTCCCATATCCTTTTTCATGATCTGAAAGTATTCAAGTCTATGGTTTATTCTTCTTCCCTACGTTTGGGTCAGACCTTCGTAGGAGTGATATTCATCCAGTTCTTCGATATTCTTGTTCGGAAATAGCTTCTCCATATTCAAGTACCTCTTTCCATACAACAAACTATATACTTTAGAAAATTTTAATCTCCATAAACATTCACTGGATTTTAGCACTATGAAAGTAAATTTCTAAGAGTTCTTTCTCCTGACTATGCAGCACGTGCCCATAGGTGGCCTTGCATAAACAGTCCACATAACAGACTTGTCAGCCAAAAGATACTATTTATTTAACCATGCAGCCAATGCCCATAGGTGGCCCTGCATATTTCAACCCCCTAACAGGTTTTGTTAAATAATAGTAACTTCATTCTTGGAAACTACTTCTTCTAATGCCTTTTAGCTCTTTTTCATATCATTCCTCAGATTCAAATATTCTTAAGCCATAGTTTTCATATTTTCTCTCATACTTGAGTTTGGTAATTTGTTTTCAGATAAATTGTCAAGGAATTGAATCAATTTTAATCCATTTTGGTTAAAGCTATTTCGACCTTAAACATTATCCCCTTTATGTCCGGCATGCATGACTTTAAACTGTCCACAAAAGACAAAGGAACTCTGAATAAAAGTCAAGTTCCAGCACACTTGCGCACTGCCCTCTGTGCCCTAAAGTCTTGTGCGCCCCCTTTTCCTTTGGATGGATTCAATTTCCTCAGAGTCAAATCCTCATTTCTCTCCAGATCCAACTCTGAGGGGGGACTTTTGTTGACGCTCCTTTCATCACAGAATCTAAAAATCGGAAGAGGGGAATGTCTGAGTCCAATGAGATTCGTCCTTTGAAGAAACATCAAAAATTGACAAAGGGATGAACAAGGAGAACATTGCCCATAGGCCGCGCAAGTTCCCTCATGGTTGCGCAAGTACACTTGCGCGGCGTCTAGTGGTCGTGCAAGTACTTGCGCGCTACCTACTGGTCGTGCAAGTCTACTTGCGCGACCTAAGTTGTAACCGCCCGGTAACCGCCAGGGGTCTTCTCCTGCCTATAAATAGACCCTGTGGGCCCTCCATTCGGGAGGATCTTTTTCCAGAAACTCGGATTGAAGCTCCCGACGCCCAAGTCTCTTCTCAAAGCTTCTGGAACACTTCTAAGGTAATTTCTTACCTATAACGGAAGATCTAAAGAGAAGAAGGAAGGCCTAAGTGTTGAAACTTATCAAACACTTGCGTGCCGACTTATTTCCTTCAATATAACTTGCGCGTCCCTTTTCTGGAAGAAACTCAAGAAAATTCTAAAGGGTTTAAAAAAGAGTCGCTCAAGTATTTCAATGCTGGTTGAAAATCGCACAAGTACACTATGTGTCGCGCAGGTATACCTGCGCGACCAATACTTGCGCGCCCACGGAAGACTTGTGCGCCTTGCAAGACTTGCGTGCCCCTATCTTTTTGGGTGCCCATCTTGCCCATTTTTACCCCTCTTAAGCCATTTCACCTTTCCTTTTCAAGATTCAGTCTTCAAGACACTATTCAAAGCCATTTATGGCATGATTTCTTGATTTGACTTTCTTATCTAAAAGGAATTCTGTGGAATCTCTCTAAAAGTCTAGTGATATAAATATCCTTATGTCACTAAAATACGGAGATTTCATTCATTCAAACTCATCCTTTAAGATGAGAGAATCTTAACCTAGGTCTCCTTTTCAGGAATAATCCCCAGTTATAAAACCTTTAATCTTGGGCATCTTCCACAAGAGTAAGCCCCAAATTCTTAAAGTTCCCAACCTTAAATATGGGCATCCTCCTCAGGAGTAAGCCCCAAACCTTAATCCCTAACCTGGGTCTCCTTTTTCAGGAATAAGACTCAGTCATAATCGTGGGCTTCCTTTTAAAGAATAAGCCCCAAGTCCCCTAACCTGGGTCTCCTTTTTAGGAATAAGACTCAGTCATAACCTTGGGTCTCCTTTTCAGGAATAAGCCCCAAGTCCCCTTAAATTTCTCTTAACCAGTCATAATTTACCTTTGATTTGGGTTTCCTTTTTAGGAGTAAAACCCCATCATAAGTCCCCTCCTATCTTGGGAATCCTCCTTAGGAGTAAGCCCCAAGATTAGAGTATTCAAATCTCCAATAAGCACATATAACTTTATGGACCCTGTTCATGGATTTTCTCCCTAAAAGTACATCCTAAACCTTCATCTATCTGGGCAGTCATCCATACATAAGCCCCAAACAAATTCTTATGATTTCATCTTTCATGGAACAATTGTCTAAATTTTACCAATACCTCTTGTTTCTCACACCGAGCACGACTCACGTGAGCTTAGAGTGTAAAAGTAATTATGACATTCATCTTTGAGCCATCAATCATAAACATCATACTCCATTTCTCGAACTACGTGGGTTCTGATTCCTTTTCCAAAACAAAGGATATGTAGGTAGCCCATTTATGGGTTCCATCCCAACATTGAAATAATCTATGTCCTTCTGAATGACGATAAACTTCAAGTTCCCCACTGAGTGGCTTTAAAATCAGCCTGGTCATCATAAATGACCAAGAGACTTTTATATAAATGTTTTGAAGGATACCATTGACCAAGAATCTCTAAACAGATATAGATGATTCTCTATTGATGAAGAACTTCAAATACATATAAAAGATTCTCTAAATTTCTTTTCATATTTAATCATTGATTGTTAAAACTAAAGGAAAGCACATTTTATACTTGGTAATGTAATAAGGATTCATGAACATAACTTAAATCTATAAAGAGAGTCCCGGAGTAGACAATAATTCCCCTCAAAAAGGTGTGATGAGTCCGACCTCCCATCCTCTCGACCAATGCAAATTCCTAAGCCTCATTAGTCCACAAGCTAATGAGCGCCTGCCTTTAGAAAGTAGGTCCAAACGGATGTGGAATCATTGGATGTTTCCAGTTCTACGAACAAACCCGTTAGAAACCGATCGGAACGTTTGAATCTCCCGTCGAGGAGGTCATCCCTGGATTCCGTGCGAAATAGTGGACTTTGATTCTTTTTTTTACATGATACATAAGACACCTTGTAGAGTTTGAATCCCATCTCCAAAAACCAACATCCCACCCATATGGAAATAAAGTCAATATTTCTTGAACATGGTCAAAACCCAATTCATCTAAAATAAATAAGAGAGCGATGATAGGGAACCTATGATATGAACACACTTGTTCCTATCGATACATTTTCATAATCAATCCATTGAAATAGGGTTAAACATACCTTTACTGCTATTTGGGAAGGATTTCATGAACATATCTTAAGTCTACAATATAGTCTCATAGTAGGAAACAATTTCCCCCAAAGGGTGAGAGGTGCCCATCCTCCCATCCTCTCGACCAATGTGAGTTGCTAATAATTGTTGGCAATGAAACCCTAAAGGACCACATACCTTTGGAATGGAGTCCCATATTTAGAAACAGATATGGAAATAGTAGATAGTTTCAAGGGAAGAAGAAATAAATGGAAACTATAATGTCTGTGATTCAGCAAGGCCTTAAATTCCCTTGCAATCAAACCGTCGGGTGAATCCCATCCACAACTTTTTCTCGATGAAAAAGAATTGGAGAACCCAATATGAAATTATTTAACTATGTCATCCCTTTCACAATCGAAAAGTGAAATATTTTTCATTTCAGATCATTCTTGTTAGTTATGTTATCATTGCCTAATATAACGTTGAACTAGACATGTTTATTTTAACTGTGTTGATCCTTGAATAAAAATAATGGAATTAAAATTTATACTTTAAACTACTAATGTTATTGGTCATACATGTACTCATATATATTATTTTGTACTAATAAATTGTATTTTTTTCTCCCCAGGACTCCCATGTTTCTTGCAATCAAATTGACATCATTGATTGTGCCAAATGATTCTGAGATATCGGGACAAGCTTTATTGGCCCCGTCGTATGCAGTCACCAACACACCACATTCAATACCAATTGTTGAACATGTTATACTGGGAGTAACACATCGAAATATTTATCCTACCTTTATAATTTTCCCATGAAATATTTTAGAGGATGAATTCCCACTGGCCATTCTTCCCAAGATAGGCCATAAGAGTGGAAGTGGTCGATGTAAGAAAATTAAATCTATTTGGTAGCATATCCCTAGATCACAAAATTCATTCCATCCCTACCTTAGGGAGGTGAATTATTATAATCATCAGGTCAAGAAAATCCCTCAAGAAATTTCTAGGATGGATCCCATCATATCTGGTCAACATCTTCAATATATGATTGTTATTCCACAAGAAGAAATAGGGGAATTTGTGCCTACACAAAATGTCTATGTTGGGGAATCTAGAAGGAAATCCTACTAGTGATATTCAAATATGGTAGATTTGTAGAAATCCCATATCCCTAATACCTCTAATCTAACTAAGGCCCACCAGTGTATCCTGACAGTAGCCTAGAATCCCTCTCAAATCATATCTAGCGAGAAGATTCTTACTTCAACACAGTTGGCCTCTATAACTAAGGGATCACAATGAGCACCAAAAAATACATGTCCAGTAGAATTTATATCATATTCTCCCTTGGTATTGTCTTTTCCTTGGTCACATACCCCTCAAATGGTATCACGGGCACTGACCCTCTATATGGTACATTCGGCACCGACCCACCAACAGTGATACTCTATCGATGTTGAGCACCATTAAACTTCTGTCTCAGTCAATATGACATTAGTTATATCAAAATATTCATCATTTTACTAAAAATATTTCACACTATAATAGAAAAAACATACCCTCCTCCATTCATCCCATTCACTACAGGTTGGCATACACTCTTCCACTGGCATGAGAATATAAACTATCAATGGTGTCTTTGAGGAAACTATATAAGGGGCTCCCAACTATGTCTGAATTTTAAAGGGTAATGAAAATTTAGCATATGTAAAGTGGTAGTAGTGGATTTAGTTTCTAGGGTCTATTTCGGAACCCCCATCATCATCCACTCTCCCCACCACCAATAAAGGACAAGATGTTTTCATTGTTCCTTCCAACCAGCCCCTCGAAGATGATAATTATATTTCTATAGAAGAATGGTTCAACCAAATACAATGATATAACATGGATGTTCATGAAATAATTATGGAAATAATCCTGAGATCCCAAGCCTGGGATGATGTTTTATACCTACATATACAACCCCACCTTACAATGAAGTGCCTCATCCCCTAAAGATGGGGTAATTTTCATATTTTTTCATCCCCACATCAGGTGAAATCCATAAATTATTCCACCTCTCTCCATCCCAGATGGATGAGGGATTTTCTATATTTTTTACCTCCTCAGTAGAGATATTATGGAAACCATCTTCCCTCAAATATTGCTACAAACCGCCAGGAGATTTGGGATATTTTAATCCGTTCAAATATTCCATTTCATCCAAGACCCCCCCCCCCCAATTCTTCAACACCTGACCCTCGACTAATAAAGATCATGTCTATGTACCAAAGGATCCAAAATCAATAATTAATTTGAGATAATGTATGTATAGATTCCATGAAATAGAAGAATAAATCTCTCTAGTCTCTTGAAAACATAAAATGAAATGTATATTCCTTCCAATCAAGACATGTTCCCAGGTATTTCAACTCTGAAATGGAAAATGGATTAATAGAGCTCTCAGTGATGAAGAAACTGAGTGAGGAAGGGATTGTAGGCCGTGAAGATCATTACCCTAATATCAATGTATCATTAATATAATAGAAGTGTGTTGGTCCTTTAAATCCTATCATTCGGTTTAGAAGGACATGAGGATATTGGAACCACTAACACTCACAACCCCCCTCATTTCATCTGATAACTCTATATAGGATGCACCAATTGTGTAGCAGACCATGCTCCAATTACTTTTAAGTGATAAATGACTATATTTCAATTCAATAATATGCAAAACATATTCTTTCTGAACAAATAATACATCCTAGTATTTTGATGATGCCAGGGAAATTGGTTTGATATAACTCCAAAAAATGAGGATGTCGAATATGGTGGGGTTGAAAGGCTATGAAAACCGTTTCCACTACCATCTACATCTTAATCACACAATAGGGATCTTATTTTTATTCAAGGATTGTTGGGAAATACATGTAAATGAAATACTGATGGGGTTTTAGGATCCCAAAACTCATGAAATATGCATAATATTTATCTATGATCCATCAAAATAGACACTCTCCTGATAGGTTATTATCATCATCCTAAATGAATGACATTAAACTGCATAACTAATTGACTTACCACATGCCATTAATCTACATGTTTGATGTCCATAAAACAAGACATTAAACTAAATATCCATCATTATTACCGTGAGATGTTAAACTACCTAGTCATCATCCTTACTATATGATATTAAACTTTATAGAAATCATCCTTACAGAAAAATATTAAAATTCATGTATAATGTAATTACCGCATGAAATTAAACTTCTTGGCTGATGTCCTTACCCCAAGAAATTAAACTATATGGTCGTCATCATCACCGTAATATGTTAACCTATATAGATCACATCTTTACCACAAGTTGTTAAACTACACAGATGATTTCCTTTCTGCAAGACATTAAAATGTGAATGTTTTCTAGAACAATATATGGATTGACTCTCATCCTAATTACATATGTTGGGATTCATGGATCCTATATCCTTGTTGTGCCACATAAATCTATATCCTTAACACAAGACATTAAACTTCAGGGTTGATATACTAACCGCATGACGATTAACAACATAGCTAATTTTTTTACCAGAATACAGTAAACTACATTTTCTTTTCCCTCACCACATGACTTTAAACTACATAGATCACATCCTAACCACAAGAGATTTAACTGCATGGATAATGTCCTTTACATGTAAAACTAAACTTCATGGGTTTTCTAAAAATATGTATGGCTTTATTATCATCCTGATGAGAGATTTAGGCATGCTTTGATCTTATATCCTAGAATATCCACTTATATTAACATCATTACTACAAGACGTTAAACTGCACAGATGATTTCCTTTCCACATGGAGTAAACTGTACGAGTTTTATGGAATAGTATCCAGCATGATTCTCATTTTTATGACATACATATGGATTCCTATAACTAAAATCCTTGATTATCCATCTATATTCACATCCATACGGCATTACAATAAACTACATGATGGATGAACATTCCGCACGAAATTCAACAATATGGGTTTCCTAAAACTATGTTTGTCTTGATTATAATTTCAATGCGATATATAGGGATGCCTATATCCTATATCTTTTTCCATATAATTCATGATAAAAAACCCATTATCATATCCTTAACATGCCTCTACATAATAAGAGGAACCTTTGGAATTCTCTGTTTCTCATCATAATTAGAAATGTAGGGATGTCTGGATCATATATCCTAACCGAGCCACCTATATTCACGACTTTAATACATAACAATAAACTACATGGAACATGTCCTAGTAATAGGAAAACAAACTGTGCAGTATCATAATATCTAGTAAAAATCATCGACATCATTTGGAAATTATAGTTTCTAGAATCACCATAGATATAGTACAATCATGATCCCATCTATATCAAAAAATCTACAATATCTCTTTGACAACCGCTAAGGGAGTTCTATAATAGTTCACCACCCCAAAAATTCAAATTTTCACATCAAGGACACCTTTTAAAATTTGAAAATTTGTGGACAATGGAAAGAAAGCTAATACCTCTACTAATCAAATAAATTCTACCATCAAATTTGGGAAGCAAGTATATGGAAGGTATAAATCCACACCCTCAATAATAAAGTCCATTTACATATTAAGATGGTGTAAAGAGGATGAGAGTTGGTATATGTCCCCACTTCAATCAATGGAATAGACCAACATGTCGTAGTAACTGAGAATGTACATTTATAAATTAATGTACATAACTTGTTGAAGTGCTAATGCTTTTTGAAAATAATAGAGGATCTTAACCGGTATATTCTGGTCAATTTGTAGGGATAGGAACATATTCCATTCATGATAGCAATACTATCAAAACACTCTAATCAAAATGAAAAACTGCCTACTTTGTAGAAAATAAATATCCTTTCTCCCATCCAGGAGGATTATTGACATATTTTGGTAAAGGATGTGGTAAAATGAACAAGATCATATCCCTATTCCAACTGGGGATCACCAAGATAGAGTAGAAAATTCCTCAAGAGATGTCATACCCCTGTCAAAAATGTTAGGAATCATATTCCAAAGTTCTAGGATCAGGACCATACCCACATTCTGGTTGGGGCTCACAAAGTGAGAGGGGCACATGTCTCATGATAGCCTCATATTCTTATCGAAGAAGTGTGGTGACAAACTCCAAAGGTCCAGGATCAAACATATATCCTCTCCCTATTTGGAATAAAACTTTTCAGAATAGAACATTCCTTGGGATGAGATCATATTCCTATGATTGAATCTTTCAGGTATACTCTTGAAGCTCATGAAATCTAGGTGCGTATTCCAACTTCTTCCAATGAAGAACTGCACCAACATTATTATGAGGAAGTAAAAAAGGAGGCTCATATCTCTTATCTCATTCTATAGCTCCATTGACCTATTCAAGTAGGGAATGCATATTCATACTAGGCTCATAATCCTGCTCTAATTGGGGATCATTATGTGAGAGCGGTACAAGCCTTGGGGTAGGTCCATGCTCTAGAGAAGAAATACCAGTGGCATATTCCAAAGGCACGGGATCTGGATCATACTCCAACTCAGACTGAGGAACACCAATTGAGACTATAATATTCCTTAGTATACACATGTATTCTGTTAAATAAGGAAAAAAACTCATAAGAATATTCCAGTTACTTCTCAACAGCGAGCTCATACTCCTATAGCACCAGACGATTATAAACATGTTCTTACAACAGTAATACCACTGACTCATATTCCAAAAAAATTACAAAACATAGGTCAGAATATTCCCACCAAGATCTAGACCATGGCCCATATTACTAATCTAATCAATGAATGTTCCCTTGAGGTCATTCAAAAACATTGTCAACACTACAAAGTTATATCGACTCAATAAAAGAAGTAGAAGATTTTAATTACCATGATATTCCTTCTCTTGGTAGTGTATAGATGGATCACAAGTACCATACTCATGAAATCCACCACTGTAAACCTATCCATGATGATATCTACCACTGAAAAGGAAATCATTTCCTTACCTACGTGCCTCCATATAGAGGAGTGTCCAAAACTCATTCACCTTCATATGGAGAGGTTATTGAAATATTGGGGTTTATCATATATAGTCTACCAATAAAATATCTGCAACACTTCATAGTGTTTAACAAGAAACCTAGAGATGCATCCTCTATGGTATGACCATGTAAAGAAATATATATCTTTTATAAGAGAATTTTACAAGGTGATATAAAGAGTGTTAGCATAAATCAGCCTCTTAAATATGCTTAGATCTATTTTTTCATTCAATTACGAGATCACCAATGGGTCTAAAAGGGAATGCCATAGTATTTCCTACCCATATATTGTTAAACAGTGTGGAGTTTTCCTTAAACTCATGATATTAAACAATATTTATCTTTTCCTAGATTCATGAAGTTAAAATTAATGTTCTTATCCTATCACAAGATGTTAAATTATACGGATCCATCCATATAGTAAGACACTAAACTGCATGAATGATGTCCTCTCCACATTACAAGAAACTGCATGGGTTTTTTAGAACTATGTGTGTCTTGATTCCTACCATCAGAGGAAATACAGTGACACCCTAATGTCTAGTCTCAGGTATCACCACTATATTCATTTTATTTTTACTTAGGGTGATCCACATTATTACCGCATAATGTCAAACTGCACATAAGATGTCATTTCCTCATGACATTAAACTATGTCGGTTTCATAGAACTACACATGGTTCATTAATATTTCAATGAGATTTGTAGAGGCACCTCATAGATAATATCTTGGTCCAGCCACCACATCATACCAAATTCCCCATCTCTGTATATAGGACATCCTTGCGTAGGAAATTCATTCTTAAATAACTATGTTTGTCTTGATTCATACTACCATAGGATAAATGGAGATACCCAGATATCCATCTTTTTTTCTAGACATAATTCTTATTTTCATGTTTGGAATCCCACCTCATTTCCACATGAAATTTTAAAGGGATGTTCCAAAAGAATTATGTGTGGATTGATTATATTCATTACGAGATACATAGTAATTCTTGGATCTTAGATCCTGAGCATAAAAATAACATTCAACGGAAAAAATTACCTCCTCTGCATATGGTTTGGACATGCATAGAGATTTTATCATTCATGAACTACATGTGGATTGATTCATGTAATTATAGGATACATAGTGACATCCATATCTATAATACTAGTCGCATCTACAAAAATAAACAAGAACAATGCACCCCTGAATACATCAGAGTTAAATCATTAAATCTCAATTTACCTACGTATATGCCAAATCTACATATGGCTTGTTTGTGAATGAAATATCTCATGCATGAGTTTTTCACATCATTTCCCAAGTCCATACCATATGACGTTAAACTGTAATGAAAATTTCATGGCCAAATTACATTAAAACATCAAAACATAGGCCAAAATCTTTACCACATGATGTTAAAATGTAAGGAAAATGTCATTACTAGATGACTCTAAACAACAAGGAAGTGTGTTAGTCCCTACTACATGATGTTAAACTATGCAGACCATAACCCATTATCTCAAAGGGCCACAAGAGCCTTACCAGGTTCAACCTGAGTATGGGGTGTTTTCGCCATCTTTAAATCACTTTAATACATGTACCTAAATTCATGTCCTGAGAACTTCATGGTTCTGAAAAAAAATTATTCTCTTTTGAAAGGAAAAGAAATCTTTCAGTTTGTCCATGACATTAACACAGAGGGGATCAAACCTTCTGACCAAAGACATTTTGGATAATTATGGGTGGATGTCTAATCATTGTGTTCCTAGAATCACTATGGTGGAACTCATCGCCTGAAGGTGTTTTGGTTCATCCCAAGTATGATTGTCTCATATAATTACTCATAACCTAATAACCTCAATCAATGATTTACAAAATCTTAATCTCCCACTCGTAAGGATAATAGGGAACTCTTGGCCCTGGGTATCCCATCTTGGATCTTGTTTAACATCGCCAATATTGGGTACATAACTTTCATGACCAAAAAATACCTATAAATTGGTCAAAGTTGGACGAAAAAAAAACCTAACCTATGGTAGTTCAAATCGTAAGACCATAAACTTCTAGCCAAAGAGACACAAAACATGTTAGATTGAAAACCCACAAACTATGGTCTAAGAAAAATTGAATTCTTCACTCGCTAAAATATTATTCTCCAAAGTTTAGGAAAAATTATAGAACAAATAAATACGACATAAATCTAATAGTTCCTACTTGTTATCCCTAGTAAAATCCAATCTATTTTTGCTAGAATCTTTGGTCTAGGAAAAGGTTTGAGAAATGAGATTCAATTCTTCTCACTATAATAATATGTTCTATAGGATGTGACACAAATTTTAGGGTGGTAAAACGCTTATTAGATCATATATTCTCCATAAATCCCACATCATGATAGGAGACCTTCAGGTTACCGAAATCCTTTTATGGCCCTCAGAATAGAAAATAGATCTCTTTGTTCTTCCATGATATTAATGTATAATTTCTTCGACCCACCAACTAAATTAATCATGTCTTTTAAGGAGGGCCTCATAAATATTGTGCTCCTGAAATAATTGTGGAAGAACTCAACACCCAAGGGGGTTTTTGTTCATCATCGGTAAGATTTTCCTATACCTTCCTCATAACATAAGCACTTTGGGCTAGGATTTACAATCCCCATACAAAACAATCTTAGAATATTTGACATCAATGATTTTATGTCACCATGTTATGTACCCTTTATCAATTTAGGAATTCGACACTCCATTACCAAACCATTTGTGTCCCATGCCTCATGTTTTGAAACCATAGGGTGTAGGGATCGAACATCAAATTTTATGCTAAATTTACCTAGGATTCCATGTCCCTTCTTGGGTAAATTTTCTTCCATACACAAATTCATTAGTTATATGCATGATTATCTAAAGAAACGCCAATGGACGTTAAACAATAGTGGGGAAACTCTATACATGGGCATACATTTAAGCCATATAGACTCATGCATAAGGGATTTTACATACCAATTAGAGTCATACCCTCCTTACAGTAAAGGAACTCCAATCCTCATGAGCCTCAACAACACCATGATGGAACCAAGCACCTTAATGATTTACAGGTCATCCTTGGAATCTCTACCCCATCCCATATTCACTAACTCAAACGTTTGGGTTTTGACTTATATAACCCATACTTTAACTATAAAGGTGGACCTGGCATCATTATTATTTATCATTAATCCTATTTTCCCACCATAAATCATCCAAGACCCTTGGAGACAAGTGGATACGCATTTGTTTGGACATAATGATGATGCATAAGATCTTTCACCATCCCATCGAAGGTATCTCATCCTTGAACCAAAGGAAATCCAATATTCATGAGCCCCAACAACACCATAGTGGAACTCAATACCTTTGAGTGTTTTGAGTCTTCCTTGGTCTTCCTACACCATATTTCATATTCATCAACCAAGTTCAATCTAGAAGATCCTAAAATACAATAAAAAGGTCCTAGATAGAAGACCGTGGAATATATCGCATTAAAGGGCCAATATAGAATACTGTAGACTAAAATAAAGTTATGATCCTAGAAAAAATACTCTAAACTACAGCACAATGATGATCAAGAATATAAGTTCTTCAAATAGCCAACCAAAAGGGACATAATGCTCACCGCGGTGAAAACCTAATAAAGGAATCATTAGAAAAAAAATACTATCATCTCCCCAAACATGCACTTTTTGTTACCTACGAAATATTAAGAATATTTAATAAGAAAGAGATACAATACTTTTCACGTCGAAAACCTAAAAGAATGAAGCCTGAGTAGAAGACAAGTCCATACCCGATAAGTAATCCTCTATATGATGCTTAAGAAAAATTTAGTGAAAAAAAATAAAGTGAAAAAAAGATTCTGGGGACCACCATATGGACTTATCAAAAAAAATTATCCCCAAGTCCCCTGACATGGGTATAAGTTAGAGAATTGTACATGAGGGATGAATATGGTAACCAAATTATCCTTAAAAATCAAAGTATCTCAACACAAAAGGAGCATGAAATTAATGAATAATTTCATGTCAGTAGGTATTGATGAACATTTCTCAAGAGAACCTTATTATAAGACCAAAACTCAAATCGAAACGATTGGATATGTTTGGTTTTACACACAAGAAATGGTGATTTTGGATGACCTAAGAAGTATATCCACCCGAACATTGAACTCTACCAGGTATTTCATCATAAAACAGTGTCATTACCCTTCATACGTATGATTCAAATCTATGTAAGTTCATTCATCATATTTTTCATTATCTATGACCATGTGTTCTGTATGCGTGAGATGGATCTGTGTTGCAGTATATTTCAGAACCTTGTATGTCTTCATTCTGATTCTCATGGGATCGATAGTGACATCCAAGTACCATACATAGGATCTAGCCATAAGATCCTTTTCATCAAATCCTTATTCAATTCTAGGTTTCATAAACATTCCAATTTCAAGGTATACAAAACCAATCCAAAATCCACTTCCAGTCATCGATTTAACCAAGCACTCATGGGAAAAAGTCACCTATGGATAGTACCATTAATTCCTTGGTAACATACTCATGGAAAATCCTATCAATAAGATCAATATCAAAGCCCTATAGATGTTCATATATGCCAATAAGTGACCTAAATTTACCTTATTAACATACACTTTTCTTCAAAAATGAATCTAATTCTAGGGTGAATTTGGGTGGAACCCATAATTGTGCATCCTACACTTTTTTGTTAGGGATGATAGAAGCTTGACAGGAATGAAATAAACAAGGATATACTAGATAAAATACTCTATGTATACAACTTTGTAGAGTATATTTTATGTAATGGATGGTCCTTTTTTTTATCATTTTATATAGGATTATATTCTATGTATTATTCCAACCCTTTACAAAAATAATAAGGCCATCCCAATAAGTAGCCAGGACAAGGCTCCAATATTGGCCCATGTGGGACTAGGGTTGACCACACCCAGTTGGTTTCATCAAGATTAGTTTGTGGGAAAGCAAGATGCATAGCACCTATAAGAAGCGAGTGGGCCCATGTATAGGGTCATGTGGTGCGTGAGCCTGAATGCATTCACAGTCTGAGCCAAAAGCTCAGTGGGATGGTGGATGATCATTTAATAAGTAGATATATGTTTTCTAAATAAAAATCATTCATCATGATTTTGAATTATGCTGATTGTATTCTGTGAAATTTTGAAAACAGTCAATCCTACATGGCGCAAGAACTCATCTTCAACCTCTCGACACCTCGTTTTGACGTCTCGAGGCATGCCGGACACCCACTCAAAATCACCAACATCTCAAATACATCACAGATATTTGAGATTTTCCAAGACAACCAACATGATACTTCATTATATCCCATAATTAACACTAGTGGAATGATGATAGAACTCCTACCAGTAAATAAATCCATTTCATGATTTTACTTTTCTCGAGAAATCGAAGTAAAGACAATCATTAGGATCACAGAGAGATGTTTTCTACTATGAGTCCTTCCACCATTGGAATTATTTTCATCCAAATTAAATATAATTTATCAATGGATGTTGTGTGGAATCGGATATGGAAACTGAACTATGGTAAGATCAAATGAAATGATCATGGAATGAAGAATAAGTCATCTCATGATCACATGATACTGATCCCGAGATGTTTCCACCACCTCAACTAGTGCCCGCGACATCCTTATCATGAAAAAGGTTCCACCCTTAGACATTCCTCTCCAATAAATACCCCTACCATCCTTCAAAAAACACACACATGCTAGGGATAAAATAGACGAATGGATAAAAGCAGTAGAAAAATAGGATCCAACCACTGCATTTGGAAATATTCTATTGGTAAACATAGGGGTCCCTCTCCTGAGAATCCACGATGGGATGTCGTTAAAGGATCCCATCATGTGGTCATCATAATTTCACATGATTTCAAGATAGGGTATTCTCAAGTGTTCCCCTTGTGAATAATTTTTTTTCAAGAGGCTACTAACCCTTAATGATGCACATCTATTTCATGTGATCTCCCCTCATGGACATGTGACTGTGATGCATATAAGAACCAGTGAAAATATGAATTATGACATTGATATAACTTGGTATATCATTTTTCCTTTTCGTGGCCTTGTAATTTAGACTCAAGGACTTGCTCCATCATTATTCCATGTACCCTTCTTCACCATGCAATGTAGACCCTCACCCATGCACATAGATTATTCGACATATATACCCCTACACAAGGTCAATGAACCTGTCACGTGATCCAATCCTTTATCATGTAATAACATGAAAATTCAAAGATCATGTGATCCATCTAATTAAAGATGTATAATATAGTCCCTCAAGCACACAGGGTGCCCATGTTGGCGTACATGATAATAAACTAGTGGAAGTACTAATACCCAATCTCATGAAGATCTGAGTTCCATGTCATGATGATTATTTCATATACCATTATGAATGGATTACTTGGAATGATGTTCCCTCATATATAAATGGAATTATGGATGATTCTATAACGAGACCCCTTTTTGAATGCATGTGAATCATATAAGTGAAGGAGCATCATGCAGACCCTCTGAAGCATGATAAATTCACATGAACCCGTGATCATGTAGGATTCCACCCCTATTTTTAACATCCAATACTATTCTTCCCCAATTCTTGTACCTCGGTATATCATCGCGAGTTGCCTTTATTCCTTGTGATGCATACATGCGACATGGGAAGTGGTGGCCTCAGCATGCAGCATCCCCACAAACACCCCCATCATGAAAGGAAAATAGTTAGGATATTAAAACTGTATGTATGTTCCCTCTTACTGTAGGGTGAAACCCTACCCATGTATGGGGTAT
The DNA here is from genome assembly GCA_963277665.1 of Viscum album. NCBI lineage: Eukaryota > Viridiplantae > Streptophyta > Magnoliopsida > Santalales > Viscaceae > Viscum > Viscum album. The sequence continues at coordinate 1,535,834,596 of OY728128.1, read as the reverse complement.
CAACAAAACAGACCCAAAAATGATAGAAAAAAATCCATGACATCACCTCTAAGATTTCATGTGAGGCACGAACCTTCATGAGGATCTATCATGTGAGACCCCAATAGGTGAATTTTGGAGAAAACCATTCATAATGAATCCTTATTCCTAGAAATATTGGTGCCCATATGAAATTGAGTCATGATACCTTTAGGAATGCATGTTAACACTTGGATGAGAACAATATCATATAAATGTTTTTAAGACCCCACCATGTGATCAATTTATGGTCACAGATTCACAATATCTTCCACAGATCTAGAGATGTCATTAGGTTATCTTGGAAAATCCATTTTCATCAGAATATAGGCCTCAAAAAATTCAGTTAGATCCCATGATAGCTGATGGACATGTCACCATGGTCATGTGGCATTTCAAAGTCAATCCATATAGATTTAGGAAAAAACCGTTGACATGTATGGATTTTCATAAGTAAATTTCTAGAAAATGAACTTTGATCATGATAACGGGTATTTCAAATGTAAGTATGACCCTGAGATTTAACATTAACATAGCTTAGTTTTCATACAATAGTCCAAAGACAAGTCAGTTTGATTAGGATATAATATAAATATATGACTACTTTAATCATGTGAAAAACATTGAAGATGACTGCTTTAGTTATGAACGGAATCTTAGACATGTATGTTTTCCCCATGTGAAGGAATCCTAGACAATTGAATTGGCCAGGAACACCCCTTTTGACATTTCATCCAGGTCAAACTGACACCCCTAACATATCAAGAAAATAATAAACACAATTCCAATAGCTAAACATTTCTTGTTGAGAAGATCCATTAAGACATTTTAAACATTTCTAGTAGACCAAAATGGAATCGTTCCATGTGAACACAAGTGGGGAACCTTTATCTTAGTTCCCCTTTTATAAGGGAAGTGACCATGATAATATAGGGTTACAGAATCATGCAACCTTATTGGTTTCATGCTCAAGAACATACCTTTTATGGTTATTGTCATTATTAATCCATCATGATATATGAAATGAGTATATGACAGGGAATCACAGGGTTTGAAAAATTTGTTAACCCTCACATTTTAAGCCTCAAACAAATGGAAACATCAATGGGTAAGCCTAAAACAACTGATCTATGATGTATATGATTCATTCCTTGACCAAGATATGTAATATTCCTCCACAAAGACTGAGATCTATGTTAACCATTCAAAGGAAAATGTCATTGTGTAAGACCCAGTCAGTTTGGAAGGCTTGGTGTGCCAGCCCTGATCAACAAGGAAGCCTTAGTGCGTAAGCACTGGTCAACAGAGTTTCCTCTATGTATAATCCCTAATCAATAGGTAATTCATTATATTATAATCCCCAATCATTCCTCAAGCCTCCGGGATAATAATTATTTCTTTGATCATGATCTCCCACTTTAACGAATCAGTAGGATAAGGGACAAGTGAACTAAAACAATTTGGATTCCCCCCAAAATCAGGATACATAGGACGCCTTCCTAAGGGAAGATCCCCAATAGGCATACACTTCAGTGTGAGTTCCTACATGTCCCATGTATTCCGGACATAGGAGTATAAATTCTACCATATGATTGAAATTCATCCTCATCCATCAGAACTTTACAATTGGGGTCATACATATGCATTATTTTATGTATAATCCCAGATCATGACATCATGTACCTCAAACCCATCCGCATTTTAGCGGACTCACTAAACAATGATGACTCTGATTCCTATTATAAAACAAGATATGTTTAATTATTTAATAGGGATCAAGATACATATCACATCCTCTATGAAATGGAAAAACATTCCTCTCAATGGGAAACACAAATGTGAAGACCCATAAAAATATCCTATCATGTAATGTTTTGAATGTTTTTTTGCCTCTTGTTTATCAAAAATAGCATGAATCATGTGGAATTTGAGATTATAATTTATTTTACTGAAAATTTAAATTTAACTCCACAAGGTAGGGTCACCATTGTGAAGCATTCCTGATTAAATCTCATCTCCACTCAAAGGGCCATACTCCCAACCAATCAATCTACTCCGACCTTATCTGCTTAAGTCTCATCCAATGCCTCAGTACTCTTACCTCTAATAACACAGAAAACCATATAAGTACTATGTAAAATCTAATTCCTAACTCAAATATGATATGTAGGATTCCTCATCAAGGTCCAATACTGACATTTACATCCTTACCGCGTGATGTAAAACTACATGGATGGGTCCAGTACAGAACATTAAACTATATAAAATGAACTATTTGGGTATTGATTCATGTTTTTATAGGATATATAGGATACCTTATAGACTTTCAATCCCATTTCCAAGACACCAACTACCTACCTAGATGAAAACAAAATCCAATGTTCCCGAACATGTCCACATGCCAAAGCATCATTAATAAATTGTATTGAAATAGAGAACCCATCATATGAACAAACTTGATCCAATTGATACCTATTTTTAATAAGGACATTAAAATAGGGGTGAAAAATCTTGTATTGTGGTATGGTAATGATTTCAAAAATAATTCTTAAATCTGTAAGAGAGTCCCATAGTATGAAATAATTCCACCAAAAAGGGTCTGATGAGCCTCACCTCCCGTCCCTCAAAAAATGTGGGTTCTTAATAGTCATTGGGTGTGAAATAGCAAAGGAGCACATTCTTTTGGAAATCAGGTATGTACTCAGATATTGATGTGGGGACCATTGGGTGTTTCTAAGTTGGACTAAAAAAATGTAAACCCCAATGTGAGTGATTGAGAAAGTCCTTAAACATCCTTTAAATCAATATTTCTAGAAAATCCAATCCATATCCCTTTCCTGATGAAAAATAATAATAATAACTAAATTCTCAATAAAGTAAATTCATAATTATTGGTCTTCATGTTTCACATGAACATGATTTGATTACCACCAGGATTTAATCTCAATTATTTTTAAACTATTCTAATTTGGCCAACTAATTCGTCACATGAGACTACTGATAGATCATGGGGCTTATATTAATTTGAACCCAACCCATAGGGTTGGATTAAATGGTCCCCAACCCATGTATTGAATCTCCAATTAATTCCATATATATCGACTAATATATTTAATTGATGAACAACAATCCTTATAAAATATTTGTATTGAAAAAACAATATGGATTTGTCAATAATCCCTTAGTTAATCAAATTACATTCAAAGTTAACACCTTATGTAAAAATTGGTAACTGGTTTATGAAATAATAATATCCATTTAATTAGATTATGGATATTTAAGATAAATTTAATATCCAGTCATAAGGATGTGTTTGTCCATGATAAAGTTAAAAATCACAACAAAAATTGATATTGAAAGGATAACTTCTTCCATTTGGTAATATTAAATTAAAACCCATTTGATGAGATATTTAAAAGTAAAACCTTAAATAAGATGAAGTTGAAAATATTCATATATATCAATAGGGCCAGTAGATACACGCCATAAAGTAATGTAGTGGTGAATATGACATTTATCTCATAGATGTAATAAGTGAGATTAAAATCTTTCCTTATTTTTCCTTTTCGGTGGAAATATTTTGAACTCCTTTTGAGGGTTTTAAACATGTTATGAGCCTATAATAGGACCAAAATGATATTTATAATATCATATATAGACGTATTATAATATATTATTACTCATTTTTTAAAAATAATTCATTATTTTCACTTTTTCATGTGTTAATTTCCTAGTTTATTGAGTTAATTTGAATTGATACTTGTTGTTAATATAAATTATATCATGATAACATCATCTCAATAATTTAAAAAAGAGATGTAAATATTATATTGATTCAGTATCAATTTATTTATTATGTTACACAAACATGGTAGATAGGAAATGAAATGCATCATTCCGAGAGACGATAGGTTGTATGTACTCATGAATGCTACATTTATCTCTTTGACATATTAAAATACTGAAAAGTAAGTGATTTTTATGTATATTATAATTATAGTATAATATTTATGATATATATACCACATATTGTATTTAAAATAATCCTTCATAGATTCTATGAAATTTTTTAACGTATCACATCACTTTGAGGAGGTGGTAGTCCACATGTCCACAAACAATGTAATCACATTTAAACAAATTGTTAAAAATTAAGTTATGTGTTATATAAAAATTTGAAAATTATGAATATATCATTAAAAGAAAATATATAATATATAAATATTGTTTCCATCATAATTCCCAACAATGATATGAGTTAACGGAAATAACAAACGACATCATTTTGTGAGTTGATCGTTCACCGTACTCACAAATAATAAGTTCATTTCCCATTAGATGGATGTGTGTGTAGGTGTAGGTATAAACCTTAAAATAACAACATAAATGTATATATTGGATACTTAGGTAAATATATAATCATAATATAATGATAAATGAAGGGATTGGGGAATAAATGAAAGTAAAAAAAATTGTGTTGATGAATGTTATCTCTTCTTTAGGTAACTCCTCTTGGTTTACACAAAAGGGATCCTTGGTTGGATTTTTGTCTAAATAGAGGCGTCTAAGGTGAGGATAATGTTTATCATAGATTATTTTGGAATATATATGGTGATCCAAAGGTTGTGAGAGGTGTGAATATGTGGGATGGGTGAGTTCATTTTTATAGTGGAGGAGGAGTGGCAGTCTTGTAAATTTTTTAAACAGGAATTCCACCCACATTTTTCCAATACAAGTGGCTCAAATAACAGTAAATATTAAATAAAATTGAATTTAGGATCCAAATATGTCCATCCAATGTATTTTTGAAAATCTTATAGGTTATTTTGTGCCTTTATCTTATGGTTTAGTACGTTTTTAAGCTAATTTTTCATTAAATTGTGGTAATTAATTTTAATTACTTTCACTAATATTTTTGGTAAAAATATAAGATAGAATAATTATAAATTATAAATTATAATTATTAGAAACACAGAATCCCTTTTTCTAAATTCCAATCACATAAGTGGTAGAAATTAATTTAAAATTAGTCCCACAGATAGGACGACAATGAGGGTTTTCAACGTAAATATGATCAAAAGGTTTCTATGTTTTTATTTAAAATTTCAAAGTGAAATTAATTCCAATAAACTAAATTGTGTTAATATATATATATATATATATAATTATATTAATGTTACTTTAAAACAAATTTAAAATATAATTTACACTTATTAATATATTAAAAAAATGTATTCTTCAATTAAAATTCAGTATTTTTCACTATTCACCAAAAATGAATCTTTTCAAAAAATACCAAAAATCCACCCTAGTATAATTTTTTATGTTTTGATTTTAAAAAACATATTATTATTCCATATTAAATTAATAAATTTTTCAAAACTCAAGGTACTTTTATAAAAATATATGCTTTTATGTGTAAAATTGGGTTTTTTCTTTTCAAATTCATATTATATATATATACTGGATGAATGTAAAAAAAATATCATATATATAACCTATAAAATTATTATATAAATTCCCAAAATGTGTTATAATTTAATTATATTTTCAAAATGTTAATAAATAGTGTTTTTTAACTAGGCATTACATGCGTCGCACTCTAACTCAGTATTCCATGTATTGCATGCTATAGAAATTGTTAAATTTATTATAATGTGAAAATATGGAAAATTATTGGGGTGATACATTAATTTGTTGATTAATACACCTTTCATCACTTATTTATGAACTTATCATCATAAATATTTCATTTGGAAATTATGGTTTCGAACTATTGAGTTTTACTGACCCTATATTTGGGCCACCATCTGGAACTTGAGAAGATTACCTGGATGTAGATTGATATAAGGGAGTGGTACCATGTTGTTGATTTGATTCTTGTTAGGTGATCGAGATATTAGATATGGGACTTACATGGTGTTCGAGACATGGGACTTTTGATATTTTATTATGTCAACTAATTCTTTTATTTGTACTGATTTTAGTTTTACTTTTAGAAACATATTATATCATCATTACATGATTAATCATTATTTGTTTATTGGTTTCTCTTTTTATTTCTTGTTTTTTGAGAGATGGTTTCCACTTTTCTTTTTTACTCTGATATTATTTTTATTTTCTTAATCTACTATGTTTTGATTCTATACATTCATATATTGGATCCCCAATATATTTATCACACCCCATTGTAAGTTAGTAGCCTTTAGAGTATGGGGAGGTGTTCTTGAGGTCTCATAATCGCCCTGTTTTGTCCATGTGAGATAGTTACAGATCAATGGATTTTATAATGTTGTGTCAAATGCAAAGTATTTTTCCTATTATTTTACAATTTATGAATGGTATGAAATAGACTATGATGTGTTGGTACGTGGTAATGGGATTTTCAATAGGATTATCTATCCCATGTATAGGGAAATATATGAGTTACTATGGAAGGGATTACTGTTTATGTTGTTATCTTGTTATAGTTTATGTTGTTTCACCTATAGTGACTCACATGTTATGTGATATTTTTGATTCTTGATATTTATAATCTTGGCTTGGTATGGAATGAGATGAGTTTTTATACATAATGATAGGCACTTAGAGAAATATCATTCTATGAATAGTTCATGAGATGGACATATTTATTGCATGGGATATATTTTACATGATGAACTATGATATTAGACACATGTTATATCTAATAAATTGAATTAACTAACTATTATATCATAATAAAACATTTATAATCCATGTTTGAGAGACTAGGATAATTGGTTCCCAGTTGTAGTCACATTTTGTGGTTGACATTATTATTATAATTAGTTTTCTAAGGAGTATTATATAGAAAATGTATCCTTATCATATTTGAGTTGATATTCAGGAGAGTTCCAATTAGAATTCTCCTAATGTAGTTGAGTCAGATCTTTCTATATCTCATGTGGATCATATGGATGTTTTCTTTAAGGATAGCTTCATGAGGGCCATGTGAGACATGTAATGGGAGACTGATTACACCAAGCCTTAAATTTCCGAGCTAATGAATGAGTTTTTGTTGCATAATCCTCCAATTTTCACTATAGATGAAGGCCCCGAGACATCTGAACTGTAGATTTTGTTGGACTAGATGATCATTAAGAACCTTGAGACACCCTCAGATAGGAGGGTGAATCTTTCTATGTATATGGTTTTTGGACCTACTAAGAATTGGTGGCATATTCAAGTGCAGGCTGGGCAAGAGGAGAATTTATCTTTTAAGGACATTGAGGGGATGTTCTGAATCCACTTATATCTAGATATATTGAGTCATGACAAGGCACTTGAGGTCATGAATCAAACTCCAGGAGGAATATCCCTAATGGACATCCATGAATGTTTCATGGACCAAGAAATAATTTTACCATATTTATCTACGGAATAGATATCCTAGGTGAGGCATTTTTGGGATGTGTGTCACAATGATACTAGGTAATTGGTGAACATTTTTTGTATAAGTAACTTTTCAGACATGATGAATTCATAACTCATCGCACATGGGAATCTAAGAGAGGCTCAAGTAGTGGAAATGTTATTTCTGCATGGAGAACTGGGTTCTCTTCTTATGGAGGAAGGGAAAACCTCTATGATAGTTATCATGAAGTAAATATCAGGCTGAGCAGTTAGGTCAGTAGGTAACCATCTTAGAATCATGTTCTGTTGTGGTGAAATCCATGTGGAAATTTGGGCAACAAGCAGTATCTATGTCCATAACCATCTTTGGGGGTCTATAAAGACCCAAAATCATTATCAATAGAAATTACCTTCTTATATTTTGTCATAATAACATAAAAATACCATTAATAACACAATATAAACATTATAAATAATGACTGAATCAAATAAGATATATTTCTAGAAGTTCAGTAACCTATACTGACAAAATTCTAACTTAACCATTGGAAATGTAATGTGACCCTTATAAATATTAAACTAGACAATATTAGAGTAACCTAACCTATGAAGTTAAAGATTATATTAATATATTTTATAAATTAAAATTTGATACAATTATATCATAGTATAATTAAATAATTTTTTTAGAAATTATTAATTAAGTGTGGATATTTTTTTAAGATATAGGTGTTTATTTTTGATTTTATAATAAATATAATGTTTTAATTAAAAATAAATTTCCATAAAAAGTATTCATAAATTAATATTTTTTTTATTGATTACAGAATAATTTTACGAGACATTAATTAATTTTTCAAAGTGTTTCAAAGTCAGTTATAATTTAAAAATTAGTATTTTCCAAGTAAATGGTGAATTTAATTATAATTATAATTTATCATATTTTGAACATTATTTTAATAAAATGGAGTATATTTTTATACTATACATGTACAAAATTACTTACGGTTAATTTTATGGATTTTTCTAAAATGATATAATTTATGGTGGAGGGTAAAATACGATAATTTATGCCAAAGGATAAATACATGAATTATGGATTTATAGATGATGTATGGATAATTTAAGATGAAAATAACAAACTAACCATATTTATTTTAATATTTTTGTTGATAATTCTCTAAATATTCACATTCTAGAGGCAAACTAATTAAATAATGAATAAAATAATGAGAAAACACCCCACACCTCCATTAAAAATACCACATATCGCCACCTCTTCTCCTCACACATCTCAAGCTTCACGATATTTCCAAAATCTAATAAAATATCATTCCAATACCCTCCCCCAATTATATGTTCCCTTGTTCCCAGAAAAAACCAATCCACCAAAGGATGATCTCAAGAAGAAGGATTCAAGACATAATATCCTCTTTATTTTCATTTAATTTCTTTTCATGTTCTTTTATTTTCTTATTGTCTCATAAAATACCCTCATCACAAAGGTATGATAACTAAATAACCATAAATATACTTTAACTTTATTATTTTATTGTAATAATCCATCATCATTTCCTTCCCCTCCACTTTTTTTCCTATAATGGAAACATTGCTTGTGATTTGTTAATTTATCACATTCAAATATGAGGAGTTTTAAAATTTCATTACCTCCTAAAATACTTCTCATAATATCATTTTTATGGTTAAAAAAGATTATAATATTTGTATTACACCCCATTTAATGTTCTATAACCCTTTTATATGCATAATGTTAATTAAAAAAACAAAACTTCTTTGTAATGATTGAAAAACCAAAAATTAATATAAACAGCTATCACTCATGTCTTATCTAAGGATTCATCCTAACCCAAGACTACCAAATAAATTATATAACCATTTAATCCTATAAATTTTAATTAATATAATATAACTTCAATTTTAGAGAACCATTCTTATTTAACATGAATTTTCATACATGTATACAAGTAAACCGGTCAAGAAAACCAAGGAAACCACACTCTTGAAGAGTAAAATTGTATCTTATAACTCATCGACAAGGATTCAAATTACCTTAATAAAATTATACCAAATAAAATACATGTAAAAATGGGTTTTAATTAATTAAGTAATTAATTATTTTAATTGTCCAGGAATTTAATTACATGATCATAATACTTTCATATATAAGCTAACAGATTCTTCCCGTACCTCCATTTTTCAATTGGGAAGCACATTCTCTTTTTAAACCCCATATAATGCTTATTTTTTTATTCTTCTAATTTTTTTTTATATAATCCAAAATCATGTATCCAAATCATATATTCTTTATTTTAAGGGGAATTACATGTTTTAAAAAGGTTCCCCTATTAATTCTTCCCAACAAGGAATCCTAATTAATGGGAACCTTCTAACATCTTACATGTTTTAAAGTGGAATCAATTATCTATTTCAAAACATAATTATTTTTCTAATACCATTCATATTATCATTAAAAACCAACTTTGTTCAATTATTATTTTATATAAAATATAATGCTTTTTCCTCTTTAAATTCTCGTTAATATTTATCTTAAACTGATCTATAATGTTTAATTTCAAAAGTTAATAAACACTATTTTTACATGTTTTCACTCAAGTATGAAATAAAATATCATTATATTTACCTATTTTTCTATATTAATATCAATCTATGATTTAAATCCATTATTTCATAAACATCAGTATGACATTCCCTTTTGTTATTCATTTTTACAGGGTTATGATACACAATTTTTTTTATCGGTAACCATTATGGTTATGTTTTATTCCTTATGTAGGATTATTCATGTGGAAAACACATTAATGAACATGTTACTATGTGTGTTACTAGATATCACTTGAATATGTTTGGTAATTTTTTATCTCATGAGACACCATTTTTGGGAAATGGAGTCAACTTCATTTTTTATATAACTTTGTCTACCATGCCATAGTAGCTATCCTTGATTAATATTTATGTCATGTTATATGTTGTATTTAAATTCATGTGATTCCATGATTATGTTTTCTCATGTTATAAATTTTATTATTCCTTATGTTTATATCTGTTCTATTCTTTTATGTCATCATGTGGTGCCTTCTAACCCATGTGATATGTTTTATTCCCATTCTTATTTCCTTACTGGGATTTTAAGCTCATCATTTTTTTTCATGTAATCCATTGGTTATCCTATGAAAATATAAGATAAAAATGGTATTAGGAACTCATTATGAATATTAAATAAAATATGTTTTTATTCTTAGGTTCATGATGATTAATTATGGTTTTAATCTTCCAAGACACTAGACTTTGCGACCCTTGGCTTGTAATTTGATGTTTAATCTTTATCCAAATCATGTAAAAATAAGTATAAAGGGATATTTTCATTATAATTGGTATTAGATAAAGTTCTAGTTATTTTTGGTGATTATGAATACATCACTTTAGTAAGATGCCAATTAAAAATTCTATCACAATGGATAACCTTGACTAAAACTCAGGGTTTCAAAATTAGGATCTACTTTACATGTTTTTCATTTTATGTTTAATTTTTTATTTTTATATGATTGTTATATATGTAATAACATTCCATAATTGTAAATTATTTTTCATAGTTAATGTATATAAATAATAGAACATGTTCTAATAATAATTTTGATAGGAAATGTGATGATTTCCCAAATGATATGAAAAATATAATGGGAACAGGTGCTCAAAACGTTAGGATAATACTTTATTAACTTTCCCAAGTAATGAACAATAAATTGAATCATGTTAAATTCCCTCCATATCAAAATAAAAATTAATTTGTCATTGAATCCTTCATACTAAAATTGTCTCCCTTGTTTATTGTATATTCAAATCCCCGCCTCATAGAAAAATAGATTAACTTCATTGAGAATATATTATTTGTCACCCAATTCTATGAAGAAAATAAAATTTTCATGGTGGTCTATCTTTTTGATTGGGAAGATGATCAGTTTCAGAAACCTATAAAGAAAAAAAAATTCATAAATTAAATTTATTCCAGCGATTGGTAGGAATTCATAAAATATATTCAAAAAATATTTTCCCTGAAACCTTCATCTCAAGATTGAAGGGGAATTCATAAAAATTCTATATAAGGAAGACAAGTTTATTGGGGTGTGTGAGGAAAACCTCAAAAGTCATTCAATATACTCCTATCGTCTTTTCATGAACATATAAGGTAAGGTGGATCACCTCTATAGTAGACTAAATCAAAGTCTATAAAAATTGTTGGTGATTCGAGACTTTAATTGTTTTGAGGAGTTTATCAATTGTGCCCTTAATATTGAAATGGAGATCAGAGACTCTCAATTTTCTTTTGGGATCAGCTATAAAAATATTACAATTCAGTTTAACATGGGTGGATCAACTGATATGTCCCATGCATTAAAGAATACCAAACATCCCACATGTTAAACGAGTGCGAAGAAGCATCCTATAAACTGCTTAAAGTGAACCAAGAAATGATTAAAATGTGTAAGAGAATGAAATATAAATAATTACTATGGAATGGATACGAAAAATCCCATAAATGTGGAAGAAGAAATGAAGGTTCAGATCAACCCCCAGCTTGTAGTGAATTGTTTCAACTCCAAGGAACAATGTAATTATGCAATCCATTTCCCTAGGCCATGTATTTTTTGAGGAAATCAACAATAACAACCTCCATGTTTTCAAAGAATGGCATATGCAATCACTACTACTAAGGTGGATCCCAAAAATGATGTGGTGAGAGGTACGGTTGTTATTAAATCAACAATAGAAAATGTATTATTTGGTTTATGCTCTACGTATTCTTTAAAATCTTGGAAGTTTAGAATATATATTCCCAAACCACCTCAAAATATGGAGGTTGAGTAATCTATGAGAAAATAAAATGGGGCAATTATTGTATCCAAAGTTTATAACTCTTACCAAGATAATGTTTTTGGACTGAACCATAATGAAAATCTTGTCATACTCCATTTGGTGTAAATTTATTCAATATTGGGCATGGATTTTCTATCTTTATATAAATCCAACATCAACTGTCAAGAAAGGGAGAACACTCTTCACATCCCGATAAATCCTCCTATTGCGTACAACTGTAAGGAGAAAGATGAATCTTCATCAAAATCATAGTCTCAATTTTGGATATTGCTTCATTATGAGCATTAATATATTGCTCAAATACGTAATACAAATGAGAGAATCAAACCTGAATGCATGCCCATCATGAGGGTTTGACATGATGGATTTCCTAAAAATATTTTTGATCTTCCTCCTGATTGAGAGGTTGATTTATCAATTGAAATTATTTTTATATCTCTACCTTTATTAATGAAACCTTTTATAATAGTCACCATTAAGATGTATAAACTAAATAATCAGTTATAGTATAATATATGCAAGGGGTTTATATGCCCGAGTGCATCACTATAGGGTGTTCTAGTCTTCATCAAGAATAAGGGTGTATCAATGTTCCACTAAATTGATTATTGTGATCTCAAGAAAATCCAAATATAGAAAAAGTATCTTGGGCCACACATAGAAGACTTGTTTTGTAAGCTATGTGGGGAAAGTTATTTCACTAAGGTGGGCCTTTGGTTGGGATATCACCAATTAAGGTTCAAGAATTATTATATTCTGAAGACTACCTTTTAAAAAAGGTATGAACACAATTATTTCATATCAATTCCATTATAACTCCCTAATTCTACAAATTCTTTATGGACATAATGAATAGTGTCTTTAGAGATTACATTAACAAATGTTTGTAGTATTTATTGATGATAGGATGATATACTCAATGAGTAAGGATAAACATGATGTTCATTTGAATACTATGATAAAAACAATGTGAAGGGAGAAAATATATAAAATGTACAACAAATAGATGTTCTAGATGGAGGAAGTATCATTCGCCAGGCTTGTAATCACTAGAAAAGGGATGTATATGTGCACCCTTCCAAGAAGAAGGCAATCCAAGAGTGGCCTCAAAAAACTATTGTAACTTATATCGGTAGTTTTCTAGCTGTAGATTATTATTACCCATAATTTTTTAGAAACTTATCATTATTATATAACCCATTAACAAAGCTGACTTGAATGGGAGAAAATTTATTCTATACTAGTGAATGTGAATACTGTGTTAATGTCTTGAAGAATAGGATTATCACGGTACGAGTGCTCACAATACCAGTATGTGGTGAACTACTTGTGGGGTAAAACAATTCTTCAAAAAATGTTTTAGGATGTGTATATATGAAAAATTATAAACTAACATCCTATGCCTCATTTTGGTTTAAAATTCATGAGAAAAACTATCTACACAAGAATTAGAGTTGGAAGTTGTGATCTTTGTGTTCACAATCTGACAGCATTAAATAAATAGGGATACGGGTGAGATATATATTGGTCATAAGATACTCATGAAATATATTCACATAAAAGGATGTTAGTATGTTCTAGAGAATATGGTTAGAGATATTCAAAGATTACGACTACTCAATCCACTTCCATCCTGATAAAAAAATATGGTGACATATTATCTTTGAAGAAAGGATCAAGCAGCTTTATCAATGATGAGAATTGAAAATAATATAATATTATTAGACCTAAAAGGGATGGAAATGGGAATAGTTAAGGGTGGAACATCATCATTCCTTTCTCAAATTATTTCTCAACCATACCTTATAGAGAATATAAAAGATTATCAAAGGAATGATGTGGAAATTCAAAAAAGAGTTCAAGCTATCAGAAATGGGAAGTCCTTTGAGATCAAGATTTTTGTGGATTGATTAAAAATATATGGGTCAGGATTATATACAACATCCAATTTAGATATAAATAAAGTTGTTATAAATGATGTTCATAGCTCAACCATCTCTATTCACCCAGCTAATACTAGGATGTATTGATATCTCTGAGAAAACTATTGGTGAGGAAATATAAAATATGAGATCTCTAAATATATATGAAATTTATAGTTATTTAAAAAGTGAAGGATAAAAGAAAAAATTCTAAATGGATGATGCATCCATTATCCATAACAACATGGATGTGGGAGAACATTACCATGGACATTGTCACTTGACATCCAAAGATGTCCACATAAAATAATACAGTATGGGTTGTTGTGGATCATATTACGAAAATATATAACTTTATATCCATTTTAGTAGAATTATATCTATGTTATATTGCATGGATATATATCATATAAGTGGTAAGTATTCATAATGCACCTCAATAAATTTTATATGATCGAGATCTGAGATTCATCTCCATGTTCTGGAAAAATCTCCAACAAACTCTAAACACTAATTTAAACTTCAGTACATATAGTCATCCTAAAGATGATGGACAATCCTATTAGGATGTTCATACATAAGAAGAAATATTGAGAGTGTGTTTTTTGGAATTCAAAGGAGGATCTGACCAATATCTTTTACAGATTCAAATCTCCAACAACAATAGTTTACACTCAAGCTGCAGAACACTGGCATGCTGGGATGAGGTCAGTGAACATAAGTTACTAGAACCTAAAATGGTCAATGAAATGGTAGAGATAGTGTAAATCATTCAGCAGAACATCAAAGAATCCCATAGTCTACAAAATATATATATATATAATAATTAACAAGAACTTGTGTTTAAGGCTACATACATGTTATTCCTCCATATATATCCATGGAATAGGATCATGAGATTTGGGGAGAAAAAAATGTTAATTATATGATATATCATCCCCTTTGAGATTCTTGATCATGTCAGAGAAATGGCCTATTGACTAGCACTTCAACCTACTATGTCTCAAGTAAACAATGTATCCAATGTATCTCTTTTAAAGAAATACATACTAGATCCTTCACATGAACTAAATTTAGAGGTGGTACCGTTGGAAAATGATCTCTTATCTGGGGAGTAGCCAATGAAGATCTCGTATCAGAGATATAATGTTCTATACAATAATACTACTCGTCTGGTCAAAGTACTATGGTAGACCCATAAGTAGCAAGAGGCATCATGGGAACCTGAAGAAGCGATTAAGGAGAATTAGCCACACCTATTCTCAACATAAAATATAAAACAAAATTTTGAGGAGTAATTTCCTAAGGGGAGGGGAACGTAGTAACCTAAAATTTTATGAATAAAAATTCCCTAGTTATATTTATGTAATAATCACATAAAAATCGCATTAAAAACACAGTGTAAACTTTTTTAATGAGTAATGAATTAAATAAGAGGTCTTTCTTGAATTTAAGATACATATATTGATTAAATAGTAACATGACATTTGGAATTGTAGTATGAACCTTATAAATAGTAAATCAGACAATAGAATATTAACCTCACCAATTAAAGAATGATTAAAATTTATCCATATAAAAATTAAAAAATGATATAAATATATCATAGTATATGTAAATAAATGTTATATAAATTATTAATTATGTGTTGATATTTTTTAAAACCATCAGTGTTTATTTTCAATTTTTAAATTAATATAATGTTTTAAAATAAAATTTATTTAACTAAAATATATTCATAAATTAACATCTATTTATCTTATGATTATAATATTATTTTATGAGACCCTAATTAATTTTTTAAATTGTTAAAGATAAGTTATAATTTTAAAATTTGTATTTTCTAATTAAATGACGATTTTAATTAAAAATTAATTTCACGTATTTAGAAAATAATTTTCAAAAAATAATGTTAATTTTTTAATTCTAAATGTTTAAAAATCTTAGTGTGAAGTTATGGGATTTTTCTAAAATACTTCAATTTTTTGGGAATAGTAAAATACGACAATTTACGGTAAAAGCTAAATACATGAATTATGGAGTCATAGATGAAGTATGGAAAATATAAGCTCAAAATCTCTAACTATACATATTTTTTTTAATATTTTTTTTGATATTTCTCAAACGATTCATATTCTTAAGGGAAAATGATAATCTGATGAATAAATTAAGGAGAAAATACCTCTCCCTCCTCCACTATAAATATCACCCCTCGCCACCTCTTCCCCTCGCACCTCTCAAGATTTGATCATTATCCAAATTTTTCTAAAATATCTTCACAATACCATACCAAATTTTATGGATCCTATTTTTTTAAAAAACAAAACCAATCCCCCTATGGAGGTTCACATGAATAATGATTGAAGAGGTAAAATCCTCTTCAAATTCTTTTAATTTAATTTCAAGTACGTTTATTTTATTATTCTCTCCTCACCTAACCTAATCTAAAAGGTATGATAACTATAATAACTTACATAGACTATAATTTTATTATTCTAGTGGAATAATTCATTATCATCTCTTTCCCCTCCTCTTTTATCTAAAATGAAAACATCATCCATGATGTATTAATTTATCACATTCAAGGATAATGAGTTTTAAATTTCCATTCCACCCTTCAAGATAGATTATAATACAATTTTATGGTTAAAAATATTCTAATATATTAATTAAAAACCATTTAATGTTTTTTAAGCATTTTATCTATATATTATTAACTAATAAAACCAAACGAATTTTTCATGATCGATATACTGCGAAAATAATCTAAATGATTATAAATAATGTCTTATCTAATGAATCATCTTATAAACAAATGAAAATATGACTTACATAACAATTTAATATTATATATGTTAATTAATAAATTATTACATAAACTCTGGACAACCATTCTCATTTAACATGAATTTTCGTACATGTATACAATAAATCGATCATGAAAACAATGGAAACCAACACTCCCAAAAGAAAAAATTGTATCTCATAACTCATAAAAAAGGATATAAATGAACAAAATAAATTATACCAAATAATATACATGTGTAAAATGTAATTAATTAATTAATTAATGGAATTAAATTCATTATCAAGGACATTGAGTATAAGTGTTGAACACTTTTGGTTATATGGAAATAAATTCTACACAGACCTCGATTTTTCCCTTCAGGTTACTCTTTCTCTCTCTTCAGAAAAATTTATTGATTATTTTATTTTATTTACTTCTTATAAATTATGTTTATATGGTCCAAAATCATTTATCTATATCATATCATCCTTATTTAATGGGGAAATACATGTCTTAAAAGGGTTCGCTTCTCAATTCTTCCTGATATGTAAACCCATTTAAAGAGAACTTCGTGACATCAAACCACTTTTAAAGTTCACTATATAATATATATTTAGGCATAATTAATTTTCTAAAACCCATAATTTTATCATTAAAAACTACGTTTTTTCTAAAACCCATTATGATATTCCCTTTTTATACCTTTTGACACAGTTATGCTACCAAATTATTTCAATGGGTAACCCTTATGTTTTTGTTTGTTTCCTTATGTTTGATTCTTAATTTGGAATAAATATTCTTGAAAAAATCATTATGGGTGCACCTATATATAACTCTAATATATTAGGTAATTTTTAGTCTCATGAGATGTCAATTTGGGACATGGAGTGAACCAAATTTTTTCATGGGACTTTGTCTACCATGTCTTGGCAGCTATCCCTGACTCATGTTTATTTCATGTTATGTGTTCTTTCCAAATTCCATTGATGCCATGATTATATGTTATAAAACTATATATATTATTATTACTTGTTTCTATTCATATTACATGGCCTAATGTCTTCATGGTATGCCTTATAGCATATGTGCTTTGTTTTATTCCTATGATTATTCCCATTCTGAGATTTTCAGCTCATACATTTTGTTCATGTATTCCCTTGGCTATCCTATACTTGTATAAGGTCTCAAATATAGTTCATAGATCACTATGATGATTAAATAAAAGACGTTTTTATTTTTGATTCATGATGTTTAATTATGTACCTACTCTTCTAAGACACTAGACATTATGAACAGCATCTTGCAATTTAAAGTTTCATTTTTATAAAAATCATGTAATAATATTTATAAAAGGATAGGGTTGTTATAAGTTACAAGCTTCTGGTACGATTGGTCATGTTTAGAAGTTATGATGGAACTTATCGCTACTGAGAATTGGCAGGTAGTTGGAGTTAAATATGAGGTTTTTGGGGGAGGCAGGATATGTGGTACCCCGGTGTTGTTATGGAAGTACCAGGAAAGGTAATAACACAGGAGAGTTGGACTAGATCTCAAGGTGAAGGTGATAGTCATATTCATGTAATGAATACTTTTTTATCTATTTCATATATAGGATGTTCTACCATTAGATAAAGTATTCTTGAATTATATACCCTTGATTTCATTTTTTGGGATATAGTAGAATATTATTCATTCTTTATCTACATTTTTTTAAAATTGTATTGGACTTGGATGTTGAAATCATATATGGTTATTATACTATCAAAACAGCATTGGTAGTGTGATCTGAGAATATCAATATTTTCAATGAATGTTCTCTAATGAATAGAATGATTTTTTTTTAATTATTCATGTTTTAAATGAATGGTTCGATTTAATTATTATTAGAGGCTAAAGAGTTATATACTAGGATCATATCCCATGTTACCATAGGGTAGTTGCCTTTTTTTCTTCAGAAGGAGACAGTTATTTTAACGTAGGTGAGTAGGATCATCATGGTAGTCGTGTAGGTCTGATTCATTTTAGATTGGATTGTCTCATGGCTCAGATAACAATTTGCGTTTTCGATGATAGAGGAATGCAGTATGACACATTTCATGTAGTTCTAGACCATATCCAAGATGCATTTCCTTTAGAGTTTTGTATCTTACCACCCACATGGGAGATCAATTTCATGATTAAGTTAGTGCTGGGAGCATATACAATTTCTATCGCACCGTATTGGATGAAACCAATAATTCTTCATGAGTTGTCGGTTTATTGGGAAGATCTAGAAGCTGCATATTTTATATAACCTAGTATGTCTACATGGGGTTATCCAATTCATTTCAAAAATAATGCTGATGGGACTTTATTCTTATATGTGTATGATCGTATAATTAACCAGATTATGGTTAAGAAATTGTATCTCATTCTGCACATTGATGATTTTTCTGACCATTTGAGGGGAGTAAGACCTTCTCCAAGATCAATTTGAGATCTAGATACAACTAGTTGAGGGTGATATAATTGGACATACCTATGACTTATTTAAGGATAATTTATGTCTTTATTGAGTTTATATTGATGTTGTTTGGTCTCACAAATAAACTAGTGGTATTCATGGCCTTGATAAATCATATCTCTCAACCTTTTCTAGAAAAAAAATTTGGTTGTTTTTATCTGATGATATATTAGTTTACTTCCAGTCATCAAATGTTCAAGCCTAATATCATTACTTCATCTTTAGTAAATTTTTATATCATTTTCTTTACACCAAGATATCCAAATCCATATCCTGGATTGTTCATGTTTATTTCATGGGTCATGTCATCTCTTAAGGAGTGTTCATTGACCCTAATGAAGTTTCATCTACGGTATCTTGGGATTGGACCAATAATGTCTTTGAGATTCAGGGATGTTTTTGGGTTTATCAGGTTATTATATGTGATTTATCTAGGACTTATCCCATATGGAAGCACTAATTTTAGGTCTTACCATGAAGGGAGTGAATCTTTTTCTAGTAGATTCTTATAGGATATATTTTCAGGAAATAAATGGTAGGCTAACCTTGGTACATATCCTCGAATTAATTTTTCTATGTAAATATTATACTGTCTACTATGATGCATCCAATGTTGGACTTAGTGCTCTTTTTATGCAGTAGGATCAAGTGGTTTCTTGTTGATCCATAAAACTAATACATCATGATAGAAATTATCTTACACATGATCTGGAGTTTAATGTGGTGGTACATGTTATGAGATACTGGAGAAATTATCTTATGGGAAAGATTTATGTGGTCTATATGGACTAAAAAATCCTCAAGTACATCTTTTATCATTGAGACATAACATTCAATAGAGAAGATGGATTGAGTTACATCTATATTTTGACTATTATTTAACATATACACCAGGTAAGTGACACATCATTATCGATGCCTTAAGTTGAAACATGAAAAAAAAGGTAGTGATGGAGTCTTTTGATGAGTAGTGAATGATGACACTATTTCCAAACATGCATCTAAATGTTCTATAGTTCTAGGGAAAAGTGGATCTGACTTAAAAATTTTGTATACCTTTGATTTTGGACTGCATGAAGATAGAGAATTTATCTTATCTTTGGGGCTTAGTTATGAGACAAAACTAATATGGCAAGGAAAAACCTTTAGGGTGGTGTCATGGCGTTGATAATTCTATTCTTTTCTACGGATGGGTATGTGTTCCTATGGGAATTCATGAGGATCTGATGATAGAGTTTCCTATATCTAGATGGGTCATACATCCTGTTTTTACAATGTATCTCTATGGTTTTCTACACCTATTATTCAAGTGTAGTGAATAAATGGGCATGTTTATGAGGAGACCTGGGAGAGGGAGTCTGATATGTGAGCCTAGTGGCTATAATTGTTCACCAAGAATCCATATTGATGATTAGATAAGATTAAGGATGATATTATATATAGTAGGATGTTTTTAAGATCTTGTATTTTTCTATGTGCATCCCTCTTTCAGTTTTTTTAATCACATTTTATTGGGTTTTCATTTTCCATTATACAATTGTTGTTGAGAATTGTTAATAAAATGAAATCCTTTATTGAGGAAAATGAAATAAAGATTATTGCTTCTTTATTTAATGGTGTCTGGGTATAAATGTGTTCAATGAGATTATGATGGTCTTCTTTATGTTTAGAATGATTCAGATTTAGTGGGTGCAGTTTTGCAGATTCTAGGATGAAATCTTATTGAAATTCATTTACACACAATCTAAACGGGTTACACACTGTGTAACTACCACCAAGAAAGACTTGTGAACCAGTTTCATGATGTGAAAAAAATAAATTTCATGAATATATTACATGACATGAAATTTTTAACCAGGAAAAGATAGGTTTTTTGGGGTAACTTGTAAATGATAAATACATGACATGAAAGAGGGCAACACACTGTGTAATTATCATGAGTAGTGATTTTAAGAAGTTTCTTACTCATATTTTCTCATTCCACCATTTGTGGAACTCCTTTTTTTAATCCTTATGTCACTCTTAGGTATCTGGATGGATTTCATCACCTCCATACCTCATTGGTTGGTGTATGATCCCTACATGGTCTCTTTTCTTTGTTATTATTCACTATTAAACTTTATTCCATCAAATAGGGGTTTTATTTTCATCTATATTATGTAATCTTATTAATATTTAACCCAGTTGATCTAGTTTCCACTTTTAATATTCCTCACTTCTTGTCTTGTTGGAGATTCCAGTTGGTAGTGTTTCTTAATCATCGGATAAAGTTGGGGGGTCTAAACTTATCCCCATGGTCTGTTTAATTATTGAGTATTTACAATGTGGTGTTCAAAATACCATGATGTGTGCATTGACTAATTAAATAATTAATGATGATAAATTATGGTCTAGATTATTCCTTAGATCTATTCGGATTTTTTGATTTTAATAACCAGCTTTTGGCTGCTCGTGGGGTTATCAAACTAATCAATTAATAATGACTTGGATAATGGTTTGAAGAATTTTCAGTATGAAACAATATTGAATGTGATTTCTTATTATAGAAACACATTGTTAATATTATATGGCCTATTAACATAGATTTAGACAAACTAATATATAAATTAATGTGTATCTGAAAGACAAATTGTAATTTTCATAATTAACCATTGAGGCTTATGATTTGATATTGTGATATACTTTCTATTATATCTTGTTGAATTTATGATAAATTCATATATAGAGATTTTATTAGAGTTGAAAATACTTATATTGTGGGATATGCCCACTATTATAGCTATAAATGTCTATATAATGGTATTGTACCAGTTTTACATATTGAACTACTTATATAGTGTGATTGGCCATGTTAATATTGGAATTTTTATATATTAGGATTTGACTGAATTCTGAAATTATTATACATAAGGCTCCTCTTTGTTGTTGGTTATTCTATAGATTGTGATTATGGTATAAATTTTTGTACTACATGCTAAAAGCAATTTGGTTTTATTTATGAGACAAGATTATTTATCTATTGTATTAATTGATTGATTAATAAACCAATTATCCCTTATTACATGAACTTATTATCACACTAGTTTCACTTCAATATGTCTGTATTAACCTAATGGGTTTTACTCACACTGTGTTTTAGAAATCGTTTAGTACACCATAATATTACATATACATATGTTTGGATAAGCGAAATCCACCTTGTAATTTTTTTTCTTGTTGGATTGGGTGAAGTTTGGAGAAGGGACAGACACAGGGTTTGGGACCATAGTCATTTGAGATTTTATTATGTCAACTGATTATATTATTTGTATTGTTTTTTGTTTTAAATTTAGACACAACTCATATTTTCCTTATATAATTTATCATTATTGGTTCATTAGTTTCTCATTTACTTTCCATTCGTAAGAGATATGGTTTCTGTTATTCGTTATTACTCTGATATTATTATTATTTCCATAAGACATTATGTTTAAATTTTGTACTAGGGGGTATAGTCTCTCAAATATATTTATCAAACCCCCACTATCAGTTGATAGCCTATGGAGTATGTAAAAGTTCTCTTGAGGTCTTTTAACCAAATCATTTTGGCCATGTGAGAGAGTTCCAGATCATAATACATTACAGTTAAGGTTTGTGGGTCTATGTTAAAAACCATAGGATTCAAAGAAGAAGATGATCTCTTAAATATAAATGCCTGAAATTAAAAAAAAAATCTATGAAAGTTATAATATTTTTATTCCTCTCAAAACACAAAATTTATATTCCATCTCATGGTAAGGTAACTGATAAAATTAATAAAAATGTTCGATTTATCCTCTTATATAATTTTATATAGAAATTATTTATTTATCATATATTAAGAAAAAATGAAAAAAAATAAACTTAATGGTTATTGTGACATATTATTCCCCTACCAATGGACCCACCTCCCTCTTATCCACTAAAACATGTAACTCCCATAAAAATTATTTCCATGAACAACCTCCCCCACACAGATGTATAAAATAGTAAGTCACGCATTAAAATTCCAGGAAATGTGTTAGAAAGGATGAGGGTTGTAACGTATATTATATAAATTCAATAATTGGTTCTATATCACATTAAAATTAAGGTCTAATTCACGGTATGATGAAAATAGTAACACAAAGGGGATTTGAATTTCAAATTTTTTCTCCATTTTGTTAAAAACTAACAAAATAATTCAAAATTTTGAATATGAAACAATGTAATTTATAGATTATGAATCTTTTATCAAGAAATAAAGATGTATAAAAATGATTTAATATTTCAAAAGGGACCATAAATGATTTCATAATGATGGGATATATAATGTCATGCATCATTAGCAAATTGGAAGGGCCTTGTTCTAGGATATTGAAAAGATACTATCAAGTCCTTTTGCAAAGAAATCATAAATAATTGGGTTGCAATACAAAAAATAACATGGGTAATTTTTCTTTTTCCACCTACTAATTAATCTAGTGTTATAATATAAATAAAATATCAGTGAATAATACAATTTCATTCATTATATGAATATAATGAATACAAATTCAATACGAAATCAATATAAACATTCATATTGAAAAACTACCACAAAAATGTTAATATTTTCCCTAGTTAATAAATATATTAAATTTATCATATGAAATCCATGGTTGATGCTATCATTAGATTATATCCATTTAAAATTTTGAGATTCATCAAAGGATGTTGACATAGATGAAAATACTTTTAAAAGATCATGGGAACATTAATTGAGAAAATGCCCTTTTCATTTTGAAATTTCTTATTTATATTGAAACAATTACCAAAATATTTATAAAAATTTATTCGTTAAAAATAAACATGGAAGCATGATGAATCATCGAATAAAATAATATTATTAATGGAGGAAAAAATTCATGTCGTAAATATTGAATCAAATATTTCATTCACATCATTATAAAATGTACTTTATTCAGAAAATGATTAAATTATTCCTTTTAATATTTTTTATAAAATGTAAAACATGGGATAAAATTAAATTAATAAATTATTACTTAATATTTAAACCATTATTGAGAAAAGATTAAAGGAAGCATGGTCTTTTATGGAAAATATTCTTGACCAAATAGATAAACAAATTCTGTTTTCTTTAAAACAATCATCCATACTTTTAAGTATATAAGGAAAGGAAAGTGAAATAAAAACAACTCAATTATATAAATAACCATGGGATTATAAAAATTATAAGTTTTCAAGATATAAATATCCTATAATTCCCATAAAATATATATAAACAAAATTAATCCTTAATAAGGATGAAATTGTGAAAAAAAACTCTTAACATGGGCCTGAAATCATTATTAAGTGATTATAATATCTTATATAATAAATTTAATGTCATTATTATTATATTAAAATACCATATAAATACTTATAAATCTATAAATTTTTAACTTATAACATCTTATCACCCATTCATTAATAGTCTTTCAATACCATTATCGTTTCAGGTGTTAACTACTTTGTTATTAATTCATGTTTCAATTTGGTGGTTATGGTCCTTACATATTGGGCATGGTTACATCATATCAAGAATTTTAACCGTGTAATAATTTTCATATTTAACAATTATATAACATTTTATAACAATTCATATAAATATATGATTAAAAATAAAATACATCACCATGTGGAGATGGTAAAAGACACATCCCATTCCTTAATTGATATCTTGTTGAACTATATAACAATAGTCAGGAAGAGGTAGATATGAACTATTTCTTACAAAAAATAAATAAAAAATAGATAGATGGGGAAAATAAAATTATTACAGACCCCACCTTGAACTTCTTTGAGTACCCAAAATATAAAAAATAATAGTGAAAATGGGAATCACATAAGTCTTTTTAGACACTCAAACTCCACTACGGAATAAATATCTTAGTTACCCTCTTAATCCCATGAGATTAGGATTCCAAAATCAATAATAATAGGAAACACTAAAATTAAATTAATAATATATAAATGTATTATTAGAAGAAGAAACCCTATGTTAATCCCTCCTAGAGGAACTTCTATGGAACCTCACTCAAGAAATAAGATTAAAATGATTGAGTATTGAATATATAGATAGGATCAATGATAATATATTGCATTCCTTAACTTATCTACTAGATATCTTCCCCAATTTGGAACATTTAATTGAATCTTACTTTATTCAGTTAGAAAATTTTTGTACAGATTCCATTTTGGTCCTTTGGTTTATGCATGTTATCCACAAGGAAAGGTATTATCATCAATATCCTAGGTTACACTATCTTACAATATAATTTTCATTTCAACGTTTTTCAAAATTGAAAAATTTAATGTGGAATTTTGGTTTTTGGTTTTATTCTTACATTCATCACTTTTAATAATAAATATATAGATCACGTTCTATATTATTCTTATGTGGGAACTAGTTAATCTTATATAGACTATTAAAGTGTTTATTTAAAATTGCACATATCAAATTTAATCTTATATAGATTCATTTTAATATTATAAAACTTTTAAAAAAAATTCTTTAATCTTACATAGTTATCCATGCTCTTTCATTTCTATTAGAATGTTTTTTATTCATATGTGGAATCACAAAGTCTCAGGGTATTCTTACATAACCTCTATTTATTTTTATGAATCATTTTCAATTCCATGGTCCCTCTTTTTGTTTAAAAATCACCTTCATATCAATTTAAAATTATAATTCCATTTTTTGGGTTTTGACTGAATTAATAATATATAGCAATACACGTTTTTTAATTATTATTACATTATTCTTCTAAGGCCTTGTTAATTTTTACACAATGTCTTGGTTGGACTTCTTTTATACCTGTACATCACAAAATTCCTTATTTAAGGTATTGAGATGATATATTAAAATAAAAATTTAATTAAATATTATAAAAATCATCAATATAAAATTTCTTTGATAAACTAAAAAATACCCAAAAAATTAAAAATTTCATATTCCCCCTTAAATTATAAAACCCGATGGGTATTTCTAA
Source organism: Viscum album (assembly GCA_963277665.1). Lineage (NCBI taxonomy): Eukaryota > Viridiplantae > Streptophyta > Magnoliopsida > Santalales > Viscaceae > Viscum > Viscum album. The sequence goes on along the minus strand of OY728128.1, from coordinate 1,535,808,043 downwards.
AATGAATAAAAATATAAATTTCAAAAATTTGTATTTTATATGTTCTTTTCTTGATTACTCCTAAATACAGTTTCTTACTAAAACAAAAAGGGTTTATTTTACCAATAAACAAAAATATTTCATGAAAATAAATTTGAGCAATCATATGAACAAGAAAGATCAAAGATGAAATTTATTACAATATGAAACATTCATTTCAAAATATGATACATTAGGTTTAGACTAGGTTTATTTATTTTTGTTTTGTTATTATTTTTAACCTAATCAAAAAAACAAAACACAAATATAATACCATCTAATTCAACCATGGAATAAATAAATGTATTGTACATAATTTAACAATGAAACTCATATTTTAAATATGTGCTAATACCCCAATGTTTTTGGGACATCTAAAACTTGATATGTAATTGTCTTATTACATAATAACACCTTGGATGTTTGAGAGGGTATGGCTCTGCCATCGGTACAGTGCTCATGCTTCTGCATGGGACTGCTAGCCGAGCGGTCATGCGATGGTGAAGGCTTGGAACCCAGATGTAATCGCTGGGGAGGGTTAGATCATGTAGTCTTGATTCGGGTTATTCTTATTTATGGTTTTATTTGATTGTAATGTTAGATCATGTGGTTTCTCACTTTTTCCTCAAAAGTGTTTTGATAATAAAAAAGTTAATTTTCAGTCTGTGTTACATAATAACACCTAACTATATCCCACAAAACGTTACAGATGTGATTTCCTCATTTATAAATTCCTCTAAATAATTACATGGATAAATTGCGAAACATAATAAAAGTGTGATATCAAAAACTCAAAAAGTGAAACCCCTTTTAATGGGTTATATAGGAATAGATTATAAACATTAGAGAAAACATAAACATGGATGAAATAACATATTAAGGTAAAAATACCATTTTTTCAAAAAAATAAATTTATAAGGAAACATAAATCAATGAATATGAATGTATAAAAATAAAATTACTATCCAAAAAGAAACACATATACCATGTAATAGTAATTTCAAAATATAATGTAATAATCATATGTTATAAAAATATAACATAGTAGTATTGAAAATTATAATAATATAAAAAAAATGTATGGATATAATAAGGATAATAATAGAAAAAAATATCATAAGTTAATTTTAACAACAAAACTATCATAACATTGTGTATTAAACATCACCACTAATGTCCCATAAAATAGTTTATTAGGAATCACAAAATTTGTCCCACTAAATTATGTATTTGGAATCACTACCCCCATCCTATAGTAATCTCAAGAGATATAATGTTTTTTCCACTACATGGAAGGGATATATAATTTCTGTCATACCCATAACATATTGATAAACCATAGATATGTGTTCCATAATAAATCAATCATATATCAATTTTGGTGTACCCTATAGAATGATAATGGGTTAGTAAAAGTTTCATGTGATAATGGACAAGATTTAATTAGGAATCATATCAAATGATACCTGAATATAAATCACCCATAATACACATATCTTAAAAAAATAAGGTTGAATCATGAATTATATGAAATAGTGAAACATTATGGATCTACAAGAGAAAGATTATAAAATTTAAGATAAAATATGAATAGGATTTACCTATCATTTTAGTATTATTATCATCCAATAGATTTAAAAGTATCATTAAAAGTAATTTTCAAAAGATATAGAAACATTTTTCAAAAAATTATTTTATTAATTATCATCCCAATAATGAAATTTGGAATATAAATTAAAAACAAATTTGAAAATATTGATTAAAAGATACAAAAATATACACATGTGGACAGAAAATTCATTTCACTATTTTTTACACTTTTAAAGGAATCCCACATCAATAATGGATTTATCAAATTAAAATTTTAATATCTATGAAGAAAAATTTCGTGGTTATAGAAGATATTCCATTTTTATCATTCAAATTAAGAAAATAAAACTATTTTTTATAATAAATAGTAAACACATATAATTGAAATATCAAATACAGAGGATGAGAATTCTCTCTTAACAATGTAGTATATTTATGATGTTAGAACTAAATTTATAAAGAATATTTTGGTATTAAAATGTAATTACACAATATATATATAATTTAAATTGGAATTGGAATTAATATAAAAAACATATAATAACATATTCAAATATGAAATATTACGACTTAAGAAAATGATATTCGGTTAATAAAAACCCTTCTATATTAGGTAATGTATAAACCAAAATGAAAATAATGAGAAAAAATAAAATGGTGTTGTAAATATAATGTATATTATGTAAATTATGATAATATATTTTATTTGGGATGTATATACACCATAAAAAATAAAATATGTTCTTAATAAGAATCATGTATCAAAGAAAGGAAATTGAAATTAAAGACCCTTAACATGGATTCTTATAAGGTCAAACGTGATCTAACATCCTAGATGATAAATTTTGGTTTCTTTTTCATACATATTGGAATCGTAAAAATATTTATTTTACTAAAATAAAATTATTTATAACTGAATTTTTTCAATTTATATGTCATTAATAGTTAAAACTCATTTTCGGTTGTTAATTGTACCATCTGTTTTATGCTAACTTGGGTAAGCTAGTTTTTATCCTTGACCCTAGATCACGTATTAATAACCACAAGAATTTTATTTAATATGATATAAATTAAATTTATATAGTTTTAGAGTTATAATTATAATTCATGGATGTTGTGGTAAATATTCATCAAGAGGAGAGAGAAATTATACTTTTTGTGAATGTTGAATAAATAAAAAAATAAATTTAATTAATTACTATAAAGAGGTATATTACCATTAAATAATTATAAAAATATCATAAATTTTTCATTATTACTACATATTACTAGTATTTATGTTTTCTTAACCATTAATGATGGAAATATTATAGAGTTGTTCATGTATGTTGTAAAACTAAGGAAAAAATTAACTTCTTATAAAGAATGAAGGAGTAATAATGTGTTTTCCTGTAACTATAATTCCCCATTGATAAAATACAAATGATTTAAATAACATAGTATAATCATTTTAAATATTATTTAAGAAGAGGAGGATGAAATAATATAGGGAAAAATGATTTAGGATAAGATAAAACTTATAATGAAGAGAGGAACCATCTCTTGAAAACCCTCTTATAAATTAATTATTAAGGGATTCTTGTGAGTAGGGGTGTTCATGGGTTGGTTTGGGTCAGGTTGGAGGGTTTTTGGACTTGACCGGATCAAAAAAAGTTAGGTCGGTTCTGGTCGAGTCGGGTCGGGTCGAAGAGGTATTTATGTTTGGACTTGACCCAACCAAACCCATCACGGATCAGGTTGAGTCAGGTCCACCAATTGGGTTCCTGAAAAAAAAACCTTAGACGCAGCTGGTTCATAAACCTAATAGAAAAATATCCTTTATTATCCTAATGGGGTGACCTCTCCTCCTATGAGATTTGTCTTCAATTGTGAGCGAGGAGACAAGGTCATATGAATAGCGATGAGCCAACCCATCGATGTCAAATGAAGTTGAGACCTCACACTTGTGGTGCAACATGGTGGTGTCCTCCATCCCCAGGAAGGCATAGTTTTCATACATGTACCTTAGGAAGCAGTCATCTACTTGGAGCATGATGGCGCGGGTGTAGGGGCAGAGGGTGGGGAGGCGACAGAGGGGGGCGGTGACACAGCGACCGCAATCTGGGCTGGTGGTGAGGTTGTCGTGGGAAAGGGCGTTGGTGCGGGGGGTTTCATCTTCATGTTGTAGTGGCCGAAAGATTCATACGAACACAACATAAGAAATGGTGAGGCGACTCAGTGGCAATAATGGATTATTGTGCGGGATAAGTGATGGTGGTCTTCAAACGATATCGGTTTATTTGGTTCTTGGATATGGTTTACAGGGTTTGGTGTTAGAGCCTAATAGTGATTGAAGGGAACACTAACTTGAAAGGAAAAAAACTGAAAAAAATAAGGTCGATGAGGGTGGGAGTCATCGGAGAAGCGACAGAGGGTGGGGGTCATTGGATAAGTGACAAGGGATGGGGTCATTAGAGAGGTGAAGTGGGTAGGGATCAGAGGAGAGGTGAAGGGGGTGGGGATAACGGAGATGAGGCGGCCCGACGAGGGAGTGGGTCACGACTGGAGAGGCGATAAGGGTAGTGTGGATCATGGTGTGGGTGGACTAAGTGGAGAGGAAACATAGACGAGATGAGGGGGCTCACTTTCCATGAGGAACCAGACCTGAAGATGAGGGTGGGGATCAAAGGCAGGATTTCTAGCATCACACACTGGAGGGAAGAAGTCTTCAATCTCTCATGTTTCTTGGGTCCGGTTGGGTAGTGTTTCCCAAACCAGTGAACCGACCCAACCCGATCATGACCCAAGCCAACCAACCCAACCCGTGAATATAAATTTTCACACCCGACCCCACCCAGTTGGGTCGGGTCGGGTCCATTACGTTTGGTCAGGTTTTTACACCCCTACTTGTGAGTAGAACATACCAAAAATAGAAGATTATAATTCAGAAGAAAAATATAAAATTAATTCAATATGATATTTAATTATGTCTGTGGTTTGATATAAAATGAATGGTTGGGTATTTATTGGCATGATGAGTGGATTATTTCAAATAAATAATTGATTATTTTATTTTTTCGTTATAAAAAATTATATAACGTGACCCATAATGTTCCACTATCTTTATTAATGATGAATTATGATGTTTTATTAAATTATCTTACAATTATAACCATGTTTTTTAAAGTTCATCATGCTTACAAATAAATCATATAAAATTTACCACATCATACTGTATTTCACCATTATTACCTTAATTAATATTTCTATAAAAAAATTAAATTTAACATATTACCTAATTATGAAATCCAATTTAAAAATATGGAATACATTTTAATAAATTTATCCTATATAGTGATAAAAATAAATGTTAAAATATAAATGCATAATTCTTAAAAAATTCAAAAAACATATTTTCCCACTAAATGATTTCATTATTATTAAAAACTTTTTTTATTATAATAAAATAATATTGAGATAAATTATTATAATTAAGTATTATTGATAAATTATAATTGATAAGATAAAATATATAGCACATTTAATGAATATTATTTGAAATAGATTGTATTCTAACATTAAATGATTTTATTATAATTTTCTTAAAATTATTTATTTATAAACTATCCATTCACTAAATTTATTTATTATATTTGTCAAAAAATTTATTTAATTTAATAATTAAATTTAAGAATATCATTATTTAAAATTAATAATTTGATAAAAATGAAAATGCATAAAAACAATTTCCTTAAAATATATGTTCAAAAATGAATTAGTGACATCTAAAATATTTTATTTTATGTAAAAAATATAGTATTTAGAGAAAAAATATTATTTTAACTATATACTGGTAGATAAAAATTATAATATGATTAATATTAGTATACCAAATTTCCGCAATTTCTAAATGGACATATATGTTTAATGAATACATAATTTCTATATTTCCCTTTAGCATTCCTATATAAATCCCATCATACTCCTTTCGAATCATTGATCATATTCTCTCATTTAATTTCCACATAATTTATTATATTTTTTAAAAATTATATTCATTTTACACTCATCTTTAGTAGTGCCATCAATATCAGAGATAATGATGATCAAAATCTATATCATTTAGTATTTTTATTAACATATAGTTTTATTTCTCTTAAAATGTTCCATATTATATTTAAATTATATATCTTTTATTTTTTATTTCATTTTTTATCTTTCCTTAATGGAGTAAAGGGTTTTTATCTCAATTTGGTGTTGTATTTTAGGAATGAATTCAGACAAATTGGTTTTACTTAAATAATTCTTATGTTGGTACTTATAAAAAAATATTTTGAGGAATATAATAGATAGAAAAAAATCATTCGGTCAAGGATTTGTTTATAAGGAGGTTCAAATAAGTTATTATAAAAATGAACTATAAAAGATTTATTGTATCAAAAATTATTTATAGGCAATAGCAATGAGGGATTTGTGCATCTTCCCATATTTTCTGTTTTTAAATGACATGAAAAGGTTAAGTTTCTCTTTCATAAATGACTAATTGAGATAACCAGACCAATGAACTGGTATATCACTCTAAATGATAAAAAATAATTTGAATAGGATTTTACATTAAAATAAACGGGTAAGTGTAACATAGATCATCCCATCATTGACTGAATGCATTTACTCCATTAACCAATCAATATATCATAAAAACAGAACCATTATTACTATAATGAAATAGTGTACTATGTCGGAGTGTTTATTATTTTTTATATTCAACCAATCCCATGTATTAAAATAAATCAATAGTAATATTATTAAACCAACCAAATAAAATCAAAAAAATATTCCATGGGATGAAAAAACACAAAAATAATGAACAAGTAATGATTTTTTTGAGATCAAGCTTCATTAGTAATAACCAATCACAAAAAACATGAATCCTTACAATTTTAACTACACAATTATTTTATTTTTTATTGTTATTGTTGTTGAATCATATGATCAATATACAGTATAAAAAATCCTATAAATTACCTAATCACATTACCTACAATTATTGGAGTAAAAAAACTTTATCCATGTATATTATACGAAAAATAAAATAAATATAAATATACCCCCCCCCTATAAACACAACCTCAAATTAAGCGTCCTTCAGAGATTAAAAAAAATATTTTTGTATAGGGGTATTCTATGTGACAAAACAACAAAAAGAAAAAAACTACCTATAATTAATTTAATCTGAAAACCCATTCCCCAAACTATAAAAATGACATACCTGATAATCTAGAAAAGAACACAAAATATTAATATAATGATACAATTATAAAATATTTCACAGTGAAACAAAAAAAAGGGTAAGAGGATTAAACCCCCTTAAATTACATAGTATGATTAGCATTCGAAATAAAAATATCCACCAATAAGAAATATATTCCTAATAAAATAGTCTCATCACACATATCTATTTCCTTGTAAATATATTTTGTCACAAAACCACCAACAATATAGAACCTAACATCGTAAATTTTGATCTTAAAACAACCCAAACCAAAAACCCCAACAAACCCTCTATGATGATGAAATATAGTATATGAAATCGTGCTTATATATCACATTATGAGTAAGATGGTATATATTTATGTTATAAAATATGAGGTGGTTCACCTTTCGGTATCATTCATGTAATGAATTTTTTCAATATAGGTTTCTATGTTCAAAAAAAAGGATCTCCATATAGAACCCATTAATTATTGATGAAGGAATTGACAATGAAAATGAAATCGAATAGGCTTCCCCTTGTGTATACCTTCGGATCCTTATAACAAGGAATATTTCCAATTTGTAGAGAATTTTAAATTTATATTGAAAAAAAGGAATACATGTGAAATTATTTCCCAAAATGGAGTTGCAATTTTGTGAAAAGGGAGGACATTGTCTCAATAACACCTTAATTAAAACCATATCATGGACTATGCTTTTAAGAAAAAAAATTCTTCTAAACATTATAAAAGAACTTAATTTTTTGAAATATACCATCTTTGAAACCTTTCAAAATATCATGTTTTTGGCTGCTCACCTTCTTTAAAAAAATTTCAAAATGTTGATTTAATTTGTTGAACTTTTTTTGTTTTTTTTTCTTTTGTGTGTGTCTATTTTTTATATCATTTTTTATATTTTATGTGGTATCGGGTTCCTCATATCCAGTAATCGCATAATACTAAAATATTTATAATAAAACATTATTAACAATACATCATTCTTAATAGTAATAAAGTTAATAATTTAATTATTATAAATTAATAATTTAATTAATAATAATTAATAATGTCACTCATAATAAATAATATATTGATTGATAGTAATTATTATTAATATATACTACATATTTTAGGGGTTGTAATCAAAGTATACTATATACACACTAAAGGGGTTATAATTGAGACATGTTATCCCTCTCACCAAAAGGAATGAACTAAAAAACACTTAGAGATAAATTATTTAAAGAAACCGTACTAAAACGGGACATGATATCAAATAATAATCACATAAGAAAAATATTATTAATGTAATTAATAATAATCATTAAAAAGTAATCATAATATTTTATTTAAAATGTTTTTAACAACCATTAGTCTTCTACATACTATTAATATATAATACATAACATAATAAATATTAATTATTTATTTATTTCATGTAATATAATTTATAATTAATTAATGGTTTACTCAATAGTAATTAGTAAATAGTAATTTCGTAATATTTAATTATTTATAAATATCAAATTAATAATTATTTGATAATGTAATTATTAAAAATTATTCATGTAATTGTTCTAGAATTTTTAAATCAATGAGTATAGATGAACTACAGTCATGACCTCAAAATTTTATTTGAAAATAAAAAAATAAAAAAAACATTAATAATGTACTTAATAACATAATTAATATTGAAAATAATAATTTATTTAATAAACTAATTACAAATAATAATTAATACTAATATAATTTGTATAATTTGTTGTTATTAGTTATAAAATGTATTTAATATCATAATTAAAAATGTTATTAAAATTAAATATCAACAATTATTATTAATAATTTAATTAATTAAAATTAACCATATCAGAGATAAAATGATTAATAATTTAATTATTATTAATAAATTTATTAATAATTATTTCTAAGTACATTATCATAAAAATATTAATATTAATTACAATATTGATTATAAAAATTACATTACTACTACTAATTAAATTTATAGTATTATTTTTATTAATTATTAGAAGAATTTTATTTGTGGGTTGTTAGTCAGTGAATCATGTCCCGAACACGGGTATGATTATTTGTAATCCCAAAAATAAAAAAAAAATATTTAAAATATTCTTATTATCGTTATTTTAATCATAATTGAAGAGAATAATGGTGATAGCAATCATGCTCATGATAAACCTCAAACCTGAATTTCTAATGTGAATTCTAGGATGAAATATATCAAAATCAGTGGTCCCACGGAGCTTTTCCAATAGTCATCGAAAATATACATTTTTTCAAATAGAGAAAATGAGGACATATCCAATATTGATGATGTTACTAAGAACATTGTTGGAATATCTTTCCACAACAAATCATTTTTTATGGAAAATGGTGTTTCAATAATTAGATTAACAATAAAGGTAGTGATGCTCATGTCATTTCTAATCATAATTCTCTATTTAAAAGAACTAAATTTGTCCAAACTATATTAATGGAAGGATAAATTTACTCAGTGATTAAAAACCATGTAATTTTGGCTTCCTTTTTCAGAAAATGTCTCCTATTTAGGATTCTTGAACTTGAAACTTATTTTTTTGACATGGTCACTTCCACAAATTCTATACCTATGATGTTTTGAAGAGATGAGTTTAGTGGTTAATTCAATCTCCATCAAACCATGTAATATTTATATCTAGGAAATATCTGTGAACATTAATATATTTAATTATAATAATACTCATCCTCAAATCTAGATAAAAAGCGTATTACTTATTTAGACATACTAAAACTCAAAAAACATATCATAATTCCACATACAAAGTTCTTTTCCAATTATTGTGGACAAAGAAATTTAATTTCATCACATTAGAAACATTTTTCAAATACTCATTCAAGTATATATTCAACCTCAATTGAAATAGTTATTTTAACTACAACCATTTTTTACAATACTGAGGTTTGAGAATGAAAATTTTCTATATTTTTGTTCTAAATAGAATTCAATTAATTCATTTATTTTATTATAATTAAAAGTAAATATCTTTTTTTTTATTTCCCTTTTTCGTAAATTATTGTATAATCATAAAAAAGTTCATATGTAGAATAGATTTTTTGTTACGAAGTAAGGAGAAGAAGATAGAGAATATTTGAAAGATCATAGTGTTGATGTAAATACTATTGGTGATTGTATGTTATAGGGAAATTTATTTATACTATTTATGAAAATTTAAATCAAGATTATAAAACCTTGAAATTTTATGAGAAATATTCTTTTTAATTTTATTGATGTCTTGTTTTGTATGATACACCAATATTATATTGCGCTATACGCAACACCTAATTAGCTTGCAGTATGCGCAACACTATTATTGGCTAGTTTTACACACAATTTCAAGTTGTTTTGATAGAATTTAACACCGAATATAGATTTTGTTCAATGAAATAATATTATATTGTTTCATATACAAAACCAAAGGAATATTTCATGAAACACTGACTTGGATTACGTTACATGCAAGAGATACCTTCCTCAACAGCCCGTGTTGTATGCAATACCGACTTTCACTAAACAACGATATATTGTTATAATATTATTATGAACATTCCTTTATGAATATTATTAACCAAATTTTTAATTTATAACATTATCATTCATCTTAAACATATTCTAGAACATGGTATGAGAACAAAATTAAATTTTCAGATAAAAGAAGTATATTTTAAAAAATGCAGTTTTGTCACCTTTTGATGGCTTAACCATTTTAAATATAATTTTTGAAAATTTTATGAGTAAAATTTTACAATTTAAAATTCTTCTATTGAATCATTATATAAAAATTTAAATTGGATAAATTTTTTACATTATTCTAATAACCTTCATACTTTGATGAATATTAAAAATACAGTAAATTTTAAATAAAAACAACCTTTTTCATTGAGATAATTTTATGGTTAAATTATAATATTGAATGGTTTTAAAGAATAAATAGAATATATTTTTACCATTTAATATAAGTTATGTATTTATCATTAATTTTACATTGAATTCACAGGTAATAAAATTTCAATCTTTTTCAATGTTTTAAATTTTAAAACATGTTTTCACAACAACGTGATTATTTTTAAATTAATTACTGCAACATTTGTGTTTTCAATTTTGAAAAATGGATTCCATATTTGGAACTAGTATGTCCAAATTATGTTAATATGAAACTTTTTTTTTCACCGTTATGAATAGTAACTATGGTAAATTTTATTTACCATAGTTAAAGGTAAAGCGTGTAACTAAAGGGTAAATATAATATTATAAAATTACTCTAACACTTGTTTTAATATAATTGGATGATTATACTTCTTCATCAGATATAATTTGGTTGAACTTTTATCTATTTGAACCCACTTGGATGAGATTAATACCTTTAATTTATTTTATTTAAAGGAAAGTGAAATATGTCTCACTCAAACTTTAATAATTAAATTATTCTTAATATAAGATTAAACAGAATATAAATTCAAATATAAAGACTCGTTTGAATTATAAAAATATTTTATTTATCATGGTAATTTATTTTTTAATTTTTAAGAAATATATAATTATCTTAATAGCTTATACATTAATGATGCACAAATTATTTATTAAGTGAAAAATCAAAAATAAGGTTTTTATTAAAACAATAATACGGATAAAAAGTACCAAAAACTTCACCAAACCGTATTTTCAAGTATTTATAAACCATAAGCATCCTAGGGTCTACTTTTGGATGATTTAGAGCCTTATAAAACATATTATAACATTTATATATTTTTATTTTAAATGATGTCAATGTTTCCACATTCATAATTTAATAACGCTAACATTTTAAAATTATGTTGTATTATAATATAAATTATAATAAAAGTGTCATTATTAAATATATTAGATTTATCTTCATCATAGTATTTTATTTTTAATTTTTTATGCAACAAATAAGTATATTAAATAACTATACAAAAATGTTGTAGTAATTATTTTATTAAGAGAAATATTAAATAAATGGTTTTAACAATATTAAAAAAATATTATATTAACTAATTAATGTGATAAAAAAATTTATAGAATAATATGACAGATTATGAATCTATTGAATATTTTTTTTGACTCTATAATCTATTTGGAATTTATTTAAATTCATATAATTAAATAGTGTCAAAATTGACACTATTGATATTTTATAAAAATAACATATTTTTAAATTGATTAAAAATCAAAAAAAAATTAAAAATTAAAAATTAAAATGTATATGGTATAACATGTCATAAAGTATCTAATTATGGATAATTAATAACACATAATTATGTATTTATAACCATTTAAAATTTTGAATATTATTACCACAAATAAAATGAAATAGATTAAATGAGGACAAATCAAAATGATAAGATTTAAAATAAACTAAAAACATGTCTAAATTTGATTTTTTGATGATATTATAACCTTTTCTTATCTCATATTCTAATTTTAGTCACTTTGGAAGTTTTGAATTGGGTTTTGAGTTTATTATAAATTAATATTTTGGAGTTTTCCAAAAGTGCCCCCTCTACTCTCTTATAAAAGGGAACCTCCTCCCTCTCCTCTTCACTCAATTTTGATCCTTCAAGATCGGTCAACCCCTGAAAATTCCTATTTTCAGCCTCTGTAGTTACATTATAGAAGTTCTGGTATTCTTTAAAGACAAACTCTAGTGCCCTAAGAGGAATTTTAAAGGAGGCACTTCGAGGAAGAGGTAACATCTTCTACCGATTCTTTCAAATTTATTTCTTCTTCTACTTACTCTTCATTATTTGTTTATTTATAAAGTAATAACATCAGTATCACTAATATACTTATATGTTATTAAAATATTACAAAACCTTTTTTCACCGTCTATCCATCCTACTAAAAATGAAATCATTGCGCGTGCGTACGTACGGAATACCATTTCTACATCGTTGTGTAATTTTTTTTATCACCAATATACATGGATGGTTATAATGATGGAACAAATTACAATATGTGATTATTTTAATGTTATATTGATTCTGAATTATTATAAACCACACACTTCAATACAATTCCACATTCATGGGAATGTCGTGTGTACATACGGCCTTCCGTCTCCACGATGTGATGTGATTCGTTCTACATGATCTTCATTGAAGAATAATTATATAAATTAATTTAATGAATAAACATGTTATATATTACACTAATAAAATTATTTAAATGATATTTATATAACCTAAAAAGCGGAATAATAATTTATTTGATAAAAACATGCATTAGAATATAGATCAGTTAACACCCGAAAAACCAGTAACAATGAAATGTTACTAATAAATTGATAAAAATATGACCATATATGATATCATAACAATGAATACAATTTAAAAATAAGTCAATGAAATTATTTAAATCATTATTATAGTGGTTCATATATGTATAAAGAATATCAAACGTAAGTTAAGGGATTATTTTGTCTCACTTTTATTTTGTGAGACATATGCCTTAATCAGAATCTATATCATTTGTATGGTGTTTATGCTTCCCATGAATGCTTTATGATTTTTACTATGAAGTAAAAAGATATTTACATATGCACGTAATTTTCTTTATTTTATGACACGTATGATTCCACTGATCATAAATGGTAAGGGATAATTTTTCAATCTCATTTTTATCCGAGATTGTTTATTCGTAAGTATTTACTAGGGTTATATTTATCATCCATGTCCATGTCTTCTAAAACTATTTTCATCAAATGTTTACTATTCTTCCATGTATTTTTAAAGCCATTTTTACCCTTTTTTTACTTTTACCACATGGTATGGAAAGACTCATTATTTTGTTTACCATATGATGTACTTTTTTATTTTTCCTCTAAAAGTACGAGGAGAATGTTTTTTTATCTTATAAGGCATGAACTGATTTTTAAGGTTTCATAAAAAATTATTTCTAGGAAGCATATTCTACCATATTTCATTACTATTTTCAACAAAACTCATTTATTTTAAAATTTAATTTCATTTGGAGGAAGGAAAATGATTTTGAATTAGAAAGGATATTTTCCTCAAGAATTAATTTCAACTGTTTTATCAAAACTATTTTCCATCTAAGATGACATTCATTAATATGGATATGTTTCATGTATAATGTATATAGTATTTAGATGGTTTTATTTTTTTTATGATGAAATTATATCCATTTTTTTATATGGATTATGTTATTATGGGATTATGTATATGAAACCCATTTTATTCATTGGGTTATGATGAATGATTTATGTTTATTTTGTGGCATATGAAAGATTGATTTCATAATGAGATGGGTGGGACCTATATCTCCCTCCAATGAATTTGGTAAATATTTATATCTCCTTAGATAGACATGGCCGGAATGGAAAGTAAATCTGGTTTAGTATTATAGGGCTGGAACAATAAGTAAACCCAGCTCAGTAAGGGACTTTGTCCACTGTGATGGTCTTGGATACAATGCCTTGGCTACTATGTAAATCATATCATGTGCTTAAGTATTCTGAAAAAGTAATGTAATGTCTATGTATGTCAAGCTAGGGCCTGTTATAGTCAGTATCAGAGGAATGGTTTAGTTAACTTTTGGAAACTAGGATAACAAAACTTTTGTGAGATCCCTAGTGATATTTCTAAGTTATGTCTAGGGATGTCCATAAGGTTAAGTATAAATTATAGGTTACAATCCTAGAATTATGATAAAGATCTTTAATGACCTAGGATTAAACCTAAGATTTTAGATATTGAATGTACTCCCCCTTGATTATGTTGTTTTCCTAGTATGAATTTTTCCTTTCACAATATTCTTTTTGTGTTTTAGATAATGACTAGAACCCGAAAGAATTGTGTTAATGATCAATGAACAGGGAAATGCAATGATTGTCATCTTGAACAACAAAATGTTATGGGAAATGGAGTGAAAATTTTTATTTCTATACTTACACAAGTTATGAATCATTTTGGACTTCCACAGGAGCAAAGAAGGGAACAATATTCTATTGAGTCCTTCATGAGGCAACACCCACCTTCTTTCAGTGTGTCTTCTGATCAACTTATTGCTGAACAATGAATCAGTTCCACTGAAAAGATATTTTCCATACTTCACTGTGCGGAACATGAAAAATTCATTCAAAATTTTTACCATTTAGAAGGTGAAGTAGACCAATGGTGGACTCTAATTAAGAATACAAGGCCCCAAGATGAAATTAAATCCATGGAATGGGATGAGTTCACGATCTTATTTTTCAATAAGTACCTTCCTCTTATTCTTCGAATGAAGATGTAAAATGGGTTCCTTGAGCATAAGTAATAGGATGATGAACTTTTTGGTATATATGAAGTGAATTTTACAAGGCTTTCAAGGTATGCATCTGGATTAATAATCCAACCTGAAAGTAATGTTGATCGATTCTTCAATGGATTAAAACCATGTCTTCAAAAGGAATTATCTATAAGAGACTTCAGTAGCTATGAAGAGATGGTACGTTGTGCTATCAAGGTAGAACTGGAAGTTGGTGTTACATATCCTTCTCATGGTTTTTACAAGAAACAAAAGATGGAGTTCTTGGAAAAATCTCAAAATAATGGTGAAAAGAATATGAATGTTTCGTAATGCTCAAAGTGTGGAAAGAAGCATAGTGGAGGTTGTCTTAAAGGGAATAGAAAATGATTTAAGTGTGGAAAAAAGGTCATCGAGCAGTTGAGTGCTGAAGTAATGGGAAAAAAGGTAGCTAATCATGTGAACATATAAAAGACTACAGAGAATGCACCACCAACACTTCAATGCATCTAGTGCAGGGAAATGGGGAATTATGCTAACTAATGTCCTAATCCAAGGGTTAATGATGATCGACATCAAAAACCTCTTAACAAAAAGGATAGAGGGAAGTCACATGCACTCACTATTGGCGATGTTGAATATGAAAATGAAGTGGTGAAATGATTAAGTGTTTATGTAATGGGATTCCTAAATAGGGTTGTGGAATCTCATTTATAGTATTGTGGAATATTAGAATATCTATATATTTTTATATTGTGTTTTTCAATAATTATATGGTACCGGTAACCATGAAAAGTGATTGAAATATTTTTGGAAAGTCGATGATATGTGCATAATGAAAGGATATGGAGAAAATAATATGTTGGATATTATTAATGAGCTCGTGACTCATATAAGGACAAAGTGATATCATGGTTTGAGTATTTATAATTTTTGGTGTTTTGGTATGTGGAATGAGTTAACTTTTGATAGCATTCATGTGTTCACTATGGTTCTATGGTAATTCATGATTTATAAATACACGATTAAGTTATTCACATGCTTCGAATGTGACCAACAAGATATATCCTATGATATATGGGGGATAAATGATGGTATTCACAAGCTTGATATATGACCTTTCGAGTAATCATTTTCTTTATATGGTGAGTTTGGACAGATTTATTTTGGATATGCATAAAGGTTGGAATGGATTATGTTTGACAATAGATAGTATTGTTTAAGGCTAGAACAATTTTTTATTTTATTTCTGGAATGTTATAATGGTTTAGTTTTAGAAAAAGGACAACACGCAGGACATGCGACAACCCATCGCGTCAGACAAGGATGTGAGAATTGAACCCACAACCGAAGTGCAACAAGCCTTTATCACCTACCACTATCCTACATGAAGTCCCTGGTTATTATAAATTAGTTTTATTTTATTAGTTGGTATGATAGAGGAAGTATAAGTCCATTTGTGGAATCCTATATGGTTAATATCACAATAGATGGACTTATGTATATTTAACAATTTTTTCTAACCTTTTTATGATAAAGACAGTTGAAAATACCAATCATTCTATCGCATGATCTGCTAACACTTAAAGAATAAAAAATTCAACTTCATTTCATTAAATAAGAAATGATGTGGAAATTTTTCATGGAATGACCAACGATGATGTTACACTAAAATCAAGTAAGTATTTCTCTTGGAGGAAAAATTCATCAACATTAGGGAAGTCATCATGAAAACCAAAAACTTTTTCCTAGTAACCTTATATCTGATGAATCATATGGTACCTTAGATAATCACAAATTAATGGATTTTTGATTCCTGGATTTTTCACAGCCATGTTCCCTACCACTCTCCATCAGAACTTGATGGTTAGATTTCTCTTCCATATCAGTGTTTTCACCTATGTTATCCTATGTGGAAACCCAATGATGAGTTAATTTGGGTAACTATTATATTTCTTACTTTACTTTTTAAAATTAAGTTTTAGTATTCCTTTTTATGTTGTGGGTTTCTATGAAAGAAACTTTCATGTATTAAACCATTTATAACCCCGATGAATTTCGAGGGAGAATTTCATTTTAAGGGGGGTAGAATGTAACACCACTAAATTTTATGAGAAATATTCTTTTTAATTTTATTGATGTCTTGTGTTGTACGCTACACCAATATTAGCTTGTGTTATACGCAACATCGTATTAGCTTTCAGTGTATGCAACACTATTAATGGATGGTTTTAAGCACAATTTCAAGTTCTTTTGATAGAATTCATCACTTAATATAGATTTTTTTCAATGAAATAAGATTAGATTTTTTTATATTCAACACCAAAAGAATATTTCATGAAACTCTAACTTGGCTTGCATTACAAGCAAAAGCGACCTTCCTCAATAGCGTGTCTTGTAAGAAAAAATGAGATTCAATAAACAACGATATATTGTTATAATATTATTATAAACTTGACATTATGAATAGTATTAAACACATTTTTAATTTTATAACATTATCATTCATCTTATACATATTCTAGAACATGTTATGAGAACAAAATTAACTTTTCGGATAACAGAAGTATTTTTCAAAAAATGCAGTTTTGTCACCTTTTGATGGCACACCCATTTAAAATATAATTTTTGACAAGTTTATGAGTTCAATTTGACAAATTAATCGTGTTCTTTTGAATCAGGATATAAAAATTTACATTGGATAATTTTTTGACATTATTCTGATAATTTTCATATTTTGATGAAAAGTAAAAATACATTACATTTTAATTAAAAATAACTTTTTCCATCGAGATAATTTATATGGTTGAATTATAATATTTAATGGTTTTAAAGTATAAATAGAATATATTTTTACCATTTAATATAAGGTATTTCCTTATCATTAATTTTACATTGAATTCATAGGTAAAAACATTTCAATATTTTTCAATGTTTTAAATTTTAACACTTGTTTTCTCAACAATAAGATTAATTTTAAATTAATTACTGCAAATTTTGTGTTTTGAAGTTGGAAAAAATAGAATCCATATTTGGAATTAGTAGATTCAAATTATGTTAATAGGATACTTTTATTTTTGACCATTACGAATAGTAACTAATATAAATTTTATTTACCATAATTAAAGGAAAATTGGGTAATTAAGGGTGAAAATAAAATTATAAAATTGCCCTAATACTTGTCTTAATATAATTGGATGAGTATAATTCATCCTAAAATATAATTGGGTTGAAATGTTATCTATTGCAAACCACTTGTATGAGATTAAGATCTTTATTTTATTTTATTTAAAGGAAAGTGAAATATGTCTCACTCAAACTTTAATAATTAAATTATTTTTAATATAAGGGTAAAAGGAATATAAATTAGATAATAAATACTCATTTTAAATCTAAATTTTTTTTATTTATCATTGTAATTTATTTTTAATTTTTATGAAATATATAATTGCCTTAATAGCTTATACATTAATGATACAAAAATTATTTATTTAGTGAAAAGTCAATAATATTGTTTTTATTAAAATAATAATACCCATAAACATGACCAAAAACTTGACCAAAACTTATTTTTTGAGCATATATAAGACATAATAATCCAAGGTTCTACATGTGGACCATTTAGATCCTTAAAAAAGATTATGACGTTTATATTATTTTATTTTAAATGATGTCAAAGATGGTACCTTCATAATTTAATTAAGATAACATTTTAAAAGTAGATTGTTTTAGAAGATAAATATGACTAAATTTTTTCTTTGAAATATATTATATTTATCTTCATAATTCTATTTTATTTTTAATATTGATGCAAAAAATAAGTATATTAAATAATTATACAAAAATGTTGTAGTAATTATTTTATTAAGAGAAATATCAAATAAACAGTTTTAAAAATATTAAAATATATATTATATGAACTAACTAAATGTTCTAAATGAATTTCATAGATTAATATTACATTTTTAGAATCTATTAGATATTTTTTTGACTCTATCATCTGTTTAAATTTTATTTAAATTCATATAAATAAATAGTGTCTAAATAGAAACTATTGATACTTTATAAAAATAACATATTATTAAATTGTTTAAAAATTACAAGAATGATTAAAAAATTAAAAACTGATATTTTTATTGTCTAAAATATCATAATGTATCTAATTATGTACAATTCAAAACTCCTAAGTATTTATAACCATTTAAAATTTATAATATTATAAACACAAATAAAATTAAATAGATTAAATAAGGATAAATCAAAATAATAGGGTTTAAAATAAAATAAAATCATGTCTAAATTTGAGTGGTTGATGATATTAAAACCCTATATTATCTCATATTAGAATATGATACACAATGGAAGTTTTTATATGGGGTTTGAGTTTATTATAAATTAATATTTTGGAGGCTTCCAAAAGTGCCCCTCTACTCTATTATAAAAGGGCACATCCTCCATCTCCTCTTCACAATATTTTGAGCCTTCATGCTTGGCCATCCCCTGTCAATTACAATAATCTACCTCTATAGTTACACTATATATGTTTAGGTATTCTCTAAAGACAAACTCTATTTCCCTAAGAGTAATTTTAAAGGAGGCACTTCGAGGAAGAGGTAATATCTTCTACCAATTCTTTCAAATTTATTTCTTCTTCTACATTCTCTTATTTAATTGTTTCATTTTAAAGTAACAACAAAATTATCACTAATATACGGATATGTTATTATAAATATTAAGCAACCCTATTTCACCTTCTATCCATCCTATGAAAAATGAAATCACCGCGTGTGCGTACGTACAGAATACCATCTCCACATTATGGTGTAATCTTTTTTTCATCACCAACATACATGGATGGGTATAATGATGGAAACAATTACTATATTTGATTATTTTAAAGTGATATTTATTCTGAAATATTATACTTCATAAAATTCAATACACTTCCTTAATCATGGGAATGATATCATCGCTCGTGCGTACGTACAGCCTACCGTCTCCACGATGTGATGTGATTCGTTCTACATGATATTCATTGAATAATGATTATATAAATGAATTTAATGAATAAATATGATATATATTATAATAATACCATTATTTAAATGATATATCAATAACCTAATAAGAGTAATAACAATTTATTTGAGAAAACATGCATAACAAAATAAAGGAGTTAACACCCGAATAACGAGTAACAATGAAATGTTACTAATAAATAGATACAAATATGACCATATATTATATCATAACAATGACTATGATTCTTTAATAAGTTGATTAATTTATTTAAATCATTATATAGAAGTTTTGGATACGTATAAAGTATATCAGACCTATGGTAATGGATTATTTCGTCTCACTTTTATTTCTGGGAGACATATGACTTAAACAACACATATTTCATTTGTATGGTGTTTATGCTTCCCATGAATGTTTTATTATTATTATTATTATGAAATATATTATATTTAAATATGAATGTAATTTTCTTTATTTTATGACCCATATGATTCCACTTATCATAAAAGGTAAGGAATAATTTTTTAATCTCATTTTTATCAGAGATTGTTTTTTTGTAAGTATTTACTGGGGTTATATTTATCATCCATGCCCATGTATTATAAAAATGTTTTCATAAAATGATTACTATTATTAGATGTATGTTTATAGTCATTTTTACCCTTTTTTAATTTTACCACTTGGTATGGAAGGACTATTTCTTTTGATTACCATACGAGGTACTTTTTGACTTTTCTAGTAAAAGTACGAGGAGAAGGTTTTTTTAACTTATACAGTATGAAAGCATTTTAAGATTTCATAAAAAATTATTTATATTAAGCATATTCTAAAATATTTCATGACTAGTTTCAAAAAAAATCATTTATTTTAAAATTTTATGTCATTTGGAGAAAAGAATATGACTTTGAAGAAGAAAGGATGGTTTCCTCAAGAATTCATTTCATGTGTTTTATCAAAACTATTTTCCATCTAAGATGAAATTATTTAATATGGACATGTTTCATTTATAATTTACATATTATTTACATGGTTTTATTATGTTTCTAATGAAATTATATCCATTTTTCTATATTGATTATGTTGTGATAGGATGATGTATATGAAACCCATTTTATTCATTGGGTTATGATGAATGATTTGTGCTTATTTTGTAGAACATGAAAGAATTATTTCATTATGAGATGGGTGGGACCTATATCTCCCACTAATACATTGGGTAAATATTTATATGTTATTAGATAGACATTTCTAGAATGGAAAGTAAATCTGGTTCATTATTATATGGCTGGAACGGCAAGTAAACCCGGTTCAGTAATGGACTTTGTCCACTATGATGGTCTTATCAGAAATTCCTTAGCTACTATGGAATGAATATCATGTGCTTAATGGTTTTACACAATTAAATTTTTTATTACCATGCTATCTTATCATGATTTATGTTCCTTTATGATCTATGCCTTACGTACTGCCATGATTTATTTCACAACTCAATATTTTTATTTTCAAACATTATGTTCATCCTTTTAAGTTCAAATGTATATGGTTTGATTTATTTTCTTCATGATTACCCTTATGGAGTATTTGAGCTCACCCTTAATATGTTTTATTTTCCCCTATATATAATTAAAGCTTTTAGAAAAGGAATCAAAAGGGAAATATCTTTATGGGAGAAGTTGAAGATCTTTCACCATGATTAGAAGATTATTTACCGAGTTTCCAATGACACTAAACTATTATGGTCCTTGGGTGTCTCTTTTTTTATGTATTAATTATTCTGGAAAATTAAGGTAATGTCCATGTACATCAAGCTAGCATCCGTTATAGTTGGTATCAGAGGAAAGGTTTAGTTAACCTTTCGAAACTAGGATGTGAAAAATTTAGTGCATCCCTAGAGATATTTCCATGTTATGTCTAGGGATTTTTATAAGGTTAAGTATAAAGTATAGGTTACAATCCTATAATTATGATAATGATGTAGAATGACCTAGGATTAAACCTAAGATGTTCGAAATTGAATTTACACACCCTTGATTATGTTGTTTTCCTAGTATGATTTTTTCCTCTCACACTATTCTTTTTAGGTTTTAGATAATGCCTGGAACCCGAAGGAACCATGTTAATGATCAATGCATGGGGAAATGAAATGATTGTCCTCTTGAAAAACCATTGTTATAGTAAATGGAGTGAAAAATCCTATTTCTATGCATACAGAAGCTATGAATCATTCTGGACTTCCACATGAGCTGAGAAGGGAACAATATTCTATTGGGTCCTTCATAAGGCAAGACCACCTTCTTTTAGTGGGTCTTATGAGCCAATTGTTACTGAACAATAGATTACTACCATTGAAAATATATTTTCTATAATTTATTTTTCAGAACATGAAAAATTCATTCTGTTTGTTTACCGTTTAGAAGGTGAAGCATACTGGTGGTGGACTCTAAATAAGAATGTAAGGCACTAAGATGAAATTGAATAAATGGAATGGGATGCGATTAAGAACTTATTTTTCCGTACGTACATTCCTCGTATTCTTCGAACAAATATGGAAATTGAGTTCCTTGAGAATAAGCAAAAGGATGATGAATCTATTGGTATATACGAAGTGAATTTTACAAGGCTTTCAAGGTATGCATCTGGATTTATAATCCAACCTGAAAGTAAAGTTGATCAATTCTTCGGTGCATTAAACCCATGTCTTTGAAAGACATTATCTATAAGAGACTTCATTGGATATGAAGAGATTGTGTGTTGTGATATCAATGTAGAACTGGAATTTGGTGTTACATATCCTTCTCATGGTTTTGACAAGAAATGATAGAAGGAGTTCAAGGAAAAATCTCAAAACAATGTTGAAAAGAAGATGAATGTTTCGTTAAGCTCAAAGTGTGAAATGAAGCGTAATGGAGATTCTCAGAAAGGGACTAGAAAAAGTTTTAAGTGTGGAAAAGAGGGTCATCGAGTATTTGAGTGTGGAAGTAATGGGAAAAGGTAGATAATTATGTGAATAGAGAAAAGACTACAGAAAACACACCACCAACACTTCAATGCTACAAGTGGAGGGAAATGGGTCATTATGCTAACCAATTCCCTAATGCAAGGGTTAATGATGATTGAAATCAACAACATCTTAAGGAAAATGATAGAGGGAAGTCACATGCGATCACTATTGGTGATGTTGAATATGACAGTGAAGTTGTGGAATGATTAAGTGTTTATATAACAGGATTCTCAAATAGTGTTTTGGAATCTCATTTATAGTATCGTGGAATATTGGAATATCTATGTATTGGTTTTTTGTGGTTTTCAATAATTATATGGTACCGGTAACCATGAAATGATATCGACATATTTTTGGAAAGCAGATGATATGTGCATAATTAAGTGATAAGCAGAAAATAATATGTTGTATATTATTAATGAGCTCGTGACTGATATTAGGAAAAAGTAATATCATGGTTTGAGTATATATAATTTTTGGGATTTTGGTATGTGGAAATTGTTAACTTTTGACAGAATTCATGTTTTCACTATAGTTCTATGGTAATTCTTGTTTCTAGAATACATGATTAAGGTATTCACTTGTTTTGAATGTTACAAAAAACATATATCTTATGATATATAGGGGATAAATGATGGTGTTCACATTCTTGTTATATGACCATTCTAGTAATCATTTTCTTTATACTGTGAGTTTGGATAGAAGAAATTTGGAAAAGCCTAAAGGTTGGAATAGATTAATTTAGACATCAGATTTTAATTTTTTGGGCTGGAACATTTTTCGATATTATTTATGGAATGTTATAATGGTGTAGTTTTTGAAAAAGGAAAACTCACACAACGGGAGACAACCAATCGTGTCAGACAAGGCTACAAGAATTGAACACATAACCGATGTGTGACAGGACTTTATCACCTACCACTGGCATATATGAAGTCCCAGTTTAGTAAAAATTATTTTTATTTTATTAAGTGGTATGATAGATGAAGTATAAGTCCATTTTATGAATCATATACTGTTAATATCACCATAGATGGACTTATTTATATTTAATAATTGGTGCTAACGTTTTTGTGATAAAGAATGATGGAATGACTTATCATTCTATCGGATGATCTGCTAACTCTTCAAGAATGAAAAATTAAACTTCATTTTTTAAATAAGAGAGGATGTGGAAATTGTTCATGGAGTGACCAAAGATGATATTACACTGAATTCAAGTAACTTTTTCTCTTCATGGAAAAATTCATCATCATTAGGGAAATGATCTTGAAAACCAAAAACATTGTTCTAGTTCACTCATATCTGATTAATCAGATGGTATCATAGATCATCACAAATTTATGGCTTTGATATTGTTGGATTTTTCCTAGCCATGTTCCCTGCCACTCTCCATTAGAACTTGATGGTTAGACATTCATTCATATCCATGTTTTTACCTATGTTCTCCTATGTGGAAACCCAGTGATGAGTTAATTTGGGTAACCTATAGACTTCTTACTTTACTCCTTATAATTATTTTTTTGTATTCCTTTTTATGTTGTGGGTTTCTATGAAAGAAACTTTCATTTATTAAACCATTTATAACCCCTGATGAATTTCAAGGGTGGAATTCATTTTAAGGGGGGTAGAATATAGCAACCTAAAATTTTATGAGAAATATTATTTTTAATTTTATTGATTTCCTATATTTTACAGTACACCAATATTATCTTGCGCTATACGCAACACCATATTAGCTTGCAGTATACACAACACTATTATTGGACAGTTTTACGCACAATTTAAAGTACTTTTGATAAAATTCAACATTGAATATAGATTTTGTTCAATGAAATAAGATTATATTATGTTATACGCAACACCAAAGTAATATTTCAGGCAACACTGACTTGTCTTGCATTACACGCAAAAGTGACCTTCCTCAACAACGTGTGTTGTACGCAATACCGAGTTTCACAAAACAACGATATATTGTTATAATATTATTATGAACATGCCATTATGAATAGTATTAATTTTTTTTTAATTTTATAACATTATAATTCATCTTACATGTATTCTAGAGCATGGTATGAGAACCAAATTATTTTTTCGGATAAAAGAAGTATTTTTCAAAAAAATGCAGTTTTGTCTCCTTTTTATGGTGCACCAATTTTAAATATAATTTTCAAAAAGTTTATAAGTTCAATTTGAAAAATAAACTTCTTATTTTGAATCATAATATAAAAATTTACATTGGATAAATTTTGGACATTATTCTGATAACCTTCATGTTTTGATGAATAGTAAAAATACAAAAAAAATTAAATAAAAATAACTTTTCTAATTGAGATAATTTATATGGTTAAATTATTATATTTAATGGTTTTAAAGTACAAATAGAATATATTTTTACCATTTCGTATAATTTATGTAATTTTCATTAATTTTACATTTAATTCATAGGTACAAACATTTCAATCTTTTTCAATGTTTTAAATTTTAAAACCCGTTTTCTCAACAACAGGATCAATTTTAAATTAATTACTGCAAATTATGTGTTTTTAATTTGGAAAAAATGGATTCCGTATTTTGAATCAGTAGGTCCAAATTATTTTAATAGTCTACTTTTATTTTTGAACATTATGAATAGTAACTACGGTAAATTTTATTTACCACAATTAAAGGTTTATCGGGTAATTAAAGATAAAAATAATATTTTATATTACCCTAACACTTGCATTATTATAATTGGATGATTATAATTCATCATAAAATATACTTTGGTTGAAATTTTATCTATTGGAACCCAATTGTATTGGATTATGACCTATAATTTATTTTTATTAAAGGAAAGTGAAATATGTCTCACTCAAACATTAATAATTAAATAATTTTTAATGTAATGTTAAACAAAATTTATATTCTATTATAAATACTGATATTAATGCTAATTTTTTTTATTTATCATGGTATTTTATTTGTAATTTTTAATAAGTATATAATTACCTTAATAACTTATACATTAATGATGCAAAAATTATTTATTTAGTGAAAAATCAATAATATTGTTTTTATTAAAGTAATAAAACCCATCAAAAGGAAAAAAACTTGACCAAACCTTATTGGTCAAGTATATATAAACCATAATAATCCAAGGGTCAACTTTTGGACCATTTGGAGCCTTATAAAACAGATTATGACATTTATATTATTTTATTTTAAATGATGTCAAAGTTGTCACCTTCATAATTTAATAAAGATAACATTTTAAGAGTAGGATGTTTTAGAAGATAAATTAGACTAAAAGTGTTATTATGAACTATAATAGATTTATATTCAACATAGTATTTTATTATTAATTTTTATGTAACAGATAAGTATATTAAATAATTATACAAAACTGTAGTAGTAATTATTTTATAAAGAAAAATATCAAACAAATGGGATTAAAAATATTAAAATAAATATTATATGAACAAATTAATGTGCTCCACGAATTTTTTAGATGTATATGAAATTTTATGAATCTATAAAATATTTCTTTTGACTCTATAATCTATTTGGACTTTATTTAAATTCATATAAATAAATATTGTCGAAATTGACACTATTGATATTTTATGAAAATAACATATTATTGAACTGTTCAAAAATAAACAAAATGTTAAAAATTAAAAATTGAAATTTATATGGTCTAAATATTCATAAATTATCTAATTATGGACAATTCACAACACATAAGTATGTATTTATAACTATTTAAAATTTAAAATATTATTACGACAAATAAAATTAAATAGATTAAATAAGGATAAATCAAAATGACAAGGTTTAAAATAAAATAAAAACATGTATAAATTGGATTGGATGATATTATTAAAACCATATCTTATCTAATATTCTAATTTGAGTCACATTGGATGTTTTTTACTGGGTTTCGAAAAGTGCCCCTCTACTCTCTTATAAAAGGGAACCTCGTCCCTCTCCTCTTTACTCAATTTTGAGCCTTCAAGCTTGGAAAAAACCTGACAATTACTCTTCTCATACTATATAGTTAAATTATAGAGGTGCTGGTATTATCTAAAGACCAACTCTAGTTCCCTAAGAGAATGTTTAAAGGAGTTACTTCGAGTAAGAGGTAACATCTTCTAATGATTCTTTCAAATTTATTTCTTTATCTACTTTATCTTATTTAGTTGTTTCATTATAAACTAATAACATTAGTATCACTCATATAATTATATGTTATTTTAAATATGAAACAAAATTATTTCACCTTTTATCCATCTTATGAAAAACCAAATTATCGTGCGTGCGTACGTACGGAATACCGTCTCCATGCCGTGGTGTAATCTTTTTTTCATCACGAACATACTTGGATGGGTATAATGATAGAAGAAATTAATATATATGATTATTTTAAAGTGATATTGATT
The DNA here is from genome assembly GCA_963277665.1 of Viscum album. Classification (NCBI taxonomy): domain Eukaryota; kingdom Viridiplantae; phylum Streptophyta; class Magnoliopsida; order Santalales; family Viscaceae; genus Viscum; species Viscum album. The sequence goes on along the minus strand of OY728128.1, from coordinate 1,535,780,437 downwards.
CTTAAATTTTATACGGCATACACTTCAATACAATTCTATAATCATGGGAATGATATCATTGCTCGTGCGTACGTATGGTCTACCAAAGGTAAGGGATTTTTTCGCCTCACTTTTATTTATGTGATACATATGCCTTAATCACCATCTATTTAATTTGTATGGTGTTCATGCTTCCCATGAATGTTATATAATTTTTATTATCAAAGATATTATTTTTTTATATGAATTTAATTTTAATTATTTTATGACACTTATGATTCTACCAATCATAAAATGTAAGGGATAATTTTCCAATCTCATTTTTATCTGAGATTGTTAATTCATAAGTATTTACTGGGGTTATATTTATCATCCATGTCCATGTCCTATAAAACTATTTTCATTAAATGTATACTATTATTCCATGTATGTTTAAAGTTATTTTTACCCTTTTTTTACATTTACCATATGGTATGTAAGGACACTTTCTTTTGTTTACCAGACGAGGTACTTTTTGGATTTTCTAGTAGAGGTACGAGGAGAATGTTTTTTTAAACTTATACGGAATGAATGGATTTTTACGTTTTATACCAACTTATTTACATGAAGATTATTCTACAAGATTTCATGATTATTTTCAACAGGATTATTTTCTTTTAAAATTGAATGTCATTTGGGGAAAAGAAAATGATTTTAAAGAATAAAGGATATTTTCCTCAAGAATTCATTTCAACTGTTTTATCAAAACTATTTTCCGTCTAAGATGAAATTATTTAATATGCATATGTTTCATGTATAATGTCCCTATTATTTAAATGGTGTTATTTTTTTATGATGAAATTATATCAATTGTTTTATATGTATTATGTTATGAGGGGTGATGTATATGAAACCCATTTTATTTATTGGGTTAAAATGAATGATTTATGTTTATTTTGTAACTCATGAAAGAATAATTTCATTATAAGATTTATGGGTCCTATATCTCCCTCCAATGAATTGGGTAATGATTTATATCTCATGAGATAGACATGTCTAGAATGGAAAGGAAATCTGATTTAGTATTACAGGGCTGGAATGACAAGTAAACCCGATTCAGTAATGGACTTTGTCCACTATGATGGTCTTGGAAGCAATGCCTTGGCTAATATGGAAATCATATCATGTTCTTAATGTGTTTCCAAAATTACATGTTTTATTACCTTGCTATTTTATCATGAGTGATGTAAATTTATGGTCTATGCCTCACGTAATCCCAATATTTTTTTCACAACTCGTGATTTTGATTTTGAACATTATGTTCATGTTTTTAAGGTCAAATATATATGGTTTTTATTTTCTCCATTCTTTCCCTTACTGAGAATTTGATATAACCCTTTATATTTTTTATTTTCCCCAGGATATAAATAAAGGTTTTAGGTAAGGAAACAATAGGGGAATATCTTTAAGGGAGATGTTGATGATCTTTCACCATGATTAGAAGATTATGGTTCAAGTTTCCAAAGACACTAAAATATTACAGTTTTTGGTTGTCTATTTTTTTATATATTATGTATTCTACAAAAGTAATGTAATTTACATGTATTTCATGCTTGGGTCTCTACAATTATGATACTATTCATTCTATTTATTCTTCATATCAGTGTCTGGTTGAAGTTTGGGCTCAATTTTAATTTTTCATTCAATATATTCAAGTATTTATCTAATATTAATTAAGATGAATTAGAATTAATGTTTTGAGGGTTGTTCAATCATCAATATTATGAACCCACTATAGGTAATGGTTCTCTATATAATAGGAACATTGAATATATGTCCATTACTAGGGATTATACTTATCATAAAAGAACATATTCTTCTGTAATAGTCATTTGATTCCAGAAAAATCACTAGAATATCCATTTGACATTTTAATAAAAAAAACCATCTATGGTTCTTATCCATAATCATATGAAAAATTATTTATATATTTTTCAGTTTTATTGTAATAAATTTGGAATCTAATAACTCATATCCAGTATATATTGAAAAATAAAATAAATTTTGTATAATAGTCTGGTAATTTTTTTCTCTTTATATTAGTAGAAAATATATCACTGTTGATTTAATACATGATTGAATATCATTTCTAGTTTCCTTTGTATATGATCAAAACTATTATAATAAACATAGAATTTTATAGCATGAAGAAGAAATTTTTAAAAAGTATAACAGATTAAATTGGATCATTTTGGGTGTTTATAAAAGTATTTTGGGTCTATTTGAGAGAATGGGAATGCATATAAAAAACTACACTTAATTATTTCAAATTGGAACACCATAAAAGGAAAAAAACTAAAAAATACATAGTTTTGTTATCTTTATAATTTGAAGTTGAAAATTTATGGGTGATTCCACCCTTTCGATCAATATATTTTTTTCTAATCATATATTTATTTTTTTCATCTATTAAATAAAATATTGTCAGAAGTACTCATATTATATACAAATATTATAATTCATAGTCAATGTTATCTTGATAGAGAAAAATTATTCTTAAAAAATTTCATTAAATGTAATTTCGGTAGAAATTTATTTAATGGTACAAGAAGCCTGAAATGAATTAAACATTCTCCTAGAGAATGGAGTAAATATTGGTTTTCAAACCATTATTCTGAAATAACCATTGTTCAATTTTAATTTTTATAACTTCAAAATAGTAATTTAAATTTTTATTTCCCTTCATAAGTGCATTTGATTTCATATGGAAAATTGTATAAACTTTTAGCTCTTAACGAATATTTACTTAAATAGTAGTATATAATTAAGAGTATCAATAATGTATAAATAATAAAATTTTGTTTTAATTTTTTTTCCAATATATACAAGATGATAAGGAATTATAAGAAATATTTATATTAATGGCTGTTTTTATAAATATAAGAAATTTTTAACCACCACTCATGGATTCATAGAAGATCAATAAACAATTTAATTTTTCCAAGTCATTCATTATTCCATGGATGTTGTTTCTTAGAAGACGTTTCTTAAAAAATATATGGATCTATTATTAATGGTGGTTTTGAATCAACAACTAAAATTAATGCAGATTTTCATTTTTTTGGTATAATTTTTTACAATATAGGGGTGGTTACAATTATAGCCAATTCAGTCATGGTGATTTATTTCATTTTTTTATTATGTTTCTCTAAAATAGCAGTATTTATAACCATTTATATATTATTAGTAGTTTTTAGTGGTATTTATAAACTTATGGAATAAATTTTGTAGAGAGTAGCGAACATTAATATCACTATTTATTATATAATGTTATTTTATTTAAGTAGTGGTGATTTAAAATATCACTAAATTCAAAAAACAATAGGTTAAAGTAGGCTTCTGAGAAGTCTCTTACCTTAAATATAAAATAAAAATATATCAACATGGTATAGAATTAAATAATTTCATCACTCAAGAAAACAAAATAGAAAAAACATCAATAAGAAATATTATATTAAGATATTTTTTAATATAAAAAATAATGTTTATGTTACATACTAAAAAAGTATTATATATTTGTTTTCGTTAAAAATACATCATTTTATCGGGAATAAATCATTAACTCCACTCCCCTGAGTCACTTTGACTGACCCAATATTATGAACCATCCTAATGTTCATATCGTCATCTAGATTCTGATACATCTACTACCTGTATTAAATGGCATTTATAATATAAATTAGTTTTAATTACATAGTATATAAAAAATATATAGAAAATATAATAATAATATTTTCATTTAAATTTAAATTTAACAGATTTATTACTGTTTTAGTTTTTCAAATCAAGGATTCAATTTTAGTAGGAATAAACTGAGTCAATCCCTAAAATAGAGTATTCAATGAACTTCCTATTACTGCAAACTTATCAACTTGATCTCTACATCATGTCTCAAATTCTATTCTTGAGGATCTCATGTTTTATTTTTGATTATAAGTGATTGAGAATAATAGACATGCATGAACCATGTACAATATAAAAATTTGATCCTCTCAAATGCTCATGAGGGGGTGTCCTAGAAACCAACCCTTTCACAAAACATGCATACTCCTTTCCCAAAAGTTGGTCAACAAAATCACTATACGATATTGATGATGACTGTGAATGGTTTTCATCTCATGCCTCATTAAATTTTTTCTACCAATAAAAATAATTTTAGACCAATATATTTTTTCATAAAATAAATTTAAATTTAGATTTGTTACCCTAATGTTTATTGTAGGTTCATTTGTATGATTTCCCTCTTTTTTCTTGTGCACATCGATCCACAACGTTATTCTCCCAACCGTATAACAAATTTATTTTTCCTATATCATCAAAGAAAAAAACTAAAAATATAATTAATTAAGAATAAACAATAATATATTTAATAAATAGATAGAATATTATATTCTTATACATTCTCATTTTAAAAAATAGATCTAGTTTTGTATGGGTTGACACTTTTCTCTGGGTTTGATGAGTTTTTTTAAATGATTATATAGAAAAATGTAAATATTTATAAAAATTCAATCATTATTAATAAATTAACATCAATTTAATAATATAATGTTAAAACCCATGTACAAATAAGAATTATGCATATTCACATAGGACATACAATGATCATAATGTATTCCTTCAGATACCTTTTTGTATATTTGATAGGGACTCAAGGATGTGTCATTGAATTCACAACACAACCTACACATAAATAATTTATACATTTGTTCCCAAAATTTTCATATTCCATTAACACACAACCATTCCATGTGAAAAAAATGTAAAATCCACAAAAAATTATATATGAAAAAAATAATTTCACACAAATTTGATAAGAATATTAGATAAAAAATATAAATATATTTATTAATTTGCAATAGGTTTTTTATCAAAAATATTATTCTTATAAGTGATGGTAATACCCCACACATCCTGATATTAAATATGAATATATGATATCACACATGCTGATTGTAACAATATAATTGCATATATGCCTTCATCATCTTCTATATGCCCCCCAAATATGTCAAATGGAACAACTATTTTAAAATTTTTCATCCCCCTGTCCTATGGTGTATTCATTTCCATTAATATCTTTTTATAAAATATTTTTATAATTAAATTAATAAAATAGTATACAAATGTAATAAATTTTTTTACACATTTAAATTACATACCCATAATGTTCACCCTCCAGTACCCTTGTTATGGTAACCGTAATGAACCAACCCAAGTCAACAAGACAATCCACCCTAGTCATCCAACCATAGTGGTGAGGCATAACATGATAACAGAAAAAATGATCATATATAAAACCCAAAATAAGAAAAAATAATTAAAATATTAATGAAAAAAATATACAAGATCTATTCCATCTAAGACAGATAGGTTAAACCAGAAAGTATGATGAGACAAAACTAGCAAGTCTCTATGTGACCAGTCACCACTACCAAACCATCACATAATGTAGGATGTGTCAATGAGAAAAACATGCATTCTACATTAATCCATTACCCTTAGATGGATCTAGAAATTCAATGTTATATATCTCCCAAATTCAAAATTATGGTGTGATCACAAATTAATCTACTTCTAAATTTTAAAACAAAAACTGTTTCATAAAGTATTTTCATAAATCCAAAACCATTTGTAAATCATTTTGATTGGTTTTCCTAAAATCCTTTCTTATTCAAAAAGCTCAGAATATGAAAAGTTTATATCATAAAATATGAAATATTGTCCATACACAATAAGGTAATGAAATAAACACACATCTATGAAATAATCCATCATTAAATACATTATGATACAACATCATGTGAAAAACATGTGACAAACTATCCATGACAAAATTCATCATGCCATTGAAAATAATAAATGACAGAAAACATTGTATTGGGATTTAACCTATGGGAATAAATAGTAGACATAAAAGAATACTAAACAAGTCATCTATTTTTAAAAACAAATATCGAGTCCGGACATAGCCTTTCAATATAACAAAATCTCTAATGGAATTATGAACACTATGAGTAACATGTTTGTTCCTGATGCACCCAAGTTTTCCGATGTGCCATGACTGTAAATAAATACATTTCCAAACCCTAATAAAAATTTATAAAACATTTTAAATTCAAATCCAATCTTCTCCCATGTTTGAAAATAGTTTTTAGAACCTAAATTGTCATTTAATCATTTAATTTAACGCATTCTGTACACAACCCATTTTTAAAGAACCCCTTAAAATCAAGACATCATTTCAAAAAATACATTACAATAATAGATAAATTAAATGAAATATATAAATAAAATAAATTTAAAATAAAAATAAGAAATTAATAGAATTACCCCTATTTATAGAAACTCTTACATCAAGAACATTGGCATAATTAAAATACATTGAAATCAGAGAAAGAAGAAGATTAGATCGGGTCCTCATTATCCTAGATAGAAAAGAAAATAATCATTCCTCTATCAAAACCCTTTGATATATCATAAATAGACACTTGATGTTCCAAAAATATTATAGGTATAAGGCCCCAACCTTAAACCTTACTTAATCTTGAGTTATTACAAGATTACACATTGAGGATCTTTTCAGGTTTAGAGTTTTAGAGAATAAGATCATGAAACTTGCATTACATTCCACATTTAGACAAAGTGGTTACATAAAAGACAGTATTCATACTTCCCATCAACGGAAACATATTTAAAATAAAACATGGATTCATTCTTGTCACATCCTTGACACTATCATCACATCATGTACCCTTCCCTTGACCTGTGAAAAACATTTCAAAAACATGGGATGAGCATAAAAAGCTCAATAAGGGATATAAAAAAAATATGTAAAGGAATCATGAGTACATGTATACATACGAATGAAAATCACACTTTACCCATAAAACATAAGCACTTTAACATACCTCATAAAATCATAGAAATCATATGACATAAAGTTAACATGAGGCATTCATAACATTCTTACGTAGGGAGTAACCCTCTTGGTTACGTTTGGAATACCCATCACAGTATATTCCCTAAATATCTTCGGAGAAACCTTAACGTTTCACTCCTTCCCATTACCCAATGCATTGGAGATCTATATTAGGCTCACCCGCCCTTAGTTTATCACGGAACCACCCATCTTCATAACCATGCCCAAGAACCATAACATAATCTTATCACATAAAACATGCATAAAGGAAACATAACATTTCCAACTTCAATAACAAGATATCAATATAACACATTGATATAAAGACATTATAAAAACCATTTTCAATACCAAAATAAAATAAAAGTAAAACATGGTATTTATTTATCTTTTAAAAATAAGTTATGGCTTGTAGTGGAAGCCGAAACTCAAATAATGGTCACGGCGGCGGGGAATTCATTGTCGCCGCATACGTACGACAAAAACATTCCCTTTTTTCGTTTAGTAAAACGCTTCGTATAAAAAGATTCCTTTTGGATAAACGTAAAAGTAAAAGGGTTTTATACACCGTATAAATGAAATTTGTGTATAAAACAAAATATGCCTCAATGAAAGGAGATTGAGACGATGTCCCATACAAAGACGGTATCCTTGGATTAAAGATAAATCAGTTACATAACAATGTGTTACAAACGAATACATGAAATATAAGTGGGTATTAAGTGTAAAACAATCAGATAAAATTCACACATAATCATATAACGACATATTCAAGGTGTACAAGTTTATCCCAAAGAATCGAAATTGGGTTAAGATGTTCCCTTGCAATAATTAGACAGCCTAACGACGTCACTTCAAAATTCAGAAAAATAGTTGATGAGAGATAAAAAGGGTATCTCATCACATGGACATAAAATTTACATCAATTAGGATATATAAGAACATATCCCAAGATAATATTATGTGAATTAAAAGACATAACAAAATAAGTCCTTTAAAAAAGAGGAGGGTGAAAGGTTCCCTTACCGACATGGGTATCTTTCGAAACATACACCCCATGAAAGAAGGACAATACAACATTGACATAAATACTCATAAATGAAAGAATATTACACAATGAGTAAAATAATGGTCAGTACATACACCACTCAAAGGAAATTGTGGCAAATGTAGCATAAATCTCACGGAAATAAAAGTGAGATGAAAAATCCCTTACGAAAACTCAGCAGCCTAACGGTGCCACATAAAACTTCCAAAAATGGATTGATGAGATCAAATAGGGTATCTCATCACATTACAATAAAATTCACAGCAAGAGGAATATAAAATAACATCCCCCATCATAACAAAAATGAGCTTAAAAGAAGTGACATAAAGGAGAGTACTTAAAAAGAAAGAGAGAGGTTAGATCTCTTACGAAAATTCGACAGCCTAACAGCGCCACTCAAAACATCCAAAATGGATTGATGAAAGAGAATATGGTCTCTCATCATATGAAAATAAAAATTAAAGTAAGAGTAATATAAAAGAACATCCCAATAACAAGAAAGATGGGCTTATAATGAATGACATAAAAGAGTGTACTTAAAAAGAAAGAGAGGAGTAGGATCCCTTACCTCGGGTCCAACATGACTCGATCGTTCTTTAATCTCCTGAATAATAAACATGAGTTAATTTCTACTTGATTAATAACCATTATCAAGCTTATTATTCCTTTTATATCACTTATTTCCATGTTATAAACATTATGTAATCATTAAGTTAATAATGATTGTTTTTTCGATATTTGGTTCTTAAGTCGAAAGTGGACTTCTTACAATTACATGTTGTTCGTGTGGTCAAAGGTTCTTTATATCCAGAATGACATTCCTGATTTGGATATCATATATATCATATATATCCATCATATACAAATATTAATAATATCACATAATCTTAAAGAGGATGAAATGAAATGCACCGTTCATGGAGACGGTAATCCGTACATACGCATGAACGCTACTTTCATTTCTATGTCGTGTTAATGGAATTAAAACTATATGAGAGGTATGTATATTTTAATTCCATAATTATATTAATCATTTAGATGTATCATACATCATATATACCCATTATATATATGTACTTATAATAGTACATAATATTTTGAGATAAGAAATGAAATGTACTGTTCATGGAGACGGTAAGCCGTACGTACGCATGAACGCTACTTCCATTACTATTTCATATTTAATGTCAATAAAACATAATGATACATAATAGTATTTTAATTAAAGTATGGTATCATATATAATATTATTAAATAAACCCTTTATAGATACCACATATGGTAATAACGAATCAAATCACTTTGAGGGGGCGGTAGTCCGCACTTCCTTAAATGAAGATATCGCGTTTACCCATAATGGAAACCATAAAGGTATGCCCAAAATGTAAAATAAAGAATATTAAGGAAAACATTAACATATTATATATCATATATAAATATAGTGTCATCTTAATGGCCTCCTTTGAAGGTGTTAGAATAATTTTGAACAATCATCGTTTCGGGAGGCAGAAATCCGCCATCCACAGAAACAGTTTGTTCTTTAACCATTAGATGTAGGTGTGTGAAAGTTTAGCTCTAATACTTCTTATAAAAACATCCTAGTATATTTATGATACTGTAGTTGTTACAAAATAAATTAATAAAAATAGTTTAGGGGGTTGGAGAAGCAAAATGAAACAAAAGCACTAATAAGAAGTCATTACCTTAAAATTGGGTAACTCCCTTTGGTTTGAGCTCAAAGGCTTCCTTGGGAAGACTTCTGCCCAATTTGAGGCTTCAAGGAGTAAGATAGGGAAGTGGATAGACCAAATGGGCAGGGTTGGCCGAGCCAAATGCTTTGGGAGTGTGGGTAAGGAGGTAGAGGTGGGGGCCTTTTATAAGAGGAGAGGAGGGGCACTCTTGGAAGGTAAAGAAAAGTCACTTTATTTTAAAATCGTATTCGGATTTAAGAGGTCCCACATTGATGTGTTTCGAGGATAAGGTGATAAGGGTTCTAAATCCACTCATCCAATAGGTTTTGGACATGTGTAGGTCTTAGATATTACATTATCATTCCATTTTATTTAAATCGTTAAATAATGAGGTCATCGATGCATCATCATGATGTTATAAATAATTTAATTTATTTAATGTCTAAAAATTATAAAAAAAAATACTATGATGTAGGAAATCTTTATATCTTTGAAATTAATATTTATAGTCAAAAATATGATTTGTATAACCCCATGTAAAAATTGTTTTAGTAAAACATTTCACGTTTGTCTCATTTTTACTTTAACTTTAAATAAAAAGATATTAATGTCATTTTCCAACCAAAGTGGCTTCATGGGGTCCCCAAGTTGACCCATGGGTTTTCGTGGTCGGCCATGACACATCCAATGAGGTTAGGACATGTTTCAGGTTTATTTAATATTATTAAAACATTATTTTTACCTTAAACTACACTAATTACCTCTAATCGTGATAAAAAACTTAATAAGTTACTATTCACCAAAAAATTATTTTTATCCCAATGAACCACATTTTACTTCTTAATGACAACCATGTATGTCGGATTTTTTAAATTCATAACACAGAAGTGGTAAAATTTCATTTAAACAAAAAATCAGTTTTTATAAGTACCACATAGTGGTTTCACTATTCATCAAAAATTGAAGTTTTTCAGAAAAATCCCAAAAATTCACCCTAAGATATATTTGATATTCCGAATTCAAAAATGAAGTATATTTTACAAAATTCAAAACATATAAGTCACATTAATTAATTTAATAATTAATTCTCGTTGTCAGAGCAAATAGCATGTTTTTATGAATCAATAAGTATCAAAAGATTGACGCCAGTTTAAGTCTGATTTCAAAGTGAAATTAATTTAAAAGACCACTATTGGATTTAATGGTAAAAATATATTCTAATTTCACTTTAAAAAAATTCAAAAGATAATCTAATCATATAAATAAATTAGATTGAAAATTGGTTTTGAATTAAAATACAACATTTTACACTGTTCATTAAAAAAATCAACTTTATCGGAAAGATACCAAAAATTTACACAAAGTAAATTTTTATGTCCCAGTTCTTAATAAGAGTTATATTTTTGTTCAATAGAATGTATAAGAGTGAACAAAACTATATTTAATGACGGTTCTCCATCAAAATGAGATAAGTGAACCTTTAGTGAAAACTAGGGCATATATGCCTAAAATTGAATTCTTTCCGTATTTTAAGCCTTTATATTTTATTGGATAAATGTAAAAACATTTAAAAACATATATAATCATATTTTAGTTATTTATATCCATTCCCGCCAATAAAACGGCTACATGTTAACTACCATTTGAAATAATATTATTTTATTATTAGAGTGCAGTGTAAGATTCCCAAGAAAATCGTTGTTGCGTGTTGGGTACGCCATCGAGCATAGCGTCCCCTTTAAAGTCATATTAATATTTTATTCACAAATATGGATAAATAAGAAAATGTCATATTCTTTATTTACCTGGAGTGTTACATCCTTCCCCCCTTTTGGGAATTGCGTCCTCGCAATTTTTAAAATTGAGCTTGGAAACATCTTTGAAAGTCCCACATCAGAACAAGAGTCGGTAAAACAATCACATTAAAAATAAAGAAAGATAAGTACAAAGGTCACCCGAGTTAACCCATACTAGGATTCCAAGAATTAAAATATTGACATGGAGGGAAAAACAAAGGGTCATGTTCTGATTGAGAGAGATAGAAAACATGTTTAGGATAAAGTTAACCATGAGAAAATCACAAACTTGTGATGGGTTAAATGGTATTCGATTCCCCAGTAGGAAACTTTTATAGACAACATTTTTGTTTTAAGTTACTTTTTATTGAGGAATTTATTCATAAGGAAACATAATCACTTATCATGTTGACTTTCAACTATTATTAGATTCCTTACACAAACTCATATTTTCTTCAAAAGATGAGTATTTAGGAAGACTTTCTCACATTAAGAGTATTATAACCAACTTTTAGAGAATCACCTAATCCACAAAAGAGAACTATATACTTCCCATGTCTTTAGAATTTAACCAAATCCAAAACCAAAAAGGCTAGTACAAGATCAGATAATCCAGAAAAGGATAACCCTTTATAAAAAGAAAATCTATGGTTAATCTCCAAAATTTGTCCAACAAAACCCAAAGTTCAACGAGGACCATTAGATAAACAATTTCTCCATAAAATTCTTCAAATTAAACCAAACTAAGGTTGAAACCCAAATATTTGAAGGATTTAGCCACATAGTCTTCTAAGTTAAATCATAACATTTATCTCCAAACAACATCAGTTGCTCCTAAAGTCTCGTATTGAAAAGTAATTAACCTAATCACATATCCTCCATGATAGGTTAATAATTTTCATAAATAACCCAAAATCAACATAGTCTTAATTCATAAAATCATATAACTAAAAAGAATCAGTCAAACTAACCAGGGACTTCATGTAGTCCAGTGGTAGGTGATAAATACCAGTCGCACTTTGGTTGTGGGTTCAATTCCCAAAGCTTTGTCCGACGCGACGGGTTGTCACACGGTCTGCGTGTTGTCCTTTTTCCAAAACTATATTATTCTCAAATCATTCCCCAAAAAGGGATAAAATCATCAAAAATAACCATAACATAATTTAACCTCAATTTTATCTCATGCCTTTCACTTCCATCGTAACATATAGTAACCCATAATTACCTCAAAAGTAAGGATCATATACACTCTAATGGTTACCTTTATAATTATTACCTGAACTTCCACATCGATTCGTCAACTCGTACATGATTCATTAAAGATCATACCAAGGTTCAAGTGGTTGGTCATGACTCCTTGATAGTTGGTTTAGAACAACCATGAGTTTTCTCATTGAATCCCCCATTTTATCTAGTATCTTAATCATAGAACCACCACAGTTTCCTTCAAACCTGTTTTCTCTTTGGTGCCTTCTAGATCCATCCATTCACTAAAAACAGAAATGTCAGTGTGAGTATATCAACAAAACCATCATGTACTAATGAGGAAGGTAAACACTAAGATATACTTACTCATTCACATTATTTAAAACTAGGACTCTTTCTGAAATCTTAACCATTATGGTAATGTCACTTATGCTTAAAGAATACCCTAACCTCTAAAGTTATCTAAACCGACCTCTGATACCAACTATAAGGCCCCAACCTTAAACCTTACTTAATCTTGAGTTATTACAAGATTACACATTGAGGATCTTTTCATGGTTAGAGTTTTAGAGAATTAGATCATGAAACTTGCATTACATTCCACATTTAGACAAATTGGTTACATAAAAGACAGTATTCATTCTTCCCATCAATGGAAACATATTTAAAATAAAACATGGATTCTTTATTGACAAATCTTTGACACTATCATCACATAATGTACCCTTCCCTTGACCTGTGAAAAACATTTCAAAAACATGGGATGAGCATAAAAAGCTCAGTAAGGGATATAAAAAAATATGGAAAGGAATCATGAGTACATGTATATATAAGAATGAAAATCATACTTTACCCATAAAAAATAAGCACTTTAATATACCTCATAAAATCAGAGAAATCATTTGACATAAAGGTAACTTGAGGCATTCATAACATTCTTACATAGGGAGTAACCCTCTTGGTTACGTTTGGAATACCCATCACAGTATATTCCCTAAATCTCTTCGGAGAAACCTTAACGTTTCACTCCTTCGTGTTACCCAATGCATTGGAGAGCTATATCGGGCTCACCTGCCCTTAGTTTATCATGGAACCACCCATATTCATAACCATGCCCAAGAACCATAACATAATCTTATCACATAAAACATGCATAAAAGTAACGTAACATTTCCACCTTTCAATAACAAGATATCAATATAACACATTGATATAAATACATTATAAAAACAATTTTCATTACCAAAATAAAATAAAAGTAAAACATGGTATTTATTTTTCTTTTAAAAATAAGGTATGGCTTGTAGAGGAAGCCGAAACTCAAATAATGGTCACGGTGGTGGAGAAGTCGTTGTCGCCGCATAGGTACGACAAAAAATTCCCATTTGTCGTTTAGTAAAACGCTTCGTATAAAAAGATTACTTTTGGATAAACGTAAACTTAAAAGGGGTTTATACACCGTATAAATGAAAGTTATGTATAAAACAAAATATGCCTCAATGAAAGGAGATTGAGAAGAAGTCCCATACAAAGACGGTATCCTTGGATTAAGGATAAATCAGTTACATAACTATGTGTAACAAACGAATACACGAACTATAAGTGGGTATTAAGTGTAAAACAATCATAGAACATTCACACATAATCATATAACGACATATTCAAGGTGTAAAAGTTTATCCCAAAGAATCAAAATTGGGTTAAGAAGTTCCTTTGCAATAATTAGACAGCCTAACGGCGTCACTTCAAAATTCAGAAAAAGAGTTGATGAGAGATAAAAATGGTATCTCATCACTTGGACATAAAATTTACATCAATAAGGATATATAAGAACATATCCCAATATAATATTATGTGAATTAAAATACATAACAAAATAAGTCCTTTAAAAAAGAGGAGGGTGAAAGGTTCCCTTACCGACATGGGTATATTTCGAAACATACACCCCGTGAAAGAAGGACAATAAAACATTGATGTAAATACTCATAAATGAAATAATATTACACAATGAGTAAAATAATGGTCAGTACATACACCACTCAAAGGAAATTTTGGAAAATGTAGCATAAATCTCACGGGAATAAAAGTGAGATGAAAAATCCCTTACGAAAACTCGGCAGCCTAACGGTGCCACTTAAAACTTCCAAAAATGGATTGAAGAGATCAAATAGGGTATCTCATCACATTACAATAAAATGTACAGAAAGTGGAATATAAAATAACATCCCCCATCATAACAAAGAGGAGCTTAAAAGAAGTGACATAAAGGAGAGTACTTAAAAAGAAATAGAGAGGTTAGATCTCTTACGAAAATTCGGCAGCCTAACGGCGCCACTCAAAACTTCCAAAATGGATTGATGAGAGAGAATAGGGTCTCTCATCCTATGAACATAAAAATTACAGTAAGAGTAATATAAAAGAACATCCCAATAACGAGAAATATGAGCTTAGAAGGAATGACATAAAAGAGTGTACTTAAAAAGAAAGAGAGGAGTAGGATCCCTTACCTCGGGTCCGACTTGACTCGATTGTTCTTTAATCTCCTGAATAATAAACTTTAGTTAATTTCTACGTGATTAAGAACCTTTTTCAATCTTATAATTCCTTTTATATCACTTATTTCCATGTTATAAACATTATGTAATCATTAAGTTAATAATGATTGTTTTGTGGATATTTGGTTCTTAAGTCGAAAGTGGACTTCTTACAATTACATGTTGTTCGTGTGGTCAAAGGTTATTTATAACCAGAATGACATTCCTGATTTGAATATAATATATATCATATATATCCATAATATACATGTATTTATAATATCACATAATCATTTAGAGGAATGAAATGAAATGCATCGTTCATGAAGATGGTAAGTCGTACGTACGCATGAATGCTACTTTCATTTCTATGTCGTATTAATGGAATAAAAACTATATGAGAGGTATGTATATTTTAATTCCAGAATTATATTAATCATTTAGATGAATCATACATCATATATATCCATTATATATATGTACTTATAATAGTACATAATATTTTGAGATAAGAAATGAAATGTACCATTCATGGAGACGATAAGCCGTACGTACGCATGAACGCTACTTCCATTTCTATTTCATATTTAATGGAAATAAAACATAATGATACATAATATTATTTTAATTACAGTATGGTATCATATATAATATCATTTAATATACCCTTTATACATACCACATATGGTAATAATGAATCAAATCACTTTGAGGGGGCGGTAGTCCACACTTCCTTAAATGAAGATATCGCTTTTACCCATAATGGAAACCACAAAGTTATGACCAAAATGTAAAATAAATAAGCTTAAGGAAAACATAAACATATTATATATCATATATAAATATAGTTTCATCTTAATGGCCACCTTTGAAGGTGTTAGAATAATGTTGAACAATCATCGTTTCGGGAGGCAGAAATTCGCCATCCACAGAAACAGTATGTTCTTTAACCATTAGATGTAGGTGTGTGAACGTGTAGATCGAATCCTTCTTATAACAACATCCTAGTATATTTATTATACTGGATTTGTTACAAAAGAAATGAATTAAAAGAGTTTAGGGGGTTGGAGAAGCAAAATAAAAGAAAAGGCCTCAAAAGAAGACATTACCTTAAAATCGGGTAACTCCCTTTGGATTGAGCTCAAAGGCTTCCTTGGGAAGACTTCTGCCCAAATTGATGCTTCAAGGAGTAATAGAGGGAATTGTAGAGAGAAACTGGGCAGGGGTTGGCCGAGACAAATGCTTTGGGAGTGTGGGTAAGGAGGTAGAGGTGGGGGCCTTTTATAAGAGGAGAGGAGGGGCACTCTTGGAAGGTAAAGAAAAGTCACTTTATTTTAAAAAGGTATTGGGATTTAAGAGGTCCCACATTGAAGTGTTTCTAGGATAAGGTGATAAGGATTCTAAATCCACTCATACAATAGGTTTTGGACATGTTTAGGTCTTAGATATTACATTATCTTTCCATTTTATTTAAATCGTTAAATAATGAGGTCATCGCTGCATCATCATGATGTCATAAATAATTTAATTTACATAATGTATAAAAATTATAAAAAATTACTATGATGTAGGAAAGATTTTTAGATTTCCAATTAATATTTATAGTCAAAAATCTGATTTGTATAACCCCATGTAAAATTTTTTTTAGTAAAACATTTCATGTTTGTCTCATTTTTACTTTAACATTAAATAAAAAGATATTAATGTCATTTTCCAACCAAAGTGGCTTCATGGGGTCCCCAAGTTGACCCATGGGTTTTCTTGGTCGGCCATGACACATCCAATGAGGTTAGGACATGTTTCAAGTTCATTTCAAATTATTAAAACATTATTTTTACCTTAAACTACAATAATTACCTCTAATCGCGATTAAAAACTTAATAAGTTACTATTCACAAAAAAAATTATTTTAATCCCATTGAACCACATTTTACTTCTTAATGACAACCATGTATGTCGTATTTTTTAAATTCATAACACAGAAGTGGTAAAATTTCATTTAAACGAAAAATCAGTTTTTATAAGTACCACTTAGTGGTTTCACTATTCATAAAAAATTGAAGTTTTTCAGAAAAATACCAAAAATTCAACCTAAGCTATATTTGATATTCTGAATTCAAAATTGAAGTCTATTTTACAAAATTCAAAACATATAAGTCACATTAATTAATTTAATAATTAATTCCCGCTGTCAGAGCAAATAGCGTGTTTTTATGAAACAATAAGTATCAAAAGATTGACACTAGTTTAAGTCTGATTTCATAGTGAAATTAATTCCAAAGACAACTATTTGAATTAATGGAAAAAATATATTCTAATTTCACTTTAAAACAAATTCAAAAGATAATATAATAATATAAATAAATTAGATTAAAACGTTGTTTTGAATTAAAATACAACATTTTAAACTATTCATTAAAAAAATGAACTTTATCAGAAAGATTCCAAAAATTTACACAAAGTAAATTTTGATGTCCCAATTCTTAAGAAGAGTTTTATTTTGGTCCAATAGAATGTATAAGAGTGAAAAAAACTATATTTAATGATGGTTCTCCATCAAAAGGCAATAAGTGAACCTTTAGTGAAAACCTGGGCATATATGCCTAAAATTGAATTCTTTTCGTATTTTAAGCCTTTATCATTTATTGGATAAATGTAAAAACATTTAAAAACTTATATAATCATATTTTAGTTATTTCTATCCATTACCGCCAATACAACGGCTACATTTTAGCTACCATTTAAAATAATATTATTTTATTATTAGAGTGCGACGTAAGATTCCCAAGAAACTCGTTGTTGCGTGTTCGGTACGCCATCGAGCATAACATCCCCTATAAAGTCATATTAATATTTTATTCACAAATATAGATAAATAAGAAAATTTCATATTCTTTATTTACCTGGGGTGTTACAATAGGGTAATAGATCTACTGAGGATATAAAAATAAAAGGAAAAAAAATGATAAACAATGAAACATACCTTTAGTTGACCTGTCAAGAATGAAGAAAATCCACTTAAAATCCCAAGGGACAAGCCTCTATATATATGTGGAAGGATTAGGTTGTGCCTAAATGAGATTAGCCTTCATTATTGGTGAAAAATGGGGTATTAAAATTTTAAAAACAAATTTTCATGGCACTAAAAATATAATATAAGGTTTTCATAGTTGGCTCGCATCGTGAATTAATCATTCTCCCAAATCATTTTCCTCTAATGTATTTCTATTTGTAGTGCACGGTTTAAACCCATGGTTTGTTTAACCATTTGAAAACCTTTTAAACCCCCTTGGTAAAATGGTACATGATTTTTACTAGGTTTTCATGTAGTTTGAAAAAACAATGCACTCCCATCCATTGGCTCAACACAGGGCGTACAGTTTTTATGAAAAAAACCGCATGTTTTTCCCTAACTATGTGCCAAAGTTTCATAGACAAATATGCCTCGAAAAGTGTCTAAAAACTCATAAAAACAACCCTAATGAAACAACCAACCAAATAATGGTGAAAAAAGGGTCAAGATGTACATGTAACAATGTAACATTATGTTAGAATCTCCCCACCATAAAATATTTTAATCCAAAGGGATTATCTAAGATCCTAGAACCATATAAAGAGAAGGTCACTACTATCTCATCATCAATTACTTCCACCCTATCTCATGGGTATCATGTCTAAACTTTTATAGTACTTGGACGTAGGGAATCATTTTACCAAGTATTACATTGTCCTCGAGATCCCTAATCTGAACTGGTTTCACAACAACAATGTTATAGGTCTTAAGATCAACATCCTCACATTCAATCACATGGGAAGGATCTATTTGGTACATCACCAATTGGGAAACATGAAACATTTCAGGAATAAGGGTCAATAATTATGGTTATCCCAACCGATATTCCAACTTTCCATGTCTCTCCACAATCTCAAATGGGACAATAATCCTCAGTGTTAACTTTTCCTTCTAACCTAACTGACGATGTTTCAAGCTTTGTGAAACTATTATAAAAACCTAGTCACCAACATAAAACTATGGTGAATAATGATAATAGTTCAAAAAAGATTTATTATGTCTCTTTTTTGTGACCATCCTCTTCTAGATCAACTACACCCATTCACCATCTCCTAAATGAGAATCGACACAAGAAATGACCTCCCTCCCAACTCTTCCCAAAACAACGGAGACATAAATGTCCTCCCATTAAATTCTTTAATGGATTCCATATTAATTGAGTACATATAACCTATTTTATAGTAAATTCATTCAGAATAAAATTCAATTCCAAAGATCCACCAAAATAAAAAACGCTAGCGTCATGCATATACTCAAGAACTAGAATACATCTCTCTATATTTTCATCTATCTATGGCTGATAAAATATTCTCAACATCAACTTGGAACCCATATCGTCTAGAAAAAGTTTCCAGAACCAAAATTTTATCCTTTATTACCTACCCAAAACAATACTAGAAGGAACCCCATGAAGTCTCGAAATCTCTCTGATGTAGAATTATTTTAGTTATTCAACTTTCATCACCTTGTTGATTGGTATAAAATGAACCTATTTCATAATTCAATCAATGAACACCCAAATGAAATCCTTCCAAATAAGATTCCATGGAAAACTAATGAATAATTATATAAAAATATCATCCCACTTTTATATAGGAATGGTAAAATGTTGCAACAAACCAGCAGGTCTCTAGTATTCCACATTAATATTATGATAAATGATACATTTTGAAACTCAATATTCAACAAACCGCCTTATCACTGTACACCAATAAATAAATTTCAATTCAATGTGAATCTTTTTATCCATGTATTATATGTACTAACATCACTAGTATCCAATGTACATTAACTTCTTCCTCGGATAAATCGAAACATCCAATATGCTACGGGATCACGAAGATCCACTCACCTAAAGTCTTCCCACCATAAAAATTTTTTAAAATTATTTTCACTCAATGTTTATCACCTTATAAATCCAAACTCACTCATCAAAATATAGTTCAGATTTTATAAATACCATAACACCGGTCCACCTAACTCTTCCACTCCCATGTTCATCTGTGAAAACAAGAACAACATAGACCACTCCTTAACTAATTCCTTGATAGAATATCTCAATAATTTTCTTCTAAATTCATAATCAACCACATTCCATCACCCATAAGGGTATGTAATATCAAGATCAAATTTTTTAAAGATAATACACCCAACCTCTCTATAACAAGTTCATATTCCTATCAGTAAAAATATATTTCATTCTCTTAAGACCAAAATACACTACAATCCACTCCCCAAAGAAATAGAAACACCATGTTTTCAGTTCATTCATAAAAAATACTAAATAATGATTGTTGTTAGGGCAATTCTTTTCATGAGGTAATAATTACTGATTTCCATAGGACACTACCTATTTCCCCTACATCAACAAACATTCCAAAATTGTACCGAAATAATCTTATCGAACATCACAACCTGAACCCAGTATCGGAAGAATAAAAATTGTTAATAATGTCAACATCACCTTTGGATCCCCAAAATATATCCTACATTATTCATTATAATCAAGAATTAAACCTTTGTGGGTTAAATTATTCATTGAAGATGAGATCTTGCAGAAATATGAAACAAATCATCTATAGTAACTAGCCAAACCCTAGAAGCATCAGATCTAAAACAAATTTCTTGGTTTATATTATGACATAACAGCTTGTATTTTCTTATGATCCACTAATATGTTTCTATCAAATAGAAAAGTCTCTAGAAATGTCACTTCACAGATCCATAACACACAATTGGATATATTACCATATAGATGATGCTTCATCAAGGTTCAAAGAATGATATTTCAATGTTTTGTGTTCTCCACATATTAATTGGAGTACACCAAAATATCATCCATTAAAACCAAAAAATATTCTAAGAACTGAGGAAATATTCTTTTCATAAAAAACATAAATACCACACCCACTTTAATGTGACCAAATGTCATAACCATAAACTCAAAATTTCTATAACAGTGATTAAATGATGTCATAGGTATATCATATTCTCAGACTCTCAAATGTTGGTACCTAATAAAAGTCCAATAATTTAAAATCAAATTTTACCTCTATGTTTTTAAAAGATATCATCAATTTCTGGAAACTGATATATTGTATTAACCACAACCTTATTCAATTTAAGATAATCAGTACGATGTATGTGACTCTCATATGCCTTCGTAGAAAATAGGACATGTGAATTCCATAGTGACATGGTAGGATAAATAAATCTTTTTGACTCTTGGTCCTCAATATGGAATTTAATCCTCAATAACACATTAGTTTACATTCAATAAGATGGAAAGGAAATGGGAATTCTCATACTGTTAAATTGTAAACATTTCCTCTCTCTATTATGGTAAACTTGAATAATAAAATATAACATGACATCAGGTTATTCACGTACTACTGTATGAGGCAGAAAACCCAAACAAGGACAAAAGTATCAAGAAAAATCTCTTACAACTCGAACAGGATAACCGTAGAATAAGGAAAAACACTCCCCACCCACCCCGGTCTCGATTCCTACTCACCATAAAAAACATTAGTAGCCCCATTGGAAGATACAACCTAAACATAGTGACGATAAAGGTCTGTCTTGGACATGATGTTGATTTTCAAATCCACACCAAGTATCTAGTCAAATATGTAAATATCGATAATTGAAAATTCTTATGTCAGGTAAAAGTTAGATATCACAACCCAACACATAGGAAAATTTAAACCTTGTTCAGAACATTTTTTGAAAATATTACAAAGATCCCGGAAGTACAACATATGTTCCAAACATAATCCTAACCTATGAACTAACATTGACGATATAAAATAATGATTAACACCTATATCATAAAAAATCATGCACCATAGAAGATGAAGAAAAAATTATTTCCTTTAATAGTAGTTGGTCCTACATTATATTCCTCTTGAACACACTCTTTCACACAACGTCTTCTAAACATAGCCATAATAACATACCACATCGAATTAGGATTAGACCCACTACCCCAAGAATGATTTATTATGAACATGTGAATCCTTGGTAAGAATGTATCTAGAAATACTACCTTGGGATAACCTTACACAAAAAAAATATAATGAAACGATATTCTTCAAGGATGAAAATTCATAGGGGTCTCCATATTGTTTATATTGGTATGATTATGGATTCAAAATTTTATTAGAACGCCTTCTGTTTTCTTGAAGAATTCCCTACAACTGATCCTTAATAAAACTGACCACCCTTGGACTTCTTTTTCATGCCAAAAGAGACTCCCTGGATAACAACTACACCTATTGAAGCTCTCCAAGAACATGTCTCTCTAGCTATTTCAACCTCTAAAAAGATTATTTGTTGACTACCTCTAGTAAGGTTGGAAGGAACATGAAAAAAAACATCAACTTTATATCATTCCCATGAAAAAAATAAAAATTTCGAGCCTTTAGGTACTCATTTATTAATAACTCTAGTGAAAAAATGCACTAACACATCAATGAAAACTAGATACTATAAGAAAGTACACTCCCCTTGTTCCAATGTCCAAAATTCTAGGGTATTTTCTACATGTAATGTATCATGGTAAAAAATGATAGAATATTTTTTTAAATTATTTTCCTGAAATATCGTAGTGCAATTTACATTTCAAAATAGCATCCCAGCATCTCCTTTCAGTTCCACTGAGCATGTACATATAAAACACAAACATAGATTCATCTGGAGTCTTCAACAAGTTAAAAATCCATTCAATATACTCATGAAAATCCTCATATTATTGGGTTCCCTTGTCAATATGGATGATAGGTAGATTCTTCTTAGTAAATTTCACGCCATATTGTAATGTACATCCTAGGTTTCCACCACCAACTTGACCCACAATCTGAATTATACAGATTACATATTCAACCAAAGAAGTGTCCACTCGAGGATTCACCTACAGACCCTATCTCGAAATTTCCTCTCTCATATTTAGTAGATCTCTTCTAAATGTAATTTCATTTTAAGAACATGAAATTGACCAATCATATTTAGATAATATTCCAAAATTGGGTGACACACATCAATAATTCACATCCATGGTTTATGACATAATTAATTTCATGAAATTATGAATTTTATGAATGTATAAAAAATTATGATGGAACTGGTCCATTTAAATAAACCCCCATCAATTTAATTAAAATGAACTCAAAATCAAATTTTTAAAATTGAAAAAAAACTTCTCACCACCCACTATAACTTGAGTTTAGTTACATAATTAAGCTAGCTAGACACCCTCCCTCAATCACTGCTCGAATTAAAATGGTCCAATATTCTATCTACCTACGAAATAGAACCCAACATAGATAGTGTGAAAAAACATTAGGATAACAATACATTTCATCCCATTCTATAATTATCCAAATCTATTAAACTAGACAAGCCACCCAAATAATCCATTCACACTATTGAGGCACAATGGGATTACGAAAAATATCTCACATATACAAAAACCATAAAAGAGAGTAGAAAATGGAAGAAAAATATACATCCAAGATCCATAAAATCCAATCCAATATTTTCAAACAATAAAGAATGAAAAGAAAAACCGAACAACTATCTATGTGACAAGTCATAACCAAAAAGTCATCCTGAAACATAGGTTGTGACGATGAGAGAAACATCCATGATTCATGATTCATTTATGATGACCAGGATTATAAAATAAAACATCTAAAATTGTCCAAACAAATAAGGGTGTGAGTAAAATTCCGATTAGGATACCACCATAATGTCTATAAAAGTTATAATAACAAAACATTATTAGTTATATCTTTTAAAATAAAAAACTATTTGTAAATAATCTTCATAAATGGTAACACATTTGTAAATAGTTTCATTGGATTTCAATAATATCATTTCACATTCAAAAATATAGGAATATGAAAACTATGATAGATAAAATTGGAAAGAATATCCACACACAAGAAGTCTAAAAATATAAGGATATCCTAGAAATAATCTATCATGAAAAACCATGTGATACAACATCATGTTGAAAACAAGTGAGCAACTATCCATGACAAAAATTTCATGTGATAAAAAAATCATAAATTCCAAGGCACTCTGTATTGGTCCCTAGTCAATTAGAATATGTACTTGACATAAAAGAAGACTAAACCGGTCATATGCTAGTAACAATCGATATTGAGTCCTATCATCGTCTCTTGATATCACAAATACAATACTGGAATTGTGCATACTATGACTGACATGACTTTTCCTGACACACCCAAGGTTCCCAATGTGCTAATATTGAAAAAAATAAACATCAAATACAATAATAACATCATATAAAACATTTTCAAAGATAATATAATCTTCTTTGGTGTTTAAAAGAACATTTCTGAACTAGAACAACCAACGAAGTATTTAATTATACACTTGGTGTGCACAAACCATTTTCAAGAAAACCCAATTTTAAAATAGTATTTATTTAAAATAGATCCAATGTAAAAAAATCAATAAAATGAATAAAATATATAAATTAAAATAATAATAACCAATTCATTAAATTATTCCTTTTTATAGAAATGTCTTCCTTGATAACTATCGTAGAACTAAACGCCATAAAAACAAAGACCGAGGAAGAGTTGATTGCGTCATCATAATCCAATATCCAAAAGAAACACACCAATTCTGTGTAAATAATCTTAGATCCAGCAAACACAGCACCATAAAATTCCATAAGTTTAGATGATAATATATCCAAGAAGGATCTTAGAAAAAAATTAAACCTAGATAAAAAATAAAATGTTTCTTGAGTTTGTCTCTCAAGAATGGAGAAAATATACATAGAATCATATAGGAGAATCCACTAGATACTTAGGGATAGATTGGGTCTTGATGAAATGGGATTAAGGGTTCATTAGATGTTAAACCTAGTTCAAAAGAATTTTTATAAAAAAAAAATTGGGTATTAAAAATCATGCACACAGTTTCTAAGGTTGGGCCACATAGATAGATAAAGAATGCACCCTAACTGTGATCCTCCAAGAGATTTATTCTATGGATTCACATATTGGCTCTATATTTTTCTTAATCATTCATCAACCAGGAAAAACCCCATCTCTCCAACTTTTCATGATTTTCACAGGGTTGTTTCATGGTTTGGACAAACCCTGCACCCCCTTGTAGTGGCTCAACATAGCCCATATGGTTTATTGGAACAAACTAAATAGTTTTCCATAATCTTGTTCAAATCATTCATATCCCAATGGGCCAATAAAAGTATATTAAAAATCCAAAAAACCCCTGAATTAGGACCCTACCAAATCATAGTAAAAACAAGGGTCAAGAAGTACCGATAAGAAAGTAAGTAAACATCATGGTAAATATAGAACCATGTGCTCTTTCAATGACCTCTCTCCAATAACTCTATTATATCCAACCATCATCCCTGGAATAAAATTCAATGAACTAATTTTAGGGAGTGTACCTCAAAAATATTGGATCATATAAGATAACCTTAAATGATGGAAAGGTGAGCTTACCTCATATATAGAGCATACCTAATTAATGTGTAAGAGTATCAAATGGGTCATCAGATAGCATATAAGCAATGAAATATCAGCTTATATCTTTATATTTTTTTGTTCCTAGTATTCCTACATGAAACAATATTGTAAAAAATTTGAATATGATATAAAATATAAAATAATAAAATGTTTTTAAAATGTTTAACAAATATTTATTTATTTTTATTATAAATAAATAAATAAAAGAAAATTAAAAGGGTTAGTAAACATTCTGTCAAAAAATATCTTTATAAATAATGTAACATACATTTATTAAATAATATTATGTTAAAAAAACATGGGATTTATGGAATAACAAAAAATTTGTAAGTTAGGATTCGCAATTCAACACTATGTGGAATAAAATATATCACTCTTGGATCATTATATACTATAAAATAATATAAGACCCAACTTGTTGATTTAATTCCTTAAATTATATGGTCTTATTATCTCATGTTCATTCCCGATGATTAAAAATCTCACCAATAATACACATATCATATTAAAAGTAAAATTAATGAATTACTATTGAATAACTCAAAAATATTAAAAGTGATTCAATTTGAACCATCAATATTTTTTATATCTTTTAAAAAAATTAAATAGGGAATGAAGTCTTATAAAATTTGTGGGTATTTAGTAGAGGATAAAATTGAGGGGAATTTAAGTCCATGTACTAATGGATAATCTTGAATTCTCAATATTGTATAGAATTCTAGAAGAAATAGATGTCAAAATTTTTATTAAAATAATAATGACCCCCAATTTAATCTAGCATGCATCCATACAAAACCACTAAACTCGCCCATGATTTTCTCAATTAAAATCTGAAACAAAACAACCCCACTAACTAGGAGCACCCCAAGCTCAAAAATTTCTCACCCGTTATAAGAGTATTTAAAAACAAGTATTAAAATGAAAACAATTAATCCCTAACTACATGTTAGTGGATAGGTTGAATTAAATTAGACACTAATAATGAGAATTGGTAACTTACCTTTCACTTTGATGTAACCACATTGAGGATCCCAAAAATTGATGGATATAGATCATAAATACTCAAGAGATGGGGAAGATAAGGGGAAGGATAAGGGGAATATTTTGAAAATTGGGGAAGGGTAAATCCAAATGAATTTAACCATACTAGGTAGAAAAAATAATAATAAAGGAAAAAGGATGATGTCATTCCAAAATATTGTTTAGTTGGTGTTTTTTTTTAAAAATGCTAATATTTATTATAGCAACTGATTCTAAACAATCAACCTGACAATTCATCATCTGTTGTTTTTATTAAATTTCCTATAATAAATTAATATGTAATTTGGGATTTTTAATTAGCTATGGATTTTAGGAACTACTGAAAAATATGGATTTTGGATTCCCTTATAGTGAGAGTATTGATTCCCTTTCCTTTATTTGAAATTCTATTGACTTTAAAGAGTAAATTTTAAATGCAATAGTTTAATATTCCCTCATAATTTTTAATAGGTAAAACATACCCATGATAATTCAAAAAAATTTGGTGCGGTTACCCAAAATATTAATAGTCCACAAAATAACTCCTAAGTGTGGTTTTATATTCTTGTTAAGTTAAATATTATCTCTTATTTTAATATTTTCATAGTTCTTCTAGACTAAATATTTTTATTAATTAATTCTTCAAATTTTTGGACATTATTTATAGCGACCTGTGCACTATGAATTTGTTTGTTATTACTATCTTTAATATAGTTTGAATGAAATATCATAATATAATTTTTCTTCTATATACTACAAAATAAATTGAAATCATAGATTTAGGACTATTTTTATTGGGAACACTATTCCAAAAATTAGAAGAAAAAAATCTATAATATATGATTGGGTAGAATTTATAATAATATCATATAGTCTAAAAAATATGGTTTCATACCAGGAATGTAGATTAGATTTTTATTATACCTCAATTTAGTATAATCAATTCGTTGAATAATAAATATATCAAAATGAATCATTCTATTATGGTTTATATCTCAATGTAATTTCACACTATGAAATGGGATTTCGTTCTTTTTTTATAAATCATTTATACTTTCTCTAAATAATTTACAAAATTAATTTTTTTTCAATTATTATCAGTTTGGGTCTGTCTATTTTATTTAATGGATCCACTAAAGTTTTTTTAATAGTTTAAAATGATTTAAACCAGGAAATACACTATATACACTTCTTTTTTGGATTATTCAACCCTAATTAACTAAATTTATTTTAAATCGTATCTATGCTTTTTTCATGAAACCAAATAAATATGGAAGAAATTCACATTCCCATACACATTAATATTATAATAGTGATTTATTATTATTTATAGAGTGAATAAATGTCACATTTAAAGAATTGAAAGTTATTTTAAAACATCTTGATTTGGTTTCTTATAAATGTATTAATTAGAAAAAAAACTATTTTATTATTTTTATTAAAGTTTTTACCTTACAATGTAATGTTTACATAAAATCTGATTCTTTTCATGAATCATGTTGAGAAATAGGGATTTTTTAATAATACCACATTTCATATTGTTCAACATGGTATGATGCTTCACACTTATAGTTATAATGATCTAAAAAATTGGATTCTATTTTATTATTATCATCTTGGTAATACTCACACTTAGAGTGAATATCACAAATCACATTTAAAATGATCAATTATGATTATTTTATTTTTTATATTTTATTTTTTGAAAACGCAGTGATGATTTTTTTTTGACTATTTTAGAGTTGAATAAAAATTACATGGTATGAAGATATATCACGTCCAATCTTATCAATTCACAGTCACAAAAGTTGGTTCGGGTTCAGGATGTTGGTAGTGAATAGTTTACTCTTACTTAGGTGGTTCATACGTTATTTATAAGGGTTTCACACATAATTATTTGTGTAAGAGGAACAATTCACTCTGATGCATGAAGAATCATGTATCCTCATATATTGATTTTTCAATAAATTTTTATTCTATGTATTTGTATGGGTTTTTAGTTCGATATTTTTTTGAGTTATCATTCCATAATAGTTAATATCAGGTTGCAGACATCTAAATTTTAAAAATATTATGTTTTACTATTTATGGCCTTTTTGGACACCCCACGTTATATTCAATCTAATAATTTTTATATATAATTGATCGTACCATAATTCTTAATTTAAATAATTCAATGATTTTAGAGATTTTTGTTTCCCCAAATGAAAATCAAAGATGTAACGCTGAAAAATTGGACAAATTATTCCAATTATTTGGGGGTTTTAGAAATTTTTATGAGATTTGAGAATTATAGTTTAACATTGATTATCTCGCTATTTTTAACCATTATATCACGATGTAGTAAATGGATTTATACTGCATTAAATTATTTTCCGATACATTTAAGGATAATCCTATAAATTGAGTTTGAAAATAATGTGAAAACCTTTTCCCATCTCGACTGATGAAATTATGATCCTTCCTTGATGAATGTGAGAGATCCTAATTAAGAGAACATATGTGAAAAAATTGAAGGATCTTTTGATAGATTCAAATGGTCATTATTGGAATTGATTCTTTATTTTTAATCTTATAACGGAGTCCAATTATGCATCTATTCCATCAAAATTTATTTTTATGATAATTATAAAGAAATGTTCGTAGTATAATTATAACCCTTTTAAATAAATGAGTATCCATCTTATAAAATAGTTTATAAGAACCTTGTATTAATCTCCTATGTTGGTTTGGTTTTATTACTTTTGGTTATTATTCATTATCATTAACATTAAACATAAATAATATGTATATATAATCATGGAAATTACAATGAAATTAAATTAGTTTTAAAATTTTTAGTAGCCAATGATTTATCTCTCCATCCTATCCCACTTTATAATTCTTAATATACATTCCAAGGACTAAATATTTTTATCATAGTATTTCAGGTAACAGTTATAGGCTCTTATTCTTGAGGATTTTAATTTTGTAACATTGATATCTTTATTTGATTTATGGTAAATTTAATGATTGAATTCTATAAATTCTAATGGAATATCTATGTTCTCTGTAAAAGGGATTCATTATAAAATAAAATGGATCATTCCCTTTCCACATTCACTAGGTTTGGATGTTATTGAAAACCTAAGGAATGGATTATTTCTCAAAACACGGTATTTAAAGAAACATTAGTCTAATGGTATGTACTTTAATTCTATTCTTTCATCCCTTTTAAGGATTAATAAAACACATATGATATGTAAACCCTCCTTTTATATTTTGAGAAATATTTATTATATTCTCGAAAGTGATTATAATGTGATGGAGAAATGATTCCAACTATTTCTTGATCAATTAGATGATATTTATATAATGGAATATAAATCAACTAATACATTGCTTATTCATGTAAATGTAATTATTCCTTTAATCTAAAGTTTATGTGAGACACTTAAAGATTCCACCAATTTGAATAAAATCAAAATAATATTCCATGGGAAGTTTAATTTCAAAAAACCAATATTTTGATACAAATACATGGATTTTTTATAAATTGATAAACTAAAAATACATTAATTAAATATTATATGGGAATAGGGCTAGATATGAAGAATAAAGTACAAGATGAGAATGGTATTTCATTAAAATCCTCCAAGAGTTCAAATAACTCATGTTCCAAGAAGTGTGTTATGAAATAATTAGAATATAATAATGTTGATATGAACTCAAATGAATGTATATCATTATTTTAAAAAGTTATGATATATGAAAGAGGTATGTGAGCATGAAATATACCTTTTAATAGAATTAATTATTGTAATAATACAAGTTTTACAGAAAATTTCCCATACTAAACATGGATATGATGAATAAAATAATCATACCAGATGATATTCTATGAGGAATAAGGATTAAAATACATTTCTTAGATGGAAGCTCAAAAGCGGAAAGGATGTAGACAATTTTCGAAAGAATAGAAACTTTCCCTCTAAACACGATAATTCATCTAATGACAGTGATAGTAAAAATAAAGATAGGTAATTAGAAGTTAAAGAACATTATGTCCTTATAAATGAATCCGAGTAGCCTAAACATCCTTCTTATGGTGAAGAATCAAGTGATAATCAGATCAGCGAAGAAGAAACATTTAAATAGTTATAGTTAAATAAATAACTCATTGTATTCATTAAGTAGAACATGAATCTTGAATGGTATAAGTAAAATTTGAAAAAAGTAAAGGATTATTTAAAAAACTAAATTGATAAAAAAAAATTCCAAGAACGTTTATGAAATTGATGAATAAGTCAATAAGAAGCTATGTGATCTCAATGGAATTCACAAAACACATACCAAAATATTGGAAACTACTAAAGAAAATATTCTTCTATAAAAGGAAGAGGTTAATACCATTTAATAGAATTTACCTTAATCAATACTATCCCTGAATATTTCTCAATATGTATATCAAAATGTTATCAATCAAATAAGATAATGCTAAAAAACTACTGATGATGTATTTTCATCCCTTAAACCCATTATATATTACCCATTGATACCATTTTCTATTATTTTGTAAATTCAATACTTCAATTAAAATGGTGTAAACAAATAAAATAAATGAATAAATGTAATTACTATACCCAAGAAGGGATATATATCCATTTAAATTTGATGTATAGGAGTCGAAAAAAATGCATTGAGGTGTGCAATAAAATGAAGAAATTTGATAGTAATTTAATGGTAAATCAAATTATAATGGTGGATAATTCCCAACATAAAAAAGTTTTTTAAAATTATTAGAATGTTAATTAAAAATTTAATCAAACATCCCTATTTTGAAGAACAATTTTATCATAAAATTTTATTAATATTTCATGGTAGATGCTAGTGTGTTAGAATATATAATAAAATATCCTATGTGAGATTGAATAATTTATCACTCCCATAATATCAGAGAGGTAAATTTATATTGTATATAACTATAATGTAAATAAATTCAAGAAAATGGTAAAACCTAATTAAAATTTGATGCTTCTTAATTATTTTGAATCTCGTGAGGATACATGTGGTAGGTGTGATGAACCTATAAAATCAATCAATAAATCTTTTATATTACTTCATGAGTAAGTGGAGAAAGATGATAATTTTAATAATTTATAAGAGTGATTTAATCAATAGATTTCCAGGGTGGTTTAGGTTTCCTAAAATGTAGAAATAGTTGCAAAACATTGGATTTTAGATAATTATTTCTCATCTAATATGGATTATTACAAAAAACAACTACTATATAAAATCCGTAGTTATTATGGTGGATACATTACCATTTTATTTGTTAGATATTTTAATGTAAACATTTCTAGAGGTTCTAAAATTAGTTTCAATAAGGTTAAATCCAGTGATTTCATCTTCTTCAATAGGTATAGAATCAATATATAGATTTTCCCCTAACATTGTAAGGATATACATGAGGTGATATTTAAAAATAATTTATCTTTTATTATAATATTAAAATTTTTAACTATTTTCATGAAGGGAAAGCAGGAAAATGGTAAACATTTCCATATTTCAAATTATCCTAATACTTTTTTTCTGTAAGAAGAAGGAAAATGGATAATTGCAACAGAGTCTTGGAAATTTGGTCTAAAATAAGATGGTAAATATTTCTAAATATCAAGTAGTAAAAAATATTCCAAAATAATTTTCTGAAAGAAATAATACATGTGACGTGTATTTTGGGCCTGTAACCTCAATAATAGTCCATTAAAGTTATTTGATAAAATTTTGGGTGCAAATAATGTGGTCAACCATATAAAAATAAGAGTAGATTTAGAAAAAAAATTAACCATGTAGAAGTTAACTTGTTTCAAACATCACATCAAGATGTTAAGTGGAACCCATTAATTTACATGGAACCCTCCTACAAAGGAAGTGATAAGTTATCCATATTTCCCCCACAATCAAATTTCACTTGGGGAATGACCAGTTCTAATTTTACCACTATAAGAAAAATTAAATTTTAGGAATAATATTTGTTTTTTCCCACCATATATCCTATCTTTATATAAGGCTATTCATTTTCGGAAAGTAGTTATTTCATTCAGTACCTCAAAATACCCAATTATACCCTTTATGTAAGATTTCAATATTGAAATGTAGAGATATAGAGAGAACATATAACAAGATAAAATATATAAGGTAATTACCAATTGGGAAATTTCCTTTTTGGGAACATGGAGACTCAACCTAACCCTAAAAATGGATGTCTTTATCATCACATAGGAAGATAAAACTCCTATAAGGGGATCCTTAATTAAAATTTACTTGAACAGAAACGATATAATTTGAAAAAATGAGTCATTCCAGGTCATTTGAAAATGATACTTTCTACTTTATGAATAAATACATTCACAAAGGATCATTCTTCATGGTAGCCCCCACTGTGATCTCTCATATCTCACATAATGAGACCACTATGTGAAAATGAAAATACATATGGTGTTCATATCACCACTATCAATAAACTACTTTCACAAAGTGTTACCATTCACCTTATCCTCTCTGAAAACTATCCAAATAGTTATCTCTCATCATCATCAATACCCTGGGGAGGCCAAATAGGGACCTCCTCCAAATCCTCCAGACACACATGATCAATAAATTATATTTTACATATGTGTCCTCCTTCAATAATGCATTCCCTTCAAACACAACTTCTATAATTTTCAGATTCCTCGTGATGATTGAACTTATGAATACCATTATAAATGTGGGATCCAATATTAGAGGAAGTGGTGGGAACCTTCCCATCTCATGCGGTGAAAATCATCTCCCAGATGCTTCAATAAAATTAAATTAAGTCATGTAAAACATATACATTCTCTTTCTAATTAATGGATGAATAATTACCAATAAAAGGTTTAAAATAAATTGCATAAAAAGAATGGGAATCCCTCTTAGTGAAATACCTTATTCTTCCCCACTATCTATAACACCATAGCCCTACCCTCATCAATATCTGAAGAAGGAATAGATTATTATGATCATCCCTCTTGGAGTAATCCCCTTAGTCTCTCTCATATTATGTTTTACCCATCCTTCTTTCCATATTCTTCACCAACATCTATTAGTGGATGATTATGTAAGTTCAATCATTGGCATCCAACTCTGGTGAAATTCTAATTAAAATAAATTATACAATATGGATGATCTTATAATATTCCTTTTTTTTCTCAATCCGATCATGAATCACATGGGATTACTGACCCGATATGATAATATCACTAGAATGAAAAAAATTGCATCCTCGGGCATCGACCTTAGGTGTAAGCCCCTTCTACACCGAACCATGTGTGATATCATTCCCACATTTATGGGACATGTAGTATGATTCCATTAGATTAAAAACCATCATCTTTAACCCATCATCATTCTTATTGGTCCATATTCCAAAAGTGATCTCACCAAAACCAAGAGGGATACATTCCCCCTAGGTATTCTCTACTATAAAGGGCTTCCCTTGTGTAAGCCCCACAACATAATTTCATGGGAACCTATCATTCATGATGTTCATGGAACATAACATTAATCTATTTGGTAGAGTCTTTTTCACATGACCTTAAAAGGTACATTATGTTTTTTTAAGTTGCAATAAATTCTATGGGATCTTATACATTTTAGGAGGATTTGTAGAAAAAGACCATATCGGCATTTATCCCAAAATTGAAATAACAAATGCCTCCATGTATGATTATAAATTCTATTGTGCACCATTTTGTGGATTTAAAACATGTTTACTTAAATTTATGAGACAAAAAATAATAAAAAACATAGAAATCAATCATACATAAATATAGTAATCTTTATTGAGAACATCTTACAAATAAATATGGTTCCATTAATAGAGAACCTTAGATACATGAAAATGGATCCATTGATGTAGAACCTCTAATACATACATATGTTCACATGTTCATATGTTAATACTGATTTATAATATTAATTGTGAGCAATCCCATATTCTAATTTTTAAAGAATTCATGAACATGTTTTAAATCTATATGAGAGCTGAATATTTTTAAATAAATCCCACCAATGGGTTGTGATGAGCCTAACCTCCCATAGTCTCGAAAAATGTGAGTTTCTAGGCTTAATTATCAAAATTAATAGGGGAACATCCCTTAGGACAATATTTTTCTATCCCATCATGGATATGGGAACAATTGGGTGTTTCTAGTTCAACAAATAAAACTTATTACAAACCTTTTTAATTGTGTTGATAATTTCTAACATATGAATAATTTTCCCACATTCTTGAGTTTCAAAAAAAAAATGTTAAAACAGATTTTAATCTATAATTTACAATAACAACTGAATTACCCAAACAACATCATGTATATGAATTTGTAAATGATTCATGAACATCTATTAAATCTTTAATAGATTCACATTGTATGAAATAACTCCCCCCTCCCTCACAGTGTGATGAGCCTGACCACCCATAATCTCTAATGATGTGAGTTCTTATCCATCATTATTAAAATTCATAGTTCCCAATTTCCTTCATAAAATAGGTTTGTATCCCATAATGTATATGAAAACAATTTTCTATTTTTAGTTCTCGGAATAAATCCTATAAGAACCCATCTAAATGGTGTTGGTAATTTCTAACATAGGAATAACTGCACCACCCACTCGGGTGTCAAAATAAATAATGGAATACCAACCACGAATCATTCATTAATTATAAAAACCAGGTTACACATTCATCAATCCATTTCATCTGGTGGAAAATGTAAGCAATGTAGATCCTTTGAGGAAATTGGTTTTTATGTGTTTGTTTACTTTTCATGGTATGTATAATAGTTTAGATATTGACACATCATTCAATTTAATATTTTAAAATTAAAGTAAGCCAAATGGTGATAATTTAAGTAAATTGATTTTTTATGTGTTCATTAACTTGTGATATTATATTTATAGGTTTCCTTGTATGTGTTTATTACTTAAACCATAATAACATCCACCAAAACTCTATTCAATATAAATAGTATCCAACTGGAAAATACAAACATATGAATCCACAATTATTTGAGCTAGGTCTTCATCAAACTATAAGAACCAATCGCCCACCCACTGCCTCTGACACCAGGTGGAAAATGCATTGATCCTCGAGTATAACCTGAATGGTTTTGTCCCAACACTATAGGTTTCATGTGAATCCCTCCATTTCATGAATCCCTATTAACCATCCAACCAACAATGAGTGGTAACGAAGAATCATGCGGCACCTATTTCAATTTCAACCCATTTTGGGATCCTCTATGGAGAATGAAACAACATGTATATCTTTATCTTATGTAGTTGGACCGAGAGGTTTATAGTGGCCTCAAAGAATCATATGAGTCATAACAAAGGGCTATTACCAGTAGTTTTCATTACCAATGTCGTGTGACATCAATCTTTATAAAGCTAAGTATGGGACCTCATAAGTTCAAATTAAGATCACTTAGATTCAAGAATCTAGTAAATCCCATTATGGGAGGATAATAAAAAAATTGGGAGTGGGACTACATTCCCACATTCACATAATAATCCCACCAATATAGTGTGATGGTAACCTGTGACCTGTAACACATCGATGTCATAACTCAGTAAGCCTATTGGTATATCTTGGAAGCATCCAGATAAGATTTATAGCATATCCTTATAATAAATTGGGATAAAACTATGTTCCCACCCCCAAAAAATCTAGATTTATCATATATTTTGATATAAATTACAGGGTATGAGTCAACACACATTCCATATCCATCAAATAAATATGAATACAATCACATTATAGCATAAAATGTCCATCAGTACATCCTGGAAGCAATAGAGGGGTCAAAAAACATCCTTGTACAATTTCTATAAATATTTTTATATATCGTGATAGTTTTAGTGGTTATGGGGTAGGGAAATATTCGTTCCCCCACTATTTGTGTATCTTATAAACACATTTCAAGGGTTACTCAGGAGTATAAACACATTCTTGATCCCTATAACATCTCATACCGATTTTATATTGAACCAATAGCTAGACCAGTCACCACATGGCCTCAAGCACGCCTCCCCATACTCAAAAGGATTATTAGTATAAGTGAGGCTCTAATTATGGAATGGTGAAGATACTATACCCTCATGATCAAATTACCACAATAGTATAATAGGTAATAAGTAATTAACCCATGGAGAAATCAATAAGAACAAAGACAATAGACAAGTGGTAGATAAATATAAAAACTAAATAAAAGTTTCAAATGCCAATATAAAACTATAAATACATTTTCTGATGAACTATGTATCAAAATTAGTGCACATATATCAGGGATATAAAATATAATACATAGTTAAAGAAAAGACTAAAAAACCTTTAGGGTGATATCCTTCAGCATCCTGAGTACTACCTCAGTCTGGTTCTCCTAAGCTCCCATATAGAATGTACAACACAAGCAATAAACCATGGACCTAAGAACATGAAGTATAATTTGTCACCCTAATGCAATAGTGGCCCAAGTAGGGTCTAATATGCACTTAGTAGGCCACCTCCAATGGTGTATAAATCCAAATCTAGTTTGTTAATATAAAATATAATTAATCACTAATAGATAATAAATTCAAGGTGATTAACAAGTAGGTACATTGGTATTGTTTCTTAATGGGATACCCAACCAACACTAACTTCTTTATCCAGAGAAATATATGTCTTAAAGGAAGTCATTCTTTGTAGATATAATACGGGCGTAATAATAAGTCTTTGTAAAACAAGTATCAAGAGATGGACTGAACCCCAAAATTTTATTTGGATTATTAGTCGCATCCCTGGGTGATAACATGGTATTAGTATTCAGTAATATTATTTTCAACATTATAATTTAATATGTGGAACTCTATTCCCATCCAATGTGGTCCAAAAATATAATACTAGGTTTCGATTTATGTTCACTATAAATACCCTTCACTCTCCGAGTCGTTCCAAGGCATCCTATAAATGTAATCTCTTTTATCACTCTCGATATGGTTTGAATAAAACCCTCTGAGCACGTCCCTTATATCCCACATAGGGGACCTAGTATCACTCATAGTCTTATGTAACCATCTAGACACTGAGCCCATCAATATTTTATCCCCTAGTAAATCGGTATCGCTCATGCAAAGGTAAGGAAAACACATGGTGATCCCATCAAAATAATATAAAGTATTTCTCTAAGAATATATAAAAATTAGGTAACTTATGATCCCTTAAATGTAATTCCATAATCATGGGACCCATTTATCGCTCAAGGTGTAATGAATTTCATTTAAAAAATTTAAAATTTAACATTTACCAATAAAGAGGTTAAAAACCATTAATCCTTCCAGTTATAAAATAAAAGTGTACATGTACATAAGAATGAAATAACCCACCATAAGGATAACCAAGAGTATTGTAGAAATAGAAATTTCATTTAATTTATTATGTGGTCCATTCCTTTATAAAGGAATTCGAAGAATTGGTTTAATACATTAATCCAAAGAGGTCTGCCCATGGTAGACAACACTATACCTACAGTTGCATGAAAGAGGCCATTCTAACATGAATTCCATATGGATTAATCCATTTGGTTCCATAAATAGTATTCCTTAACAACATAGGATATGGTCTGGTCATTAGTTGTAATTTATTTATGTGTGACCACCTACCACATTCCATTTTAACAACATGTTTAGATTTTATTACACAACACACACCATCAAGGGGTATTATTGGAATAAAATAATTCATTAAGGAATTAAAGGGACTTAGAATTAAGGAAGTATATAAATATGAGTTTCAACACTATCAAAAACTAAAAATTAATACACAAATTCCACTAGATTTAAGGTATTTGGTTATATAAAATTAACTTAAAATTCAATATGTGTCGCGCTGAAATATTGGCATGCGACACAACAAAATGTTATATAAATGGATTTACTTTAAGTTATAAAGACATATACCACCTACATAAGGCTTAGTATAACCAACATGTATAGTATCAATGCCTGATTCAGTTTGATTTGAGATAAATCAAACAATAGGATAAATGCCTTCAAAATAGGGTGAATTATGTCACACAAAAATAGCAGAGAAATATTGAATATAAAGAAGAATGGAAGAAATATGACTAAATATCTTACGTTTATCTTTAAAAAACATTTGAATAAGAATGAAATGGAGTTTTACTGAAGGTGAGGCATCCATTCCTTGATGAGAGTAGGAGAGCTCATGGGAGGGTGTTCCATGTGGGTAAGAAGAAAAGAAATGGGGAGGAGGAATTAAATAGATGAAGGTGGATTTCCATAATTTACATCCACTTTAATGATCCTCATGGTTTGGTAACATTATTTCCAAAACCATTCACCAATGGTGTGAGAGCCACTACAGAAGGAACCCCCTTACATGGGTCAGCCGAATGGATTGGCCACATGGCTTCCCTACCTGTGCACATCATGTGAAAATTCCCTACCTCAAAATTATACAGAAAAATGAATGGTCCTGAAGATCCTCTCGTATGGCTAGAAAAAAATGAGTGAGACCTCTAGATCCATTGGATAAGTTGCATAGTTTTAGTTGGTAGGTCAAATGGTTTCAGAAAACCAGTCATTGCATTTAACATCTCCAGATTTTGAGGTTTTGTAGCCTGATGTTCCTGAAACTCAAAAAAACTCCCTTGGATCCCATCAAGACATAAACCACATAAAACACCAATAATTTTATGATTTTTTTTTGGAAAAATAATCTTATTTATTTTCTACCTTTCATTTCCCACTAAAGCATGTAATGCTTGTGCTACACACAACACCGACATAGCTTGCATAACATGTGACATTGGGTTTCTATGAAACAATGTTTTTTTATTATAATTACTTAACAAAAACAATTATAGACTAGAAATTATAATGAAATGAATTAATAGGATTAATTGAATTAGGATATTATGGTTTACACATGTAAAACCCAATTGAAATTAAAAGGTAATCATTTTATGAAAAAATATTTAAATGCCCACAAAGTGTGTTTTATACTAATAAAATTAAAAAATCACTCTTATTTTAGTATATTAATGAAATATTCATATATTTTTCAAAATATTTATTAAAATAATTCCTATATATTTTATAGACATTATATACAAATAAATCCAGTTTTATGTTTGAAAACTGTATTTTTCTAAAAGAAGTTTTATCAAATTTTAATGGCGCACCAATTTAAAAAATATATTTTGACAACTTAAAATATTATAATATAAAAAATAAACATATTATTTGAAATTAGGATATTATTATTTACATTGGAAGAAATTTTGATATTTTTTAATAAGATTCATGTTTTGATGAAGTTGGGAAAATACTAAATTTTAATTGAAAAATACATTTTTTCTTAAACAGTTATAGTTATAAATTATATTTTTTACTAGTTTTAAAGAAAAATTAAACCATATTAATATAATTTAATCCAATTTGGGTGTTTTAATCAATTTTAAATTGTATTCATATATAAAAATAATTCAATTGTATGAATAGTTTCACATTAAAACCCTGTTTTATTTTCTCCTATAAGGGATTAATTTTAAATTAATTTCTACCACTGTTGTGATTACAATTTTGAAAAATGGATTCCATATTTTTAACCAGAGGATCCAAATTTTAAAAAAATGACCCTTTTATTTTTATACAATATGAATAATAACGTTAGTAATGTTTTACAATCGTTAATCGTAAATCTAGTAATTAATGGTAAAATTAATATTTCAAATATTATATAACTACCCTAAAACATTACCAAATGTTATTGGATGAAGTTAGATATACAATTAACACATAAGGTTCTAAATTTAATAATTTAATTGAAACTTTTCTATAAAAATGAAATGGATATTATTAAAATCAATGATTATGAC
Source organism: Viscum album (assembly GCA_963277665.1). Taxonomy (NCBI): domain Eukaryota; kingdom Viridiplantae; phylum Streptophyta; class Magnoliopsida; order Santalales; family Viscaceae; genus Viscum; species Viscum album. The sequence continues at coordinate 1,535,739,651 of OY728128.1, read as the reverse complement.
AAAATGCCACAGTCTCACTTTTAATAAGTATAAAATTTATAATATAGGGATAAATAAAAGATATTATCAAATATATATATATATATATTAAAATAAAATAAAATTATCAATATTATGGAAATTTATTTTTTATTTTTACTGAATAAATAATTTTCATAATTAATTACACAATGATGATATAGTAATTATTCAATTAATAGAAAACTCTGTTAAGTGATATTAAAAATATTAAAATAAATATAATTTTAATTAATTAAGGTTATATAAAAAAATATCTAATTTTTTTTTGAAATATTGTTGGTTTATTAAATAAATAATTTTTAATTTATTCTACATTATTGATTTTCATTAAGTCAATGTAATGAATAGTGTCAAAATTGACACTACAGATATTTTATGAAAATTATATTTTATTAAATTAGTTAAAAATATAAAATATCATAAGTAATACTAAAGGTGATAAATTATGGTCTAAAATTACATAAATTAACCATTTATTATAAAATTGGAACCTTATAATTAAAAATATAAACCTTTAAATATTGAAAATGTTGTTATTCTAGTTTAAAATAAAATATGTCAACAAAGAATTAATAAAAAAGATAAGGTTTAAAATTAAATTAAAAATTGTCTATAATATATTAGTTTATGGGATTACTACATATCCCAAATTATCTTTGAATAATTTTATGTTTGGAGGTATTTTTATTGATATTTAAATTATAATAATTTAATTATTTGAGAAATTCCAAATGTGCCCCTCACCTTTATTTTAAAAGGATACCTCCTATCTATTCAAATTTCACCACATTGAGGCTTAAATCTCAATAAAACTCTTCCACGTTCTCCTATAAACTTACCTATTCACATTATATATGTGTGGTTATTTCGAAAGGACTAACTCTATAGTCCCTTAAAAGAGATCTAAAAGAGTCGTTTCAAAGAAGTAGTAATCACACAGACTGATCACTCTCTTTTTCTATTATTCTATACCTCCTCTAAATCTATTATATATAACATAAAATAATAAATAAATCATACAAAATATTCAGTATTTTTATTATTATTATCAACACAACACTATACATCCCCTTTCCTATTGAACAAGAAGTGAAGTTATCGCTTATGTGTTTGTATGACATACCACCTCCACATAGCTATACATTTCATTTTCCATCACCTTATTTTAGGAGTTAGAATTATGATGGTTGTAATATTTATAGATTATATTTGTGAAATAATAAGATTTATATAATGATAATATAATATCTACCTTTTATCACCTAGTCTTTTGAGAAATGATGGCATCTCTCATGTGTACGTATGGAATACCATCTCCATGATGCGATGTGATTTTTTTCATCTCTATGTCACATTGGTAGTAATAAGGATGAAATTTATGAATATATATCATCTATATAACATAATAATTATTCCTTAAATTATGAAACCAAGATCAAAATATTAGTACCAGCACTGTTGAACTGAAACATGCATGGAAAACAAAGTAGATATCACCCCGAACAGTGATTTTAAATTATTAATAAACAACTGATAAGATGTTATAAATAAATAATAAATTGAATGATTGGTATATGGTTATGTAATACATTTATAATAAATACCTTTTTATTTTAAATGTGGTTCTAACATGAACATGTATGGCGCAACGTAAGGTAAGGGATTTTTGTCTCACTTTTATTTATGTGGGACACATGACTTAAACACTACGTGTTTCTTTTGTGTCATGAATATACTACCCGTGAATGTATTTTATGAGTATTAATATAAATAAAATGTTATTTTATTATACATATAATTTTATTTCTATATGGTTAATATGATTCAACTTATTATAAAGTGGTAAGGGTGTATTTCACAATCTCATCACTATTCGTTGATGTTTTGTATTAAGTATCTTTAGGGGAATATTAATAATACACATATATTCTTTAAAAAATAAATTTCATCTTTTTTTAAATATTATCCTATGAATATTTAAATTTATTTTTACCTATTTTCTAAATTTTTATTAAAATGTTTAAAAATAATATTTTTTTCATTTTCTATACAGGACTATGTAATACATTTTCGACAAAAATTCTCAACGAATGTTTTTTAAACATATACAGAATGAGTGTATTTTCTAGTCGCTATGACACATTAATGATTTGAAGCATACTTTATGATAATAAAAGGTCATTTTCAATACAATTTTATTCATTTATAGTTGTTCTACTCAAAAAATTATTTCATACGGGAAATGATATTTTCCTCAATAATTATTTCAACTAAACTTTTTAAAATTATTTTTCCATCTAAGATGACTGAAATTGATGTTACGTATTCTTTAAAGGGGATTTAATCCATGTATACCATTATTATTCTTTCTCTAAATGGTTTTTTTATTGTGGCATGGTATTTTTTGAAATTATTTCTTTTTTATGAGTTTTGTTATAATGAAGTATTTTTTAAACTCATTTCTTTATATGTGTTCTGATGTGATAATGATTTATGGTCATGTGGCACACATATGTATAGTTTTAATTAAGTTATGGATGGAACATATATCTACCATCAATGAATTGTGTAATGAATTAAATATTAGGATATTATTATGGGAAACAAGTCAATGTGCTTGATCCGTGATGGGAAACAAGTCAATATTCATGATCAGTGATGCGGAACAAGTATGTGTGCTTGATTTGTGATGGTAAACAAGTCAATTTGATTGATCTGTTAAGGTAAATATGTGATAAGGCCTGATAAAATAGTCAAGGTAGTTATAATTAACATATAAAAATGTTTTCTAAAAATATGATGATGCCACACACATTTATGATATAAAATTATGTTTCATGAATGAGTTGTGATGAAGTTTTATTATTATGATTAATGTCTTTTGAAATTTTTATGTTTTATTCCATGAATCATGTTTATTATCCACACATGTTAGGGTTTAATCATATTATCTTATTCTCATGATAACAAACCTAAATTTTTCATCTTATGATTTTGTAAGACAATAAATTGATATATTCCATGTTTGCCCTCACTAAGAATCTGAAATCCCCCATTCTTAATGTTTCCTTTCAACTGGTTATGAAGAAAGTTCATATGTATGGGTACAAAATTCGAATATATTTGCGGGAAACATTGAAAATATTTTACGAGACTATATATTTATGTTCCATATTTCCAAAGGCACTAAAATATTATGGTCATCAGTCATGTGTTTGTGTAATTTAATGAATATTCATCAAGAATATGATGTAATATCCATGTATAAAATGTAAGGTACATTATAGTTGGTATTAGAGGAAATTTTTCCTCAGCCTTTGGTAACTAGGATGTCAAAATCTTAAGAATATAACTAATTGTAACACTATGTATAGGTTATAACCACAGAATTTTAATCATTATCATGAATAATATAGTATTAAACCAAAGGCATCCTAGATTGAAATTTTATAAGTAATTTCTCTTTATTATGTGGTTCTACAATTTTGAATATTGTTTCCCACATAGTAAATTCTAGTTTTCATCAATGTCTAGATTTTAAAGGAACCACATTGCTAATGAATGTGATGGACAATACAATTATTGTCTTCATGAGAAATTTAATATTATGGGACTCGTAACTCAATATCATAGTGCTATGATCACAAAACAAAATTCAAGGTATGAATCATGTTTTACATCCAAATTAGAAAAATAGCTTACAAAAATCTATTGAGCCCTTCATGAGGCAGCTTCCACCTTCTTTCAGTGGTTCTTTTGTTCCACTAGTGGCTACGAAATGGATGAGTTCCAATAAAAATATATTTATAGTTATGCAATGTTCAAAACATGATACTGTCATTTTAATTGTCTATTGTTTTTATGGTGAATCATATCAATGGTGGATTCTTATCTTGCATACAAGGAAATGAGATGAAATTGACTCCATGGAATGGGACATTTTCAAGAACTTATTTTTTAGTATTTACCTTCCTTGTATTCTTCACACGAAAATGTTAAACAAATTCATTTTGTAAATGAAAAATTAAAATGAATATATTGGAACATATGAATTTAATTTTACAAGACATGCAATGATTGCTTCCATAATTATCATCCAACCTGAATGTAAAGTTGAAAATTCTTCAGTGGAAAGAATCCAAGTCTCTTAATGGAATTATCCATGAGAAACATCAGTAGATATGAATAAATTGATCAATTTTCAATCAAAGAAGAAATGGAAATTGGAGATACCCACAATTCTTGTGGTTTTGATATGAAAATAAAGATCAAATCTTCTAAAAACTTGAATAAATCACTTGGTGGAAATAAATTCAAACCATATACATGCTATAAATGTTGGAAGAAAAATCAAGGTATGTATTTAAAAAAGAATTGGGATTTTATTTATGTGTGTAATGGTAGGACACAAATATCATGAATATAGAAAGGTGATGGATAGAATGGTTAATGAAATGAAGGACAAGAGGATTCAAACTAATGCGCCCCCACACATTAGTGCTTCAAGTGTAATGAACATTGGTGCTATGCTGACCAGTGCCCAAATATGATGGTTAAAACAATGATTGACATCAGTAACCTAATAAATACAATGAAAAATGGAACAATCATGAGACCACTATTGGTGATCTGGAATATGACAATGAAGCAGTGGAAATATTGAGTGTTAATGTAACATAATTTAATAATAATGTTCTATAATTAATTTTACGTATTATGGAATAATGAAACATCTGTGTATTGGTCCACTGTATTTTTTACGTAAGTTTTTAATATAATATTCTAAAATTTAATAGTGACCATTAAAATTTCATAAGGTGGTAAGATGATATTTCTGGGAAAACACATGATTAAGTGAAGGACACCCCATTATATGTGCAAGATGTTTGGATAATGAAATATAGAGATGTTTAATTGTGATTAAATAAATGGGATAGAAATTATTTACTTGGTAATGATAAGATAACATGGTGGTTTATGATTTTATGGATTGATTTTATAGAATTTTTGTATTCATTATCTTAGGAATGAGTAAATTTTTTGAAAGCATGCATGTTTTCACTCTGGTGTTATGGTAATTCGGATAATTTCTATGATTCAAGAGAATTCATGATAATGACCTTAAAATATTTGGTATGTGACAATTATGACCAAAATCATGTTTTTAACGATTAAATGATATGTTTGGTGACCTTTTTTCAAAAGTCTTGGATTTTAATTTTTTGGAAGGTTTATAAGGGTAACTATTTATGAAATTGTTTACATTAATATTTAGAGATGGTTTTAATGATTTATGTCTCATAATATAGATATTTATTTTTATTGGATAACATATTCTTACCCTTTTTGTGATAATAACTGTTTATTAAATGAATGTATTATCATCCCATTCTAGATCTTATAATCCACTAGTACTTTAAGCATTACAATTTCAAATTCATCTTTTTCATAAAATAAGAGATTATGTAGAAATTGATCTAGGAACAACAAAGGGGGAAATTTCCCTAAAATACTATAATTATATATTCTCATAAAAACTCATAAACATTAGTAAAAATGGTTATTAAATAAAAAAAATCCTATTATAATAATTTTTTATGATATTAATGACATTTTTAAGCCTCTTTGGGTATGTTTTTTTGGTCATTAACATTATCATGAACATGTTTTTTATCACTTTACATCAGAAAATGATAGTTAGTTTTATCTTATATGTCCATGTTTTCACTTTCCATATACATTATCCTATGTGTAAACCTAGTTATGAGTAATATTTTGTCACCCTTAAAATCCCATCATTCTTCTTTAATTGAAGTTTTATCAATCATTTTTACGATTTGGGTTTCTGTAAAAGAAACATTTCTTTAGTAAAACATTGATGACCATGATGAATTAAAAGGGTGAAATTTATTTTGAGGGGTGTAGAATGTGACACCCAGATATTTTTATGAAATAATTATTTTAAAAATAATCCAATTACTTTGAAACCTTTCCTTGAACGACACACCTTGTTAAGCTTAGGCTACACAAAATAATGGCTTAGCTTACGTTACAAGAAACACTAAGATACTATGAAACATTATTTTATTATTATAATTATTTATGTGAGAAAATTATAGCCTAATAATTTTAATGGTGGGTATGAATTGTATTAAATATATTCTGAATTTCTGTTTTACACATTAAAAACCATTTTAAAATTAAAAGTAATTTTTTTAAAAAAATATATTTAAATCCGTAGAAGTTTTTTATACCATTAAAATAAAAAAATCACCCTTTTATAAATAAATAATGAAATATAAATAAAAAATATTCAATATAATGTTTAAAATTGATCCTATATTTTTTCTATACATGATATAAAAAGTAAACCAATTTTATGTTTTAAAACAATATTATGCTAAATGTAGATTTATCAAAATTTAATGTAATTATTATTTTAAAACCAAATATTGATAATTTTGTAAATTATATTTTAAAAAATATAAATATTATTAGATTTTGGGATATCAAAATTTACTTTCATTGATATTTGGGTATTTTTATGATATGTTTTAAGTTTTGAAGAATAGGGAAAAGTACTGAATTTAAAATGAGTAAGAATTTTTTATTCTTGATAAATTATCACATTAAATTATATTTTATTTGGTTTAAATGTATAATAATATAAATTTATATCATTTAGTACAATTTAGTTTGTTTTAATCAATTTCAAATTGTATTTGATATAAAAAACATTTTAATCTTTTGAACGTTTCCATGTTATGTACTTATTTTATCACTAAGTCTACATAATTAATTTTAAAATAATTTCTCACAATTATATTATTATAATATTGAAAAATGGATTCTATATTTTGAATTATATAGTCCAAATTTTAAAAAAACCATGTTTATTTTTGACCAATATGAAAAGTAACTTTAGTAATTTTTGTTGTCGCGGTTAAGGGTAAATCAAATAATTAATTGTAAAAATAATATTATAGATATTTTAAAACTACCCCAAAACCTTCTAAAATAGTATTATATGAATATAATTCAACCCATAATACATATTATTCTAAATTTAATAATGTAATGGTAACTTTTCCAGTAAAATGACTTGGATATTATTAAAATCAAAGAGAGTGAAAAAATTACACACTCTTACTTTTTGTAAGTATAATATTTTTTAACATGGGTTTAAGTAGAATATATGGTAAAATATATATATTAATATGAAATATAAAAGGATTATATACATCATGGAAAGTAATTTTTTATTTTTAGTTAATAAATAATTATCATAAATAATTACATAATTATGATGTAGTAATTATTCAATTAATGAAAAACTCAATTCAATGATATTAAAAACATTAAAATAAATTTCTTATCAATTACCTAAGGTGATCCAACAATTTTATTGTTCAATTTTATATATTAGGTGTTTAGTATATGAACTGTTTCTAAGTTATCGTGTGTTACTTATTTCCATGAAGTCAATGTATGGAATATTGTCAAAATTGACACTACTGATATTTAAAAATAATAATATATTATTAAATTAGTTAAAAACCATAAAAATACTAATTAAGGTGAATCTCACATGGGCTTGGTCGGGGCCCCCCGCTGGGAGTTGGTGTTAGCAACCCACATTTTGATGGGCCTATAAGGGGCATCAACGAACGAGAGCTTCCCTCAGTGGACTACGGTTTCCTACCACCTCTCTTCTTCTTCCTCCCTTTTCCTCCTCTCCATCCTTCTAGGCTTGGTGTGGTCGGGGGTTGGGTTATGTAGGGAACGGTGTGAAAACACTCTTTGGTTTCACAGACCCGGATCTCTGTTGATAAAGATCATCATTCAACCTCTTCCAATGATTCAGATTTTCAAGTCTCCGCTTCCGCGCCTGCAACGATCTCACTCGCTTCTCCGATGGCGCCCCCTTTTTCTTCTAGTTTGGGTTCAGCAGGGTCATCATCTCCTCCCGGGACATTACGAGGTTGCAGGTGGGATCCTCAGTAAATCTCGGTTCTAACGGTGTCTCTTTCTCTTTTGGGTTTGCGGCTCCGACAAAGACTCTGTGTCGGTTCTTGTGAAGAGTGGTTTTTTCTGTGTTTTCTCTGCTTCTTTTGGTGTGGATCTGGTTGTTCCGGTTCATTGGCCTCTTTCACGGTGGTGTTCGAGTCATGACAACTTCAGATCCAGTGAGTTGTCGACTGGATTCATGGTCCCATGGCGCGTTGAGGGTGTCACATTATTGTGTAGAGTAGCGACGGTTCAAGATTGTTGCCTAGGGCTTACGTGGGCAGCCGCGGTGTGGGACGCACGAAGGCACTTGCACGGACATCGACCATTCAACTTGGGACCAGATTGTGCTCAGTGGATGTCGTGGACTTCTGCACCTAGATGTATCTTCATTTCATTGGTTCCCTCTTCTATTTCATCATGCTCCATCGTGCATGACCCCAATTTGGTTGGGTTTGATGGATTCCATGATTCTTTGGATTGTGCAGGTGGTCATGGTTTTATTTTAACTTTTCGAGTTCTCTTTCGTTGGATCTACGTGTTGAGGTGTTTTAGGAGGATTTGGTTGTTGCCTGGTTTCTCTTTTAGGAGGGTCTGTACTTGGACGTGGTTCCAAATCCAACCCGCTTATGGTTCTCATTGATTGTCCGGTTCTCACTATCCCAAAAAGTGACTTATTTGAATAATCAAAAAAAAAGTTTCAGTCAATAAAAAAGATAAAGGTAAAAAATTTCCAAATACCTATCAAAAATATATTGGTTAATGGTATTACCAAATTTTACCACATTATATTAGAATAAAATTCTATTTTTAAGCATTTGGATTGAGATTTAATTTGTTATAATTGAATCTTTTTTGAAATCCCAAAAGGGCCCTCGACCTTTATTATTAAAGGAAACCACCTCCAACATCTCATTTCACCAAATTGAGTTCCCTATCTCATCCAACATCTGTAGATTATCTTATAAACTTCATTTTCTATGTTATAGTGGTTCTGGTTTTCCTAAATAACCAACTATATATTCCTTTCGAGGAGATCTAAAACACCCATTTTGAAGAAGAGGTAATCGCTCTTACCGATCACTCTCTTTTTCTACTTATCTATTAATCCTACATATATATGATATATATCATAAAATAAGAAGTTAACCATCCTAAATAATCTAAAATGTTATTATGATTATTAAAACACCACTATATAACCCCTTTCCCATCGAACAAGAAGCACTAGTAGAAAAATGGTTTTTAACATCGTCAATTTGATGTCAGTTTCTTATAAATGAACGTAAAATATGTTTTTGAAGACTTTTTGAAATGGGTTTTTTTTAACCGGTTCCAAAAAGAAAAAATACTACTTTGGGCATTACTTTTTTCAAATAACACTTCCAAATTTTTTAAAAAAAACTTATTTTTGGCATTGGATTTAAAACAAATTGGAAACAAATAATTTGATTTTTTTTACTATGTTTTATATTATTTATTAAGAATTGATTTGAGTAGTTGTGGAGAAAAAATGGAGTTATGAATTAAAATTTATGGATTTCAGATGCTTTTCTTCTATAAGATAATTTTTAATGAATTCAACCTTTCAATGGTAAGAAATTTTAATTTGTAACTCCTTTTTAACTCTAAGACCAGTCAAATTGGATATTAAGGAATTATATAAAAAAAATTAATTTATTTACTGAATTTTGGCATTGGTTTTCATAAAACCTAACGCCAGGACTATTTTATCATTGTTTTCTGCAACATTTTTTAAAAAAAGATGTGAAAAGTATTTTGAAAAAAATATTTTTCATCGATTTATTTAAAAAAAAGAGAAAAATAATTTTTCTAGAATTTTTACATCTATTTATTTAAAAACTAACTCCAAAAATGATATCGATTGGCATTTTTTGTGTCATTTTTCATAAAAACCTGATGCCAAAAAACCAATCTAAATCCCCTTTTACTTCGATTTTAAACCAAACCAATACCAAAGAGTATTCTCCATTTCATGGATTTATAATTTCAATTTTTTCACAATGTGCATTTTAATTTTTAAAAAGCAGCCTAAATTTTCATACAAAACTAAAGAAAAATATTCTATTTTACTATATAGGAATCGATTTTCTCTTTCATTTATCATTTTTATCATCATTAAATCAATAAAATATTCAACACAGCTTCAATGGTTAATTTGTACATGGTGTATATTCTACTCTATTTTTTATTATTATTATCCTTTATTTATAAAAAAGTCAATTATCCTTTATATAATGATGATTTATTCTTATTGAAACTAAGACTAAAACATTTTTTTGATTTTTAAATTAAGTCACTTTTTGGGTTAGTGATAACTGAACAATCAATGAGAACCATAGGCGGTTTGGATTTAGAACAACATCTAAGTCCAGACCCACCTAAAAGAGATACCAGACAACAACCAAATCCTCACAAAACACCTCAACACATAGATCCAACAAAATAACACTCGAAAAGATCAAATATAACCATGACCACATGCACAATCCAAAGAATCATGGAATCCATCTAACCAAACCAAATTGGGGTTGTGCACGATGGAGAATGATGAAATAGCAGAGGGAACCAAAGAAATGCAGAACCATCCAGGTGCAGAACTCCACGACATCCACAAAGCACAAACTGGTCCCAGGTTGAATGGTTGGTGTCCGTGCAAGCGCCTGTGTGCGTCCTGCACCACGGCTGCACACGTAAACCCTAGACATCAATCCGAAACCGTCACAACCCTGCACAATCGTGCGACACCCTCACCGCGCCATGGGACTGTGCATCCAATCGACGCCTCACCAGATCTAAAGCCACCACGACTCGAACACCATCGTGACGGAGGCCAATGAACCGGAACAACCAGATCTACACCAAAAGAAGCAGATAAAACAGAGAAAAAAAAAACGTCACCAGAACCAACGCGGAGTCTTTGTCAGAGCCACGAACCCAAAATAGAAAGAGATGTCGTCAGCACCGAGCTTTCCTAAGGATGCCACCTGCGACCTCGTAATGACTAGGGAGGAGACGATGACCCTGCCGAACCCAAACCAGAAGAAAAAGGGGGCGCTATCGGAGAAGTGGGTGAGATCGTTGCTGGTGCAGAAGTGGAGACCTGAGAATCTAAATATAAGAGATATGTTGATAAACAATGTATCATTTCAATGGAATCTCTTAAACCCATTTAAAGAGGACTGAAATATTATTTTAATTTTATTTCATTTGGTGTAAGTGATTTTAATCCATGTTTGTTATGTTTTCTTTGAGATGAGTTATATTAATCGAAACTTTGACAAGTTCAACATCTGACGGCCATAACATTTGATCTATAACTCTGTTTTAGTTTCAAACCCAACCAAATCAACGCTTAGGAAAAGCTGTAAATCATACAAGTAAACAAAATATTTTTTGGTGTTGTTTTTTTAAAAAACTGACGCCATAAATAAGTTTTTTTCCATTTATATCATCGGTTTTTTGAGAACTTACGTTGAAACTATTTTTTTTTTACTTTTTGCATTAATTTTTTAGGAAACCGATGTCGAAAATGTTATGGATGTGTTTTTTTTGAATAATTTGTTTACAAAATTGTTGTTAAGACAAACATTTAATTCATTTCATAGCATCGGTATACAAAAAATGATGTCAAAAAGTTATAATTTTTATGTCGGTGGCTTCGACGTAGATTAAATACCAATATAAAAATTTAAAATAATCCAAACATTAAAAACCATTTTTATACTCGTGAAGTGAATGAATCACTCGTGCATACTTACAGCTTACTGCCTCCACATAATGATACAATTTATTTTCCATAACCATGTTTATAAGTGGGGGTTATGATGGGATTAATTTTTATACATGATATTTATAATGTATTTATACTTATGTAATGATAATATCCAATTTAACTTTTTACAAGATATTCTTTTGGGAAATGATGGCGTCGCTCATTCATACGTATTATTTACCATCTCCATGATGCGATGTGATTGTTTTATCATCTTTATTTCACATTGTTGGAAATGATGATGAATTTTATTAATATATATGATTTATATAACAAAATAATATGTATAGAAATAATGAAACTATGATCAATGTACCTGAATTTGGACAAATGAACCAAAACATTCTTGGAAAATAATGTAGATATAACCTAGAACGGTTCTTTTAAACTATTAAGAAACGGGTGATTAGATGAAATAAGTAAATAATACATGGTATTATTGATATATGGTTATGGAATAAATTTATAATAAGTCTGTATATATTATACAGTATTTTTTATCATAAAAAAATTCAAGACTTACGATTAGGAATTTTTATCTCACATTTATTTTTATGGGACAAATTCCTTATACACTACTTGTTTAATTTTTGTGGTTTATATACTACTCATGAATTCCTTTCAAAATAATTACTCTAAATATTTTGGTATTTCAATATATTATAATTTTATTTTTTTCATGGACAATATGATTCTACTGATTATAAATTAGTGAGGATTTTTTTTCAGAATCTCATCAATATTGAAGATTGCTTCATTTTAAATATCTATTATGGAATATATTTCTTCCACATCCATGTTTTAAAAATATTCTTTAAAAAAAATCAATATTATTATATGAATATATAATTTTATTTTTACCTATGTTGTAAATTTTATTAAATGTGTTGAAAATAATTTTTTTATCATTTTCTAAACAAGGTTATTTATGAAATTTTCATCCAAAATATATAAGGAATGTTATTTTAACTTACATGGCATGTGTGGGTCTTCCCACCATCATAAATCCTTAATGCTCGAAAGATTACTTTATAATCTTAAAAGTTTCTTTTCAAAAAAAATTATTTCTTTATAATTCTATGACTCTTAAACAATGATTTCATAAGGGGATGGATATTTTTCATTAGATTTATTTCATGTGATCTTTCAAAAATCATTTTTTTCATATAATTTTACATCCATTAATGTTTCTTATGCTCTAAAGTGGATGTTATATAAAAATACCATTCTTTTTCATTATCTGAATGGTTTATTTTTATAATGGCATGATATTTTTGGAACCTATTTTTTCATGAGTTATGTTATTATAAAGTGTTTATGAAACTCATTTATTTATATAGTTTCTGATGAGATTAAAAATTTATGGTCATGTGGAACACATATAACTTTCATTAAGTGATCGGTAGAACCAATATATCCCTCCAATCCATTATGTACTAAAAAATATCTCATGAGATAGTTATGGAAAACAAGCCTATATGATTGATTCTTGATTGGAAACAAGTTAATATGCTTGATCTGTGTTGAGAAAAAAGTTCTTGTTCATGATCTATGATGGGAAACAAGTTGATGTGTCTGATACTTTAATTTAAATTGGTTATATTTCTTGATCCGAGTGTTGAAGTTCTTAACCTTGACGTATGAAATGGTTTTCAATACTTATGATGATGCTAAAGGAATTTATGATATGAAATTATATTTCATGATTAAGTTATGATGAAGTTTCATTCTTATGATCCATTTATTTTGAAACATTAATGTTTTATGCCATGAATCATTTGTATGATCCATGATTGGTTGGGTATGAACATTGTATGTTATGATCATGTACACATACATATATTTCTTATATTATGATTTAATATGATAATACATTTATATCTTTAATATTTTACCTTATTGAGCATTTGAGCTCGCCCATTCCATATGTTTCCTTTAAAAAAGTTATAAAGAAAAATTTTATAGAGGGGAACTAAAGGGGAAGATCATAATAGTAAACATTTAAGATCATTATAAAGATGAGAAGTTTTTCTTCCAAGATTTAAAAGGCAATAAATTATTATGGTCCTAGAATATGTGTTTGTGTAATGTAATTAAAATTAATCTAAAATAATATGTAATATATATATATATATGAAAATCATGGGTCCTTATAAACCAAGTCTAGAAACAACATATTTTAGTGTTCAAAACCTCTGATTTAAATTTTGATGAAATTTGTATATAATTTACCATCTAGCAATTGTTAAAATTAAAATTCCATTATAAATTTCATCTAGTTCAAAAAGGTTTTAATCTACGTTCCCATCTAGGAGGGTCATTATCAAACACCCAAGATAAATGGAAAATGAGATCGGGAACACAATATCTTTCCAATAAGATATTGTTGGCCAATTACAATGGCCACTTCAAGGAAGGCACAAATTACATCTTGAACTAAAATATTTTTTTATAAAATTCCATAAACAATATAAGATTCTCCTAGGTTAACTCCCACACATGAAATTTTATATTCACAATGTGTGAATCCAACCACTTATTGGAGAGTTTATAAGAACAAATCTTAAAAAGGTAAACCTTAATCACACAAGAAGTACCATTACCCTACTATACTCGATGATGATGTTCTTAAGGCCCTACAACATTTATCAATACCATATCAAGATTCAGTATATTTATTATTAGAAAAATGGATAATTAGTTGTAGTTTCGATGTTCCATCACATAATTTCACTACCAACAACTCAAAAAGTCATATTTTGAGAATTTACCACTAATTCCTCCTTCATGGACATACATTGATTGATCATGTGATCTATTTTCATGATGATTATATGGAATATGTCTTCATGTTCAGAATAAAATGGTTATGAAGGTCATCCCCATGCAACTGTCCACCCTGATGGTCCTCCCAAAGGAATATTTTATAGAACTCCTCCTTACGTCCAGATGTTTAGTCATGATTCTTATCATCACCATGATATAATTCATCGTGAAGGTCCTCCCCTAGTTATAGTTGAATTTCGCATGATGGTCTCCCCTTCATGAATTAATCGTGAGAATGAATTATATCATGAGTCCCTTAATAAGATAAAACAATCCATGTTATATGGTTCATATTTTATGAGAAACATTGTTTATCAACCACAAGATATCTCAAGGATATGGTTTTTATAAAAACAACCCTTGGACAACATAACATTCATTAACACCAAGAATATTCCATCCCACAATGATATTTATAAAAAGGAAACTAGGAAATGACCCCTTTAGTCAATGAAAACAATGGTATCCCTCCAATAATATAGATAAGACACATTTATTATGGGGGAGAAAATGGGAAAATATTATATATCAGTATTGTTTGGGTCCTTTTCCACTCCCTAGTATGATATTCCAAAAACATTGATAGAAGAATGAACACAACATATTCTAATGAATATATGAATAAATCATCAACATTTAATGGATTAGGTATTAACATATTAAGGATATATAAATCATGTTATGGTGATAGAATAATTTTAAAATTATATATTTACATGGATTCCCTTTCATCTATATGAAAACTAAAATCAGGAAAGTAGTATAAGATTTATAAGTGTGCATTCCTTGTTTCTTTAGACAAGCTAAATCATTACATTGATGACCCTCCTTACATCATAAATATCACAGGATGGGGTGAATATGGATAATTGTATTTCCACTTCCCCTTGGTCAGGATAACCAAACATAAAAGATATCATCCAATGTTATCACTTTGAGATGAATCTCAGGAGTACAATCTACCCATGATGGATGGTATAATCACAATGAATTATCTATGACCAAATCTCATAATTTCAAAATCATATGAGATTGAACCATTAAAATAATACTACATCAAGAATCATAGAATATTAATCATGATTCTCATTTTATAAGTCTCAAACCTAGAGTGGCATTTTAGCCACTGATTTCCACATATTCACATTTAAAAAATGTATTACACCAAGATCATGCTTGTATGATGATCCACCATATCAAGAACGAAATATTAATAGCATCATCATTAGAATTCCAGGAGAAACACTATCTAGTAGGTAAATTAGAATTTTCTCCACAACCTCCTTCTTCAAATTCATCAAATATGGTCTGAAGTTTTTCATAATTGGATCAATGGAATCCTCATCCTATAGGTTTGGGGGTATTTTTAGTTTAGTATCATATCCTCTAGAGATATATCTTTTCCTGTTTAAGATGTGTATTAAAAATGAGTCCCTTATAGTCTTTCAAATTTTGTGAATCATCACACTCCTAGGGAATTCATAATATGAGATTTTCTAAATATTGTCTTTAGATTACCCTATTTTTTAAACATGGGTAACCCTATAAGGTTCATAAGATAGAAGGACCCATCAAGAGGGTAACTGGTACTAATAATCATGAAATTTATCCCAATGGATTCCCCAATGGAGAACAATCCTTTTATATTTACATTTGTATAACAATATATATAGTGAACAATATGTTAATAAATGTCACAAAAATTGTCCCCATAAGTTCCATAAAACCTAAAACCAATTCATAAGAACAAGAGGAGGATGTTTCTATTAAAAACACCTTCCAAACCATAATTACTGAAGAAGTTGTTCATATCAAAAATCAATGTAAAATTAAAAATTGGAAAATCCCTAAAATTCATAGATTCCACCTCTCCAAAATACATTATGTAATGAAATAGGAAAAGGGGTGTCTTTGTCACATTTATTTCCTGATAAAATCAATATTCATATAATTGAAAAAATATTTTCACTATATGATGTGTAAATCAAGGATTTGATGAAAATAAATATTGATTTACGTCGATGAAATATCCCCATTTGATATGTTCTTCAGGAAGAGACTCACATTTTTTCTTCAATTAATTTCCCTCAATATAAAGATCCATTGATCATAACAAAATTGGATCTAAGAAATATACTCAATAAGGGATTTTGAAAACCAATATACTAGGATTCAATTGTGGTAGGATTTCAGGAGTTCTCTCTTGAGGATAGAATCTAAAATAATGACTTTTGAACTACCCTGGTCTATCAAATTCTAGTGGATAACTGCAAAATGTAGGTAGGTCCACCATGATAGGCTCTTTCATTGCTACCCCTACTCAAGAAACTTCCATAACCATTAACCCAAAAAACTCATTATCACAACTATTTCACTAACATCTGTTATGAATGATATTGTAGGGTGGCATGAACTTGTTTAGTTATAGAATGAATTACCCCAAATGGATTGATGCAACACTACCCCAGCCAAATTTTGGGAATTCTATGTTTCCAAATTTCAATGGACCTGTTGATCTAGTGTATAATTTTAAACATTTCATGTCTTCATTCGGTCCCATTATGAGAACCCTTGACCAACAATAAGATTCCAAAATCATGTATTTAATATAGACAACAGAGGTATGATCTTTTATCTGGTATAACAATTTACCATCTTGGTCCATCACAAGATAGGAGGACCTATGTCAAAATAAAATTATCAATTTAGCTTCATGTTGAGAAATACCAATAATCTTGACCTCTGCAATTGAAAACGTATTAGAATGAGATATTTTCATATTTCATTTAAATGTGGAATGGTTTGAATTAATACATGAACATGTGGCTCCCCGGGAGGTTTTTTTTCATTGTATTAATAACCTCCATAAATACCCACATTACCACTATTCCTAGTAAAATATCTTAGTGGGTATCATGAAAATTAAATAGTGTCATAAATGTTGGAATATTTATTTTGAAGAACCAAATATAAGTCTCGACCAACATCTTTAACTCAAGGGAATAGAAAAGGTAAAATAGAAATTGTAACTGTCGCACTTAATAGACCTCCTCCACTATCTCTAATTCATAATCCTTAACAATATCCCTAAAAACCTCCCACATAATTCAAACAACTAGTAATATATCAGTCCATATGGAATAAAGGATAATTATCCCTTGTTATAAAAAGATCAAAAGAATGAATTTTATTCTTTCTGAGATGAAAAGGTTCCAAGCCAGCTATTAGTGGCTACAGTGATTAATTAACTAATATTTCCATATCCTATCATCCCTAATTAGGTTAGTCTCAATGATCATGCAATATATTTCTTATTTCACCAAACATTGGGGCATTACATCGAAGATTGATTTTCTATTAAGGAAATCCTCAAGATGTTGGTTTACTCTAAAGAAGAAAATTGGGGAATCCACCAACATAAATGGATGGGTTTTCAATAATGTACAAGATGAAGATAACTAATAGAAAGAAGTAAAAAGTAAAGGAGAATTTTTTTTAATGATTGGATGCCAAAAAATTTAATCAATCGAACTCTTTCTATCCTCAGGGCATATCTAAAGAATTCAATTTTCCCCCATCCTCTTCTTTTATGGTGTGATCAATGTTGTCAACAATATAGTCATCCAAAGGTTGATCTTATAAAAACATTACATTTTACATATAATGTTTTATGTAAAGTAATATGAACCCATATTAATGAAAAATATAGATATAACCCTCTCAAATGATATGCTCGTAGTCCTAATACAATGGGTTTTGTCAATGATAATGGTACAATATACACCACTTTTCCAAATAGAATCCTTGTATCTAAATAATTACCCTTCTATTCTATTAATTTCATTCATTTAATGGATAAATTATCTGATTATAAGTATTCTTATGAACCAATTTTCTCTATAATTTAAAATGAACATGGGTCAGAGACCTTAAGAACTGATGAAATAAGGGGATACATAATCAAGGTTGATCCAAGTATCTATGCCACATCACTACTGAATCCATATACATGGATAAAACACAATGGTGGTACAATAGTGAAACCAATAAAATTATTTACATTCCATGACATCTTTCATGAGTTTTATGAACATAATTTTTCAAGAGCACAAATTTATGCGTGTGACATCGGTTAACCATCCTAGATTAGTGGGTATACCAATTAAACTAGATCTAATATAAAAATTAATGCCTTTGAATTTTTTCCAAGTCCCTAGTGAATTTACATTAATCACTACTAGAAAATAGGCCTATACCCACAGTTTTAGAAAACCATGGGTATAGGGATAGTATGGGCACCTATACCAATGGTTTTGGAAAACTGTGGGTATAGGTCATCTATACCAACGGTTTTGTAAAAAACCGTGGGTAGAGAATTTTTTTTGAAAGACCAATACAAACGGTTTTGTAAAACCATGGGTATAGGGTTTTTTTGTAAGACCTATACCCACGGTCTTTCAGAACCGTGGGTATTGGTGTTTTTCTTGAAGACCTATACCCACAGTTTGGCCAAACCGTGGGTATAGCTTTCCCGCATTATGGAGGGAAAAAAAGTTACGCGGGACAACAAAAATATTTCACAGGAAATAGTTTTGGATTAATATAATTAGAAACATTCACAAATAAATAAAATTAATATATGTAGGTTGGTTGGTCAGGGATTTTTTTTTTTTGAAAGCGGTGTGTGAGTTCGAATCCGCCCAGTGGCGATTTTCATTTTTTTTACCTACAGTTTGAAAACCGTAAAAACAACATTCTGCCACGTTGTTCAGATTCTATGCCCACGGTTTAGTAAACCAGGGGTATAGGTGAGGACCTCTATTGCAACTCCTTTCTAGCCCATGGTTCCCCAAACCCTGGGTATAGGCCATACCCACTGTTTTGGGGGCTATACCCATGGTTTTGAACCCTGGGTATAGGCCGTTTTTATAGTACTGAGTACTTTATCCCTAATGGAACATGCTGAAGAGAAACCTCACACTAGAAAGTATACAACTTTGGATCAAAATAATGATATCTTGAAATATTTTGTTATGGTTCCTACTAAAATTTCAATCCTAGATGATCTAAACATACCAAAAGAGTTATAGGAAGCACTTGTGAAAGAATTTTTATCCCCTAAAGTGTTCAAATATGGGGATACTATTGCTGAATTTTATCATGCATACACAAATTTATTAGAGTGTAAAAATTTCATCACTTTAATAGAGTAGAACATGGATAATATTATGAAAGGTAACATTATACCCATATATATATATGGTATATTGGATGAAATTAACATCAAATGATATTTAATGGATAATGTATTAGGGATTAATAACATTAATGCCTAGAAACATTATCGATTATGATAAAATGAAGCCTACTTTCCTCTTTCCTCTTTGACACTTTAGGGTTATAATAAGAGTTAAAAAAACCACTCAATCAAATTAATTCATACTTGGAATCGGGAATCTTGCATTATGATATGAATTTCGGGTTGTTTGTTAAGATAAATCTTTTGTTTTTCTACTAGGTAGGCTTTAGTTTCATCAACCTATGGTATTCCCCTTGTCATACCTTTAATTCCATAAATATTTTGTTGATCGGAAGATTTGGGAATTGTTTGATGATAAGGATCTATTTGAATCAAGTCAGTCCTAATAAATTGACACAAGTTTCTACTTGAGAGAAAGAAAACAACCCATGATTGATGATGTCACTTCAGTTATGACTCTGAATAGTTTGGAAATGACCTAGACGGACCCATTTAATGAGATTTGAAATGAATATGTATTTCCTATCAATCAAATCGATGATACCAGTATAGATTTGGATCTATATTTATCATCTCTTATTATATTAGTCAAATCATTTGAAACTGATTATATGGAAATTGTGTCTAATATCTGTAATGGTGGTAATTTATTAGGTGAAAATGCTCTCACTTTTTCCCTAAAATTTTATAAGACCCCTACATCATTGGCTCAATTAGAAGAGATTCTCATATCACCAATAGATATTCAGAATAAGCCTGCTCCAAATTCCAAATGTTGGGATATAGAATATTATTCACAATATTAATATTCCCATTCATAGAGGATGAATAAGATGAGGATATTAAAGACACCCCTCCAACAATTGAATAAGGTATCATGACTACCATTATCGAACTCTGGAAGAAAAATCTAGGTTTGGAGGAAGATCCAAAACCCATATTGATAAGTGAATCCATGTTTTCCAATAAACAAGAGGTGTTTTATGATTTTATATAATATCACTATGATTATTATGCCTATATTTCTATATATATTCTAAGACATGATCCTAATATAGCACTTTGGTTTGGATGAGGGTAACTTTGGTTACAAGCAAGAAGCCAAAATAATTGATCCAACTAATGCTTCCATGTTTAAAGCCAACGTTGATAATATTATTGATGAAAACATCATTTGAAATGTCTTATAACTAAAATTTAAATCCAATAATATCATGGTTGAAGAAAAATGAAAAAATAAATGATTTTTGTAACATAAAATATCACAATCATTATTTTCCAATAGCTGGTTTGCTAATATTAATTACAAAACATCTGATCAATACAGCTGCCAGTTATCAAGACATATCTTTTATGGATATATATTCAAGATAAAACAAAATATGAATGGATCCTAGAGTTTAATATGCCACATATTTCAAGGAACCCCAAGTTATTTACTCTTATGAGGTCATTCCTTTTGGTTTTATGAACACTAGCACCATATATCAATCTTCCATACCCCATTTGTTCAAATCATTCTTAGGGGAGACCACTTAATATTACATTTATATTTTTGTGGTTAGATACTTGTATAATTCTGATCATAAAGTTGATATTGAGTTCATTTTCAACAAGCTATGACATCACAACTTCAAGATAAACCCCTTGAAACGTTATTTTGGGTTCACTCCTTAAACGTTTTTCATATTAATATAATATCACCAAGGAATTTATGTTGATCCAATGAAAATACAGGTTATCCTTGAAATTTAGACTTATAAAATCCTCAAATACCTGAAAAGATTTTCAGGATTCCCTGTCTACATATAACTCTTTACAGTAAACCCTATACTAAAATGATAAACAATTACTATATTGATGAAGAATGGAGTTATCTATCTATGAACTGATGATAATTTACAAACCTTTGATATTCTCAATAAATATTTTTTGAGTTAACTTGTGCTAATACCACTATCGAAGGAAAAGAATTTATAATATATGTGAAAACATTAGATTGATCATTGTAACACCCCAGGCTTCCACGATATGTTTTCCTTCGAATAATGTAGTAGCTTGTGTTTTACGCAACATGGAGTTCTAACACACCATGACCAATCAAACTAGCAATTATGTATAGTAATACCAACTTTTTGAAATTT
Organism: Viscum album; assembly: GCA_963277665.1. Lineage (NCBI taxonomy): Eukaryota > Viridiplantae > Streptophyta > Magnoliopsida > Santalales > Viscaceae > Viscum > Viscum album. The sequence continues at coordinate 1,535,717,597 of OY728128.1, read as the reverse complement.
TATAAATTTTATTTTTCAAAATGGACTTCATTTTTGGATTCAGAATATCAAAATTAGATTAGGGTGACTTTTTGGAATTTTTCTCAAACCATTCAATTTTTTATGAATAGTGAAAAACACTACGTTATTGTTTAAAATCAACTTTTTATTTAAATAATTAGTTATTTTATTTTATTTTATTTTTTTAGAAATAGATACATAATACCTATATATATTCAATATAATTCATTGGATTTATTTTATAATAAGTTTAGATATATAAAATTTTAATGAACATTTTAGCATCCTTTACCAAGCTTCTAGGAGGATTTGGAAATTTGAATACAATATAATTTTACCACTTATGTGAGTTTATTTTCAAAAATCTGCGAGACATTGTTAATATCAGTAAGTAAAATTTGGTTCAATAAGATGAAAATAATTTTTCGTGAATAGTAACTTTTGACTTTTATTTTCCACAATTAAAAGTAAATAGGGTAATTAAAAGATAAAATGATAATATAATTAACCTAACACATATCCTAATTATATTGGATAAGTGTAATTAGACCAAAAACCACCTTAGGAATAAAATATGACTCGTCTAGTCCACTTGGATTAGGTTAGGACATTTATTATTATTTTATTTAAAGTGTTAAAAGTGTTAAATAAAAATTTTAATAACTAAACAATTTTTAAGATAGGGTTACACACAATATAAATTCGACTATAATATTAATTAGAAAGATAAAAAATATTTCATACATAATGGTATTTTATTTATAATTTTTAGACATTAAATAATTTAATTTATTTATGACCCAATGATGATGCGGTAATTACCTTATTAATTAAATATTAAAATAATTGATACTAAAAATATCCAAATAAATGTAAATTGAGGCTTATGATGAATTCCACTAATTTTAGAGGTTAAAGTGACAAGTTAAGATTTATTAAAAAAATTATTCGAAGTGATAATGTTTTATGGCTTTTATAAAAGTCTAATACAAAATTGTGTTAAAATTGACATAATTGAGTTTTTAAAACAAATACTACATTATTAATTAATATAATATTTATAAAAGTCTATGCTTTGGGAAAAGGACTTATATAAAATTATATATATTAATAATGAACCACTCGGGGTTCTCTTGGCTTGTTATAGTAAGTTTTTAACCATATAATATAAAAATACAAAAAGACGTGGTAAATGTAATGCTATTTAACTAAGAGTTAAATCTAAAAGATAAGGTTAATATGTTGACCTAAACCAGTATAAAACCTATTTTTTGAGAGTTTTGCGACTCATCCCCACCATATCCTTGAAAGAAATCATTTTGGAGCCATTAGAAACCAAAAATAATTTTTTTATAAAATAATATTTCAAGCTTTTCCTAAAGTGACCCTCACCTCTATTATTAAAGGGAACTTCCCATTATCTTAATTTCACACCTCAAAAGAAATTTTTCTCAGAAAAACCCTAACCAAATATCTTACCAACATCCATCACTTCAAACTAAAGTCCTTACATTGATTAGAAATCCAAATTAAGGAGGCCTTGTGATCAACTCAAAAGGAAACACCCGAAAAGTGGTAATAACTTCACCGCCCTCTTTCAAGTTCTTTACTTATTCCACTTCCTCTTTCTTTGTTGTTTCCATAAAAAAATAATAAATACAGTACCTTCAAGATATTTTTATGTTATTATAAATCTGGTACAACCATATTCATTTTTCTATCCATCCTATAAATGACAAAGTAATCATACGTGTATACGTACGGCCTACCGTCTCCACGTCATGGTGTAGTTTGTTATTAAAACAATTAATTATTTGGATGGGTATAAAAAGGAGTATAACTGATATAAATAATAAATATAGCATGTTAATAATTATTTGTATATGATATACAAACAAATTACATACTATTTTACCATCAATATAATGATATTGTCACTCGTGCATACGTACGGATTACTGTCTCCACGAACGTGATGAGATTCATTCCTCATCGTAATCATTCAAGAATAATTTTCATTTTTTATTAAAAATTATGTTTAATAAGTTAATATCATTATAAATATTAATCAAATACATCCAATTCATAACAAACATGGCATATTTAACCAAGCATATAATGGACAAAGAACCAGTTAACACCCAAAACGATGATGCGACTAAAATTTTATTAACAAATCAATATTATAAGATTATATATGATATCATATTTACGTATATGATTCATTTATAATTTAATAACAATTATCTAACTATTATATAGGATGTTAACGTACCCTTGACCATGGAAAATTACAAAGTAAGGGTTAATTCTACAATCTCTTTACTTATCTGAGGATGTTAATATGTAAATATCTACTGGGACCTCTTTATCGTCCACATCTATTTTTTTCATAAAAATATAATTTGAAACATTTTTACTATTTACTAGACTAGTGGTTAAAGTCATTTATACCATTATTTGACCATATATATTTTGAAAGGAATCTTTTTGTCTTTTTCCAAACAAGGTACTTTATGACCTTTTTGAAAAAATTAAGGTAAGAATGTATTTTTTTTAATTTATACGGTGGGTGCAACTATTTTCCACTGTTATTACATCGTCGTAGCATCCCAAACAATCTTATAAGAATATTTTCAAAATAATTGTTTCCTTTTATTGTTATGTGGATTTTAAATGGTTTCAATACAGAAATAGGTATTTCTTTCAAATAGTTTTCATTTCATATATGTCAACATCCTTTGATGGATTTTAAAATTGCTTGAAGATGATTTATTATGATACCAATATTCCATATTGTATTGATGGTTTTTTGATATATTTGACTATGGATGTGTTAGTTTTATACCATTCATGGTTTATGTATAAATTATTGACATTTGTATGCTAGTTTTAATGCGAATGTTTGTGTTATGTTTAAATCTTTTCATATGAGGAATGCATTGGACTTAGTAACTGATGGATAAAGACTGCTATAGCTCCTCGATGCATCAGTATGTAAAGACCCATAAATTCAAAGGATTTTTTTTAAATTCATTGGGATTTTACGAGTATGCAGTTTCTGACGGCACCTAATTCCAAGGCCCGATGTGCTCAGAATAAATTTTCAAAGTTTAGCTCGGGTACGTTCAGTAAATGAATGAGCGGGTTTTTCTATATTTTAAACCGGTGCTCGGAATTGAAATCTGAGGGCACCGATGAATTTGCAACGCTGATAATTGCTTACGAGGACCTTTACCGTAGTTGCGTTTTTGTGGGAGGAGAGGTTAAAAATTGTGGATTAAATAAGAAGTGAATAAAAATGTGGAACAATTTTTATTCTATATCTAAGTGGTTATATCCTACATGGGTGTGTTGGGGTGGGCCCCTATCTACCCATGTGAGGATATTTGTGAGGTGGGGCCCACATGAGACCCAACCCTTCACATTCCCTAAAACTCTTTAAACCTACCCCTTTAGACTTGTTAACTCATCTTTAATGAGGACTCTTCTTCTCCCTCTCTCACTCCATTAAAACTTTCCAACCTATCACTTAATTAATTAGAAAACTCATGGTTTAATTAATTAAGGGAATTGGAATTGGAATTTTTGTAAATTTTAATGTATGGCATTATTTAATAAAATAAGGTAAAGCCTTATTTTATTTTGGGTTGGCTTGTTGTGTTGAGATTTTGGGGAGAGAGCTCTTGAGTTTTGAAGAAAGCTTCATCTCCTTTGTTGAAGAATTACAACTCTCTGAAGAAGAACTTCGACTTGGGGACCCTGAATTCTCCATCCTCTTCTTCCTCCGCGACAAGGGAGGAGACACCGATGCGGGAACTCACCAATGACATCACGCCTTGTTTTCTTCTCTCCGTGATAAAAAGGGGAGACACCGCTTCCTCCTCGGACGCTCTCCGTTGACGTCTACGAATCCTTATCTCGCGACTCTGTCAACCCCAACGCCGATGTTCATCATCATTTGTTGAGGTAGGGGTTTATTCTTGAGATTGGATGTTTACGTACCCCATACTCGTTGGAAATCATTGTTTAAATATGGCCGATTGTTATCATTTTACACGGAGGGTGCGGGCCGATCAAACACATCCCGACAACCCTCTGTTCTTCTCGTTTAATCTTTCTAGAATCGGTAATCGAATGCGGGGGAGGCACGACGTTGTCGCGTCGTGCTAGGAACCCGACAAAGGAGGCTGACGTCGTCGCACCAGTTGTGCGGGACGAACTATGGCCCGCTACATGGGCCACTTCGGCGGAAGAATGGACCCTCCCATCGGTTGGCCAGGTGAAGAGGAATCGCGGCGCCAGGAGGCCGCCGTGCTAGAGGACCGGCCAGCCCGTCGGCCGGACGGGCGGAGCTGGACCTCCGGGCCAGGAGGGCACCGCGATAGAAAACTAGCAGCCCGACCTTGCGGTCTGTGTGCGCAAAAGACCGGCCAGTCTAGCCGGCCGGTATGGGGAAGGGTGGCGCCGTCGGTGAGGAAAATCGGGCCCCCATCCCCTTGGAACCCGCTCGTCTTCGTCCGGGTCGCGCGGCCCACCAGCCGACCCCGAAGGGCAGCGCGCCCGGCCGGGCCACGCCACTTTGGGCCGAGTTGAGTATTTCCTTCATACTAGTCTGACACCCCTGCTGGGTCATACCCATCAAACTGAGTTAACCCGAACCGTCGGCCCACTGGGATAAACGTGCCGGACCTGTTAATCACTTAAACGGGAATAACTTAAAGACCACGTGTCCGATCGGCGCGCCGTCTGAGGCATAGGACCCTTTCGACATGAAAGTTCTTTTGCGATTCTCTATGTGAGTTTTGGACAACTTTGGATATCGTTCGGGTCAGACATGAGCGTATTTCTAATCGGGCACCTAGAACGGAAAAGCCAATATCTCTCAGACCGGGCGTCTGATTGACGCATCATCTGTCGCATCGAGTTCCTATTGACAAGACGGAACTTTGGGATACATCAAATCTGGACTTTTTGACAGTTGATGTATCGACCCACTTGGCTCGTGAAGCGGACCCTCCTGGAATCGAGCATGTTGTTCACGGGAACCCTAGAGCTGGCTGCGACTGCGTTGACGATGACGACTGTACTTGGATCCTACGTGGGTTCGGCAGCGAGGAGGACTGTACTTGGATCCTCCGTGGGTTTGACAGCGATGATGACTATACCTGTATCTTACGTGGGTTCGGCAGTGAGGGTTACTGTACTTGGATCCTACTTTGGTTTGGTAGTGACACGTTCTGTACTTGGATCCTACGTGGGTTCGGTACGGAAGATGATTCAGAGGTAACATCTATCATCTCCACCCCTCTTCATGAGTAGTATACCTATGTGAGCTGAGTCTTGACTTTCAGTCATTATCATCGATATGATTGACTTTCGTTCCTTTTTGGATTGGGATGTGCTTTCCTTTGTGGACTGGGTTAATCTAGGGCTCGTGAGTTGGAGCCGAATTGGAATTGATGACTTAGGTATATGTTTGGGCATATTCCTAAATAGAGTTGCTTGATACTTTGTGTTTGTATCTTTCCTTGTGGTTTATCCTTTGTGGATTCTGGGAGACCTTTGGGGGTCTCGGGGTCCCTACTGAGTATCATATACTAACCCCTGCATGGGATATGCCCGCACTACATTTTTTTGGATGCAGAATAAAGATAGAAATGATCGAGTTGGAGTCTTCTAGAGTGGGACGGTACCTGGAGGTGGACCACTTGGCGGGACGTACATGGAGCGGACGTTTGAACCCGAGGAGCTGAGGAAACCATATGTACCCACCCTTCAGGTGGGATATATGGAGGACAACTCAGTGGTTGATGGTTTACTTTAATACATCTGGTCTTTATTTACTATTGTATTGTACTTTCAGTTGGGTTTGTATTCTGACCCATTTAATTTCCAGCACTTACATTTGTACTCAGTTTACTTAGTGTATACTTCAGCTTGCGTACTTTGTTGTGTTTTTTTACTTATATAATGGAAATTCCTTCCCTTTTTATCCAGATTTTCGCATTTGGTTCTAGTCGTCATCCCTTGGCCTATGGAAGGCAGGCTTGGGGTAGTCACGGCATGGACCCCAAGGACGGTTCATGACAAATTGGTATCATAGGAGTTGATTCTACCACAGAACATAGGACTCTGATAATTTCTTCCTGTGAAGAAATATTGTTAAGGGTATTGAGTGAGGTTATTAGTCCAGGGAGTCTAGTGTTGGTGTCGTGGCCGACGTATCCACACACCAGGACCCTGACTTCTGATTTCCGACTCAGTGAACGAAAACATTGATTGCATGTGTGTTTCAAAAAGTTTTCATAGTGATTACATTGTGTCAGCTCACCAGGTATACTGTATTAACCGTGGTGCACCTTTTTATTTTCAGGATTTCCCCATGACAGCAGCCAGCTAGGGTTTTCAATTATGTGTGAGATGGAAGCCCACCGACCGACGAGGCCTCGGTGCAGGGCCCCATTACAGCGGAGGCACCAACGGTACCTCTACCCATGGGGCCACCGATACCACCAGCCCCAGCAGCGAAGAGGGCACGCTGCCTGAGTGCGTTGCACGAGTTTCAGTGGCAGAGGTCGCCCAGGTTCCACGGAGATACGAACCCTCAGGCCTCCGAGGATTGGCTGGAGGCTATCGTCCGAGTCTTCAGATTAGTAGGGACACCATCTGACCTCATGGTGATCCTTGTGGAATGTCTCCTACATGTAGCAGCAGGTAGATGGTGGAGCCTGATTCTCCAGGTGTACGACGAGGCATCTCTACTATGGACGGACTTCGAGAGCCTTTTTCGCTCGGAGTTTGTTCCATCCACCCTCAGTGCAGTGCGCATCTAGGAGTTACTACAGCTGCAGCAGGGCAGCATGACAGTAGCCCAGTACTCTGCGAGGTTTACCGACCTCTTGCACTACTCCAAGGACATGGTATGGGACCCATTCTTCTGGGCCAGGACCATCGAGCAGGGACTGAGGCATGAGATCAGGTCTTCGATGATCTCTCTCAACATTCCGACGTAGGCAGGAGTACTGGAGCGAGCCCGTCTTGTGGAGAAATTCCTTGCTGAGCCTACGCCAGCAGCGAGGCCTACCGTAGGGTGAAACGTAGTGGATTATTCTGCAGCCGACAGTAGATAGATGTCGCAATGGTCCGAGCGGGTTAGGCCATCAGGTGGGCGACCTCAGGATACTGATTTGGAGGTATGGGGAACACGCAGCAGAGCCCATCATATGAGAGGCATGCAGTTCTATGCATGCGGTGAGTAGGGCCACATGGCTGGTGACTGCCTGACCCGCCATGCCGAGGAGTAGCAGATGGTTGAGGGACCACCCAGGCAGAGGCATAGGTTCGACCGTGGTGGTTCGTAGGGAGAAGGCAGACGAGGTAGAGGAGTTTGCTGAGTAGCAGGTGGTGGACGATTCTTCGAGGCTCTACCACCACCACCACTAGGAGGTCCACCCCGACCATAGGGAGCTGGCGGATAGAGGCAGACTCAGCTCCAGGTAGTGGGGGCTTACAACCACGGCGCACCTGAGATGATTTGAGGTATTATCTGTGTCTACTCTACCCTTGTTACAGTTCTTATAGACACATGAGTGAGTGATTCTTTAATTGTCTCTGCCCTTGTTCGAATCTCAGAGATTCCGACGGAACAGTTGGCTCGATCCTTACGGCTAGAGACTCCTACGGGAGCAGATTCGACGATTACACACTGGTGCCGGCAGTGTGATCTTACTCTAGGAGGCGAGAGCTTCGGCTGGGATCTTCCTATAGTGGCGTCGAGGACTTACGACGTAATCTCGGTTATGGACTGGTTATCTACAGTCCAAGCCCAGATTGACTGTATTGGGCACAAAGTGCGGTGTGTCCGCACAAATGGGAGCAATTTCACCTTCATCGGAGAGAAGGGAGCCTTTGCAGTGTAGGATGGACTTACGCAGAGGAGAGGGCATCCAATCACACATCAGTTGGCTAGTCTCATTCTATGAGAAGTTGATGTGTGGAGTCCGAGTTTTCCTGTTGTGGTGGATCATTATGCGGACGTTTTTCCTGACGATGTTCCAGGACTACCTCCTCGCAGAGAGGTAGACTTCTACATTGACCTGTACCCCACGAAAACCGTGATATCTTCTCCATCATATTGGATGGCTCTTTTTGAGCTTCGAAAGCTGTGGGAACAACTAGAGGACTTGCAGGGAAAGGGATTCATCCGACCCAGTTTTTCACCCTAGGATTCTCCGATTTTATTCGCCAAGAAGGCAGATGGGAGCTTAAGACTATGTGTCTACTACCGTTGCCTGAATCAGGTGACCGTAAAGAACAAGTATCCACTTTTGAGGATTGAAAACCTCTTTGACCAGCTTAAGGGAGAACGATGGTTCTCGAAGATAGACCTCAGGTCAGGTTATCATCAACTCAGAGTTTGAGATGAGGATGTACAGAAGACGGCCTTCAGGTGTCGGTATGGCCACTATGAGTTCTTGGTTATGCCTTTCGGCATAACCAACACTCCAGTAGTGTTCCGGAGTCTCATGAACAGGATCTTCCAGCCTTAGCTCAATCGATTTTTTGTAGTCTTCATCAATGACATACTGATTTACTCGACCACTGTGGAGGATCATGCCTACCACTTACGGGTTGTACTGAACACACTCCAAGAGCACCATCTTTATGGTAATCTCTCAATGTACCAGTTTTGTTTTCGAGAGGTACATTTATTGGGGCACGTCATCTTTGAGGCAGGTGTTGTGGTGGATACTATGAAGATCGAGGCAGTACTTTCTTGGGAGCCACCCAGGAGTGTGACGGAGGTGAAAAGTTTCCTAGGTCTGGCTGGGTACTATTGGAGATTTGTGCCAGACTTCTCCAGAGTTGCAGCACCACATTCAGCTTTGATGAAGAAGGATAAACCCTTTATGTGGACAGACAGATGTCAATAGAGATTCCAGGAGCTGAGACCGAGATTGACTAGTGCACCCATCTTGAGGCTGCCAGAGGTGGGCGTAGGGTACGTACTTTACTACGATGCATCTGGGACAGGACTCGGGTGTGTCCTTCTGTAGGGGAGGGCAGTGATCGCCTATGGTTAACGATAGTTGAGGCAATACGAGCAGAACTACACTACCCATGACGTAGAGTTAGCAGCAGTGGTCTTCACCTTAAAGATGTGGTGGAACTATCTGATGGGTGAGCGCTTTACAGTCTACTCTGACCACCAGATTCTTAGGTACATCTTATTGTTGAAGGACCTAAACCTGAGACAACGACGATGGCTTGAGTCCCTCCAATACTATGACTTTGAGATAGTCTATACTCCTGGGAATGGGAACGTAGTAGATGATTCTCTCATTAGGATATTGGGCATCCAGCTACATGGAGAAGTGATGGAGAAGCTAGCTGCGTTGCAGATATCCTTCATGGATAGATATGGAGCAGCCTTTCAACAGACACTCACAGTCACTCCACCACTACTTCAGTGGGTCAGTGAGGCACAGCGTGGGGATGTTGACTGTGATACGCGACGTGCAAAGATATCCACAGGATATGCACCTGATGGATTTTCTGTTGGAGGAGAGCACATCATCCTCTTCAGGGGACGTACCATGGTACCCGTTTCATTAATGGAGGAAGTGCTGAGGGAGTTTCACACATCCCCTTTAGTGGTACATCGAGGAGTAGCGAAGATGTACCAGGATCTCAGACGACAGCACTGGTGGCCGGGTATGAAGAAGGTTATGGCAGAGTTCGTTTCACGATGTCTCACCTGCTAGCAGGTGAAGGCGGAGCACCAGGTTCCGGCAGGATTGGTGCAGCCCTTAGAGGTCCTATAGTGGAAGTGGGACGGGATATCTATGGATTTCATGATGGGGATCCCTCATACTTCCAGAGGACATGACTCCATCGGGGCGATTGTCGACCGACTCACCATGTCGGCCCACTTCCTACCTATCAGAGAGTAGGGCTTAGTGGAGAACTTGGGATGCCACTACGATCATGAGATCGTATGGCTTCATGGTGTGGCATCATCTATCATCTCCGATAGAGATGCTCGATTTACTTCCCAGATTTGAAAGGGGTTTCAGGTGGCTATTGGGACGTAGATACTCCTGAGCACTGCCCTTCATCCTCAGACAGATGGCCATATGGAGAGACCCATTCACACTCTCGAGTACATGCTCCGATCATGTGTTCTCGACTTTGGTCATAGTTGGGAGGATCATCTATCTTTGGTGGAGTTTTCATAAAACAACATCTACTAATCCACCATTGGGATGGAACCATATGAGGTATTGTACGGCTGACCATGCAGATCACCTCTATACTGGACTGACCCAGGGGAGTCAGCACTCATAGGACCAGAGGAGGTACAAGCTACGACGGAGAAGGTGCAGATCATCCAGGAGTGGATGAGGACTGTGCAGAGAAGATAGAAGTCTTATGCTGATAGAAGATGGAGACCATTGGAGTTCGAGGATGGAAACCATGTTTTCTTACGAGTCTCATCTCGAAGTGGATTATGGAGATTTGGACGGGGTGGCAAGTTATTTCCACGCTTCATCGGACCATTCTTAGTTCTCAGAAGGGTAGGCGAGTTAGCATATCGTCTGGCTCTTCCACCTCAGTTGCATCGGGTGCACAACGTCCTCTATGTATCTCAGCTGAGAAGATACATGCATGACCCGATGCATATCATTGATCATGGGTAGATGGACATCGATGACGTGGTGACATTTGCGAAGGTCCCGGTGGAGATCGAGGAACGACCGGAGCAGCTCCTACATGGACAGTTGATTCCTCGGGTGCGCATTCGTTGGCAGTACGAGAACCTCCATGAGAGTACATGGGAGCGGGAGGCTCAGATGCGTGCACAGTACCCTCATTTTTTCCCTAGTTTATCATGTAGCTTTATGGGGACGTAATGCCCTAAGAATGGAGTAATGTAAAGATCTGTAAATTTCAAGGAATATTTTCTTAAAATTCTTTGGGATTCTATGAGTACGCAGTTTCTATAGGCTCCTGATTCTGAGGCCCGGGGTGCTCGGAATCAATTTTCAAAGATTAGCTCGGGTACGTTCAGGATTTTTTCCTTTGGTGCTAGTCGCCATCCCCTAGCCTATGGAAGGCGGGCTTGGGGTAGTCAAGGCATGGGCCCCGAGGACGGGTCATGACACAGTAGGTCTCATGAGGCAAAATAGTGTCTTGGCATAAGGCCTTGAAAAAATATTATTTGTAGTCTTGGAACAAGGCCTTGACTATGTGGTTATAAAGTCTGGAATTATGCATTCCATCATTAGGAAATTTGTTATTGATATTGCATTTTATTATTTGACTAGTAGAATTTTCATGTGCATATGTAAATGGAATTTTTTTATTTATATTGGCAATATTATGCAGAACATTATGTTTAAAAGACTTATGTTTTAGTCTTAGAAATTTCCTTAAATTTTTATGCTTATTTATTAGATTTTCTTCTATATGTTTATCTTTACTGAGCATCTGATATCACCCATTTCTATGATTTATTTTTCCTTGGATGCGAAGAAGTATATTATGACTGAAATGCAAGGATAGTCTAAGAGGTATGAATGTGGTCAATGGAGACAATTTTGTTGATTTTTTTCATTTTATAATGTAATGTAAAACTTATTAATGTATCTAGTACTTCAAAGGCTTCTAAATTGATCGGTCTTTTAGGATTTGATCCCTTGTGATCATGCCAATGTTATGTAATAATGCACTGACTCTGGGTAACTGGGGTTGAGGCGTTACAATCATTAAGTGCTTTACTTGCATAGAATAATGATGTAGGTAATGAGAATAATCTCTATTATCTTAATATAATAATACATATAATCGAGAATCAATATTGATATAGAGATAAAAATTGGAATGTGTTTATCATTTTAGTTCAGAAGCTGAGGCACTATCCACAAAACCAAGAATCCAACATATTCTCTCATATTGACCCACTCAAGTGTGTCCTTAATATTCCAATGCATCCTGGACACTTGAAATAGTGGTTATTCATTCGAAAACAGATTGATAATTGGATCATACCAAAAATGGAAATAAAAGGACAAGCATTAGAAGATTCTCTCACAGATCATCTTTCTATAGAAAAACCAACATTGGACACTGAGTTACCTGATGAAGATCTCTTATATTTTTAGGACTACCCGCAAACATAGAATATATATTTGAAGGTACTTTTAGAATACCAATAGTGAAAGTAATTGAAGACCTCAAACACTAAAATTTTTGTCTGGGAGTTATCATTATCTCCCAAACCAAAAAAGTAATACCTTATTCATTTTTCTATAAGATGGTTTCACTGATAGTGAATTATAATATCATTCCCTCTATTTAGTTTTATAACTAGCACTATAAAAACCAGTATCCAACCTATGAGTTAAAGGTTATCCAGAGTCGGTAATCTAGAAGATCAGTGGTTACTATAACAACAAAAAAGATGATATAAACCACATTATTGAGTATATACAAGTTGTAATGGAATAATTACCCTCTATACCCGTAATAACTCATGTCCTGCACTCACAGAACTCCCATGAAGATGTGATAGCTAATGTGGTTATAGCCTTGGAAAACCAAGACCAGGTTGGAATAGTCATCACCATCACACACCAAAGAATTGTATCACCATTTATTGTGTATAACATGGATGAATCTAAAATAGTCGACTCCACTCCAGAAAATGTTATTTTCTAAATGTATGGAAATATCACATAGTATAATACCTCTAAAATGGGATTATTTCACTAGATCAAACATGAAAGAAAAAAATATGTTGGGTAGTTAACTTTACTTCCTTTAATGCCTTAAATTCCCTTAAATTCCTATATAAACTAGGATTTGATTGAGTTATCCTCAAATGTATTGGTGGAGGGGAAACCCTCACTATTATACAAGACGTATATTTAGGTTCATGTGGTTCACATTAGTTAGGTATAAATATTTCCCATTAAATCAAAAGTCATGGGTATTTCTAGCCTTAAATGACTTTATATTGTATGAAATTCGTTATGAATTTCCATTCTTGTCAAATATATTCCAACTTCATCCGTCATCACCATATAGTTTTAGTATAAATTGAAATATTCATAACCATTTTCTATCTAGTTAATTAATTTAATGAGGCCATATACCTAAATAATTTTCTGGAAATTCAAGTACATCCTTACTGCCATAGACATCATCTCTAAGTGTATTAGGGTCAAATCACTCAAAGAAGTTATGAAAAAGAATATCATCAAATTTTTGAATAAAAAATTATTACTAGATATAGTGTCCCTCATATTATCATGGCAGAAAATAGAACCAAATTACGATCTTTCAAACTAACAAGGGTGTATCAAAAATATGGAATTAAGTGAAACCACTCATCTCACTATAATGAAGCTAAAAAATGTCATATAGAATATTTTGATAAAATTAAATAAAATAAACTCTAAAAGATTGTGGAAATGAAAATAAGCATTAGACCAACATATCTTTAAATTCATTGTGATCATGTCACACCAAAACCTACACTACCACATTGGATACCCCATATTCGCTTGTATATGGAGAAAAAGTCATTATTCCAATCATAGTCCAATTACCTTTACTCCTAATTTCAATTTTTTGTTCAACTAGTTTTGGATAATAAATCAAAAAATCAATTTTTTGAGTTCTAATGAGTCGATGTGAAATGATTATATGCCCTAAAACATTTGGATGTTCACAAAACCAAGGTAGCATTTCCTTTTAAAAGCAAAATTCACCCTTATTTTTTCCTCTAGGGGGAATTAGTACTAGTTCTTAGGACCCTAATGATAACTAGGATGAAAAATAAAAATCTTGAACCAAAATTGGAAGTACCTTCTATTTTAAAAAGGTCTTAATCCAAAAAATACTATTCCTTAATCACAATGGCTTAGAAGTGTATCATAACCCATAAAAATGTTAGGTATCTTAACAAATATGTTTTGTAATCATGAGTTGATTGTTAGCACATGACCTTAAAAGGAATGATTAATAGTCCTTATCTCACAACCATAAAATTCATTACTGACCTTCTATGTTGCACAATTGAAAAATGCATGAATAACTATTATTATCACATGACCTTAAAAGTCAAGACAAATGGTACTTGTTTCATGAACGTAAAAAGGAATGATTAATGGTCTTAATAGTGTGACCCTATAAGGCATTATTAATAATCATTTTCATAAATCATTGACATTCACTACTACATTTACTTGTTTTGGTACCTTAAAAGGATCAACTAATGGTCCTTGTCACGTGACCTTAAAAGGAATGACTAATAATCCTTATCTTACAACCTTAAGAGGCATGACTCATGGTCCTTATGGAACAGACTTAAAAGGCATAACTAATGGTCCTTATTACATGACTATAAAAGGAACGAATAACATTCCTTATCAGAAAAACATACAATTCATGACTAAAAATCCTTATTGCTTGACCTTAAAAGGCATTAAAAATGGTCCTTTTCACACAACATTAAAATTAATGACTAATGGTCTTTATTGCATGAACATTGAAGTAATGGTCATTCGTCCTTCTTTCATGACCTTAAAAGTTGTTATTAATGGTCCTTGATGCAATAACATAAAATGAAAAACCATTGGACAAAGGTATGTGGCCCTAAACTGCCACAATCATACATACCCATAGCATGGTGTTAAACGATATGGACAATGTCAAAGTCACCTGATTTTAAAATATAAGACATCATTGTTTGGGATTTATGGCCTTAAACTACCTAGAAAAAGCCATAGTCTGATAATGTAAAACTATAGGACAATGTTTCCATCACAAGGTAAGAAATCAGGTGGTGTACATCGAAAACAAACAAGGAATTTATATTAACAAAACCTTGGTAATCTATCAATTCCCACTTATTTCTCACCCCATATATAAATAATGTGAGATTATAAAATTAAGATGATTATTACAATTTTCATGATTGAGTAGTGTCATGGAATATTTAATCCATCCTAAATAGCCATAAACTTATTAGAGAGGCCTACCTTATATGGAATCATTTATACTTGCATATGATCTAGATATATGCATGGAAATATGAAAGAAGTATGCATCGATTGAATTACATTATGAAAATATACATAGTGGTTCCTATATCTATTATCTTAGGCCCAACTGCAATGTAGAAAAAAATTTTGTCCCCTATATACAAGTCTGATCTATATAGGGGACTACTTCTATCATAGAACTACATGTGGCATGAATTTTATTCCCAAGATATATAAATTTATTCTTGGATCCCTCATCCTATTTCCCTCTTTAGAAAAAAAATACTAATTTTCCTTGCATATGATTCAGATCAACCCAATGAAACACCTTCTGAGAGCCACATGGAGTTTATTCCCAACACCTCAATAATATAAAAATTCCTATTCAGGGAAATATCAAACCAAATACTTGAATCATTCCTTTTGGAAATATTCCATTTATAAACCATGCTTCTTGTCTTGGGAAGCTCAAATTCCCATAGACCATCATTGGTTATCAGTGAAAAAAGTATCTGACTGAGAAGGACAACACTATTTTCACTATGGAAACTATGACCCCGATATGGATCTATATATACACGCCCAATATGGAATTTCAACCAATGAAATCATAGTCCTATTGATAAAATATTTCTTATCTTCATAATACCTAAAATAATTACATCATAAATAACCTTTCAAACATGATCTACGGTTATTCTGTATATACTCTTCTCATACCCTCATATTAGATCATAGAGTCCCAATACCATGAATTTTAATGTCTCTATCCTCAATGTTTAAATGATTTTGAATCATCTTTGGAAACTAAACGTTATTCAGATAATTTTTCCCATTTTAATGGCACAATAATTATTACCATAAATCATGTGAATACTTTGGTTAGATTGGTTCTGTACGACATCCCTCCACATTGGATATGTGTTCCATATACAATGATGTTTCTATTGAGATGGAATATATTAATGAATATTCATATTCTCATTGATCCTATTACTTATCATTAATGTCTATTTTAATACCAAATAAACCGTTAGTTGATCTGTCCTCAATGTTTTCCTTTTTATAAAAAAATGGTAACATAGACAGACTGATTTAGATAATGGACAGCCTAGACCAACCATTATCCACATGAACCCCATATTATATCCTTAAAATATGTGTAGAAATGAAAAAAATACTACAACATGTCTCTACCTGAACCCCATATGCTATCCTTGAATTGATAATGGTAATTACCAGCCTACTCCCAACTGTCCCCATCGACAGAGGGTGGTATTAGTTTTCCTCCATTAATAATGATAATTTTTTCCTTGGAATATCCATTTCAAATTTGATTCATACATTCATTGGATATGATTTAATCATTACAAAATTCTATTTTCAATAAGATTTAGAATCCTAAAAAACATACGGGGGTATTTCCCCACTTCCAGGAGAACAACCATTAGTCAATGTAATACTAATTTAAGTTGAAGAAATAATTGGTTTTCCTTGCATGACCATAAACATCATAAGGAAAGAGAAAATAAATATTCTATGTGAAAACCCATAAATGGAATTATTTCACACAATAAAATTGAGCTACCACTCACAAGACACGTGCATTGAATTATCTAAAAAAATCATGCACTTGAAATTAAAAAATAACAAAACGTGTTAGGTCAAAAACACATAATGGGATTTTTAATATAAAGATATTTTTCCTCTAATAGTAATCTTCATCATAAAAAAGAAAAGGTTTTGGGTAGTGACACAGAAGGCACAAAGCCTATGGAGGCCTTAATATAGCTTCAGCAATAGTCAATTTGTGCTTACTAGGCCACTCGATTAGGAAAAAGTTAGATCATCCTCTAGTTCCTGTCATATTAGTTTGGATACATCCATTAAAGATTCAAAATTCATGCAATGGATTATTAAAACATGCAATTTATTTTGGTATAGTGATGGTAATTATACCCATTCCCATATATGAGTCATTACCATGAAGGGATACATTCAATTTATGTATTCAAAATTATGTCTCATAATTTTTTTTGGACTTTTTTGATCGAATGATTCATGATTTCATGATATTACTTTTAAACTCATTATAAATTGATACAAAATATAAATAATTTAGAAAAACTAATTTTTCATTAATTCATAAAATGATAAAAAAAATGTGGAATATACATAACGTAGAAACTCTTCACATAAGAAAATATTGTCATTATAGGGAATTCTTAATAGATTCTTAATGATGAATCATTACCTGATCATAATCCAATATGAATTGGCTTAGATTGGTCAACATTGGAATTAATTTCTTAAGTTAACATGCACTGCTTCTACTCTCTCAATATTGTCAAACCTCTTCTTCTCTAATTTATCTACCATCCATTGTTCTTTATTAACCACATCTGTAACATTGGCCAATTATGGGTTTATTTAATCCAACCCTTAAGATACTTGGTCTCACTCTTGATGGTTATGTTCCTTTATGTGTTACTTTTCTAAAACCAAACCATGTCACCCTATTAAAACTGTAAAATGTTCAAAAGATCCAATATGATTGAAATTTATGGATCTGAAAAAACGGTCCATCAACTCTGAAACTACATGTTTTAATTGAAGGACTCTAAATCACCCAAAAGAAGCAATCAGCTCTGTCACCTTGGTATGTATGGAGCGTTTAAAAACCCACAATACTTATGAAATGAAACTATGTGATAAAACCAAAGGAATTTATCTATAATGTATGGTAGGGATCTGAATAATCAATTTCAATATCCATATCTATATATTTTTGGAATAAAAATATAATTTATCAATGATATTTTGATAAAGTTACTAATATCTATCAGAAGGGAGTATATATTTAGGGACTAGATTTATTAGAGATGATATTACCTCAACATATTCATATTGATATAGATCCATTGTAGTCGATGTCCCCATGACCACAATAAACATAGTCATTGAAATGATATCTTAAACATCAGAGGATTGTACCAGCATTATTCAAAAAAATCTAACTTATTAGTGTATGAAAATGAAATAAATAAGATATACAAAGAGGATGAAGGCTCAATTTCACCCCTAAAGTAGTTCGTTCTACAGTCATCGTAGCTTAATCAATGGTTTCTATAGGTACTACATTCTTTACTGGACAAAAAATTATATAAGACACTCCTGATTTAAGAATACCAAATTTATCATTAACAAGAGATGCATAATGGAAGTGATGGTGATAAATAATTAAAACCACTCTTTGATAATCTCAAAAAAATATTCCATCCTATGTGGTTGTACGTACAATATTATAATGAGTAGTTTCATATTCAATTATATCATTGACATCTATAAGTTCACATACCAACATAATGACTTCATGAATAAAAAATAATGAACTTTGAGTAACTGTTGGGTATGAGTTTCCCTATTTATGGGTCCTCGTTTCCACCACACAAGCATTTTTAAGAAGAAAAAATCCAGTTATCCCTAAATAAGTAGATATTTCCCAATCATGAACCCCTTGAAGCATTATCCACTAACATCATTTTAATTGTAGAGTGATATTTTAAAGTTTAATATAGTCTCTCCCACCTTACATAGACATCAACCCATTGGGGTCCTCTTCTAAAAATGTGGATTTCATCTGACCTTGGAGAACTAATGTCACAAGATTTAGGGTTTCCATTATGTTTTTTCTAACAGCAGACCCTCATCAAATCCTTTACAATTTGGAGTTTCTTTCATTCCTACATACTCTTCTATAATGGAAGGGAATAAATTATATTGGATAATTACTAATTTGGAGCATTCCTAACTCGTACCAACATCTGAAAAATTTTACTCCTAAAAAATCACAAAATGGTCTCAATGATGGTTGAAAAATCATAATAGACACCCATTTTTATTGATCAGATGTGTATTGTGTGATTCTTTTCATTCATTTACATCATGGTCTCCCAGGATGATATCTCATATAAGGAACAATTAGTGGAATTACGGTCGAAATAATCCCTCGATACTAGAAATCACAATGCACATGTTCTTATTTGTAGTAGGAGAGCCATATTTTATGACCCATTAAATTGAAGAAACACCCCCTTCCCCGTCTACAAGGTATTTAGGGGAAGGAATACGTTTTTAATCATCTCAAACCACATACAAGAATCCAAAAAATATTATTTTGAATCATATTAATAGTGAAATAATGTATTGGAATGAGAACTTGTTACCTCTTCCCAATATTTAGTTACTTCTTACCTCATTATCAAAATCTCTCTTAATCGATCAAGACTGTAAATTCTACCATGGAAGTAATTTATTGAAGCATACATATCCACAAGAAATATATTGACATCCTCAAGTTTTTATTTTATTGAAATAGGGTTGGGAGTAGTGATAATCCCAAATCTAATAAAATTAATCTCCTCCACCATAAGTAATCTCCGGTATTCTTCAGTAGATAAATTCCTTCTATAAGTGTCTAATCCCATCAAAGCCTCTATATTTCTTCTTTTTTGGGGACCAAAAACATTAATGATGAAACCCTTTCTAGAGTATTGGATTTTAAACACCTCACCTATTTATTTAGAGTCTCTGATATTAGAGTATTATTTAAAGAAAAATAGTTATAAGGCCCTAGTAATAGAGTGGATGGTACATTCCTAGGTTCATTTGCAGTAGGAAATTTTCATCATTTATCTCCTATGTATCAAGATAAATACATAGTTAATCCCATAAATAAAGGGGTTAATATATAATTTGAAGCTAAAGAATAAAATCATCACATCTATTCCTTGGTATTATTGCTTCTATGTTCTTCTTCGTTGCTCTATTTAATAGAATCATTCAACATTTCAAGTACTTATCTTGAATATATATATATATATTTCAGGGAAAAATGGGTAGAAGCCTCAGTAATATTGAGATAGACTTCTACCACTTCATATTCGTCATCATAAGAAAAAAAAATTAGTTAAATATATACACTCATATCTGGTCATTAAGAGTTCATTATTTTAAAGAAAAAATCATATATCTTTGATAAGCATGGTGATATTTACAGATTCCCACACCCTCTTGGATATTGAATATATAGTCTTAGTAGGGATATAAAGTTGGTGAGATGATTTGGTAGTTTGGGAATTAAAACCAATAGTTTGGGGGGCACAACCCCAAACCATTAACCACTTTATTAATATTTCAATAATTATAGGATTACCTAGTGAAACATCATTTCCATGATTGACTACCTTAGTTATTCAACATCCTTCCTCAGCTTCTCCCATCTCATGCCGACTCTAAACAATGGGTAAAAATAATTACAACTAACCATTGGGATAAGAATGAATTCAATACTCAGCATAGGACTTCGTATATCTATATATGGAATTAGATGGCTGAAGATTGATATAAAATCCTATCTCCTCCCATGTAAAAATTGACCAAAATTGATGAGAAAGAATCAAATATTTTTCCTTTTGTGTGTTTTTCAAATATATTAGGAACAATTTCTAAACACAATAGAACTTCCATCAAAATCTATAAGGTTAATATCCATTGAAAATTAAATTATCATTTATCCTCACTGCTAAAACAATATCCCTAAAAATAATAAGGTATCCTCACCATTCATGAAATCCATATGTTTTTTTCCTATATACCAGTCTATGGTTTTTAAGGAGTCTATGTGAAAAAATAATGATAATTTATCATATCTGTTACATTATTCAGTTCCAACACTAATGGGATAACATCGCTAATGAAATGAATAGATCACCAAAACTAATCCTCCAAGATTGATTGATTATTTATGAATTTTTAACCCCCTCTATGATATGTTATCCAACTCATGATAAATTAAAATCAGACAAATGTTATTTATGGGGGCTTTACCCTACTGATTTATCCTAGTAAAAGATATAGTTTTTCCCAAATTGAAACTACCATATTAGTAGGTATTTCAGTTTCTAACAATGCGTCACTTGAATTTTTTTTGACTCTAATGCTAGTACTCGACTAATGTGATTTTAATTACCATCAACATAAAAATATGTCTCATAATGTTTTCATCGAAACTATTTTTTAAACCCCAAGTTCAACCTAATAATCCCACCTCTTAAAGTTTCCTTTATCCAATGATAGATAATAAGCACTATCAAGCCTCCATGTCCTATAGGTCGGATAAGTTATTGGTATCCTTTCATGTGTCTCATGGACTTTTAGAATAGGAAATACATAGATTCAGTTTGGAAAGGAAATTTATAGCATAGTATGAGTCTCTGGTCCAAGAATATTTTGTGTTATGGTAAGTATATCTTTCATGAGTGGGGAAATCCTCTCCACATCATCCCATATAGACGAAGGTGGAAAGACCTCATCACATATTTCTCCTATGATTGTAACCCTACAAATAATTCAGTGGTCCCAAATGAATATAATAACTTCTCCATGTACCAAAATGGAATGTTTTATTATCTGGTCTCCTCCTATGAAGAAAATTCATAAGAATAAAGCTATTCCATTGGAAAAAAATTGTGACACCTAGAAGAACTCGTAAATCCCTCCAACCTTTATTTGACATTAAAAATCCTTATAACAATGACAAACATAGAAGGTTCATATCTAATACAGGACAAACAATTCCCTAGGATGAAGATACCATTTTGTAGAACACTACAACATCTCATGGACCTTCTGTTTTCTCATAAATGAGTTATAATAGTTAATTTCTTAATATTATCCCTATAATTATTCATTTAATTATATAGATTTATATCCTAAGAAAAATACTTCAAATTATTTCTCTATGATTTTTCTCCCATTTCTGAATGTTTTTCCTAAGGTGCATCTATTTATCAAGGAAAGGGATTGATTTCCATGATGAGGTGTTGGGATATGAACATTAGGCAGAAATTCGAATTCTTAAAAGGGTGGCACATTTGAGAGAGGATTTTCCTAAAAGAATGTAACTATAATATTTGAAAATAAGTAATGGTTTGGATAAGAATTATGCTTTCAACATCTCCAACATAATCAATCATATCAATACTCTTTCCATCACCAATAGAGAAAACATGCATGGGTTCCATTTTCAATCACTAAAGGAGGATAAAATTTTAGATCCTAAGAAACCTGGGAATAAATTTTTTAAAATAATATATACCATATAGCAGCTTTACTATTATGTGGACCAGATAATACTCCATTTAGACTCTATATCTCCAAGATTACTATAAAAATTATTCTATTTCTATATGGGATTAATTTGATTATAAATAATGGAATTTAGTTTTCAGAAAAAATAGCTTATGAATTACTTTAAGGAATATATGGAAACTGTAACACCCCAGGTAAATAAAGAATATGAAATTTTCATATTTATCCATATTTGTGAATAAAATATTAATATGACATTAAAGGGGACGCTAGGATCGATGGTGTACCCAACACGCAACAACGAGTTTCTTGGGAATCTTACGTTGCACTCTAATAATAAAATAATATTATATTAAATGTTAGTTAATATGTAGCTGTTTTATTGGCAGGAATGGATATAAATAACTAAAATATTATTATATATGTTTTTAAATGTTTTTACATTTATCCAATAAAATATAAAGGCTTAAAATACGAAAAGAATTCAATTTTAGGCGTATATGCCCTAGTTTTCACTAAAGGTTCACTTATCGACTTTTGATGGCGAACCATCATTAAATATAGTTTTGTTCAATCTTATACATTCTATTGGACCAAATAAAACTCTTCTTAAGAATTCGGACATCAAAATTTACTTTGTGTAAATTTTTGGTATCTTTCCGATAAAGTTCATTTTTTAATGAATAGTGTAAAATGTTGTATTTTAATTCAAAACCTCTTTATAATATAATTTATTTATATGATTAGATTATCTTTTGAATTGGTTTTAACATGAAATTAGAATATATTTTTACCATTAAATCCAATAGTGGTCATTGGAATTAATTTCACTTTGAAATCAGACTTAAACTAGTGTCAATCTTTTGATACTTACTGTTCCATAAAAACACGCTATTTGCTCTGACAGTGGGAATTAATTATTAAATTAATTAATGTGACTTATATGTTTTGAATTTTTTAAAATATACTTCATTTTTGAATTCGGAATATCAAATATATCTTAGGGTGAATTTTTGGGTTTTTTCTGAAAAACATCAATTTTTGATGAATAGTGAAACCACTAAGTGGTACTTATAAAAACTGATTTTTTCTGTTTAAATGAAATGTTTCCATCTCTGTGTTTTGAATTTAAAAAATCCTACATAAATGGGTTTCATTAAGAAGTAAAATGTGGTTCAATGGGATAAAAATAATTTTTTGGTGAATAGTAACTTATTAAGTTTTTAATGGCGATTAGAGGTAATTAGTGTAGTTTATGGTAAGAATAATGTTTTAATAAAATGAAATGACCTAGAAACATGTCCTACCCTCATTATATGTGTCATGGGCGACCAAGAAAAATGTGGTTCAATGGGATAAAAATAATTTTTTGGTGAATAGTAACTTATTAAGTTTTTAATGGCGATTAGAGGTAATTAGTGTAGTTTATGGTAAGAATAATGTTTTAATAAAATGAAATGACCTAGAAACATGTCCTACCCTCATTATATGTGTCATGGGCGACCAAGACAAACATGAGATGTTTTACTAAAACAATTTTTAAAAGGGGTTATACAAGTCATTGTTTAGACTATAAATAGTCATTGGAAAGACAAAAGGATTTCCTACATCATAGTATTTTTTATAATTTTTAGACAGCAAATAAATTAAATTATTTATGACATCATGATGACGCAGCGAGGACCTCATTATTTAACGATTTAAATAAAATGGAAAGATAATGTAATATCTAATACCTACACATGTCCAAAACCTATTGGATGAGTGGATATAGAACCCTTATCACCTTATCCTAGAAATAAATCAATGTGGGACCTTTAAAATCCGAAACGCTTTTGAAAATAAAGTAACATTTTGTAACTTTACAAGAGTGCCCCTCCTCTCCTCTTATAATAGGCCCCCACCTCTACCTCCTTACCCACAATCCCAAAGCCATTGGCTCGGCCAACCCCATCCCATTTTGTCTCTCCACTTCCCTATATTACTCCTTGAAGCCTCACATTGGGAAGAAGTCTTCCCAAGGAAGCCTTTGAGCTCAAACCAAAGGGAGTTACCTGATTATAAGGTAATGTCTTCACTTGTGTCCTTTTGTTTTATTTTGCTTCTCCAACCCCCTAAACTCTTTTTATTCATTTATTTTTGTAAAAAATCTAGTATCTTAAATATACTATGATGTTTTTATAAGAAGGATTCGAGCTACACTTACACACACCTACATCTAATGGTTAATGAACATACTGTTTCTGTGGATGGTGAATTTCTGCCTCCCGAAACGATGATTGTTCAACATTATTCTAACACCTTCAAAGGTAGCCATTAAGATGACACTATATTTATATATGATATCTAATATGTTTATGTTTTACTTAAGCTTCTGTATTTTTCATTTATGGCGTACCTTTATGGTTTCCATTGTGGGTAAACGCGATATCTTCATTTTAGGAAGTGCGGACTACCGCCCCCTCAAAGTGATTTGATTCGGTAATACCATATGTGGTACGTATAAAGGATATATTTAACGATATTATATATGATACCATACTGGAATTAAAATACTATTATGTATCATTATGTTTTAATTCCATTAAATATGAAATAGAAATGGAAGTAGCATTCATGCGTACGTACGGCTTACCGTCTCCATGAACGGTACATTTCATTTCTTATCTCAAAATGTTATGTAATATTATAAGTACATATATATAATGGATATATATGTAATATATTACATCTAAATTATGGATATAATTCTGGAATTATAACATATATATATCTCTCTCATTTTGTTTTAATTCCATTAACATGACAAACAAATGAAAGTAGCTTTAATGCGAACGTACGGCCTACCGTCTCCATGAACGGTGCTTTTCGTTTTTTATCTCCAAATGATATGGAATATTTTAAAATGAATATTTACTGGACATATATGATATTTTAATAATTAATACTATTCTGGAAATAATTTACTCATAACTACATGGGCAATCTTTTTTCAAACAAGTTCATTTTTGACTCATGTACCAAACATCGGAAAAAACGTCTGATATGAACTAACATTATTAAACAATTATTATAACATTATAATATGTGATATGAACTGAATAATAATCTATAAAGTAGGTACTTAGGAAATTATTAATTGAACAAATTTTATTATTCAGGAATATAAAGAAACGAACAAGACAAGTTGGACTTGAGGTAAGGGATCCTACTCCACTCTTTCTTTTTAAGTACACTCATTTATGTCATTCCTTTTAAAGCTCATCTTTCATGTTATTGGGATGATTTTTTATATTAATCATACTGTAATTTTTATGTTCATGTGATGAGAGGACCTATTCTCTCTCATCAATCCATTTTGGATGTTTTGAGTGGCACCGTTAGGCTGCCGAATTTTCGTAAGAGATCTAACCTCTCTCTTTCTCTTTAAGTACTCTCCTTTATGTCACTTCTTTTAAGCTCCTCTTTGTTATTTTGGGGGATGTTCTTTTATATTCCTCTTTCTATAAACTTTATGTTAATATGATGAGATACGCTATTTGATCTAATCAACCCATTTTTGTAATTTTTATGTGGCTCCATTAGGCTGTCGAGTTTTCGTAAGGGATTTTTCATCTCACTTTTATTCTCGTGAGATTTATGCTACATTTTCCACAATTTCCTTTGAGTGGTGTATGTACTTCCCATTATTTTACTCATTGTGTAATATAATGTCTTTTATGAGTATTTACATCAATGTTGTATTGTCCTTCTTTCACGAGGTGTATGTTTCGAAAGATACCCATGTCGGTAAGGGAACCTTTAACCCTCCTCTTTTTAAAAGACTTATTTTGTTGGGTCTTTTAATTTACATATTGTTATGTTGGGATATGTTTTCATATATCCTTATTGATGTAAATTTTATGTCCAAGTGATGAGATACCCTTTTTTTATCTCTCATCAACTCATTTTGATGTGACGCCGTTAGGCTGTCAAGGGAACTTCTTAACCCAGTTTTGATTTCTTTGGGTTCAACATGTAGTTATTGAATATGTCATCCTTTGAATATGTGTGAATGAAATTTGATTATTTTACACTTAATATCCACTTATATTTGGTGTATTAGTTTGTCACACATAATTATGTAATTGATTTATCCTTAACCCAAGGATACCGTCTTTGTAATGGACATCGTCTCAATCTCCATTCATTGAGGAATATTTTGTTTTATACACAACCTTCTTTTATACGGTGTATAAACCCCTTTGACTTTTACGTTTATCCAAAAAGGAATATTTTTTATACGAATCGTTTTACTAAACGACAAAAGGGAATGTTTTTGTCTTATGTATGCGGCGACAACGACTTCTCCACCTCCATGACCATTATTTGAGTTTCGGCTTCTTCTACAAGTCATACCTTATTTTTAAAAGAAAAATAAATACCATTTTTTACTTTTCTTTTATTTTGGTATTGAAAATGGATTTCATAATGTTTTTGTATCAATGTGTTGTATTGATATCTTGTTATTGAAAGGTGGAAATGTTATGTTTCCTTTATGAATGTTTTATGTGATAAGATTATGTTATGGTTCTTGGGAATTGTTATGAAGACGGGTGGTTCCGTGATAAACTAAGGGCGGGTGAGCTCGATATAGCTCTCCAATGCATTGGGTAACGTGAAGGAGTGAAACGTTAAGGTTTCTCCAAAGAGATTTAGGGAATATACTGTGGTGGGTATTCCAAACGTAACCAAGAGGGTTACTCCCTACGTAAGAATGTTATGAATGCCTCAAGTTACCTTTTATGTCTTATGATTTCAATGATTTATTCATGATTTGATGAGGTATGTTAAAGTTCCTATGTTTTATGGGTAAAGTATGATTTCATTCTTATGTATATATGAACTCATGTTTCCTTTCCATATTTTTATAACCCTTACTGAGCTTTTTATGCTCATCCCAAGTTTTTGAAATGTTTTTCACAATTCAAGGGAAAGGTACATGATGTGATGATAGTGTCATGTATGTGTCAAGAATGAATCCATGTTTTATTTTGAATATGTTTCCGTTGATGGGAAAAATGAATACTATCTTTTATGTAACCACTTTGTTTAAATGTGGAATGTAATGCAAGTTTCATGATCTAATTCTCTAAAACTCTAAACCTGAAAAGATCCTCAATGTGTAATCTTGTAATAACTCAAGATTAATTAAGGTTTAAGGTTGGGGCCTTGTAGTTGGAATCAAAGGTCGGTTTAGATAACTTTAGAGGTTAGGGTATTCTTTAAGCATAAGTGGCATTACCATAATGGTTAGGATTTTAGAAAGAGTCCTAGTTTTAGATAAAGTTAATGAGTAAGTATATATTAGTGTTTATCTTCCTCATTAGTACATGATGGTTTTTTTTGATATACTCACACTGACCTTTTTGGTTTTAATAAATGGTTGGATCTAGCAGGCACCAAAGTAACAGTGTATGTGAAGGAAACTATGATAGTTTTTTGAGCAAGCAACTGAATGATATGGGAGCTGCAATGAGAACTCTTGTGATTATCCTCAGCCAACTATCTGGAGTCATTATTGACAACCTAACCCATGGTGATTTCTCTAAGGCATCATATATGCGCGGAACAAATCCCTACGGAAGTACAGGTAATAATCATAAAGGTAAGTGTGTTCAAAAACCCATGTGTCAAAGATGTGGAAAGAAACACCTAGAAAAATGTTTCAAAGTGACAGAAATATGCTATAGATGTGGAAATGAAGGTCATAAAGCAAGAACCTGCCATGGAAAAAGGAAGCATCCAGTTTACTCGAGGAAAGGGAAATATGTTCTTTCTGAAGGATCAATTGAATGTTTTAAATGTGGTGTGAATAGTCATTTTGGAAACACGTGTCCTAAGAAGAAGTTTCATGAATGGGATCACCAAGAGCGTACAAATGTTCGTTTACCAATACCAAATGCCATTCCGATTGAGGATGAAGAAACTGACAATGACCAATCAAAGGTATGTATTATTTCATGACTATTGTTTTCCTATTTTGGAATCTTAGGATATGATTCATGATTTTGTTTGTAGGAAAGAGGTATTTCGGAATAAGTTGGAAAGGAATGGTTAATGGATCATGAAGAATGTTGAATGAGTAAGTTGTCAACATATAATGGATTCAAGAGTTATGGTGGAATTCTTAAGAGTATTAAGTCTCTTTTGATGATGGGGTTACATTAGAAGACTTTTTATTTTATGTGTAACCCTGATGTTTAATATATGAAAATTTTATTCAAGGAATAGTTATCTTTTCTTTTGTGGACATAGTTATAAAGAACCATTTGGGTTTATATGATCCTTACTTTTGAGGTAATTATGGGTTACTATATGTTATAATTGAAGTGAAAGGAATGAGATAAAATTGAGGTTATATTATGTTATGGTTATTTTTGATGATTTTGTCCCTTTTTGGGGAATGATTTGAGAATTATATAGTTTTGGAAAAAGGACAACACGCAGACCGTGTGACTACCCGTCGCGTCGGACAAAGCAATGGGAATCGAACCCACAACCAAAGTGCGACCGATATTTATCACCTACCACTGGACTACGTGAAGTCCCTGGTTAGTTTGACTGATTATTTTTAGTTATATGATTTTATGAATTATGAGTAAGTTGATTTTGGGTTATTTATGAAAATTATTAACCTATCATGGAGGATATGTGATTAGGTTAATTACTTTTCAATACAAGACTTGGGGAGCAACTGAAGTTGTTTGGTGATAAATGTTACGATTTAACTTGGAAGACTATGTGACTAAATCCTTCAAATATTTGGGTTTCAATATTATATTGGTTTACTTTGAATAATTTTATGGGAAAATTGTTTATCGGATGGTCCTCGTTGAACTTTGGGTTTTGTTGGACAAATTTTGGAGATGAAGCATAGATTTTCTTTTTAAAGGGTTATCCTTTTCTGGATTATTTGACCATGTAATAAAAATTTTTGTTGTGGTTTTGGTTAAAGCCTAAAGACATGGGAAGCATATAGTTCTCTTTGGTGGATTAAGTGATTCTCTAGAAGTTGATTATAGTACTCTTAATGCGAACAAATCTCCCTAAATACTCGTCTTTTGGAAAAAATATGAGTTTGATTAAGGAATCTAGTAATAGTTAAAAGTCAACATGATAAGTGATTATGCTTCCTTATGAATAAATTCCTCAATAAAAAGTAACTTAAAACAAAAATGTTGTCTATTAACTTTTCCTACTGGGGAATCGAATACTGTTTAACCCATCACAAGTTTGTGATTTTCTTATGGTTAACTTTCTCCTAGACATGTTTACTATCACTCTCCCTCAAGAACATGACCCTTTTCTTTTTCTTCATTGTCCATGTTTTTCTATATGGAATCCTAGTATGGGTTATCTCGGGTGACCTATGTAGTTATCTTCCATTATTTTAAAGTGATTGTTTTACCGACTCTTGTTCTGATGTGGGACTTTCAAGGTGTTTCCAAGCTCAATTTTAAAAATTGCGAGGACACAATTCCCAAAAGGGGGGAAGGATGTAACACCCCAGGTAAATAAAGAATATGAAATTTTCATATTTATCCATATTTTTGAATAAAATATTAATATGACTTTAAAGGGGATTCTATGCTCGATGGCGTACCCAACACGCAACAACGAGTTTCTTGGGAATCTTACGTTGCACTCTAATAATAAAATAATATTATTTTAAATGGTAGTTAACATGTAGTCGTTGTATTGGTAGGAATGGATATAAATAAGTAAAATATGATTATATATATTTTTAAATGTTTTTACATTTATCCAATAAAAGATAAAGGCTTAAAATACGAAAAGAATTCAATTTTAGGCGTATATGCCCTAGTTTTCACAAAACGTTCACTTATCGCCTTTTGATGGAGAACCTTCATTAAATATAGTTTTGTTCACTCTTATACATTCTATTGGACCAAATAAAACTCTTCTTAAGAATTGGGACATCAAAATTTACTTTGTGTAATTTTTTGGTATCTTTCGGATAAAGTTCATTTTTTAATGAATAGTGTAAAATGTTGTATTTTAATTCAAAACCTCTTTTTAATCTAATTTAATTATATGATTAGATTATCTTTTGAATTGGTTTTAAAGTGAAATTAGAATATATTTTTACCATTAAATCCAATAGTGTTCATTGGAATTAATTTCACTTTGAAATCAGACTTAAACTAGTGTCAATCTTTTGATACTTATTGTTTCATAAAAACACGCTATTTTCTCTGACAGCAGGAATTAATTAATGTGACTTATATGTTTTGAATTTTTTAAAATATACTTCATTATTGAATTCAGAATATCAAATATATCTTAGGGTGAATTTTTGCGTTTTTTCTGAAAAACATCAATTTTTGATGAATAGTGAAACCACTAAGTGGTACTTATAAAAACTGATTTTTTCCGTTTAAATGAAATTTTTCCATCATTGTGTTTTGAATTTAAAAAATCCGACATACATGGTTGTCATTAAAAAGTAAAATGTGGTTCAATGGGATAAAAATAATTTTTTGGTGAATAGGAACTTATTATGTTTTTAATCGCGATTAGAGGTAATTAGTGTAGTTTATGGTAAGAATAATGTTTTTATAAAATCAAATGACCTAGAAACATATCCTACCCTCATTGTATGTGTCATGGCCGACCAAGGCAATCCATGGGTAAACTTGGGGACCCCATGGAGCCACTTTGGTTGGAAAATAACACAAATATCTTTTTATTTAATGTTAAAGTAAAAATGACACAAACATGAGATGTTTTACTAAAACAATTTTTACAAGGGGTTATACAATTCGTGTTTTTGACTATAAATAGTCATTGGAAAGATACAAATATTTCCTACATAATAGTAGTTTTTTTATAATTTTTAGACATTAAATAAATTAAATTATTTATGACATCATGATGATGCAGCGATGACCTCATTATTTAACGATTTAAATAAAATGGAAAGATAATGTAATATAAAAGACCTAAAAATGTCCAAAACCTATTTTATGAGTGGATTTCTAACCCTTATCACGTTATCCTCTAAATACATCAATGTGCGACCTTTAAAATACGAAACTCTTTTGAAAATAAAGTAACATTTTGTAACTTTACAAGAGTGCCCCTCCTCTCCTCTTATAAAAGGCCCCCACCTCTACCTCCTTACCCACACTCCCATATCCTTTGGCTCGGACAACCCCTGCCCATTTTGTCTCTACACTTCCCTATATTACTCCTTGAAGGCTCACATTAGGCATAAGTCTTCCCAAGGAAGCCTTTGAGCTCAAACCAAAGGGAGTTACCCGGTTTTAAGGTAATGTCTTCACTTGTGTCCTTTTGTTTAATTTTGATTCTCCAACCCCCTAAACTCTTTTTATTAATTTATTTTGTAACAAATCCAGTATCTTAAATATACTAGGATGTTTTTATAAGATGTATTCGAGCTACCCTTACACACACCTATATATAATGGTTAAAGAACATACTGTTTCTGTGGATGGTGAATTTCTGCCTCCCGAAACGATGATTGTTCAACATTCTTCTAACACCTTCAAAAGTGGCCATTAAGATGACACTATATTTATATATGATATCTAATATGTTTATGTTTTACTTAAGCTTCTGTATTTTTCATTTATGGGGTACCTTTATGGTTTCCATTATGGGTAAACACGAAAACCTCATTTAAGGAAGTGCGGACTACCGCCCACTCAAAGTGATTTGATTTGTTAATACCATATGTGGTACATATAAAGGATATATTTAATGATATTATATATGATAACATACTGTAATTAAAATACTATTATGTATCATTATGTTTTAATTCCATTAAATATGAAATAGAAATGGAAGTAGCGTTCATGCGTACGTATGGTTTGCCGTCTCCATGAACGGTACATTTCATTTCTTATCTCAAAATGTTATGTAATATTATAAGTACATATATATAATAGATATATATGTAATATATTACATATAAATTATGGATACAATTCTGGAATTATAACATATATATATCTCTCTCATTTTGTTTTAATTCTATTAATATGACAAAAAAATGAAAGTAGCGTTCATGCGTATGTACGGCCTTCTGTCTCCATGAACGGTGCTTTTAGTTTTTTATCTCCAAATGATATGGAATAGTATAAAATGAATATTTACTAGATATATATGATATTTTAATCATTAATACTATTCTGGAAATTATTTACATATAACTACATGGGCAATCTTTTTTCAAACAAGTTCATTTTTGACTCATGTACCAAACATCGGCAAAAACATCTGATATGAACTAATATTATTAAACAATTATTATAACATTATAATATGTGATATGAACTGAATAATAATCTCTAAAGAGGTACTTAGGAAATTATTAATTGACCAACTTTTATTATTCAGGAATATAAAGAAACGAACAAGACAAATTGGACATGAGGTAAGGGATCCTACTCCACTCTTTCTTTTTAAGTACACTCTTTTATGTCATTCCTTTTAAAGCTCATCTTTCCTGTTATTGGGAGGTTATTTAATATTAATATTACTGAAATTTTTATGTTCATGTGATGAGAGACCCTATTCTCTCTCATCAATCCATTTTGGAAGTATTGAGTGGCGCCGTTAGGCTGCCGAATTTTCATAAGAGATCTAACCTCTCTCTTTCTTTTTAAGTACTCTCCTTTATGTCACTTCTTTTAAGCTCCTCTTTGTTATGTTGGGGGATGTTATTTTATATTCCTCTTTCTATAAACTTTATGTTAATATGATGAGATACCCTATTTGATCTCATCAACCCATTTTTGTAAGTTTTATGTGGCGCCGTTAGGCTGCCGAGTTTTCGTAAAGGATTTTTCATCTCACTTTTATTCCCGTGAGATTTATGCTACATTTTCCACAATTTCCTTTTAGTGGTGTATGTACTGCCCATTATTTTACTCATTGTGTAATATACTTTCTTTTATGAGTATTTACATCAATGTTGTATTTTCCTTCTTTCACGAGGTGTATGTTTCGAAAGATACCCATGTCGGTATGTGAACCTTTCACCCTCCTCTTTTTAAAAGACTTCTTTTGTTGGGTCTTATAATTTAAATATTTTTATGTTGGGATATGTTCTCATATATCCTTATTGATGTAAATTTTATGTCCAAGTGATGAGATACCCTTTTTTTATCTCTCATCAACTCATTTTGATGTGACGCAGTTAGGTTGTCAAGGGAACTTCTTAACCCAGTTTCGATTTCTTTGGGTTCAACATGTAGTTATTGAATATATCATCCTTTGAATATGTGTGAATGACCTTTGATTATTTTACACTTAATATCCACTTATATTTGGTGTATTCTTTTGTCGTACATAATTATGTAATTGATTTATCCTTAAACCAAGGATACTGTCTTTGTAAGGGACTTCGTCTCAATCTCCATTCATTGAGGCATATTTTGTTTTATACAAAACCTTCTTTTATACGGTGTATAAATCCCTTTGAATTTTACCTTTATCCAAAAAGGAATCTTTTTTATACGAAGCGTTTTACCAAATGACAAAAGGGAATGTTTTTGTCGTATGTATGCGGCGACAACGACATCTCTGCCTCCGTGACCATTATTTGAGTTTCGGCTTCTTCTACAAGCCATACCTTCTTTTTAAAAGAAAAATAAATACCATGTTTTACTTTTCTTTTATTTTGGTATTGAAAATGGTTTTCATAATGTTTTTGAATCAATGTGTTGTATTGATATCTTGTTATTGAAAGGTGGAAATATTATGTTTCCTTTATGCATGTTTTATGTGATAAGATTATGTTATGGTTCTTGGGAATTGTTATGAAGACGGGTGGTCTGTGATAAAATAAGGGCGGGTGAGCCCGATATAGCTCTCCAATGCATTGGGTAACGTGAAGGAGTGAATCGTTAAGGTTTCTCCGAAGAGATTTAGGGAATATGATGTGGTGGGTATTCCAAATGTAACCATGAGGGTTAATCCCTACGTAAGAATGTTAGGAATGCCTAAAGTTACCTTTTATATCTTATGATTTCTATTATTTATTCATGATTTGATGAGGTATGTTAAAGTGCCTATGTTTTATGGGTAATGTATGATTTCTTTCTTATGTATATATGAACTCATGTTTCCTTTCCATATTTTTATAACCCTTACTGAGCTTTTTATGCTCATCCCATGTTTTTGAAATGTTTTTCACAGGTCAAGGGAAAGGTACATGATGTGATGATAGTGTCAAGGATGTGTCAAGAAAGAATCCATGTTTTATTTTGAATATGTTTCTGTTGATGGGATAGAATGAAAAATATATTTTATGTAACCACTTTGTTTAAATGTGGAATGTAATGCATGTTTCATGATCTAATTCTCTAAAACTCTAAACCTGAAAAGATCCTCAATGTGTAATCTGGTAATAACTCAAGATTAAGTAAGGTTTAAGGTTGGGGCCTTATAGAAACATTTGTCCCAATGGAAAAATTCTATGTTAATTGTGTAGTTAATAATGATATCAAAGTTAAATTTAAAGAATGAGTAATTGTTACAAGAAATATGAATCTTTGTAACACATTTATATATGGGTGGTCCCTCTTTGAAGTGCATTGGTTCACCATAAAGATCATATATATGGGACATGTTTTTTCCTTGGATTAGAATCCTCCTTATATTGATTATATGCCACTCTAAAAAAGGAATTTTTTTGGGCCTGTATTATCACAATGAATCTGAGAATGTTATTTGACAATATTTTAGGATCCAATAATGATATCAAGTATAAAAAAATCAGAGTTTCTTTGGAAATGGAAATCCAAACACATAATAAAAATAATGTTCTACATTTCACATCAATGTTTTATGTGGAACAATATCATTATCATGGAACACTCCTCAATTTAAGTTATGACATAGCCTAATTCCCCCTCCCCACAAACATAATTTATCTATGGTGCGAGGAATTACCATTTCACCCATAGAAAATGAAATTCATTTATGGTGTGAGGTGGATGATATTCACTTCTGGTAAATTAAATCAGTTTTTTCGAATAAGGTTTATATTTCCTCCCCAAAAATAAAATTCATTTTTGGGGGTAGATGTTTTTTTCATAACACATCGAATCTTTTACTGTGTGTATTTCAATTTTAAGAAAGAAGTTTTTTGTTGTACCTCTTATAAATACTATATTATCCTCTAAAGAAAGACACATAGAAGGACGTGCATAGATAGAGAGAGAATTAAGAGCAAGATACATGAGTATTGAGAAATAATGGTCAATAGAGTTCTAGTTTAGGAACATTGAGACTCAGCCTCACTGTAAACAACATGTTACAAAATCAATGAAAAGGAATAGAAAACCATTGAAATTGAATCCTTTAAAAAAATTCATTGTCAAAAAAATATATATTTTGAAAAAGGGAGGAATTCCCATTTATCAATAAAGGATATTTTCTTTTTTATAGAGAAATCCATTCCTAAATTAATATCCTTCATAGTCACCTCCATTGCATTTTCCACCATCTTGCATTGTGAGGCCAATGTGCAATATGGGGTATCCCTAAGTTTTTCATCTCCCCACTCTCAAAACCCACATTTCATGTATAATTCGGATTAACCTTATCCTATTCATGAACTATATAAATATTTCTCTCTAAATAACCTAAAAACCTAAGGATTCCAAATTAAGACCTCCTCAAAAGCCACCAAACACGCATAATAAAGGTAGAAGAGCATGCCATCATCTCCTCTAATGATCCATAATTCCATTGGTAGTATAAAATTTGAAAATAACATATCTATGAGATAGATTCTTTGGTATGTTTTAAATTGTGAATCCCCTGGGTAACAAGTTCCCTAATCTTAGAGGAAGTAGTGGGAACCTTCCCATTTCATGCAATGACACTCACCTCGCACATGATTCTTGAAATGTGATATGAGTCTATAAGAATTTATACCTTATTTTTTTTGGATAAATATATGTGTAATCCCAAATTTATGTTTTATAAATATATAGGGGGTGATAATAAGAATCCCTCTTAATCCCATAGTCTTCCTTATTTCATACCCCTCCATAGCCAGTCCCTCAACCATCTACAGATGATGAGAATCTTTTTGTAGGAGTCTCTCCTGGAGTACTCCCCTAGTTATTCTCACTAGATGTTATACCCGCCCCACCTTCTATATTCTTCAAACTATACTATAAATTGTAAAATATGGAATTTAAATCTTGGGATTCTAATTTAGGTGTAAATCCGATTTGAAATCAATTATACAATTTTACCGTTATTAAAATGTTTTTTCTCACACTAAGAATGACTCACATGGGATTAGGGACATGAGTTAGTCATATCACCATCATAATAAAAAATTGAATCCTTGGGTATTACACATATATGTAAACCCCATGCACATATAAAAATATAGGATTTGAATCAAATCCTGATAGGATATATATAACGCCTCTACGGGGTTCAAACCCATCATCATCCTTATTGGGCCATATTACCAATCAGGTTGTGGCCCCACACAGAGGTCTATATTCCTCCTTGGTATTCATAACTATAAATTTATTATCATGTGTAATCCCCACATAATATTTTCTTGGAACCTTTTTCCTATACATCATTGACATATAATTTCAAAATTCATTGTTTGGCCTTTACCGAATGACCATAAAATGTATGATGTGTTCAGTTAACTAGAACTAAACTATGTGGGTTATAATTTATATCATGAGTATATATAATAAAATTCATCCAGGGCCTGATCCCAATATAAAATCAAAAAATCTCTCTATATGTGGATAAGTTTCGAAGCGCATAGTTTTGTGGATTTAAACCATATTTATATAAAGTCAAGAATCATAAAATAAAAAACTAAACAAAATGGAGATCCTATAATATATATATATATATTATAAAATTCATGGAGAACCTATTATACATATATATGGTACCATTTATGGAGAGATTCTCAAAATCTCATTAACATTTATAAATGAAACACCCTTTTTGAATGAATATATGACTTGTCAAGTAATTTAGTTATATAAAACACATGATGTTATATTGGTTATTTTCGACTACTATAATTTATATCATTTAAAAGACCAATAAGATTTCTAAAAATTGATAATATAATAATTATATAGTAATCATATGATAATAATAAATTAAGAGTTATGATAAATCCAATTAACAGATACAAAGTATGTTGTTACCTCAACCAGTAGGACCATACCCTATGAAGCCTATTTATCAGCGATTTTGAGGGAGATCACATGAATGTGTTTTTTTCTATACTAATATCAACATGAAAATCACTAAATAAATCATGATAGAACCCATTAATTAGATAATTTTATGCCCCGTGATATTACAACCCAAACCATGTACACCACCCCAAGAAAATCTCACCACCCCACATCATACCCTTCATGAATTAAGTTGCGTAATAAAAAACTATGTATCTAGACCTAGATAGTATAATTAATATATTTGTATAATTATTATATATATATATATTATAATGATTAAATATTATGTTTGGTGAAAATTACATTTTGATAGGATGGACCAAAAATTGAATTTTTCAGAAATATATAGTTTAAATCATGAATTTTTTTAAAGAATTGTAGAATTTTTGAAATAAATTATATTTTAAGAAAATATTACTATTAAATATAATTTATTAGTTGCAAAACTATAATTTAAATTTATGAAACCAAATTTAATTTTTATAAGAGTTTGAAAAATAGTTATTATAAAAAATAACTGGTATTATTCAAAAAATAGTGATTTTTATTTAAAAATTCAATTTATCATATTTAGATATTATTTTTTAAAAATAAATATTATTTTTTATATAATAACATTGAATTTTTTCAACAATCTATTTTTAATAATTTTCTGAGATAATAATTTTTTTAAAAAAATAAATATGGTATGTATTATTATAACATTAAAGAACAAACGTGATGTAATAAATACTATAAAGTGTATAAATGACCAAAATTTGGATTAAATTTTTAAATAATATGTTTTTGAAGTGATTTAATTTATTTTATAAACCCTTAATGAATCCTAAAAAATCTATATTATATTTTATGATTTTATAATGAATTTTTTATAAACATGACTCACTTCTACATATCCAAGTGTATTATAGTAATGTGTTATATTATTAACCTAATAAAATAATAAAAACCGTGCCTATTTGGTATAAATCATGGTAGGGTTTGTGGTTTTGATTAAATTATCATATGGTGTCCGAAACCAATGTCTTGGAAATTAATAAATAATTCTCACCAATTTTTTCATATAAACCCACCCATCCTACTGTTACACTTCAATAAAAACTCAATGATCCCAAATTTAATATGCCACTAAATCCTTAAATCCCTCTAAAGTCTCACTCAATCTCTTATGAAGCTCCTCATAATCTTTTAGAAGTTCCCTCTCAAGGTAAGGGATTGTATCCTTATCCTCTTTATTGAAGAACCTTCATTATAGTATGCCATTTAATTTCATATTTTTCATGTTAGGAAATGTTCTCACACATCCCTCCCCATATAATTAGGATTTAAAATTCATGAGAGACCAATTTCACACTTATTAATCTCTTATATGGTACTTAATGTACCCCTGTTATGTTGCTGAAACAATTCAGTGTTTTTCCATGATAATCATTTGTGTAGTGAATACCCATACCATTTACAGTAAATGGAATTATACAAGATGTATCTATCCTCTATGTATTGAGTAATTTTATTTATGTTACCCACACTCCTTAATTTTGATATTAAATTTGATAAAATATGATGCATTTCTAAATAATCTATGTGGATCACTTATGCAAGAAAATAATATGATTGTGACAGGTGGTCCTAGAATTATATATCCCTATAATGCATTGAGTAATTTTTTTATCTAATGAGATGTCATGTGTGGTGAACCATATTTTATCCTACAAATACTATTTTATGATGGTTACCATTGACCTTTATGGTTACCCTTGACAAGAGGATACCCTTGTTGGTTACCCTTAACATTTGTTAATGATGTCATGTTAAATATTGTTTCCACATTGACATGTTTCCTTAATGTTATCATGTTTTATCATGCCCCATTGTCCAAGAATATGATTATAATACATTTTAACACTCATTTATATGCCTCTTGACTCACATTTATTACTTTTATAATGTTAAACCATGATTATTTCCATATTGGTCTTTATATATCTCCCCTTTCTTATATACATACCCATGTTATCCCATGCAGTTTTAGATGATAAATGGAATTAAGGGAATGTTTTGGACTTTTATATTATGTATTTATATTTCTAGTGAACATTATTATGTTATGTACCTTATTACCCAAATACACTAGGCTACAAGATGTTTTAGGGTTTTATTAAGTGTACCACTATGTAATAAATCATGAAATTAAGTGTGTTAAAGATATGGGTTTTCATATTTGGTATTTGAGAAAATGAATGTTAAATTTTTGGATTATGATTATAATACTCTATTAAAAGTATTATACATAATAATTAACATAGGAAAACATACCAAAATTTTGGTAATGTATATATTATAGTGTTTCAAAGAAAGTATGTCCTTTTCTGGATACTACAAGTGGATGTAGATATAGAAGAGTTATACCGAAGGGTAATAACCCCGAAAAGGGAACATTGAGCCGGAATTGATAGTCACAAAGTTGATGATAGTGGTCCATATATCAAACATATTTTGACACTCCTAAGGCATATTCTTCAATTAATTCATAACATCTTTATGAAACATTATGAAGTGAAAAATTATCATAAGACTTTATGTTAGAAAAAAACATTGATAACATAGATTGTAACATAGAAAAAAAAATTTTAAACAAATATATGTCATTAAATTTTTATCCTTTTGATTTTAATGGTTTCCCCTTTATAATGTCAATATTTTAAAAATAATAATCTATAATTTACCACATTATTGTAGTCATATAGATGGAAATATGAGAAACTGAGTCAACAAACAATGTGATAAGGAATGTAATTGGTGCCAAAATGGGATTCCCAACCTGATTAGATAATGATTTTGGAACATCAGGATAATAATTTCTCAATTAAATCAAGTTTTTATCTTATACCAACATCCATGACTTGTCTCTTCTGAATATTCCTCCACATGGAGCATCTAATTGAAGCTTACATGATTTATATTAAAATTTTCCATAGAGATTTTTTTTGGTTCCTTTTTTTGTGCATGTGAGGCTAATGGAAATTTATTTTCATCAATGACCTAGGTTCTTCCATCTTCCACTACATTCTTCTTAATAAATTATTTCAAAAATAAAAAACCTTATTTGGAATTTGGCTTTTTTTATTCTTATAATCATCCCTTTTAATAATACATAGCAAGATCATGTTCTATATAATTTTTATATAGGCACCAGGTAATATTATATATCCTATTTAAATGATGATAAAATCTTATTCATCTCAAATTTAATTTATATGGAATAAGAATAATCTTATGTGGACTTTAGAATTTCTTCTTTATCTTTTAACAGTTTTCCCTATTCTTTTAACTCTATAGGAATGTTACATATATATATATATATATATATATTATCTACAAGCCAAGATGTAAAATTTCATAACTATTAATTATTCATATATTGAATTTTCATTTACATAGTCACACTTTTATGGTTCACTATAACCCTCTCATCTATGTAAAAGTAACATTACATATGTGGTTTGGGTTTTTACCAAATTACTTATATAAAAAACTTCATAATTCTAAATTATTCTTATGTAATTGTTGTTAAATGTAGTTAATACTTAAAAAATGTCTTGGTTGTTCTTATCTTCCACTGGTACATCAAAACATATCTATTTAGGGTATATAATTAATATATTAACAAAAAAAATTAATTAAATAAATAAAATATCATTATTATAATATTTTTAAAATAAACACCAAAACAAACAAAATTATTAAAAATGTTATTGTT
Source organism: Viscum album (assembly GCA_963277665.1). Lineage (NCBI taxonomy): Eukaryota > Viridiplantae > Streptophyta > Magnoliopsida > Santalales > Viscaceae > Viscum > Viscum album. The sequence continues at coordinate 1,535,676,354 of OY728128.1, read as the reverse complement.
TCCTTTAATTATAAAAAATGGTTTGTATTTCCAAAAATTAATTAAACTAAATAAATGTTAAAAATTTGTATTTTATTATTTTATTACACAATTACTTTTAAATATAGTTGCTTAATGAAACCAAAATTGGTAATGTTAGAAATAAACAATAATATCTCATGAAATTAAATATAAAAAATCATATGAACATCACTAATCAAACCTTTGATTTATTACATTATGAAAAATTTATTTCAACATATGATGATTTTGTTATAGAATAGGTTTATTTATTTCCGTTCTATTATTCTTCTTAATATAATCTCAAATAAACTAAACACTATTCTAATACTAGATAAAGAAACCTATTAATAGAATAAATACATGTTATATTGTAAAACATTACAACCCATATTTAAAATATTCCCATATAACCCACTATTTTATTGTATTCTATGAATATCATTATAACTATCTTATTACATAATAACGCTTAACTATATCCTAAAAAATATATATAATTGTGATTTAATATTTGAAAAAATTATTGTAAATAATTTCTTCACTATATTGTGAAACAAAAAAATAGTGAGTTCAAATTATCAGAAAAGTAGAAACCCAAAAATCGGTCAAGGAGGATTATATTATAAACATGATAGGAAACATGAAAATGGGTGAAATAGAAGATTAAGGGAAAATTTCCAAGAAATAATAATATGTGACCATAAGGAATCACAAATAATATAATGTGAATGTATTATAATAAAATGATGTTCCATAAAGAAAAATATATACCATGGCAGAGTAACATGATCATATAATACTATAATCTTATGATATAGAAATATAACGTAAGAATTTGGATAATTTATAAGAATATAAAAAATAAAATATTGGATGGATAAAATAAGTATAAGAATAGAAATTATAACCTAAGTTGAGTTTAACCACCAAAAAAATTGTAACATAGTGTATTTCACATCACTCCCCTTGTATAATAAAATATTTTATTGGTAATAACTACCTCCAAACCATTAAATAATATATTGAGAATCACTACTAACATCCGAGAGTAATCTCATGAGATATAACTTTTTACCCAATGCATTTGAGGGATATATAATTTATGTATTACTTATTACAATATTATAAGTCGTACATATGTGTTCTATAAGAAATTAATCTTATATCAATGTGGTATTACCCCATGAAAATGGAAAAGTTTACATAACTTTTCATTAGGTAATTTAAAATATGTAATTAAGATTTAGATGATACCTGAATTTAAATTTACCCAAAACAAATATATTAAAATAATTAGAGGGAGAAATTTGAATTATATGAAATAATCGAGGATGATGGATGTTCTAGATAAAGAGTATAAAATGTAAGATAAAAATGAAATGTTTTTTCATTACATTTTAGTAATGTTATAATAAAACAGAGCTAAAAGTCACATTCAAAATCTTTTTCAAAAGGTCAAGAAACAAATTTTAAGATATTATTTTATTAATAAAAAACCCAATAATAGAATTTTGAAAATAAATTAATGTTAAAATTAAAAAAATTATTGATTGTGTGATACAAAAATATACATATTTGGATATAAAATAAATTTCAGAAGTTTTAAAATTTTAATAGAGAACCCACATCAATAAAGGATTTTTAAAATTCACATTTTAATACTGATAAAGAAGAATGTGATTGATACAAAAGATAATCCATATTTTGAATTAAAATTAATAAAATAAAAATTGTAAGAAACAATATATACATAGAATATAAATATCCATTATCATGTATGAGAATTATTCTTAACAATGTTGTCGATTAATATTGTCAGAAACTGATTTCCGAAGAGGATTTTGATATTAACATGTAATTACACAAAATAAAAATAAAAAATAATATATAGGAAAGATGTGGAAAAAAATATAACAAGTATATAAGGAAATATTCATATAATAAATAATTCGACTTAATAAAATGATATTGGGTTAACAAAAACCTTTATTAATGAGGTAATGTATCAACCAATATGCAACGAATAAGATAAAATAAAATTGAATCGTATATACAGATCATCCTATGTAAATTATGATAATATATTTCAATGGGGATGTATATAAAACAAACAAAAAAATAGTTAATGGAGATGAAATAAATTTATTTTATTTTATTTTAGAGTTATATGTTTATTTCATGGATGTTATGACAATGGTTCATCAAGAATAGTTAAAAAAATTACTTTTTATGAAATTTGAATCAATAAAAAGAACCTGTCTTACTAATGAATATACATATGTATATTACCCTTAAATAATTATTAATATATCATAAAATTATCATTATTACCTCATATTACTATTATTTATGTTTTATTAATCCTTAATGATAGAAAGGTTATAGCATTGTTCATGTATGTTGTAAAATTGATGCCAAAAATTTAACTTATTATAAACAATTAATGAGTACTAATATGCTGTCATATATCTATAATTTCACTATGATAGAAGATTAATGATTTATATTAAATTATATTAATTTATTAAATATGATTTAATAATAAGAGGTTTAATATGATAATGGAATATCATTTAGGAGAAGCTAACACTTACAATGAACAGTCGAGCATATTCTTAAAACCCCTACAGGAAATGAATTAGTAGGGACTCTTTATGACTAGAAGCTATGAAACATAGGAGAGTATTATTATGGAGGTAAATTTTCTATTTTTTTCAACATGAAACTAAATTATGTGTGAGGTTTGATATATTATAAAGAGGTATAAATTTATAGTTGTGATGAGTGGAATATTTCAAATAAATATTTGAATATTTTAATTTTTCATTATCAAAAATATTTTACTATAACCAAAATTTATCCACTAACTTTCTTAACAATACATTATAATGTTTAGCACAATTATTTGACTATTAGAACTATATTTTTCAATTTGATCATGTTGACATATATACGATACCATATTTACCATTTCGTGCCTTATTTCACCATTTTTACTTTATTTTATATTTTTAACAAAAAAATAACTTTTACCCCAACCTAATTTTTACATCCAAATTGAAAAAATTAAGTAATCTTTTATATATTTAACACCTAAATTTATACAATTATATTTTACAATAAAAATACATAAAACTGATTTTTTTCCAAGAAGTCTAATTTTAACAAATAAATGGTTCTATTCTTATAAAAGACTATATTAATTAAAAATAAATTTTTACTATTTTTAATTAATATAATTATATAATATTGATCAAATCTAATTATTAAGATAAAAATCCACAACAAATTTAAAATTAATTAATTGAAAAATGTCTCTTTCTAACATTAAATGATTTTATTCTAATTTCCTTAAAATTATTTATATTTTTACTAACCATTCACTAAATTTTATTATTTTATTTTTACTAATTTATTTCTTAAAATTTTATAAATAAATTTAATAAAAATATTTCATTAATATAAATATTTTGAAAAAAATAAAATTCATAATGAATGTTTATTTAAAATATATTTTCAAAAATGAATTAGTAACTTAAAAAATAATTCATTTTATTTAAAATTCATAAAATTAGATAAAATTTTCTTGTTTTAAATATATACTGGTAATTCAAAATAATTAATAAGATAGTTATTATTATACTCAATGGACATATCTTCCAAATATGGAATATAGTCAATGATCATATTTCCCTTTCACATTCCTACATAAAACCCTACATAACCCTACAAAATTAATCATCATATTTTATCATTTAATTTCCAATTTATTTTTCATATTTATGACAATTTTCATTATTTTTATAGATATCATTATGATATAATCAACAGGGATATCATGATGATGAATATTTCAATCTTATAGTATTTTTATTTAATCATAGTTTTATTCCTTTTTTAATTTCAAACATTATGTTCAAATTTGGTATATTTTATTGTTTATTACATTGTGTAGTTATACCTCAATGGAATAAGGGGTTTTCTTCTCAATTTATTGTTCCGTGTGAAGAAATATATCCTACATATGGGATTTATTAAAATGGAATTTAATAATAAAAATTGTGGGTGTTACATGGTTAAACACAATTGAGGTTGGTTCCACAAACCCTTATCCTCAAAGGAATTTATTTTATAAACATTATCCATAAATTAATATGGTCTTTATAATAAAATAATTTACATGAATTTTAAATAAAAATTGGTTATTTTTATCTGTGATGAAATTTAATTTATTTTTAGTAAATGGTTTATTTGAAAAAACTTATATTTATTTAACCATACTTTAAATATCTATGAAAATTGATATTTATTAGTATACTATTTGAAAAATTAATTATTTAATTAATATAATATTCCATTATTAGTGGTAGGACTCACTTCCAAATTGAGTTGGTTTTTTAGAAACCATAGTTGTACGTAGATTTCTTGATAAGATTTAGATAATGTGTGTCATAGTAGTTAAAGGAGAATATAATTTGAGGCTTGTAATATATATAAAAAAATAATTATGTCAAAAAATAGTTTATAAGTAGTATCAAATAAATTATTTCATAGATGACCACAAAAATATTTATTAAACCACTAATTACGTATAAGGAATTTTGATGATGGATTCACCCTTCATCAAGTACTTTATAATTTGAGATGACATGAAAATATTGATTTTTTCCATCATAAGTGACTGATTGAGAGAGCCATAACAATGAACAGGTAGATCACTATTAATGATCAATGAAAATTTTAATGGATTTTCATATTAATATACACTAATAAGTGTATCTAAAATTGGCCCAACATAGACTGAGTGAATGTACTCCATTTAGAAGTCAACATAGTATAAAGAGATATCTCCTATATCTATCAATAAATATTGTACAATGTTATATTTTATATAGTTTTTTAAATTCAACAAGTACTGTATATTAAAATAGATAAAACCTAATTTTATTCAACCAACCAACGTTTCACTCTAAAATGAATCAATGGGGGGAAGGAAAAAACCCATGAACAAGTATATATTTTCTTACGATCATGGTCCATTATAAATAAACAAACACTAACAACTTCAATACTTAAAATTATAAAATCACAATTATTTTATTTTTTATTGTGGTAGTGGATGAATCATATGATCTATATACACTATAACATAAATTATTAAAAATATCTTAAACAATTTTCATCACATTAGAGGAGGAAAATAACTTACTCTATATATATTTTAGGTACCCCATGAGACAAAAAATAGAAGAAAAACCCCAACCCCAAGACACTGCATAAAATTAAGCATCATTTTGAAATCAAAAAAAATTACAATTTTTTTGGGACCTTATATTAGCCAGAACAAAAAAAGGAACCATCTATTGGCAATTACCTTATTCTAAAAATGGATCCCCAAACTAGAAAAATGAAATACCTCATACACATAAATGAAGAAATCAAATATTTCCTATATTGATATAATTAAAAAAAGATTTCATAGTCACACAAACAACAAATAGGTATATCAATCAAACCCTTTAAAGTAAACAGAGAGATTATCATCCAAAATAAAAACATCCACTGACAAGATATATAGACATAATATAATAGTCCCATCACCCATATCTATTTCTTTTTAATTATCATAGGCCCCAAAACTACTAATAACTCAAACCGTAACTTAATCCCTCTTGATCTAAAAATAAACCTAACCCAAAATATCAACAAACCCTCAAATCATGATGAATGAAGTAGATGAAACCCTACTTCTCTATCACATTATCAGTATAATAGTAGATAACTATTTCCTACAATAATATGTGGTGCACATTTTTATATCATTCATGTAATGATTTTAGTCCACAGATGATGTTATGATATAAAAAAGCAACTCCACGTATAACCTATTTAGTAATTAAGAAAGAATTCACAATGATGATGGAATAGAATATATCTCTCCATGTTCATGCCTCATTATCATTCTAACATGGAAAAAATTACCAATTTGATGGAATTTAAAAAATAAATTTCAAAAAAGGAATGAATGTGAAATTATTTCCCCAGAAGCGGTGAAATTTGTAGAAAAGAGTGGGCATTGCCTCAATATCACCTTCTTTAATTTAATGAATATTCTTTAGAGAATTAAAACTACTTCAAAGAAATTGAAAACAATATCATTTTCCGAAATAGACCTTTGATTATTTTTAATGATCTTGTTTTTTTTGTAAAAACACCTACTTTGAAAAAAATTCAATGTCTTTTTTTGATTAGCTAGTATTTTGATTTTTTTTTACTTAATTTTTTTGTGTTTGAGTGATTCTTTGATAACATTTCTAATTTTTTACATAGATTCTGATTCCCCATTTTCAGTTTTATAATAATAATACAATTTTATAATTAATTTATTATTAAGAAATAAATAATTTTTAAGAGTAATGTAATTAATAATGAAGTTTTTGTAAATTAAGAATTTAATTAATAACAATTTAAAAATGTAATGGATAATAAATAATATATTGATTAATAATAATTATAATTAATCTATACTATATATTTTAGGGGTTGTAAAAATAATATACAATACACAAACTCAAGGGGTTATAATTGAGCCACCAAACCCCTCCCCGTATAAGGGATAAACAAAACATCATTATGATTAATTATTTAAGGAAACATTACTCAAATAAGATTAGATTTAAAACAATCATCCCATAAGCAAATAATAATAATATAATTAATAATAATTATTAATGATTAATCATAATATTGTACTTAATAATTTAATTAATAACAAATATTCTTCTACCTATTATTAAAATATAATCCACATCATTATTAATAATAATAATTACTCTTTATTTTTTATAATAATATAATTTTTAATTAATTAATGGTTTTTTAAATGTAATTAGCAATTAGTAATGTAATGAAAATTAATTATTAATAAATTTCAAATGCCTAATTATTTAATAATTTAATTTTTAAAAATAAATATTGTAATTCATACAGAATTATTAAAAATACGAGTATAGATGAACATCATCCAAGCCCTCAAAAGTTATTAGAGAATAAAAAAATAAAAAATAATTAATATTGTAATTAATATTGTATTTAATAATATAATTACTAAAAATTTAGAATATTAATGTAATTGATAAAAAGTTATTGCAATTAATTAACAAAAGTATATCTAATATCATAACAAACAATGTAATTAAAAATAACTGTCAATAATTATTATTAAAATTTTAATTAATAAAAATTAATAACATATATAATAATATTTTTTAAAAATATATTTAATATTAATATATCAATTATTAATTATTACTAAGAATGTTGTTATTAAAAATATTAATATTCATGACAAAATTGAATATTAAACAATACATTATTATTATTAGTTAAATTATTAGTATTATTAATATTAATTACTATAAGAATTTTTGTTGTGGGGAATAGGCGAGGGAATCGTGTCCCATCATTGTATTCAATGAGTTTTAATCCCCAAAAATCTAAATAACATATAATATATTCTTAATATCATTATTTTGAAGATAATATTTGAGCATGACAGAGATAAAAATGTTAATAACAATACAAATAAAACCGAAATTTTTATGTTAATTCTAAGAAGAAATATTAAAAAATTATTATTCCCATTGATCATTTCTCATAGTCCTAGAAAATATATGTTGTCTTCAATGATATAATGTGATGATATATCCAATAATGATGATTTTATAAAGGAAATTTGGAATATATTTCCCTAATAATCATTTTCCTCATAAGATGCGGATGTAATAATATGAATTAAGAATAAATATAGAGATACCCATGTCCTTTCCAGTCATAATTCAATTTTTCTAATAACTAAATGTTCTTACACTATATGAATGCCCAAATAATTTTTCTGATTGGACGAATGCATTGTAATTTTCATTATCTTCTGTTGAAAAAAAATTATTTGGGATTATTAGACTAGAAACATAATTCTTTTGCACGAGGTCATTTCCACATAATCTTTACCTATGATGACTTTAAGAGTCTAGCATAGGTATTTAATTATATATCCCTAAAAACATGTACTATTTATATCCAGACCATATCTGTGAACTTTAATTTATATAATTTTAGTAATTCTCAAGCTCAAATCTCGAAAAAAAAATCATTAGATATTGTTAGATATACTAGAACTCAACAAACATATCTTAGTGCCACATCCTAAATTGGTGTTCCTGTAATGATGGATAAAGATATTCAATTGGATCACATTGGGAACATTGTGAAAATTCCTTATTCAAGTATATATTTAATCTCAATTGACTTGGTTATTTTAAATGCACCCAATTTTGACATTACTACGATGTGAGTGGGAAAAAAATATCATTTTTCCTTTCCATAATTTATAAATTAAATGATAATTATTAATATGTTCACGGGGAGAAGAAAATTGGTGTTAATAAGTAAGGAGAATAAGGTATAAAATATTTGAAATATCTGAGTGTTGATGTAAACACAATTGGTGATGGTTATTTCAACTATTTATGGATATTTACTAAAATATGATAGTATTAATTATATTTTTTCTTCATATCAATGTCCTACATAATATTGGATTCAATATTAATTTTTCATTCAATATATTCAATGATTTTACCAATATAAGGGAGGACTAATTTAAATTAATCTTTAGTAGGATGGTTAATATTCATCATGATGAACCCACTATAGGTAATGGAACTCCATAGAAGAGAACATTTTATATATAACCATTATAAGGGATTATAATTATCATAAGTGAACGAGTTCTTATATAATTGTCTGGGGAACCAACATTTGGGAATTTGAATATCCCTTTGACAATTAAATCAAAAAAAACAACCCTTCCATCATTTTTTTCACTAAAAATATGAATAAGTTAATATATATATATATTTATTTTATTAGTTTAATTGAAATTATTTCGTATTTTATTTGGATTCACATAAATCATATCAACTACATTTTGAATCAGTTTTTTAACTTATGTATAATAGTATGGTTGTTTTTTATCTTTTAGTAGAAAATATATCACTATTGATTTAATACTTAATGAAATATCATTTCAATTTTCCTATATATATTTTTCAAAACGATTGTATTAAACATGTAATTTTATAGTAGGAATAATCAATTTATAACATTTAAAACAAATTAAATTACATCACTTTGGGGGATTTTAACAGTATTTTGGGACTTTGTGACAAAATTTGGAGTACCTTTAAAAATATTACACATAAATATTTTAAATAGGAACACTATAAAATGAAAAAAAAACTAGAAAAATATTTAGATTCTTTATATCTATATATGGAAGTTCAATAGCTACGAGTGATTCATGCCTTTTGATCCCTCCATTTTATTCTGATCATAGACTTATTCATCCTCTTTTAATGAAAAAAATATTAGGACTACTCCTATAACTTTAAAATTTAATAATTCATAGTTCAAAGTACCTTGATAGGGAAACATTATTCTTATAGAATCCATTAAATGTAATATCGATAGATACTTCTTAAAAATTACAAGAAACCAGAAATGAATTAAACACACTCTTAGAGTATGGAGTAAAGATAAAATTTCTAACCATTATATTGAAATCAGAAATGTTAAATTTAACTTTTGAAGATTTTAAAATCATAATATAAATTTCTATTTTTCTTTATAAGATAATTTGAGTGAATATTAAAAAAAATAAACTATTAGCTTTTAAGGAAAAGTTACTTAAAGAGTGGTATGGAATTCAATGTCTCATTAATGGTTGAAAAAATAGAAAATAGCTTCAATTTTTACAAAATTATAAAAAGGATGATATTTCACTATAAGAAAAATTTCTATTCGCAACAATTTCTTTAAAATAGATGGCGGTTTTAGTCACCACTCATTGATTCATAGTAGTTCTATAAACCATAAATTTATCCCAGTCACTCATTATTCCATTTACATTTTTTATTATTAGTGGTCTTTTAAAGTCATTTTGGATCAATGATTAGAGTTGGTTTCGAAACCAATGCTAAAATGAAATTGGAGGTTCATTTTTATGTATTATTTTGAACAATATAGTAGTGTTCACAAATGCATCCATTTCATTCACATCAGTCTAATTAATTTTTTTATTTTTCTATAAAAAATAGCAGTGGTTATAACAACCACTACTATATTAGTGGTGGTTTAGCAGGATTATTCATTATATAGAAGCAATTTGGTAGTATGTAGTGATAGTTAATTCCATCAATAAATCTATAATAGTGATTTATTCATTTAGTAGTGATTTAAACTATCACTACTTGCAAAAAATAATAGTTTCAATAAGGATTATAAATATTATCTTACCTTGAGTAAATAAAAAATATCAACTGGGTATATAATTCAATAATTTCATCACTAAAGTAAACAATATAGAAAAAAAACAACAATGACATACATTATAGTAAAATATTTTTTTAATATAAAAAAAAATTTATTTTAGATGCTAAAACAGTATTACATATAAGTTTTCATTACAAATAAAACATTTTATGGGGAATCGGACATAAAATATACTCAACTATGTCATGTTCACTTCCCCAAAATTATAAACGCTCCAGTTGTTCATATCGGCTACCAGCCTCTTGTACATCAACTACCTATATTAAATGGAATTAATAATACAAATTAGTTTTAATTAGATAGATTAAATTAAATATATTTACAACAATTATAATAATAATTTTATCATATTAAATTAAATGTAATAAATTTTGTACTATTAATGTTTTTCATATAAATGATGTAATTTTAGCATGAATTAACATGGTTTGGACCTGAAATAGAGTATTCAATGAACCTCATATTGCAATAAATTTCTCATATTGATCTATCCATCATGTCTCATACTTAGGTATTGCTTTCTTTAGGATCTCAATTTTATTTTTTTATTATATGTGATTTATATTAATATCCTTACCAAAGGATGTAGACAGAGGCATCATGCTGAATAAATATGAGACCTCTTAAAGGCTCATGAGGGGGTGGTCTACAACCCAACCCTTGTACATGGATATCATGATACTTTCCCAAAACATGGTAGACAAAATCACTATAAGATATTGATGATCACTGTGATTTATTTTCATCTCATGCCCCTAGTATTTGTTTCGAAAAATAAAACTAATTTTAATTTAATATACTTTTTAATATAATTAATTATAATATATATTTGTTAACCCAATTTTTACAGCAGGTTCATTTATGTAATATTCATTATTTTTTTGTGCACATGGAACTACAATTTTATTTGAATAACCTCATATACAAATTATTTCTCCAATATCAGAAAAGAAAAAAACATCTAAAAAATTTAATTACTTAAACATAAAAATAAATTAATAATTAGATTGAATATTCCATTCATCGATATTCAAAATGGAAAAACATTTAGATTTAACAGTGTGGGGGGGAACTTTTTTCTCTATGTTTGATGAGTTTTTATTTAAGATTCTAGAAAAAATGATAATATAAATAAAAATTGAAATATTTGTACGAAATTAATATCAATGTACTAAGAGAATGTTAAGCCCCATATATAAATTAGAATGTTTTATACTTGAAAATGAAATCTAGTGATCCAGAGGTATCCATTTGGATAAAAAAATTTACATTTGATATGAACTCAAGTATGTGTCATTGAACTCAAACGACAAACTATACATAAAGTCCATATACATTTTTTCTAAACCTTACAATGTCCATAAAAACACAACCATGTTATTCACAAAAAAATGGAATAGATTCTCCAAATTATATATGAAAAAAAATTGACATAAATTTCATAATACTAATAAATAAAAAACTCTAAATGTTTATTTTAACTTACATTAAGTTTTTTATAAAAATTATTATTCATATAAATTATGTTAAAATTTCACCAATCATGATATGTAATAAGAATATATATTATCTCATACACCAACTGGAGAAATATCTAACCATATAATTTTTTATAATCTTCTATAGCCACACCAAATATTTCAAATAACACACCTATTTAAAACATTTTTGTCCTCCAATATAGTAGTGTATTCATGTTCATTTATAAAATTTTATTATCTATTTAACAAATATATTGAAAAATTAGTTTAAAAATGTAATAAATTATTTTTACATAATCAAACTACATTCCATTAATGGTCAATTTTAGTGCCCTTATTATGGTAACTATAAAGAACCAACCTAGATCAATAATACAAGCCAGATGAGTCGACCTGCCATGGTGGTGAGACACAACAGGACAAAAAAACAAGAATCATATATAACATGTAAAAAAAGAAAACTTATTACAATGAAAAATAAAAATATCCATCCATGATCTATAAAATCTAAGCTGATCTAGAAAAACTAAAAAGTATGAAAAGACAAAACCAACAACTCTCCATGTGACCTGTCACCGCCACTAAACTATCTCTCAACATAGGTAGTGATGATGAGAAAAACATGCATAATACATGATGCCTTTCCATATACATGGATCCAGTAATATGATGCCTATAACCACATAAATTCAAAATTAGGGTGTGATCGCAATTCTCAGTACGATACAACCACAGATTTTATACAGGTTCTAATAACAGGAATTCAAGAGTTATATACTTTAAAACCAAAAACTTCTTTACAAATAATTTTCATAAATCCAAAACCATTTGTAAATAATTTCATTTGGATTTCATAAGATACATGCCTATTCGAAAGTGTAGGAATATGGAATGTATCTGTGAAAAAATATGAAAGCATGTCCACACACTATAAGGTATGTATATAAAGACATATCTATGAAATAATCTGTCATGTCAAACCATGTAATACATCCTCATGTGAAAAACATAAGAGCAACTATCTATAACAAATTCTATAATGAGATAAAAAATCATAAACAAAAAAGAAACATGTATTGGTCCATGGACAATGGGAATTCACACTGGGCATAAAAGAATCCCAAACTAGGCATATTCTAGTAACAACCTATATCGATTCCTACCAAAGTCTATCAATATCACAAAACCTATAGTTTAATTATTCATACTACGATTGATATGTTTGTTCCTGATACACCAGAGGATCCCAATGTACCAATATTTAAAAAAAATCATTTCAAAACCATGATCAAAATTTATTAAATATTTTAAATTCAAATCCAATCAACTTCCAAGTTTAAGAACCAATTTTTTCAACTAAACCACCATTCAATAATTTAATAAAACACTTAGTGTACACAATCCATTTTTTAAGAACCATTTAAAATGATTTGTTTTCAAAAAATATATTATAATCACCAATAAATTAAATTTATTAAACAACCAATGTTATTTACCACAATAATAATAAATTCATAGAATTATCTCTTTTTATAGAATCACTTACCTCAAGAACATAGGAAGAACTAAACACCTTCAAAAACATAGACAGAGGTTGAGTCTATATGGTCCTCATGATAATAGATCCAAAAGAAACACAAAAATACTCAATAAAACCCATTATATTTGGCATATATATCCCCTTATAGTTCAAAAATAAGAAATGATAATTTATCCAATTATAATCTAAGAATAAAAAGGAAAAAATAATAAAATTAGAACACACCTTTAGTTGATCCATCCAGAAAAAAGGATATCCACTTAAAATCCCAAGGTAGAAGCCTCTAGATCACTGGGGAAGGATTGGGATGATAATTAATGTGAATTGGGGGGGGGCGGGGGTCAATTTGAGGTTAAAATGGGGTCTAATGAATTTTTAAAAAAAGTTTTTATGGTATTAAAATATTTACACATCGTTTTATGGGTTGGGTTTTATGGTTAAACAAATTATGTGCCTTAACCTTGTTCCTATAACGGATATCTATTGGGGTTACACAGTTTGATTGTATATTTTTTTAACTATCTTCCAACCTTTTAATCCCCCATGGTCTAAGGCTTAATGATTTTCACTGGTAATCCACATGGTTAGGAAAAACAATGTACCCCATTCCAATGGCTCAACATAGGCCATATGGTTTTCTGATCCAAACCGAATAGATTTTCCAACCCATCTATCAACCATGCACAGTCCCTTGGGCTTCCAAATTTATCCAAAAACTATTAAAACAACCCTAAAGTGAGTCCCAAAAAATTAATGGTAATAAAAAGGGTCAATAAGTACTTGTAGAAAAGTAAAAGTATGTTACAATCTCCCCATCATAAAAGCATTATTTCCCACAAATGATCTAAAGATCCTATTCCTGTATAAAGAGAAAGTCAAAGCTACCCCATAAATGGTCCATGCTCCCACTTATCATGGATATACCATACACACTACTATAATACCCTGAACTAGGTAACTATTTTACCATAAAGAACATTATCATGGTGATCCATAATGTAAACTTGTTTATCAAGAATGATGTTATCGGGCTTAAGATCAATGTCCCCCCATTCAATCATTGGGAAGGATCTTGTCGATGCCTCCTTATCTGGGAAACATAAAACAAATTGTTAAAATAAATCATGTGAGATGGTAAGTACAACCTATATTCCACTTTAAAAGATTCTATTTGATATCTAATGGGGGAAAAATTTACTATTAACATGCCCTAATTACCCAACCAATGATGTCCCGAGAGGTGAATCTTTGAGAAAATCCAGATCACCATCCTTAAACAATAGTATCTGATGATAACAGTTTCAATAATATTTTTAATGGATTAATGTTGTGACCAACATCTTCTAGATAAACTATATATTTTTCATTTTCTCCTCAATGAGACTCATCCCCAGAAAGGAAATCTCTCCCAACTCTACCCAAAAAAAGGTAGATATACATGACCTCCTTTTCAATTATTCAAATGGTTACATATTAATTATATCCTGATAACTATTTTTATAGTGAAAATCAGTTAGAGGAAAAAATTACATGATCCATCAAAATCCAGAATGTAATCCCAATGGATATCCTCAAGAACTAGAATAAATCTCTTTGCATATCCATCTGTTTGTGGTTGATAAGACAGGATAAATTTCATCTAGTAACACATGACCTCTTGAAAAACATTCTAGAACCTAGATGTGAACCCAGAAACAATCACAAATGTAACCCCCTGATGTCTCACATTCTCTCTCATGTATAATTCTTGGAGTTGTTATACATTAATCACCTTCTTGATTAGTAATAAAAAACTAATATAGTAAGCCAATCAATGACCACCCTTATCACGTCCATACCACTAGTATTCCATAGAAAACAAATGACTATGTCTATGGAAATCACATACCACTTTCATATTAGAATGGATAAAGTTAACAAAAAAATAGTAGGTCTATAGTGTTCCAACTTAATTTTCTATCAAATGAGATGTGTGATACTCAATATATAATAAACCACTCCATCACATGCCACCCATACTAAGTATCAATTACAACTTATTAGACCTATGGTGTATAGGAAGACATGACCAGTTTCCACTATCCATAAAATTCAACCTCCTAGAAATCCGAACAACCAAATTGAATAGAAATAAAAACAACCAACATTCTATGGAAGAACAAATCTCCACTAGGATGCAACGAAAACACACCCATGGTTTCCCCATCATAATTTTTTCCCAAAGTGTTATCACTCAGTTTGTATCACTATATCGAGCTGAAATTGAACATCAAAATATGAGTCATATTTCTTCAATACCAAGAACACCTATCCACCAACCTCTTCCACTCCCAAGCTCATCTGAGTAAATAAACTCACCAGATACAACTAATCAATTGATTTCATCATATACTATGTTTATAATTTTCTTCTCAATGCATCGAAAACCACATTACCAATCCTATTAGTGTTTTTATTATCAAGATAAAAAATATGAAGATACACAACCCAATGTATCTATCACAAGTTCAACTTTCTATGAGTAAAAGTATATTCCAATATCTTATGAACATAATAAATCATAAACTTGTCCTCAAAGAGTTAGTGACTCCAAATTTCGAGTGCATGCCTCACTAATTGCAATTCAAGACCATTTTTCTGTTTTTTCTTCTCATGAGGGTGTAACTAGTGATATCCACAGGCCATGACAAGATTCCACTACAATAAGACACATATCAAACCCATAACCAAAGCATCATGGAAAACATCATAACCCAAACCCTGTTTTGAAATAATAAAAAATATTTTTCAAGAAAATCACATGAATATATCCTCAAAATATCTATGATATTTTTCATTCCATTAAAACATTACACCCTACATGTTGAATCAATCATTATAGATGTGATCTTATAGAAATCAGAATCAAAGCATCGATAGTAACTATTTATACCTAAGAAGCATCGGATCTCAGACATGTCTCAAGGTTAATCCCATGGAATAAAAGCTTGTATTTATTTAGGATCCATTGATATTCCCCTCTTAGATATGAAATTTCCAGAAATTTCACTCCCCAAATCCAAAACTCACATTAAGAAATATTATCGTATAGATGATGTTCCCTTAAGGTTAAAATAATGATATCCAAATGGTTTTTATGCATCTCCCATATATTAGAATACACCAAAATATCATCCATGAACATAATAAAACAAGATTACAAGAAATGATGAAATATTTAGTTTATAAAATCCATAAATACCCTAGGATAATTATTTGGACCAAATTGTAAAACCATAAACCCAAAATTCCTATATAGACTCTTAAATGTTTACATAGGTATATCATATTCTATAACTCTCAATTTAAGGTTCCCTGATATAAAGTCAATAATTAAAAAAAATCCACTCTATGTTGGTTGAAGAGATCATCAATTCACGGAAAGGGATATTTGTTCTTAACATTTAACTCATTAAAATTATGACAATCCATACAATGTGTGAGACTCCAATCTACCTTCTCTGAAAAGATGACATGTGAATCCCATGGTGACATTCTAGTATGAATAAATATAATTTCCTCTAGGTCCTCAGGATAGAAATTAGGTTTCACCAACTCAACAGTTCCCATTTGATAAGATGGTATTGAAATAGAAATTGTACTAGGCAGTAGGTCAATAGAAAACTCAACCTCTCTTTGTGGTGGTAAACTAGAAAAATTATCCAAGAAGTCCTTGGGGTATTCACATACCACATAAGGAATAAAAAAACACAAAAAAGGGGAAAACTTTTTATGAAATTCCTCTTATAACTGACATAATATCACCCCAGTATAAGAAACAACATGCCCCACCTTCCCTGATCTATTGTCCCATGAACCCAAAAAACATGAGTAACCCCATAAAAAGATAAAAAATAATCATATGGATGATAATTTTATATCTAGGACTTGATGATGATCATCTAATACATGCTAAGTATTAGCTAATATATTTCAATATTGAGAACTAAAAAAGTCTCATATGACATTAATGTTAGTTATCACAACCCAACACACAGGAAACATGAATCCTTATTCCGACCACATTCCCAAAGGATCGGGAAGATCCAAGAAAAATGTCATAAGTACTGAATGTAATCCCAATGGTTCAACTAAATTTTATGATATAAAATAATTAGTAACACTTGTATCAAACATATCTTGCACCATAGAAAGTGAAATAAACATTTCACCTCTAATAGTGGTAGGCCCTATATCAGATTCCTTTGGTGAACACTCCAACACATAAATCATTACGTTTTTAGCTGCCTAAACATCCCCATTGGCATGGGGATTAGACCCACCACCCTTAAAAGCATCGGTATTGACCAGTGATGCCTTGGTGAGAGTGGATCCAGACTTACTTTTTTAAGACATCCATTCACAACAACACTTTAGATGGCCCAATAGTCTGTAAAGATGAAAAGACTTAGGGGTCTCCATATAGTTAGGTTTAGTATGACCCCACCTTCAATATTGACAGCAGATGAAATAATGTTGTCCAGATGAATCCCCTTATACTATTCCCAAAGAAAACTGACCACCCTTATGCTTACTTTTCTATCCAAAAGAGACACTCTGGCTAATAACTACACCTACTGAGGATTTTCCCAAACCATTTATCTAGCTATGTCATCCTCTATCAAAGTGGATTTTTTGACTAACTTCATGAATGATGGAAGTCACATGATAATCAATATTGACTCAATATGATGCCTCAATACAAACTCCAACCTCTACCCCTTTAGAAAATCATTGGTGACTAGATATAATGAAAATTTTACTAACGCAAAAAAATGATTGAATACTCTAGAATAGTACACTTCCCATGATTCAAGATCAAAAACTATTAGGTCTTTTATTCATGTAATGTATTAGAGAAAAACTATTGGTTGGATATTTTCTTAAAGGAATTCCAAGTTATATAATAGTGAAGATTTTGTTTTACAATAGTGTCCAATGATCTCTTTTCTGGTCCCTTAAGAATATACATAGAAAACCCCACCATAGTGTCCTTAGGAGTATTCAACAAGTTAAATATCATTTCAATATACTCTGGCCACTCCTCATATTTCTAGTGTCCCATGTCACCATAGAAAACATGTTGATGGTTCTTAGTAAATTTTTAACCATTATCCATTGCATGATTCGAGTTCCTGACACTCATCTCTTGGATTTGGAAGATATCTTCTTTGGGGAATTCTTTGTTTAGCATAAGACAACGACCAATCAGCTTTAGATAATAGTAAATAATCTCATAACTAACTTCATGAATTGAAATCCATGATTTAATACCTTATAAATTTAATGTAATTATAAATTTTATGAATGAAAAAATAATTCTAATGAAGTAACAAGTCCTTTTAAATAAACTCCCCAAAGAGTTCATTAAAATGAACTCAATCTCCAAGTGTCATACATGGTATAAAAATTATGACCACCCATGGTAACTTGAGTTTAGGCATATAAGTGGGCTATTGAAGAACCCTCCCTCACTTACTAACTCGATTTCCTATGGCCCTAACTGTTGTCTACCCAAGACACAAAACAAAACTCATATAGTGTTATCACACTTCAGGCTGAGATTACTATTGATATCATTCTATAATGATCCAACCCAATTCAACTAGAAAATTCACCTGAGTCATCCTATAAGGGTGGTGAGGCACAACAGGATAATAGGAATAGGTATTGTATATAAAAAATTAAGATATGAAACAAGAGTACAATAAAGAAGTAAAAGATACATTTAAATCTATAAAATCTATGAAAAACTGGCCAAACCACAAATTATTAAATGAAAAAATAGGAAGTCTCTATATAACTAGTCATCCCCACCAAATCATCATGTAATACAGGCTATCACAATGAGAGAAACCTGAATTCTACATAATGGAATTCCCTTTACATGGATCATGTAATAAAAGGTCTAAAAATTACAAAATGAAAATTTATGGTATGAAATCAAAGACTGGAATGATACAGGCAAAGAGAATATACAAATTTTAATAAATGAAATTAAATAGTGGTATCATTTAATATAAAAATAGTTATAAAAATAATTTTCATATATCCAAACTCATTTCTAAATCATTTCCTTTTAATTTCATAAAATACATTCATATTTTCAAAGTTGGGAATATTAAATGTAAAAAATAAAAAATAGTAAAGAATATCTGCATACCATAAGAAAATAAATTGAACACATATCGAATAAATAATATATCATGAAATACCCTGTGATATAACCTCCTGTGAAAAAAATATGACCAACTAACCATGGAAAATTCATTATGAAATAAACAAATTATAAATGGAAAATCAGTATATATTAGTCACTAGCCTATGGTAATATGTATTTAACATAAAAAAATCTTAATCCATGAATATTTTTATTCCAACGGATATTAAGTCCTATCATAGTCTATGTAAATCACAAAAACTCTTGTGGTATTACACACACTATGAGTGACATGTCTATTCCTGACAAACCCAGGTTCCCAATGCCAAAATATTATTTAAAAAATAAATTTATAAATCATTAATATAATTAATAACTCATTTTCAATTATAATCTCATCTTATTTGGTGTTTAAAGACCCATTTACAAACCAAAACCACCATTCTAGAATTTAATCAAACACTTGTTGTGTGAAAACTATTTTTAAAGAAAACTATGTTTCAAAAAATGTTTTTTATCGAAAATATCCAATGTAATCACAAAAAAAATAACTTTAATGTATAAAAAGATGAAATTTATATGAATAATAATCATCTCATTAAATTAAACATTCGTATAGAAACACCTACCTCGAGAACAAATGTAGAACTAAATGGATTCAAAAATGGATATCGAAGAAGAGTACATCATGTCCATGAAATCCTAGATCCATAGAATACATATAAACACTATTTCATAATTCTTAGATATTTAATATATATCCCCTTATTGTTCCACAAGACTAGAGTAAAATACGTCCAATAGAGATCTATGATGAAAATTAAAAACAGATAAAAAATTCAACATACCATGAGTTGATCTATCAAGAACAAATATAAAATTCCTAGAATAAAAAAGGAGAAGATGGGGAAGGATTAGGTTAGGACTGAATGATATTAAGGTTCATTCATGGTTAAACTAATGTCCTAAGGATTTTTAATACAAAATTTGAAGGTATTAAGATCCACACACATGGTTTTCTAGGTTGGGATACTCAGTTAAACAAATTGGGCACCCTAACTATGATCCTATAATGGCCTTCTTTTTAGGGTACATGGTTTGGAAGATTGGTTTTTTTAACCTTCCATAAACCAGGAAAACCAACTCTATTCAAAGGTTCCTGATTTATGATGGGTGGCCACATGGCTTGGAAAAAATTTTCACCCCTTCCAGTGGATCAACACGATCCACATGGTATTATGGAAAAAACTACACAGTTTTACCTATCTATCTTCCAATCATGTATAGACCCATCAGCCTCCAAAATACGCATAAAATTCCTAAAATTACCCTGATGTAAGACCCATAAAAATCATATTCAAAACAAAAAATCAATGATTACTTGTAAAAAGGTAATAGAATGTTATGGTAACATTGAAACCATATACTCTGACAATGACAACTCACCAACAACTCCATATGATCCTTCAAAAATCCAAGAATATAAGTCAATGAACTAATAGTTGGTAGGGGACCTGATAAATATGGTAAAATTTCAAATAATGTCAAATGATGGAAGGGTGAGCATACCTACACTAGGGATCCTTCCTGATGAAGGTGAATGTGTATCATATGGGTCATCAGACAACATTGGATCAATGAAAGATCAACTCGTATAATTAAATTATTTTTTTGCTTAGTATTCCAACATCAATTAATAATAAAAAAACAATTTAGAATAGGATATATAATATAAAACAAAAACTTATTTTAAAACATATTTAACATTGATTTATTGTATTAATGTATCAAAAATAAATAAATAAAAGATAATTTAAATAATTATTTGTAATTAATTCAATAATTAACTAAGAACAGTTAATATAATATAATATAATTATAATTAATTGATATTATGTTTTCGCCACTTCGGTGGTGGTGTGGTGGTGAAGGTGAATACCACATCCACACTGTTCTTTGGGAGGTTCAGGGTTCGAATCCTGGGAGTCCACTTTCGGGGCAAGCCTCTCCCCTGGGATCCACCCACCTTGTCGGGTTGCTCGGTCTCCTCTAGGCTGGAAAAATAAGGCATGGCCCAATCGCTGATGGATTGGTTGACGGTCCATCATTGTCGGGTCGTCACCCTCATGGACGCTCTTCCATCTCGAATAGCAATGGCTCCTTCCCAGCTGGGGCTCTCTCCGGAGTGACCCCTTCGCGGGGAAGGGGGTTCCCTTGTGTGGAGGGTTTGAAAAGGCCACAATGGGGAATTACCTTATCAAAAGAATAAAAATTGATATTATGGTTTTATATTTTTTATACAAATATATCAAAAAAATAGATAAAAATTAACATATTTCATTCAAAAATATCACAAATATTTTTTATATTTTTTCAAGATTTATAATTAAATGGAATAAACATGAATAAAGGATAAAGGAGTGTTCCACATTATTATGGTGGGATTCAAAATCATAAATTTTAAATTTTATTAATTTATCACTTACAATTATTTGTAAATAAATGATAAATGGATTATAACCTTAAGAAACATTCCATTCTTTCAACTTTTTAGTTATTTATGTGATGTAGTAAAAAATTCCACAATGGATAAATAAAATTTTAAAATAAAATCACATAAATATCATAACCTTTTCCTTGAGGTTCACATGGCAGAAAACTCTAATATATACAAAATTAACATATTAATATTACTGGAATGAAACATTTCACACCATATAAATCACATCATCATTAAAATATTTTACCATGAAATTTTAATCAAGTTGGATAGAAATATAATGTTCATATGAAACAACAATACTCACCCATGATTTTATCTATATCATGTCCGAACACAACCACCCCCACCCACTTGGAAAACTATAACCTCAAAATGTCCCATGTATGATAAAAATATAGAAAAATAAGTAATTAATTCGAAAAAACTAAATACATAACTACATGTTAGTGTGTTGGCTAAATTAAATCGGTTAATAACAAGGGGAACTGGGAACATACATTTCACTTTGATGAAACCACTTTGAGGATCTAAAAAATGGATGGATAGATATCATCAATACTCTTGAAATTTTGAAGATAAAGGTAAGGACAAGGGGAATAATTTCCAAATTGGGGATGGAAAATTCCAAATGCAAAAAACCGGATTGGGAAGAAAATTGGAGAAGAAATGAAGTGTGATTTTATGATTCCAAAATAGTTTTTAATTAGGGGGAGTTTTTTTAAAATAAACTACTAGTAGTTATTAATATGGTGTATTTTTAAATGACCACCAAAAAAAATTATTTATGTTTTGTTTATATCAAATCTACACTAAAAATGAGTAGGTAGTTAGGGAATTTTAATTAGTTTTGGGTTTTAGAAGCAACCAAAAAATATGGAATTTCCTATTGTGATGGTATCGATTCAATTTCCATTACTAAGAATTATTTTGACATTGAAGAGGAAATTATAAACCCATTTTTTGTTATTCCCTAAAATTTTGAAATTGGTCAAACCTTCCTATGATAATTCTAAGAATTTGTTTCTAGTTACCCAAATTTTTAATAGTTAATAAAATAAAAGTATAGTGGGGTTTTTCAATCATGAGAAGGTTAAATATTCCATACTATTTTAATATTTTTATAGTGCTTCTAGACTGGTTATATTAACCGGTAAATTATTCATGTTTCATTTGGATGTTATTCATACTGACATGTTCCATACTATACATGGGTTATTTATAATAATCTTCATCATATTTTGAATGAAATCATAGTTTTTTCTTGCTTATATAGACTATAAATGAAAATGAAACCATGTATTTGGGCCCATTTTTTATTGGAACACTATACCAAAAATTACCTGAAAATTCCATATTATGTGATTCTATAAAATTTATAATAACATTATTTTCTCTAAAAAAATATGGTTCCATATCATGAATTATGATCCATGATTTATAATACTCATATTTATCTGTATAAATTAATTGAATAAGAAAACTATCAAATGGAATTCTTATCCTATTATTAATATCTCTACGGAATTTGACACCATAAAATGATATTCCATTATTTTTCTATATAAGATTCATGGTTTCTCTCAATAATTTTTCAAATTTTTTTATGACATTATTATAAGTTTTAATATATCTATTTTATTTAATAGATCCACTAAAGTATTTTTTTATTCTTTAAACCGTGCTTGACTGTAAAATTCCCTCTCTTTACTTCTATTTTAGATTATTCAACACTACTTAAATAAGTATATATTAAATCTTTTAAAATTTGGTTTCATAAATCCCAGTAAATTAAAAACAAATTCACATTCCCCTACTCATCAATTTTATACTAAATATTTATTATTATATATAGGGAAAATAAAAATCGCATTTATATCCTTGAAAGTTATTATCTAACATCATGAGTTAGTATTTGGGAAATTTATTAGTTAAAAAAATCTTTTATTTCATTTGGGAATGTACTTAATATTCCATGTGAATTTCCCTTGAATTTATGATGGTTTTAATGAATAAAGTATATAATGGGGAGTTGTTAAGAATGTGTCATTTGATATGGTTCATTGTGGTATGATGATTTAAATCAATAGTTATACAACTCATAAAAACAAAATTCAATCTAATTATGATGTTCTTGGTAATACTCACACATAGATAGAATATCACAAATCATTATTAATCGAATTATTCATTATTATGTGCTATTTTGATATTTTATTTGTTGAAAACATACATAATAATTGATTTGACTATTTTTAGATTTGTAGGAAGATGAAATGGTATAAATGTCTAATGAGTAAAGTCTCATAAAAAAAAAGCCATAATAGAAGGACCATTTTATGGATGTATATTTTGAATAGTTTACTCGTACACTGGTGGTTCACACTACAGTCATATGGGTTTTAGCTTAAATTATATGATGAAGGGGAAAAAGGTACTCGTATGCATGTAGAGTCATGTCTCATCATATATTAAATTTTCCATACATGTTTTCCTATGTATTTTTATGTGTTTTCTATTCAAGAGCATTTGGAGTTGTCATGCCTCTATAATTAATATCGTTTCATAAATATATAAGTTTTAAGAATGTGGTTGATTACAAGTTATATCCTTTTTGGACACTTTTTTCATTAATTAATCTCACTATTTTGTGATATAAGTGATTATACCAAAATTATTTGTCATAATATTTCAATGATTTTAAGGATTGTGGGGTCCTCATTATGAAATCCATGATGTGACACTAAAACATGGGTCATATTTCCGCCATTATTTTAGGGGTATGACAATGTTTTAGCGTATTTAAGAATTATAAAATATCCTTGATTATCTCTCCATTTTTAACCATGATATCATGGTGTAGTAAAATAATTTTTACTGTGCAAAATGAGTTGCTTATAAATTTTAGGAGACTCTTATAAACTGAGTGTGAAAAAAACTGAAAAAACTTTTTTAGCTTTGAATGATGAAATTATTTATCCTTACTTCATAAATTTGGGAAATATGGATTAATAAAACATATGTGCAAACATCTAAGGCAGATGACAATGGTGGTAAAGATCATCATTCTTATTAACGATTAGTTTTTTATCTTATAATAGAGTACAATGATCATTATATTTCTTCAACCTTGATTTTTAAACTAATGAGAATGAAACATGCATTGTGTAATAGTAACCCTTATACACTAAGAAGAAACCATCTGATAAAATAAATTATAGGAACCTTGTAATAATCTATTATGTTAGTGTGTTCTGCTAACTTTTTTTTGTTATTCACTGTCATCAATTTTAAAAATATTTATTATGCATATAAAATCATGTAAATTATAACTAAAGGAAATAGGTTTTCAAATTTTTTGTAACCATTTATTCATTTACCCTCCACCCTCTAGTGATTCATCCTATAGTTTCTAGGGACCAACATTTTTAACAGAGTAATTGAGGTAACAGTTCAAGGTTTTCATTCTGGAGGATTTAAATTTAGCTACAATAATTTATATATTTTAATGAATCAAAATATAGAGAATAAATTATATAAATTCTAAAGTAATTATATTGTTTTATGAAAAAATGGTTTCATATTAAGATATTATGGGTTCTTGGATATGTACTTTAACTTGGTTCAGATGTTATCAGCAATCCAAATAATGATTTCTCTCTCACAACCCATGATCGATAGAAACCTGAGGCTAATGGAAACGCAAGTAATTATAGTTTTTCATATATTTCATAGATTAAGATAACACACATCATGGGTAAAACCTCATTTTATTTTTGGATAAATATTTATGATATTCATGAAACTAAACAAAATAGAAGGAGTTATGAGTCCAATAATATCATGATTAATTGGAAAATATTTTGATGATAAAAGATGAAACAAATGATACCTTCTATTTTAAAGAAAAAAATTATTCCTTTAATCAATAATTATGGTGATATCCATACAGATTCCATCATTTTGAAAAAAACAGGGGTATTTCTCCTGGGATGTTTGAATTCAAAATATCAATATTTGAAGACAGATATAAGGATGGTTTCTCAATTGATAAACATATAAATACTTTATTTACATATAAAATTATAATACTTTTGGATATAAATAATAATGTCCAAGATGAAAAGGATATTACTTTAAGAACCTCTAAGATTCCCAAAAACTCATGTTAAAAGAAGTATACTAAGGAATATTTCAAGATAATAATGTTGATATGACTTCTAATGAATTTATGTCATTATTTTTAAAAGGTATGATACATCAAAGGGTAATTTAATCAGAAAATATAATGTTTAATATCTTTAATTATGGTAAGATATGTCATTTTTAGCCAATTTCCCTAGTAATTATGGATATAGTGAATAAAATGATCATCCCTCATGGTCATCTATAAGGAATAAGGATTCAAGAACTTGTCATCGATGAAAACTCCAAGAAGGAAAGGCTAAGGCCACTGTTTTCAAGAGGATAAAGTTTCCCTCTAAACATGATTATTTACTTAATGGTGATGAGATTAACACTTCAGATAAGGAATTATAGGTTGAAGAACATTATGACTTTATTGATAAATTAAAATATTTCAAATATCCTTCTCATGAAGATTTATCATGTGATAATGAGATCGGTGAAGAAGAAACACCAAAATAAATCTAGTTAAAGAAAAAAACATGGCATTCTTGAAGTATAAAACAAATATTTTAGGGTAAAAGTGAATTTTTTAAATAGAAATGGATTATTTGAATAATTATCATGATAAATAAAAAGTCAATAACGTTTTTAAAACTGAATAATAAGTCATTATGAAGTTAAGTGATCGCAATTCAGTTCATCAAGCACATACCATATTCTTGTAAATACATGTCCAAAAAATTATTTCAAAAATTTTGGAGGCCAAGAAACATGAATATAATTTATCTTATGTAGAAAAATTATTTAATATTTATTAGGATGTATTTAAAAATATAATCAAGAAAAAAAGATAATTCTCATAAACCACTGAGTTTATTTTTTAATCCCCTAATAAATTTAGTTGTTACTAATTAGTACCTTTTTTCATTGTGTTATAAATAATTTCATTAAATTCAAATGATATAAATAAATAAAATAATGGAATAAAGTTAATTAATTTCCCAAACATTAGAGATACACCCATTTCAGTTCCAATTACAAGAGAATAAAAACAATCAATAAGGTGTGGAAGAAAAAGAATGAATGTGTTGGTAAGAGAATGGGAAATAAACTTATATTATAGGATAATCCCAAACATAAAAATGTTGTGTATAAGTATAAAAATTTTCATAAAAATGATTCACATATTCCTATTTTGAAGATTTATTTTTTCAACCAATTAGATTCAAATTGGATAGAAGATGTTAAGTTGTGGAATATGAAACACCAAATCCTATTTTTTTGGAATAATTTATCACTCCCATAATTTTGTATAGCCTAATAGTTAAGGGGGAGAACTATTAAATAAATTTAACTCCAGTAAATCATAAAACCCATAGAATAGATAAAGATTCAAAATTATTTTGATTATCTTGAGGTGATATGTGGTAAGTGTGATCAACCTAGAAAAAACAACCAATAAATGTATTATGTCTCTTATTAAGTAATTGAGTAAATATTAGAATGCAAAATCTTTATAAATTGAAGTGGCCAAGAGATGTTAATAGTGGTTTAGGATACCTATAATGTAGAAACAGTTAAAAATACTTGGATTTTAGACATAGGCTACTCAGTTAATGTGGCTTATAAAAAATACTAAATAAGATACATAATTTTGTTGGTAGATCCATCACTGTCAAAAATTATGTGTAACTAATTTTAAGAGAAATGAATGTGATAAAATTTGTGTAAATAAGGTTAAATCTAGATACATACATTTATCTAATAGTTGAACACACATTCTACTAAGTTTCTCCTAACTTTTTGATGATGGATGTAAGGTGATATTCTAAAATAATGGGTGTGTTATTAGAATATTAAAATATTTCATTATTTTCATGAAGGGAATGTAGACTAATGATATCCTTTTCCGTATTTCAAATTATCTAAAAACTTTTTTTCGCATGATGGAGGAAATTTGATAATTTCACTGGAGGCCTCGACATTTGGTTTAAAATAATATGGTAAATATTTCTAAATATCAATCATTGAAAAATATTCCAAAATATATTCACAAAATAAACAATACATATGAATGTTATTTGGGGCTTGTAACCACAAAAGGAATCCAAGAATGGTATTTGATAAAATCTTGGGAGAAAAAATAAGTTCAACCGAACAAAAATCAATGTAGATTCTAAAACTAAAATTATACCACATAGAAATCAGCATGTATAGCATCCCGTCTTTTTATAACATAACTTTTCATTCCATTACACGGAACTGAGGATCTTTAAGGTTTAGTGTCTTGGAAACAAGGAACATAAAACATGAAACAAAAAAAAATTCTTCTTAAACACTTGAAAGGCTTCTCCTCATGTTAACCCTAGGCTCATTACTGCATCTCATAACCTGGGGACATACAACAAAAGGAAGGGTGAGCAGAAGGCCCATCATGGGAAACAAGTGAAACATTTTACATATGAACTTGAGATACATCAGTAAAGTCATGAAAAGACTTTAATGCATGAAAATGAAATCATGAGGAATATCATAATAAAAATAAAACTTTTTCATAACTTGAAGATGTGGCTACATCATTTAACATAGACAATCATGAACATATCACCAAGGTCCATCCCCAAGGTGTCATTTTAAAATTACCAAGGTTATTCACCAAGGTATCGTGAAAATTGTAATCTCTAGTGGTTACATCATTACCCAATGCATTGGAGCGCTATCAGGGCGCACCCTTAAATTTGCCTTTATTATCATGTGATCCACATATATCATCATCAAACATTTCATAAATAACCCACATAGCATAAAATAATTGGGTTTCATTTCATAATCATAACGTTTTAAAAACTGCTTTAAAGACATGATCTTTACGTCACTTTAAACCCACGGAAAGGGAAACCGGGTCTCATGTATGTAAATCCCAGAATTTAAAATAGAACATTTTGTTATATATGTGAATACCCCTTTAGAAGAAAGAGCTTTTAGTATTCACTTAATAAAATAAAAGGACTTTAGAAAAACAGATAGACATTTTGAGACAGAAATTCTGCAGCATAACGGCAATGTTCCGAGGTTTTAGAAGACATTAAAAGAGAGGTAAGATGGGTCAAAAATTCATAAATGACCCATAAAATAGTACATGGACAGAATAATAAGGATACATGATCATGGTAATGAGATTTCAAGGACATACCATTTGAAATGAAAAACATGGAAGGAAGAAAAAAAATTAGATTTCTCTTATGAAAGTTCGGCAGCCTAATGGCGTTACTTAAACCTCAACAAAAAATGATTTGAAAAGATCAAATAGGATCACTCATCATGTGAACATAAGAGTTTAGTATGATAGATATAGAGATAATTCCCCAACATAACAAAAAGAAACTTGAAAGAATTGACATGAAAGTAGAACTTCAAAACGAGAAGGGTGAAGAACCACTTAAAAATTTGGCAGCCTAACGGCGCCACTTAAAACATAAAAATACTGAATTGAAGAGATCAAATGGGGTCTCTCATCATATGAACATAAGAGTCCAGTATGATATATATAGAGATCATACCCCAATATAACTAAAAGTAACTTGAAATAATTGACATGAAAGTAGAACTTCAAAACGAGAAGGGTGAATAACCACTTAAAAATTCGGCAGCCTAACGGCGCCACTTAAAACATCAAAATACTGAATTGAAGAGATCAAATGGGGTCTCTCATCATATGAACATAAGAGTCCAGTATGATATATATAGAGATCATACCCCAATGTAACAAAAATGAACATGAAAGACTTGAATGAAAATAGAACTTGAAAACGAGGAAGATGAAAGAATCCCTTAAAAATTCGGCAGCCTAATGGCGCCACTTAAACATTCTTAAAACGAATTGATGAGAGCAAGGGGGGGTCTCTCACCACATGAACATGAAATAGGAAGTAGGATGAATATAAAATAACATCCTCCAACATATGAACATGGAGTATAAAAGAAAAGACATAAAAGAGATTACTTGAAAAGAAAGAGAGAGGTCGGATCCCTTACCTTAAAATGTAACTCTTAAACCTCAAAGGTTGGGACCTTGAGGGCTTGGGGGAACCTTGGGAGGACTCCTTGGGAGGTAATGAGACCAGAAATTCGTTGGGAATGAGTGGGGAGTCGAATGGATGAGAGGAGGGCTTGGTATTTATAGGGAAAGTGAGGGGACAAGGCATTAATGGCCAAGGGACACCTCACATGTGCTTTTCTCAAACCCATGTGCTCTCCTTTGTCATTTATCATTGAGTTAGGCCACATGGGGCCCCCAAAACAATAATTCATCACCCTTGGCCGGCCAACCCTCAAAAGATCTCATGACATCATCATGACACCCTTATGATGTCATTAAACATACTGAAACCCTAAAACTGTATTTTTACTATTCACTGAAAATTCAACTTTCTCAGAAAAATCCCAAAATTTCACATTAACCAAATATCAATGCTCTGATTTAAAAAATGAAATCCATTTTATAAAAATAATTTTCTAAATATTTTTAATTTAATTTTTAAATAAAAACACTATTCATCGAAAATTCTTTTTTTCAGAAAAAACCCCAAAAATTACCATAACATAATATTGATGCTCTGAGTTCAAAAATAAAGTCATTTTTATAAAAATAATTTTCTAATTATTTTTAATTATATTTTTAATTAAAAAACACTATTCACCCGAAAAAACTAATACTTGAATAATAATTAATGAAACCGTTATTTAACTATTTTATTGAATCACATTACTTAATCAAGGTGCCTAGATTATTTTAAAACTTTCTTTAAGTGAGATTACTAATCCATTTGGTAATATTACTAATCCTAATCATAAAATCACTATTCATAATTTACTATTCATCAAAAATCAAGTTGATCTTATTAGACTCTAAATTTAGTACTGAACATAATTGCAGAAGACCATTTTTTGAAAATAATTACACATTTTTAATTATTTAGGGTTTAAATAAACATATTTAAAATATCCTTTTTCTAAAATTCATCAAAAATATGCATACTATATTTATCCGGTCATTTCAAAATTCATAAACTTCATCATAAGAAGAAATCCCAATTTTTATTTAAAACAAGGATTACACAAGGTAGTTACGGTCTCGTTACATAACCCCTTATAATACCAGCATAGGACCTAAGAGTAAGGTGTGCTAGGGTGATAGAAGCTTGGGGCGGCTCAGTCAACATTGCCCGAGTAGTAATTTCTATCAGTTTGAACTTCTCATGAAGGCGATTCCGTTCCAGCTTCACATGATGATGTTCGGCTTGGATTTGATCCAGAGTAAAGCCCAGTGGTGCTACCTCCTTCCCAAGCTCTGTTAGATGGGCTTCGATCGGTCCAAGACTACTAGGTGAGGCCATCGAATCTTCTTTCTATAATAATTAACCAAGATTACTTATATTTAGAGACAATAATCAAAAAATTTTGTTCACAGCGGTCATATTGACCTATGGTTATATAATAGTCAAAACCCACTGATCTCATTTTAATTATAATCATGTTTATCAAATAAAACATTTTTGTTGAGTATAACAATAA
The DNA here is from genome assembly GCA_963277665.1 of Viscum album. Classification (NCBI taxonomy): domain Eukaryota; kingdom Viridiplantae; phylum Streptophyta; class Magnoliopsida; order Santalales; family Viscaceae; genus Viscum; species Viscum album. Next base: position 1,535,644,537 of record OY728128.1, on the reverse strand, counting down.
CACATAAAATTAGGAAACAAAATTTATTTAAAAATTTTGGGTCATTACAATCTTCCCCCCTTAAGGAATTGCGTCCTCGCAATTTTAAAATTGGGTTTTGAAATTTCATTGAATGTCCCACATCGGAAAAGGAGTCAGTAAAACTATTACTTTAAAATAAAGAAAGGGAAGTACAATGGTCACCCGAGTTAACCCACACTTGGGTTCCATGTAGGAAAACATGGACATGGAGGAAAAAACAAAGGGTCAAGTTCTGAGGGAGAGTGATAGAGAACATGATTAGGAGAAAGTTAACCATGAGAAAATCCCAAACTTATGATGTGTGTAAACGGTCTTCGATTACCTAGTAGGAAACGTAAACCAACAACATTTTTGTTTTACGTTTCTTTTAATAATTTTGAGGATTTCATTTTCTACATAGAACAAAAACATAAGAAAATATACCTACCTTCAAGTAGAGTTTCATCCTTTAACAAGTCCCTACCAAAACTAATCTTTTCTCCAAATGATGAGAATTCAAAAACACTTGGTCTCATAAAAGCACAAGAATCATATTCTATAGAATCACATAATCTACAAAAGATTAACTATCTATTTCTTCTATCTTTAAACATTATCCCAAAAACAGAAAGGTTAAGGTAAAACAACTCTTCAAAAAGAAAGAATCCCATAGGAATGGAAACTACTTTTAAATCATCAAAGTTCCATGGTACTACCCAAAGTTCATCATAGACCATTCCATAAATAACGGTCCTTAAAATTCCTCAAAACAAACCAAACTAAGATTGAAACCCAAATACAATAAGGATTTGATAACATAGTCTTCCAAAACAACTTCATTGTTCATCTCCAGACAACATCAACCACTCCTAACATCTTATAAAAAAAGTAGCTAACCTAAACATATATTACCCAAGATAGGTTAGTCATTCCCATAAGTAACCTAAATTACTATAAGTTCACCTTAAATTCATCAATTCTTCAAAATATAAGTCAACCTTACTCCTCAATGAAAATACCGTAGTAATCTATTTACCTCGATCAAATATGGATCCCAAAATAAAGAACGTCTTCCAAAATAATAATCATATTTTAATCCCCTAATCATCCATGTCATATTAATACGAAAATCGTCGCATTTCCTATCACATTGGTTGTCAGAACATGTTCTTCCATTTCCCACCATTAACTAAGAAGAAAAAGCATAATTAGGGGCTTAAGTACTTAGCTAATAATCATGAAAAGGAACTGAAAGCATATAAGGATAACTTGTATATGAAAGGTATACCCTAACTTGTGATCTCCTAGGTTCCCATCTAGGTTATGAATGATCATATATTCTTATTTGAACCTTTATTTTATTTTATCTTTGTTCCTTTAACAATGGTTCATACCAAGCTTATGAATTTACCAAAGCATATCCCCCGGGAGTGTCGTAACAAAAAGTGCAGCAAGGCCCGTTGTCGTGTACCAGTTCCAGTTCGAGTCTAGCTCAAAGCGGTGTTTTCGGGTTTTACCCCTATGTACATCTGTACCAGAGCCACCTCTACCTGCTCGTATCCAGACAGGGATATATTTGCTTGGCAACCCCTTACTCAATACTCACCAAAATACCAGGAAGATTTCCTATATTAAACTTTTCTATAGGGTTCCTCCTAGAGTTTTCATATCCTAATTTCCACAAATAACTAAACCATCCTTTGATACAAACTATAGCATCCCGTCTTTTTATAACATAACTTTTCATTCCATTACACGGAACTTAGGATCTTTAAGGTTTAGTGTCTTGGAAACAAGGAACATAAAACATGAAACAAAAAAAACATTCTTCTTAAACACTTGAAAGGCTTCTCCTCATGTTAACCCTAGGCTCATTACTGCATCTCATAACCTGGGGACATACAACAAAAGGAAGGGTGAGCAGAAGGCCCAGCATGGGAAACAAGTGAAACATTTTACATATGAACTTGAGATACATCAATAAAGTCATGAAAAGACTTTAATGCATGAAAATGAAATCATGAGGCATATCATAATAAAAATAAAACTGTTTCATAACTTGAAGATGTGGCTACATCATTTAACATAGACAATCATGAACATATCACCAAGGTCCATCCCCAAGGTGTCATTTTAAAATTACAAAGGTTATTCACCAAGGTATCGTGAAAATTGTAATCTCTAGTGGTTACATCATTACCCAATGCATTGGAGCGCTATCAGGGCGCACCCTTAAATTTTCCTTTATTATCATGTGAGCCACATATATCATCATCAAACATTTCATAAATAACCCACATAGCATAAAATAATTGGGATTCATTTCATAATCATAATGTTTTAAAAACTGCTTTAAAGACATGATCTTTACGTCACTTTAAACCCACCGAAAGGGAAAGCGGGTCTCATGTATGTAAATCCCAGAATTTAAAATAGAACATTTTGTTATATATGTGAATACCCCTTTAGAAGAAAGAGCTTTTAGTATTCACTTAATAAAATAAAAGGACTTTAGAAAAAGAGATAGACATTTTGAGACAGAAATTCTGCAGCATAACGGCAATGTTCCGAGGATTTAGAAGACATTAAAAGAGAGGTAAGATGGGTCAAACATTCATAAATGACCCATAAAATAGTACATGGACATAATAAGAAGGATACATGATCATGGTAATAAGATTTCAAGGACATACCATTTGAAATGAAAAACATGGAAGGAAGAAAAAAAATTAGATTTCTCTTATGAAAGTTCGGCAGCCTAACGGCGTTACTTAAACCTCAACAAAAAATGATTTGAAAAGATCAAATAGGATCACTCATCATGTGAACATAAGAGTTAAGTATGATAGATATAGAGATAATTCCCCAACATAACAAAAAGAAACTTGAAAGAATTGACATGAAAGTAGAACTTCAAAACGAGAAGGGTGAAGAACCACTTAAAAATTCGGCAGCCTAACCGCGCCACTTAAAACTTCAAAATACTGAATTGAAGAGATCAAATGGGGTCTCTCATCATATGAACATAAGAGTCCAGTATGATATATATAGAGATCATACCCCAATATAACTAAAAGTAACTTGAAATAATTGACATGAAAGTAGAACTTCAAAACGAGAAGGGTGAAGAACCACTTAAAAATTCGGCAGCCTAACGGCGCCACTTAAAACATCAAAATACTGAATTGAAGAGATAAAATGGGGTCTCTCATCATATGAACATAAGAGTCCAGTATGATATATATAGAGATCATACCCCAATGTAACAAAAATGAACATGAAAGACTTGAATGAAAATAGAACTTGAAAACGAGGAAGGTGAAAGAATCCCTTAAAAATTCGGCAGCCTAACGGCGCCACTTAAACATTTTTAAAACGAATTGATGAGAGCAAGGGGGGGTCTATCACCATATGAACATGAAATAGGAAGTAGGATGAATATAAAAGAACATCCTCCAACATAAGAACATGGAGTATAAAAGAAAAGACATAAAAGAGATTACTTGAAAAGAAAGAGAGAGGTCGGATCCCTTACCTTAAAATGTAACTCTTAAACCTCAAAGGTTGGGACCTTGAGGGCTTGGGGGCACCTTGGGAGGACTCCTTGGGAGGTAATGAGACCCGAAATTCGTTGGGAATGAGTGGGGAGTCGAATGGATGAGAGGAGGGATTGGTATTTATAGGGAAAGTGAGGGGACAAGGCATTAATGGCCAAGGGACACCTCACATGTGCTTTTCTCAAACCAATGTGCTCTCCCTTGTCATTTATCATGGAGTTATGCCACATGGGGCCCCCAAAACAATAATTCATCACCCTTGGCCGGCCAACCCTCAAAAGATCTCATGACATCATCATGACACCCTTATGATGTCATTAAACATACCGAAACCCTAAAACTGTATTTTTACTATTCACTGAAAATTCAACTTTCTCAGAAAAATCCCAAAATTTCACATTAACCAAATATAAATGCTCTGATTTAAAAAATGAAATCCATTTTATAAAAATAATTTTCTAAATATTTTAAATTTAATTTTTTAATAAAAAAACTATTCATCGAAAATTCATTTTTTTCAGAAAAAACCCCAAAAATTACCATAACATAATATCGATGCTCTGAGTTCAAAAATAAAGTCATTTTTATAAAAATAATTTTCTAATTATTTTTAATTAAATTTTTAATTAAAAAACACTATTCACCCGAAAAAACTAATACTTGAATAATAATTAATGAAACCGTTATTTAACTATTTTATTGAATCACATTACTTAATCAAGGTGCCTAGATTATTTTAAAACTTTCTTTAAGTGAGATTACTAATCCATTTGGTCATATTACTAATCCTAATCATAAAATCACTATTCATAATTTACTATTCATCAAAAATCAAGTTGATCTTATTAGACACTAAATTTAGTACTGAACATAATTGCAGAAGACCATTTTTTGAAAATCATTACACATTTTTAATTATTTAGGGTTTACATAAACATATTTAAAATATCCTTTTTCTAAAATTCATCAAAAATATGCACACTATATTTATCCGGTCATTTCAAAATTCATAAACTTCATCATAAGAAGAAATCCTAATTTTTATTTAAAACAAGGATTACACAAGGTAGTTACGGTCTCGTTACATAACCCCTTATAATACCAGCATAGGACCTAAGAGTAAGGTGTGCTAGGGTGATAGAAGCTTGGGGCGGCTCAGTCAACATTGCCCGAGTAGTAATTTCTATCAGTTTGAACTTCTCATGAAGGCGATTCCGTTCCTGCTTCACATGATGATGTTCGGCTTGGATTTGATCTAGAGCAAAGCCCAGTGGTGCTACCTCCTTCCCAAGCTCTGTTAGATGGGCTTCGATTGGTCCAAGACTACTAGGTGAGGCCATCGAATCTTCTTTCTATAATAATTAACCAAGATTACTTATATTTAGAGACAATAATCAAAACATTTTGTTCACAGCGGTCATATTGACCGATGGTTATATAATAGTCAAAACCCACTGATCTCATTTTAACTATAATCATGTTTATCAAATAAAACATTTTTGTTGAGTATAACAATAACACATAAAATTAGGAGACAAAATTTTTTTAAAAATTTCGGGTCGTTACAATCTTCCCCCCTTAAGAAATTGCGTCCTTGCAATTTTAAAATTGGGTTTTGAAATTTCATTGAATGTCCCACATCGGAAAAGGAGTCAGTAAAACTATTACTTTAAAATAAAGAAAGGGAAGTACAATGGTCACCCGAGTTAACCCACACTAGGGTTCCATGTAGGAAAACATGGACATGGAGGAAAAAACAAAGGGTCAAGTTCTGAGGGAGAGTGATAGAGAACATGATTAGGAGAAAGTTAACCATGAGAAAATCCCAAACTTATGATGTGTGTAAACGGTCTTCGATTACCTAGTAGGAAACGTAAACCAACAACATTTTTGTTTTACGTTTCTTTTCATAATTTTGAGGATTTCATTTTCTACATAGAACAAAAACATAAGAAAATATACCTACCTTCAAGTAGAGTTTCATCCTTTAACAAGTCCCTACCAACACTAATCTTTTCTCCAAATGATGAGAATTCAAAAACACTTGGTCTCATAAAAGCACAAGAATCATCTTCTATAGAATCACATAATCTACAAAAGATTAACTATCTATTTCTTCTATCTTTAAACATTATCCCAAAAACAGAAAGGTTAAGGTAAAACAACTCTTCAAAAAGAAAGAATCCCATAGGAATGGAAACTAATTTTAAATCATCAAAGTTACATGGTACTACCCAAAGTTCATCATAGACCATTCCATAAATAACGGTCCTTAAAATTCCTCAAAACAAACCAAACTAAGATTGAAACCCAAATACAATAAGGATTTGATAACATAGTCTTCCAAAACAACTTCATTGTTCATCTCCAGACAACATCAACCACTCCTAACATCTTATAAAAAAAGTAGCTAACCTAAACATATTTTACCCAAGATAGGTTAGTCATTCCCATAAGTAACCTAAATTACTATAAGTTCACCTTAAATTCATCGATTCTTCAAAATATAAGTCAACCTTACTCCTCAATGAAAATACCGTAGTAATCTATTTACCTAGATCAAATATGGTTCCCAAAATAAAGAACGTCTTCCAAAATAATAATCATATTTTAATCCCCTAATCATCCCTGTCATATTAATACGAAAATCGTCGCATTTCCTATCACATTGGTTGTCGGAACATGTTCTTCCATTTCCCACCATTAACTAAGAAGAAAAAGCATAATTAGGGTCTTAAGTACTTAGCTAATAATCATGAAAAGGAACTGAAAGCATATAAGGATAACTTGTATTTGAAAGGTATAACCTAACTTGTGATCTCCTAGGTTCCCATCTAGGTTATGAATGATCATATATTCTTATTTGAACCTTTATTTTATTTTATCTTTGTTCCTTTAACAATGGTTCATACCAAGCTTATGAATTTACCAAAGAATATCCCCCAGGAGTGTCGTAACCAAAAGTGCAGCAAGGCCCGTTGTCGTCTACCAGTTCCCATTCGAGTCTATCTCAAAGCGGTGTTTTCGGGTTTTACCCCTATGTACATCTGTGCCAGAGCCACCTCTACCTGCTCGTATCCAGACAGGGATATATTTGCTTGGCAACCCCTTACTCAATACTCACCAAAATACCAGGAAGATTTCCTATATTAAACTTTTCTATAGGGTTCCTCCTAGAGTTTTCATATCCTAATTTCTACAAATAACTAAACCATCCTTTGATACCAACTATAGCATCCCGTCTTTTTATAACATAACTTTTCATTCCATTACACGGAACTGAGGATCTTTAAGGTTTAGTGTCTTGGAAACAAGGAACATAAAACATGAAACAAAAAAAACATTCTTCTTAAACACTTGAAAGGCTTCTCCTCATGTTAACCCTAGGCTCATTACTGCATCTCATAACCTGGGGACATACAACAAAAGGAAGGGTGAGCAGAAGTCCCAGCATGGGAAACAAGTGAAACATTTTACATATGAACTTGAGATACATCAATAAAGTCATGAAAAGACTTTAATGCATGAAAATGAAATCATGAGGCATATCATAATAAAAATAAAACTTTTTCATAACTTGAAGATGTGGCTACATCATTTAACATAGACAATCATGAACATATCACCAAGGTCCATCCCAAAGGTGTCATTTTAAAATTACCAAGGTTATTCACCAAGGTATCGTGAAAATTGTAATCTCTAGTGGTTACATCATTACCCAATGCATTGGAGCGCTATCAGGGCGCACCCTTAAATTTGCCTTTATTATCATGTGATCCACATATATCATCATCAAACATTTCATAAATAACCCACATAGCATAAAATAATTGGGTTTCATTTCATAATCATAACGTTTTAAAAACTGCTTTAAAGACGTGATCTTTACGTCACCTTAAACCCACGGAAAGGGAAAGCGGGTCTCATGTATGTAAATCCCAGAATTTAAAATAGAACATTTTGTTATATATGTGAATACCCCTTTAGAAGAAAGAGCTTTGAGTATTCACTTAATAAAATAAAAGGACTTTAGAAAAAGAGATAGACATTTTGAGACAGAAATTCGGCAGCATAACGGCAATGTTCCGAGGTTTTAGAAGACATTAAAAGAGAGGTAAGATGGGTCAAACATTCATAAATGACCCATAAAATAGTACATGGACAGAATAAGAAGGATACATGATCATGGTAATGAGATTTTAAGGACATACCATTTGAAATGAAAAACATGGAAGGAAGAAAAAAAATTAGATTTCTCTTATGAAAGTTCGGCAGCCTAACGGTGTTACTTAAACCTCAACAAAAAATGATTTGAAATGATCAAATAGGATCTCTCATCATGTGAACATAAGAGTTCAGTATGATAGATATAGAGATAATTCCCCAACATAACAAAAAGTAACTTGAAAGAATTGACATGAAAGTAGAACTTCAAAACGAGAAGGGTGAAGAACCACTTAAAAATTCGGCAGCCTAACGGCGCCACTTAAAACATCAAAATACTGAATTGAAGAGATCAAATGGGGTCTCTCATCATATGAACATAAGAGTCCAGTATGATATATATAGAGATCATACCCCAATATAACAAAAAGTAACTTGAAATAATTGACATGAAAGTAGAACTTCAAAACGAGAAGGGTGAAGAACCACTTAAAAATTCGGCAGCCTAACAGCGCCACTTAAAACATCAAAATACTGAATTGAAGAGATCAAATGGGGTCTCTCATCATATGAACATAACAGTCCCTTATGATATATATAGAGATCATACCCCAATGTAACAAAAAGGAACATGAAAGACTTGAATGAAAATAGAACTTGAAAACGAGGAAGGTGAAAGAATCCCTTAAAAATTCGGCAGCCTAACGACGCCACTTAAACATTCTTAAAACGAATTGATGAGAGCAAGGGGGGTCTCTAACCATATGAACATGAAATAGGAAGTAGGATGAATATAAAATAACATCCTCCAACATAAGAACATGGAGTATAAAAGAAAATACATAAAAGAGATTACTTGAAAAGAAAGAGAGAGGTCGGATCCCTTACCTTAAAATGTAACTCTTAAACCTCAAAGGTTGGGACCTTGAGGGCTTGAGGGAACCTTGGGAGGACTCCTTTGGAGGTAATGAGACCAGAAATTCGTTGGGAATGAGTGGGGAGTCGAATGGATGAGAGGAGGGCTCGGTATTTATAGGGAAAGTGAGGGGACAAGGCATTAATGGCCAAGGGACACCTCACATGTGCTTTTCTCAAACTCATGTGCTCTCCCTTGTCATTTATCATGGAGTTAGGCCACATGGGGCCCCCAAAACAATAATTCATCACCCTTGGACGTACAACCCACAAAAGATCTCATGACATCATCATGACACCCTTATGATGTCATTAAACATACCGAAACCCTAAAACTGTATTTTTACTATTCACTGAAAATTCAACTTTCTCAGAAAAATCCCAAAATTTCACATTAACCAAATATCAATTCTATGATTTAAAAAATGAAATCCATTTTATAAAAATAATTTTCTAAATAGTTTTAATTTAATTTTTAAATAAAAACACTATTCATCGAAAATTCATTTTTTTCAGAAAAAACCCCAAAAATTACCATAACATAATATCGATGCTCTGAGTTCAAAAATAAAGTCATTTTTATAAAAATAATTTTCTAATTATTTTTAATTAAATTTTTAATTAAAAAACTCTATTCACCCGAAAAAACTAATACTTGAATAATAATTAATGAAACCGTTATTTAACTATTTTATTGAATCACATTACTTAATCAAGGTGCCTAGATTATTTTAAAACTTTCTTTAAGTGAGATTACTAATCCATTTGGTCATATTACTAATCCTAATCATAAAATCACTATTCATAATTTACTATTCATCAAAAATCAAGTTGATCTTATTAGACTCTAAATTTAGTACTGAACATAATTGCATAAGACCATTTTTTTAAAATCATTACACATTTTTAATTATTTAGGGTTTACATAAACATATTTAAAATATCCTTTTTCTAAAATTCATCAAAAATATGCATACTATATTTATCCGGTCATTTCAAAATTCATAAACTTCATCATAAGAAGAAATCCCAATTTTTATTTAAAACAAGGATTACACAAGGTAGTTACGGTCTCGTTACATAACCCCTTATAATACCAGCATAGGACCTAAGAGTAAGGTGTGCTAGGTTGATAGAAGCTTGAGGCGGCTCAGTCAACATTTCCCGAGTAGTAATTTCTATCAGTTTGAACTTCTCACAAAGGCGATTCTGTTCCAGCTTCACATGATGAAGTTCGGCTTGGATTTGATCCAGAGCAAAGCCCAGTGGTGCTACCTCCTTCCCAAGCTTTGTTAGATGAGCTTTGATCGGTCCAAGACTACTAGGTGAGGCCATCGAATCTTCTTTCTATAATAATTAACCAAGATTACTTATATTTAGAGACAATAATCAAAACATTTTGTTCACAGCGGTCATATTGACCGATGGTTATATAATAGTCAAAACCCACTGATCTCATTTTAATTATAATCATGTTTATCAAATAAAATTTTTTTTTTGAGTATAACAATAACACATAAAATTAGGAAACAAAATTTATTTAAAAATTTCGGGTCGTTACAGCATGTCCCACATATCACATCAATATGTTATATGTAATCCTCTCATTCTCATGGAACCCCTTAGAAGTAGTGTTATGTGGTAGCCTTACACCTCCTACAATAGAAATTAATTTGGTTCATGAATTGTTGTAATTTCACCAATTATATACTAAATTTATTTTCGATCCCAAGAATTGTTCTTTTCTGAGATATCAAATATTTTTTGGTGTAGCCTTCAATTTGAGAAAATTAGTTTTTTTTTCACATCCAATAAATACACTAATATACCCTAGAAGAAAGATAAAAATATATACACATTAAGATAGATAGAGAATTGTGGGAAAGAGACACAGGACAAGGGAAATACTGATTAGAGAATTTCCATTTTAGGAACATGGAGACACAAACTCACCCTAAATAATGGCTAAAATTATCAATGAAAAGTAAGAGAAATATCACATAAGTGGATCCTTAATAAAAGGGTCCTTGACCACAAAGGATATATATGGAATAAGGTATGTAATCGTGGCCATTCTCAAAGGATATTTTCTTAGTCTTGAAGCGATACATTCACAATGGATCATTCTTATTGGAGGACCACTATGCAATCTCCACAATATTCCATAGTAAGAGAACAATGTGAAATGGGTATCCCTGGTATTTTCATCCCACCACTTTCAACACTCTCTTTTGACAAAGAATTGGGATTCACTTTAGTCCCTCAGTGAACTATCAAAATGGCTATCTCTCATAAACATTAAAAACTGAGGATAGAAAAATCAAGACCTCATAAAATTCCAAGAGACATGTGTGATCAAGGAATTAAACTATAGTTTTTCCCTCATTTTATCATTCAATCCCTTTTTAAAATATAGTTTTCATATAACATGGTTTATAGGTGGGTTTCAACAAGATGTTTTAAATTATACATCGCATTAGAAATGTGGACCCCAATCTCAGGGGATGTGGTGGGAATATTCCATTTTAAAGAATTTTTACTCACCTCCCATACGCTTCCAAAAATTTGAAGCATGTTTGGAAATATTTTTACCTTTTGTTTTCTAATTAATTTATTCCTAATTTATAATATGAGTTTTACATATAAACATGATAAAATGAATAATTGTCCCTCTAAGAAAAATACCTTAGTCTTCCTCATTGGATATACCACAATAAATCATCCCTCATCCATTAGTGAAGATGTATCAGATTCTTATAATAATCCCTCCTAGAGTAATCCCCTTGGTCTTTATCATAAGCTGTTATACTCACCATTCATTCCATATTCTCCTCAGATGTCTATTCATAGATAAGAAAGGAATTTAAACCATGGGATTCCAACTTATGTGTAAGTCCCATTCAAAATCAATTATGTAATATGTCTGATCTTCTACTGTTCCTTGTTTCTCAAACCAAACATGAGTCATGTGGGATTAAGGACATTAGATTATTATCTCTCTATCATAATAAAAAATTCCATCCTCGGTCCTCCCCCATAGTTACAAGTTCCATCTACACTGAACCATATGCAATTTGATTCTCATCTTGATGGGATACATAGGATGCCTCTATAAGGTTCAAACCCATCATCTTCAACCCATCTGCATCCTTATTTGTTCACATTCCCAATGAGATCATTCCCCCATAAATAAGGATATATTCCTCCTTGTTCTTCACAAATATAAATGGATTCTCATGTGTAAGCCCCAAATTATCCTTCGTTAGTATCCTTTCACCTAGATGTCCATGAAATAATAAAATAAACTTCATGGGTTGTTCTTTGTCATATGAGCTTAAAAGGTACAATGTGTCCATTTAAGTGGAAACTAAGTATGTGGGTTTTTATTCCTTCCAGGGGGGCATGTAGGAATCCCATGAGCTTCCCAATCCCAACATTTAAACAAAACATTTCCCCTTATATGATGATAAATTCTAGAGTTTACTATTTCATGGATTTAACCCATGGTTACATATATTAAGTCATCAGAAAATGATAAAATAAATAGAACGGAGAACCACTAATACATACAAATGGAACTATTAATGGAGAATATCTATGAAATATATATTATACCATTAATGGAAAACCATAGATCCGTAAAGATGTATCCATTAATGGAGAACCTCTGATAAATATATATGATCATATATTTATATGTTATTAATTTATTTCGAATATAATGTGAGACGAATCCCATACTAGGATTTTGAAAGGACTCAATAAAATGTCTTAAATATTTAATAGAGTCTTTGATTATGAAATAACTCCCCCAAAAGGGTGTGATGATACAAACTCCCATAATCGGGACAAATGTGAGTTCCTATGCATCATTATAAAACTTCCTAGTGACTACCAACCAAAGGAAAACAAGTTTTTAGCCCATAATGGATATGGGAACAATTGGGTGTTTTGGTTCCATGAATTATACCATTTAAAAAATGTTTGAATTTTATTGGTAATTTTCTACATATGAATAACTAATCAACCATCTTAAGTGTCAATACAAAAATGGTGAACCCAATGTGAATATTTCATTAACTATAATAACTGATTTACCCATACATCAGGATTTAAATTGATTTGGAAAGGATGCATGAATCTGTCTGAAAAATATAATAGATTCTCATAGTAAGAAATAACTCCCCCCACCAGTAGGGTGTGATGAACCCGACCTCCCATAATTTGAACCTATGTGAGTTATCATACATCATTTGAAAAATTCCTAGTGACCTCTTTCCTTATGAAAATGGTTTTTTAGTCCATCATGTATATAGGAACCATTTGGTGTTTCTGGTTTTATGAATAAACAAGACTAGAAATCATCTGAAGGGTTTTGGTAATTTCCTATATAGGAATATCATTTCCACCCTCCTAGGTGTCAATACTAAAACAGAAAACCTGAATTGAATCTTTCATTAACTATAATAACTATGTAACCAACACATCAGGTCATTTCTTCATGAAAATTTAAAATAAACCCAATGAAGAAACTTTATTGAAATTTGTTATCTATGTGTCTATTTTCTTGTTATTTTAACAATAATAACTAAGTTACCCATACATCAGGCCATTACGTTCACAGAAATGAAAATTATCCAAATGTGGACCCTTTATGAAAATTTCTTATGTTTGTAATTATTTACATGTGATGTTACTTTTATAGTTTTCATTATTTTTTTTACTACATAAACTATATGAACATATATCATAACTCCCTTCAATCCAAATAGTATCCTACGAAACAAGACAAACTTATTCATCTTCCATTGCAGGAGTTAGGTCCTCATCGACCTAGAGGATACAATTTCTCATCCAATGCCTCCAACACCAAGTGGAAAATGAATTGACCCTAGAGTATAACATGGACATTATTATCCCCGCATTGGAAGTGTCATGTGAAGCCCTCTCAGACATGAATCCCTATCAAAAATCCACCCTTTGATGAGTGGTTTGTTGAAGAAAGTGGCACCTATTTTTGTTTTATATCATTTTGGAACCCTCATCATAGAATGATACATAATTTGTGTCCTTCTCTCATGGAGATAAACCAAGATGTATATAGTGGACACACAAAAGCACATGAGTAACACCAAAGTGCTCCTACCAATAGTGATCACTGTCAACATCATCCGCCATGAAGCCATGAGTCTGCTAAGGATGTAACACTAAAGGTTCCAATACAGTTCAATTAGACATGAGAAACTATGAAATACCATCAAGGGAGGATAAAAAACAAAAACTGGGAGTGGTCCTACATTCCAATATCTATGAAATCATTCCACCAATATAGTGTAGCGGTAACCTAGGATGAAGAACACATCCATGCCCACACCCTGAAATCTTGTTCGTATATACTGGAAGAACCCATAGATGTTTTTCATAATATTATGATTATAAATAATGGGGTAAAATATGTTCCCACTCCCACACATGAAACATATATATTTGTATAGTTTTATAGGAATTAGAGGATACGAGTTGGCACATATCCATACTCGATCATGTCGACGCTTTCGTTGTTGCCTACCCTCCTTACTATATCCCTAAATCTGATAGGGATTTTATCGGTGACGTGGTGAAGGTTCTTGGTCGAGTCCCATTTTCTTGGGTTGCAGCCTTGTTTCGGTGTCTACTGAGGGATCTTTGGGAGATTCATTGTCGGATTTTAGTACGGTTTTGGAGGCGGCGAAGGGATTTCGGGTCTAGATTGCGGCGGGATAATCTTTCTGGTGGGTTGGCGTTTGGGTGACGGGTTAAGGTGAAGGATTTCAACCCATTAGATCTTGAATCGAGTTACAGTTTTGGTTTTGATTTTATGTGATTATTGTGGTTTTCTGCGTGATTCGTCTTCTTTGAGTTTGCTTTCCTTAAACCGGTTCTGTTTTGATTTTCTGCATTTTTGGATGTTTGTAACGTGGTTCATGAATCTCCAAGATTGGATGAATCCAGTGACTCTTACCCAATGATTATCTATGGGAAAGGAAAACTTAATTGCACTAGAACATAGAAACGATAAAGGTTTTATGTCTTATAGACATCTTTTAGAGAAGCTGTGAATATTAAAAGGGAGTCTAAAATTTGAGGCTGCATTATGTTCTTGGTTGTTTGTTTTATCCTGGATATGTTTTTAACCAGCACACTACATGGATCTGTGTCAGATGAGGATCAGAGCTGGATGTTTCTTCTTAGCATTCCATTTGGATTTGGAAGTTTGAGAGGGTATGTCTCTGCCATCGGTACTAGGCCCGTGCAACCTTGCATGGGATAGCTAGCCGACTGGTCATGTGATGGTGAAATCTTGTCATCATGATATAGTTACCAGGGAGGGGTGGATATTGTAGTCTTGATTTGGGTTATCATCTTTCTTGGTTTTAATGGTTGTAATGATTAGATATGGTGGTTTCTCACTTTTACCTTAAAAGTGTTTTGATAATAAAAATGTAAATTTTCAGTCATATACACATTGAAAGAGATACTCAGTAGAAGAAACACGTTCTTGATCCTTGTATTTTCAAGGCCCGACTATCCATGGAACCAAAAGACAGACTGGTTTACACAATGCCTCAAGGGATCCTCACCATATCCTAGAGGTTACTGACTATAAGAAAGGGTCTAATAGTAGTTTGATGGGGATATTATACCTTCATGATCAGAGTAGCATAGTGGTTTAGAGGTAAATAGTAATTAACCAACATAGGATGAAATACTAACAAATATAATAGAGTAATATAAGATAAATATAAAAATTGAATTGAAGTGGTAAATGCCAATATACAAATTTGAATTATTAATCATATGAATAGTGTATCAAAATTAGTTAACATAATTAATGAAATACAATAAAATTCATTACCAAATAAAATAATAAAAATCCTTAAGGGTGATCTCCAGGCGCATCCTAACTACTAGCTCAGTATTGTTCTCTTAAGCTCTCAAGTACAATGCACAACACAAGTAATAAAATATGGACCTTCCAACAAGAAGTATTCTTTGGTATCCCTAGGCAATGGAGGCCTAAGAAATGGCTAAGATATACTCATTAGGCTACCACAAATAATTTCAAAAGCATAATCTAGTATGTTAATATAAAACTCTACAATGTATAGGTACATGATAAATGAAATGAGACAAAAAAATTTAATGAGTCTAGGTTTTTTATGGGATAACCGGCCAACACTACCTGCTTTATCATATGTTAAATATTTCTAAAATTAAGGTAAACTATGTAGACATGATATTGGTGAAATACTAATTCATCCTAAATCAATTATCAATATATGGACTAAACTTGGTCGAAATTAGAATTTATCAAGAGGAACTCTAAACCCATCTGAGGAATTCTATAAATGGAATCCCAAGTATACATTGAAGGGAACTATAAATACAAATCAATATCATAGACTTTCTAAAGAGATCCATAAATGGAATCTCAAGAGGAACTCTCGGTACTGGTTGAATCAAATCCCCAAATATCATCCCCAATATCTCACATAGGAGACCAATTGTCACTCATGGGATTGTGTAACCATCTATCCAATGAGCCCATCAATGGTGTCTCCCCTATGGAACTGGTATCAATAATGCAGATGTGATGGAGTCTCAAAGTGATCTCATCCAAAGAATACCAAGTATCACTCCTAATGTATATACCAATAGGGTAACCTATATTACCATCCTCATTATTTTGTAATTAGGATACCCAAGTATCTATCATGGTGAAATTAATTCCATTTAATCATTATAACAATTAACTTTTATCAATAAGGAGGGTCAAACACATTAATCATTACAATTATAATATAAAAGAGTTCATGTACTTAATCATTCCATAACTCATTACATGGATACTAAAGTGGTACTTTCCCATAAAAATGTCATTTATTTCATTAATTGGTAATTCTTGTTACTAAGGTATTCCCATCATTGGTTTAATACATTAATAACAGGTGGTCCTCCCATGGTATAAAACACCATACATGAAATTGTATGAAAAGGGACATGATAACATGAATTCCATATAGAATCGTCAAGTTGGATCCATCATAATTAGATCTTAACCACATTAGAGATGATTAGGTCACTAAGGGGTAACTTAGTAATCTTTTACCTCTAACCACAATTCATTTTAACAACATTTTTACATTTTAGATGTCACCACAACTCTTCTAATAGGTTTTATTAGAAAATAATTAATTAATTAAGGCATTGATGGAACACACACTTAATGGTGGTTCTAAATTTTAGGTTCACAACTATAGAAATGAAAAATTAATACATTAAGTCTACTATATTTAATTTATTAGGTTCTACAAAATAGACTACCCATTTAAGAGGCTTCTCTTTGAAATAACTAATCAAGGAATAATAACAGATTTAATAAATTATAAGATCGTAAGGGGAAAAATATTTAGACTAGCTACCTAATCTTAGGATGACTCACATGTCCAATATTGAGGCTTTATTTATTCTCGTTCTAAAGAAATCTAATAAATTTGAAACCCCCAGAAAATAAGTTGAATTAGGTCATAAAAAATAGCACAAAAAAAGAGTAGTTAAATGAAGAACACAAGAAATAGGATTCAAGATCTTACCATTATCAATCCAACACATCCAATGATGAAGGAAATGGAGTCAGGATGAAGGAGAGGCATCCATACATAGACAATATGTGGATAGATCATGTGGGGAGCTATGCATGGGTTAGAGTAAAATAAAGGAAGAGGTTGAATTAAAAGGATTGAGGGGAATTTAGGTAATTTATAGACAAATTAAATAGATCCATGGTTTTTCCACATGGTTATTCAAACTGTGCACCAACTGTACATATTCCACTACCCATAGAACCCCCTCAAATGGGCTGGTCACATGGTTTGTCGAACCATACACAGGAAGTGCAAAAGTCCTCTCTCAAAAATCTATAGAAACATTCATGGTCATGTATCTCCTCTCACATGGTTAGACCAAACCATTTAATACCTATAGATCCATTGGACCAACCACATGTTTTCACCTGGTGGGCCGCATGGTTTTATAAAAACTGTGTGCCCCTTCGAGCTTCTCCTGTTATTAAGATTTCATAGCTTGGCACTCCCGAAACATGATGATACTCCTAAGGCGCCCCTCGAGCTTCAAAAAATGTCTAGAAAAGAAACATTTGTTTGTTATAAATCTCATATTTACATTCAAATTATTTGTTTAAAAAAAGTCCTATCAACTAAAGGATGAGATTCAAATTCATTTGAAAATTTCACCTGGTCCAAAAAACGTGGGATGCTACAATCTCCCTAGAATAAAATATATCATCCCAAAGAATCCTTGGGGAAAACAAAGAAAGAAACACTTGAACTAATAAATTTGTGATTCTTAATCCATATAGATATGTTTAATTCCAAATGCCCAATGCACCTCCATGAACAACTTAATGAATATGTTATAATAGTTGTTAAAACTTGATTCCGGGATCATTTTCTGAATTGAAACCTTGAGACATAGCCTTCTCAAGCCCATATAACTAGATACATGATCAAATCATCATATCCATCATCAACCAGCCTATGGTTCCTCCCACTATATGTTCTAGAATTTGAAATATAAATTTAGAGTCGTGGTATCTCTACCATTGGAACTATCCTTTTAATCTTGGTTGTAAAATTCTACTGATGCTTACAACATGATCCCAGAAATGATCGAAGTGTTGATCAAAATTTACAGAATTTAATATGGTCATGTAAACCTTTTATAATAAAAGACTCATTAAACATTTATATTTAATCTGTTCTAACTTGGCTGTGTTCCCAAAATGGTTCTCCACCAACTACAATCATCGAACAAGAATAACCAAGTTGCGCCATGACTAGAAAAATAATTTCAAAACGCTCATATTAGTCTAAAGGTGTATCACAATATTAAACATTATGTCATTTCCTATAAATTTTATCTTTTCTATAAGAACATCTTCTGAATACCATAACCTAATTTCAGCAACACATCAATCCAAACATTCTCTTTAATTCATCAAGCCTCATCCCAAACATGGGTACATACCCAATTCATGACACTTGGATCATTACCCTTAAAACTACCCATCTCAAAACATCTAATGTTTTAATTCATCATAAAATCATTAATTTGAATACAAGGATATCATAAAAGGTAGTACATACTCTAGTGTTTACAATTGAGATGTTGGTACATGACCGAGATGTCCACACATCAAGAACAATAATCGAGTCAAAAGTGGCATTCGTTGGGTGCACAAGTCCGAATGAAATAGTTGGTGTCCCTACGTCCGTCCTAGGTGTTCCTACTTGGGAAACCATGTTTCATTCATGACTAAATATTCTTTCACAAGTGATGCATCTTTTTGGAATGCAACTTCCCAAGAGTTGATTTTCCAAGTCCAATATCATTTAATTTAGCACATCATATAATCGATGCTCTCTATGTGTACGTAGATGATGTCAATATAGGGACATGATCTTACTTTAGTTGAGACTACACTGAGAGGATTCAAACAATTTTCAAAAAGGACCCAAGACACTCCCATCTCATTAATCATGAAGTTCCTTATACATTTTCAAACCAACTATGCCAAACTGAAAATAGAAAGTCGGGTCAAATCCCTAAGGCTTCCTTCTTTTGTAAGAGATTAGCTTCACTTTCCAACGCATCTCCATTACCTGACATCAATACCCTTACCACCTGAGGGATCCCATAAACACTCAATAATGACCACCATAGTCCAACCTAACTATGAGTGTTTTAAAGTTTGTGTAATCATCCACCCATATCATCATCAAGATACCATACAAGAAATGACATATTTAGATACCCACCAGCCTCAAGGAAATTCAAAATAAATACCTACCCTTTATCCAATGGCCCTTCTCAGATGTGTTAGATATTATTGGAAGGGAATTCTTTACCAACATTGATGTGAAAAACTTCACTATAGTAGTGTCATAATCGTAAGATTTACTAAGAAAGGGAACTCATACAATGACACATTCTCCATAATATACTAATTGCGGGTCCTAGAGGTTACCAACACACGTTTTGAAAACATTAAACTGAAATATGTGAAATAAATTTTCTAGAAGGTGTGCTAGATTAAATTCAAATTAATTTAAACATATGACACACCTCCAAGTAATGCTATCATACATCATGGAATTAGGCTCAAAAGACAAAACAAATGACCAGCATGTCAAACCACCTGATCCTCCATAGAAAAATAATACAATGAATTGGTACGAGTATAATGTTCAATTAATTTAAATGTATTTCTACTCCATATTTTACCTATGAACGTTGCATAACATCTCAATTCCTTAATGAGTACTAGCAAACTCATAAGGTTCGCTATATAATTTTACCATCTAGATATGTACTGCATGTGCCGACACATACTATCCCAATATTCATTTAAAAAATAGTAAACCATTTTACACTATCCATAATAATATAGACCCTAGTAATATAGTATCTGATGATATGTAAAAAAGAATCATCCCATATTTTTACTATTGCATAAAACTGGAAAATAGGTTGATAGCCTTCTCACTTTTCCCACGATGAAGAGGAAGATAATAAGGGTAACATGACCTAATAAAATAATGACCATGCCGTAGGAATGCATAACATGTTGGAATCAAGAATTACATGATGCTGACGCCCATGAAAAGGGACATAATATCGAATGACCACTAGCCCAGACAAAGTGTTCCATTCAAAACCATGTATTTATATGTTGTAAAAAGGTAACCTAAATAACACCACACATCTAAAGGCCACTAGGCTCTACCACCTATCTCTTTACATCAAGATATAAAATAGGAGGCCTATAGGTAATGAACATGCTCTGATTTTAAGGAAATATCAAGGGGCACTGAAACTACTCTCATAGAGGGATAAAACTAAAAAAAGTACATGAGGTTCTATTTTAAGTCATAACCATAATTTAAATTTAATTATTTAGTCATTTTAATGTTTAAAATTATTATCAATGAATAGTTACAAGAAAAACTGTACATAGAAACATCTATTTAGTTAATTCCCCAATGTTCACAGAAAAGTTTCATAAAACCCACTATTAAGTTATTTTACTAACATGCTTCTATAATTAAGAAAATAATCATATAAATTCCATTTATCCATTTTCTATATACATAAGGGTCTCACATTTGTCATATATAAATAAAATGTCAATTCCAAGCTATAGAGGAAAATAAACTTGAGGTTGTAATTGAAATTTTTATTAATATAGGCCTATTAAATAAAAATTCTCAAACAAGATAACATGTTTTTATTTAATTAAATACGGGACTAGTCAAGAAAGATACTACCATATGTCTATATGAAAAACGATATAAGTGAAATACTACTATGGGGTTAATTACTAAGTAATGATATAACAAGGAAACCTATGAGGGTCCCATTAAACAACATTGGTTAATCAAAATGCAACTTTATGCATATTACACATTTAGATTTAATCACCCTTAGTGGTGTTATATAACATAAATTTTATCACCATGACCAATCTATGTGGGTCGAGTGAGGACTATATCATAATTTTAATAGGTCAACACTTATATACTTGGGTCGAGTCATTCAAAAGGTCCACAAAAACGAATTTATTTAATGTAAAAATTGACATCTTTTATATTATAAAATGATCTCAAAGATCATCAAGATCATATATATGTTTAAATTATATATTCTACTATTTGCAAATTTTTAATGCACCCATACATTTTATAGATTTTAAATTAAATCCCATTTAATCTTAACCAGTATGCTTCATCCCATGAAACCAATGTTTCATGGATCAAATATATCATGTTTTATTAGTTATGGTTTCACCATCAATCTCTGTGGGGAAACATCATTTACATTGTATGGTGGAACATTAATAAACAATTTTCTATTAAAATTAAAACTAGTATCATTATTAGATGTAGTACATAAAATTTACCAAGTTAATTGAGCATATAATCTTAGTAAATAATCAGGGAAATCCATTATGTAAGTAGGGAAGAACACCCAAGAATGATACACAAATAATCATGATAATTATAACAATAAAAACACATAAGAAGGTTTTACGTGTGAAACAACTAAATAAATTACACATCATGTTACACAGCGAGAATGAAAATAAAATACCTAATAAGGTATAAAACTAATCATGTAACTAAAATCCAAGAATGGAGTATAAAAATCATTTTAATAAACACATTTGGCCATATCAAAAGTATAATGCATCCTAAATGGAATGAAACATGCATGGAAGGCGAACCTCTATGTCCCTAGAATGATATATAAAGGGATACTTCCTTGTTATATCGGTATAAGGGTAAAATGTTAAAAATATCATAAATGTTAAAGGAGTGAAATATACAAGAATCACACAAGGTGAAATCAGATTCAACTTTATTAAAGAATAGCATGAACAACAATCAAATCCCAGGCCACTTGGATTTTTTCCTATGAGTGGGTCGATAACTCCAAAACATGGCTATTTACCAAGATCCAACACATTCCTAGTATCCTATATACTATAAAAAATAGTAAGATAGATTAAAAAGAACTCACTCTAATACCACATTGTAATGTCCCAGTCCAATTTTCTATGGAACCAGTAGCCATACCGGTTTCCTCATGGATTCAAGTGTGTCTCTCCATAAGCTAGGATCTGCTGACTTGTGGTGAGGGTCTAATGGTGGTATGGTGGGGAGACTATACCCTCATGATTAGAGTAGAATGGTGGAAGAAGAGGTAATAATTAATCAAAAAATAGTTGAAGCAATATAAACAATTAAAATAGAGTAGTGAAAGATAAATATAAAAACTGAATCAAAGTATCCAACACCAATATAAAACTATACATTCATTTCTAGATGAATTATGTATCAAATTTTTTAAACATGTATCCAGGAAAAACAATACAATACATAAATGAAGAAAATAATATATATCCCCAAGGGAGATATCCAAAAGAATCATGGGTACTAGATCAGTCCTATTCTCTTATGCTCCCTTTTACAATGTACAATATAAGATATAAACCATGGTCTGACAAGCATGATTTCTGATCATCACCCCGATGTAATCATTAACTCAGAAGGGTGTCGTATATACTCCGTAGGCAACCAAAAATGGGGTTTAAAGCCCTATCCAATCTATTAATATAAAATAAAATCATGTTCCATTACATAATAAAATAAATTTGATAAGCAAATAAATACATCAGTCTGGGTTCCTCATGGGATACCCAAACAACACTACCTTATTCGACCAAAGTCTTATATTTCTGAATGAATGGAAACCTAAGATGATATTATATGGGTGAGATAATAATTATCTGTAAACAAGTTTCAAGAGATGGACTGAACTCCAAGAATGGAATATGGCTTGGTGGTTTCCTCCATTGATAAAAAATATGCATTATTAGTCTTTAATATATTGGTCAAAATTATAATTTATTATGTGTCACCATGATCTCTTCTGATGTGGTCTATAAATGGAATCTCAAGTATCAATCCAGGGGAACTATAAATAACCATCACCATTAGACATTTTCCAAGGTGACTCAAAAATGGATTCCCAAGTATCACTCAATGTATGGTGTGAATTGAACCATATGAGGTTGTCCCTAGTATCTCACATAGGGGATTGAGTATAACTTATTTATGACAACCTTGCTTTTTATTACAAATTAAACATGATTTATTAAATAAAACTTCACTTTATACAACAAAGAAGTTCGAGAGGTTTAGTTTCTTTGGGTCATAGGACCATTACATAAAAACTTGAAACATGAAATACAATATCTTTATTGAAAACTTCCTTTACATGACCACTACATTCCCTCGTACTTAGCATGGCATGGGATATCCTGAGGACTTGCATAAGAAAAGGGTGAGCTATAAAGCCCAGTAAGTGAGTACAAATGGAATAACATGAGGAGTAAAATACATGTTAGGAAATAGGCATGTCAATATAGAATAAGATTAACATGAACATAAAGGCATGATAAAGCATGATAATCATAACATGGAAAGTGGCAACAACACTTAACATTGAATTAGCATGAGCCAAGGCTCATTACACATGGAGCACGAGTAAACCATCATTGCACATGAAGCACGAGTAAACCCTCTTTTCACTTGAATTAGCATGAGTCAACACTCATTGCACATGACGTATCATGATACTATACTTTACCCAATGCATTGGAGCGCTATAAGGGCGCACCCTTCTTAAACATTTCATTTCATGCATAAGTGTGCCACATGGATCATAAAACATGGATTCATAAAACATAATCATTTATTCGACGATAAAGGAATGTGGAATTCATACATGAATCTTTACAATCAATAAGTAAATGTTCATAAAGGTGAATACCCTTGATGGAGAAATGGGCATGGTATTCACTACACAATGACATTGGCTTAGAAAATCAGTGCGATTTCGGCAGCATAACGGCGTGACATAAGAATTCATAAAAAGGGTTGATGAGAGAGAAAGGGGTTCCTCGTCATATTTACAGGTAATGGAAAGTAAGGAGGTCATATAGATACATGTTCTAAAAATTGTAATGGAATTTAGATTCATGATACAAAATTATTGCTTGAATATAAAAGAGGAGAGAGAAGTTCCTTTCGGAATTTCGGCATAGTAACGGGTGTACATGGGAGGCTTTAAATAAGAGATAAAGGGGTCTCCCATCCTTCAAAAAATAAGAGGGCAGTATGGGGGAGGTGTGAAACCATACCCCAAAATTCATAATTGAAATGAAAAGGGCAATAGAACTTAAATAAAATTGAAAAAAAATGAGGTAAGGAAGAAAAAAACCCTTACTTGGAAGTGTGCTTCCAAAGGCTAGAGAGAGGCTTGT
Organism: Viscum album; assembly: GCA_963277665.1. Classification (NCBI taxonomy): domain Eukaryota; kingdom Viridiplantae; phylum Streptophyta; class Magnoliopsida; order Santalales; family Viscaceae; genus Viscum; species Viscum album. The sequence continues at coordinate 1,535,619,955 of OY728128.1, read as the reverse complement.
GAGAGGCTTCTATGGAGCTTGGGGCACCTTGGGAGGATTCTAGAGAGAGTAGGGAAGAGGTTGGAAAAACTACACGGGATTCTAGTGAGGAGGAAGTGGGATATTGGGTGGGTTTATATAGGAAAGGTGAGAGAATTCTTTATTATTTAGGTTTGGGTTCCCTTGCATTAAATTAATCCAAACCACAAACCATCCCACGTTTTTTGCCCATGGTTTTTGGAAAAGGTAATAGGAAAACAATATTTTATAAATTCCAAGTCAGAAATTATTAAAATAATAAGATTTCTTATGTGGAGGTGAGTCACACTCCCATGGAAATTAATTTAAAAAGGCAAAGTGTTGAATATGTCTTGAGGGGTTCATTAATTATTTGAAAAGTAAGTCAAACAAACCCAAAATCACTTTATTTTAATGGTAAAACATATATTGGCTGAACATAAGGATTATAGTATTTTATTACATCACTATTGGGTCATTATGATGTCATAAAACACATTATATATTTAAACGGTATTTAATTTTTACCCAAAAATTCGACTGTCTCAGAAAATTATGAAAAATTCACTATTGGATAATTTCGACGTCTTGATTCCATAAATGACATTTATTTTATCTAAAGAATTTTCTAAATATGTGAATTTTCACTTTTAAAATAAAAACCGACAGTTATCGAAAATTCACGGGTTTTGATAGAAATGGCTTTCAAACCTTAATAAAAATTTTAATTGCATTCATAAAATTATAAGATAATTTATATTTAATAAAAATTAATTTAAAAATAATAATATTATTTTATTTAATTATTATTTAAATAAAAAATCCCTTAATTTAATAAAATATATTTCTTAACTAAATAATAACTAAAAACACCATTTGTACTTTAAAAACTATTTACAATGTATCAAAAATGACTAGAAATTATATTCATTATTATATACAAACAATAATGTACATGAAACTTAGTACTACTTTTTTGTTACATAACCCCTTAAAACAGCCTCATATGACCTAAGGGTAAGGTGTGCGATGGTGACAGACTCTTGGAGTGGCTCGGATAACATCACTCGAGTGGTAATTTCAATCAACTTCCACTTTTCCCATAGACGGTCACGTTCGAGATTGAAATAATGAAGCTCAGCTTAGGCTTGGTCAAGGGAAAAGCCCAAAGACGCCACCTCTTTTCCGAGCTCTGATAAATGGGCTTCGTATGGGGCAATTCTACTGGATGAGGCCATCACTTCCTTTTTCTGAGTAAAATTGGATTCGTTAAAGCCTTATATTTATACTAATCATGTGATCATTGTTCAACAGCTATAAAAGTAACGGTCACAACTCTTATCATAAAACCAAAGAAGTTGACATCTTATAAAAACATTTTTTATCAAGAGACATTTAACTAGAACAAGAGGGATTTTCCATTAATGAAACTTTGGGTCGTTGCAATATTCCCCCCTTAAGAAATTTCGCCCTAGAAATTTTCCTTTTCCAAAACTAAAACAAATGCGGGTAACTCAGCTTCATCATATCATCCGATTCTCAGGTTGCTTCTTTAAACTTGTGGTTTCTCCACAACACCTTGACGAGGGGCATTGTCTTATTTCATAGAACTTTTCCTCTACATTCTAAGATCTTCACTGGTTTCTCCTCATAATAAAGATCATCTTCCAATTGTACCACCTCGGAAGAGAGTACATGTGAAGGGTCCGGTATGTACTTCCTTAAGAGGGATACATGAAAGACATCATGCACCATGGACATAGTAGGTGGAAGTGCTAGTAGATAGGCCACAACCCTAACACGATCAATAATCTCGAAAGGGCCGATGTACCTTGGACTTAACTTCCCTTTCTTTCCAAACCTCATGACCTTCTTCCACGGAGATATGCATAAAAACACCATGTCTCCAACTTTAAACTCAATGTCTCGTCGAAGATTATCTGCATAACTCTTCTGTCAACTCTGGGATTCCTTGATATGTTGTTGAATGGTTTTCACCTTCTCCACCATTTCTTCGACCATTTCTGGTCCAATCAGATTATGTTCAGTGACCTCATCCCAATATACCGGTGTTCTGCACCTTTTCCCATAAAGGGCTTCATATGGTGCCATTTGGATGCTCGAGTGGAAACTGTTATTATAAGAGAGCTCAACCAGAGAAAGATGTTGATATCATCTTCTTTTAAAGTCCATTGAGCATGCTCTCAACATATCCTCAAGTTTTTGGATAGCCCGCTCATATTGGACATCGGTTTAAGGATGATAGGCCGTACTGAAGTTCAGTTCAGTATTCAGATCATATTGAAGAATATTCCAAAACTTAGAGGTAAATCTTGGATCTCGGTCAGACACAATAGATAGTGGTACTCCATGCAACCTTACCACTTCCCTGATATATATCTGTTCCAGTTGATCCATTGAGAATTCCTCCCGAATAGAAATGAAGTGTGCAGTCTTTGTAAGACGATCCACAACAACCCAGATTGCACTGTTGCCTTTAGATGTCCTTGGATGTCCGGTGACAAAGTCCATGGTGATGTTTTCCCATTTCCATTCTGGTATGGGCAATGGTTGTATCATCCCCTTAGACTTCTGCCTCTCTGCCTTCACTTGCTGACACACCAGGCACTTTGATGTATATTCGGCGATCTCCTTCTTCATATTATCGCACCAAAAGTTTTCTCGGATATCCCGATACATCTTTGCGCTCCCTGGGTGAATAGAGAAATTTGAACTATGTGAATCATTTAAGAGTTCCTTCTTCCGCTCCGGACATGATGGAACACATAGTCTTTTCCCAAACTGCACAGTTCATTCTTCATTAACATTAAACTCTGAGGATTTTCCCTTTTTGATAGCTTCCACTTTTTCTTTAATTCCCACATCATCCTTTTGAGCATCCTTTAACCTTTCCAAAAGAGATGGTTGAGAAATCATTTGTGAAAGGATTGATGATGTTCGCTTCTTTATGATTACCACGTCCATCTTCATCAAGTCTAAGAAGATTGGATCCTTCTCAATTCTCATCATTGATAGAATCACTGGATCCTTTCTACTTAGGGCATCCTCCACCTTGTTCGCTTTCCCAGGGTGGTAATGTATTGAACAGTCATAATCCTTGATGAGCTCTATCCATCTTCTCTGGATCCTATTAAGCTCTTTCTATGTGAATATATATTTAAGACTCTTGTGGTCAGTATATATCTCACAATTCTCTCTATAGAGATAATGCCGCTAGATTTTCAAGGCAAAGATCACCGCCGCCAACTCCAGATCATGCATTGGATAGTTTCTCTCATGGATTTTCAACTGTCTTGAGGCATAGGATATCACTTTATCATTCTGAATCAGCACACATCCTAAGCCCTTCTTCGAAGCATCACAGAATACCAGAAAACTCTCCCCACTTGTGGGTAAAGTGAGCATGGGTGCAGTGATAAGCCACCTTTTCAACTCCTTGAATCTTTCTTCACATTCATCACTCCAAGCAAACATTACTCCATTTCGAGTTATCTTGGTAAGAGGGTTGGACAATCGTGAAAAATTCCTCTCAAATCGTCAATAATATCCAGCAAACCCCAAGAATTTATGGATATCGGTTACCGATGTTGGCCTCGGCCATCCCTCAATTGCATCTGTTTTGGAGGGATCCACAGATATCCCATTGCTTTTGATGATATGGCCCAAGAATGAGACCTCCTTCAACTAGAACTCATACTTTCTGTACTTTTCATAGAGCTTCTCCTTGCGCAAAGTCTCTAGTGAAATTTTTTAAATGCTCCTCATGATCCTCCTTGGTTTTGGAGTATATTAGAATATCATCTATAAAGAATACCACAAATTTGTCAAGGTGATCTCTAAAGACTCTATTAATCAATTCCATGAATATTTATGGAGCATTGGTGAGTCTGAAAGGCATTACTATGAATTCATAGTGCCCGTACCTTGTACGAAAAGAAGTCTTGGGGACATCTTCCTTCTTCACCCTTACTTGATCATATCCCGACCGCAAATCCACCTTGTAGAAGTATTGTTCTCCATGCAACTGATCAAACAAGTCATAAATTTGTGGGAGAGGATAATTTTTCTTTATTGTGATTTTGTTAATTTCATGATAATCGATGCAAAGCCGCATTGACCCATCCTTCTTCTTGACGAAGAGGAATGGTGCACCCCATGGTGAAGCACTTGGGCGTATAAACCCTTTATCTAGATTCTCCTGTAGCTGTTTCTTAATCTCTTCAAGCTCAACAACAACCATTCTATATGGAGTCTTGGATATTGGTAACGTTATTGGTATAATTTCAATTGAGAACTCAACATCTCTTCTAGGAGGAAGACCAGGCAGTTCCTCGGGAAACACTTTCGCGAATTCCCTCACAATATGCATTTTTCAAGGATGGATTCTTCTTTGGACTAAATCATCTAAGACAGATATTCATGCTCATAGGGCCGTAATATCCATGGTTGAGATGATGGAGCTAAAGGATATTCATCTTCCTCCTGACATTTGTAAAGAATCGGGGGTCGATTCTCCATATGGAGTGTGATTTCCCTCTCCCGACAATTTATGTTGGCTCTATATAAGGAAAGCCAATCCATGCCAAGAATTGTATAAAATTCCACCAGAGGTAGTATGACGAGGTTCTCCGGGAAATTCAATCCACAGATTATAACAGGGGAAGACTTATATTCATGGAATGCAATGATTTCCCCATTTTCTGTACTCACCGACATCTTTACTTCCATTATTTGTGGTGGTGTGGGGATTGTTCGACTAAACTTTCGAGATATAAAAGAATGCGTAGAACCTGAATCAAAAAGTACGTTCACTATTCTTGAATGAATAACTAGCGTACCTATGACCACTTTGTTGTCGGGGTTCACTTCAGAAGAAGTGATGGAAAAAGCTATTCCTTGTTGTCTTGGAGGTTGTTGGTTGCCTCCGATAACCCTTGGATTAGGGCACTGATTTGCAAAATGACCCGGTTCTTTGCATTTATAGCATTGAACAACGCGTTGAGGTTCGAACGGAGTGTTCCTCTCATCTATCGTAGTTGTGGGTCCTTCTTGCCAATAGTTAATAGCTAGGTGCCCTTCTCTTCCACACCTGAAGCATTTTCTCGTCCCCTTAAGGAAATTTTCTGGGTGTTTCTTCCCACACTTTTGGCAGGTGGGTTGCTGGAACTTCTTAGCACCGTTAGATTTATCCATAGGACCACCAGTATTGAACTCCACCTTACAATTCTTGTTCCCATGATACCCCTGTGATTCCCCGATCTCCATTTCACCCTTGAGGGCACATCGGAAAATTTCCTCATAGCTGTTTAAATCATGGATCGCTAATGATTTCCGCAAGTTAGGCATCAGCCCACCAAAGAAGCGGTAAACCTTGCATTCGGGGGTAACGAAAAAGCCAAGAGCATATCGTGCAAGCCTTGTGAAGCTTTCCTCATATGCTCCAACAAATTCCTCATCTTTTTTCTTGAGGGAAAGTAAGTCTCTTTCCATCTTAAGACCGAGGGTGCGTGGAAAATATTTATCGAAAAACATATTCCGGAATTCCTTCCATTCCAAAGCCTCAATCTCCTACTCAGGCTTCATATTTTTTATCAACGTCCACCGTTGATCATCTTCACCCTCCATTTGATAAGCATCCAGGAGAACCTTCTCTTTTTCAGAACATTGGAGGATAGAGAATATCTTTTCAATGGAGTTGATCCATTGTTCAGCGATCATGGGATCAGATGATCCACTAAAAGTATGAGGCATTTGTCTCATGAAGCTCTCGATAGCGACATGTTCTTTCATAGGGGGGGTTGAATGTTCCTCCTGACCCGTGTTTCTATTCAAAACATGAGTTAGATGAGAGAGAAGTGTGACAAAGTTCGAGATTCTCGCTCCCATTGGATTTGGCATCTCATTAGTACATTCATCACACTGATCTTCACAACGGTTGTAATCCCAAGTCCTCCTATTTCCGGCAATTGGCTGGAATAAAAGGAATGTTATGGGTAACACATAACGGGTAATCCAAAGACAAAAGTTGATGACTCAAAAATAAACTTTTATTTATTTAACTCAAGAGTCTATAGGATTCAATATAGGCTTTTCATGATCTAATTTCTAACATATATTCTTAGGTTAATTTTTTCCTTAATAAGGGTTCATACTAAGATTGTGAATTTATCAAAACATATCCCCTGAGAGTTTGGTAACCAAGAGTGCAGCAAGGCCCATTTTCATGCACCAGTTCTCATTCGAGTCTAGCTCAAAGCAGTGTTTTCAGGTTTTACCCCTAGGATACATATGTGCCAAATACGCCTCTACCAGGTCGTATCCAGACAGGGATGTATTTTCTTGATAACCCTCTTACACAATACTCACCAAAACATAGGGACTTTTTATTTTACTTAGTCTTGTATCTAAGGATTTACTAGGGTTTCCTAATCCCAAAAATAACTAAACCTATCCTCTGATACCAACTATGACAACCCTGCTTTTTATTACAACTCAAACATGATTTATTACATAAAACTTCACTTGATACAACAATGAAGATCGAGAGGTTTAGTGTCTTTGGGGCTTAGGAACATTACATAAAAACATGAAACATTAAATACAACATCTTTATTTAAATGTTCCTTTACATGACCACTACATTCCCTCGTACTTAGCATTGCATGGGATAACCTAAGGACATGCATAAGAAAAGGGTGAGCTATAAAGCCCAGTAAGGGAGTACACATGGAATAACATGAAGAGTACAATACATTTTAGGCAATAGTCATGTCAATAGAGCATAAGATAAACATGAACATAAAGGCATGATAATGCATGATAATCATAACATGGAAATGTGGCAACAACACTTAACATTGAATTAGCATGAGCCAAGGCTCATTGCACATGGAGCATGAGTAAACTCTCATTGCACCTGAAGCACGAGTAAACCCTCGTAGCACTTTAATTAGCATGAGTCAACACTCATTTCACATGACGTATCATGATACTATACTTTACCCAATGCATTGTGGCGCTATAAGGGCGTACACTTCTTAAACATTTCATTTCATGCATAAGTGTGCCACATGGATCATAAAACATGGATTCATAAAACATAATCATTTATTCCACGATAAAGGAATGTGGAATTAATAAATGAAAATTTATAATCAATAAGTTAATGTTCATAAAGGTGAATACCCTTGATGGAGAAATGGGCATGGTATTCACTACACAATGACATTGGCTTAGAAAATCGGTGCGATTTCGGCAGCGTAACGGTGTAACATAAGAATTCATAAAAAGGGATGATGAGAGAGAAAGGGGTTCCTCATCATATTTACATGTAATGGACAGTAAGGAGTTAATATAGATACATGTCCCAAAAATTGTAATGGAATTTATATTCATGATACAAAAGTATTTCTTGAATATAAAAGAGGAGAGAGAAGTTCCTTTTGGAATTTCGACATAGTAACGGGTGTACATGGGAGGCATTAAATGAGAGAGAAAGGGTCCTCCCATCATTAAAACAATAAGAGGGATGTATGGGGGAGGTTATAAACCATACCCCAACATTCATAATTGAAATTAAAAGGGCAATAGAACTTAAAGAAAATTGAAAAAAAATGAGAAAGGAAGAAAAAAACCCTTACTTGGAAGTGTGCTTCCAAAGGATAGGGAGAGGCTTGTGAGAGGCTTCTTGGGAGCTTAGGGAACCTTGGGAGGATTATAGAGAGAGTATGGTAGAGTTTGGACGAACTCCAAGGGATTTTAGTGAGGAGGAAGTGGGAGCTTGAGTGGGTTTATATAGGAAAGGTGAGGGAATTCTTTATTATTTATGTTTGGGTCCCCTTACATTAAATTAAACCAAACCACAAACAATACCATGGTTTTTTCCCATGGTTTTTTGCAAAGGGAAGAGGAATAAAATATTTTATAAGGTCCAAGTCCGAACTTCTTAAAATAATAAGGTTGCTTATGTGGAGGTGAGTCACACTCCCATGGAAATTAATTTAAAAAGTCAAAGTGTTGAATATGTCTTGAGGGGTTCATTAATTCTTTGAAAAGTAATTAAAACAAACCCAAAATCACTTTATTTTAATGTTAAAATATATATTCACCGAACATAATGATTATAGTATTTTATTACATCACTATTGGGTCATTATGATGTCATAAAACACATTATATACTTAAACAGTATTTAATTTTTACCCAAAAATTCGACTATCTCAGAAAATTATGAAAAATTCACCATTGGATAATTTCGATGACCTGATTCCATAAATGACATTTATTTTATCTAACAAAATTTCTATATATGTGAATTTTAACTTTTAAAATAAAAACCGACATTTATCAAAAATTCACGGGTTTTGACAGAAATGTCTTTCAAACCTTAATAAAAAATTTAATTGCATTCATAAAATTATAAGATCATTTATATTTAATAAAAATTAATTTAATAATAATATTATTATTTTATTAAAATATTATTTAATTAAAAAATCCATTAATTTAATAAAATATATTTCTTAATTAAATAATAACTAAAAACACCATTTGTACTTTAAAAACTATTTACAATGTATAAAAAATGACTAGAAATTATATTCATTATTATATACAAAAAATAATGTAAATGAACATAGTACTACTTATTTGTTACATAACCCCTTAAAACAGCCACATAATACCTAAGGGTAAGGTGTGCGATAGTGACAGACTCTTGGGGTGGCTCGGATAACATCACTCGAGTGGTAATTTCAATTAACTTCCACTTTTTCCATAGACAGTCAATTTCGAGCTTGACATAATAAAGCTCAACTTGGTCTTGGTCAAGGGAAAATACCAAAGACGCCACCTCTTTTCCAAGCTCTGACAAATGTGCTTCATATGGGGCAATTCTACTGGATGAGGCCATCGCTTCCTTTGTCTGAGTAAAATTGGGTTCGTTAAATCCTTATATTTATACTAACCATGTGATCACTATTCAATGGCTATAAAAGTAACGGTCACAACTCTTATCATAAAAACAAAGAAGTTTACATTTTATAAAAACATTTTTTATAAAGATACATTTAACTGGAACAAGAGGGATTTTCCATTAATGAAATTTGGGTCGTTACATTATTTCTAGGTGTATCCATCTCTCCATTGATACCATCTATAGTGTCTCCCCTAAGGAACTAGTATCCCTCACACAGAGGTTGGGAAAACCCATGGTGATCCTATCCGACGAATACCAAGTATCAAACCCAGAATATACACAAATCGAGAAGCCTATGATCCCAAACATGGCATTCTATAATTAGGATGCCCAATTATTTCTCAAGTCACAATGAATTTAATTTAATCATTTGAAAATTTAACATTGATCAATAAGGAGGTCCAAAACCATTAATCATTCCAATTATAAAATAAAGGCTTCCATGTACGTAAGCTTGGCATAATCCCTTACAAGGATACTAAATAGGGTCATTCCCATAAACATTTAATTTCATTCACTAAGTGGATTTTTCTATTACAAATGAATTACAAGAATTTGTTTAATACATTTAGTCCAGCTGATCTTCCCAAGACAAATAACACCATAGATGCAATTTTTTGAAAAAGGCCATTTTAAAAAGAATTTCATACATAGTCATCAAGTTGGTTCCATAGTAATTATACTTTAACCCCTTTTGATATGATTTTTTTACTAAGTTGTGACTTAGGGATTTATGAACACCTAACACATTCCATTTTAACAACATGTTTAAATTTTAGAAAATAGTGCACCTCATAAAATGGTTTTATTGGAAAATAATTGAATAATTAATAAATTCAATTGACACACCCTTATGTTTGCTTCCAACATTGAGGTCCATGACTATCAACAATGTAAAATTAATAAAAAATGGTTTCGAGATTTATGGAATTAGGTTCTAAAAAATATAAAACACATTTAATAGGTGATGCACATAAATACTAATGCACAACACAATGGAGTACATATGAAACATCAAGACATTTAATGAAAAATATTCAACACACCTACATCATTCATCAAATGACCAAAAAACAATATTGAGGCTTGATTCAGTCCTATTCAAGAGAAATCTATGAAAAGTAAAAATATCATTAAAATGGGGATAATTAGGTTGCATGAAAATAGTAATGAAAGGGAGAAGATTATCACAAAATGAGAAATATGATTTAATCTCATACCATTAGAAATAAAATGAATCAAAAAAATAAATGCAGTTTGAATGAAGAAGAGACACCCAATACTAGATGAGAGGATAAGATTTTATGGGATGGTGCATCACATGAGTAAGAGGAAAAGAAACGAGGATGATGATATAAAAGGATGGAAAGGAATTTTGGTAATTTATAACCTCTTTAAATAGGAACATGGTTTGGATGAAAGGTTGGATAAACCATACCCCAGTTGTGCATGAGACTATACCCAAGGAACTCCCTGAATGTGCTAGTAATATGATTTCATTAACCATGTACTACCCAGGAAAAATCTCTCCATCAAGAATCTATAACAAACTGCAAAACCATGAAGATCATATCACAGAGTTAGACCAAACTATGAGAGACCTATAGATCCAATATATTAGCAGCACAATTTTACCTAGTTGGCCACATGATTCATAAAAATAAAAGGCCACTTCCATCTTCTCTTGTTTTTATGGATTCTAAGCCCAACGCTCCTGAAACATGGTCAAACTCCCAAGGAACCCCTTGATCCTTAAACCATGCCTACAAACAACACATTTGAGTGTCACAAAGATCAAATTTATATTTTGATTCTCATTTTAAATAATTTATCATCCATAAAATGGTAAAAATAAAAATCCCTCATAAGTTTCATTTCGTCCAATAATGAGGGATGATACGCATCTATTCTGGAGGGTCATTGTCACTCCCGGATGATAAATGGATAACGATATCGGGAACACAATATCATTCCTAATTGATATTTTTTGATAATTCCATTGGACAATTCAGGGAAGGCACACATTCCTTCTATAATTTTTAAACTATTTTAAAATAATTTAAAAATTATATAGAAATCACCTTGTTTGAATCCTACAAAATAACTTTGATTTTCACAACATGTGAATTCAACTACCTGATAGAGAATATATATGATTAAATCTCACCAAGGGAAACCTAAAGTCCAAAATCGAGCCCATGTACCTAATATACTCAATTGTCATGTTATTAAGGACCTCCAAAATTTATCAATAGCATATCATTATTCTTATGATTAATTATCAAATTAAGGAATAAATGGTTTTAATTGAAAAGGTCCTCCCCAAAATTTCACTACCAGCAGCTCTAGAAGTCCTTCTCTAAGCATTTACCCTGAAGGCCTCCTTTATGGCCACACATAGACCGATCATGAGAACTATTTTACTAATAAGTACCATGGAATATCTCCTTGTTGTTAGAATACAAAATGGTAATATGGTTATCCCCTTGAAACCTTAAACCCTGAAGGTTATCCCTGAGGAATATTTTACTGGACTCCTCCTTGCGTCCATATGTTTTTTCATATGTATACTCCTCACCATGATGGAATTCACTACAATGGACTTACCCATAGTGAAATTTCAATTCAGCATAAAGTTCATCCTATTCTAGAATTAATCATGAGAAATCCATTATATCATGAGGCCCTTGAGAAGATGAATCCATTCATGTTTTATTCTTCATCTTTTAAAATAAACACTCTTTCTCAACCAAAAGATATCTCAATGAAACAATTTTTCTTCGAAACACCCTTGGACTTTATAACTTCCATTGAAACTGAGAAGACTATATCCAACCCTACTATCTAAAACAAGGAATATAAGAAAATACCCCTTTAATCAGAGACAATAAATTAATCCCTTAAATAAGTAAAATTGGATGCATTTATTATGAAGAAACAATTGAACAAATATAATATATTTGTCATGTGTTATCCCTTGGAAACTCCTCAATATGATATTCCAAAATCATTAATAGTGGATGGAATACATCGTATTCATCTAAATATAAGGATTAATCATCATCATTTAAATAATAATTTAATAAATTAAGAAGGACACGTGAATAATGTTATGGTAATAGAATAATTTCATCATTTGATTTACATGGATTCTATTTCATCTGTATGGAGATAGAAATTGGGAAAAATTATGTCAATATTAAATATGCATGCGTAGATGCTTTGGACAACCTAAATCATTACATAACTAACACTGTATCAAAAATAAAAATAATAAGTATGGGGTGAAATGGAGAATTTTATTTCACCTCACTCCTTGATCATCATATCCAACCATAGGTGACATCATTAAATGTTATCACATTGAGATAACTCTCAAGAGTATAATATATCCTTAATTAATGGTATGATTTGTAGGAATTAGCCTTGAAAAAATATCATAAGTACCTATTCGAATGAGAGTGTGCCATAAAAATACTATAACATCAATTATATAATAATAATAAGTAATGTTATATTTTTATAAGGCTCAAACCTCGAGTGGAATCATTTCCTCTGATTGAAGGCCACTCACATTCAGAGCATGTGTTATACCAAAAACATTCATGGAAAAAATATCCAAAACATCATGATAAAAATAGTGAGAGCTGTTATAGAAACATTCAAGGAGAAATCCCATCTAAAAGGGATAGTGTAATTTTTACTACAAAAACCTCCTTAAAATTCATCAAATCTAGTATGAAGTGTTACAAAAGTGGATCAACTGAATCCTCAGCCTGTAAGACTAGGGGTATTTTACCTCAATATTCTCCCCCATCGAGATCGATATTTTCCCAGTTAATAGGTACATCAAAAAAAGAGTCTGTTATAGTTTTTTCATCATGTGACCCATGAAATCATACAATGAGGTTTTCTAGAGACTCATATTAGATTACCCTTTGTATGAAAAACTCAAAAAAAATCCCATAGTGAAAAATATGAACACTGTAAATGTGAAAATATGGAGTGACCCATCAAGATGGTAACTGGTACTAATGATCCTGAAATGTTTCCCAACATATTCCCAAAGTTTGAAAAATCCATCTATCTATATAATGGTAGCATGATGTCTACAGTGAACTAAGTGTTAGGAAATGAAATCAAAATTGCCTATGCAAGTGTCACAGAACATGAATCCAATGAAAAAGAACAAGAGGATGATTTTTCTATAAAAAACTTTTTCCAAACAAAAATTATTGAATAATTTTTGTTTACCATAAATCGATGTCATGCCAAAAATTTGGTAACTCCCTCAAATTATTAGCTTCCAACTCTCTAACATAACTAAAATAATGAAAAGGGAAAAGGGGTGTCTTTTTTCCATTCATTTCCTGAGGAAATATATCCTCCTACAACTAAGGATATATTTTCTCAATATGATGTTAAAATAAAGGAGTTGAAAAAATAAATAGTGAGTTACTCAGATGAAATATCCTGATTCAATATTTTCTTCTAGAAGAGACTCACCTTTCTCCTTTAATAATGTTCCCTCATTAGGAATATCCCATTATGCCAACATAATTAGGTCTAGGAAATATACTCAATATGAGATATAAAAATCCTATATAATTGGAATCAATGGTGGTAGGATGCGAGGAGTACACTCCATTATGACTAAAGTCAGATCTATTTTAGTTGAACTACCATAGGACAACACTTTCTGATTACAAATTAAAAATGCTGGTAGGCCAACCATGATAGTCTCCTCTCATTGCTACCATAGATCAAGCACCTTCCCATCCCTCTAACCAAGAAAAACTCATTAGCACAATTGCGTCACTAACATCTTGGATAGAATATATAGAAATTTTTTTGAACTAGGGAATCTAAAGAGAAATCATTACCTTAATGTGTAGATATAACTCTTCCCCCATCTATGTTTGGGAATACCATGTTTTCACCTTTTAACGGATCGGGGGATCTAGATTATCATTTTACACATTTCATGACTCAGTGTTGTCTAAAGATGGGAACCAAGTAAAACAAAATTTATTTGAATATTTAATTGATAATAAATTAAAAAATATCCCCACATTATGTTAAATATGTTTATTTATAAAATATTTGGGATTAGATCATTCATTTGAATATTTGAGGAAAATTTCAGTGCTACCCTTGAAAATTCACTGTAGCATTTCAGACATAAATTTTTTGATATTTTTTATTTGTACTTAAATGTTTTTAAATATATACTTTACCTAATAGGCTACAGTTTTCATTCAGGACATTAGAAATAAATATTACATTTTATGGGTGTAAATGGGCCATGAAGTCAAATATGGTCTGGACCTGCTAGTTTGGACATCAGTTCTTTATTTGAGCCACATATTCTTCATAAAAAATTGTATTTGGACCAAATGATTAAAGGATATTGAGGAATCAATTACGAACATTTCATTATTCTATAAGGATAGGTGAATCACGCATTTTAGAGTTCAAAAAGGTAGTGCAAGATGACTTAAAATATTTGTACGAATTTCCCCATTCGCACTTGAAACCACTTGTAACCTGGACTACCCTCCACTCTATCAATATGTAATTTTCCAATTTTGAGGTTTTGGTATGTGCATTAAGATATTGGTGGAAGATAAGAATTGGTTTCTCTCAAATTATCCAACCATTTCATGAGGGGTAGCTCTTGAAGCAAGGATCCCTTCATTGAATCCATCTTCTTCTTCTTCATGTTGTAATGTTCAAATTTTCATAATAAATGGATTATTTATTCTTTAATTTATTCTATTTTTATCTATTTTTAAACACATCTTACTCATTATTATTCCTCTTTGGGATTTAATCCAATATTAAAAACAATTTTGGGTTATACCCTTTCTAAACTCTTACAAAAGAAAAACGTTTCTACGTTGACTACACCGCCCTTAGAAGAGTAGTTTTCATAGTAATCAATAGACCTATTTCCTTATTCATTCATTTATATTGAAAAAATGATCCAATTTAATTCATTTAATATTATATATTATTTAATTTTTTAATTTTAATTAAACAAAGTAAGAAATTGAACAATTAATGCAAAAAACATGAGAGGTTGAGATTTGTGTAAATTGTGAGAGTGTGATCTTAATCAAAAATAAAAGACCACACATGATAAATTTGTAGAGTCAAAATATAATCCCAAAAATCAATTAATCATATTTTCTAGAATGGTTCTATTCCCTAAATTACAACTGACCATATTCTAGACATAATAGGTCAATCAAAGTAGGGTGTTATGATTGGGTGTTCTGAAGGTGGACTAAGGTTTAACTATTTTCATATTTTTGGTACTGTTAACTCTCGTAGGGTTTGAGGGTTAACAAATTAAGGGATTATAATTAAGTGGATATTAATTTAAATTATAATTATTAACAAGTATGTGAATAGGTAAATATAGAATAATGGCTTCTATTAAAATATTTTCTGAAAAACATCTTCTTGTTGTGTCTTTTTAATCAAACTTCATTTCAAATTTTAAAAACAAAAAAAATTGAAATCTTATTCTAGAAAACTTATTCTAGTTTTATAAATAATAAATACCACCCCCCCCCCTTAAAAGTAGTGTGTTTGAGTTATTTAATTTTATTTTCAAAATATATTTATTAAGTTGTCTTAACTATGGCCTCTTTAAGAGAAGACCTAGGTCAGCCACCCTACTGCACATAAATAACCCTGAAGTTGAACATCATTTTAGAGCACCCACGATAGTGCCTTTAAAATTTTAACTGTTTCTAGGGAGGCAAGTAATAATTTCAACCAATTATAGGTATTCCTTTTATTATTAATTTTATTATATTCTTCACTTATTTCATACTTCTTCACACAATCTAATTTTCTTCTTCTTTGTAGACCATCAACTCAAAATTCTCATTTGTATTTTAGTATGGTCTGATTTAATTTATTTTATTTTTTTTGATTTATCACATGAACTATTTCCAAATATCTCTTCTATCATGACTCTGATATTGAACACAACCTTAGGGGTCAAATCTATAATTCTCAGTCTATGTGATGTTTCAACATTCAACTAGTTAGAGAATTCCTCCACTCCAAGAACACTGAAATTGGAAACACCTATACATAAAACAGAAAAAAAGAATCAATGTATGAATATATTGGAAATGAACATAATATAACCATTAAAGAATTGGATGCACCTGATATTTACTATCAACAAAATTGTATTGCATACCCAAATCTCAAATCAGACATTGAACTACAATCTAGATTAATTCACCTTCATCCATAATTTCACAAATTATCTAGTGAGGATCCCAAAAAACATTTAAAATAATTTAATGTGGTTTTCTCAACCCTTAAACCAAGAAATGTCTCTAAAGATCAAATAAAACTAAGAGCATTACAATTTTTACTTGATAGAGGTGAAAAGGATTGGAATTATTATTTACAATCTAAAGATATAACATGTTGGAATGATTTGAAAAATCTTTTATTGTAGATATTTTTTCTATCAACAAGGAGCACTTCCATTTATAAGGAAATATTAGGGATCAAGCAATCAGAAGGGGAGTCAATGTATGAGTACTGGGAGCAATTAAAGAAGTTTTTCACAAGATGTTCGTATCACCAAATCAGTGAGAAACTCCTCATACAATACTTCTATAAAGGACTCACACCTATGGAGAGGAGCATGGAGGATGCCTAGGTTGGAGGAGCATTGGTGGACAAGACACCAGTAGCTTCACATGAATTGATTGACATGATGACCCAAAACACTTAACAATTTGACGATAAAGGTACACCGAATGTCCAGGGCGTACATAAGGTAAGTCCCTCTCTTGAAAATCATTTGATTGACTCTAAGTTGGAAGAATTGACCACTATGGTGAGGAATATTGCATAAGATCAAAATACATCCCATCCCACTTCTATAAGGCCTTGTGACATCTTCATTGAAACAAACCACCCAACTGATTGTCTCCCGCAAATACAAGAGAAAAAATATTGTTTGAAGGTATTTCCTAGGAAACCATATCAGCAGCAGCAGCAACCACGTACCCAAAATAAGTATGATTCCTTAGCACCAACATACAAAGAAGGTTATAAGGATGAACCAGACATGAGGTATGGCTCTGGACAACAAAAATGGAGTAATTTTCAATAAAACTTCCAGCAACCTCCATCTTACCAGCAGGGTTTCCAACACCACCAATGGAAATTTGAAGCACAAGCATCAACAATCCAACAACAACAGAATCCCCGACCCAAGGTTGATTTTAACACTGATGGAATTTTGAAGAAAATTTTCCTTAATCCACAGAATGAGCTAAAGAGTATAGGTTTGGAGCTGAGGGTGTTGAAGACACAAATGAGCTACATTGCCACTGCACTCCATGAACAGGTAAGCATGAAATCTAGAAATATTCATTCCCAACCTACTCCAAAACCCAATGGAAATGTTAGTCCCATCACATTGAAAAGTGGGAAGCAAATGAATGATAAATATAATCCTACCATTCCACCGGGATTCACCTCAACATCTAAAAGTCCCCATTCCACACCAACAATTGAGAAATTCATGGAGAAAGATAGAGGTAGGAAAAATATTGATGATATTCCTCCTAAACCCCTTCATTTTCCAAATATATTTCTTCAAACCAAAAAATATAGATGAAGAGGCGATGAAAAAAAAAATTGGACACATTCATGTGTGTGGAGATCAACATCCGTTTATTTGAATCCATTAAACAAATTCCAATGTATGACAAATTCTTAAAAGAACATTGTACCAATCAAAGAGGGATCGAGGGAAATGAGCATATCAATCTTGGATGGAATGTGTCAGCACTCATTAAATTGACTCAAGGAATTCCAAAAAAGTTCAATGATCCAGAGACATTAACCATACCATGAACCATAGGGTAGTTACACTTTTTTAATGATTTATGTGATTTAGGAGCATCTATAAATGTGATTCCTCACTCTGTATTCTCTTCATTAAAGGTTGGTGAGTTGAATCCCACAATATTAGTGGTGAAATTGGAAAATAGAGCTAGTGAATATCCTGTGGGAGTCCTTGAGGATGTACTTGTTTCGGTAAGAGACATGATCTCTCCAGTAGTTTTTTATATGCTTAACATGGTGGATGATCAGGTAAGTTATCGTACTCCCATTATCGTAGGTAGACGCTTCCTTAAAACAACAAAAATAATCATAAATGTCGATTATGTTACATTTTCCATGGGATTTGGAGATAATTTTGTGATATTTAATGTCATTGAATCTATGAAGTACCCCTCAGAAGATCATTCTGATTTTTTCTCCCATATTCAACCACAAATTAAAAACCACATGGATTTTGATTGTCCTATGCTTTGGGATATTATGATTATTTGTTCTAGTTTGATGTCTATGAGTACTTCAACACCTATTTCTAATGCACATGTCTCTCTTGGATTAGATTTTGAAATGGATTAGTATTCTGATTTTAATCACGTGAACTATGATTATGACATGGAAATTGAGTATGCAGATGAGTTTGATGTTTTATTCTATGATTTTGACGATGTATATTCTGATACTGATGTTCATTATGATCATATTTAAGTTCCTTAAATTTATTCATCCACACATCACCCCCTACAATGGAACTCATTCAATTTCAACCTAATCTAAAATACTCGTACTTGTTATGTGGTGAGAAACTACCAGTTATCATTGCTAACAATCTCCATTTTGAACATGGAGAAAACATTAGAATAATTTTACGGAGAATATCATGGAAATAAAGTGGACCTTGGCTAACATATATGGTATTATCCTATCCATTTTCATGCATAGGATTCTTTTGGGGGATGGGGATAAACTGGCTAGGCAGCCACAAAGGAGACTGAATCCAACACTTTAGGAGGTTGTTAGGTTGAATAATTTCTCCAGGCAAGTATAATCTATCCCATTTCAAATTCTCAATGGGTGAGTCCTATTCATGTTGTGACTAAGAAATGTGGTGTTATTATTGTTAAAAATGATAAATTGAAGTTAGTTTTAATGAAGCTGAAAAATAGTTGGTCTGTTTGTATTGATTGTAGGAAACTAAACATGTCCACTCGCAAAGACCATTTCCCCATCCCATTTATTGACCAAATACTTGAGAGACTAGCAGGTAAAACATACTATTGTTTCTTGGATGGATTTTCTAGATATTTTCAGGTTTTTATTGCTCTGGAGGATCAGTAGAAAACAACATTTACTTGTCCATTCGGTACGTTTTTCTACCGAAGGATGCCATTTGGAAATTTTAATGCCCTAGGCACCTTCCAAATATGTATAGTGAGTATTTGTTCTAATTTGATGGAGACCCACTTGGAGGTATTTCTTGATGATTTTATAGTGTATGGGTCTTTATTTGATGATTATATATATAGTTTAGGAATGGTTTTGAATTGTTGGGTTGAGAATAATCTGCTCATGAAATTTGAAAAGTTTCATTTCATGATAGATCATGGAATTTTCATAGGGCATGTATTGTCAAAACATGGGATAGAGGTTGATAGATCTAAGGTAGATATTATTTCATCCCTAAAATATCATTCATGTGTCCATGAGGTTAGATCTTCCCTAGGGAATGCATGATTTTATCGACGCTTCATTAAATATTTTCGTACGATTTCTCTTCCTATGTCAAGATTACTTCAAAAGGATTCGAATTTTCTATTTGATGATTCTTGCAAGAATTCCTTCGATGAGATAAAGAAGTGTCTGAACACTCTACTGATCATAAAACCCCCATGGTGGGAGCTTCCTTCTGATCTTATGTGTGTACCAGAAACTTCATGGTCAAAGTTGTCTTATCTCATAGGGTGGAAGGACATTCACACGTGATTTCATATGCATCAATGACACTTTATTCAGCCCAATTAAACTAGACAACCACAAAAAAAGAGTTTCATTCCATCATATTTTCTTTAGATAAATTCCATTCATATTGATTAGGTTCTAAAGTAGTTGTTTTTTCATACCAAGAAGCTCTAAAGCACCTCTTTAAGATTCTGAATGCAATGCCCTGGCTAATCTAATGGATGCTCCTCCTTGAAGAATTTGATATTGCGATAATGGAAAATAAGGGGTCAAAAAACATGGTGGAAGGCTACATGAGTAGGATTAATCACACACTAGAGGATGACACATTGGACTAGGTACCATTTGAGGACACTTTCCCTGATGAGCATCTTTATTCCATCTTAGGTACTCATCCTTGGTATTTTGATTTAGTTAACTACCTCATTGCCTATAAAATTACTACAAATGTAAAGAAACATCAAGTAAAAAAGATAGATAGTGAGTCATGATTTTTTGTTTGGGATTATCCATACCACTCATTCATGTATAGTGATCAAGTTATCAGTAGGTTTGTTTCCGGCCATGAGTTTGAGTCTGTTCTACATTTTTTTCAGACAATTTCATGTGGAGGACACATGGGACCCTAATTGATATCTAGGAATGTTTTAGATTCTGGATTATATTATCACAGCTTATTCCATGATGCTCATCTATTTTTTTTTCCATGATCATGTTGCCAACACATGGGAATAATTTCTAGGAGACATGAGATGCCTCAATAGCCCATATTATTCGGTGAGATTTTTTAGGTGTGGGGCATTTATTTTATGGTCCCTTTTCTAAGTTATTTTGGTTTCTTGAACATTTTTGTTTCTGTTTATTATGAGAGTAAATAGGTGGACTCTAAGGCCACCATGACTGATGATTCTAATGTTGTATTAGACTTTGTCAAGACACAAATTGTCAGCAGGATTAGAGTACCAAAGGCCATCATCAGTTACCAAGGGACACACTTCTTTAATTATAATTTGGCTTACCTCCTTAAAAAGTATGTGGTGATACACAAAACATCAACACCATACCACCCCAAAACAAATGGTCAATCTGAGGTTTAAAATAGTGAGTTGAAACAAATTTTGGAGAAAACTTTACATCCATATAGGAAAGATTGGAGAATGCACTTGGAAATTCATTGTATGATTATAGGGAAGAATGAAAGACCCCCATCGGTATGTCCCCATTTCGGATTGTTTTTTAAAAATCTTTTCATCTCCATGTGGAAGTTGAGCATTGGGATTATTAGGCTATAAATAAATTTAACATGGATTTTTCCCATGATGGAATCCAAAGGAAGCTGCAAATTCTAGAGCTTTAGGATATTCAATTGTCTTCATATGAGAACTAAGGGCTCTACAAGGAAATATCAAAAGTATAACATGATATAATTATCTAATAAAGGGAGTTTCATGTTGGAGATAATGTCCTACTCTATAGTTCATCACTAAAGTTTATGTCTGGTAAGTTACGTTCCAAATGGTTAGCTCCTTATATTGTATCTAATGTTTTTCTATATGGTGAAGTAGAGATCGCACAAGTGGACAGCGGAAGGAGCCTTACAGTCAATGAGAAACTTTTGAAGAAATGCATTGATGGACTTCCTTCTGATGTAGTGAATTTCATCACACTGCATGACCCCAGCATTAGTTGAGCATATAAAGTTGTTATTAAACCTCTCACTTTTTTTATTCATTGCAGTATTTAAAATTATATAATTCATGTGCATATATAATCTCATAGGTTCACATTGAGGACAATTAAATATTTTAAGTGTGGGAGAGGGGACAAAATTTTGGGGTAGATATTTATGATTTTCATTTTTGTGTTTTGTTTGTATTTTCTATTAATTTTTTGGTTAAAAGTTTCAAAAAAAAATCTAAAAAAATCCAAAAATATAAATATCATGTAACTCTACCATGTGGAACATATAGAAAATGCATGTTTTCAAAATTCATTTGTATAATTATAATCATAATTAAGATTTCATCATCAAGGGATGATTTTTATAAAAATTTAATTTTTCTACAATATGAATGATTGTGTATTTATAAATCCTTTTAGATTTTGGCATCATTATTTGTGATATTTTTTCATTGTAAATTATTTCACTTATTTCTCCCCACAAGTTTTCACTCAACCATTACTTGTGAAATTTTTCTACTCAGTTGATGGAATAGTCAAGTTTGGTTAAAATATTTATTGGTTGATCCATACATTCATTTATCATATGATTGGTTTCATTACTGTACCGAATTGACCTATTCTTGTGTACCTATTATTAGACAATTTTAAGCCCTCTAAAAATATGGGTTGTGTTATGGATGGGTCAAAAACCACACTTCATCGACCTTTGATCTTATTATAACAAATACAATTAGTTTCGTGAGGAGATCAAACACGGTTTGAGAGTTTAGTGTGAGATTGTTTCCAAGTGAAACATAAAAATTAATAATAATATTATTACTAAATGATGGGAGTGGTGAAATGTAAAAAATATAGAGATATCTTGGTCAGGAGTTTATGGTATGACTTTCAACAATACCGAAGTGAGTGGGTCATGAACTTTGATTGAAAAGGAATGTAAAATAGATTCAGTGAATTAAACCTGGTATGAAGAATTGTTTTACTTGACCTGAATATACTTAATATATGATGGATTTATGATCTTGTAATGGTTTTCACACACACACGTAGATAATTAGTGGTATGGTAGACCCATGACATGTTTCGTTTTGATTAGTGTTATGAATATCACACGATTTTGTTTTGAAACAAGTTATGAGACAATGAATGTAAAATTTATTTATATTTACTCTTGATTTGATTCTTAATTTTCCTATATTTTCATTGTGGATTGATAAATTTTAATATACTTATCCTGTAACAATTTTTTTCGAATACGTGGTTTGAGGTTTTTCCTAGAAGTGAAAAAGGGTAAGTGTGGGGGAGTAGAAAAAAAACAATTTTTCTGAATAATTTATTTATGATAAATGATAAAATTTCCTCACATTTTATTAAATAGTTTTATTTATAAAATATTTGGGATTAGATCATATATTTGAAAATTTGGTGAAAATTCCAATTTTACCCTTTAAATTTTAATGTTGGATTTCGGACATAAATAATTTCATAGGTATTATTTGAACTTAAAATTTTGTAAATATATTCCTAAATTTAATGGATAGAACTTTCATTCATGAAATTGTATCTAAATCATGCATTTTATGGATTTAAAAGGGACATGAAGTCAAAGATGGGATGGACCCTCTAGTTTGGAAATCACTTCTGTATTTGGAAACTATCTTCTTTATAAAATATTGTATTTGGCCCAAATATTTATTGGATCTAGAGTACCCAATTACACATATTTCATCCTCCTGGAAGGGAAACTGAATCACGTGTTTTGGAGGTCAAACAGGCTGTGCAAGCTGGCTTAAAATATTTAGACGAATTTCTACATTCACTCATGAAACAACTTGTAACCTAGCCTTCCCTCCACTCTATAAATATGTATTTTTCTCATTTGGAAGGGTTGTTAAGTGAATTATGATATTTAAGGAAGAGGATAATTGATTTCACTCAAATTCTCCCACAATTTTAAGAGGGTTAGCTCTTGAAGCAGGTATCCCCTCATTGAAGCCTATTTTTTCTTCTTCATGTTATAATGTTTGCATTTTCATAATAAAAATCTTAGTTCTTCTTTAATTTCTTCTTTTTCTTCTGTTTTGTTCACTTCTCTTATGTACTAAATTTCCACTTTGGGCTATAATTCAAGATTAGAAATAATATTTGGTTATTACCTTTAAAAACTATTGCGAAAGAAAAATAATTCTATGATGACTACGCCACCGAGGGAAGAGTAGTTTTATTTGTAATGGATCAACCTCTTATTTTATTCATTCATTTATTTTGAATCAATGAGATATGATAATTAATTTAATATTATCTATTAATTTAGACTTTAATTTTAATTAAACTAAGTAAGTAACTGAACAATTAACACAAAAACACCTGAGGTTGAGATTTTTGAAAATTGTGAGAGCGAGATCTTAATCAATAATACAATACCACACTGGATAAATTTCTTGAGTTAAAATATAACCCCCAACCTTGATAAATCTTCATTTTTAGAATGGATATGTTCCCTAATTTACCACTAACCATAATAATAACACACCAATTTTTTAAAAATAAATTGAAATTCATGAAACCTTTTTTGAAGTAGATATTTATAACTAGTCTTTAAACATAATTTTTCCCCTCATATGTTTTGAATTTTGAAAAACAGTCATGTATAATTGTGTTCAGTAAGTTATTGGGATTCTAATGGAACCAAATTATTTTTTGGTGAATAGAAATATTCCTTTATTAAGGGTTATATGAACCTAATTAATAGTAAATTTTATAATTATTTTATTTTCCTAAGGCTTTATGATAATGACATCTTGGTTAATTTTTCAATGTGATATAAAAGTAGTTATAGTTTTGAAATTATTAATTTTTGAATATAATATTATTTTATTTAAAAGATAAATTAATAATATTTAGAAACTTATTTTCAAAAAATGGAGTTCATTTTTTAATTCTACACATAGATAAATGGTTAGGATGAAATTTTGGTAATTTTCTGAAATTCTAAAAAAATTTAGGAATAGTAAATATGATAAGATACAATAAATGATAACTACATGATTTAATACATAATAGGTTATGAAAGGATGGTGAAATACCACATGTTATGAACTCACATTCTATTATTACTATCTGGGGTCGCATGAATTAAGACTATTCATAGTCTTGAGCAAAACTATTATAATAATGATGAAAATAATGAAAAATACCCCCTCTCCTCCACGATAAATTGCACCCTCAATCCTCTATTCCTCCCACACCTATACAACCTTTATCTTTAACTATTTTATGCCCAATACTCATACCAAGGCTCTTCCCCACGTCCTAGGGCTTCTGGTCTCACCAAAAGGCCAAAACTAAAGGCCTTAAGAAGGATCGCAAGGAGATGAGATCAAGAGGTAAACATCCTCTTTTGTTTTCTTTCTTTTCCTTCATTTTTTGTTATTATATTTAATTTCATTTGGATTATGTTGGGATATGTCATTAAATATCCCTCTTACTTCCCATATTATGTATTAATTATTAGGTACCCCTTTTCTCTCATCAAAATATTTTATGAAATTTTCAGCGACGTTGTTAGGGTGCTGAATTTTCGAAAGGGGTTTCTGAACTTTTATTTTATTGTGAGGTTCCTTTATTTTTTTATTTCCTCACAACCCCTAATCCAAGAATAATTAATGATACAATATCATAAATATTCTGTATCTCATAGTTTTTATGGAATACTCACCATTACATTTCTTCTTCAATCCCACTAATTCAAAAATTAAAACATCGTTTGTGATGGGTCGATTTACCGACATCGTGGATGATGTGATTTCAATTTCATTTACTTTATTCAAGATTGTTCATTAAAAAAATTTATGGTTTAACCTGATTATAATCTATGTATTATTTATTATATATGGTTATGGAATCATTTTATATAGATGTTATTAATTTATAAAACAAATGAGTTCATTATGATCGAAGAATCGCCAAAACGATCTAAACAAATATCAATAATGATTTAACTTATGAATCATCTTCATGTTGGAATTCAAAATTTTAAAGTTATAATTTATGGTTCTCTAAATATTTAAATACCCCTTTATTCCAATTATGAATTTTCACTTGAAATTGGAAAGAATATCCATTATGAACCGATCATGGAAAGCATGTAAAGAACGCACCCAAATACAAAGGGACAAAATACTAATAATTAATGGGTGAAGTGTGGTTATGAAATGATCATATAAGATGTTATAATCCTGAAACTTTTTCCTTAAAATAACAATAACACTCTTTTAAACATTATACAGGAGGTTTAAATAATTTTGTACTATCATGAACCCAAGGTAAAGGAATTCTTAACCTGATTTCAATTCTTTAGGTTAACCTTCTAATTCATTATCTATGTTGTATTAAAATTGTTTGGGTGATGGGTTTTGTTTAATATGTTGAATTATGTTTATTTGCATTTTATATACATATTTCATCTACTCTATTAAGTATATATTAAACTACATGATATATATAAGGCACTTTCCTTTTAAAAACATCTTTTTAAATTCTGTTTTACGAAATTAAAAAGAAATGTTTTTCTGGAATTATTCAGGTAGTATGATTATATTATGGTTCTTGAGAATTTTTTATGATGATGGGTGTTACATATATCTCTTTCTAATGCATTGGTTATGTGTATGTTGGAGGTCTTCATTATGGTTAGTCTAAGTGTAACTACGATGGTTACATAAATTCAAAGGTAGCCATGAGGGTTACAAATTTTAAGGTAGCTTTGAGTGTTAAAAGTTTATATAAGTAATTACCCAAGATTACTATATGGTTCTATTTATGTTCTTATGTATTTTGGGAATATTTGGGAAATCTCATGTTTCACAAAGTAAGTATATATGGGTGAAAAATGTGACTTTTGAAAATGATTTTATATGATACAAGTATTCATGGACTAATGTGCCATTTACTTATCTTTATATCCATTAGTGTACTTTTTGTTTTTATCCCAAGTTTTTAAATGATTTTCACATTTTATAAGTGATTGTAAGAGAAAGAAGGAAGCCATGACAAATGTTTGAAGAACTGTCAAAGAAATGATATTTTATTTGAACATTTTATATTTTGAAAGAAATGATACTATTTTTATGGTAACCACTCTATATTAATGTGTAATATTATGAATGTATTATGTACCAAATATCTAAATCTCTAAACATGAAAAAATAATCAATGTGAAGGGAAGTGATTTCATACCTAAATTCAAGATTATGTAATGTAATAAGGCTAGGGTCTTATAATAAGCTAGACTTAGGATGTAAATCAAATCTGGATGCTGTGATTGAATGTTCTAAAGTTGGCCTAGTGTTTAACCCTTTTCATCTTTATGTTAATGTTAACTCACATAGGATTTGATGGTTAAAAATTGGGGGATAATAATTAAGTGGATATTAATTAAAATGATAATTATTAATAGGTAATTGAAAAGGTGGAGTGAGATCTATTACACCTTTTAAAAGATTTTCTAAAAAACAACTTGTTGTTGTGTCTTTTTAATCAAACTACATTTCAAAAATTAAAAACAAAAAATACTATATTCTTCCAGAAAACTTATTCTAGTTTTATAAACAATCCCCCCACCATTCCATTCATGTAGTGTATTTGAGTCATTTAAATTTATTTTCAAAAAGCCTTTATTATGTTGTTTGAATTACTTCCTCTTTGAGAGACGACCTAGGTCTACCACTCGGCTACACCTAAATAACCCCAAAATTGAACATCATTTGAGAGCACCAACGATAGTGTCATTCAGAACCCATAAGAAACAAAAATAAATTCAAATCATGTATTTCATACAAACTCTATAGGGGCCATCATTTATCTGGTATACCAGTTTACCATCCAAGTTGGTCATAGGATAAGATGACCTCTATCATAATTTTAATTATAAATTTATCTCTAAGATAAGAAATTAAAAATCTCTTCACCTCTAAAATTGAAAAATGCATTACAATTAGTGGTTCTCAGATTTTATTTCTAGGAGGAAGGTTTTAACTTAATCATTGAACGTATAAATACCCTGGGATGAGTTATTGGGTCTCTATATGGAGAACCTATATGACTAGTTACAACACCACTCATCCTAGAAAAATATCTTGGTCAGATTCATGAACATTATCTAGTTTAAAAAAGGTTGGAATATTCCATTTAATGAACAAAATATATGTCACCTCCAACATCAGTGACTCAAGGGAAGAGAAAACATAATGTCGAAACCAAAAATGACACACTTAAGGCATAGCTTACCCCAGATCTAACTCATAATCCTTGAAAATATCAACCAACATACCCCCTAAATAGAAAAATAAGTAGTTATATATCTGTATGGATTGGAGAAATGAGAATAATTTATCACCATATGAAGATCAAAATAATAATCTTTATTTTTCCAAGATGATAATGTTCCAAGAGACTTGTTAGTTGATATAGAGAATAATTTTCTATGATTTTCGTAGCTTATAATTCTAGATTAAGTCAATCTTAATAATCATCCAAATTAGTTACCCATTCACCAAACATTAGGACATTCCATATAACAGTAATTTTTCTTCAAGTATATCCTGAAGAGGTTGGTTCATTCAAGATAGGTAAAATTGGGCAAGCCACCAACACAGGTGGTATGTATTTCCACTACTATTAAAGAGGAAGACAATGAATGGAATGATGTCAAAAAATGGGGAAATTTTTTTTAATGATTATATGAATAGAAATACTATAAATAAAACTAATTCTATACACAGGGAATAGCTAAAGCATCTAGTTGATCCCCTATACTATTCTTCATTTCGTGTGATCAACCTCTTTGACACAAGAATCACTCAAAGGTTTATCATATAAAAAACAGCATAGCCAGTAAACAAATTGTCAGTTAAAGGAAGATGAACCCATAATAATTCTAAATCTAGTTATGACCCTCTCAAATTTAATGCTCGTATTCTTGAGATAATGGATTCTAGTCCACCAAATGGTATAATGAACATTTCCCCGCCAAATGAAATCCTCATAAAATGACGAATTATTCATTGATTCTATTTATTTAATTCATTTAATGGATAAAATTTATGATGATGAGTATGATTATGAACCAATATCTAGTCCAATCACTATAAAGTACCTATATATTGCTAAACCTTGTATAAAAAAACTCTTGTGAACCCAAAATGATAATTTACATTCCCATACATCTTTTAAGAGTCATCTGAAACTAATTTGTTTTATATGATCGATTAACTACTTTCCAACCATTTAACCATCCTAAATGAGGTGGTAGAAAACTTTAACATGCTCCATTATAAAAAAGCATGCCTTTGACTTTTGGTCATGTTCTTGGTCCATTTACCTCAATACTTTATCTCTTATTGACCATCCTATAGAGAAATCTCGCACTATAAAGGCTAAACCTCTGGCTCCAAAGTAGAAAATTTTTAAATATTGGGTTATGGTTCAAGAAAAACTTTCAATCCTAGTCAATACAAACATATCAAAAGAGATCTAGGAAGTGATTTTTCAATCCTTTTTATGTCCTCAAGTGATCAAAATGAGTTTATTACTACTAAAGTGTATCCTGAAAATACCAATTTTGTTGAGTGTCACACAACCATTTCTATCTTAAATTTTGAAATAGATACAGTTTTCCAAGGTAACATTAGAACCCTATATATATCTGGTAAAATATATGAAACTAACATCCAATGATATTTAATTGAAAATTTATCCAAGATAAACAACATTTATGTCTAAGAATATTTCTTGTTAGTCTATAATGAATCCAAATTTTCTCTTTCTTTTTTAAAACTTCATGGTTATTACAAGAGTAAGAAAAAACCTCTCGACTAAATGAATCTCATACCTCAATTTGGGAATCTTATATCAGACTCTGAATTCCTTGTTTTTGGTAGGATACAGCTTTCAATATCCTACTTGGGAGGCCCTGGGTTCATCATTAATATGCAGTACTCCTCTCCTTAAACCATTAATGATTTACGTGTTTTGTTAATGGAATAATTGATTCTTTTTATAGTGATATGGATCGATTTGAATAATGTGAGTCAAAATACATTAGAAAAATTTTCTACTAGAGATATGGAAAACAACCCATGATTGATGATGTCAATAATGTTGTGACTCTGAACAGTTTGAATGTTACTTTTTCTTACCAATTCAAAGATATTGGAAATGAATATCTATTTCATATCTATCAAATCGATGATACATGTTAATATATGGGTATATATTCATCATCTCTCGGGATATTGATTGCATCATATAAACAAGATAATATAGAAAAAGAGTATAATATCCATCATGGTGATATTTTCTTAGGTTAAAATTCCCCCACATCATCCCTAGAATATCACAATACCCCAACATCATTGACTCATTCAAAAGATAATCACATATCTACAATAGAGATTGGGAATACCATTACTCTATCTTCAAAATTTTGGGATATTTATTCTTATTCTAGTTCTAAATAGTACCCTTCACCAATAAATCATCCTAATATAATTATTTAGGATTAAGAATAAGAGTATCTAAATGAAAACCATCCAAACATTTGAAAAAGGATTCTTGTCTTCCATTTTTAAACATTGGAAGATAAATTTGGGTATAGAGAAATACCCACAACCCATATTGATCAGTACAGCCATGTATTCTAATGAATATATAGTTTGTAAATCTTCTCTAAAGAAGTACTGAGATTTTTTTCACTAGATTTATATAGAAACTCCAGGACAGGATCCAAATATAGCTATCCACCACTTGGGTTTGGCTGAGGGTCATCGTGGTTACAAGTAGGGAGCCAAAAGAATATATCAAACTCATTCTGCCATGGTTGAAGCCAAAGTTGAAAAATTTATTGAAGAAAACTTTATTATTAACGTCCAATAGCTAAAACTAATCTCTAATACTATCATGGTTAAAGAAAAGAACTACAAAATAAAATCATTCATCAACTTCAATGATCATAATATTCATTGTCCAAAATATGGTTTCCCAGCATTAATTACAAAAAATTTGATCAATACACCCTCTATATATCAAGAAATATCATTTATGGATTGATATTCAAGATAAACCCCAATCTAAATGTATTACAAAGATTAAGTGACCACATCTTTCAGTTCACCCCAATGAATATAATGCTATCGGGTGATGCCTTTCAATTTGAAGAATAGTGAAACTATATATTGACATTATGTGTATCACTTTTTTAAATCATTCTTAGGGGAGACCATTGAATTTTACATCGATGATCTTGGGATTAAATACTAATATAATTTTCTTCATCATGTTGATCATCATATCATTTTCAACAAGCTACAATATCATGAGTAATAGACAACCCCCTTGAAATGATCTTTTGGGGATACATCAATAATTTTTCTTAGATTCATAGTACATCACCAGGTAATTTAAGTTGATAATAAGAAAACCTAGGTTATCTTTGACATGTCACATCCTAAAAACCTCAAATTGATAAGTGGACTTCACCGATTCCCAACATACATTAGATTTTTAATACTAAAACTTGTAGGAAAATGGTTACCCTTTATTAGACTAAAAAAATAGAATCACCTATTTTTTAACTAATGGTCATTTGGAATCCATTGAAAGTGTTAAGAAATAACTTTATAGTTCACCAGTGTTGATACCCATATTGATTGGAAACTACTCATTTTATATATGATAGCATTAGAGTGGTCGGTAAGCACTTTTCTTTCACAAAATAATGACTAAGGTAATTAGAATAGTCTCTATTATATTTGTAGAATAATTCTTAGTGTTTAGGTTTGATATTTAGATAGTGAAAAAATTCAGCTTGTGATAATCATTTTAGTTAAGAAAATGAACCATTACCTATAGTAGCATGAATACCACATGGTCTCTCATAATGAACCACTTAAGTGTATCCTTAATCATCCAATGCTGACTAGAAATTTGGCATAGTAGTCCATCATTCTAAAATAGTTTGAAATTTGGTTCATACAAAAAATGGAAATAAAAGGGAATGCATTAGAAGATTTTTTCATAGGGAATCCTTTTATAGATAACTTAACATTGGAAACTGTGTTACCCAAAAAATATCTCTTCTCTCTCGAAGACTACCACCAACCATGGGAGATGTAATTTACAATACTTCTAGAATCCCAATATGTAAAAATAACGGAATACCTTAAACCCTACAAAGTAGTTTTCGGAGATATATGTATCTCCCCAACAAAAGAATCTATACTGTATTCATTTTACAAGGACAAAGTCTCCACAATAGTGAACTAGATTACCAATCCCTCATTGTAGTTTTGGAAATAGCATTCTAAATACCAGTATCCTACCTGAAAGTCAAAGGAGATCCATAGTGGGGGATTAAGAAAATTAATGGTTATTATTATGTTAGAAATGATGGCCTAATTAAATTTCTTGACTATATATAAGTTTTAATGGAATAATTACACTCTAAACTGATGCTAATTCATGTCCAGAACTCATAGAATTCCCATGAAAATGTTTTATCAAATGTGGTTATAGCCTTGGAAGACCCAAATCATGATGGAATAGTCATTACCATCACACACCATATAATGGTATCACTATTTAACGTCTATAGCATGGAACATACCAAAAAATTGAATTCCTCCCATGAACAAGATTGTTTTCTAAATGAATTGAAATGTCATATAGCAAAGTACCACCAAAATGTGATAATTTAGGTGGATCAAGTAAGAAAAGAGGAAATATGTTTATAGGTAGTACACTTTACTCTCTATGATGTCTTAAATTCACAGAAAAAACCTTATAAACTAGGCTTTTATTGAGTTATCCTCTGATGCATTGAAAGAGGGGAAACCATCACTACTATGAAACAATTCTATGTAAGTACATGTGGTTCCCACCAGTCAGGAATCATGATTTCCAATTAATCAAGATGACCTAGGTATTTATAGCCTTCAATGACACAGGATTTTATGAAAATCACTAAGAAATTTCATTCTTTTAAAATACATGCCAACTACATCCATCATCCCCCTAGATTTGCAACATAATATCAAATATTCATAGACATTTTATAACTTGGGAATTGATGTAATAAATCCATATCCCCTAATAATTTTCTATAAATTCAATTATATCTTTACTTCCAAAGACTTATTCTCTATGTTTGTTGCGGATATATACCTCAAAGAAGTTTTGGTAAAGGATATCATCAGTTTTCTTAATAAAAACTATTTATTAGATTTGGTGTCCCTCATATGATCCTAAAGGATAATGAAACAAAATTATTCTCTTTAGAAATGAAAATGGTGTATCATCAATATAGAATTAATTCCAACAACTCATACCACTTCCTTGAAATTGAAAACACATCGATAGAGGATTTCAATAAATATCTATAAAATATACTCAAGAAGAAGGTTGAAAATGAAAAGAGGCCTTGGACCAAAAAACATCTACATACATTGTGGGCCAATCAAACCATAACTTTCACTACCATATATGTAACCCTATATTTGATAGTAAATGGAAGAAAAGTTTTCCTGCCATCAATTTCCATTTACCTATCATCCTAATTTCCATTTTTGAACAACTATTTTTTTATAATAAAACAAATAATTTATTTGATGAGTTGGAATGACTAAGTGTGAAAATATTTTATGCCCTGAAACATTATAAAGTTCACCAAAACTCGGTAACATATCCATTTGACAAGAAACATCACCATTATTTGATCCTCTGTGGTTAATTATTATCGGTTCTCATGACCCTAATGTTACTTGGGAAGAAACCTCCAAATCTTGAACCAAAATTGGAAGTACCCTATGTAATAAAAAAGTATTACACCAATAAATCCTATTCTATGGTCACAATGGCCTAAGAGATATAACCACTCCTAAAAATGTGAGGTTTCTCAAGAAATACATCATGTAGTTAGGAAACAATCCTTGTCTCATGACCTTAAAACATACAACTAAAAATCCTTATCACACAACCTTAAAATGCATGATTAACCATCCTTATTGCACAACATTAAAAGGATTCAATTTCATTGAGGTATATTATTACCCTTTCTTAAGGGACCTCTATTTTCTTGAGATGAAAGGCTTCGATTTCATTCTCAGGGTGGATTGGTTGGTCCCATATCACACCTTTGTGGACCAATATCTCTGAATAGTTTCATTTAGATCACCAGAGGGTATCATTATCAACATAAAGATGAGTGGAATGTATAGTCTACTAGGGATGGAAAAGAGAATCATGTTCTAGGTGTAGTGAACACCCATATTTATAGTCACTTGATGGAGGATAATGGTTTAAATAAGGCAGAATCCCCTATGGTAGTAGATTGTTTCAAGAACATTATTTTACGATTATCCTAGATTACCTCATGAGAGATAGGTATTTTTTATGATTTATCTCATTTTTATAGAAGCTCAAGATTCCATTTATCTATACAAGATATAACCTACTGAGAACCAGGAGTTCAAGCGGTAGTTGGTGGACTTAGAGGCCAAAGGTTCTATATTACCCAATACATACCCATGGGGTTCATTTGTTATTTTCACCAAAAATTTGGATGGTACCATAAATCTATACATGGATTACATATGGTTGAACCAGATTATGGTCAAGAACCAGTATCCACTACCTCCAATATATGATCTATTTGAATAGCTCCGAGGAGCTAGGATGTTTTCTAAGATAGACCTAATATCGGGATATCATCATCTGTTAGTGAGGCCATCAGACATACCTTATACAAAATTTCGTATCTAGTATGGTTTGTATGAGTACATTATTATTTCATACAATATTAAAAATGTTCCAATAGTTTTCATGGAATAGGGTTTTTCACCCCTATCTAGATTCTTTCTTTTCATAGTCTTTTTGGATGACATCATTGTCTATTATCACACTTGAAACGACCATGCTAAGAACCTTGAGATGGTTCAGATTATTCTAAGAGAGCATCAGATTTATTCCAAGATTGATAAATTTCACTTCTAGATTGAAAAAGTTCACTTTTGTGGTCATATTATCTTGGAATCATGAGTCTATGTTTACCAATGGAAGGTGAGTGTAATGGTTTTCTAGGAGCATCCCAATATCATGTTTGACTTACACAAATTCTTGGGGTATGATGGATATTAAATACATTTCATATAGGACTTATGATGCCTTTTTTCACCTCTCACTAGTCTTATAAATAATGGTGTCTAGTTTATATGGTCATAAGAGTGTGATAAATCCTTTGATGAGCAGAATTGAAGGCTTGTCATGGAACCTATTTTGATTCTTCTAGAGCCTAGAAAAGACAATATCATGTTTCTTGATGCATCAATAATTGGCCTAGGATAAATATATATGTAGTAGGAAATATTAATTTAATATATATCCTAGATGTTGAGTCCCCATCAAATAAATTACTCAATGCCAGACCTTGAATAGTAGTTATTATCCATTCCTTTCCTTGTCAGAGACACTATCTATTGGTTGAGTTATTTGTGTTGTATATGGACAAAAAGGGACTCAAATATATCTTTAGATGTCATGAACTAAACATTAGATAACATATATGGGTTGATTATCTTCAATCCTTTGATTTTGATCTTGTCTATACACTGGGAAAAGGCAACACAGTAGCAGATGCACTATGTTGGAAAACAAAAGAACATGTTTTACAAGAATCTAGTGATGATTGGAAGTTGATGGCCCTATTCATTGAGATACATCTATAGTTTCTTGATATTCAGAAGAATTTTTATCTCTCAACCTTGGTATTTTCCTCTTCCCTCCTTGAGATGGTGAAGAGAATAATATTTTTAGATTGTAAAGGCTTGGTTATCTATGAGAGTACATCAGGATATAACCCACATCCATATTTTCTTTGGATAGAGATGAAATCATGCATATACATGGTATTTTTTGGGTTTATAAATATATGAGAGAGGGACTGATGTGTGAGTCCCATTATTCTCTATGGGAAGATCATCCAGGAATTTCCAACATGTATCGATATATGTGATGATAGAATTAGTTGCATGGGATGAAATTTCCAATAGTATAATTTATTACTAGTTGTTCCACCTATCAGTAGGTGAAGGGGGTGTACCCAAGGTAGACTATCTTATTATAGTCCTATCCAATTCTAGAATAGAAATGAAAATATGTTTCGATGGACATTGTAGTTGGATTACCATTGTATCCTAGGGGTAGCAATGCTGTATGTGTAATCATTAATAGAGAGACGAAAGTAGACCACTTCCTTCCAATTTTAGATACGTTCTCAGTTGATCATATAGGATGATTTAATATTTTTGATATTATCTGACTACACAAGGTTCCTCATATTATCATTTAATATATGGACTATTTCTTCCTGTCATAGTTCAAGGAGGAGTTACAAAAATATGTCATTACATAGGTGATTTTGACCAAAGCCTTTCACCCTCAAACTGATGGATAGTTGAAGAAGATATTATAGGTTCTAGAGGAAATTATCTAAATATTAATCCTCGATTACGATAGTTTTTTGGAGAAGAATATCCAACTCATCATGCTCATCTATAATAATAGCTTCTAGAAGACAATTCAGATTGCTCTTTTTAGGAATTTGTATTGTAGGATGTGTCATTCACCCACATTCTAGTAAGATGTAAGTCAGGTATCCCTAATAGGTCTTCCTCTCATGTAGGAGATATCAGAGCTGGTTAAGTAGATCAGAAAGAATATTTCTAATTCCCAGTCATGAAAAAAATCTTTTTTCCAATTTTCATTGATGATATTAAGAGTTAAAGGTTGGGGATCATGATTTTATATGGGTTTCACCAAGCCTAGGGAATGTATGGATACATAGTCAAAGGAAAATTGAACCTCGTTATATATGTTCATTTTAGATTCTAGAGAGAGTCGGGTCGGTAGCCTATTGGTTGATACTACATTAGAGGTATCATGCCATGTAAGATGTCTCCCACATTTCACAGCTTCGTCATAATCATGCTGACCCAACATAGAATCTTGATCATGAGTAGGTTCATTTATATGTAAATTATTCATTTTAGGAGTATCCAATATGCATCATTGATCTAAGAAAGAATGATGTTAGAAGATAGTATGTCCCTCTAGTATGGGATCTATAAAAGAACAACTATGTGCATGATGAGACATGGGAGTGGAAGCCAAACGTACATGCCCACTGACCAAATTTGTTCTCATACAGTGTTTCACAACCCTTGGAACGTGAACTCGGGGATGAGGTATTTTATGGGGGGTGACTGCAAGGACCTGGTTTTTCAATCATGTATGTATCCTTTTGAATTTGGTTTAATTATCTATTATGGACCTAATACAAATGTGTAATGAACTTATAGAGGTTTTCGGGGTGACTGGGGCTTGTTTAGAGCATAGAACCCTGACTGGTGGAAAACAAATAGACTGGAAACAAGGTAAGTATAAACTATTTGATCCGAGTTCCATGGTATCCCTAACCATATGGGGTTGGAAATTTGGGTGAATCAAGGTGAATAGTTTTCCCTAACCGTATGCCATGGGCCGTACGCCCATTAAAAAAACTACATACATGTTGCAGAGTTGTTTTTTTTGGTTTGGTGAATAGTTTCTCTAACTGTGTGGACTAACTATGTCAAATTTCCCTTCCTTCAGTATATGGTATATGGCTTTCCCAACCTTGTGGAAAAAATTTGAGACCTAGGTTTTGGATGATTTACCCAAATTACCTTAATGTAATGTTTAAACTTTTTTTCTTCTCCCCCTTTGTTCATTACATCTTCATGAGTTCTCCCCTCTCCCAATTTGGATCCCTCTTCAATCCTATGATAGTATTTGATCTTGATCATCCATCTGTATTCCAATAAAATAATTTTTCATATTGTTCGATCCGTACAGATGAGATATTAATTCCTTATTTTCTATTTTGTATTCTTCTGTCTATCAATGATGCAGTTTATATGTATGCGTGTATGCCCTATTTTCATTGTGTTGTTCTGTTATTCAGATTAATTCTAATCCAGATCAAACTTGAGGCTGATACTAGATGAGGATAGTTGTATAAGAGTGAGGTATGTGGTCAATAACTCATCACTCAGGTTTTTTCATTTTATATATTTCCATTGTTGTGTGTTCCCCAATTTAACATGTTTTTCTAGTTTGAGAGTTCAATATCATTACCGTGAAAATGTTAATCCCATCCTTAGTTAAATGACTACTAAAATTTAAATTACTATCCTTGTATAAGTTAGTTCCACATGACACTTCTATGGTAAGTACTTAAAATTGATAAAACAATATCAAAATGAATAAGATAGTATATTTATATATATGAATTTGACTAATTAAATATAATTGAATGTTTTTGTTTCATGTTTATAAAATCTCTTTCCATGTCTAATGGAAGGTATCATAGTGAAAATGATAATATGATTATGACTTATATGAATTGTTAAATGCTTTCATGTCCTTAAAAAATTTCACACTAATGGAATGTGTACAATGAAACCATTACTTCTTTGAATGGAATGTTTTTTACATGGACATAATTAATTAATTGCTCGGGAAAAGGATGACTTTAATATATGGATCTTAACATTATTATCGAAGTGGTCACACTCGAGCAATCCATGGATTCCTGAGGGAATTCCTTGAGCACTCATGGACGCCATTCAAATTCAATAGTGATGGTTTCCAAGGGTGAGACCCACCTTGTAACATGATCATTTTATATCAATGGATGTTCAGTATAACACTGTAGGATCCCACCATTTCAATTTTATGTTTCCTTGGAAAATCTATATGGGTCAAACATGATGTTTATGGACACGAGGGACCTTGGATACAGCCTTGTCCCAAGTCATTTCTTATCCATTTTTACCATGGATGAATTCCTTGGACTCTTTTATAATCATTATTGTGGATTTCCTTGGGAAATCCCACTTAGATTACACTCTTACCCATTAGCCAGGCTACAGTTACTACCTGTTTTAGCTCAAACCTTGAGGTCAATTTTTCCTTGGATATCACCTCAAAACCTCTTAATTATTAATATAATTCTATATGACTTGTTATATATTAGATCATTTAAATATTATTATCATGAAGTGAATTCAGTATTGGTTATGACTAATTTGACTTACTTCATAAACTAGAACTTAATTAATTAATGAACAGGATTCTTGTTCAGACACCAACTAAGGCTGAACAAGGTACTTGGCTATTTACATTATTATGCTACTTCATTTTTATATATGAATTCTTCGACACTGTTTCTATAAAAACTCAGCCTTACTGATAGAACAGACACCCCTCTATAATAAGGTCGTCAGGTTCTAGCCTACCTAAAACCACCATTTTACCCACAAAAATGTGGTCCCCTACCTACGGCCAAGTTGGAACTTAGGTATTTACATTATTATACTTATTTACTATTATAAATTCATGCTTCCACCCAATATACGTAACAACTAGGCCCTACTAACAACACATACACCCAATCTAAACATGTTCATCTAGTTCTGGCCTTCCAAGTACCACTAGTTTCCCCAAAGACACATAGTCCCCTACCTAGGGCCACTTAGGTGCCCGAATGGGTTATTTGACTAATGAATGTTCCCAGAGGAAAACACATGTTCTTTCTGGTTTGTTTTTTCCTCACTCACACGCACCCTGGGAAACTACCCATAAGGTAACCCTACCTAATCACTACACCAGTCCAAGCATGCTTAATTTTGGATTTCAAATCAGGTATGATCCTAAAAATAAAGGTGCACCTGGTTGACATGAGTGATATCATTTATTTATTTTACCCTTTTTCAATCAGGGGTGTTAAATTCACCCCCCCCCCCCCCGCCCAGAGAAAAAAAATCCTCATTGTGGACACTACATCTCATCCCAAACAGTGCACCACACATAAGGTCGGGTTCCTACTCTTATACAAATGTAATAGTTGGGCCCCAATGACAGCATAGACACCCAGCCTTAACATGGATGTCGGGTCATAGCCATCTTGGTACCACCAGTTTCCCCACATACATGAGGTCCCCTACATGGGGCCCACCCACGTCTCCAAACGTGTCATTGGTCAAATGAATTTTCCCATGTACATATAGAAAGCGCAAACACCCTTTCATAATAAGGCCTTTGGGTTTTGGCCTTCTAGGTACCACTAGTTTCCCCATAGACTCGGGGTTCCCTACCCGGGGCCCACCCACGTGTGAAGTAGGTACTTGGGAATTTACATTATTATTCTTATTTACTTTTATATATTAATTCTTCAATGCTATTTATTGAATGATTAGGCCCTACGAGAAGTACAGACACCCCACCTTAATAAGGCCATCTATTTCTGGCCTACCAGGTACCACTAGTTGCCACACACACACCCAGTGAAACTTCCCAAAAGGCCACCCATCCTGATCACTACTATAGTATAATAATGCTCAAATGTAGAGTTATAATGAGATAGGATATTGAAAAGAAATATGTAACTTTTTGAAATGAGTCATATCATTTATTTATTTAACCCTTTATAATTCTGGGGGGTTGCATTACCCCCCCCCCCCCAAGGCAGAAAGTCCTCATTTTAGACCCTACATCTCATCCTAGGTAGTGCACCACACTTAAGGTTGGGTTCATTATCTATACCAATATTAAAATTGGGCCCTACTGACAATATATACACCCTGTCTTAACATGTCCATTGGGTCCTGGCCCGCTGGGTACCACGAGTTTCCCCGCAGACATGTAGTCCCCTACTTGGGGACCACACACACTTAACTGTGGAGTTCTAATCAGGTGGGCTCTTGACAATAAAGGTGCACCTTGTTGACATGAGTCATATCATTTATTTATTTAGCCTTTTATCATTCTATAGGGTTACATCCCCCCCGTAGAGTATAATGTCATCATTTTGGAACCTACATCTCAACCCATGTTGTGCACCACAATTAAGGCTGGGATCCTACTATGATGCCAATGTAACAACTACGCCCCACTGATAACAAAGACATATGGCCGTAACAAGGTCGTCGGATCCTGGACCAGTGTATACCACCAGTTTCCCAACAGATATGTGGTCCCCTACCTGGATCCCACTCCTGTTCCCAGCTGGATTATCTATCTAATCAATGTCTCCAAGTGCATGTTGAAAGCACATAAACCCTTTCATAATTAGGCATTCGGGTTCTGTCCTGCTAGGTACTACTAGTTGCCTCACAGACACGTGGTCCTCTACCTGGGTCCCACACACGTGTGAAGCTGGTACTTGTGAATTTACACTATTATACTATTTTACATTTATATATTCATACTTCCACACTATTTCGGTAACAATTGAGGCCTATGGGCAGCACATACACTCCACCTTAACAAGGTCATCATGTTCTGGCCTTCCAGGTACCACCATTTTCCCCCATAGACATGTGTTCCCCTTCTTGGGGCCAACTCACGTGCCTAAATGAGTCATCTAACTAATGATTGTCCCCACAATCCAACACGTGTACTTTCCGGTGTGCTTTTTCCTCACTCACACACATCATGAGAAACGTCTCAGATAGTCACCCATCCTGATCCTACACCTATTATTCTTAATTGTGTAGTTCCAATTAGGTAGGCTCTGAAAAATAAAGGTCTATCTTATTTCCATGATTCATATAATTTAGTCATTTAACCCTTTATCATTCTCTGGTGTTACATTCACCCCCATTAGAGTACAACATTCTCATTGTGGACCCTACATCTCAACTCTGGAAGTGTACCTCACTTAAACCTGGGATTTGGCTCTGATACCAATATAACAACCATACCCCACTAACAGTATAGACACCCCACCATAACATGGTCGTTAGGTCCTGGCATGTGGGGTACCACCAGTTTCCCCACAAACACGTGGTCCCCTACCTAGGCCCCACCCACATGCCAAAATGGGTCATTTGACAAATAAATTTCCCCACAGGACAACATGTCTTCTTTCTAGTGTCTTTTTTCCACACTCTCACACTCCTAGGGAAACTTCCAAGAAGGTCTTTCATCCCGATCACTAATCTTTTCCAAGCACGATTAACTAGGGAGTTATTTTCAGGTAGGCTCACGAAAAGAAAGGTCCACCATGTTGACATGAGTCGTATCATTTAATCATTTAACCATCTATCATTCTGGGGTGTTATAATTTTAGTTTATATTACATAGAATTGGTGTTATAGACATAATTGGAGGTGGCCTACTGAGACTTATCTCAAACACTATCTGGATTGTCATAGGTTCCTAAAATGATTACATGTATGCAGGTGCTGAAAAAGTGGGGTGTACCCCTTCAGATACTTGATTACTTTGTTTCATTTGGATGGAGTTGGGGAGATGATGACTTAGCAGGAAATCAAGATTCATGGATAGTTTTTGGTTTCCTTTTTTATACATTGGAATATCATGTTATGAATATTACCTTCTATCCATGTTTTCCATTTTTATAGAGACATGACATGGATTATCATCATTTTTATATGATTAGTAGTTGCTTCAGATATTTATTATTAATTTTTTTCTTCTATTGTGACATTTTTTACTGATATTACTTCTTCTACTTACCTGTAATATTATTTATATATTTTTTCAACTTTGGTAATGATGTAATAGTCTCCCCATGGACACACCATTGGCCCTCATTATTAGTAAACTACCTTTTTCCTTCAGGGATATGCACTTTAGGACATGTGTCCAACAAGTAACGGGGACCCTATGAGTGGAATGCAGGTTTGGGACATCACATAAATTCTCTAGAAGGTGATGTTTTGGATTTTGAAGTTCATGAAAGAGATGAAAGGTATGTCCATTTGTAAAGGTATACTTGGGATAGGAATCGAATGAAGATATTCAAAAGTATCATTCACTTTTTTCTTTT
Source organism: Viscum album (assembly GCA_963277665.1). Lineage (NCBI taxonomy): Eukaryota > Viridiplantae > Streptophyta > Magnoliopsida > Santalales > Viscaceae > Viscum > Viscum album. Next base: position 1,535,577,482 of record OY728128.1, on the reverse strand, counting down.
TATAGATAGTGGATAACCTAAAATCTAGGAAGGTTAAGAACATCTCAGTTTGTAAATTTTGTGGAAGTTAGTGATGAAAGAGGATACAAACTTCTAACATGTGTCATGAATATGGTATCTAATTGAAATTCCAAGTGGGAAAATATCATTTCAAAATTAGTGGGTCTTCCCTTTGAATGAAGAAGGGTTACTATGTCAACTCATACAAAGTTTGTATGGCCAGGAATAGGCACCCAATATTTGGAACTAGTATTTTAATGTATAAATGTATGATAATGAATTTATATAGATAAAAAATATTATTATAGTCAGTGAAAGGTGTTTATTGATGAGAGATTCATCATAATTATTCTCTATATAGATGATATTCTACATGTTGGATAGAGGATATATTGTAATGAAGAGATGAAAGCTAAATTGTATAGAATTTTTTAGATAAAATATCAAGGTTCTTCAAAGAGAATATTGGGGATTATTATTGGAAGGGACTTATGTTTCAAAAACAATTCTTCTCTTAGTTGGAGTACATCCAAAAAATGGTGGAAGGATTCGAGATCAGTGAATATAATTATGTAACCACTCCCTGGTTTAGATATTTAAAGCTGACTGAGGATAAGGAATCTAAAATGGAAGATAAGTTTGGGTACACATCATGGGTTATTTATGTATTGAGAATCAAAATATGTATGTATTTCATGGTTTTTATGAGGATGTACATTTAATATATAGTGGGATTGATCTATAGGTTCCTAGATAATCTGAGAAGGGAAAATTTGTAATAGATGAGGTGGATAATATGGTATCTCAAAGGTTAAATAACCATGCCAATCTATTTTGAAATGAATAATCTGTTGTTGGGATATAAAAATTTTACATTGAAGGATATGGGAACACATGGGAGAACAACAAATATCATTATTTTTACATTTTGAGGAACAACTATGATTTTCATGTTTTCAATTAAATTAGTTGTTTTGTTGTCCATAATCAAGAAGAGTACATTGAATTAATGATGTTGGGAAGGATTTGATCTAGTTAAAGGGCCTATTTTAGGAAATCAAAAATTGGTGGGAAATTATATTTTATTTATAGTTATAGCATGATTCATCTTGAGATAGATCCTACATTTCACTCAGAATAAAGTATATTCAACTAATATATAACATAATCTAGAAGTTGTTAGAGGAAGGGGTGTTATAGTTATGTATGGATAGTGTTTTTTCAAATCCAAAAGATATATTGATAATAGTCATAGTTTGGGATATTATAGTGTGGTGATGCACCTTTGTGGGATGTGGTTGATAATAATCATGGTGGAGAAACATCATGCCACTACTAAAATATAAATTAAATAATAGAAGTGGGTTACACTGAGGAGATGAAAGAAATCCTCGAAAATGATCATGAAGTGGGAGACTTTTAGGTTTTTCTTGTGTGAAAACCACTTTCTATATAAGTGTTTGAACTACCATGAAGAATGATATGGGAAGTAAAAATATCATATCAAGTTATAGATGGTGGAATAGAAGTACCAATGTCTAGAACTAACCAAGAGCTGCATGTGGTGATCTTTAAATGTGAAGAAGATACTGATTGATGGTTCTTAAATTTATTCAATGTTCACCACAATTTTTATGGTGAGGTAGTGAAAAAATTGGTTTTTTTATCTTTTTCCTTGATCAAGAAATGGATTAGCATGAAATTCCTATGGTGGTGGAACCAGATCAACAGGTTGTACTTGTCTAAAAAATTATAGGTGGTGTTACTTGTCAGTAATGTATTGTTGTAGATATATCTAATATTTTTTAGTATAGTTATATTATTTATAGCTCTTGTATCATAGATTTTTATTTCTTAATCCAAATTTTCAATTTTTTTCTTCCATTTAGTATGTCTAATTCAAAACAGTATTATAACAACCCATACTTTACATACATTGTTATTACTTCAAAATTGAAGCATACTTATTACAACATATAACAAAACCATGAAAGGACCGTATAGGTATAGTGTCTTTAGAAACTAGGAAACATAAACAACTGGTTCATAAAGCGTCTACACTGTCTCGCATTTATTTAATCATATCTATAGTCCCTTTTGGCATATCTTACTTAATAAGCTTCTTCCTGACCTGGAGAAAGAAAACATACAAAAGGGTGAGCTCAAATGCACATTAAGGGTAAACAAAAGAAATATCAATCACATCATATTCATAAGAACATAACATTCTGGAAATCTTAACCTGCAAAAGAGAGCATAATTTCATAACATCGGATAAATCATAGTAGTGAAATGAAATCCCAATAATCATAACATAAAAAATGAAACTTTTTGGAATACAGACATAATCATAGAGAATCATTTCTTATTAGTCAAAACTCATTGCCAAGACTATCTTAGTGGACAATGTCCATTTCTAAACCGAGTTCACTCCTCGTTTCAGTCCTGTTTCACTGAACCGGTATAACCTGCCTTTCCATCCATGTCTATCTCATGAGATATAAAATCATTACCCAATGCATTGGAGGGAGATATAGGTCGAACCCATCTCATAATGATACCATTCTTATGTGTGCCACAAAATCATAAATCATACATCATTGCATAACCCATGTAGTAAAAATGGGATTCTTAAACAACATGACATCATAAAACAATTCATATAAAATAAAGGAATTCATAAAAATAATTCCATCACAAAATAATCAAATCAATGTAATAATAGGGACAGAAACAGAACCCTATATTATCTTAGATTAAAAATAATTTTGATAAAGCACTTAAACTCCATTCTTGGGGAAAATATCCTTTCTACTTCAAAAACATTTTCCTTTCTTTGACATGTCATACAATTTTAAACTAAAAGAAGTTGATTTAAAATAAACTTGAAAACTTATAAAGGAAGATTCTTGGAAATAATGTTTTAAAAATCCCTTCATGTCGTATAAGTTAAAAAACATTCTTCTCGTACTTTTGTCGGAACAGTCAAAAAGTACCTCGTACGAAAAACGACAAAAGATTCTTTTCATATATTTTACTAAAATCTCACCGAAGGGAAAAATTGGATTTAAACAATTTTATGTGGATGGAACAATATTACATATTGAGGAAACATGGATGTGGATGATAAAATACACCCCAGTAAATTTCAAAGTATAAACAATCTCGGATAAAAATGAGATTGTGATATTTCCCTTACCATAGGATAGATTTTCTTCGTAAGTGTCCGAACCTCCTGTATAATGATTTAAATAATTTCAATGACTTATTCCAGAATCATAATCATTGTTATGATATCATATATGGTCATATTCTTAGCTTCTTATTGATACTTGTTATTCGGGTGTTTATTGCTTTTTGTTCTTATGCGTGTTTTGTCAAATAAATTCTTATTCTTCTTTTAGTTTATAGATAACTCATTCACAGAATGTTATTATTGTAATATATATCATATTTATTCATTCAATTCATTTATATAATAATTATGCAAATGAAGATCATGTAGAACGAGTCGAATCACATCGTGGAGACGGTATTCCGTACGTACGCACGAATGATGATATCGTTCACATGATTGTGTAATTGTATTGGAGTGTATGTATACTATTTCAGAATCAATATCACTTTACAATAATCATATATAGTCATTATTTACACCATTAAACCCATCCATGTAAGGTGGTGGTGGAATGTAGATTACACCACGGTGTGGAGACGGTATTCCGTACGTACGCACGCGCGGTGATTTCGTTTTCCGTAGGATGGATAGATGGTGAAATAGGGTTGTTTCATACTTATAATAACATATCAGTATATGATTTATACTGATGTTATTTCTTCATAATGAAACAACTAAAGAAGAAGAATTTGAAGAAGAAAGAATTTGGAAAGGATCGGTAATGGATATTACCTCTTTTTTTGATGCGCCTCTTCTTAACCGCCTCTTAGGACACTAGGGTTGGTCTTTGAAGAAGACCAGATCCTCTTGGATGATTCTAGGGAAGTGGGGAAGTGAAATGGTTAGGGTTTGGCCAAGATTGAAGGCTCAAATTGGTGTGAGGAGGAGAGGGATGAGGTTCCCATTTATAAGGGAGGAGAGGGGCACCTTTGGAATAACTAAAAATATTATTTTATTACAAAGTCATATTCGGTTTTTAATAGCTCCAAATTGATTTATTTCAAAGATAAGGTGGGGATATGTAGAAATAATCTCATTCAATAAAATTTAGACAAGTTTAGGTCATTATATTAACCTTAACTTTTATTTTTTAACTCTTAGTTAATTATATTGACATTTACCATGTCACTTTGTATTTTTATATTATATAGTTAATAAACTTACCATATACATCCAAGCGACCCCCAAGTGGTCCATTAATGATACACCTATCATGATATAAGTATATTGGCCGAATATTATATTTTTAGGAATATAATAACAATTTTTAATATAATATTTTTTTAAAAACTATTTTATGTCAAATTTGACACAATTTGGTAATTGATTTTTTTGAAAATCATAACAGAATTATTATTTCGAAAAAAGATAATTAAATCAATACTAACATGCCATATTAACATAGAAAATTATTTTAATTCATAAAAAAGTCTCAAATTACATTTATTTGGGTATTTATAACCTTAATTATGTCAATATTTCATTAATAAGATAATTACTGCATCATAATTGTTTCATAAATAAATTAAATTAATTTAAGTCTAAAAATTATAAATAAAATACCATTATGTAGGAAGTATTTTTATCTTTATAATTAATATTTATATTCTAATTTGTCTTATTTATAACCCCATATTAAAAATGATTTAGTTATTAAACTTTGATTTTAACTATTTTAACCCTTCTTTAAATAAATTAATAATAAATGTCCTAATCTAATCCATGTGGGCCTAAATGGTCATATTTTATTCCTAAGGTTGTTTTTGGCCGAATTAAACTTATCCAATAGAATTAGGACATGTGTTAGGGTAATAATAATATCATTTTTACCCTTAATTACCCTATTTACTTTTAACCGTGGTAAAAAAAAGTAAAAAGTTACTATTCACAAAAAATTATTTTCATCTCATTGAACCACATTTTAGTCCTTGATATTAATCGTGTCTCTCATATTTTCAAAATTCCACTCACAGAAGCGGTAAAATTAAGTTTTATGAAAAATTCAGTTTTTTTTAACTACCACTTAGTGGTTTCACTATTCATCAAAAAAATGAAAGTTTCCAGAAAAATACCAAAAATTAGGCCTACGCTATATTTGATATTATGAATTAAAAAATGATGTCTATTTTACCAAATTCAAAACATATCAGTTGCATTAATTAATTTAAAAATTAGTTCTCGTCGTCAAAACAAATAGCGTGTTCTTAAGAGATAATAACTATCAAAAGATTGACAGTAGTTTATGTCTGGTTTAAATGTGAAATTACATACAATGACCAACATTGTATTAAATTGTAAAAATATATTCTAAATATACTTTAAAACCACTCAAATTAATAATTTATCACTATTAATTTTTTCGATTAAAAAAGTTGTTTTTAATTAAAATTTAGTAATTTCCACTATTCATCAGAATATGAAAGTTATCCGAAAAGTACCAAAATTTCACCCTAAGATAATTTCAATATTACGAATCCAAAAATGAAGTATATTTTGAAAGATAAAATTTATAAAATTTCAAAAAGTGGGTATTACTATTCATAACGGCTAGTTCATAATAATATTATAATAATATCTCATTTAGTGAAACTCGGTATTGCGTACTACACACGCTATGGAGGAAGGTCGTGATTGCATGTAATGAAGCCAAGTTAGGGTTGCGTGTTGTGCAAGACTCCTTTTTTGTAACGTAAAACACAAGACATTATTAAAATTAAAAAGAATATTTCTCATAAAATCCCGGGGTGTTACACGTATAATTTCTTATGTTTTATTTATTTTTTCTTTCATACATTTTTTTATCATTCTATTTAAAAAGCTTTAATATGGTTGGAATTTATTTGACATAGATATTACATAGAAATATTCCAAATGTAATCTTCTAGATTAAGGGTTCTAGAAAAAGAGGAAAATTATAATAATCATGTATATATAGGTTAACATAAAAGGAAGTTTTTACAAAAACTTATTTCCATTGCTTCTATTTTTCTTATATTTAGAATTAATGACATTTAATATTTTAATGAAACTTTACAAAAAATATCTTGAATTCCATTGCATGGGTCTTCATTTGTAAACTGATTACCAAAAATGAACATGAAGGATTAATAAAATGTATTTTTTAAGGGAAAAGTATTCGAAATATTCAAAACATTATTTTGGTTTTGATTGAAAAAGTTTATATTTTAAATTTGAAAACGCAAAATAGAATTCGATTGTATAAAAAAATTTCACTCAAATCTCAATATATATATATATATATATATATATTTCATAGGACATTCACATTTTCCAAAAGGTTCAAAGAGGGAAAATAAAAAACAATATGAATGATATCATAATTATTAATCTACTTTGTATTATTAACCTGTTAATGAATCATACAATAACGATATTCATTTAGTGTATTCCCTCCATTTCATCATCGATTAAAATAAATATATATTTTGAGAATCTTGAAACTCCAATGATCACAAGATCTGGAGAATTATTTTGAAACTACCGAGGAATTGTAAAAAGTTTATTCAACAAATAACATGTGAATTGTATAACATACAATTATAAAATATGGACAGCAAAACATATAATAGTATATGATTGGAGACATAGATGTAACATGTTCTCCATTGAGTGTTATTCAGATGAAGTACACAATCTTATTAAAAAGAATTTATGATTCCTTACATAGACTACATTCTATCAATGGAATCAATGTTATGACATCATCAATTAAGTTCAAGTTTTGGATTTTCATGTTTACAGAGAGGGTCATTAAGTAGTAAATTACCTATATATAAAGGTTATCACCACTAGATATTATGATTAGTTTAATCAATATCCTGATTTTTTATTCTTTTTCAATTATCAAATGTAAATGGTGGTTTTTTACTATAATTTTTCATTCCTCTATGTAACCCACGTCCAATTCTTTTTAAAAACAGTATTACTTGGTTGTTATCTTACACTTGTACTAGTTCTTGTTAATAGTTATTATTAATTAATTTTTTACTATAAATTGTTATTAATTTCATTGAAAGTGTTGTCTTGGCTATTTCATTGGATCATCGTGAAAGGATGAGCATAGCGAAATTGTTTTTGAAAGATCCACAAAACACATTGCAGTTGGTGGAGCATCGCAAATGGATAAGACAATAAATAAGAGGCTACCCCTCTTAACTCTGAACGAATTATTCCAATGAAAATCTGGAATCCCTCTTATTTCATGAAGCTAAGGGAGATCCATTAAACTGACATTCCATATGATCTTTATCATCACAAAAACCATGTTGAGTCATAACTAATTCCAATGATTTTGGTTAATTAATACAATACAATAATGGGGTATACCATGTTGACTCTATGATCTTCATGATGGTCTTTTATCCATGAAAGTAGGGGTGATTCGGGAAGGTAATTTTTCCGCAAAGTAAGGACATATTCCTAAAGGCTGGGAGCTTCATAAAGGCAGTTATGTTCATGAAGAAGCTTCATAAAAGGTGGTTGTGGATATCAGTTTTTAAGTGGACACGGCTTTCAAAGTGCATCAACTTAGGTATATTATGCAGGTAGAGTCTCGTGATAAGATAGGGACAATGTCTATAATACCAAACCATTGAACCAACCTTCAAGTATTAAAACTGTGTAATACTTCTCTCATAATAGTGAGATAGCTGGAGTCGACAGAAGTGTTCTAAGAGACATAGTGTGGAATACCTAAAACCTTGTAAAGGGAGTGAATCTGGCACAAATTGATTGTGTCGAAACATATATATTCCAAAAAAAGTGAAGATTAATGGATTTAGGCATGACCAACAAATATTTCTCATATGCTCCTTGGACTTTCCCTTAGTGGTGATTCAAGTAAAATTGGTGTGTTGTCTCTCTCTGCATATGAATGTTTTATTACTTCACTACTCCAAAAGATAGGTTTAACAAGTTCCTACCAATGTGGGAACAAGATATGTCATGTTAGAAGAAAACGATGACACACTGATTCACCCTTCCCCTCTTTGGGTTCTCTGGGGTCCCATAATTAATATTAAAATGGGTAGATCATATAGCCTATATGATCTATCCCATTTATTAAAAATAAAAAAAATACAAGATATAGGAAGGTTTTTAACATAGAATAACTTCTATAATATTTAAAAAAACGAACAAAGTCAAATAGAACGAGGGATGCTAAGATTCTCCAAATAATGAATCCTATAATCAATACTCATACTGTAATGACTCTGACTAATAATTACTTATAAGTATGTTATTATAAATGTTTAATAATTATTATTAAATTCATTATTTTTTTAATTATTTCTAATTAGTTTATAATTTTTAATGATTATTAACTATAAGATTAATTACAATTAATTACATTATTAAATATAAATTAATAATTAATTTATTATTAATTTATTATTATTATTATTTGAAAGAAAAATAGAAGATTTTATTTAAAAAGAAAAAAATGAACAATAAACTCTATAAAGAAATCAATGAAAAATTACAGTACACATTCACATAATAAAACTTAAAACAAGATTTCACCCCTTAAGAAACCATCTATCAACCAACATGGGAGAAACAAGAATATAAATTATTAATAATTAAATCATTGTTTTTAATTACATTATTCATTATTATTAATTACATCATTATTATTCATTATTAAATATATTACTAACCTTCACTAATTAAATTATTAATTATTATTAATTATGTAAATAAATATTAATTATTATTTGTAAAGACCCGGAAATTTCAAGGAAAATTTTTTCTTAATTTTCTTTGGAATTTTACAAGAACGCAGTTCTTGACGGCGCCTGATTCTGAGGCCCGGTGTGCCCGGAATTAATTTCCGAAGTTTTGCTCGGGTACGTTCAGTGAACGAGCGAGCGGGAATTTCTATCATTTGAACCGGTGCCCGGAATCGAATTTTGAGGGCACCGATGGAACTGCAGTTCCGGTAATTACTTAGGAACTCCTGTTCCGGAGTTTCCTTTACACGAGTGTTGATAATAAAAATTGTGGAAGTTTATTTTATAACTACACTACAATTTTTATTAACTTACTCTAAGTGTTAGCTCATGGTGAAAGTTGGGTAACCACCCAACCTCCCTTGGGAGGTTATGAGGGTGGTGGGGCCCATACGAACCCCACCTCTTCATATCCTCTAAAACCCCTCAACTCCCATTTAAATGATTTTAACTTAGTTATAACTTATGTCTTAAATGAGTTGATTTTAATGTGGTGAGTTGTGTGAGTCTTTTGAATTTCAAACAATTGAATTTCAAAAGCCATGTGAAGTTAATTAAATAAGTGGAGAACTTATTTCATTTGGTTGGGTTGTGTTGTTTGAGAGCTTTTGGAAATAAGGCTTAGAAGTCTTGAAGTTTTTTTTCATCCACTTGACAAAGAACGCGAAGAACAGTCGGATATCGACGAAGAACGCCACGTTCTCGGGAACCGTCTTCCGTGATGCCATACCCGCAATACCGACGACGTCTTCTTCTGCGACATCTCTTTTCACGCCGCCGAATCTCGTCACCTCTTAAATCAAAGTAGGGGTTTTAACTTTTTAAAGTTATGTGGATCTCTCCTTCGAACTTGAAGGTCTATATTTGTCGGGCCTTGATTCCAAATATTTTTATTTAATTTAAAAGATTGTGAAAGTTTATCTTTCATTAAAGGCCGATTGTTAGCAAATAACGTGAGGGGGCCGGACCGCACGAACACGGCCGACCCTCCTCCTATTCATGTTGATTTTGTTGAGGATTGAAACGGGTGTGGCGCGGTGCCGTCGCACTGCGCATGATCATGCGGCAAGAAACGTGCGGCGCCGTCGCGCCGCCTCGTTAAATAATGCAAGGACGCGACGTCGTCGCGCCGCGTCAAAGAAAGTTGAAGGCGCCGCGACCGGAGCGGGGCCGCAGTGGAGGGGCGTGGTGCCGTCGCACCGCGCCGGACAATGAAGGTCGCAGCCGGTTCCGGGCCGCGGCGGAATGAGAAGACCGGCGGCCAGCCGGGCCGCCGGTGTCGGAAGCCGGAAGGGGGACAGGCCTTTCCGGTCCCGTTGAGGAAGAACCGGCCGGCTAGGTTGGGCTGACCAGAAGGGAGAAAACCAGGGGAAATAATTTCCCCCGGCCAGCTTTAATGCCCCCCCCCCATTATGAGGGGGCCCGGTTTCACAAAGGGGGGGCAGGCCCCCCCCCCCCCCCGTTTTTTCGAAGGCAGGCCCCCACGTGAGGGGGGGGGGGGGGCGTTTTTCTTTAGACGCTGCAGGTTGCCGCGCCGCCAGCTGAAAAAAGGTGGGGGTTTTGCCCCCCACGCGCGGCACACGAACGGCGCCCATGCCGCGCCGCCGTGCCGGCCCGCGCCGCCGCACCGGCCCGCGCCGGGCCGGGTTTTCCGAGCTGGGCCGGGTCGTCGGGATGGGTCGCCGCCCGGGGCGGGTCGACCCGGTTCGGCCGACCCAGGGGGCGGGGGTCGGCCCGGGCCCAGACCCCCAGTTTCAGACCACTTTTGGTCAAATGCCTGTATCTTGGGCAACGGGCCTCCAAACGACTCGACGTTAGCGGCAACGCGATTCTTAGATCGAGACCGTCGTTTCGGTATACTATACTCAAGGTACATCTTCCTTTTCGGGAGTCTACGTGGTTAAAACTCCATAGTTAAGTGTGCTTGGCCTAGAGTACTGATCAGGATGGGTGACCTCCTGGGAAGTTTCCCAGGGTGGGTGTGAGACGGAAAGGCCAATAACTAACAGACTGGGCGTCTGATTTACGCACTGTCTGTTTGGTTGAATTACTCTTCATGATACGGATCTTTTGGCATACTCCGCCCGAGGTTTGGACGCAGGTGGAGTACGGTCGGGTTGGTTTTGCCTTAAAATCCAACCGGGCCCCTGGACGAAAAAGCCAATAACTCTCAGACCGGGCGTCCGATTGATGCGCCGTCTGTTGCGTTGAGTTCCTGTTGACGATACAGAACTTTTGGCATACTCCGCCCAGTTTTTGGATACAGATGGATAGTGGCCGGGTTGGATCGCACCGAAATCCAACCGGGCCCCTGGAACGGAAAAGCTGATATCTTTCTGACAGAACGTCCGTTTGACGAACCGTCAGCGGCGTTGGTGATCTCGTTGAGAAACGGTCCCTATGAGTATACCCAATGAGAGTTCGGGGTACAGTTGAGATACGGCCGGGTTTGGTTCTCTCACAGAACCAACCGGGCCCCTGGGACGAAAAGGCTAATAACTCACAGACCGGGTGTCCGATTGACGCGCCGTCTGTTGTGTTGAGACCCCTATGACGAGGCGGTCCTTTGCGATACTTCTTCGTGGGAATTTGAGATACATGGAGTATCGACCTGTAGCTCATGGAGCGGACCCTCCCAATGAAGAGCGTGCGGAGTACGGAGACCATGTAACTGGCCGAGACCTGACGACTGCTTGACCGACTCGACTTGGAGTGAGTCGACTAGCCCAGTGGACGGAGCACTACATTCTGAGGTGCAGAACCATGGCGGACGGAGCACTACCTGTGTGACAGTGCAGACTCGTGGTAGTCGTCCGGAGAGTACCTCAGCATGCTACTAGGGGGTGTGCACTACTGTGTTTGGGTGACATACCTCGGTGGGAAGCACTACTATGTCTGGTTGGCTGACCCGCAGTACTCGACAGGAGGAGTACTTCAGCAGTCTTAGGTTAGTGAGCAGTACCTCGCAGTCGTGACAGGACCACTGTACACTCCAGAGACTGAGCTCTTCAGCAGTTATGGTTTCGATAATGAAAATCCTGGTTTGAGCTGAGACTTTTGACCTTGTGTTTACCTCATGATTGAGATGGGTCACTTGCTAACTTAGGTATATGTATGGGCATATACCCGGGTAGTGGTTATCCATTGATTTCACAATCCTTGTGTTTCCTCATGATTGAGAGGGGTTACTTGATAACTTAGGTATATGTATGGGAATATACCTAAGTTGAGGTTATCGGTTGAGAACTTCTTTGTGGTTATCCTTGTTGGTTTAGTGAGACCTTGAGGGTCTCGGGGTCCCTATTGAGTATCGTTATACTCACCCCTGCACGGGCTGTGCCCGCACCTTGTTGTGTTGGTTGCAGACGATGGGTAATGCTGACAGAGGCCGAGTGTTCGAGGACTGGACGGTAGCTGGAGGTGGACTATACGACGAGATGGTACCCGGAGGAGGACCTCACGACGAGATGGTTCCCAGAGGTGGACGTGACGACGAGGCGGTACCCGGAGATGGACCACTGGGCGAGACATACTCGGAGCGGACGGCGGGACCTGAGGGGCAGAGGATCTATCTGTACCCACCCTTCAGGTGGGATTTCCAGTGGACAGCTCGGCATAGCAGCTTTACTTTTCAGTTGTTGTTTTCCCTTTCGAGTTGTACTTTACAGTTGGGCTTGTATTTCCGGCCCCTTTTTACTTTCCGCACTTACTGTTGTACTCAGTTTTTACTTAGTGTTTACTTCTTCCACTTGTACTCTGTGTGATTGTTTACTTTACAAAGGCAATGCCATCCCTTTTTACCAGGATTTACACCTTGGTGCTAGTCGTCAGCCCCTGACCTATGGAAGGCGGGCTTGGGGTAGTCACGGCACGGGCCCCGAGGACGGGTCGTGACAAATTGGTATCAGAGGAGTTCGGTTCTACCGCTGAACTTATAACTCAGATGTTTCTTTCTATGAAGCAATAGTGTTGAGAGTACCGAGTGTGGTTTTTAGTTCATGGAGTCCGTTGTTGGTGCGGGCAGCCGACGTATCCATACATCAGGACCCTGACAACTGATTTCTGACTTTGTGCATGAAAACACTAATTGCGTGTGTGTTTTCAAAGGTTTTCCCTTAAAACAGCTCAAACCAGGTTAGATCACCAGGTATAAACGTTTGACCGTGTCACGATGTTTCTTTCAGAATGCCTTTTCACAGACGACCAGCTAGAGTCCTGAGAGTGGTATGTACTGACAGCCCGCCGAGCGACGAGGCCTCAGTACAGGGCCCTATCCCAGTTGAGGCACCAGAAGAGGCACCAGCGGTACTGCTACCCGTTGGGCCACCGATGCCACCAGCCCCAGCAGTAGGCGATGCACGACGCTTGAGCGCGCTGCCCGAGTTCCAGCGCCAGAGGCCACCCAGGTTCCGGGGAGAGACGGACCCGCAGGCGGCTGAGGTTTGGCTGGAGGCTGTGGTGAGAGTCTTCAGGCTAGTGGGGACGCCAGAAGACTTCACGGTGATCTTTTCTACCAGCCTCCTTCAGGCAGCAGTAGGGAGGTGGTGGAGCCACTTGTTCCAGTTTTATGATGAGATTAACATCGCATGGGAAGACTTCGAGACCTACTTCAGGGTGGGGTTTTTTCCAGTATCTCTACACCTCGAGCGTGTACAAGAGCTTCTGCCTTTGTCGCGTGCTTTTCGATCAGTAGCCGAGTCATCTGTGGGCAGTAGACAGATGATGTAGAGGTCCAGGAGGACCAAAATAGCAGTTAGACAATCTTGGGTTTTAGGACCGGTGGTGTGGGGCACCCGCGGTGGGGTCAGAGCCAGGCGTGCCAGAAATGGACAATGTTACTCATGCGGCGGAAAGGGTCACCTGGCACGTGACTGTCTGAATCCTCGTACGGTTGATCAGCGGGTGTTGGAGGAGCCACCGAGACAGAAGCAGCGACTAGTGCTTGTGCAACAGCCGAGTAGTGGACAAGGCAGTAGAGCTACTAGAGCAGGTGGGCAGGAGAGGAACTAGTGGATACGTCCTTTGTACTTCCAGTTCCATGTTTCTTTTGTATTCGTGTCTTTTTACTATGAGCTGCAAAAATAAAAAGACACTTATCTTTGTTTGTTTTCCTGTCCTTTTGTTTGGTTGATACTGAGTGGTCCCGGTTAAACTGTTGACTTGACCCTCACTTTCGAGATTTCTACTGGAGGGGACCTAGTGACCTCACACTGATGCCAATAGTGTGACTCGACCCTTGGAGGCGAGAGTGACAGTTGGATCTCTTAGTAGATACATCGATGCCTTACGACGTCATCCATGGCATGAATGCATCATTCATGTTAGGATTTACTGTATTAGGCAACGAATGTGGTTCATCCAGGGGATGAGACCGAGTTTCTCTTATCGGCAAAGAAGAAATCATAGCAGCTCTTGTGAGACTAAAGGAGGTCCAGGACATCCAAGAGAGGATGAAGACTACACAATGCAGTAAGAAATAGGAAACTGGTGCCAGTCTTAGAGACTCCGGCGTGTTAAGAAGAGGAAGCTTAAAGGAGATATGAGTCTACAAAGCAGTAGACGTGGAGGCAGATCTAAGAGAGCAGCATGAGGTGGTGTACATCCTAACATGGTACAACCACCCGCCTTAGTTATCCCCGCCAAGCTCAGGGAGCTGGAGGGCGGTGGAAGAATGCGGCTGCATGCGGTCAAGGAGTGTGACCCAATGGATCTAGAAATGATTCAAGGGACAGTCTGTGTCCACTACTAGCTACTGTAGTAACAGACGTCGATATGAATCATTCCTCACTTTCAAAAATCTTGTTCCAGACCTAGAATTTCCGGTAAGCCGTGGACTTGACCCTCACGTCTGGAGATACCTTGGTAGGAGACTCGATAATCAAACTTACGTCGACGGTGTGGTCAGACCCTCGAGGCGAGAGTTCCGGTTGGAATCTCTTGGTGACAGCGTCGAGGCCTTACGACGTTAGTTTGAGTATGGAATGGGCAATAACTGTTCATACTCAAATTGACGGTTTTAGTCAAACGTCGGGATGGGTTTCCCTTGGTCGGCGGAAAAGGAAACCCCAGGCAGCGCAGGGTAACTCTTGCACAGGAGGGTGCGACCGATCACTCTTGAGTCGGTCAACCTTACCCTCGTGGTAGCAGCCTTTCGAGTTCCAGTTATAATAGAAAATGGAGACCTCTGGAGTTCGAGGATGATGATCACGTCCTTATACGGGTCTCACCTCGACGAGGTTTACGGAGATGTGGCCAAGGCGGCAAGTTATCTCCGGAGTTCAGTGGACCTTCTTAGGTCCCCAGCTGGGTAGGCGGGGTGGTTTACCGCTTGACCCATTCACCGCAGTTGTACCAGGTGCACGACGACTTCCACGTATCTCAACTGAGGAGATACGTGCTCGACCCTTCGCATACCATCGACCATGAGGAGCTGGACGATGGTGATTGGGTGTCTTTCCTGGAGATTCCAGTGGGGATCGAGGATTGACAGGAGAAGATCCTACGGGGACGATCGATTCCTCAGGTGCACTTTCTTTGGTAGTACGGAAACCTTCAGGTGAGCACATAGGAGCGGAAGGCTCAGATGTGTGCCCTTCACCGATTTTGTGACCCTAGTTTGTGTTGAAGCTTTATGGGGACGTAAAGCCCTGAGGTGGGAGTAATGTAAAGACCCGGAAATTTCAAGGAATTTTTTTTTAAATTTTCTCAGGAATTTTACAAGAACGTAGTTTCTGACGGCGCCTGATTCTGAGGCCCGGTGTGCCCGGAATTAATTTCCGAAGATTGGCTCGGGTACGTTCAGTGAACGAGCGAGCGGGAATTTCTATCTTTGGAACCGGTGCCCGGAATCGAATTCCGAGGGCACCGATGGAACCACAGCGCCGGTAATTACTTAGGAACTCCTGTTCTGGAGTTGCGTTTACACGAGTGTTGATAATAAAAATTTTGGAAGTTTATTTTATAACTACACTACAATTTTTATTAACTTACTCTAAGTGTTAGCTCATGGTGGAAGTTGGGTAACCACCCAACCTCCCTTGGGAGGTTATGAGGGTGGTGGGGCCCATATGAACCCCACCTCTTCATATCCTCTAAAACCCCTCAACTCTCATTTAAATAATTTTAACTTAGTTATAACTTATGTCTTAAATGAGTTGATTTTAATGTGGTCAGTTGTGTGAGTCTTTTGAATTTCAAACACTTGAATTTCAAAAGCCATGTGAAGTTAATTAAATAAGTGGAGAACTTATTTCATTTGGTTGTGTTGTGTTGTTTGAGAGCTTTTGGAAAGAAGGATTAGAAGTCTGGAAGTTTCTTCATCCTCTTGACAAAGAACGCGAAGAACAGTCGGACATCGACGAAGAACGCCACGTTCTTGGGAACCGTCTTCCGTGACGCCATACCCGCAATACTGACGACGTCTTCTTCCACGACATCTCTTTTCGCGACGCCGAATCTCGTCACCTCTTAAATCAAAGTAGGGGTTTTAACTTTTTAATGTTATGTGGATCTCTCCTTCGAACTTGAAGGTTTATATTTTTCGAGCCTTGATTCCAAATCTTTTTATTTAATTTAAAAGATTGTGAAAGTTTATCTTTCATTAAAGGCTGATTGTTAGCAAATAACGCGAGGGGGCCGGACCGCACGAACACGGCCGACCCTCCTCCTATTCATGTTGATTTTGTTGTGGATTGAAATGGGTGTGGCGCGGTGTCGTCGCACTGCGCAGGATCATGCGGCAAGAAATGCACGGCGCCGTCGCGCCGCGTCGTTAAATAATGCAAGGACGCGACGTTGTCGCGCCGCGTCAACGAAAGTTGAAGGCGCCACGGCCGGAGCGGGGTCGCGGTGGAGGGGCGTGGTGCCGTCGCACCGCGCCAGACAACGAAGGCCGCGGCGGAACGAGAAGACCGGCGGCCAGCCGGGCCACCGGTGTCGGAAGCCGGAAGGGGGACAGGCCTTGCCGGTCCCGTTGAGGAAGAACCAGCCAGCCAGGTTGGGCCGATCGGAAGGGAGAAAGCCGGGGGAAATAATTTCCCCCGGCCAGCCTTAATGGCCCCCCCATTATGAGGGGGCCCGGTTTCACAAGGGGGGGGGGGGGGGGGGGGCAGGCGCCCCCCCCCCCCCCCCCCCCGTTTTCTCGAAGGCAGGCCCCCACGTGAGGGGGGGGGGGCATTTTTCTTTAGGCACTGCAGGTTGCCGCGCCGACAGCTGAGGAAAGGCGGGGGCTTTGCCCCCCGCGCGCGGCACACGGAGGGCGCCCATGTCGCGCCGTCGTGCCGGCCCGCGCCGCCGCACTGGCCCGCGCCGGGCCGGGTTTTCCGAGCCGGGCCGGGTCTTCGGGCTAAGTCGTCGCCCGGGGCGGGTCGACCCGGTTCGGCCGACCCAGGGGGGGTCAGGCCGGGTCGGCCCGGGCCCAGACCCCCAGTTTCGGACCACTTTTGGTTAAATGCCCGTATCTTGGGCTACGAGCCTCCAAACGACTCGTCGTCAGCGGCAACACGATCCTTGGATCGAGACGTTCGTTTCGGTATACTATACTCAAGGTACATCTTCCTTTTCAGGAGCCTACGTGGTTAAAACTCCATAGTTAAGCATGCTTGGCCTAGAGTAGTGATCAGGATGGGTGACCTCCTGGGATGTTTCCCAGGGTGGGTGTGAGACGGAAAAGCCAATAACTAACAGACCGGGCGTCCGATTTACGCACCGTCTGTTTCGTTGAATTACTTTTGATGATACGGATCTTTTGGCATACTTCGCCCGAGGTTTGGACGCAGGTGGAGTACGGTCGGGTTGGTTTTTCCTTAAAAACCAACCGGGCCCCTGGAACGAAAAAGCCAATAACTCTCAGACCGGGCATCCGATTGACGCGCCGTCTGTTGCGTTGAGTTCCTGTTGACGATACGGAACTTTTGGCATCCTCCGCCCAAGTTTTGGATGCAGATGGATAGTGGCCGGGTTAGATCCCACCGAAATCCGACCGGGCCCCTGGAACGGAAAAACTGATATATTTCTGACAGAACGTCCGTTTGACGAACCGTCAACGACGTTGGTGATCTCATTGAGAAACGGTCCCTATGAGTATACCCTATGAGAGTTCGGGGTATAGTTGAGATACGGCCGGGTTTGGTTCACTCACGGAACCAACCGGGCCCCTAGGACGAAAAGGCTAATAACTCACAGACCGGGCGTCCGATTGACGCGCCGTCTCTTGTGTTGAGACCCCTATGACGAGGGGGTCCTTTGAGATACTTCTTCGTGGGACTTTGAGATACAAGGAGTATCGACCTGTAGCTCGTGGAGCGGACCCTCCAAATGATGAGCGTGCGGAGTACGGAGACCGTGTAACTTGCTGAGACCTGACGACTGCTTGACCAACTCGACTTGGAGTGAGTCGACTAGCCCAGTGGACGGAGCACTACATTCAGAGGTGCAGACCCATGGCGGACGGAGCACTACCTGTGTGACAGTGTAGACCCGTGGTACTCGTCCGGAGAGTACCTCAGCAGGCTACTAGGGGGTGTGCACTACTATGTTTGGGTGACATACCTCGGCGGGAAGCACTGCTGTGTCTGGGTGGCTGACCCGCGGTACTCGACAGGAGGAGTACTTCAGCAGTCTTAGGATAGTGAGCAGTACCTCGGAGTCGTGACAGGACCACTGTACACTCGAGAGACGGAGCTCTTCAGCAGTTACGGTTTCGATAATGAAAATCCTGGTTTGAGCTGAGACTTTTGACCTTGTGTTTACCTCATGATTGAGATGGGTCACTTTCTAACTTAGGTATATGTATGGGCATATACCCAGGTAGTGGTTATCCGTTGATTTCACAATCCTTGTGTTTCCTCATGATTGAGATGGGTTACTTGATAACTTAGGTATATGTATGGGCATATAGCTTAGTAGAAGTTATCTGTTGAGATCTTCATTTTGGTTATCCTTGTTGGTTTAGTGAGACCTTGAGGGTCTCGGGGTCCCTATTGAGTATCGTTATACTCACCCCTGCACGGGCTATGCCCGCACCTCGTTGTGTTGGTTGCAGACGACGGGCAGTGCTGACAGAGGCCGAGTGTTCGAGGACTGGACGGTACCTGGAGGTGGACTATACGACGAGATGGTACCCGGAGGAGGACCTCACGACGAGACGGTACCCATAGGTGGACGTGACGACGAGGCGGTACCCGGAGCTGGACCACTGGGCGGGACATACTCGGAGCGGACGGCGGGACCCGAGGAGCAGAGGAGCTATCTGTACCCACCATTCAGGTGGGATTTCCAGTGGATAGCTCGACATAGTAGCATTACTTTTTAGTTGCTGTTTTCCCTTTCGAGTTGTACTTTACAGTTGGGCTTGTATTTCCGGCCCCTTTTTACTTTCCGCACTTACTGTTGTACTCAGTTTTTACTTAGTGTTTACTTCTTCCGCTTGTACTCTGTGTGATTGTTTACTTTACAAAGGCAATGCCTACCCTTTTTACCAGGATTTACACCTTGGTGCTAGTCGCCAGCCCCTGACCTATGGAAGGCGGGCTTGGGGTAGTCACGGCACGGGCCCCGAGGATGGGTCGTGACATTATTAATTACATTTTTAATTATTTATTAATTAATTTCTACTTTTCCACAACCAATAGGTTGGGTGTTGAACACACAATTTGGAGTGATCTTCTTATGGGGATTGTATAATGAAATAAAAAATGTGTGTACTATAGTGTCACTATATTAAATGGAGTATTGTAGTAGTTCTAGTCACTAAAGTAGTTGTTGATCCAAAAAAATGGGATTGCAAGCAATAGGTCTCTTGGACATCAAATTGTAAAGGTTCAAGGTTGTGCTTTTCAATCCTTATGGGGATGTATGAGTCTTGACCCCTGGCGGTTCATGTGGGTGTGTGTGTGTGCACATTGTAATCCACAATACCTAAATAAATATTATTAATAATGATTATATATTATATATTATTATATTATTAATTATTAATAATTATATCATTATAATTTACTATTATTAATTAATAATAAAGATATAGCCACAAAAGGGAAAGGTCGAGAAATTAATAATAAGGTATTTGTCTCTTTTCACCCAAAAATTTCAAGGCTGTGGAAGGGAAATTATAGAATTCAAAGAATAATTGTTACTAGATCTCCTAGAATTCAAATCGTTTATTTCCAAATTACATCGGAAGAGAAAATTTTGATAAATGACCAATTGAATTCCAATATGGAAGATAATTCAGAATTTCATTATATTGTGTATAAAATTGTTATATTTTATTATCACGACTAGCTACATGATTTTCTATTGAAATGTCGTTTTTTTATTTTCATGTTGTTTGTAGGACTTAAATGTTTAATATGTCTTGATTTTGGTTTAATTATTTTATAACTACCTAATTTCTTATTAAAGGATAATATTTGAAGCTTCATCAATTCTATTTGAATACTTTCAATTAGGATGGTTTGCATAAATTTTATTTAAAAGTTTATATTATATTTTTTTGTAATTTGAATGGTTATGTTAGCATATCACTATTTCATAATTGTTTAAAAATCCAGATTCCATATCTTTCTTATATCAACATTTTTATTTTAATAAATTTCTTGGGGAAAGAGTTTGGATTTCTAGACTTAAAATCTATCATTTCCAGATATCTTATTAACAAATTCTTATCATTCATAAAGTATAACTAATAATCATTTATTATTATAATTATGATTAATAAATTTTTATTCCAAAATTGAAAAGGATGTAGTTGAATGCTATATTTAACATTTGTAAAGGTATTCATTTATCTCTCCCTTATAAAAGGGTGGTTTGGATAATATTTAAATTAATATTTTTAGAAAATATTAATGAAATTAATATAAAATATTAAAATTATTATTGTTATTAAATTTATATAAAAAATGAAAATTAATAAAATGAAAAAATAATTTTTTTGGAAAACAATTATTGGAATATAATTAATGAATTTTTCCTTATTAATCTTTTTTTAATAAATTACAAGATAGAAAAATTCCTTGTTTTCAAAAAGATTCAAGCAAGGTTCCTCTTCAAAAAGGAACTTCATTGAATTTATTTCAAGATAGGTATATATGGGATAATAACTTGTTTTGTATAATAATTATACCCTTATTCTATGAAATAGTTTCACTACTATATCATTTTCTATATTTTTTAAAAATCTCACTAAATAGAGAATATTTTCTTCACACTAACCTCATAATGACTATGTATAATGTTTTATAGGAATGCTAATAACTATAAGGTCAAAATAAAGCCAATAATTGTTCATTATTCCTTAGTAATCCAAATATAGTAGTTCCAAAATTTATATTTTCAATAGCATGTGTAATGGGAATAAATTACATTTATTGACCTATAAAAACATCGAGATATTGAATTAATTATTTAGAGAATATATATCTTGAATTTAATCTTTATAAATACGAGTTGAAGCTAGGATTCATGGTTTTCATTTTCTATAAATATCAGTGAGGAAAAGACTTAAATTAATTGAGTATAATAGAACAAGATGATAAAATAAAGTACAATGACTATTAGTATGTCAATAAGTGATTTTGATGATAGAAATTGAAAACTTATAGAATATGTATAATTACTGAGAACATATATTATAAAGATAATGAAGGTATGTTTTTTATTTTGATCTTTATTTGTTTTAGTTAAATAACATAAAACCAAAAAAATTGTCCCATGTATTAGCAATGAAAATATAGTAGTATTTTTTACTATGGGATAATGTAAAAATTTAATTACAAATGTGATGTAGTTATTGTATAACCCATTTAAAACATAAAATATGAGCTCAAATAAAACATCTATTATATGTTCTTTTATAACTTTTTTTCATATAAGTTGACATATCTACAAGGTTTAGTGATTAAATATATATGTTAGTGTAATAATATCATGATAGTTTATTATAATAACGCGTGTTCATAATAGGAGGTATGGTCTGTAGTAGAGATGACCAGATCTAGATTACAGAAGTATAGTAATTTACTTATATAGGAAAAACTATGTTGAATAAATAATAATAAATTATTATTTTCTTAAAGGTTAATGTGTGACTATTTATAGGGATATAAGTGGATAGAGTGGATTTCATTCAATATTTTCCAAGGATTGGATATTAAGTCAATGATGTTGCTAGTGGATTTGACCAATTAGAGGGATGTCTGTGAATATTGGAAAGTGATACCACCAAATTAATTGGATATAATTGTCGATATATATGTCGTTATGATCACTAGTTTAATGTACTTGTAGTCATTATATTCTTCTTACAATACTAACAAAATTAGTGGTATTTTTCAAATGTAATATGACTAAGTATAACTAAGTGTTATCATATCTTGGAAAAGGAAAACCAATAAGGTACTTGTATTTTACACTTTCTATTGCAATGATAATTTATTATCTTAGAAGAAATTCATTTAGAAGAAGTAAAGATGCATGTTGATAAGTTTAATGGATCATTATTCATATTCTAGAGGATGTATATTGGAGATTAGAAATTCAATAAATATTTTGATCTTTTATTTAAGGGGATCAAGTTCGAATAAACGGATAATAGAAAATTGAAAAGGTCTAGATCAAAAATCTCATAGGGTACTTCGGATGAAATGGACCCAAAAAATAAGAATAAACATTAAATAAGTTAATAAAACGATGAGACTAATGGAAATTATCCCTTACTAGTATGAAAATCCTACCACTATGAAAAAAATTATGATGTCGTCACTATTTGGAATGAAAATATCACGAAGAATGACGATGGTGGATTCTATCAGTGAGTTAAACATGATTAAGTTCCAACCTGAATCAATGGGGGTGAATTTCAATGATTCAATTTCATACCCTGATGCCACTTTTATATTAAATATTGTATAATTATGGACTATTTTTTTATTTGGGATGTTTGGAAAACTAATTTTTATGTTTTGAAATTTTTTCTTTGTTTTGCGATTATCTCATACTCATAGAAAACAATGTATATTCCCACTCAAAACATTTTAGGTAATTAAATATAGTTTAAGTGGGGTATTTTATGGTTAATACTTTATTTATAAAACCTTTAAGGTAAATAGGAAAATTCATACATGTTCTATCTAGTGCCTCCTACGTCAATGACATACAGTCTGAAAATTCTTGCTTCCAAACTATAAGGTCATGACCATAAAAATTAAATATTCTTGTCAATTCAACTAGAATTCACATTATTTCATTCCCAAAGTTCATACCAGTTTAGATTTGTAGATTATTAGTTAATAATTTAAACGTTACAAATCATAATAATTCAAAGAGGATACTAATGAAAACAATATCTATTTCTTCCAGAATACATTTTTTGTTTATAAAACATGAATTTTTTTAATTAAAAAATATTCACAACACTTATCATGGTTTATTATTTTATCTCATCCATCCTTAATCCCAATGAAATAAATTTTAAAACTTGGTATGATCACAAAGTGCTCAGTAAGGTCCATAAAAACAAGTAAATAAACATTTAGTCTGTGAATACTTATAAACATATGAAATCATTTTCACAAAGATATACTTCTCACCCCTATATAATTTTTTTGAGAGAACATGATATTTTAATAAAACATAGAAAACAAAAATATACCAATATTGTAACTTAGGGAATTATTTTACTACAATAATTACTATGATTTTCACCCTCGCAGCTATAATATGATTTGGAACACTCACTTCGACCATACAATGTAACCCTTGCGGCTACCGTATAATGTAGTTATCATAGTTACACCTGGAATAACCATTACATTCAACTTCCAACATACCCAATTAATTGTAGGGATATAAAAAACTAAACCATAATCATAAACAATCCCCATAAACGAAAAAATAATCATAAAACATGAATACCTGGATCATAAAAACATTCCTTTTGAACTTTACAAAAAAATGAATTTTAAAAGACGATTTTTAAAGAAAAGTCTCTTACCTCGTGTTCGACTTCCTTCAAATTTGATCAAAACTCGTGTATAACGGTTTAAATAGTGTTATTAATTTATTAAATAAATATATTCATATTTATAACTCATTATATGATATTCTTATAACATATTTCCACCCATTTATTCCTAATATTTAGTTATTTTTATTATTTAAGGTGTGTTTATTCAATGGTTTCCATGGTTGGATCATTATGGGATTTCTTATTGAATGGAATAAAAAATAAAGATGTGGAATGAAATGGTATTAATATGTTTCAATAATTATAAATGATTCCATATATCATTTTTTTAATATTAGGATGATATTTCAGAAAAAACATTATCGAAATTTTTTAATTTATTTTGGCAGTTTTTACAACCATCACTAACTTATATAATTTTATTTAATATCATGTTTATATATTTGTTATAGAAAATTATATAACTTATAATATGTATAATAAAATCTTATTTAACTATAAAAATGGTTTTATGATGACCATTAAAGGCGATAATGTAATATGAAAACACATTATCCACGATGATGGTAAATTGACACACCACAAACGATGTTTTCATTTTTTAAAATAAAAGTATAAGAGGGAATATTTGATGATGGGTATTCCATTAACACAGAAAATTATAGTATATGTAAGATAGTGGATTTATCATATCACATAGACGAGGGTAGGTGAGGAGATAACATGAAAATAAAAGAAATTGAAAATAAAATAAAAGAAAATGGAAGAGGATTTTACCTCTTAAATTCTTCTCCTTTAGAACCTCTCTAGTGGACTTGGTTTTTTCCTTTTGGTGAGACCAGTAGGTCTTGGAAGTGTGAAAGTTTCTTGGTATGTTAATGAGGTATAAATTAGAAAATCTACAAGGATTTGGTGGTGTGTGGATAAGAGGTGGTGGGGGTGGTATTTATAGTGGAGGAGATGGGTGTTTTTTTGATTATTTTATTCAGTAGTTTATAATTTTTGTTCAAGACTATGAATAGTTTTTATTCAATGACAATGAAAATTAAATAGAGAGTAATAGTTTTATATTATGGTTCCTACATCATCCATACATTATCTATGACTCAATAATCCATGTGCTTTCTAAATACTGTAAATTACAGTATTTCACTATTCGCCAAAAAATCTACTAATTTAGAAAAATCACACAAATTCAACCTAATCGTTTTTTAATGTGAATAATTAAAAAATTAACTAAATATTATGAATATAATTTTCAAAATATGATAAATTGAATTTTTTTATTAAAAACATCGTTTATTCTAAAAATACTGATTTTAAAATTATACCCGATTTTATAAACCTTTGAAAAATTAAATAAGGTTTTATAATATTATATTATAATAATAAGACAAAAAAATATTAATTTGAGAATCTATTTTATGAAGAAAAATTTCCATTAAATTCATTATATTAGTTATAAAATTTTAAATAAAAATTTAAGTGTCACAGAAATACCAAAACTTAATTTATCATTTTCAAAACATTTATTTACTTATTTTATGATATAAATAAATTGTATATTCACTTAAAAGATAGATAAATTTTATTAATAATTTCATGGGTGAGGTTACTATTATAGTTTTATAGATTCATTACATTCGATAAATACAACTTATTTCATTTTACATTTATAATGAATTTTACAATTTTATTCTAGAATTGAAAAAAATTACTTTATAAGTACTAAGGTTGTTACATTCTACCCAACCCTTATAGAAATTTTATCCTCATAATATTAAATCACTTATTAAAAAAGTTAGGTTAACTTACCCATATATCATTTTTAGATTATCTTGTTTCTTCTTAAACCATTTGGTGTCTCCACTAAACCTTAACCTGATGAATTACCTTATTCCGTAGTATTTTCTCTCTACGATCAAGAATATTAATAGGTTTCTCATCATAAGAAATTTTATCTTTCAGATGAACTACTTCTAGGATCAAAACATGAGAGGAATTTTGCACAAATATTCTTACCATCAAAACATTAATAACATTGTGTACATGAGATAAACTCAAAGGATAGGCTACTTGGTAGGTAACTGGTCCAACTTTATCCCAGATTTAAAAAGGTCAATGAACAATGGACTTTGCTTTCCTTTTTTACAAAAAATTCATAACAATTTTCCATGGAGATATTTTATTGAAAATAGAACCTCATATCTCAAAGGAAAGGTATTTCCTCTTGTAATATACATGTATATTTGCTTTCTCTGAGCTGTCCTCATATGTTGATGGATCATCTTCAATTTCTCACCCACATCCTTTACTAATTTTTCTCCCATCAATATTCTTTCCCAGAATTCATCCCAAAGTGCTAGATTCTGAAAACATTTTTCATATAATTACATAAAAGGTTCCATCTATATACTTGAATGAAAACTATTATTATTAGAAAACTCAACTAATGAAATATGTTGATCCTGACATCCATGGTTACCCATTGAAAAATATCAATGCACATCCTCCTATGTATGAATTGTTATCTATGAATTTCCATCATATTGGGGATGAAAAGTAGTACTGAAATTTAATTTAGTTCCAAACAACTTATGAAAGCCTTTCAAAAAGTTAGAAGTAATCATGAGATCATGGTAAGACACAATAAAGAGGGGAATTCTATGTAACTTAACAATATTTTTTAAGTACAACTAATAAAGTTGATTTAAATACAATGTATCTTGAATAAGAAGAAAATGTGTACAATTAGTCCATCGATCAATAGTAAACCAAATCACATTGTAACCTTGAAATGTATTTGGTAGTCCCACTACAATGTCTATGGATTTATTTTTCCATTTCCACACTGGTATTGGAAATGGCTAAAGAATCACCTTTAGTAGTTGTCACTCTGCTCTAACCTGTTGAAAAGTCAACCATTTCATCGTTAAATCAGCAATATCCCTATCCATTC
Source organism: Viscum album (assembly GCA_963277665.1). Taxonomy (NCBI): domain Eukaryota; kingdom Viridiplantae; phylum Streptophyta; class Magnoliopsida; order Santalales; family Viscaceae; genus Viscum; species Viscum album. Next base: position 1,535,550,624 of record OY728128.1, on the reverse strand, counting down.
CATCCCAACAGTAATAATAATGATGGTTTTTGTAAATCATAGTAATACTATGATGAACTGAAAATAGGGAACTATGACCATTAATTAATAAATATTTTTCCAAATGTGAATCAAAATTCACAAATAATATCTTCATAAATCTCAAAACACAATATTAATCACTGTTAAATTAAAGTATATTACCCTTTTTTACCACCTTTTTTTAACTCGTGGTATTCCGTCTGTGCTTTCATAATTATTTCTAATAGATATTATTTTCCCAACACCTAAAATAAAATAGAGGAATCTCCTGCACTAAAAACATACAAGACAAAATTAATCAAATCATTAATCAATATGAAATGTTAAGAACGTAACATGGTTAATTTACCAAGATGTTTTCTAATCTATGAATCATCCACTTTGTTTTCCTTTCAATGATGGCAATTGATTGGGTAATCATAATCCTTTATCAGTTCAAACTATCTTCTCTACCACATCTTCAATTCCTTCTTATTGAATATATACTTCAAACTTTTATAGTAAACATATATTTCACATTTGGATGCATATAAATGATGACTCAAAATTTTTAAAGTGAAAACCATAGCTTCTAACTCCAAATCATGTGTGGGGTAATTAAACTCTTGAGGATTCAGTTGTATTGAAGTATAAGCAATTACCTGATCATTCTGCATTATAATGAAACCAAGTATCTTCAATGAAGCATTAATGAAGATAGAAAACTCTCTATTTCTAGAAAGTAGAGCAAAATCTGGAGTATTCACCAAGTGTAATTTCAGTTCCAAAAAACAAGCATTGTAGTCTTCTATTAAAATTAATTTAACCCCTTTTGCATTAACTTAGTTAGTGAGATAGATAGATGCACAATGTTTCTAAAAAACTATCAGTAATAGCCTGGTAATCCAAGAAAACTATGAATCTATCTACCATTTTTAGGTCTTGGCCATCCATAAACCACTTTTGTTTTGGAGATATAAAATATTATGTAATCCTTATTTACAATGTTTTCAAAAAAATAAATTGGTTGCAACCAAAGTCATAGTCTCTAAACTTCCAATATAACTTCTTTTCATTAAGGGTTTTCATAAAAATCCTTTTATGGTTTTCATATTCCTCATAACTTTTAGAATAAACAAAAATATCATCAATAAAAAAACAAAAAACTTATCGAAATATTAATTGAAGACTCTATTCATAAGATACATAAATACAATAGGGGAATTCTTAAAAACAAATGGTATAACGACAAACTCAAAATTCCCATATCTTGTTCGGAATGCTGTTTTAGAAATATCAACCCCTTCACCTTCAGTTGATAATTCCATGATCTAATTTCAATCTTGGGTAAATACCTAGAACCCTGGATCAAATAAAACTAGTCATCGATGTGAGGAAATGGAAACTCATCCCTACTAGTCCTTTAACAGTGTTGGAATTTATCAACGCTAGAAAAATGCACAGATAAAGTACATCTTGATCAGTTCTTTATTTCAGAACTAATAAAGGTTACCCTTTATCAACACTTCATTTTTAGCATTAATTAAGGGTACCCTTCATCGGTGTTTTTTAGCACTGAAAAAGGCTATCCTTTATCAGGTCTCTTTTAGTGCTGATAAAGGTCTAGAATAAAATGAAATAATTAAATAAATAAAAATAAAAAAACATTAACAATTTTATTTATTAAATAATTGTTGTAAAAATGAATAAATTATATATATATAAATATATAAATTTTAAAAATTAAGAAATAGTATATATTAAATATATAGATATGTAATATGAATAAAATTAAATAATTAAAAATAATAATTTAATATGAGTAAATTAAGAAAAATATTAAACGTTTAATTAATTAAATAATTATTGATAAAAATGAATAAAATAAAAAATTATATAAAAAATTATTAATGAAAAAATTATAAATAAAAATGAATAAGTATAATTTATAGATATATATATTATCTATAAATTGTAAAAAATAATGTATATTAAATATATATATATAATGAATAAAATGTAATAATTAAAAACATATTAATGTCTTATTCATTTTTAATGTTGTTTTGATTTTTCATATTAACATATATCAAACATTGTGTGTTACGTTGATTTCACACACACACATATATATATATATATAATTAATTAATTCATTTGTATATACAATGCATAAACAAATATATTTATGCAATTAATAAAATCTTATATAGAAACACATACACAAAATTTATATGCAATTTATTCAATTTTTTTATATCATAAACATTCATTATAACATTAATAATTTAATATATTTTATTTTTAGTCAGTCAATTTTTTTATACTATTACGGTTATGGTATTATTTATGCATTTTTTCTAAAAAATTATTTTTTATTTTTTATTTTATTTTTTAATTTGATCATTTTCTATTATTTATTTATATTTATTTATATACAATGTTTTATTACTTTCAATATGTATTCATCTTTACTTCAATATAAATTTATATATATCAATATTTTCTTAATAATTTTTATTTAATTAATAAAAAATATATTCTTTTTGGATATATTTTAAGTGTACTCATTTTGAATTTTTAAATTTCAATCGTTTTTAAAATTCTTATATTTAAGATTATATATCCATTAATAATGTTAAAAATATATTTGTAGATAATTATTTATAAATAAATATTTTTATAAAAGTATATTTTATATATTTATAAATTTATATATTTATAATTATTAGAAATATATATATATACTATTTGTTAGATATGTATTTATATATTTATATATAAATAATTATCTATATTTAAATAATTATTAAATAATAATAAATCTATTTAAATAATTATAATTATAAATCCTTTACCAGTGCTAAGGTTTTATGGATTATAAAGATTGATATATATCGACGCTAAAATGTTATCTTTGGTAATGATGTCTTTTATCAACACTTTTTTAGCACTGATAAACCTCGAGATTTTTCAGCACTAAAAAGCACCGGTAAATATCCATTTTGTCAATGCTTATCAATTTAGTAGTGATAAAAGTAATCTTTATCAGTGATTTTTTGAAATCAGTGTTAAAAGTTTCCCTCGTATGTTTAAATGAACCCTAATCGCAACTCAGTCACTCGTGTTTCTCAAGCACATGCAAAACTCACCTACTGTCGGAATGAATCCTCTACATTCCCTCAAATGAATCAAGGATAAAATATAATGTAATCTATTTTCTACAAATTTCATTTATCAATATTTAAGTTTTTGAGAATCATGGTTTGTGTTTTTGCGATGTTCCTAACCATGAGAATCACTACATATCATCTCCTCACCACTAAAATACAATGAGAGGTTCTATTTCATATTTTTCCTCCATAGACAATGGTTTCAATGAAATAAGAAGGTTGTTTTCATTTGGAAAGGTTAGTTAAAATATTTGTATGGTTCGGTATGGAAAATGAAATAGATTTTTTACCACAGGCTACTACTTTGGGCTAAAAACATAATACAGGAGTTTCTGAATTCTAGGAGCAAACCATCAACTAGAAAAATCGTAAAAAGATCCCATTCTTCATGGTCTGTTTGTAGCATCTCATGTGGTTTCTTCTCACTCTCATCTAACCAAACTAAATCTATAAACATTTTTATCAATTATTCATTTCATTATCCCATTCGTTCCTATAATAGAGTCCACAACTTATTGTTCATCATCATTTTATTCACATGTAACTACTCTAACTATTCAAGGGCTCCACATGAATATTAAGATGAAGGCAATTGTGTTTCTATCATGGTCCAACAATCCTAAATCCTTCTTCTAGTAATTTAAATCTCTAAATGAAGTCATCAATTGATCAAAATCATCAACACAAGAGTAAAAAAATTAAAGAATCAACTGGATCAATTCTATTGGTTGTAGTGGATAAGGACATTCAAGAAGAATTGTAGAATGTTTAGTGAAATTAATAAGAAGATTACCCCCTATAGACGGAGCACCATAAGTACAAGGAAAAAACCATTGAAATATTTGAGTTATATGTGAGAGAAAATAGATGTCCCCCGCCACCAATAACCTTTAACCATATTTATTATTCTCAGCTACTTCCAACATCCCCAACAACTACATATAGAAAATTGAAATTATACCCCTAGCCATTAATAACCTTCCCCTCACTTATAAAACCATCCCCGTACATTCATATCATCATTCCTATATGGAAAACCTCTCTCAGTCATGAAATCATTGAATTTATCATTACACTCTCTAGATTCCTAATTCAATCCATAGAGATTCCACTTCATTCTTTACATCAATTCCATGACCTCATTGTCCTCAAAACTAGTTGGTTACTTCATGTAAGCTTTGGGAATAGCGAAAGCTTGTGCATGGAATGATCAAATATACTTTTTAGTCATACTTTATGAATAATCATATTTTCATATTATTAAAAATTCATTTACATTGAAAATTGTATATTACTTTACTAAAGAAAAATCTCAGAACCATAATTAGGGGATCATAAAATGTGTTTTATAAATAATTTATATGTGCATATAGAATTACCTCAGCATGTAATTACACTTTTTACTGATATGGTTAAATATATTCCATCATACTATTTTTGTGATGTTGGATCCAACTGTATAATCCCCCTAGAGATCCACATAGGAACCACAATCTCTAAACATCATGGAAACCACAATCTCTCTCTCTATCCATCACATACCTATAACTACACAATGCCACCCCAACGATATAAACTCATTCCAACTTAATATGATACCACTATGAACTGAATTTCCGTCCACTATTATGAAGGAAACATACAACACATATTAGTCGTAAGCAACATAAATAATGTTTCATAAAAAAAGAATTACCAATTTGACAAATAATGTTGTGTAAATAAGGATTAATTTTGTTAAGATAGATATACAATACAATATACTAAAAAAAGTTCACAATTTCAAACATCTTGCATGAAAATTGTTATTATCTTGAACAGAGATATAATACATGAATACTATAGTACAACAAACCTTTTCTACTGTTATTTAATCCATCCTAAAATACTTGATTACCTTTCATATCTTGATGATGGATTGGACTCCATCTTTAAAACTAGTCTTCCTCCTATCATTTTGGTTCAAAATATCCTAATGTCATACCTCCCACTCATATTATAATCATTAATCTACGTCAAAGCTGCTGCCATGGTTTTGAATATTGTATCTCCCAACTCATTCTTAAACAATTTCATCTATTCATCCTCCTCATTTACTACAACCTAAGAACACAACAAATGACACTTAAAAATTAATCAAAACATAATGAATGAATTTTCCTGGTTTATTGATAGTAATTTTCGTATATAACTCACTCAATTACTTTTGACAACACTTCATCAAAAATTACTTTTATTTCATGTGTGATCACATTGGATCATATTATAACCCCATAGTTAATCATAATTTAATGATAATACTACTATGATAAGTAACCTCCTAAAAATACTCATGTTTCAATTTTTTCTTTTGAAAAAAATACATACCAAACACACCTTTTTATTCTCTTCCCATTCAACTATGATAAATTTAAAAGGGTGCCAATGTGACTCTCAAATATATTCCTCCCACAATGAATAGAGATCTACATATATGTTTTAGGATTAATCATCAGGATAATTTCTCTTGGAATATTAGAGAAATGGATGGTAGTGAAGCTCTTGCATACTACTCACACCAATACCACCACAAGATTGTATCTCCCCTAAGCCCTTCTAATAAAAAGAAACATTTCAAAGGATGTGAGAAATAATAATTGTGTGTGAGTGGAAGTAAATGACTATGAGTGAAATTCATATTGATTTGAATGTTAATTAAGTCATCTTAAAATTGTAATATGTATGAATCCATTATTAAATTTTAATTTAGGATATTTTTTAACCTCCGGGGAAACTCAAATTTCATCTCCTAAAGAGTTATTGTTGTATTTTTTTTTTGTTTTAGACTTATCCCCCACCTCTTCTATTTTTTTAACTACTCTATGAAGTATCAATCCAAAATGATTATCAGTACCCAGAATGGGATGAGTTTTTGTTGGAGTATTTCAAGAAATATAGTTGGATGTCCAAAAAATATGTGAGACAGATATCCAAATACAAAATGTAATAATACATGTTTGAGAGGTATTTTATCAAGAAACATTCGAACAACAATGACGGTATAGAGTCTAGTTTGAAAGAGGGAGTCTAATGCATCATCAATGGATGGAATGGAATCAAGTATCTAAGGATGAATTAGTAAAGTTAGTGAAGGTTAGTTGTAATGGAGTATTTAAGTATTATATCTCTATTCAAGATATTAAAATTTTTCATGCATGATGCATGAAAATGTGGATTTCTATGCATGTAGTGTATTGTATAGTTGTTATTCATTAGAAATTAAATGTTTGACTACTCATGAAGACAATGTCTTCTACACTTGATGATGTTACCAATCCCAATGAAGAGCATACTGTTGATGATGAATCTATGGAATTATTGGGGGATCAATAACATCTTGATAAAAAAAATGATGCAACGTCATAGTGGTGAATAAAATTATCATGGTGAGAAGTCAGGGTATAAAATTTTAGGATGGTTGGAATCAACATGGCCAACCAATTGACCCCAACAAGTAAATTTTCATTAGTTATCTTGGGGTCATAATAAGGATGAATATGCCGATTGATATTGATTAATGGTTCCATGTATAACCTATAGTGAAGAAAATAATTTGGAAGGATGTAAAGGTAATGTTACAATATAATTTTTCTTTTTTAATGAAACATTATATACTAAAACATTGATATAATTTTCATTATTCCTTATAGAGATCATTTATTTTAGAAGATTCCTATAATAAATTTGTCTTTATGTATGTTGTAAAATTCCAAAGAGGCTTGTGAAGTCTTCTTATGATGTTATGTCTTAGAGATGTTGAGGGGAGAATAATGCCTCGCCCACCTGTTAGTTATGAACAAATTATAAACTAGGAACTATGGACTTCTTTCATATATCGTCACATTGAGAAATCAATTCAGGTGCATTGGAGTCAATAATATATTATTTGACATTATTTATTTTATACATCATGGTCAAAATTGTTAATTTATGAAATTGAAAAAGGGTGATGAAACTAAAGAACGAACATAAACACAAATGTACCCCTATCACAGTGTAAGGATATGGTATGCTTCCTTAGATAAGAAATTGGTATGTATTATAAATCAACAATAAATGTTTAGTTATGTGATGTGAAACAACATCTTTTTCTTTATTTATATCCAGATTGATGAATCAAAATATGAATCCACTTCTATCCCATGTCACGTTCTATGGAAGGAGGCATGAGTAAATAAGGGGGGTGAATTAGTTTCTAAAAACACAAAAAACAATATGGGAAACTTGTGTAAGTATGAAATAATTGAAATTTGTTATTATTTATATCAATGTTACGTAAAAATATATTTGTTCATTTTTTTATATGGTTTAGACATTAGAATCGAGAATGAATGCACCAAAAAAAGCTACTTTCAGTAGCATTGCTATGGATGTAAAAATATGGTCATGTTAGAGAATTATATTTTGGAGTATCTTCAAGAATATATTTTGAGAAGATAAAACCATATGATGATACATATAATATGTTGATATGATGGCAGACACAAATATAATCACTATAAGATTTTATTTTGTGGTCTGGTTTGGCAGACAAATGTATAAGAAAGGGTCAAAGTGAAACGGTGGTGGATCATTGATTTACACATGAACCAAATGATCACACTAGATTTTAGGCTATTCATTCACCCCAACTGAATACCTTACCCAGGGTAATCAAATGTTACATTACACATTATCCTAAATTTGAATCAAACAACTTCCGATTACATTATATTATTAAAATTCTCCAGGGTATAGTTTTATGTGATTTTTATTTGTCAAAACCTATACACGACTATGTTAAAATGGGTAATGTATATAATATCTTGGGATACCCACTACAAGATCAAGACCCCCCAAAATATCACATGATATTAGGGATTGAGGTACCTCATGAGACGACTACTAAGTTTTATTTTCCACTTGATGCTCTAGATATTACAATGGCCATTGGTGTTATTGGAGCTTCTATAGAATGGACATCATATCTTATAAAGATGCATGATGTATGTATTTAACAAAAAATTTCATTTGAACAACCTATAATAGTTGATGATAAAATTTCTAAAATGAGGTATGATATTACATATGGAAAATCATAGGAGAAATAGAAGATCGAATCAATAAAATCTATTGAAACAACCAAGAAAACAAAATGACCTTTTAAGAGCACCTTCTCCCCACAAGTTCCAGAGAATCATTTATTATTATTACAAATTCTTTCAGATTCAATATTAGAAGACAAAAATATGTATTAAATTGAATATCTATAAGAAATATATGGATATTCCTTGCCATACATAATTGGTGTTGAGACTCTAAATGAGATTCTCAAGCATGAATGGTTGGGCATCTCACTTGTGAATACATAAATAAGGTAAATTTTTATAATACATTTGTCCAAATAGTGAGATAATATTTTTATTAAAGTTAATAAATATTCACATTTTTTATAGGAATTTATATCACAACTATACATGTAACACTCCAAGATTTTTTGAAGTATTTTTTCAAAATAATTTAATCTTTTTGAAATTTTTCATTTCACACAACACTAAAAATAGTTTATTTCATATTAAAGCACTATGTTTAGCTTAAGTTATATGAAACACCAAGTTAATCATGAACTAAAAGGAACATAAATTTTATCTTTCTCTACACTAAACACTTAGGCTAGCTTACATTAAATGCAAGACTGTCTTTCCTTGATGGTTTGTGTAACACCCAAGACCGAGTTTTTCTGAACAATAATACATTATTAAAATGTTATTATTTAATATAATAAGCTATAACCTAACCATTAAATTAGTAGTAATTAATATTATTAATTAATTTATGAATATATATTTTTTATGAAATGGTAATATGAATTCATAGGCTACCAATTAATTAGAAATGAATTTGAAAACTAATTGAATATAAAAGGAATTATTATTATTTTTGTGTTCACAATGATTTTTTGCCGAATTTTTTTTAATTAAATACATTAATGATTCATATTAATGTAATATATATATATGTATATATTATAAAATAAAATGATTTTTTTATTCATTCAATATAGTTGATAGGCATAATATTAGAGCAAACCCAATTTTATGCTTAAAAATCTATATTTTTATGAATGTGGTTTTACCACATTTTAATGGTGAACCCATATTAAATCCAAATTTTGGAACTTTTATAGACGTAATATGTTAAAATTATCTTCATATTTTAAATTGAAGCAAAAAAATAGGTTAGGATAAATTTTTGGTATTTTTCTATAAGGTTTCATTTTTTAATGAATAGTTAGAAAGACATATATTTAATTCAAAATTGTTTATTCATCTAATTTATTTATAAGGATATATTTAATTTTAAATTTGTTTGAAATTTTAATTAGATAATATTTCTATAAATTAATCCAATCTAGGCCATTTTAATCAATTTAAAAATAAAATTAGATAAAAAACATAGTAAACTTTTGATGACTTTTACTTTAAAAACCCGCAATGTCGTCCCGTTAGTAGGGTTATATTTAAATAAATTTCTTCCAAATATATTATTAAAATTTGGAAAAATGGATTCCATGTTTGGAATAATAATAATTTATAATTTATAATAAGTAAATCTTTGTTTTTTGACCAAAAATATTAGTTAAAGTTGATAAAATTAATTACAGCAATTAGGAGAAAATTTAGGTTAACAATGTACTAAACATTAAATTGAAGAGCCAAAACGATCTAAAAACTTGTCCAACACCACTATTATAGATATTATTTGGAAATTAACCTTATATTATTGAGTTTTTATTATTTTTAAGGACTTATTTTAGGTAAAAACTTGGGTACACCTGAATTGTTTTAAAAAATGCCAGGGTTGTCCTTTTCCCTTCCCCATAAAAGGCCGCCACCTCTCCCTCTTATTCACACCTATCAAACCACTTAAGTTCAGAAAATATATACCCAAAACACTTACCTAAATCCCTCCATTACTAATATCATCTTCCCCTTTGGCATAAATCAATCCAATAAATCCTTTTGGCACAAACCGAAAGGATTTATCTGATTAAGAGGTGACATCTTCTCTGAAGCTCATTTTTGTTATTTTCATTCTCCTCCACCTACACTATATTTATTCCATGATTGTATAATAACATAAGTATCTTCAATATACTAGGTTGTTTTTTTCTATGTTTTCAATCTAATCTTACACACACATCCATCTAATGTGTAACGAACATACTTTTTATGTGTATGGTAGACTACCGCCTTATAAAATGATGATTCTTAATTTTCCAATAACACCTATCATAGTGGAAATTATTATGGGAAATATATTTATATATGTTATATATTATATTTTTCATGTATTTAATATTATTTAATCTTTTTAAAATAAATATATTTATACTTTATATTTTTGTTAATACGGTAATTTTGTTTGAAAAAGTATAGACTACTGCCCCTCAAAGCGATGTGATTCTTTCATACCCTACATGGAATATATTAAGGATGGTTCTAGAGAATTTATATGATATATGTTATATAATGAATATAATTTAATAATTATATATATACATATATATAAATTAATTTCTTTTACTTTCTTTCTTTTGACATGACAATTAAAGGGAAATAGCATTCACTCATATGTACAACCTACCTTATCCTTAAACATTGTATTATATTAAATATATCTATATTATATAGATTATTATAATACACATATATTGAATAAAAAAATTATATCATTTTTTAAATTCTAGGAATCATGATATAAGTATAATGACCAAAGATATAACAAATTAAGACACATGTAAAGAACAAAGTGGATATTAACCAAAGTGAAACCTTAACATAGAACTACTCACAAGTGGGTACTATAAAGGCATAATAAAACCATAAAAGGTATTAGATATTATAATATGTTTCAATTATATATTTATAATAAACTTATATTTATTATATTGATTATTGTATGAGTATGATGAGAGTCAAGACACAAGGTAAGGGGATTTAATATCACTTTTTATTTTCGTGATATACATGCTATATTAACCACCCATTCCTTTTGTGTGGGATGTATACATACCATGGTTGTATTCAATTATTATTATACATAATTTATTGTTATTTACATATCCATTATGTGATCTTTATTTCATTGATTTGATGTTTCAAAACCTACGAAATTGGTTTGATAGTTTTTTCTCAATTTTCTCTCTTTGAGATGCATATTTTATTATGCACCTACATTATTTTTTGAGGTGTATATACTTAAATTCGAAATATTATATCTTGAATATAATTCCATTAATGATATTTTAATCTTAATTTAGTTTCATTTTCTTATATGGGGACTATGATCCCCATGTTACCAAGTGGTAAGAGTTTATTCAAACAACCTCACCGTATATCATGATTTTTTATGATTATGCTTCCTTTGTTGAAATATTATAATCCATATCTCTAAAAAATCCATGAATTTATTCTTATCTCGTAATTCATGATATATTAATGTATTGGTACCATTTTTCTACTCTTTGGCACATAATATAGTTAAGGAAGTGTTTTTTAGAAAACCCTAGATTACCCTCTCTTCGGTCAGAAATATATATTCCCTCAAAACCATGTCTTCTACAAACTATTTAAAAGAATAAAATACTCTTATCTTATAATATATAAAAGAAATTTTTTTCATTTTTGGTATTTTATCAATGGTTTTAATGTAATCTTCTTGTCTCTTTCCGAATAAGGAATTTTTTGAACCTTTAATCAAGCAAAAGAATTTTTTTTCTTACCTTTTACATCAAGTGAGGATTTATAGTCATTATTTATATGAATATTCCTTTTCATTTTTGAAAGGATAATTTATAAAAAAATATTTTTAAAAATAAATTTTAAATAAATGGTATTTAAATTTTATTATGATTTCGGTACATGTTTTCAAATTATTTTTATGGAAAGTGTTTTTCAAATGGGTTTTAAGATTCTTTTATAATTTTTTTAAGAAAAATAGTTTTAAAAATTATTTTAAAGCTTCATTTTATATGTTTTAAAGGAAAATTATTTTCAAAATGTTTTAAATCTTCTTTTATAATTTTTCATGGAAATATGTTTATAAAATTTTATCAATCTTCTTTTATAAGTTTTAAAGGAAAACTATTTTCAAAATGATTTGAAGCCTCATTTATAAGTTTGAAAAGTATTTTCAACGAAATGGTTATAAAAACATTTTGAAGGAGATTTTATAATTTTTCATGGAAAATGGTTTTAAAATCATTTTCAAGATTCTTATATAATTTTTCAATGAAATTTCTTTTCTAAACATTCTCAAGATCTCTTTATATATATTCAAAGAAAAAGGTTTCCAAAAGATTTTGAAATATTAATTTATAAAATTTAAAGTTTATTTTCATGAAAAGGGTTTTAAAAAGTTTTTTATGTTTTATAGAGAATTTTTTAAATAATAAAGGATATTTTTCACACCAAATGTTTTAAAATTTTCTTTTCAGGTTATTTTCCATCTAAGATTACATCTATTGATGTATGTCATTAAATTTCTAAGAAATTTTCCAAAGGATCCATTCATATTCATTCTTGAGTGGTTTATGTTTTGATGTAATGACGATTAGGACACCTATTTCTCTACCATGGGTTATATTCTATTGAAAACTTATTATTTTCAAAGGTTAGGAATAATATTGAATAATTATGAAACCAATCATTTTCCATAGGTTATGATATGATTACATGTTTATGATACCCATTTCATTTAATGGGTTATGATATAATTTTTAATGATCTTGGGGACCATGTATGTATGATTTCATTATGAGATGGGAGGGACCTATATCTCCCTCTAGTTAATTGGGTAATGATTTATATCTAATGACATAGACTAAGATAGTCTTGGGAGTGAATCTTGACTACAATCATGGTCATAGGAGTGAACAATTACTAACCAGATGGTATGAGGAGTGAACTCGTGATACTAAGATGATCATGGGAGTGATCCATGACTACTATGATGGTATAGGGAGGGAACCCATACTATTAATATGGTCTTGGATGATATTTCATGGGTACAATTGAAATCATATAATATGCTTATATGTTTTTCACAATTCCATGTTTTATAATTATGTTATGATTTTATGGATTATGTTATTTATTTCCTTATGATTCATGTCTTATGATCTATCAATATTTATTCCATGATTCATGTTTTTTATCTTTGACATGTATGGTATGATCTTATATTATTATGATCACATTCTCATACCCTTATGCTCATGTTTATTCTTACATGTCTCCCTTATTTACCCTTATTGAGCATTTCATTTTACCAATTTTTATGTTTTCATCCACTAGGTTATTAAGATATGTATTATGTTTAGAGTTTATAAGAAGGGTTATTATAAATAATATCCTAGTAGGAGATAAAGTACCTCAATTATGAAACAGTGTTCATGTTTCCATGTTTCCAAAGGCACAAGACTAGTATGGTCATCCGATGTCTATTTTGTATAATGTTTTATGTATTATGTAAAAGTCTAGCAATGTCTATGATTGAAAACTGAGGATAATTTTAATATAAAGGGAATAATTTGAAATGAATGATTTGGATTCATTAATCCATATATAATTTCAATAGTAGAACTTACATTGGATAAGAAAACAATTATGAAGAAAAAAAGATGAGTTACTTGAAGTGTTTAATAAAAAATCATTAGACAACAAACTCTTTTTGATTCCTACAATGAAAAGGTAGAACTCAACAATATTATCACATAAAATATATTTTAAGTTTTTTCTTTCCTTAATAGTTTTTGTTTTTTAGTGTGTGATGGATGATGATTCCAGTAAATATAGACACCTTAAATATTTATTTTTGGGATCCAACACATTGATATGAAACAAACTGACCACACATGATGTTTTTTGTAAATATGAAATACACTAAAATCCATATTTTATAGATAATATCCAAATTATATGTTAAGTCTTTGTTTTAACAAGAATTTTTTTATGATAGGAAAATCACTAAATATAGGCAAGATCATGGAATAAAGTCATTTTCTAAAGTGAAAAATATTGTGAAGTACAAAAAATGGAAAAAATTTAATGCATATATAAAAAATATTTATCTATAAAAATAGTTAGAAATGGTTTAATTACTTTTATCAATGTTTCTACATTATCTAAAACAATATAATGACATAAATTATGGATATTATTTTTTGTAAATTTATGAGAGAAGTCATAAATAATGAAAATAATAGCATCCCCCAACAGGTGATTTCCGAAGGTAATGAAAATTTTATAAAATATATTTCATAATCATTTTTTTGTATCTATTTTCTTAGTACTATCAAGATTTTCGACAACATAGATACTCAAAAGAGAAAATAAATTTGTTTATAGACGAGTAGGAAACATATTTTTATCAAAATATATGCCAACAACAAATTATGGTGGTTTCCTAATATGTTTTATATCTAGAATATGTTATGACCATTGAGATATATTTAGGGTGGGAATAATTACTGTCAGAATTCTTATATATTATTTTTTATATCCATCTCAAGGAGGATTATAATAGAGGGTACTAATTGTTTTAGAATCATTGACCTGAAAACATTTAAATTGTTAGGAAATCATGGAGGTGGAGGTGGAGGTGTAGGTGAAGGCATAGGAGGAGGTATAGGCAGAGGTGGAGGTGGAGGTCGAGGCTGAGGTAGAGGTAGAGGTGGAGTTGGAGGTGGATCCATAGGCTGAGGATGAAGCAGAGGGAAAGGAAGAGATAGAGTAGAATCTGGAGACCAAAATGTATAAGGAAATAGAGGCAAAGACTAGGGTGGGGACTGAGGTCGAGGAGGAGATGAAGCGCTGGCTTGCAAACAATAAAAATATTGGGAAATGAAGCATAATGAGGATCATATTATGACTGTGTTTGAAGAAAGTTGTTGAAAAGTACACACAACACTTGTCACATAAAATAAGATCCATTGTGCAAGAGTTTCAGGTGGCTTATCGAAATAATTTTTTAACCACATGTTTATGTGCTTTTATGTAGGGTAGTAATACACCTATAAGATCATTCTTTGTTGGAAGATTCAATTTTTCCACTAGAGTTATTGAAGAAACATTTGTACAACTCCCAATCATCAAAGATGTATATAATCCAACATATATTTTGGAATACAAATGTGTGTAATCAACTTACTGAGTCATAAGGTGTATAAAATAACTATTATAGGAACATCATCATTTATATATCTTGGTAATTGAGGTGGGCTGGTGTCAAATATTCCATTATCAGTTTAAAATTGATATTTTAATAAAAACATTCACTCACATAAAACTAATAAAATGCACTAATATTGACCTTATAATTTATTAAAATGATTCATAATTCTTATTTGATGTTTATGAATCATTTTCATGTAAATCTCACAAATTATATGACATATATGACTCAAAGTTCATATTTCCATTTTAAAATTACATTTCAGTAAAAAACATAAGTAGCATACTCAAAACATAGGAAACACATTCTTATGGTTTTGATAATATAGGAAAATGATCCATAAGTCATTTGGGATGTGTAGGAATCCTCTACACCTCAATATGACACACAGTGTGACTAGTATGATTCCATGTGTGTCTTTTTATTAAAAATTTACATTAATTTTAGAGAAAAAATAAACGACATACCCAAAATATATAAAACACATTTATATTTTTTTGGTAATTTAGGAAAATGATTCATAAGTTATTTTTAATGTATAATAATCATATGAACCTCCATATGATTCACAGTGTGACCGTTATGACTCAAAGTGTTCATTATCAGTGTAAAATTAAAATTTCAATACAATAAAGTATCACTCACTAAAAACGAACAAAACAGACTTATATTTTCTTGATAATTTCAAAAAACGATTCATAATTTATTTTTGGTTTGTATGAATCCGTCTCAAGTCAAACCCATACATGATTCCACCAATATGACTCAAAGTGCATGTTTCTAGTTTAAAATTACAATTTAGTAAAAATCATAAGTGGCATACTCAAAACTGAGGAAATGCATTCTGATTATTTTTATACATTATTAAAAAGATCCATGTGTCATTTTTGACATGTAAGAATCATCCTAACCTCGATTTGATGTACGGTGGGACCGGTATGGCTCCAAGTGTGTCTTTTTATTCAAAACTGACATTAATTTTAGTGAGAAAAAAAACTCACATACTCAAAACTAATAAAAACCATTCGTATTGATTTTTTCATCAAGAAAATGATTCATAAGTCATTTTTGATATGTAGGAATTAGAAACACCTTAATCTGACGTATAGTGTGACAAATATTACTCAAAGCATCCATTATCAGTTTAAAATAGACGTTTTGGTACAAATAAGTGTCACACTCTAAAAACTGAGAAAATATGATCATATTGTCTTGATAATTTAGGATATTTATTATTCAATTATTTTTTATTTTTATGAATCCTTATCATGTCAAACACACATATGATTCCACCTATATGACTTAAAGTGCATGTTTCCAGTTTAAAATGACATTTTAGTAAAAAAACAAGTGGTATACTCCAAACAAAAGAAAAGAATTATAATTGTTTTAATACATTAGTAAAATGATCCAAACGTCATTTAGTATGTGTAATAATCATATGCATGTCAATCTGACACAGGATGTGACCAATATGACTTAAATTTCATCTTTTTATTCAAAATTGACATTAATTTTAGTGAAAAAATAGTTGACATAGTCAAAACTGAACAAACAGATGTTGATTAATTTGGTTCTTCAGGAAAATGATAAATAAGTCATTTCCAATGACTAGGAATTATCCGCACCTCATTCTGATGAATGGTGTGACTGGTATGAATCAAAGTGTCCAATATCTGTTTAAAGCTGACATTTTAATACAAAAAGCATCACTCAATCACTAAAAACCATGAAAAGAACTCATATTATCTTGAAAATATTGGACAATGATTCATAATTCATTATTTCCATGTATGAATTAGTCTCATGTCAAACCCACACAGGATGCCACCTGTATGACTCAAAGTTCATGTTTCCAGTTTAAAATGTTATATTTTTTAAAAACACAATTTGAATACTCAATACCAAGGAATAAAATTATGATTATTTTGATATTTTAGTAAAAATATCTATAAGTCATTTGAACATGAAGAAATTATCTGCACCTCAATATAATGTATGGTGTGACTTGTAGGACTCCAAGTGCATCTTTTTATTCAAAATTGATATTAATTTTATTGAAAAAAACAACTGGAATACTCAAAACTAAGAAAACATATTCTAATTATTTTGGTACTTTAGTAAAATGATCCATATGTCATTAGTGACATGTATGAATTAGCCTCACCTTAATACGATTCGCGGTGTGACTGATATGACTCCAGGTGTGTCATTTTATTCAAATCTAACATCAATTTTAATCAAAAAAACAACTGACATGTTTAATACCAAGAAAATTCATTCAAATTGTTTTGGTACTTTTGAAAAATGAACCATATATCAATTTTGATGTGTACGAATTAGTCGCACCTAAATTCGACTCACAGTGGCACTGGTATGAATCCAAGAGAGCCTGTTCATTCAAAATTGACATTAATTTTAGTAAAAGAAAACTGACATGTTCTATAATAGTGTTTTTTTCCGGTAATTTAATTTCAAATTTTATTTTATTTAAATTCAGCATTTTGATCTGATTTTGGTAATTTTGGTTTCCTTTTTTGGTGATGTAGTGTGTTGTTTCAGCACACTACATTCCTTGATTCTAATGTTTTAATGTAATGTTGAATCAGACTATAGTATTCCCCTATATCCGTTCTACTAAATGCACTGATAAAGGAACCCTTTATCAACACTTCTAAAAGTGACGATAAAGGTCCATTTATTGGTGGATGAAAAACATTGATAATGATACCATTTATGAGTACTTATAGAAGCAATGATAAAGGGATCCTTTATCGGTGCTTTTTAAAATGTTGATAAAGTAATCTATATATGTTCTTCAAAAAGCACTGAAAAAGTGTATATTTATTAGTTTTACATAAAAGCACTGGTAAACGGTGTCTTTTAGTAGTACTTTTATTTATGTTGATAATGATACTCTTTATTAGTGATATTCTTATGCTAATAAAATACTTGGCCTTTTAACTATGCTGATGTAGTCAGTACTTTTCTAGTGCTAATGAAAGATTATTCATGCGCTGTTAATGGCCTCTTTTTTAGTAGTGTATTATTATGTGTAATTTGTTTTCAAAGAACTATAATCAATGAAAAGTCTCATGGAACCATCTTCATTTTAACAAATAAAATAGGACAACCCTGTGGGGAAGTTCTAGGATGAATGAAAAAATTTTCAAGCAACTCTTGTAACTAATTTTTTCAATTTTAATAGTCCCACTTCAACCATATGATAAGAGGATTTTGAGAATGGATTTGAATTAGGAACTAACTCAATAGTACATTCAACATCCCAATCATGTATAAAACAAATAAACTGATAAGTAAAAACATTCAGGTATTCATTTACCATTGGTACATCATTAATCTAAATTGTTATTTTTATTAAACAATATGTGAAAGATAAAATTCATTTCTATCTTTTAACAGTTTCTTAGCTTATTAATATTTTATCACTGGTATGGGTTCATTCTTGAATACAAACTGAAACTCTTTTTGAAAAATAACTTCTTTATCACTATAATTAATCATATCATGATAAACAGGAATTCATTCCATACCCATGATAACATTGAACTCTACTTAGTGAAAACAATAAGGTTTATAGGTTATTTATTTCCACAAAAAACAACATTATGATTCTTATAATTCTAGGTTGCCTTAATATTTCTCCCATTTTTTTACCATAAGTTCTAATTTCATTTCATGAGGTGAAATTTCCAATTTTCCCCTAATGTTTTCAAAAATAAATTAATGTGAATTCCCCATATCAAACAAGACCTTAGAAAAATATGAGTGAACAAAAAATTTACAAAATACAACATCATTATATGGCCCTACATCTACTGAAGTATTTCTAAAGGATTTTACTACAATTTTCTACTTAAATTTTGTTTTCTCATCACCATTCAGATCCTTCATTAGGAAGGTATGTACATAATGAACCATCTCACCACATTTAAAATGCTTTATATGTTTCCTAATATAATTAAACATACCATCTCCAAGATATTTTTCATTGCTATATTGGGAACTATGTCTAAACTTACCACATCACAAAAAATTCCCATATTTTTTAAGGCATTCCCTATGCTTCTTTTTTCCATACTTTCCAAAAATTGGAAACTAGATTTTCTTACCTTCATATTTATTTGGATGATTCTTACCGATTTCATTCCATTTTTGCCTTTTCTTCTACATGATGTCAATGTACAAATAATCCTCATAAAACTCAATTTCTACCATTTCATATGATTGAAAATTATTCTCATAACTTCTCAATTCATGATAATCCAATTCCCTTAAATATATTTACATCAATCATGAGTAAAAGAAATTTATTTTACTATCATAATAATGAGTATGATTTGAACATACCATTCCAAATGAGGAAATATTTCTTCATAAAAAACTAAAAAATCTCCATCCTTTTGTTTCAATTCAATGAATTTCTTTTCCATCCTTATTAAAATCTCCTTAGGAAAATATTTTTCAAGGGAAATATTCTTAAATTCATCCCATTCTAAGGAATCAAACCCTTCTCATCCCTTGATACTCCTTATAATTGACCACCAATAATCGACATCACCTTCAAAACGATAAATAAAAGTATTAACCTTTTGATTACTTAAACACCCCAGGACATCAAATATATATTTATGGGATTCAATATACCTTTCACCCACCACTCTGTTAGAAGATCCACTAAAATAAGAAGGTTGTGGCCACATAAAATGATCCACTATCATCATGTTCCTTTTTGGTCGCATTGGAAATTCTCTTGAATGGATTCCACTACGATTTATGGCCTACTTTAACTGATCCACTACTATCACAAACTGATTGGTTCTAATTCCCACCATTCCAGTCTGTGGATTCAGAAGGATGTCATCCTCTCGGTGCATTCCTACTTATACTTCCTTATTTATTCTACTGAAATAATTATGAATATGAAATAATAACTTTTAATTTTCAATAAAATAGATATAATACAACTCTACAAAATAGAAAATGATCAAAAGATTATAGAAAAAATAGAATAAGCCTCCAATGAGGATTAAAGTAATTTTAAAAAAAAGTGTATCACCTCTAATCAAGTTGAATATATCTATAAGGGGGGATCTGATATGAGTAAAAAATAAATGGGGTAAGTCAGGATCACCCTGGGATGCTATGAAATCATCAAATTTTTTACCTTCTCTTCATTTGTGAATAAATCTCACCCCATTTGAGATATGACTAAAGAATTTTCATATGAGATACTCAATAGATGATAGAGTGAGTGAATTTACTTAAAGGGAGTTGTAGATCACCAAAGAGTTTGTTTCAATGAAATTATTTGAGATTTTATGAAAGAGGTAGGTCTCAAGACCATTAATAAGCATGTAAGATTCAAAAATTATCGAAGAACCATTTCCATGTAATATTCTCAAGGCTAGGATAACTAAACAATGCTTGTCTTGAATGACATCAGATCCCTGCATAAGGACAAGATTTCATGATCCATCTATGTTGATTTTGAGACCATGCGCTGGAGGGGACCAGTGGATCCAACTGCCCAGCAAGGATGAAATAGGGGTAAGAATTCTACTAGCTTCCATGACTCACCTCAAAAAAATACTGGAGTCTCATTGCCTCACAATGAGACCCAACTCCACTATAATACCCCGAGACCTGATCTTAGATGAAACAACATGGTAATCTTTAAATGATATATCATTTCAAATAAAACAATAGGTAAAAATAATTTATGGTATTTTATTAACATCATCCTAACCCCTGGTGTTATCTAAATCGTGTTATGATACCAACTATAAGAATCAATCCTAAAACATTACATAATCTAGTTAATTCAAATATAAATCATTTTCCATCATTCCCAAAGATATTACCAATTTAGTGTTTAAAATAATTAGTTAATAATTCATACATGAAGATACAAAATCACACAAATAGGATACTACTTAAAACAGTATCCATTTCATCCAAAATAAAAAATATTTTAATAAAACATGAAGTATTTTCATGAAATATCTTCAAAATGTTAATATTGGATTCTTATTTTCTATTACCCATACATAAACCCAATAAAAGACATTTAAAAAATGGGACGAGATAAAAAAATCTTAGTAAGGGCGATAAAAATAAGGAATGAAACTGTTGGACTAGGAATACTTATAAATATATGAAATCATTTTCACAAATATATACTTATCACCCTTATATTCTTACTTGGTGAGAACATGAGATTTCCATAAAACAAAGAAAAATTAAAGAAATAATTTAGGTGACTTCGATAATTATTTCAATACCATAATTACTTATGATTGTAACCCTCATGGCTACCATATGATTTGTAACCCTTAAAAATACCTTATAATGAAACCCTCGCAACTACCTTATAATGAAACTATTGTATATTTACTTGGAATAACAATTGCAGTCAACTTCCATCATACCCAATGCATTTGAAGGCTATAATAGACCCACCCATCATCATAACAAATTCCCAAGAACAAGAACATAACCATAAAATATGAATACTTTCATCATAAAAACAGTCCTTTTTAATTTTTTAAAAATAGAATTTTAAAAGGGGACAACATTGAATGTTATAAATTAAAATGAAAACACATCATACATGATAACGGTAAATCACAAAATCACACACGATGTTTTCATTTCTTTCAGAATAATAGGATAAGAGGAGACAATTAATGATGGAAATTCCATTAACAAAATAAAATTGAATTATTATTAAGAAACTGGATTTATCATGTCACTTGGATGTGGGGATTTTAGGATATAATTATAAAAGAAAATAAATAAAATAAAATAAAATAAAATGAAGGAGGGTTTTACCTCTTGAATTCTTCTCTTTGAGAACCTCCTTAGGCCACTTCATTTTAGTCTTTTGGTGATATCAAAAGGTATTTAATGTGTGGAAGAGTCTTATAAAGTTAATAGGGTGTAAATTACACAATATATATGTCTTTGCAGGTGTGAGGGGAAGAGGTAGTGAGGGGAATTATTTATAGTGGAGGACATGGGTGTTTTTTAATTATTTTATTCATTAGTTTATTATTTTTGTTCAAGATTATGAGTAGTTTTGATTCAATTACTAAATACAGTAAATAGAGAAGTATATTTCTATATTATGGTTTTTAAAACATCCATACATAATTAATGACTCAATAATTCATGTATTTACTAAGTACTGTAAATACTATATTTCATTATTCACAAAAAAAATCAGCTGTTTTAGAAAAACCCCAAAAATTAACACTTACCATTTTTTGATGTGAAGAATTAAAAAATTAACTCAATTTTATAAAAATAATTTTCATAATATGATAAATTTAATTTTAATTTAAAATAATCATTTATTTGAAAAAGACAAATTTTAAAATTATAACTAATTTTATGAGAATTTGAAAAATTAATTACGGTATCATTAAATTTTATTATAATCATAAGAAAAAAAATGTAAATTTATAAATATATTTCATGAAGATAAATTTTATTTTACATTAATATATTAATTATAAAATTATAAATAAAAATTTATGTGTCACAAAAAACCAACACTTAATTTATGAATTTCAAAACACTTATTTACTTATTCCAGGATACAAATATATCATATTTTCATTTATAAGAGAAATAAATTTTAATTATGATTTTATAGGTGAGGTTACTATTCTCCTAGTATAGATTTTTTAATTTCTATAAATACCACTTATTTCATTATATATTTATCATGAATATTACGTTTTAATTCAATAATGAGATCAAAATATTTTATAAGTACCCGGGTTGTTACACAAACACTGTAGACTACCCAGTTTCACATAAATATTATAACATATTACATTTTAATTATTTTCCTCTCTCATGTTCTCCTATATCACATTGTTAACCCTCATTAGATACTTAGTGAGTGATACTTATCATTCTATTTCAATTCTTGGATCCCGCTTCATGATTCTAATCAGTTTTTTCAGGGTAATCCATCCATTCTTAGCCATTTATCTTCTCTTCCATTCCCTCTTAACTTTATCCAATGTTTTGATTTCCCTCTAGAACCTTAATCCATTTTATACTGGAATTTAGAGTTTATATTGGTTATAACTAATGAATTTTCGTATTTATATTTTTTAAAGGTTGGTTCCTTTCTTGGATTGGCCTTCACCATCGAAGGCGAATGATTTCTAGTCTATTTTAGGTAGGTGTTTCTATTATATTCATTTATTAAAAAATTCATGAGATGATTTAGCTTTATAAATACATTTTTATTAAATTATGTCCATGTATGATTCCAAAAATGGATTTATAATTTTTTTCTATGTACTTAAATATTAGCATAATGGGTTTTCTCTATAGAATTTATGTTTTTATTTTAAAATTTAATATATATACATTCCATGAATTTGTGAAAATTTCTAAGTGGATTATTTTAATGGTTTGATGTAAATAAAAATTTATTACCCTTGTTTTTATTTATATAAATGAATAAAATCATATCTCATTGTTTAGATTTTGAATTTTAATGTGTCTTGATGTAACAGACCAACTTGGGCTAACCAAACCATACACCTGAGTTCTCCATCACGTGAGGAGGTAAATAAAGAAAAAAAGAACAAGTATTTCATAGATCAAAACAAGACATACAACCTTTGTACTATGAAAAAAATGATACACCCATATCCATACAATCTAATCCAAACTGTTTAATAATAATATTATGAATAAATAAAGATGAATAAATCTCCATGTGACCAATAGTCGCCTCTAAACCATATTTTTATGAAGGAAAAGACCAAATGAGATTCCAAAATATTTCAGGATGCACTTTCCTTTACCAGTATACTACAATAAAACATCTACCACCACCCAAACTCAAAAGTGGGGTGTGAGAAAAAAATATAGTACGATACCAAAATAGTTTCTATACAAGATCTAATATCACAAATGCAATTGTTCTATATTTTAAAAGAAAAATAATTTTATAAATATTTTTCATAAACCTAATTAATTTGGAAATCATTTTCCCTTTTGGTTCTAATAAAAGCTATTAAAATTCTCAAAAGATAAATACGATTAATAGAAGTGATATATAAAATAAATCATATACATACATCAAGAGGTAAGAAAGTAAATTCAAATCTATGAAATAACCTATCATGAGAAGCTATGTTTTATAACCTCAAAAAAACCTGTAAGAAATAACCAAGATAATAACAATCATGCGATAAATATCCATAAATGACAAATCATCAAATATTATTTCCAAGTATTTGGTACAATACGTTCTAGACATTCAAGAACATAAACATATACAGAATTGTATCCAAAAAATATCATGTCCTTCAACAGTTCATCTATATCCAAAAGGCTACCTCCTAGTGGTGTCACACACACTAAGGATACATGTGTCACTATTGGTGTACCAATGGTTCCCAATCTTCCAATTATCAAAAAAAATCAAAACTATTCTCATAATTTTATAAAACATTATCAAATAAATTTTAATCCACTTCAGTGATTAAAAATCCATTTCCAAATAAAGAAAATATTTTTTCAAAGCAAACAACCTTTTGAAAAAAAAATTCATTCCAAGAAAACCATTGAAACCGTATATCAATTCAAATAAATGAAAAAATAAAAGTAATTTACAAGGAACAATAATTAATTCATTTAATTAATCCATTATATTGAAACACCTTACTCAAATAAGTATAAACATATTTTTCTTCGACAATAGTGATTGGAAACCATAAGAACGGGATTTGAAAGACAAGGTACAACAAGAAACTAAAACTAATCGATAAAAACACTACACAATCACCAATTAGTACCAAAAATATCCAATGTAGTTGACAATACAAAGGATGGAATTAATGTAACGATCAAATTTCCATAGGCACACAACATAGATAACACAACGATCAATCATTGAATGAATGATCCAGAGGAAGAGGAAATCCCTCAAAATCACCTAAGAGATCTCGGGGTTTCAAAAAAGGTGGTTACACACTGAATGAACCCCTAATCACCCCTTTTGTACACTAAAAATGTACTAATCCCAAAAAGTATCTGGTGTGTAAATATTTCATGCCATATATTTCTTGATTAAAAAGATTCTTAACAAACTTGTCACCATTTTATTAAAAACCAATTTTTGATTATTAAACGATGTGATCCATTTAAATGGCATGTAAATCCATCACACCTGGTATCATTTCATAGAATATATTGGGCCATGATCACATGTCTTGAAACCCCCAAACATTTCATGTTAATCCCGAGCAGAATGAAAAATAGTAGGTTCAAGTAAAAAACTCAAAAATCCCATTCTGGGATTTCACTAGACTCGGGAAGAATCCCACTAAGTACATCACACATTTATACCCAAACTCCATTAATTAAAACAAGCATACATTGATTAACTTTAGGTTATTTTCCTATTAAAGTCTCTTTGTCCTTAATATTCCTATAAGACCACCTGAACATTGGTGATAAACAATAAATAAATAACAGAGTACCTAAAAAGCATATCAGGGTGTTACAATGTCCCCACCATAAATGATTCTTGAACCCATAAATATCTCATATTCCTAGACTCAAAAAACATGAAGGCTACAATAGATGCATCAACAATTCCCTCTCCCAATTTCCATTTCAATCCTGACTACACTAGCATAGTACCTGGACCATAGGAATTGTTTTACCATGCAGTACATTTTATCATCAATTTATTATATGAACTGGCAGTTTAACCAAGGTGGGGTTGTTGTCAATATCAACACCCTCCCATAAAATCACATGTGAATGATATGGTATATACACATTCTACTGGTAAACATGAAACACTTCATGGGTAGAAGTGAAACCATATGGAAAGTCCAACTGATAGGCCACCTTCCCCAGTCTTCCAATTTCTCCAAGTGGCCCACAAACCTCGGTGGCTACATAATTTTCATACTCAACCAATAATGTCTCAACCAAGGTAAAACTCAAATAAAACCTTGATCACTAAATTCAAACTAGATAGCCCAATGATGATGGTTCTTATAAGGTTTATGAAGACACTATTCCATGATTAATCTCCTTTGGATCAACTACACCAACTCTGTTGTCTCCTGAATGAGACTCTTCCCAATCCATGATTTCTCTCCCAAATCCTCCCCCCATATAATGGATATCTACATGGCCTCCCATACATAGCCTCAAAGGAAACCATTCTAATTAAGGCCTGATAAATATTGTTATAGTAAAACTTGACCAGAAGAAAATGATTTTCCCAAGACCCTCTAATCAAGCTCACAATCCCAAAGAATATCCTCAAGAACCTGAATCGCCCTCCCTATATATCTATCTATCTATGGATGATTTGTCATGCTCAATCTAATCTAAGAACCTATCAGCTCCTAGAAACCTTTTGATAACCTAGATGTGAACCTTGGATCCTTATCAGATAAAACCAAATTGGGGACCCCATTAATTCTCACAATATCTCAAACATACAATTCCCCCAAGATGTTTCAACTTTATCATTTCCATTATAGAGAGTAAATGTGCCGATTTCTTGATTCGATAAATGATAAAAAATAACATTTGTCCCACTACGATTCTATGGAAAATCAATGAAATAATCCATAGAGATAGAATCACACTTTTATATTAGAAGGGGTAAGGGATACAAAAAAATAACAATTCCCTATTGTTCTACCTTAATTCTCTAAAAATTAAAACATTAAGTTAAAAAATCTAAAATTTAACACCTCGCCACCTTCTACAAATACCAATTTAATAAGTCATTATACATCTTGGTAGCCCAGGGGATCCTAGACTAAAAAGACATGCTTCCACTATCTAAAAACGTCTTCCTCAGGGAAAATGGAACAACCAACATGAAATAGATGCATAAAACACCACTAGGAGACTGAGACCACTCACCTGAGGTATACCCACCATAAAAATTTTACTAATGTGTTGGTACATGGTGTATGTCACCTCCTTGAGCTAAACTCCCCCATACAAATATTATTTATCCTCCATAGAATTCAAGAACACATTTCCAACCAACTCTTTCTCTCCCAAACTCATATCAGTAAACAAAATCATTAGAGACCACTCCTCAAATGATTCCTTCATGAATTTTTTAAGATATTTTATGCTCAATGCATCACCAACCACATTCCCTTTCTCAATAGTGGATGTAATATCATAATTAAATGTCTGAAAATACTATAACTAGTGTCTCTATCATAATTTCATATCCATATGTGTAAAGATATATCACAGGCTCTTATGATAATAATAAACTGTAAACATCTCCACAAAGAGATTATGTCACTTTATTTAGATTCTATGCATAACCGCTTCTAACTAAATGTCTTGGGTATGGTATTTATTTTCATGAGTGTGTAACTTTCATGATCCATATGACACCACATATTTCCCCTATATCAAGACACATCCCAATTCCATACCAGAATAATCACAGAAAACATCATAACCCAAACCCAGTTCGGGAAAAATCAAAATTGTTTTTGAAGTCAAATTCATCACCGACTCCCCAAAAGATCTCTAACGATTTTCATTCCACTAAAATTGTACACCCTTATGTGTTAAAGAATACATCTAAGATATCTAAATCTCAAACACCTTTTTGGGATTCTCCCAAGACATTATAACCTATATATTTTTAGGATCCACTGATACTCCCCAATTAGCTATCACATGCCCGTGAAATTTCACTCCTCAAATGCAAAAGTCACAATTGGAAAGCATACCACATAGATGATTTTCCTTCTAGGTTTGAAGAATGATATCCACATTGTCTTTGTACTCCTCCTCTATCTTAGAGTACACCAAAATATCTTTCCAGAATACAAAAATGAAAGATTCCAAGAACCTAAGATATATTTTGTTCAACAAATCCATAAAAATTGATGTAGAATTTGTTGGACTGAATGGGAAAACCAAAAACTCAAAATAACCATACTGACTCTTGAACATTGTCTTAGTTATATCCTCTTCTCAGACCCTCAACTAGTGATACATTTTCTTCTGGTCAATATTTGGGAACCAACATGCTTCTATTTGATATTAAATAAGATCATCAATCCTAGTAATATAATATTTGTTCGTAACAGTAACCTAGTTCAACTTCCGATGGTCAATAAAAATTTTGAGGATATCATATTCCTTCTTAGAAAAGAGTTCAGTGGAAGCCTATGGTGACAATATAGGGTGAATAAATATTTTACAATCTAAGTCCTCTTGCTAGAAATCAAGATCCACTAAATAAATATGATACCATTGATAATATGATATAGAAATGAGCATCGTTCCAGAAAGTAGGCCAATAGTAAACATGACCTCTCTCTGTGGAGGTAAAAAATAATAATCATCCCTAAAAACTTTGTGGTATGCACTCACCACTGCAATAATTCGACCACCCAAACAAGTTCAACTGCATCAAGAAACATCTATGACAACTGACATGATATTACCCAAGCATAAGGAACAACAGGCACTACCCTTCATAGTATAGAGTCCCACTCACCCTGAAAGACATGAGTGCCCCCATCAATAGATAATAACTATACTAATTGGTGATAATATTCTATCTAGGCCATAACACTTATCATCCAATCCATGTGGGAAATCAATTAAAAGATACCAATATCAAGTACCAGGAAGTCTCATTCTAACTCAAATTTGGATATCATTTCCCCACACATGGGACACCTGAAACCTTATCTAGACCTCTTTCCCAAAGTCATGGAATGGTCAAACAAGTATTAAATAAGTTTTCAACATATTCCTAACATGTAAATTAAATTTAATGATATAAAATATTGAGTATCACCTATATCAAATAAATCTACCACCATATAAGATGAAATAAATAACGTACCTCTAGAATTAGTTGTATAACATCCCATTATTTACAAATAAATATTAATTCCAAATTGAATAATATTTATCACATAACATAACAAATCTAAGTCAAGACCTTCTAGGTTTAGTGTCTTTAGAAACTGGGAAACATAAACAACTGGTTTATAAAATATACACATTGTCTCCTCCTTATTTCTTCATAACAAGAAACATTTTTTACATATCTTACTTAATACCCTTCTTCAATACCTGGGGAAAACATATAAAAGGATGAGTTCAAATGCTCAGTAAGGGAAAATAAAGGAAATATCATTCAAATCATAATAATAAGAATATAATATTTGAAAATCTTATCCTGCATATAAAAGATCACAATATCATGTAATGGTATAAATCCTAAAAATGAAATGTAATCCTAATATTTGTAACAGAAGAAATGAAATTTATTAGAAAACACACATACTCATAGAAAATAATTGCATATTACTCAAGGATCATTGTCGAGACCATCATAGTAGCAAATACCATTACGGAACCAAGTTCTCTCTTTTTTATAGCCCTGTATTACTGAAGTAGATTTACTTGTTGTTCCAGTCATGTCTATGTCATGAGATATAAATATTTACCCAATGTATTGGAGGGATATATTAGCCCCACCCATCTCATAATGAAACCAATCATACAAGTTCCACAAAAACATAAAAGTATTTACCACAGCATAACCCATAACATAAAATGTGTTTCTTAAGAATCATTCCATAATAATTGATATAAAACAAATGGATTTCCCAAATAAAATTCCATAATAAACACGATAAAATCATTGTAATAACCTGGATAGATATTTAATCCTTTTTAAATAGTGTCATATTATATGGAAAATAATTTTGAGAAACACATGAAAATGGTTCCAGAGGAAAATATACTTTCTTCTCCAAAAATGCTTTTCATCCTCAAAATGCCACAAAATGTTAGAAGAAATAGTTTTATGAAAAAATAACCCATATGCTTGTAGGTGGAGATATAAGTAAATAATTTCTTATGAAAGTGTAAAAATACATTCATGTCGTACAAGATAAAAAACATTCTTCCTGTACTTTTTCCAGAAAAGTCAAAAAGTACCTCATACCAAAAACAACCAAAGATTCCATTCATATCATTTAGTAAAAATTTAAGAATCGTTATAATTTACTTTTAAAAATTATATAAGGATATAAATAATATTTTGATATACATATTTAGGAAACATGGACATGGATTATAAATATACTCCAGCAAATACATACGAATAAACAATCTTGAAAAAAACATGATTTAGAAACTTATCCCTTACTTTAGGTTTGATATTGTTTGTATGTATCAAAACCTCTTGTACAATGTTTTAAATAATGTTACTAATTTATTCTAGAATAATAATCAATTTTATGATAACATTTATGATCATATTTTCATCTAGTTGTTAGTAACATTTCATTATCACTCGATATTCGGGTATTAACTACTGTATGTTCTTATGCATGTTTGGTTGAATAATTTATTATTAATATTTTTAGGTTATAGTTATATAATTTATAGAATTCTATTATTATAATATATATCATATTTATTCATTCAATTCATGTATATAATCATGTTTTAGTGAAAATCATGTAGAATGAATCGCATCACATCGTGGAGATGGTAGGTCGTACGTACGCACAAGCGATGATATCATACCAAAATTGTTGAATGGTATTGAATTTGATGGTGTATAATATTTCATAATAAGTATCATTTTATAATAATCACATATAGTGGTTATTTTCATCATTATACCTATCTAAGTAAGGTGTTGGTGAAAAATTAATTACACCACATCGTGGAAACGGTAAGTCGTACCTACGCACGTGTGGTGATTTTGTTTTTCATAGGGTGGATAGAAGGTCAAATATGGTTTTTTATTATTTATAAAAATATATCAGTATATTAGATATTCTGATGTTATTACTTTATAATCAAACAACTAATGAAAAGGAAGTAGAATAAGAAAGAAGTTTGAAAGAATTGGTAGAAGTGATTACCTGTTCCACAACGTGATTCCTCTAAATATTTTTTAGTGCACTAGAGTTGGTCCTTGAAGATGAATAGAACCTCTAGAATGAAAATAGGTATGTTTAGAGAAAAAAGGTAGGGGTGTCCGAGCATGAAGGCTCAAAAAATGAAGTGAATATGTGAGGGGAACTTTTGAAAACACCATAAATAATAATTTATATTAAAATAAAACCCTAACCAAAAGCCTCCAATGTGTCTGGATTTAAAAGATGAGATGATATAGGTTTTCAATCTCATCAGCTAGTAAAATTTGGAAGTATTATTTTGTAAATTTGAACCATATCGTTTTAATTGACACTTAGTTATTCTATTAAATTTTAATTGTGGTAATTACATTCTAAATATTTAATGGTTATAACTATTTACATAGATTGTGTTAATTGACAATGACATTGGAGACCTTATAGTTATCTTTTTTTAATTTTTAAATATTTTTATTATTTTTAAATAATTTAATAAAATGTTATTTTTATAAAATATCAATAGTATCAATTTTGATACTATACATTTATTTAACTTTAAATGAAATCCACAAAAAAGATAAATTTGAAAAAAATTAATAAACTATTACCTTGTCATATTCACCTCAAAAATTTGTAGAGAATATTAAGTAGTTCTTATGATATTTATTTTAATATTTTTAAAACAATTTATCATCATATTTATATTAATAAAATAATTTTTACGTCACTATTTTCTCATAATTAATTTTAATTATTTAATCTATAAAAATTATAAATAAGTTTCTATGATGTAGTTAATTCCTTGAGATTTCCATAAACTATCTATAGTCGATATTATCTCCTATTTTTACATATATTAAAATTAATATAGTTTTATAAAATGAGATTATGACATTTTGTCACATTCATTAGTTTTAATTAAATTCATGTCATATTTATAAGTAAGATTCCATTAAGTGATTACATTTCGAACAATATATGATAAGGGTATAATTTAGTCATCCAATAGGACTTTTATAGGTGTTATGATAATTTTATAATATTATTTCTATCCTTAATTACCCGATTTACCATTAATCATGGTAATAAAAATAATTACCAAAGATACTATTCATTATGTCCAAAAAAGTATTCTATTAACATAATTTGGACCTAAAGATTCCAAATATGGAATCCATTTTCCAAAATTCAGAACATAGAAGTTGTAGTAATTAATTTAAAATTAATCCATTTGTTTAATTGAGGAAACAGGTTTTAAAAGTTAAAACATTGCAAAACATTTAAATGTTTTTACATATGAATTCAATGTAAAATTAATTATAACGACATAAATTATATTTAATGATAAAAATAAATTATATTTATACTTTAAAACGATTAAATATTATAATTTAACCATGTAAATTATGTCCATGAAAAAAGATGTTTTTAATTACAATTTAGCACATTTTTTATATTCATCAAAACATGAAAGTTATTAGAAAAATATAAGAAATTAATCCAAAGTAAATTTTTATATACATCTTAATAATAAAATGTTTATGTTGTCATAAAAATTATTAATTTTTCAAAATTTTAATTTAAAAGAGGTTCTCCATTCAACGGTTTAAAATTAAACTTTTTTCCAGAAAAATAGGTTTTTATACATCAAATGGAGTTTTATTCACAGCCTATGACTAAAATATCCATTGGATGAAAATAAAAAATATTTTATTTCCTTACCAAAATTATTTCACTCAAAAATAAAAATATCTATTTGATTTATATTTTTATAAATAACTGATAGCCAAAGAATTCTCAATGCATTTTCATAAGTTAGTTATAATTATTCCCATTAACCTAACAGCATGGCTATAATGGTAATTTTATAATAAGGGCATCTCGTGGTTTGTTTAAACTCATGATTGTTTGAAAATAAAGATACTAGATAATAATAATTATTTAAATAAATTTTTTTTAAACTATTCGGGTGTTACATTCTACCCCCCCCCCCCCCCGTAAACTGAATTTCACCCTCAAAATTCGTTACTTAAAAACAAATAGATGAGGATACCTATCCCTCATCATATCCTCAACTTCCCATGTAGCGTATTTAAATTTGTGGTTCCTCCATGAAACGTTAACCAAGTGATTGGTCATGTTTTCCAGAACCTTTTCTCTACGATCTAGAATATCTATTGGTTGTTCTTTATAAGAAAGATCTTGCTCTAATGGTATGACTTCTAAGCTTAGTACATGTGAAGAATTGGGTAAGTAATTTCTCAATAGAAATACATGTAACACATCATGAAATTGAGGGAGATTTGGTTGAATCACCAATCAGTAATCTACCTTCCCAACACGATCTAGAATTTCAAAATGATTGATATACCTAGGGCTCAGCTAGCCATTCTTTCCAAATATCATTAATCTCTTCCAGAGAAATATTTGTAAGAACACCTTATCACCCACTTCAAACTCAAGGTCTATTATTTGGTCGAAAACATAATTTTTTTCAATTATGATTTTCTCTTATGTGTTGTTTAATAGATCTGATCTTTTCTACTATTTCATCAACAAGATCAGGTACTGCTATCTTTCTTTCCCCAACTTTGTCCCATTAAGTTAGAGTTCTACACTTCCTTCCACAGAGTGCTTAATAAGGAGACATCTTAATACTATGGTGAAATCTATTAATGTAAGAATATTCAACCAAAGGTATGTGTTGATCACAAACACCATGTAAATCCAAAGAGAAGAATCTCAACATGTCTTACAGAGTTTGAATTGTCTTCTCAAACTAACTGTATGTCTGAGGATGACAAGAATTGATGAAACTTTACTATGTATCAAGGGCATGCTATAGTCTTCTCCAAAACATCAAGGAAACCCTTAGATACCGATTGGATATAATTGAAAGTTGTACCCCATTAAATCTTAACACATCCTTTACATATATCCTGGAAAGCTAATCAAGAGATAAATCCTATCTAATTAGAATGAAGTGTGTCGACTTATTAAGGTGATCAAATATAACCCAGATATCATTATTTCCTTTGGATGTTTTGGTAATTCCAATGATGAAGTCCATTGTGGTGTTTTCTCATTTCCATTTTGGAATGGGTAATGGTTGAATCAACCCCTTATACATCTGTCTCTCAGCCTTAACATGCTGACAAACCAAGCATCAAGAGACATATTTTGGAAAAATCTATTTTCATGAAATCCCAATAGAATTACTCATTCAGGTCCCTTTAAATCATTTTTCTTTCAGGGTTAATAGAGAATGTAGAACTATGAACCTCATCCAATATATATTTCTTTAATTATGTTAGGGGATGAATACAAACCTGATTCTTGAACCTTATTATTTCATCACAATCAAGGTTGAATTTAGGAATATTTCTCACCTTATTTTGTATCTCTGCATCTTTCTTCTATGGATCATTAATCTTAAATTGTATAGATGGTTGAATATTCATTTGAGAAAGATAATTTTTCTCACTTTCCATTAATATTTCAAGACCCATCCTTTGTAAATTCATAAATATTGGATCTTTCATTATCCTTATCATGAATAAGCTAGCATGGTCTTTTCGACTCAAAGCATATTCCACCTTATTCTCTCTCCTAGAATGATAATGTTTTGATTAGTCACAATATTTAATCAACTCCAACCATATTCTACAGTGCATATTCAGATCCTTTTTATGTGAAAATATACTTTAAACTTTTATGATCTGTATAAATATCACACCATTCACAATAAAGATAATACCACCATATCTTTAATGCAAATATTACCACATCTTACTACAAATCATGTGTTGGATAATTTTTCTTAGGGATTTTCAACTTCCATGATTCAAAATATATAACCATATATTTTTTTCATGAGAACACATCCCAGCCCCTTCTTGGATGCATCACTATATATCCCAAACAAGTCTTCACTACATGGTAGTGCGATCATAGGTGCACTAGCAAACCATATTTTTTTCTTTGAAAATAATTTCACGTTCCTCTATCCAAACAAACATAACTCCTTTTTGAGTCAACTTGGATAGTGGATTATATAATTCTGAAAAATAATTTACAAAACGTTGATAAAATCTAGATAAACCAAGAAATATTTAGATCTCAATAACCGTTGTTGGCCTCGACCATCTTTCAATAACCTCTGTTTTTATTGGATCCACAGATATCCCCTCTCTTGAAATTATGTGACCCAAAAATGAATCTTTCTTAATCAAAAATTCCTGCTTGGTAAA
Source organism: Viscum album (assembly GCA_963277665.1). NCBI lineage: Eukaryota > Viridiplantae > Streptophyta > Magnoliopsida > Santalales > Viscaceae > Viscum > Viscum album. The sequence goes on along the minus strand of OY728128.1, from coordinate 1,535,514,987 downwards.
TTTGGCATAAATCTTCTCCTTTATCAGGGTCTTTAGTACAATTCTCAAGTGATCTTTATGTTCTTCCTTTCTCTTTGAATGGACCAGAATATCATCTATAAAGACTACCATAAAAGGATCAAGATAGTCTCTAAAGAATATATTCATTATATCCATGAATATAGCGGGGGAATTATTACTCCCAAAAGGAATCACTATAAATTCATAGTTTTTATACCTTGTATGGAATTCCATCTTTGGTATATCATTTTTTTTTAACCCTTAATTGATGATATCTTAAATGAAGATCAATTTCGTAAAATTATTGAGCTCTACATAGCTGGTCAAATAAGTCATCAATACGGGGAAGAGGATATTTTTTCATGATAGTGATCTTGTTATGTTATCGATGATCAATGTAGAGCCTCATTGATATTTGTAGAGTCTCATTGTTTGGTCAATACGGGGAAGCGGATATTTGATCTTATTAAAAAATAGAACAGGGGCTCCCCAAGGTGACACACTAGGGAGTATAAATCCTTTATCAATATTCTCTTGGAGGTTCTACTTCAATTTATGCAAATCAATTGGGTCCATTCTATAAGGTGTCTATGAAATAGGCATAGCACCAGGTATGGGTTCTATTGAAAACTCTGGTTCACGCTTTGGTGGTAGACCTAGAAATTCCTCCAGAAAGACATCATCAATCTCCCATAAAATAGGAGTATTCTTAATTGTGAGTTTCTCTACAACCATTTGAAATAAATAACCTTAATTTATTGGAATCAAGACAAATTATATGGATGAAATTTCTAAAGGAAGGTTATAATCATCCTTATATCGATAGATGATCATAGATTGATCTAGAATATGAAATTTGACTTCCCTTCTTTGGTAATTTATATGAGATCTTTATAGAGAAATACAATCCATGCCATGAATCACAACAAATTCAACTATAAGAAGGATCACAAGATTTTTAGGAAGTGATTTCCCACAAACATGAACCAGAGAAGAATTATAAACTTTTGATGAAACTGTTGTTCCACTTTGAGTTTTAACAACTAACTCAACATCAAATTGTTTAGGTTATAAAATGATAACATTATAAAATTATTTAGATAAAAAAGAGTTGGACGATCCAGAATATAAAAAAACATTTTCTACTTTAGAGTGGATGGTAAGTGTACCTTTCACCACTCCATTATCATACTCAATGTTGTCGACAGTGATTGCATGTGATTTTCTTTTTTCTTTGTCCTCATGATTTTTTTGATGTCGATCATCATCAATAACCATTGGATTAGGTCATTGATTTTCATAATCCCCCATTTCTTTGTACTTGTAACATTGAAGTGTATGAGGTGATTTCTGTGTAGCCTTTTCTTTGTTTGCATCATTATACATTTTTTCCATTACTTCGGAATTAAAATCTCTGAAGACCTTCTTTTCCAAAATTAAAACATTTAGTATTCCCTTTAATAAAATTACCTCAATGTTTCTTTCCACATTTTGAGCATAAGGTAAAACTCATATTCTTTTCAGTGAGGTCTTTAGATTTTCCTTTAAATTACATTTTTCTCTTCTTATCAAACCCAGAAGACTGATGGGTTAATCCAATCTCCATCTCAACCTTGAGAGAACATCAAATAATTTCCTCACATCTATTGAATTACCTTATGGATAATTCATTTTAGAGAATTAGTTTAATACCACTAATCAATTGATCAATTTTAATCTCAGGTTGGATAATAATTCTAGAATCATACCTTGAAAGTCTTATAAAATTTCATTCATAGTTACCAATGGATTCATTATCCTTTTTCTTAAGTTTAAGGAACTCCTTATCCATATTTATTTAAAGATTATGAGGAATATAATTATGGAAAATTATGTTCTTGAACTCGTCCCATTCCATGGACTCAATTTCATCTCTTTGCCTAGTATTCTTGATAGAATTACACCATTGATCCTCTTCACCTTCCAAACAATTGACTGATAAGATGAATTTATCATGTTTAGAACATCTTAGAACTAAAAATATCTTTTCAGTGGTACTGATCCATTTTTCAGCCACCAATGAATCAGAAGACCCACTAAATGAAGGTGGACTATGTCTCTTGAAGGACACAACAGAATGCTTCTCTATCCTTTGCTTGTTTGGAAGTTTTTCATGATTCATATCCTGAGAAAGTTGTGTGAGCATGGCTACTAGATTTTTCATTCCTCCTCCAATAACATTTGATTTCTCAGGGATACAATAATTACATTTCTCATCATATTCAACATTAACGTGGTTCATTTGGGTTCCAACCATTGACTAAAACTAAGAATCATAGTGTAAAAAACAAAATCATAACTAGAAAACCAAATAATCAAGAATCAAATTTCAATTTAGAGCACTTTAGGTTTTATCCTAGGTTATTCATGAACATACCTAAAAAACTAGGATAAGATTTTAACCTATAATTAGATATATCCTTAGGGTTATTACTAAGGTTCTCTCATCATAGTTTCCAAAGTTTAACGATAAATTTTCGTTGATACCAACTATAACGACCCATTCATTACATATAGATATTACGTCAACATTGAATAATATTTATCACAAAAAATAAAAAAAACATTCCAGGACCATATAGGTTTAGTGTTATTAGAAACTTGGAAACATAAACAGCTGGTTCATAAAACATCCACATTGTCTCCCGCTTATTTCTTCATAACTATACTCCTTTTTGACATATCTTACTTAATACCCTTCTTCATAACCTGTGGAAAATAAATATTTGAAACGGTGATCTCAAATGCTCATTAAGGGTAAACAAGGAAAATATAATTCATATCATAATCATTAAAACGTAACATTTGAAAATCGTATCCTTCATATAAAATATCACAATATCATGTCATGGGATAAATCATAAAAATGAAATTTAATAGCAGTAGTCATAACATAAGACAAGAAATTTCATGACAAACAATCATAGTCATAGAATATAATTTCATATTATTCAAGGATCATTGTCGAGACCATCATTGTGGACAAATTCCATTTCAGAACCGATTTCACTCCTCATTCCTTCCCTGTATTACTAAACCGGATTTACTTTCCATTACAGTAATATATATCTCATGAGATATAAATCTTTACCCAATGCATTGGAAGGATATCTAGGTCTCACCCATCTCATAATGAAACCATTCTTACATGATCCACAAAAACATAAAAACATTTACCATAGCATAACCATTGAAATAAAATGGGTTTCTTAAACATCATTCCAACATAATTGATATAAAAAAAGGATTTCTTAAATATCATTCCATCATAAACACAATAAAATCATATTAATAGTATAGATACAGATATAACCCTATTTAAATAGGGTCATCATAAATGGAAAATAATTTTTAGAAAACACTTGAAATTAATTCTTGAGGAAAATATCTCTTCTTCTTCAAAATTTCTCCTTTCTCAAAATGTTACACAATTTTAGAAGAAGTCATTTTATGTGAAAAAAAAAATTATGATTTTACAGGAATCTTTAAATAAATAATTCATTATGAAATTGTAAAATTAGGTTCATGTCATAGATGTTGAAAAAAAAAATTTCTCATACTTTTGTTGGAAAAGACAAAAAGTACCTCGTACCAAAAACGAAAAAAGATTACATTTATACCATTTATTAAAAAATTACCAACGGGTAAAAATGACTATTAAACATTATTTTAGGATATAAAAATATTTTTAAATACATATTTAGGAAACATGGATGTGGATGATAAATATACCCTAGTAAATACTTATGAATAAACAATCTCGGATAAATGAGATTTGAAAAGTTCTCCCTTACCTTAGGTCTGATATGCTTCGTATGTATCCGAACCTCCTATATAATGATTTAAATAATGTTACTGATTTATTCCAAAATAGTAATAATTTTTATGAAAAATTTAAATATCATATTTTCATCCATTTATTAGTAACATTTCTTTGTTACTTGTTATTTGGGTATCAACTGCTTTATGTTTTCATGCATGTTTTGTTGAATACGTTCTTATTCCTATTTTTATGTTATAGTTATATCTTTTAAATAATGATATTATTATAATATATATCATATTTATTCATTCAATTAAATTATATAATAATGTTTTTATGAAGATCAAGTAGAATATATCGCATTGCATCGTGGAGACGGTAGGTCGTACGTACGCACGACCGATTATATCATTCCAAAATTGTTTAAGGGTATTGAATTGGATGGTGTATAATATTTAATAATCAGTATCATGTTATAATAATCATATATAGTTATTATTTTTATCATTATACTCATCCAAGTTAGGTGGTGGTGAAAAAAAGATTACACCACAGTGTGGAGACGGTAATTCATACGTACACACGCGTGGTGATTTCATTTGCCATAGGGTAGATAGAAGGTAAAATATGGTTGTCAAAAATTTATAATAACATATAATTATATAATTGATACATATATTATTACTTTATATTGAAAAAACTAATGAATATGATGTATAAGAAGAAAGAAGTGTGAATGAATTGGTAGAATAGATTGCCTTTCCCTCGATGTTCTTCCTCTAAATCTCTTCATAGAGCACTATAGTTGGTCTTTGAAGTTGACCAGGAACCTATAGAATGAGAATAGGTAATTTAATAAGGAAACAAGTTAGGGGTGTCCAAGCTTGAAGGCTCAAAATATTAAGTGAAGAGGGGAGGGTAGAGCTTCCCTTTAATAATTGAGGTGAAGGGTACTTTTGGAAACTCCATAAATAATAATTTATAATACAATAAAACCCTACCAAAAATCATAAAAAATGTTTAAATTTAAAATATAATATGAGATAGGATTGTAATTTCATAAAACAATAAATTTTTGACAACTTATTTTATCAATTTAAACCATATCTTTTTAATTGACACTTAGTTATTCAATTAAATTTTAATTGTGGTAATAACATTATAAATATTTAATCATTATAAATATTTACTTATATTGTGTTAATTTACCATTAAATTGGAGACATTTTTATTATAAATTTTTAATTTTTATACATTTTTATTATTTTTAAATAATTTAATAAAATTTTATTTTTAAAAAATATCATTATTGTCAATTTTGACACTATTTGTTTATTTGACATTTAATAAAATTCACGCAGAAGATAAATTCAAAAAAAAATTTAATAACCTCCTAAATTGTCATATTCACCTACAAAATTCATGGAGAAGATTAATTAGTTTATGTGTAATTTATTTGAAAATTTTTAAAAAAATTATTTGATATTTCTATTAATAAAATAATTTTTACACCACTATGGTGTTATAATTAATGGTAATTATATAATCTCTAAAAATTATAAATAAATTTCTATAATTTATATAATTCATTTTAATTACCAAATACTATCTATATTCGATATTATCTCTTATTTATTCTTATAATAAAATTAATATACATATATAAAATGAGATTGTAGTATAATGTCACATTCATTATTTTTTATTACATTCAGGTCATATTCATAGGTATGTGTCCATTAAGTTATTAAATTATGAACAATAGATTATAAGGGTCGAATTTATTCATCCAATATGATTTTTAAAGGTGTTAAAGTAATTTTAATATATTATTTTTACCCTTAATTACCTGACTTACCATTAACCATGGTAATAAAATTAATTACTAAATTTACTATTCATACTCCCAAAAAAATGTAGACTATTAAAATAATTTGTACCTAATGATTCAAAATATGGAATCTATTTTTCAAAATTCAAAACACATAATTTTCTTTAATTAATTTAACATTAATCTCATTTTTGAAAAGAGGAAACTGGTTTTAAAAGTTAAAACATTGCAAAAGATTGAAATGTTTTGACCTATGAATTCATTGTAAAATTAATTCTAATTAAATAAATTATATTGAATGATAAAAATATATTATATTTATAATTTAATACCAATAAATATTACAATTTAACAATATAAATTATCTTGATGAAAAAATTTGTTTTCAATTAAAATTTAGCGTATTTTTACTATTTATCAAAATATCAAAGTTATCAGAAAAATATCATAAATTCATCCAAAGTGAATTTTTATATCCTCCTTCAAAATAACATGTTTACATTGTCATAAAAATTATAAATGTGTAAAATTATTAATTCAAACGGTGTTCACCATTCAAAGGTGTAAAATTAAACGTGTTTTAAAAAAAATAGGTTTTTATACATCAAATATGGTTTTATTCATAACCTATGACTAAAATATCCATTGGATGAATATAAAAAATATTTTATTTCATTACCAAAAGTAATTCACTAAAAAATAAAAATATCTAATTGATTTATATTCTTATAAATAATTGATATCCAAATAACTCACAATGCATTTTCATAATTAAGTTATAATTATTCTTTCTAACCTAAAATATATTCTATAATTTTAATTTTATAATAATGGTCTCTTAAAGTTTTTTTATACTCATGATTATGTTCAATGTAAGCTACAAAAGAATAAAAATTATTTAAATAAAATATTTGATAAAAACATTCGGGTGTTATAGGATTCCCCTACATTACATTCCTCTTACAAATATGTGGTCTCATAGTGATGTCTAGTTTTTTCCAAATGAACATCCCACATTGCCTATGTATTTGAACATACACACATAGAAGAAGTATGATTCCTTGGTGAGAGTGGTTCCTGCCTTAATTACCTAGGACATCCTTTCACATAAACACTTCAGATGGACCAATAGTCTATAAGGATGAAAAGTCCAAGGAGCCTCCTTATATTGAGGGAAGTTATGACTAGACTGCACACAATGATAGAAAAAAAATCTATTGTAGTCCTAATGAATCTCTTGAAACTATTCCTGAAGATAACTAACCACCCTTATTCTTCATTTTCTATATTGCAGATACACTCTAGCTAATAACTACATCAACTAATGCTCCACCCAAACCTTTCTTCCCAACTATGTCTTACTCATCCAAATATTAATTTTCAGCTACCTTCATAAAAGATGGAAGGAACTTGAGAATCAACATCAACCTAATATCATGCCTTATTCCTATCACAAACCTCTAATCCTTAAGGTACTCATTAGTGATAAGATTTGGTACCAGATGCTCCAACTCAACAAAATTGGAAGAATACTCTCTAATAGTATGCTCCCCCTTTTCCAAATTTAGAAACTCTTGGGTCTATTCGTCACATTACATCACATGGTAATATTTTTGATTAAATATTTTCTTGAAATAATCCCAGGTAAGGTCCTCAATAAACATAGATTCCACAATAGAGTCCCATCATCTCCTACTTGGTCCCTTGAAAACATTTTTGGAAAACCCAAGCATCGAGTCTTTAGATGTCTTCAAAAAATTGAAGATCATCTCAATTCCCTAAATCCACTCCTTATATTTATGTTGCTCATTATCACCATAGAAGATGGGGGATGAAACTTATTAAACTTGGTGTCATGACCCAACCACATCTTGGGTTCCTAACACCCACTTAACCCAATTTCGGAATGATCGTATTCCATCTTCTTCCAAATAAGGTTCTAATAGAGGATTATCCTACAGAAATTATCTCACATCTTATCCTATCAGATGTGGGAGATCACTTCTTATAGTAATTTTCTACTAAACATATGAAAAACCCAATTAGGTTAGGATAACATTCCCAAAATCCTTGGACCACCTTCATAATTCAAAACAATTCTTTAAAACAATGATAATTTAATGAAATTAATTATTATATTCATGATATAAATTATCAATATAAATAGGATAGTTTAAATAAACCTACCATATATTTCATTCAAATGAACCAAAACCCCATTTTCATGACCCATTCTTTGGGGCTCGTGTCATGACTACCCTAAGCCCTCCTTCCATAGGCCTGGGGCTGGTGACTAGAACTAGAAAGGTGTATCCCTATAATAGGAAGACATTGTCTTTAAACATGTAAAAACACACATACTAGTATGCAACAAGATGCAACCACAATGTAATATGATATAGTAAAAGAGTGTTGAATGTAAAGGGGCCTAAATTCAAGCCAATCTAGAAGTACAAGTACAATAGAGAAGTACGAATACAACTGAAAAAGGGAAACAAATCTCCTGGATTGTCCACCAAAGATCCTACCTGAAGGGTAGGTACAACTCATGATCAGTAGTACCTACGTCACATCACACCAAATAGTCCACCTCTGATTACCATCTAGTCCTGGATCCCTCAGTCTCGATTAATGTTGTCCATCATCTGTAAAAGACACAACAAGGTGTGGGAATATCCCATGCATGGGTGTATATAACAATACTCAGTAGGGACCCCGAGACCCTAAAGGTATCCTAGAGTAACACAAAGGAAATACCACAAATAAATAATTCAAATATACATAGGTATATTCCCATATATATACCTAAGTTATCAAGATATACCTGTCTCATTCATGAGGGAAGAATACAACAAAGGTAACACCACAAAGGTAGAGATACCATACAGGTAAAACCACTGAGATAGAAGTACCATACAGGAAACACCACTGATATAGAAGTACCACACATGTAACACCATCAAGACAACACCACAAAGGCAGAAGTACCACATAGGTAACACCATGAAGCTAGAAGTACCACACAGGTTACACAACTATGATAGAAGTACCACATAGGTAACACCACGAAGATTGAAGTACCACACATGTAACACCACGAAGTTAGAGGTACCACATAGGTAACACCATGAAGATAGAGGTACCACACAGGTAACACCGTGAAGATAATACCACAATGTTAAAAGACCCAGCTCACACTGAGGTATAGCTTAGGTACAGAAGTATAGATGATTAGTTGTAAGGCAAGATCATCTTATTCTGTTAAGAAGCACTGATGGTGATCCACATAAGATTGATAGGTAATAACTGCCACTGACCCACACGGGGTCTGACCCACATAGGATTAGTATGCACTGACCCACACAAGATTGTTCATCGCTAACCTACACAAGATCTGACCCACACAGTATCGGTAGTTGCTGACCCACACAGAATATGATAAATGTTGACCCACATAAGATCGATGTTCTTTCTTCACATTACAGCCAGCCATAGGATTCCTCGCACTCGGTGTGATCGAGCTCTATAGAATATGACCTTGAGATATCATTCATACCTCCACCACCACTAAGTTCCACAAACAAGTAACCCAAAGGACCACCAGGTCGTAAGGGTTCCAATGCGACAAACGGTGCATCAATCGGACGCCCGGTCTATGAGTTATAAGCATTTTAGTTCTGAGGGCTGGGTTGGATTTGGTTTCGATCCAACCCGGTCGTACTCTAACATTCTTCAAAAACTAAATTATATTATCTCATAAGGACCGCCTCATCTTAATGATTTTAGCGCCACAGACGGTTCGTCATTTCGACACCGTATGAGGGAGTTATGTCAGATACAAGGTCGTGTAATAATAATATTAATATGATTATTGGGTGTTTCGGGGACATGACCCACGAACCAGAATTTAATATTCAACATTAGATGTTAATCTACCATCTTAATGATAGGATCACATCACCACTGACTGTAAGTCAATCGGGCGTCACATGCAGGAGTCGTGGAAGGATGAAGATTTAATAATAATATATTATTATTATTATTTGAGAATTTCAGGTACCCGATCCAAAAACATGAAAAAGACATCCAATATTGGACTCATAATTTCTGTCTCAAAGTTAAGGTTGTACTGTCGCTGACGGTTCATGAAACCGAGGTCGCACGGATAAGTTACAGTCAAAAAAAGTGTTTTATCATCAAAAGTTACAATGAAAATATTTAAGTATTATTATTAATTACTTATTTATTTACATTCCTTCAACTCCAAAAACAATCCATGATTGAGACCCTTGCAGCGCACTGGAAATAATATCCATCAATTACTTCCTTTCTTTTTTATTATTATTTCATTACCTTAGTAATTTCTCTCCCCAATCTAAGCCTTCCTTCACGATTTAGCGCCTCCAACCCAACAACTAAACCCAATCGGCCAGCCCTTCACGCGGTGACCTCTTCTTCCAGATCTGATGCCTCCGGCCCTGCTTGCCTATCGTGCGCCGACCACCCCATCATTGTGGTCCTCCCTCGACAGTCTTGTATCCCACGGCCTGGTCACCTGCTCCACACCCAGACTGCCGGTCAAAGCCGCCTCGGAATCACTGCACACTGCCAGAACAACTTCGCCACACTACCTTGCTCGCCCAAAGCCACGCCTACCGCTGTAGTACATCGCACTGCCTATCTCTCCTAGAGTCTTTCCTTGAATACTCACCGGAATCACACAGCTGTTTTTCCCCTTCTTTGAGTCACTTCATCTTCATTCCAAGCCCAAAAATTGTGTCGATCGGAGATTCAAGATCCTCTGACAGAGATCTCTGCATCCGTATGTCTCTCTCAATTTAACATTTTGTTTTTAGCACACTTAATTATCTGGAGAAGTAGAACGCATGAAGAACACGCGATGAACGAAATAGAAAAGATCATGGTGTATGTTCAGATCAATGGTCGTGTTCATTTGTCCATTGTTGTTGAGAATCAAGAAGAAGAGGAATCAAAAATAGATATTTATCATACTTCACAATAAACCCCCTACCTCATAAATCTGTTAGAGAGTGTTCGCGGTTGAAGGTGGTTCGGTGTTCGTTATTCCCAGAATAAGCTTCGAACAACGTCTCTCGAATGAAGATCTTCAGTTCTCGATTGTGAGATATGATCTTTGTAAAGAGGCTCAAGATCCTTTCCCTCCTTTCGCCTACGGTAACCAACACCCAACCCCACAGAAGAGTTATTATAACTCTTAGTTTAATAGGTGATTCATTTATTTAGATTTAATGAATTTTATTAATTAAAGGTATTTTTTGTTACAAATTTTGTGTAACAGGGCATTTAATTCCCATCATCTAATTTCTCAACCACCCTTTTATGGTCCCCTCCACCAAAAATTAAAAGTATAGTTGGGAGTATATTTACAATAAAATATATTTATTTTATTTAATCCTCCACAAAAAAAAGAAAAAACCAACTACTTCTTTCAACCCACTGTGGTCGATTTTAAACCTCCATTAAGTGCATACTAACACTGCGAGTTCAATGGTGTCTTCAGATTTTTTATCTTAGCACCGGTTCAAAAGTTATAAAAAGTCACTAGCGCATTTACTGAATGTACCATAAAAAAGTTTAATAAATCCATAACGTTCACTGTCGACATGCCCCAGTAGAGGTTAGGATCCACCTAAGGAGAACATGCCCCGACGAACCCAACGGTACTCTCAGATTTTTAATCTGAGTTACACTTTAGAAGTTATGGATTTTAACTAAAAAATAATTGTCACTTAATTATATTATTTACATCCAAAAACTAACTTTCACAGGTGGTCTGCACCGACCAATATTAGTATCTTCCTAAAGAGAGAATACCATCATGAACTCATCGGTGGTATCAGATTTTTAATCTGAGTAACTGTTCATGAGTTATAAGCATTTGAAAAAAAATAACTTTATTTAATTATTTTATTTACGATTATGCCATTTTTGGGTTTTCCCACAGGAGGCCCGCACCGACTAAACTTAAGTCGCACTAAGGGTAAAACCACTATCCTGAGTGCAATGGTGCCCTCGTATTTCTGATTCGGGAAAAGTTTTTAGCGTTATTCTTCTTTTTTAGCAAAACTGCTTACACATTCTATTTAAAGTTTAACAAAACTTTGATGGATCTTTCCAGGCACTTCGGGCCTCGAAATCACGCGCCGTCATATTTTTTAGTCTCAAAATAATTCCATATAATTAAAAATATATATATGGAAATTCCGGGACATTACATTCTCCCCACCATAGGCCTTTTCGTCCCTAAAATCCAAAACACAGACTAATGAAACAAATGGGGGTACTGAGCACGAATATGAGCCTCCCGCTCCCTTGTACTCTCTTTGAGGTTCTCGTGTTGTCTGCAAATGCGAACTAGAGGTATCTATTTTCCATGAAGGAATCACTCATGTTGATCCGCTATCTCTACTGAGAACTCCGTAAAAGTCACCCCATCTTCAATGTTCAACTCTCCCTAGTCGATAACGTGTGATGGATCATGCACACATCTCCTCATCTGTGACACATGGAAAACATTATTCACCCGGTGCATCTCTAGGGAAAGAGATAGATGGTATGCCACCTCGCCCACTTAGCTGGGAATATAGAAAGGTCCGATGAACCTCAGAGATAGATTTCCAACCAGACAAACCTCCACAATCCTCGTCCTGGTGAGACCCATAGGAAGACATGGTCTCCGTCAACATCTCCTCCCAAAACATCATTGGTACCATTGTGCGACCTCTGAAGAATGTGACATTCTCCCCACCTTCACAAAATTTTCCAAGATACCGTCCTGAGGATATCTGAGCACGTCGGGCCTCGCAGTTAACGTCCCAAGCTATGCATCCCGAATTCATTGAGTAATTGGGGGAGTGACAATTATAGAATCGAGGTATGCTGCTCAATTATTATACACAAAGGATATCTGAAGCGCGACTAGCTGATCTGATGCATCGATCAGCAGTTGTAGACCATATCTCCTGCTGATTACGTCTGCTACCACATTCCCCTTTCCAATAGTATAGACTATATCGAAGTCATAGTCATGGAAGAACTCTAGCCATCGTTATCATCTCAACTTCTAAAATTTCTACTGACACTTATTCGTCCACAAGAAATGCCCCCGCCCCTTCTTCGTCAAAGCTAATAAGGGGGTTTTTACCTTGGAGAAGGCTGTTTCAAAACTCTAGTGGTACCCAACCAAAGCAGAAGTCTATCTCCCTTTGGGGAGATAATCCTGGAAACATCTTTTGAAAATATTTCCCCATACTCTACCACTACTGTTGGGAACTGAAAAATCAAAGCTCCTACTACCATGAGGTTAAGGATGGCCGACTCAAGATTGATCGGTTGCACCCTCCTACGCATGAGTTTACTTATCCTGGTTGATTTATCTTTTTCACCAACCAAGGAAACCCCCATTCCATCATTGTAGATAAACCACAACCTTTTTTCCTAATACATTCAATATGAGTATGAACTGTGGATGTCAAGTTCATACCCAAACTAACGTCGTAAGGCCTCGATGATTCCACCAAGAGGTTTCAACCGAAAATCTTTCCTCAAGGGTTAGATCACATCTTCGGAATAAGTGTGATTATCGATTCTCCTCCCAAAGTTATCTCTACATGTAAGGGTCAAGTAAACAGTCTAACTGGAAACTCTAGGTCTTGAAAAAGATTCTTGGAAGGTAGGAATGATTGGTACTTATGTCTATTGATACAGAAGCGAGTAGTAGACACAGACCATACCTTGAATCATTCCAAGAGCCCTTGGGTCCCACTCCGTGACTACATTCATCTACTCCCATGTTGCGTCCTCTAGCTCCCTGAGCTTGGTGGGGACCACATTGGGGTGGTGGTTGTAATATGTCGAAATGAACACCACCTCATGTTACTTTCCTAGCTCTGCTTCCACGTCTGGTGCCCTGATGATTCATCTGTACTTAACACTTCTTCTTCCCAAAACATTTTACATGCCCAATTCCTTGAGACTGGTGTCAGTTTCCTTCTTTCCCACTATTAACATTCACTCGCTGCATTTTCTCGGTCAAAGAACATTCAACCAAAAAGGTTCTTTCTAGCACCCTAACATAAGTATGAATGCATAGAGAAATAGTGATTGCTCAGATGTCCTTAAACACACCCCGCTCGGAGGTCTGAGCCCGCACTGACCATACTGTATCTATAAAGTACCTAGGATGGTCGGTATGACTCGATGAATACTCAGCTACCGAAATGTAATCTTTTCTAAGTTGTATAAGCTCTAGGTAACTCTCATCCCTTATCTCTTAATAGAAAGAGACCACCTTCTTTGAAAAAGTTTTTCAAGCTTGTCTGTAGAAAAAGTCACCTCTTCGCAAGATCAGGGTAATCTAAACCCTGTCATCATCCTGTTGAGCCACATAGAAGGCTCTATACCGGGACCTCCAATTGATCAAATGGTGCCCTGGCTAGATTGAATCTTAGCCACCTCCTCAAGCCAGTCCTTAGCTGTTTGTGGGTCAGGGTCGCCTCAGAACCTGAGGGGTATCTGATGTTGAAACCTGTGTATGGCACTAAGCCTACATGTTTCCACTACCGATACCACCGGTTGTAATTGTTGTCTAACGGGCGGTGATATAGCTGACACACTACCCTAAGGAACTATCTCAGGCAACAATCCATGTACCGAAGTCTCATCAGTATGAAGACCATCCACATGGTCCCTTACTTGAAAATACTAGAAGATAAGATCACTATCTTATCTACTAGTGTATCAACTAGGTAAAAAACTCTAGCCATAGCCTCCATCCAGTCCTCAGCCGCCTGCGGGTCTGTATCACCTCAGAACCTCATAGGCCTCTACCGCTGGAACTTGTGCAGAACATTCATTCGGCATGCACGGTCCATTGGTAGAATCTATTGATAACTTCTTCCCAATGGGTGGTGGTGCTACTAGTACACCACCCGAAGGTGCCAACATAGTCAGAGGGCCCTGCACTGGATCCTCATCGCTCGGTTGGTCGTTATCATGTACTCTCTCGAGAATCCTATATGGTTGTCTACGTGGTGGCATCCTGATAAGGAATAAGTGCACCATGATGATTAAGTTATACCTGGTGAGATAACTCCAAAAAAACAAGGAAAATAATTTCCAAAACATACACAATCAGTGTTTTCATGCACCAAGTCGAAAATCAAAATGTTGGGTCCCAGTGTATGGATACATCAGCCGCCGCACCAACACTGGACTACCCGAACTGAAAACCACACTCAAAATACTTAACACTATTTCTCCACACCGAAATGATCAGAGTCCAAGTTATTTGGTAGAACCGACTCCTCTAATACTACTTTGTCAAAACCCATTCATCAGGGATCGTGTTGTAACTACCCCAATCCCACCTTCCATAGGCCAGGGGCTGGCGACTAGCACCAAAAATGAGTTTCCCTATAATGGGAATACATTACCTTTAAGCCTGTACAAACACACATACTACTACGCAACAAGATGCAACAACAAAGTAATATAATGTAGTAAAAGAGTGTTGAAAGTAAAGGGGTCGAAATACAAGCTCAACTAGAAGTACAAGTACAATGGAAAAGTATGAATACAACTGAAAATGGGAAAACAACTCTTTGATCATCCACCAAGGATCCTATATTAAAGGTAGGTATATCTCATGATCAGTAGTCCATACATCACGTCACACCAAATATTCCACCTCTAAGTACCATCCAGTCCTAGCTCCCTCAACCTTGATCAATGTTGTCTGTCGTCTGCACAAGACACAACAAGGTGTGGGAATAGCCCATGCAGGGGTGAGTATAACGGTACTCAGCAGGGACCCCGAGACCCTGTAGGTCTCCTAGAGTTCAACAATGTAAATACCACAAAGCAAGACTTCAAATATACTTAGGTATATGCCCATAGATATACATAAGTTATCAAGATATACCCATCTCATTAATGAGGGAAGAATACCACAAAGGTATAGATACCACACAGGTAAAACCACTAAGATAGTAGTACCACATAGGGAACACCACTGAGATTGAAGTACCACACATGTAACACAACGAAGACAACACCACAAAGGCAAAAGTACCACACAAGTAACACCACGAAGATAGAATTACCACACATGTAACAACACGAAGACAGAGGTACCACATAGTTAACACCATGAAGCTATAAGTACCACAAAGGTAACCCCACAAAGATAGAAGTACCAAACAGGTAACACCACGAAGATAGAGGTACCACACAGGCAACACCAAGAAGATAATGCCACAAAGGTAAATGACCCATCTCACACTCAGGTATAACTGAAGTACAGAAGTACAGATTATTAGTCATAAGGCTAGATCATATTATTCTATTAAGAAGCAATGTTGCGAATCCACATAGGATCGATAGGTAAATAACCCCCACTGACCCACCTAGGATTTGGCCCACATAGGATCTGTATGTATTGACCAACACAGGATCGCTGAGGCCTAACCCACACTGGATCTAACCCACACTAGATCCGTAGATGTTGACTCACTTAGGATCTGATAAATATTGACCCACATAGGATCGATGTTCTTTCCTGGAGTTACATCCATCCCTAGGATTCCTTGCACTTGGTGCGCTCGACATCTGTAGAATCTTCCCTCGAGATATCATTGGTACCTCAACCACCATTAAGCTCTACAATGGAGTAACCCAAAGGATTAAATGTTGTAAGGGTTCCAACGTGAAAGATGGTGCATCAATCGGATACACGGTCAGTGATTTATAAGCATTTTAGTTCTAAGGTCCTCATTGGATTCGGGTTCAATCCAACCCGTTCATACTCCAACATTCTCCAAAAACTAAAGTGGGGTATCTCAAAAGGACCGCCTCATCTCAAGGATTTTGGCGCTGCATATGGTTCATCATTTTGACACCATATGAGGGAGGTATGTCAGATACAAGGTCCCACAATAATAATATTAATAATATTATTGGGTATTTCATGGACCCGATCCACGAACCAGAATTTAATATTCAACAGTAGACGTAAATCGACCGTCTTAATGACAGGATCACGTCTCCAAGGACAGTAAGTAAACCGGGCATCACACGGAGGAGTTATGGAGGGATAAATATTTAATGATAATAATATATTATGATTATTTGAGCGTTTTTGGTACCCAAACCAAAAACCTGAAAAAGACATCCAATATTAGACTCATAATTTCCATCTCGAAGTCATGGTTGTACTGCCGCTGACACTTTGTGAAACCAAGGTCGCATGGATAAGCTACAATCAAAAAAGTGTTTTATCATCAAAGTTATAAGACAAGTATTTAATTATTATTATTAATTAGTTATTTATTAACATTTCCTCAACTCCAAAATCAATCCATGATTGAGCCCCTTGCTACGCACTGGAAATAGTCTCCATCAATTACTTCCTTTATTTGTATTATTATTTCATTACCATAATAATTTCTCTCTCCAATCTTACCCTTCCTTCTCGACTTAGCGCCTCCAGCCCAACCTACATACCCTATCGGCCATCCCTTCACGCGGTGACCTCTACTGGCAGATCTACGGCCTCTGGCCCTACTTGATTTCTGTATGCTGACCCACCCAGCATTGTGGTCCTCCCTCGATAGTCTCGTACCCCATGGCCTGGCCACCTGCTGCGCACACGGACTGCCGGCCGAGGCCGCCTCAGACTCGTTGCACACTGCCAGACCGCCTTCGCCACACTGCCTTGCTCACCCAGAGCCATGCCAACCACCACAGTACATCGCAATTCCTATCTTTCCTGGAGTCGTTCCATGAACACATTCCGGAATCACACCACCACGTCACACATTTTGTGGGTCGCTTTATCTTTGTTCAAAGCCCAAAAAATGTGTCGATTGCAGATTCACGATCCTCGGGTAGAGATCTCTGCGCCCGTATGTCACACACAACAAAACATTTTGTTTCTAGAATTCTTAATAATTTGTAGATGTATAACATGCAAAGAACATCTAAATAACGAAATAGAAAATATCATGGTATATGTGCAGATTGATGGTCTTGTTTGTTTGGACATCGTCATTGAGAATCAAGAACAAGAGGAATCAACAAATAGATATTTATAATACATCAAAATAAACCCCCTACCTCGTTAATTTGTTGGAGAACATTCGTGGTTGAGGGTGGTCTAGTGTTCTTCATTACCGAAACAAGCTTCCAATGATGTCGCTCGAATGACGATCTTTAGTTCTCGATTGTGAGATCTATTCTTCGTCAAGAGCCACAGATCCTACTCCTCCTTTTGCCAATGGAAACCAACACCCAACCCCAAGGAAGAGTTGATATAACTCTTAGTTTAATAGGTGATCCATTTATTTAGAATTAATGAATCCTATTAATTAAAGGTATTTGGTATTAAAAATATTGTGTAACCGGACATTTAATTCACAGCATTTAAATGCCCGACCACCCTCTTATGCTCCCTGCCACCAAAAATTAAAAGGAGATGTGGGAGGATATTTTAAATAAGAAATATTTATTTTATTTAATCCTCCACGAAAAATGAAAAAACCAACTTCATCTCTCGACCCACTACGGTCGAGGTTAAACCTCCCTTAAGCGAATCTTGACAGTACGAGTTCAACGGTGCCTTCATATTTTTAATCCGAGCACTGATTCAAAAGTTATAAAACACCTATCATGCATTTACTGATCGTACCTTAGAAAAGTTCAATAAATTAATTATGTTCACCCTCGATGCGTGCTGGTCGAGGTTAGGCTTCGCCTAAGGAGAAAAGGTCCCAACGAATCCAACAAATACTCTCGAATTTTAATCTGAGTTTCTATTTAGAAGTATTGAATGTTAACAATAAAATAATTGTCACTTAATTATATTATTTACGACCAAAAACTAACATTCACTGGTGCCCCATGCTGGACAATGTTAGTATCTGAATAAAGAGAGCATACCCTCACGAACTCAACGGTAGTCTCAGATTTTTAATCTGAGTAACCATTCATGAGTTATAAGATTTTGAAAAATATAATAACATTTTTTAATTATTTTATTTACGGTTATGCCATTTTCCGGTTTTCCCACAGGAGGTCCGCACCGACTAAAATTAAGTCGTACCTAGGGTAAACCCACCATATTGAGTGCAATAGTGACCTCAGATTTCTGATCCAGTAAAATTTTTAAGAGTTATTTTGATTTTTCAGGAAAACAACTAACATGCACTATTTAAAGTTTAAAAAAACTTCGACAGATCATTCTGGGCACTCAGGGACTCAGAATCATGCGCTGGAAGATTTCATGGTCTTGAAAGAATTCCATATAATTAAAAAAATTATACAGAAATTCTAGGACATTAAACCTATGTCTGAAATCGATTAAAAGTCCCTAACCACCCATGGAAACTTCGGTTCGGTCACAGAAGTGAGCAGGACAGGCTCCTTTTGCACGCTTACTGTCTAAATTTTGATGGTCTTAACTCTTGTCTACTTAAGACATAGAACCAAACCCATGAAGTGTTTAGAAACATCAGGTTGAGGGTTTTTGTTGATAACAGTTTTTAATATACCAAACTCTTCCAACAAAACCATATACCTGATTCAAATGTCACATGATGAGGAAAAGAAAAAAAATAGAACAATTATTTTATATAAAGAAACAATACATATAACTAGAGTACAACGTGGGAAAAATAAACTAATATATATTAAATATCATCCAAATTAGATAAACCCAAAATTATAAATAACGAAAGACCAACAAGTCTCCATATAAACAAGAGTATCCTCCAAAACACCCCGCTGTAAAGGTAAAGACCAAAGGAGAAGATGACAAACTATAAGATTTCCTTTTCATTACATGTATCCTACAATAAGACATATACAACCACCAAAAAGAAAAATTTGGGTTTGAGTAAAATTCCCAGTAGGATAGCACCAAAAAATATATACAAGGTCTAATATTAAGTATGAAACAATTATATATTTTAAAAAAAATTGTTATATAAATCATTTTTCTAAAAAAAATTCATTTGAAAATCATAATCTATTTTAATCTTAATGAAATAAAATTCACATTATCATTCCAAAAATATGACAAGTAGAAGTTATATAAACTATATATAATTTCCATGAATCAATAGGTAAGCATGTAAACACATATACATGAAATAACCTATCATGAAAAGTGTTGTGATACAACCTCAAAATAAAACATGTGAGAAAAATCTAGGATAAAAAATCATGCAATAAATAACCATAAAATAAAAATAACCACACATTATTCCCGATAATATGAGACAATATGTACTAGATACTCAAGATCCTAAAAATTCATAATGTTTTATCCAAGAAGTATTGAGTCCAATCACAGTCCATTGATAAAAAAAGGTTACCTACTAGTTCTTCTACACACACACTAAGGCTACCTGTGTCTCTTCTATGACACTCCCAAGGTTCCAAATATTATAATTGTTAAAAAAATTCAAATCCATTCTATCAATTTTATTAAACATTTTGAAAGATAAGAAAACATTTGCTTTAGTGTTTTAAAACACATTTCTAAATCATGCAAATCTATTTTCAATGAAAAGACCCTTAAAAAAAATTTCCAAAAAAACCTTTAAAACCACATACCACTTAAAATCAATGAAAAATACAAAATAATTTACTAATAATATAGTTAAATTAATTTAATTAACCCATTTTATTGAAAAAAACCTCAAACTAGTATAAACCTAATTTCCTTTGACAACGGTGATTGGAAACCATGATAAAGGACTTCAAAAGACATGGAATTCCAGGAAACTAAAATGGGTTGATAGAAAAATCTATTTGACCAAAAATATAAAAAAAATATCTAACAAAGTTTCTATGACTAAAGGAATGAATAACCAGATGGATCACAAACCTGGAGAAACAAACTGTAGTAAACATGATGATCAATCAAGAAATGAATTATCTATAGTGAGAGAAGATCCTTCAAAATCGCATGGGAGATCTATGGATTATGAAAATGGAGGTTTCCCCTAGAATGAACCCTTAATCAGCTTTACGACACCCCAAAAAGAAAATAATCCTGAAAAGTACACAATAAGTAAATATTTCACACTCTTTATTTCTAAATAAAATGTATTTTCCAAAAAACCCATCACATTTTTATTAAAACCCAATTTTCAATCATTACACAACATGAACCTTTTACACGACATGTAAATCCTTCACATAATATATCACATCACAACATCTGTGAAGACAAGATTAGATT
Organism: Viscum album; assembly: GCA_963277665.1. NCBI lineage: Eukaryota > Viridiplantae > Streptophyta > Magnoliopsida > Santalales > Viscaceae > Viscum > Viscum album. Next base: position 1,535,494,068 of record OY728128.1, on the reverse strand, counting down.
TCTATTAACCTCCATGAATGGTGTGTAAATCCCCTGAAGACTAAAAAAATAGCAGGTTCAAGAAAAAAAATCAAAAACCATACTCTAGGAATTCCCTTGTCTTGGGAAGAACCCCGCAAAATATTAGAACCATTTAAACCTAGAATAAATTAACTCAAAAAAACATACATACCAAAACATTAGTTTATTCTCTAAGAAAAAGGATCCATATCCCTGAGAATCCCGCAAACACACCCAAATACGTATAATAAATAAATCATAAACAAGGGAGTACCTAAAAAGTGTAATACTGTGTTATAGTTGATTCATAAATTGTTTTTAAAGGATTTATTCAATGTTGAGTTCTAATAAATTGAAAATGACATGGAATTACTTGTAATATTTATTTTAAAGGCCCATTCATAACCTTATAAAATTGTGTTCATTATTTTCATGGTGCCATTAGTTGAGATCATATTTTTTATTATGTTTGATTTAAATTATGACCTTTTATGAGCTTTATTATTATGTGATACAAATTATGTAGAATATTTTATTATTTCTTGTGATGGATTTAGAATTATATTTGGTTTATTGTTATACTTTTCTGGTGTATTTATTTCTTGGTTGTTTTCTCACATCCACATTAATACATTAGGGGAACCCAAGTACCAAGGTGGGAGATCATAAGTTATGGTACACTTGTTTATTCCTCACATGGAGTATTATCCTATCTATTTGGTGATGTGTCTAGGTAGAAGGTGCCACAACAATGGTAGTGTGGACTAGTCATGTTTTTTTGTTTTGATTTTGATGTAACGCAAGCCATAATTTAGTCACCTTTTGTTATTTTTTATTTGGATCATCTCACTCTCTAACATAAGGTGTTTCCCATGACACATTCATCATTGTTCATGATTCGATATAGGGGATTCCGACTTCATGATTTATTATATCCCTTTTTTATTCTATTTTATGTATAACCATTTATAATTTCATTGATCACTTTTTTTGTATTACCTTGGAATAGTTGTTCTTATTATGTTTTGTTTTCTTCAATTATGTTTCAATAGGTTTTCATAAATGATATAAAGTTTGTTTTGGAAAGTGTTTTTCAAATTAATGATAAATATATCTTCTTCTGAATTAGTTTTCATGAAATGTATTGTAATAATTAAAAGGGGGTTTTATTTGGTTATTCATAATTCTAATGTTTCTCATCTCAGATGTTTAAAAAGTTTTTACATTTTTTAAATAGATATTTCCCAAGGTTTTATATAAAAAGAATGGTGTTACTATTTTTGGATAAAGGTGTGATATTGGTTTATTTATTTGCATTAAAAGTTGAAAACCAATGTTCCCTAATTTAATTACAAACATTAATTTATGAACTATTTCATGAAAATGAAATCATATAATTCTTGGTGATATCTTATTAGGTCTGTTAACTCACAACCAATATACACACTCGTGTGATTGTATATAAATCATCTATTTTATATATGTTTTACTTTTAACTTTTTTAATATTTATTACATTCTTATGTTGTAGATGGGTGATTTAGGATGTGTTGATTAATCATGGGTCTCGTAGAGGTGATCTTGTTATATGGTTTCGGTTTTTGTTAATTTTTGGTATGTGATGTATTGGATTAGTCTTCAATCTTTTTATTTGAATCAAGTTTCCTTTTATTAGTCCATATTGAATATTTATTTCGAATGATGTATTCGTGTTGATATAAATGAGTTGAATTATAGTTTTTGGTTATGACCCATTTATTACACTTTTTATTGGGTTCTTTCAATCTCATTTTTCATGGATGTATAACATATGGATGCAACATGTTAGATTTTCGATAAAATATCTACCGATCAATTTAATATGACTTGAGTCTGGAATAATTCATATAGAATTTTTCTTTGATTCCTAGACCTAAATTACCATCTAATGGGGATCAGGAAATACATTTGGGCTTAGTGGTGGCTGAAGTCGAGTGATGTGTCTCGTAAACCTAGTAGGGTTCATTAAAATAGTATCAAATCCTACATTTTTGGAAGGCATGTGTTCTAAAATATCCCTCTTGTTATTTTGTTGTGTCTTGGTAGTGATTAAATAGATATTCTAAAAATTGAGAGGTAGGTGTTGGGATAGTCTATCAATATCTTTCTTGTTTGAATTATCATGTTTTTATGGGTATTCAGGAATTATGTTTTTGATTTATTTTCGTTTATTGATTGGTGTCAGTGAATTTTGGTATGGTTAAATGGTATTAGGATACATAATGAGTTATGAAAGTAATTTGGTGGCCTTTTATGAGATTTAGGGAGAAAATAGAAGAAGTATCAGTGTTGCACAATTATCCCACATGGATTATCAATCTATATAGAACCCATGAATATGATTATATGATAATCTCATAGGTTATCATATGGTTGGATCATGGCTACAAAAACTTTGTGGCTAAACCATTCACAACTATTCATCCATCTTGAATTTTTTTATTTAAGATATTTTAATTATAAATTTATCCTAAATTAGTACCCAAATTTTTGAGAAAGATTAGAGAGGGTTTTGATGATGATTTTATTTTATTAAAATTCATTTTTCATGATATATGATATTGTTCCATATTTACGCTTTATGTTTTAATGGTTTTTTTTGAGTTGTGAAAGATAATTTCATGAAATATTTTAATTAAAATTATTTTTTCATGACTTATTTAAAAATAATTCATTTATATCTAATGAGGTGTTTTATGAAGTGATTAATTCCATTATAAAATTTTTAAAATGTTTTCAAATTAAAGTGGGTGAATTGAAATGTTTTTAACTTTAAATAAATACGTACTAAAATAATTTCAATTATTTTAAATTTTATTAGGGTGTTTTATAAGAATAATTGTTTTTAAAAAGGGTATTTGTTGGTCTTCAAATGTATTCCAAGAAAAAATGGAGTTTTCAAATTCTTGGATGTATAATGGCGATATTTTAAGAAGGATGGTTTTATGATGTGTATTGTTTTGAAAGGTTTGTAGTTTTTCATTTTACTATAATAAGACTATTTGGTTTCAATTATCACGTATAAATACATTGGGTTCATTTATTTTTTTAATTAGGGAGTAGCTCTAGGAATGATTTAGAAATAAAGTAGAAGGATTATCTTAAAGGATGTCCTTCAAGGTGACATGCCTCATTTTTTCGAATATCTATTCAATTTTTAACAATACCCAAACTCTAAATAAATTGGTGTACTCATAACATTATCTAGTATTGGAACATTTTTGAGACTTATTAAATCATCATCCACCCTATTTATACAGAGACTAATTTTTAACTAAAGCAATGGATTGGTAATAAAGGAATGTGTAAATCCATAATTATCTCCAAACTCCAAAGGATTTTTGGGTGAGAGTTGTTGTGGCCCATTTAAAAGCACCAAGTTGAGTGTGGTCGAATATGATTGTTCTTTATCTTTTGTGTGAGGATATGTATTTGGAATTAATTAATTTAATATTAATCCAATGGTTCTATCATAGGTATATGAAGAAAAATAAATATCTTGAGTTTTTTAATCTTCATCAAGGTGAATAAGTTTTGAAAGAGTATATTGATCATTTCATAGATTTATGCTCTTTTATAATAATCTAGTCATAAATGTATCTTTAAAAGTGAATTTCATTAGAGGAGAATATCACATAGACCTCATATCAATTATTATTGGATATGGATATACATCTTTTAAAGATATGGTTCAGAGATCTATGTGGGTGGAATTTTATTAGGATAGGTACCTTGTGATGGGCGATTCCTTGGTTCTACCTATTGTGAACGTGTATAACCCATATGGTGTTGAGTAAAATATGGATGACCATGATCTGAATGGAAAATTTGATGAGGGTTAGTTAACTTGTGGTTGTAGGGAATCTGATAATAAGAATGGGCTCCTTATTTTATTCTAATTGAGGGTTCCTAGGAATTTTACCCCTTTTTTCCTAAAATCTATAATGAATTGTCTACCGATTTATTTCTTTTTGTCTTTTCAAGTGGTTTTTTATGATGAATTAGGCAAATAAATATCATGTTTAAATTTTGGTTTATGGTGATTATCTATTTTTTAGTCTCCTTTTGTAGATATGAATTTTAGTAAAGATTTTTTTTGATTTATTTGATGTTATTTTTGGGTTTATTTAAATTATGTGTTATAGAATGTGTGTATTTTTGGGTTATGATCATTCTCAGTTGGTGGAATATTATTTATTGAGGTTTTTTTGGTTTAGGAAGTCAGTCCTTGGAAGTTGGTTTCTGGATGGGTTTAACATGGGAGGCCCCTGAGTCTATGCACTAGTAACTATGAAAAGTGTTTTCTTATGTGGTTGAGCATGTTTGGGTGCCCATTTTATTTTTTGGGTTCATCATGTGATTTTTCTCAGTGGTTTAGGTATTAGTTTGCCCTTATGGAGTTATTGACCTTAGTTCGGATCCCATGTTGGTTTTCAATGAGAATTATTTCTTGTTTTTTCACCATTTCCTTTGGTTGCATGTTATTTATAAGCATGGCCATGAGTTTCACTTTGTAGATACTAATTTTTTTTATTGGATGTATTTTATCTTAGGGAATTATAAACCAGCCTTTTGGGTGATAAATTTTGGTTGAAGTAGGATATAATTTATTTTTTTACTCTATGTGGATGTTGTTTGAAAGTGGTAATGGCATCATTTAATGATTTTTTCCCTTAGATTCACAGTTTTAGAGGAATTATAAATTATGGGGAGACCTATAATAGGTATTTATTCCCATAGGTATCTGATTTATATGGTTGTATCTTGACTATTTTTTTATTTTATGGGGTTGTTTGACTATTTGGGTTTCATTTTTTGTGAATTTTATGTGTTGTTTAGTGCTGCTTTCCCACTATACCCAATTTTTTCCCTCACACACCTACCTCTTCTTTAGGGTGAAATGATTTTTAATGTTATTTACCTATTATTTTTACTAAATAATTTTTTTGGGTTGAAAGTGTAATGGTTAGGAGAATTATAACACCCTCATGTGACTATTATTTAAAATATTTTGTAATTATGGATTATTTTTTAATTTGGTAGGTTTTGGATTAGAATTTGATGTTTTAGGATTTTTTTTCCTTTGTATCATGGTTACCATATTGTATTAGAATAATGTTTATATTATATAAATAATTGTGTGAGGTTCTTCATATTGGTTGCATTGTGGAGTTTTTTGGTTTCTTCATGGTTTAGTAAACTATGTAGCCAAGATTGTGGAGTAGATCCAGTTCCATCTATTGGTTCATGCATGGTTGGTGTAAATTTTTGGAAAACCATTCAGCCTTTCTGGTTTCACATAAAAAGTAAATTAACCTATTTTCCCATTCTATTTTAATTCTTTTCCTCCATCATATTCTCCCATCGTAGAAGTTTTACACTCCTTGGAGACCTAGGGAGAGATTATTTATTTTCTCCTTTATTTATTAAATCCCACTTCATGATTCCAAGAAGTTTCCACAAGTAAGTCCTCAATATATTCCTCATTTGTATTTTTTGAGTTATTTTTATCTATGTTAACAAATTTTTATAAATTCATGAGGTTATTGAGATTTATAAATTTATTTTTGATTAAATTCTCTCCATTTATGACACATATAATGGATTTATAAATTCTTTTCCAAGAATTTTATGCTTTTAATAAAGGGGTTTCACTCTCAACATCATATATTCATTTTAAAATGAAATGTTTACACATGATAATAATTTTTTAAAATTCCTAGTAAAATTCCTTAAATGGTTTGATGGAAAACAAAGGGTTTAACCCTTTTTTTAGAGGGATAAAAACATGTTTCAATGTTTGGTCTTGTAATTTAAAGGGATGTTGGTTCTGAAATATTTTATAAGTATTTATTCTATGTCGACTCTTAATAAAAAACATATTACTTAGAATACTAAGTTATGTTTATTTTAAAGTCTAATTTGGAACCTGAAAAAAGAGTGTATGTAATGTTCATAGAACCCTAATTTGATCCCCCATTGATTATTATGTTTGATATGGATTTTGACTTCATGGGGGATTTATTATTATGTGATACAGATAATGTGGAATATGTGTCATTTTTTTCAGGGAGTTAGATTTGAAGGTTTTATATTATTAATATTTATTGATGAATTTATTTCTTATTCTATTCTCACATATGTTATGATTGATCATGGGAACATGGGTATCTAGGTGGGATATATTGATCTATGATACAGTAGTTCAATTCAAACATGGGATAGAGTCTCATATAGAGTTTGATAGGGATAGGTGTAGTTTCCTCTAATTTGGTTAGTGTGGTATAGTTTGGTGGTTTCTGTTTCAATTTTGACATAATATAGGCTATGATTTTGTACCATTTTGTTTAGTACTATTAGGATTTCCTCACTCCAATATCGAGGGAGTTTCCCATGATACCCAATTCATTTTTAGGATTCGATATTAGGGATTCCCACTCAATACTTTCTTATATCCCATCATTATTGACTTGATTATATCCCCAATTATTTTTTTAGTGATTACTTTCATTATATTCCATTGTTATATTGGAACCCGTTATATTTTTCATTTTTAATCTATGGTTGGGATTTTTTTCAAAAATAAAATAAAGGTGGTTTTAGAAAGTTTTTTTTTCAAATAAAATATAAATTTCTATATTATGGAATATTATTTCAAGAAAGTATGTGAAATGAATAAAATTTGGTTTTGTTTTTCTTTTCATAATTTTATGGGATCACATACCAGAAGTTTTAAAATTATTTCCATTATTTATACAAATATTTCCCATAGATTTATATAATAAGAAATAAACTATTATTTTTGGATAATGGATTGATGTTATTTTTATTAATTTCATTAAAAGTGGAAAATAATTAATTTATAACATATATCCGACTTCAATTTATGAACTTATTCATCAATTTAATTTCATATAAATATCAATGAGATCATACTGGAAATGTTAGATTATACCCTATATACACACATGCATGTGTGTGTGTGTAAATATCATATACTGTATGAAGGTTCAAGGTTTCAATTTTAGAAAATTTATCTATTTCATGGGATGTTGATGAGTGGGTTGGTATTTGGTGACAGACTATGGAAATCATGGACATGATCTTGTAGTGTGGTAAATGCTTTGGATCATTTTTGGGATGTGATGCATAGGTTAGTTCATCCATCTCTTTGTTTGCATATAGTTTCCCTTTGTTGATCCCAATTGTGTGTTAATTTTGAATAATGTGTGTAAGTTAATATAAAAAATTAGAATAATAATTTTTTATAATGAATCATTTGTTCCCTTTATTTATTTCATTCTTATTATCTTGTTTTTCATGGACAAGAAATGTATAAACACTCCATTTCAGATTCACATTTTAATATTAGGTGCTTTATTTACTATTATTTTAGTTAGAAATAAAAACAAAGAGTGGTTTCTCTAATTCTTAGACATTGGTTTTCATCCCATGGGGATCGTGAATTCAATTTAGGGCTAATGTTTGTTTGGGCCATGTTATGTGTTAGGTCATCCCATGTTGGTTTGTTTTATGTTTTGAATGGTTTGATAATTCTTTCATTCCTTTTGGAATATTGGGATGTGTTGGTTACTACTATATATAAATCCAATGGTAAAAATGAATTGGTGTTCAAGGAAATATGAGATCATGTACTAAGAGATAATATCTGGAAGAAGTAAGTATTTGGTGCTTCTATAATAGAATAATACACATAAAGTGGCTTTAATTATACTCAAAGTATAAAACCAGAGCCATAAGAAGGGAAATGTGAATACTGGGATGAATGAAGGGAAATGAGAAGGGCCCAAACTCATATGTTGGTCTTCATGGAAAAGGTGAATTTAAAAAATTAGTGCAGAGACGTGTGGGTAAATTTAGAAATGTTTCATCTTATAATTTCTTCTATAAATAACATAACTGGGGATGTAATCACATTTAAGATAAACTATAGTATTAGCCCAGAAAACTCAAGGGGATGTGATTTCCTCAGAGATTTTAGGTGTTTTATGACTTTTTTCAGTCCTTCTATAAAGGTGTTTGGTTTACTCTTTATTTGAGTTAAGTCTTGGATAGCATATTAGTTATTTTGAAAGTATTTATAATCTTTTAATGGGGTCATGGTTAAGGGAAATTATATTTCTTCTCTTGATTAACCATGTGGCCCGTTGGAGAGGAGTAGTGGATAGTGCATGGTTAGAACATGGTTAAATATAACTTTGTAACATTTACTAGGTAAGTGAGTAATTCAGAATAGAATAATAAGAATTTTTAGTGCATGGTTTACTAAACTGTGTGTCCAAACAACATAGTAATCTAAGAGAGGAAGTGAGCCTTACATGATGGCACACAGGTTGGTAAATCGTACAGATTAACCATTCACATGGCATTAATTAACCCAAAATTTATTAATTTTTTAGGAAACTCCTCAAACCCCCTTACTCTTTATCCCTCAACTATGGATCATAGAATTAGAGACAAAATTGTATCTTTATATGAAATTTATTCCCTCCAAATTACAATTTCTTTGGATCTAGAGACATCAAACCTAGGTATTTCATGGTAAGTGGTCATTTATTATCTATTTTTCTTTCTCTTTCTTGATTTTATCTCTTATCCTTAGGGAAAAATTATATCCAAATTATCATGTTATAATATAGATATTCTAATATGATCTAATGGGTTTCCTTCTATATTTTCATGGAAAAGTTTGTTGTAAATCTGGTTATGTCTTGGTCATTCCTAGATTTTTCTATATCCACTCGTTATATTGGACCTTGTTGGGAAATTCTAAACTAATATTATCCCTTGACATATTCTTCATCTTGGATCATCATACTAGAATAATTATTATTTTTGTGGCTAGATCTTAAGATCTTTGGTGTGTAATCCTTATTCATGGTGGTGAATCAGTAGGTTAGAATATGATACACTTATGGTGGGAATCTCTTTACCATGTCATGGAAGTTGTATAAAACTTTATGATATCACATTCTTGTTCATATGGTTGTGACCCATGAAACCTTTCTTCATATGACATTCTTGTGGGTGTTTGTGTGTGTCTAATAATACATTTATTGGTATGTTATCATTTTGTGTGTTTTTGTGGCATATGAAACCTTGATATGAAATGCTTGTGAAAATTTTTAGCTCAATAAGTTCCATGTTTTGGATTATATATGTAGATATTTATATAAATTTTATAATTTCTCTATCAGGTGTCAATGTGATAGGTGAACCAATCATGGATTTTTTAATCCCATATAGAGGTAGCATGTGTGGTGTGACATGTGATTATTGTAGATGAGATGTGAATGACAGATAATGGGACATGATAGCCTTGTGGCATGAACTAAGACTAGAACTAGGGCATGAAGGACTTGTATCTTTACCAAAGATGTTCAGTGAAGCATTAGGGCCTTATTTCTAAACTTGTGATCATTATTGGGGCATGATAGCCTTGTGGCCTAACCTGAGATAGTTTCTAGGGAATGAAATATTTATAGCCTAAACCATGGAATGTCATATTCTAAGTCTTATAGTGGGCTTATGTCTTGTTTTATTATTCAATTAAACTTGAAATAACTTCTCTTCACACATTAATCCAATGATGGTAGGATTCAGGTTCATGGTAGCCCGATTATCTTAGGATAACCCAGCATGGGATTATTTACATGTTTGTTTACTTTCCAATATTTGAATACAAATTCATATAAAAGTTTCACTTATTTTATAGATTCATTAATGGTTTCCTCGATTGTTTTATACTCACACACCTCATGGGAATATTTGTGCACATGTAGACTATTTAGACCTTGATTTCAAGTGAAAGCAGTATCCTTGCCTAGGTTAGTTGATCAATAGAATCAAGGGTAGACGGAAGTGAGACCAGGATAGACTCTAGGCTTGGTTTTGAAGAAGAAACTATTTATTTTTTCTTTTTTATTTTATATAAAGTTTTCAGATGTGGGGGTTTCTTGAATTGTTACACTAGATATTGTGTTTCTTATTGTTACAGTATGGGTTGTTGTTATTTTTATCACTTCTATATTTTTCTAACACTACATAGATTATTTTTCATATTGTTTAATACTATAATATTTATCTATTTCTGAGGGAATATTATCCTCATGGTTCCATTTATGGACCATTCCACTAGTCTAAATCCTATTGTGTGATTCCTTGACCCTAGAAACTCATAGTCGTTGCATTATTTTATTACATTGGCATGATTACAAGAAATAAAATCCCTAAGGATCGATCATTTTAATAGTATTTCAAATCCATATAACATACAATATACCTATAATACATTGGGAAGTATAAAATAAAAACATTATATATAAAACAATAAAATAAACTACACCCTTGAACGCTTATTCAATGATTTCTTCTTTATAACCTTGGGAAAGGAAACATAGTAAAGGTGTGCTCAAATGATCAATTAGATTATATAAAGAAGAATAAATAATAAATAATTGAGAATAAATCAACATGGTGATCTTAATAGCTAAAAAATCCTTCCATTAAATAACTATATAAGGAAAAATCAATATGGAAAGGTAGGAAACTGAAACTCATGTCATTTCATCAATGATCAAAAAATGAAATGTATCCAGATATATGTCGATGCAAAATATAATGGATGAATAATAACAGGAACTAAATGTGGCAAATTATTTCATAATGGATTTCATGTCTAAGTCACATGAAACATATACCATCAATACCTTTTATAAGTTGGTTTAAAACTATGGATGAAACCCCATTGAATTTGGAAAATTTATTTGTATCATGAGAACCTATCGATGCATCGATGAGATATATAAATTACCAAATCCTCCCATCATTTCTTGTATAAATAATTCCTCATATAAAATATTTTAAATAAACTATATGAATTATCAAATATTAGTATTGAATAAAGAGTATGAAATTATCATTATTTTCTGAAATAATCAAATAAATTTCAAAGTATACACCATGTGTAAAATGGTATATGGTTTCGGCAATACTAATATCCATTATATGAGAATATGGATATTAAAATAAATTTACAATGAAACAAGATTATAATAAAGTTATTTTTTCAAGAGGAAGTTAATAATCACAAACATAAGTGAGATTTCAAAGATAATCATTAAGAACAATATTGAGAAGAATAATCTTTAAACATTCCAAAGTGTCATATACCACATTGAATGATTTGAATCATAATCTCAATAAAAGTATGATATTAAATAAAACATATAATATCATGAGAAAAATTGGATTCCTGATATAATAATAACAAGGTACTATATACAACAAATAAAAGTGAATTGGAACAAAATAACAAATAAGTCTCAATGAAATGTAAATTGAGACGAAATTCCCTTACATTATCCTTCATTTTCTGTTGTATTTAAACTCTTTTATAGTGGTCTAAAATATGTTCCTAACTCATTTAATAACTATAATCATGTCAATAATATCATATATTAACTTTTTATAATATTTTATTACCTATTTGTTAACACTCTTTCATTATTTTAACTATTTCGGGTGTTAATCGCCTAGTTTTCTCAAGTTTGTTTTGACTTGTGGTTTGTTGTTCCTATTAATTTGATCATGATTTCATAATCTCACAAATGTAAACCATGATTTAATTTTCAAATATATTTTTTATATATTCATTTATAGTAGTCTGTAATATTTGGAGATTAGAAATAAAGTGCAACGTTCATGGTGATGTTAGGATATATGTACGCATAAACGCTACATTTATTTCTTTATTGTGTTAAAAGAATGAAAAATAAGTGATAAAAATTTATATTATAATTCTTGTATCATATCTATGTTATATATGTCACATATTTTTATTAAAACAATCTTTTATATGTTCCTTTTATGGCATGAATGAGTCATGTCGCTTTGAGGGAGCAGTAGTCCTCTCTTCCTCAAAAGAAATTAGTGTATTTACATAAAATGGAAAGTATAAAGGTGTATTGTAAAAAATAATTATAGAATATTTAATATATTATATATATTATATATATCTTATATAAACATATTTTCCATCATAATGGCCATCCATGAAAATTGGTAAGGAAAAAATGAACGATCACCGTTTTACAAGGTAGTAGTTTTCCGTACACAGAAATAGTATGTTTGTTACCCATTATATAGAGGTGTGTGTAAGTTTAGGTTGAACCCTTATCATAAATATATCTATGTATATTTAGGATACTCTTTTTGTTACATGATCATAGAATAATGATAATTGATAGAGTGGATAATGAAAATAAAATTAAAAAGCATGAAAGAAGACACAACCACTTAATTGGGTAGCTTCTTTTGGTTTGTACAAAAAGAATTCATTGGATATATTTATTAAAATAGTAAGGAGTAAAGTTATAGGGGAGGGATTTTTGGAAGTAATATGGGAACATCTTGGTTTAACCTTTGTGGTTTAGAGTGGTTAGGAATGGGGAGAGGTGGTGGCCTTTTATAAGGGGGGAAGGGATCGCTCGGTATTTTGAAAATCATTTGGGTGTGCCCACATTTTAACCGAAAAAAGTATTAAAAAAACAAAATAATATAAATTTTATGGAAGAATTTTGGGAATAAAATGGGTTTTGTAGAATTTTAAATGTCATTTTGTCCCTTATGTAAATGGTTTAGTCCTTTATAAAGCTTATATTTTCTTTAATAATTATAATTAAATTTAACTACATTCACTGATATTTTAGTTAAAAAAACAAATTTGGTCATATTAAATTTTTTAAATTATTATTATTCAAAATATGAATCCATTTTTACAAATTTTAATCACATAAGTTTCAGAAATTAATTTAAATCTAATCCTGTAGATTGGACGACAATGTGGGTTTTTAAGGATAAAATGTCCAAACACCGCTAGGCTTTTATAGTCAATTTCAAAGTTAAATTGATTAAAATTACATAAATTGTATCAACTTATAAAAATATTTTCTAATTAGACTTAAAAAATTAAAAATATAATTTAACCTTATAGATAAATTTGAAGAAAACATAGCATTGAACTAAAATTCAGTATTTTTAACTATTCATTAAAAAATGAAATGTTTTAGAAAAATATCAAAAATTCTCCATAACAAAATTATTAATATTTGTATTTCAAATATGAAGTTTATTTTTACATATTAATTAAATTAAAGTGTCAAAATTCATATTGTAAATGGGTTCACCATTAAATGGTTGTAAAATTGCCTTTATAAAATAATGGTGTTTTGGTGTAAAATAGAGTTTTTTCTTACCATATGTCTATCAAACATAATGGGTGAATATAAAAAAAATTAATTGAATTTAATTTATATATATATATATATTATATTAATATCACTAACTAATTATAATTAATTTAATCCATTAGCATTAAACAACCTTTTGAGCATAAAAATATTTTTCAATAAAAACATTCCCTTTATATTCAATTTCTCCTTATAATAATTTCTAATTAATTTTTAACCAATTAATTAATAATATATTTTTATAAACCATATTTTTCATATGTTTTTTATAAATATTAATAACTACTAATTTAAAAACTTATTTATATATCATTATATTTTAATAATATATTATGGTCCAATAAAACTCAGGCTTGCATGTAACGCAACCCATCAAGGAAGGTCACTCTTATGTGAGATGCAAGATAACATAGTGTTGAGTGCATTATAAGTTATAGAAAATATCGTACTTATTTAATATTGTAATGTATTGGGTTAATATGTTCTTTTTTTACACTTGGTATTTCATGTCATAAACTAATATAGAATATATTAAATATATTTAAAATAGTAAATATACTTTAAAGTATTAGGGTATTATATTCCCTTAAATTCTTAATTCCTTGTGTCATACATGAAATAGAATAAAATATTCATACTCTTGAATTCAGGGGTGTTAAATTCTCCCCAACTTAATTAAATTGTGTCCTCATAATTTAAACATTATCTCAGTAATCTAGGAATTGAAAATAAATGAATTTTGAATGTACAACATCATAAAAAGTGTTAATATCACATATTCTTAATAAGAGAGAAATTAAAGTGAAATGGTTAGGTAACTAGGTTTCACTAGTAGGAAAACATTGTTGGGAAATGAAAACATGGTTACGAAATAAGAATTTAACATTCATGTTATTATGGAGAGTTCTAGAAAACATGGTTTAGAGAAAGTTAACAATCAGAAAGCCCTAAATATTTGATGATAAAATGTCCATTTGATTCATAAAAAATGAAGGTACTTAGGGAAAAAAATTGGTTTCAAGATCAGTTTTACTAGATTTGAGTAATTCGTTCACTCTTTAATAATGTATGTAAATATACTTACTTGGTATGTTTCTATGAGCAAAATCTTATCCTTTAGTCAACATGAATCAACATTAAATATACATATTCTAAACATGTCAATATCATCATCATGTATCCTTTGTAAATATGTTAATAACTTAAATTTCTATAAAACTTTATTGAAAACATGATTTCTCTTTATTCCTTAAATAGAACATAAATTATTGGATATATTCCCTAAATCCAAAAAAACGATGTAAAATCCATCATTGATATCATAGACCACTTATCGATAAGTCATTAATTATTTTCAAGTTTGTTTTTACTTTTCCAAATTAATCATTTCTTCATCATTATCTCAACATCTATAATATATTAAGGGTTTTTCTCCCCTCAATAATTTGTGTTCTGAAAATTCTGACTTTTTACTTAATAAGCTTTCTTAGTACTATTCAACATATGATCCCAAATCATTATTGAAATTTTTTTTATTAGAATAATTACATATTTTATAAATAATATGACGAGAAAATAATAAACAAAATACTTTTACAACTTATTTCTTATATCCAAATGAAAATAAAATTAATCATTCCACTTCAGTTATGTCAACAACATTTGTTTACCCTTGATTCCTTAGCTTATTCTGAGGTATATTCTCTTGATACTTGTGGAATTTTTTTTTCATAGTTCCCTATCTCACTGCAGTTGTAACACTAAAGAGTATAATGTTTCTCCCTCCCTTTTCATTATTTTTCCTAGTGACCCTTTTCTCCACACTTATAAAAAATTCCCAATCCATTAAAGCATTTACCAGGGTGATTCTTTCCATAATTATAAAAATTTGGAAAATCTGTCTTTCCCTTTTTCTTCTTTGACTCGTTCCCTATTTTATGGTGTTTAGAATACCTCATCTTTTTTTAGTTTACCTTCAATACATAGAAATTCATTAATTCTTTCTCTTCCTTGATATCACATAAAACGATATCTTTGTATGTTGAGATATTCTAAGAAACCATCACCCTTCAATTATTTTTATTAATACAATAAAATAAGTGATCGACCATGCATTCCTTGTTCGGTATATAATATGTAGCATACCTAGAAAATCATATAAATTTATCTTCATAATATAAAACACTTTCTTCTTACTTTTTCTTTAAGCTAAGGAACATCCTCTATATATTGGTTTTTTTGATCATGAGGGAAGTGTTTATCAAAGAATGTTTCCTTAAAACGTCTCAATTCCATGAGTTCTATTACATATTCCTCTCTAGTATTCTAGATCATGGACCCACATTGATCAGTATCACCTTAGATAAAATACACTATAAGTTTAACCTTTTCCTTTTCCCCATATCTTACTGCCATGAATATCTTCCCCAAAGACTTAATACATTACTCTGCTATAATTGTATCAGTGGTCTCACTAAACAATAGGGGCTCTTTCACATAAATCAATCCAACATAAAAGATTCTCTCTGTGGAGTAAGTTCCTCCATTGTAGAAATTTTATTTTTCATAACATGGATATGTTTCCCTAATATTTCCATAATTTAATCCATTCCAATACCAGCTATATTGGTTTTTTTTAGTAGGTAAATATCTATATTTTCCATGTGTATTAACACTATTCGTTCTTCTAGGTGTTATTTCTAAATAATGGAATATACTAGATTAGCTCAAAAAATTATGAACTTTGTATAATTCTAAATATGGTATAGCACGTAGCATAAATATATTCATCATGATTCCTAGAATCATAAACATTGGTTTCTACAGGGAAATCATGTCTTTCAAATCCTTCATAATGGTAGGTAAAGAAAATGTTGACTATCCTAAGTTTATCCCTGGGTGTGACAAACAACGTGCACAGTAATTCCTATTTTTATGAACCAGGTTACACCAAGTTAGTCTCAGAACACCTTATTGGAGTTAATACTCCAATGTATATTTGTGTTAGAACACATCAACTTGTAGTATCCAGAGAGGGTTTTATTGATAGGAAAACCCACATGATCTCCTCCTTACCAAAATTATTGGATGTTATTCTATACTTATAATCATTTTCAATATATTATTGTTCTCCATAATCTAAATTTTTTAAATCTATTTTTCATGGTTTCTACTAAACTGCCCTGTGATACCAACTATAATTCCCCGACCCCAGAATCCGGGTATCAGCCCATTATTTTATTACACTGGAATGATTACAAGGAATCAAATCCTAAAGGACCGGTCAATTTAGTAGTCTTATAAATCCATTTAACATACATGATACCCATAATACATTGGGAATATAAGAAATACATATATGTTATCTAATAAAATGAAATAAACTGCATCATTGAACGCTTATTCAATGATTTATTCTTCATAACCTATGGAAAGGAAACATAATAAGGGTGGTTTCAAATGCTCTATAAGGGTATGCAATTCAGATTAAATAATTAATAAATGAGAATTAATCAACATGGATATGTAATTAATCGAAAATACATTCCATTCAATAACAAGATAAGGTAAAATCAATTTGGAAATGTGGGAAACTGAAACTCATCCCATTTAATCAATGAACTAAAAATGAAATTTATCCAAAGATATATCAACATAAAATCTCATGGATTAATAATAACTAGAACTAAATGAATGAAATTATTTATTAATGGATTTCATAACTGAGGAAAATGAAAACCTATAATGTCAGACCTTTCACAAGATGGTTTAAAACTACTGATAGAAACCTCTTTAATTTCGCCAACTTATTTGGATTATGAGAACTTCTCAATGTATTGAAGAGGTATATAATGTTCAGGACCTTCCTGTAATTTCATATCCACATAATTTCTCATATAGAATAGTTGAAATAAATAATATTCCTTATTAAGAATTCGTATTGAATAAAGAGTACAAAATTATCAATATTTCCCCAAATAATCAAATAAGTGTCAAAGAATACACCATATGTAAAATGGTATACGGTTTAGGAAATACTAATATCCATTGTATAAGAATATGGATATTAAAAAAATCCAATGAAAATTGATTACAATAAACCTATTGTTTCAAAATTAAGTCAATAACCATAAAAGGAAGTGATATTACAAAGATAATCATTAATAACAATCTTGAGAAAGAATAGTCTTTAAAACTTCCAACGTATCTCATATGACTTTAAAACATTTTAATCATAAAATTCATAGAGTTATGATTATAAATGAAACATATAACATCCTTAGAATAATTTTATTAAGGATATAACAAGAACAAGGTAGTATATACACCAAATAAATGTTAATTGGTACATAATAAAAAATAAGTCTCAATGAAATGTAAATTGAGATGCAATTCCCTTACCTCATCATTAATTTTTGTTTTGTGGTATTTAGCCTCTTGTATTATTGTTTAATATATGTTAATAGATGAATAATTTCAATAAAATTGTGTTGTACAAGTGGATAGGTAATTTCGGCCTTAAGATAAAGGACTAATCCTTTATTAATCTTAATTTTTCTTTAATAACTGTAATTAATTTTAATTACTTGCATTACTATTTCTGGTAAAAAAATGTTTATTTTATTAAAATATAATAATTTTTTATTATTTAAAATATGGAATCATTTTTTTTTCTAAAATATAATCACATAATTGGTATAAAATAACTTAAATTTAATCTTGTAGACTGGAAGACGATGTGGGGTTTTAAGGTAAAAAATTTCTAGAAGTTTGGTATGTTTTATAATCAATTTCAAAGTAAAATTGATTCCAATGACATATATTATTTTAATTGATTAAAATCTTATAAAATTAAACAAAAAAAATTAAAAATATAATTTAACCTTATAAATAAATTTGATGAAAAACCTGCTTTGATCTAAAATTCAGTATTTTTACCTATTCGTTAAAAAATGAAATGTTTCAGAAAAATATAAAAAATTTAACCTAACCTAATTATTATGTTCATATTTCAAATATGAATATTATGGTGACATGTTAAATCAATTAATGTTCCAAAATTCATATTTAAAATGGGGTCTCCATTAAAAAGTGAAAAAATTTCCTTTATAAAAATATAGTGTTTTACGTGTAAAGTAGAGTTTGTTCTTATCGTATGTATAAAAAACCTAATGGATGAATATAAAAAAATAAAATTGAATATATAATATATTTATTATATATACATAACTCTATAATTGTAATTAATTTAATCGATTAGCATAAAATAAATTTTTTATCATAAAAATAGTTTTCTATAAAAATATTCACTTTATATTAAATTGATTCTTATATTCATTTATAATTAATTTTTAAACAATTAATTCATTATATGTTTTTATAAAAAATAATTTTTATATGTTTTTATTAATATTCATAACTACTAATTTAACAGCTAGTTAATTTCTCATTATATTTTAATAATATATTATTGTTCAATAAAACTCGGTCTTTCATGTAACGCAATCCATCGAGGAAGGTCTCTATTGTGTTTTTTGCAAGATAACATAGTGTTTCATGCATTAAAATATATATAATATATCATATTCTTTTATGATTGTAATTTATCAGGTTAATATATTCCCTTTTTTACACTTGATGTTTCATGTCATAAAGAAATATAGAGTATATCAAATCTATTTAAAATATTGTGTATATTTTAAAGTATCAGGGTATTATATTACCTTACATGATTGGTGTTGAGTTTCATACACCCTATCGGAAAAAAAAACATGTTCTATAATTTTGGGGTGTTGTATATTGCGTTAGAGGAGGAATGAATGAGTTCAGGTGACCCTAAGGCCAAAACCAGGTGACTCGAGTCTGGGTGTTACAAAATGGTATCAGAGCCCTTATTTTCCTTTTACTAGCTATTTGGGAAAGGTAAACATGAGGTTGTATATTATTGGAACATGGTAAGTAAATCATTATAATGATTAACTATCCCATGTAAGCATAAAATGATATGTGTATGGGGGTAGGATTTATATTTTTTCATTTTTAATAATGGCATATTTCACCTTGAGTGATGCACATTATTTTTTTGTTATGGTTTATGAAATTTTCCTTTGTATTGATTGGAAAGAGTGGGAAAGTTAAAGAATAATGAATAGGCATATAGTATCACATGTAATATACTTTTTTTTCTATGATTTATTGAATTTTAAATTTATTAAATTCCATTAATAATATGTTAAGTGTTATTCAAATTACATTTTTGTATAAATTTAATTAATTTATCTTGATAAGGTTAGATTTTTTTATAGATTACTTCGACTAACATAAATGTATTAATGATAGGCAATTTATCCTTGAGTTTTCAGTAAAGTATTAATTTCTATATACTTCCTTCATTGATATGAAAGTAGACATATAATATTTTTAAATAAATTTTGAAAACATAAATTTTCTTTTAATAAATTATTTTAAATGGTTTTATAAGAGATATTTGATTTAAAATTTATTTTTGAAATACATGTGTTTTGAAAGGGAATTAGGAATTATATATAATTTGGGAAAAAATTAATGGGTTAATTCAATGGAATTAGGGTTTTTAAAAGGTATTTCCCCTCGTTCGGGTCATGAACTAGGTTGAGTGTTGGTATTTATGGAATTTCTTAAAGTGGGGGAAATGGTTGGTTTTTTAAATGAAAATGGTATTTGTAGTTGAATTGTTTTAAAATTAATTGAAATAATTTTCCAAAAAAAATTTGTATAAATCATTGTTTAAAATTATATTTTCAAATGTTGTGGATGTTTCGGCGTAGTGATCTAGAAATTTTTTAGGACCATCTAGAACTTTTAAATATGGGTTTTTTTATTATGTAGGCGAGACCCTCATGAATGCCTCGTATTTTTTTCTTGATATGAATTTTGGATGAAGGGAAGATTTTTTTTGTTGATGCTTGACTTGATTGGTGTTCTTCTGAATGTGTGTTTGATAAATAACTTCCTTTATGGGGTAATGTTATAAATTAATGACTGGATTTTCTTGGATCATTTAGTAGTAGTAGACCCATCAAAAGGGGGAGGGTTTTCTTGTGATGATTGTGTGACTCCCTCAAATGCGAGTAGTGTGGTGTAATGGGAAGTAGGTGGATGTGTGAACCTTGAGTGGGATGTGGATCCCTTCAATAGTTGAGCTAATGGGGTGTTGTTTTGGGTGTAAATCCATGGGTTAAATGGGTGTATGTGTAATTTTTACTTGGGTAATTTATATGTGTCTCAAGGTATGATAATTGGGCCAGTATAAGTGAAGGAATGATGTTTTTACATGGTGACCATTGGTTCTATATCAATTAATGGGATGATATGGTTTATTGTCCCTTATGAGGCATGAGAGTAGTTTTTATCCTTACCTTGAGAAATAAGAGAGTGGATTATTATGAAAATAAGTGAGTAGTTGTACATATCATAGGTTGTATAAAACATAAGTTTCAATAATCAAATAGTATAAGACCCAACATCTAGCATGGTTATGTAAAATATATGATATAATGTGTGTCCCTGGTTAGATTCTTAGGGCCTTATAATAAATTCATAGAAATGTTTAAAAAAATGAATTGGTCAGTCTCTAAGGTTCCAATGATTATAGTGGTACATGTAATAATCTAATTATTTGAGTTTTGAAGGGGAATTCTAGATAAATTCTTATGGTTGGTATGGGTTATGGTGGAATTTTTAGATTTTTTCCCTACAAACCATACATAGACCATATATTAATATCATACCTTTGAGTGTTCCTTATATTATAATAAACCACATGAAATAGGGTTTCTATGGAATGTGATATGAGTTGGAATGTTTTATAGTCATGTTTATATATATTTGGAGATTTTTTTTATATGGTTCGACAGACCTTGGGTTTTTAAAAGGATATCTGGAGAATATCCTTCAATTGAGTAATCTTAGTTAGAATCAAATGACTGTGGGTAGTTTATTTATGAGTGTAATGTGTGGTTATAAGTTTCTATAATGGGAAACTCCTTATTGAACTACAATGGGGGTGTGTACATAATCTATGAATTGACTCACAGTTTGTTCCCATAGAGGCATGTGGTGAGATTTTCAGTGGTTTCCATGCAAATTATTTCGGGTTTATAGGGGTGTTTATGACATATATTTTGGTTGTTAATATTCTACGGTCGACTAGTTTGGGTTGGTAGAAGTGGAGTGGTTGTGGTGTTAGTTAAAAAATTGAAAGTGAAGCCTTTTCAATATATCGTCATCATTGATTATGGGTTAAATAAAATATCCTGGTTGAGGTAGTCTTGGAACAGGAAGAGGATTATTAGTTTCCCTATGGAAGAAGTGTGGTCTAGAATTGTATGCACTTGGGATTTAGATACCCAATATTGATGTGCATGGACATTAAATTTCATTTATGGAATACGTAATTTGTGACACAAACAGACACCCAAAGACTGTATTAGATTAGTGTCTTTGGAAACTCAGAACATAATCTTCTAATCATGCTGAAAGATCTTCAACATCTCCCATAAAGATCCTCCCATTTTTTTCCTACCAAAAACCTATCGTTGTATCATGGGGAAATGAAAAAATAAAAAGGTGATCTCAAATGATTAGTAAGGGTAAACATGGAGAACATAAAACTAACTATACAAATTTGAATGTAAAAACATGAACATAAATTTTAAACAACAAAATATTGAGTCATCAAATAAATCTTAACAGTGTGTAAAGCATACATCATAAAAGAAAATTAACCATGATAGAATAGCATTGGAATAAACATGTAATTATTGAAAACTAATAAGTAGATAATATTATTTCTATAGTATCCAATTCATTGTTTCCAAGACCATCATAGTGGAAAAATTCCATTACTGCACCGGGTTAACTTGTCATTCTAGCCATGTATTACTACAACATATTAACATGTCATTGTAGCCATGTATTACTGAACATGATTTTCTTGTCGTTCCAATCATGTCTATCTCATGAGATATAAATCATTATCCAATGCATTATAGGGAGATATATTTCCCACCCATCGCATAATGAAATCATTCTCACATGTGCCACAAAAAAATAAACCATTCATCACAGCATAACACAAGAAATAAAATAGGTTTCTTAAACATCATTCCATATTAACAAAATCTATATAAAATAAATAGATTTATTAAAAATAATTTTATAATAAATCAAAGTAATAATAAGGATAGAATCATAACTTTATTTCATCTTATATGGGAAATAATTTTGAAAAAACACAAGAACTTAATTCCTGAGGAAATAATGCTTTCTTCTTCAAAAATGTTTTCTTTTCTCAAAATGTTGAGAAATTTTAAAAGAAAATAATTAATTTGAAAATACACTAGAAAAAGTGTATGAGAATCTTTATGGAAATAAGGCATTATTATTATGTAAAAATCTATTCATTATGTATAAGTTAAAAAAAAAATTCTCCTCATACTTTTGCAGGAAAAGTAAAAAAATACCTTGTATGGTAAAAAAAGAAAGATTTATTCCATACCATGTATCAAAAGTAAAAATAGAGAAAATGAATTTAAACATACATAGATGAATAGAAATAACTTTATGAGAATATTTTTATAGATCATGGACATGGATGATAAATATACCTATACTAAATACTTATGTATAAACAATCTGAGATGTAAATGAGATTGAAAAATTATCCCTTACCAATTATATTCAGTTGAATCATATGCCTCATAAAATAAAGAAAATTAAATTCATATTTAAATATTATAAAACTAATAATAAAAGTCATAAAAGATTCATGGGAATCATAAACACCACACAAAAGTAATAGGTGGTGTTTAAGGTACATGTCCCACATGAATAAAAGTGAGACGTGATAATCATTTATCTTAGGTTCAATTTCATCCATATTTGTTGAAAACTCCTCTTTAGTGGGTTTTAAAATATTATTAACTTGTAAAATTACCATAATAATATTTATGATATCATATATGATTCACTTATGACCTTATATTACCCGTTTATTTGTCAATTCCATGTTAAAGCAACGTTTTGGTTAATAGTCATTTTATTTATCGTATGAGTTTTGAATTTTTATTCTTGAGATTATTACTTATTAATTTATTTAATTACATCAAGAATTTAAAACATTATTTTTATATCATATATATTCATTATATAAATATATATTGAATATATAGATAAATGAAATTGAATACACCGTTCATGGAGATGGTAGTACGTACGTACGCATGAACGTTGTTTTTGTTTCCTTATTGAATTGAATAGAAGTAAGTAAATGAAGTATATATATTTATATACGAAAATTAAGTATCATTAATATGTCATATATTTCATGATTATTTATTATATATACTTTAATATCATTCACGAATGTTTGACATGGAGAATGAATCTCATCACGTCATGAAGATGGTAAGCTGTACGTACACACGAGTGATGATATCATTCCCATGATTATTGGATGGTATTGAATTAGATGGTATATAATATCTCATAATTAGTAATAATAATATATATTTATTTTTCCCCCATTATACCCATCCATGTAAGGTTGTAGTGAAAAACAGAATACACCACGGCATGGAGACGGTAAGTCATACATACACACGCGCGGTGATTTTGTTTTTCATAAGATGGATAAGATGTGAAATAGTGTTGTTTAATATTTATAATAACATAAAGAATATTATTGAAACTGATTTTTTTAATTTATATTGAAACAACTAAGGAAGAGGAAGTATAAGAAGAAAGAAATTTGAAAGAATCTGTAGAAGATATTACCTCTTCCTTGACATGCCTCCTTTAAATTTACAATTAGGGAACTAGAGATGTTATTTTAAGAAGACCAAAACTTATATAATTTAACTAGGGGATTTTAGAAGAGAAATTTTTATGGTTTGACAGATCATGAAGGCTTAAAATGGAGATAATAGGAGAGGGAGTAGGTGCCCTTTTATAAGTGAGGAGAGGGGTACTTTAGGAAACTCTCAAAATAATAATTTTTTACAACTGGATTTTCGATTTCAAACTATCCAAAACTCATTTAATTAAAATTTAAGATGAGTATGTTTTGCAATCCATTCAAAAAATAGGTTTTAGAGATCTTTTGTTCTCAAATTTAACCTCATATTTTATCATTAACCCTTAGTTATCTAATTTAACTCTTACCATGTCTTCTTGTATATTCATACTATATGGTTAATATAGTTACTATAAAATTACAATCAAACCTTAAGTGGG
Organism: Viscum album; assembly: GCA_963277665.1. Taxonomy (NCBI): domain Eukaryota; kingdom Viridiplantae; phylum Streptophyta; class Magnoliopsida; order Santalales; family Viscaceae; genus Viscum; species Viscum album. The sequence goes on along the minus strand of OY728128.1, from coordinate 1,535,469,485 downwards.
TCATTAATTAAACATTCAATATTATATAAATTATTTTACCAAATCAAAATAATTATGACTATTATATAATTTAATAAAATAATATTTTTTTAAACTCATTTATGCCAATTTTTAAACCATTCATATCAAGACTTTTTAAAAATCCACAACAACTTGATTCCTTCATAAAAAACTTCATTAATCCAAATATATCAAGTCATACTCATCCATAAAATTATTTTATGGAATAAAAAGGTTCAAAATAAATTTATTTTTATATTTATAATCTCATTTATTTAAATCATTTATTAATAAGGTAATCATTACATCATCATTGTGAAATAAATAAATTTATTTGTCTAGTTTCTAAAAATAATAAATAAAATACCATGATGTAGGAAAATTATTTAGATTTATAATGACTACTTATATACATAGATATTTTTTATATAACCCTATACTGAAATCGATTTAGTAAAAGATATATGTTTATGTTATAATTATCTTTACTTTAAATTAATTCTTATAAAATGACATCTTCGCATCTATGTGAATCCATGGGGTATAAAAATCAACCCAAGGATTTCCATGGTCATAAATATCTCATCTAATATTATTAGGACATGTGTTAGGGTAGTTTAATATTATTATAATATTATTTGTTACACTTATTTACCATATTTACCCTTTAACCATGGTGAATAAAATAATTACGGAAGTTACTATTCATAATATCTAAAAATAAAAGGTGCCTATTTAAAAAAATATGAACCTTATGATTACAAATATGGAATTCATTTTTACAAATTCAAAACACAAAATTTGTGGTAATTAATTTACAATTAATCCCATTGTCAAAACCGAAAGCGGGTTTATAAGAAATAATAACTATCAAAAGATTGACAGGTGTTTATGTCCAATTTAATAGTGAAATTACATCCAATAACCAAAATTGGATTAAATGATTAGAATATATTCCATTTATAAATTAAAAACACTAAATAATATGATTTAACCATGAATTTAATCTCAATGGAAAAGGTTGTATTCAATTAAAATTTAGCATATTTTTAATATTCATCAAAACATGATTGTTATCATAAAAATATCAAAAAATCATCCAAAGTGAGTTTTGAGATCTTGATTCAAAAAAACAAGTTTATTTTGAAAAAAAAAACAAATAAATATGTCAAAAACTAAATTTAAAAAGGTTCTCCATAAAAATTCGGTAAAACTGCATTTTTTTGAAAAATACTTCTTTTATCTGAAAAAACTGTTTTGTTCTCATATCATGTTCTAGAAAATGTTTAAGATAATTGATAATATTATATAAAATTAATAATGTGGTTAATAGTATTCATAAAATTTAGTTTATATTCCATTAAATAATAAAATTTTAATAATATATCATTGTTTAGTGCAACTCGGTATCATGTACAACGCAAGCTATCAAGAAAGGTCACATTTGCATGAAATGATAGCCATGTAAAAGTTACTTGTAGTGAAATATTCCTTTAGTGTTGCACATAACATTATCCAAACATAGATCATCTATACATTAAACAAAGTCTATAGTAATTGTTGCGTGAAATGAATTCTATCAAAAAATGTTGAAATTGAATACAACACCAGCCAAGAATAGTGTTACGTATACAACAAGCTAATACGGTGTTGCATATAGCCCATGATAACCTTTGGGTAGCATACAACACATTACCTAAAAGAAATTAAAAATAATATATCTCATCAAATATCTTTTTGCAATATTCTACCCCTTTAAATTAATTTCTCCCTCAAAATTCTTCAGGGTTATAAATGGTTTTCTACATGAAAGTTTCTTTCATGGTAACCCACATCGTAAAAAGGAATACTAAAAATTAATTTTAAAAAATTAAAGATAGAAACATAATGGTTACCCAAAGTAACTCATCAATGAGTTTTCACATAGGATAACATAGGTGAGAAGTGAAAAAATGGATATGGAAGAGAAATATGACCATCAATTTCTGATGGATAGTGATAGAGAATAAGGTTTGGAGAAAGATAACTACCAGAAAGCTATAAATCAATGATGATTTAAGGGACCATCTGATTCATTAGATAATAAGGTACTAGGGTAAAATTTTTGGTTTTAATATCATTTTTCTAAATATGAATAATTTTTCATGAGAATACATTCTTACTTGATTTTTTGGTACAATCTCACTGTTGTCCGTGCCTTGAACAATTTACACTTCATCTCTTATTTACATAAATGTAGTCGAATTTCTCATTCATGATGAGTTAGCAGATTATGAGATAGAATGATAGGTCATTATATTTGTCTTAGAAAAAGGGTTAGCATAGGAAATCAGATATGCATAAGTCCACCTATAGTGAGATAATACATTAGTCTAACAAACTTCAACCAGAATATAACTTATACTATCCATAAATGGATAAAATTAAAATCATTCCAAAAAACAGAAAATATAAAACTTTAGAAATAGGTTAACTAAATCAACATAACATTCATCTCCCGTATCTCATAAGTTAGTTCTTAGTTGTCACAATCCAAACCTTTCAAAACCTTAATCATGTATTCTCTTGAGTTATGGTAACAACCTGAATTATCAGATATCCTTATTGAAAACATGCATGTTTTCTTATTCCAAAACATATTGGATATAATTCATTAAGTCCCAAGAATTTGTGCACTTAATCCATGATATCATAACCAACTTATCAATGAACCCATAATTAGTTCCCAAGAAACTAGCATCATCCAATTTACTTATTCAAATCAAATATATCTTTAAACAAAAATCATTATTTGAACATAAGGAACATATTAAGGGTTATCTTTACCTTAATCATGGGTTCTCCAAGTATACCACCTTACCCTTAAATCAATTTTTGGATACTTATAACTAATCAACATATCCTTTCCAATCCATAATGAAATACTTTTACTGAAAACACCTATATATTTCATAATCTTTGAATTCTGAAACATATAAACCTCAATCATCAAAATTTATTCCCAAACCATTACTCGGGATCCATAATCTTCATATTTTATAAAATATGATTCATGTCTTAAGGTTTCTTGACATTGATATTCTTAGGTTTAATGTAAAAAGTACATAAAGAACATCACATACCTTTCACATTTCATTTACAATATCTTTATAATCAGTAGTATGACCAATAATTGTACCATCTTCAGGATTCTCTATGTGATATTTCTACTTAGAAAATAGATCTTCATATTTCCCATAATTTAAACATCTGAATCATTCACTGGTTAACTATGTTCGATGTTGTTCTGGATAATGACTTAGATCAAAAAGAAAATTGTGAGAAATACATAACAAATATTTGAAAAAAATAGTTTGGGTAAATTACTTATAATATTTCAATCTATGATATCTTTGGTTTAACACTAGGTTAGTGATAATTATCACAAAAAAACAAGGTTTTTAACCAATACTTTACATATAATTATGAAATCTCTAGCAATATTTTTACAAATATCTCTACGTATCTCAATGAATTTTTTGCATCCTAGTTTCCAAAGGTTGAATACTCCTTCATTATGATACCATAAATATCTTCCCCTTTTGTTTTCCTACCTAACACCTTTATTTATATCCTAAGAAAAGAAAAAATAAAAAGGGTGATCTCAAATGCCCATTATGGGTAAACATGGAGAACATAAAACTAAACATAAAAAATTAAATGTAAAAACATGAATATAATGTTTAAACATCAAAATCATGAGTCATCCAATAAATATTGGTAGTACGTAATGCATAAATCATAAATAATCCCTAACCATGATAGAATAGAATTGTCATAAAACATGTAATTGTGAAAAACTAATAATTAAATAATATTATTCCAATAGTATCCAAGGAATTTTTTCCAAGACCATCATATAGGACAATGTACATTACTGAACTAGGTTAACTTGTCGTTACATCCATTTATTACTTAACCAGATTTAAATTTTTTTCCAACCCTGTATTACTGAAAAATATTTACATTTTGTTGCATTCATGTCTATATCATGATATATAAATCATTAATAAATTAATTTGAGGTAGATAAAGGTCCCACCCATATCTTAATTAATTCATTCTTACATGTGCTACAAAAATATAAACCATTGATCATAGCATAAACCAAGAAATAAAATGGGTTTCTGAAACATCATTGAATCATAAAAAAAATCATATAAAATAAATTTATTTCATAAAAATAATTCCATAATAAATAAAAGTAATAATTGGGATAGAAACAAAACCTTATGTCATCTTATATGAGAAATAATTTTGATAAAACTCATGAACTTAATTCCTGAGGAAAATATTCTATATTATTCGAAAATGTTTTATTTTCTCAAAATACTGAGCAATATTAAAAGTAAATAATTTTGTTGAAATTACACTTGAAAACATTTAGAGGAATCTTCATGGAAATAAGGTGTTAAGAATATGTAAAAATCTATTCATGTTGTATAAGTTAAAAAACATTCTCCTCATACTTTTTCCAAAAAAGTCAAAAAGTACCTCATATGGTAAAAAAATATTCCTTCCATAACATATATAAAAACTAAAAATGGTAAAAATTAATTAAAACATACATATAATAATAGATAGAACTTTATGGGAATATGTTTAGAAAAGATGGACTTGGATGATAAATATACCCCCAATAAAAAATATGTATAAACAATCTAAGAACAAAGGAAAAACCAAAATTATCCCTTACCAATTATAATCAGTGGAATCATGTGCCTCATAAAATAAAGAAACTTAAATTCATATTTATATATCATAACATTCATAATAAATATCATAAAAGGTTCATGGGATGCATAAACACCACACAAAAGAAATAGGTGGTGTTTAAGGCATATGTCCCACATAAATAAAAGTGAGACGAAATAATCCCTTACTGTAGTTCTGATTTCTTCTACATGTGTATGAAACTCCCGTATAGTAGGTTTAAACATACTATTAACTTGGAAAATATCCATAATAATATTTATTATATCATATATGATTAACTTACGACTTTATATTGCCGGTTCATTTGTTAATTCCATTTTAAATCAATGTTTTGTGTCATAATTGTTTTATTTATCGTACATGTTTAGAATTTTTATTCTTGATATTATTACATATATCATGATTTACATACTTCCAGAATGTAAATAATGATTTATATATTATATATATTCATTAAATAAATATATATGCATAATATATAGATAAATGAAATGGAATACATCGTTTATGGATACGGTAGGTCGTACAAATGCCTGAACGTTGTTTTCATTTCATTATTGAATTGAATGGAATTAAATGACATATATATATACACACATAAATATTGTAGCATTATTATTCCATATATTTCATGATTTTTTATTATATGTACTTTATAAAAATTCTTGAATAGTTAACGTGGAGAATGAATCTCATCATGTAGTAGAGATGGTAAGTCGTACGTACGCACGAGTGATGATATTGTTTTAATAATTGTTGAATGGTTTTGAATTGGATGGTTTATAATATCTCAAAATTGGTAATAATAATATATAGTTATTATTTCCACCATTATACACATCCAAGTAAGGTGGTGGTGAAAAATAGATTACACCACAGCGTGGAGACGGTAAGTCGTACGTACGCACGCGAGGTGATTTCATTTTTTGTAAGTTGTATAAAAGGTGAAATAGTGTTGTTTCATATTTATAAAAACATATAAGAATATTATTGATACTTATGTAATTAATTTATAATGAAACAACTAATTAGGATGAAGTATAAGAAGAAATAAATTTGAACGAATTGGTAGAAGAGATTACCTCTTCTTCGATGTGCCTCCTTTGTATTTCCTCTTAGGGCACTAGAGTTGGTATTTTGAGAAGACCATAACTTATTGAATGTAACTAGAAATGTTTATAAAATAAATGGCCAGGATTTGGTAGAGCTTTAAGTCTAAAAATGAATTGAAGTGGAGAGGTAGGAGGTTCCATTTTATAACAGAGGAGAAGGGCACTTTCGGAAACTCTCAAAATATTAATGTATTAAAAAATGATTTTTTTTACAAGGTCCAAAACACTTTTAATTAGAATTTACGATGATTATTGTTTTAAATACTCTCAGAAAATAGTTTTTAGACATGTTTAGGTCTGAAATTTATCCTTTATCATTTAGATTTAACCCTTAGTTAACTAATTTAACTCTTACAATGTCTTCTTGTATATTCATACTATATGGTTAATAAATTTACTATAAATTGACAATATAACCTAAAATGGTTAATTATTGAAATTTTCAACATTATATAAATCATGTTTCGGAATATTATATTTTTAGGACAATTATACCATTTAATAAAATAGTATTTTTTAAAACTCATTTATGTCAATTTTTATAATATTCATATCATGACTTTTTAAAAATCTATAACAACTTGATTATTTAGAAAAAAACTTAATTAATTCAAATATAACAGGTCATAATCATCCAGAAAATTATTTTATAGAATCAAAAGGTTAAAAATAAATTTATTTTAATATTTATAATCTCATTTATTTAAATCATTCATTAATAAGGTAATCACTACATTATCATTGTGTCATAAATAAAAGTATTTATTTGGTGTTTAAAAATTATAAATAAAATACCATGATGTAGGAAAAAAATTTATATTTCTAATTAATATTTATAGACATAGATATCGGTTATATAACCTTATATTAAAATTGATTTAGTAAAAGATATATGATTATGTTATAATAATCTTTACTTTAAATTAATTCTTATAAAATGTCATTTTCACATCCAAGGGAATCCATGGGGTCCCAAAATCGACCCAAGGATGACCATGGTAGAACATATCTTATAAAATAGGATTATGACATGATTTAGGGTAGTTTAATATTATTATAATATAATTCTTTTACCCTTATTTACCACATTTTCCCTTTAGCCATGGTAAATAAAATAATTACGAATGTTACTTTTCATAATGTATAAAAATAAAAGGTACTTATTTGCACAATTTGGAACATATGATTCCCAATATGGAATCCATTTTCCAAAATTCAAAACATAGAAGTTGCAGTAATTAATTTTAAAATAATTCGTGTTGTCAAAACCAAAAAAATTGGTTTTTAAAAAGTAATAACAATGAAAATATTGACATGTGTTTACGTTCAATTTAAAATTGAAGTTACATAAAATGAACAAAATTGGATCGAATGATAAAAATATATTGCATTTATACTTTAAAAACTTTAAATAATATGATTTAACCATATAAATTATCTCGATAGAAAAGGTTGTTTTCAATTTAAATTTAGCTTATTTTTACTATTCATCAAAACAAGATAGTTATCTGAAAAATATCAAAAAATCATCCAATGTAAATTTGGAGGTCCCGCTTCAAAAGAAGAATCTTATTTTTTCAAATATAAAATTTAAAGTTTTTAAAAAATAAATTTTAAAATGGATCTCCATAAAAAGGCGGTAAAACTACATTTTGTTAACAAAATACTTATTTTATCCGAAAAATTGATTTAGTTCTCATATAATGTTCTAGAAAATGTGTAAGTTTAATGATAATGTTATATAAAATTTAAAATGTGGTTAATAATATTTATAACGTTTAGTTTATATCCCATTAAATAATTATATTTTAATAATATATCATTGTTCACTAAAACTCAGTATCACGTACAACGCAATCTATTGAGTAAGGTCTCTCTTGCATGAAACGCAAGCCATGTCAATGTTACATGTAGTGAAATATTCCTTTTGTGTAGTTTATAACATAATCCAAACATAGTTCATTTATACATTGAACAAAATCTATACTCAGGGATGCGTGAAATGAATTCTATCAAAAAAACATGAAATTGTGTGCAACACAAGCCAAGAATAGTATTGCATATATGGAAAGCTAATATGGTGGTGCGTATAGCGGAAGATAATATTAAAGTATCATAAAATAAAATACATAAAATTAATTAAAATTAATATATCTCATAAAATATCAGGGTATTACACAGGAATTATGGTTTATTAGTTGGTAAATATTATTGTATTTATTTGTACTTGTGGATACAGGTTTTTATGAATTTATAGCGGTCTACGTGTTTTTATCAGTGGTGGAATCCAAATATTGGTTAATATATGTAAGGTTTTTTTATTTATTGGTACTGTACGTCCCAAAATTAATAACTTAGGATGATATTTATAGACCCTATGTGTTTTTTCCAAGTGGCACAATGAATGAATTGTGGACTTCTACCAAAGTATTGGAGGTCTACATCGAGTTATGTGATACAAAGGTTGGACAGGAGGCTGGTGTTTATATTGATTCACACACAAATGGGAGAATTGTTAGTTCCATAGAAATACCATTGTTTATAGTTTAGTGACAATGATGGAGGTATTCAGTGAGTCTAGAAACTAATTGGTGCATGATCAGTTATACAACCAAATAAATTTTCACCACTGTGTAATTTGGTGATGTTTGACTGACAGGAACCCAGTTTTGGGGTATGATCGATACATAAGGCAAGACCCCACTATGTTTCATGCTATGATCAATTAATTTTCAGAGATATATTTTACATATCAAGCTATGGGTAGTTTGGTAGTGAAAAATTATTTCAGTATGTCATTGTGGGTTTTGATATCAAATGGGATAGTGTAAAAACATAAGAAATACTCATCTATGGTGCATGAAAATCTTGTGATTTCATTGGTCACTGATAGGACCAAGTGAAGTTGCAGTAGGTCAAAATGAAAAAGTAATGTCTAGGAAAATAGATGCATTCATTGAGTTGTTCTATTGGGTATTGTGATGTGTTGATTTTAAAGATTCGTTTGAAATACTGATGAGTGTCGGCATTCAACTGATAACAGGATATAATTGTTCTTGTGTTTCAGTAATGATGGATTTTTTTAGTTCATATCTGAAGAGGTGTGTAGGTGAACGTGTCCTATATGTAGAATTTGTGGGAATTGTGCATTCGTGTAAATGGATGAATCACATCGATAAATATTGGACACCAATGTGAGGGTACCAGACATAAGTGATCAAGAATGAATAGAAGAATCTTGTATTCAGAGTTAGGCTTGGTAATTAAGAAAGATATATGATGGGTGTAAGTAGATATTGTTACTTGATTCATGAGATAAATGATGTAAAAAAACATAATTAAGATTCATTGGCACATCAACAATTTGGAGAGTAATAAAATATTATATCATGGATCATGGGAAAGATAAGAACCCATTTTGTGGAACATTAAAGGTAAAACCAAGTTAGAGGGAGTTTTTTTATATAAGGAGCATCCAACATATGTTTTTGGATGAAATTAGGAAAGGTTTATGAGACACTACTGCAAAAATGGCCTTTAACAATTCTTAAATATAATAGCACAAGAAAAATGCACGGATAAATTCCGTCTTTATAAAAGTTAAAATAAGCATTGATAAATGGAGACCTTTATCAGTGCTACATGAAAGCACTAATAAATGATACCCTTTATCAGCATCTTTTGTTTATCACTGATAAAAGGTTAACTATATCAGCGGTTTTTTAAGTGTTAAATAAGGTTACCCTTTTTTAGCGCGTTTTTTAGTGCTGATAAAGATATTTTTTATCATCACTTTTAGAGTATTGATAAATATTCAGATATATCAGCATTTTTTAGTGATAATAAATATCACTATTATCTATTCATGTTAATTTAATACTGATAAAAGGTATATTTATCAGCTCTTTTCTAAAATCCTTGGAAAAAATGATGTCAATCTATTTTAAAAAACCCTAACTTGCACTTAGTCATCGTGATTCTGAAGCTCTCATGGAACTCCTTTGCTGCCGGTACGAATCCACCTCGATCCATCGTATTAATAAAGAATATAATTAAAGTTATTTTATTTTCTACATTTCCTATATAGTTGTTTATCTTTCTAGGTTCCACATTTTGTGTTTTTTGTGTTGTTACGAACCCTACATCTCATCTCCTCGCCGCTGCTGGTGCGACTCCTCTAGAGGACCAACCAAATTACTTTATTGAGATATAATCATTAAAAATAATATATTTTTAAATTAATTACCACACTTAGTCATTTATATTGTGTAAAAAATATGATGGAGTCCCATGTATGTTTTTCATGGCCATGACTGACTCAAATAATATTTTTATTGGTTTCTTAATAGCCTTGAAGAAGGCCCCTTTTGTATATCTCTTGTAATTTCTTTTCGTAGGGCTATGTATAAAATTTTTATTATATCCACTATCCTTAAACTCATTTATCATCTATAAATTGTACTCAATTACATAAGAAATTAAATTTTATAGAGTCTATTGGATTCTTTAAAAAATGTGTTTCCCGATATTATGTAAACTGCCACTTTATAATATTTGATCAAGGATTCCCCCTTCATAAATGATCCTTTATGTGGTTTCCAAAAATATCACTCTAGTCTCTTATAAATATATTTATACAATGAATTATTAAATATAGATGAATTTTCTATCCTCTAGGGTGTCCAACCTTAGATGATCTTATTCTCTATGCATTTATGGATCAAAACAATTTTTAGACACTTTTTTTACTTAGTTGAAACCCCTATAAGAATATTTTATTAAGGCCTCCTCAAAATAAACATTAGTAGTATGGGTAGTAAATAGATACTAATAACTAACTAACATTTTACATTTGATCACATGAATATTAATAAATATTTTATAACAATATGAGTGTTATTCTTTGTAACATTAATGTTATAATGCCTTTAGAATAACTGTCACATCAAAACGTTATATAAGTTACCCAATATAAAGTAATCCATAAAATGTAATGGAAATATTTATAAACAAATATCCAGTGTTCTATGTTTCATTTTTATGATCTGACAAAATGATATTTGGATATTAGGTGTTTGATGCTTATAGGTACCGGATAATTATTATAATGAATTTTCAAACTTATAATCCTCGAGAAGGGGGTTATGAGGACTGACCCTGAAATAAGAATTACCCTTATTATATGTTTCATTAGTTATTTATAACTATATATATTTGTATTTAAATATATATAGGATTTTATTAATTAAGTATATTATAATCAACATAAATTAAATTTTCATGTAAACTATGGAAACATATTTTCATGTAGTTTTAAGATATATTGGGTTTTCTCAAATATATATGACATCAATTGGCTAATTCCATATATGATTTTTTTTATTTAATGTTATGGTAAATGACATCTTTAATATTTTTTTTTGAAATTAAACTGTCATATTAAATCCATAACACCCATAGTTCATTGATGAGTTCATATCAAAAAGTAAAATAAAGACGAATCAATAATATAGGTTAAAAAAAGTATGAAACATTTATTATGAGATATAATTATAAAGGTATTTTATTTAATAGTAAACTTTAATATGAGATTTTTATCATTGTGAAATTATCTTATTTCTCTATGGGTGTCTTAATGTATTTATAGATTTCAATCATAGACTTTAAGTAATTTCTACTAATCAAACTCAGAATTTTTCATTTAAGGTTACACAATAACTCTATCTTCAATATTATAAAAATATATATTAAATATAATATTTATAATAAATATTATTCTTTATTTTGATAAAAAAACATAAACCAGAATCAAGAAACAAAAGTAGATAAAATTAAATAAAACCATAATGATAGAGTTTAAAAACTAATTCTTTGGATGTTCATAGAGAATGATGACTCAGATAAATTTATTTTTTCTAGTATCCACATATAAGCTCCTATTACATGGTATAAATTTATTTTTTTGGGTTGTTATCCAGTAGTTTTGACCTGATATGTTCCTTTCGGTTGCCTTTCAGAATGATTATGAAATAAATTTTACGATTCTTGTGTTATTTAAAATCTGCTAGCCAGAAATTCTTAGAAGTTTTTAGTGGTTCATTACCTTTTTCTATTTTTCCTCAGTTGATTCCCATATTCGTTTGAAATTTAGGTTCGTTAGAGGTAGTGAAGTGTCTTGAGGAAGTTGACCATGTCTTTAGAGTGTTCAGAACTCCCAATGTTGTTAGAGTATCTACTGTTCTAGGTCTACTTGGGTGTCTAGATTTAGAAGAATGGAATTTGATATCCCCACAAATGATGAGAGTTGGGATAATTTGGGATGATTTTATGTCCCTATTTGTCTAATGGTTTATACTTGAGGAGGTGAAGGCGAAGAAAAGGGAAGCACTCATGAGTGTCCAGCAATGTTAGTAGGTGGTGAAGAATTATGTTGAACACTTCAAAGACCTGGTTTCCTTTTGTCTGAAGGTGGTGTCACATGATGAGTTGAAAGATTTTCCTTTCATTGGGGGTATTAATATAGATATCAAAAAGTGAATCCTCTTGTCCAAGGAACTCTATTTTTAAAAGTTTTTGGAGGATGTGTTTTTTGCTGAGTTGTTGTGAAAGAAGAATAAACACAATGGATAAGTTGTTTTCTCCCTTGTGGGGGCACTCTGTCCTATAGTTAGGATTTTTTTTAATGTATGGAAAATTCTTATTTTATGTAATTGTATAAACTAATGTTTAAAATGTTTAAAATATAGTTTTTTTCTTGTATTTGTCTTGTAAATTAATTTCATTTAAATTCTATATTGTGACTTGTTTTTATTGATATCTAGTGCATTTTGTGTCTCTTTTTGTTGTGTTTGTAGTGTGTTTATGGTGATACGCTACTGTGTGTTGTAACAGCACACTATAGTATCACCCTTTATAAGCACTTATTAAAGCACTAATAAAGAACATATTTATTAGTGCTTTAAAAAGAGATGATAAATGATAACATTAGCGACGCTAAAAAAACACTGATAAATGGGACCATTATCTACAGTTCTAAAAGCATAGATAAAGGTCCAATTTATCAGTTCTTTTGTTAGTGAAGATAAAATTTCCCTTTATTAGTGCTATTTGACCACTGCTAAAAGTCATGGTCTTTTAACATCACTCAAGTAGTCAACACTTTTCTAGAACAGATACAAGACAATTTATAGTGCTTTCAAAGGATTGTTTTTTAGTAGTGAGATCAACAAAAACATTTCACTCAAGAGTGTGCTTACATAGGTGACTTTGTAAGGGAACTATGGAATAGGAATCAGTTGGGAAAACTTAGAGGCCTGAGTTTCTCGAGCAGTACCTCTAGAGACCCTTCTCATGGATGAGAAGTCCATATAGGGGGATATTTTAATGGCCTCATACATTCCAGTTGTTTTATGTATTTTTTCATCCCATGTTTAATGGTTTTTTATTTATTCCATTTTTGGGTAAACTCTTGGATAGCTTCTAGGCTATTTAGGTGGATTTTGAAATCCTTTAAAGGAGATCACAGTTTGAGAATAGTTAAGGGAAACCATATATAATCTCCTAGTTAACACTATAAACTGTTAAAGAGAAATGGTGTGTGGTTCCTAGTTTAAACAATGTTATATCTAACCATGAATCATTTCTCATGTAATTGTGTAACTCAGAATATAATAAAAACTATGGTTAGTTCATAGTTTACCAAACTGTGTGGCCAAACTGTGTGAATGACCAGGAGAGGTGGTGAGCCTCACATAGCATAAAAAAGGATCATAAGTGTCCTATTGTGGTGCCTCATAAAACATAATAAAAACATATAATGTTACATAGGGTGGACAAGGATTATTCCCCGAGGAATTATGTGTGGTTGGGTTTTCACTAATTTTAATCACTTATATATTTTTTTCTTTATATTGAATTCCAAGAGAAATGAGATTTTATTGGTTTTGTTTTGTTAATTTTTATGAAATGTATATAGAATGAAGATAGAAAACAACCAAATTAGTTTGGAATGGGTTAGATCCAGGTTTAATCACACAGTTCCTTCATTATCTAGTGGTGTTCATATCCCACAATCAATTCTTCATCATTCCTCGATCTCCGCATTCTATATTAATTTTGGAACCTAACATACACAAGATGATTTACCAATGTATATATTTCCCACCTCCTCTATTGTGAAGAGGTACTGAATTTACTCGACTTAGGACCTCATTATCCCTTCACTCAGATCCACCGTATTTCGTTCATCTACCAATCCACACTGCTCCACTGGTATGTAGTATAGACCAAGATAATAGAGGTATAAAATTTTTAAGAGATTAAATAATGTAGTCGTCCATTGGAAAGATTATATGATTAACATTTACCAACTTATATAAATTTAATTACCACATCAAGGGAAAGAATTATAAATTAAATAATTGAAAATAGGGATTCCAAGTTCACATGAAATCATTCCAAGGACATATCCCTCAAAAAAAATTCTACATATACATAAAGTTGGAGAGATTACTGGTATAAAACAAAGGCTGATGAAACATATAGGCAATGGAACAGAAGAATAACAACAAAACTGAATAATGAAAATAGAAAACATTTCAAATTAAATTTAGGTATTATAGGATTTTATATATACCACCATTAAATTCTTAATAATTATACCAGTATAGGGGAAACATATTCATAGTAATTTTGAGTGTTATTTATCTTTTTCCATGAATTTTAATGTCGTTGGATCCACTCTCCTTTTTTCTTGGATGATCTCAACATGTTCAGTGAGAGTGAGGATTCTTCATGTGGGAAACTCTTGAAAATACTCCTATCATCAACTCCTTCCATTGATCTAGATCTATATCCTTAAATAAAATATAGAGCAAAAGTTATTCACTACATCACAGCTAGTGTGCAATTTATACATTAATTGTTAGTGATGTTAGGCCATGCTTGGACCTATATTTCATCACACCTAGTCTTTGTTCGAGCTTGGTTATTTTTTTGATATGTTCTTAAACAATGTATTCAATATTAGTCATGACCAGGGTTGGATGGAGATGGAGGATAAATTAGTTGGAGCACCCAATAAGGAATTGTGATATTGATCAAGTGACCATATCAGTTTATATATATCGATAGAACATGGGATTGTGAGGATATTGATGCTATAAGGGTGATTCCCTTCGAAAATAGGTATACTGGTGTAGCTTGAACTCAAGCCCAGCGTGTTTGGTTAGTCCTACATGTCTTTTTTTATTGCACCTAGAAATACATCAATCATGGGGCTTCTAGTAGTAGACAATTATTGGTTTTATATATCATTAAAACATAGTGATTCTTCAGTATATTCTAATATGTTAGGAATCGATCTAAAACTTGGTTAGTGCTATCTCTAAGTGAGATTGAATTATGGAGGTATGTTTATGGATACTTTTAGTTTTTCATGGGGGTTGATAAATTGGTTTAGGAATTTTGTCGAGCATATTATGTGTGTCCTCTTCCAACCTCAAAACCAATGTGATGGGAGGTGTTGAGATCCCCTCCTACACCAACATAATATTTTCATATGGAGTAAACAAAAAAATAAACAAAACTATTACTGTATTTGATCGATCCATGGTGTTAGTTTTCACCCATTTGGTATATCTAGTCTTTGGTGTGTTCTTCAGTAGCAAACCAGAATCGATTGTGGTTCAGAATCAGATCATTACCCTACTTCTTTTTAATTTTATCTAGGAATTGATGAGATCTGGTATCTAGAGGAAACTATGGTTTTTATAAAAAAATTGATCTTATCATTTCTAATTTGGATCTGTGATTGAGTTTGGTTTTACACACTGATGATGGAGGTTTTTCATGAAGTAGGTTGATGTTTTGTAGTCACATTTCATCAAGATCAGTTTTAGAGCTCACAAAAATTCAAAAAAAATCAATCAGATATTCATCCCTCCATTCAACTATAATTGTGTGTGGTTTATCCACATTTTTAATCCAGTTAAAAAAATTGATGGATCTCCCTCTAGATCAGTTCGGTTGATATTCATTCAGTTCTGATGATCTAATTATCAAACTCTCTCAATAATATCATCATGAAAATTATTTTCATACTCCTCCACATGTGCATACAATGAAATGGGAGTTCACATGGTCTATCCATTATCTTGTACCTGAAAATTAGAACTAAATCCAGTTAGTAATCTAATGTAATCAATTCATATTTAATAAATTTAATCTTTCCGACTCACATTTCGATCTCCATTTATCCAATTGGAAAATATTGTGGGTTATAATTACCTTTTGTATCACTCTTTTTTCAAATTATCCATCAATAGTGTTCATCGGTCCTTTAGAATTGGAATCATTAATTTTCATTCTCAAAGCTTCCATGTCTTCCTTTGGGTTTCCATCAACTAGTTCATCAGTGTTCATATCCAAAAGAATCTGACTCCATAAGTTTTGGTTTGATCTCCCAAGTTCATCCCTTTCCCTTAATCTTGGTTAGCCACACTCATCAAGGATTGGTCAATTATTCATCAACCCTTGAAAATAGTTCTTCAATAATATTCTTGGATGGTTTCAACTTCTTAACCTGATCTCAAGTCTCCCTTATTTCTTTGGTTGGATTGGGATTCCATCACTAATCAATGAACTCGATTTCTTCATTTTTTGTTGGCATATCAATCATCAGAGTTATTAATTCATTTTACATCAATGGATTTGAGTTACTATGAGATAGGTTATGGTATATTGATTGAGGGTATGTTTGATAGAGAGAACATAATTAACCCTAATGTAATGGGAATTATAGATGGTGATGAAGCATTTGATCGTGGAGATTTCTTATGGGTGTCTGGTTGATGGAGTTCTAATCTCATGGTTTATCTTGATATGTTGTGTGGTTAGTGTGTGGATATCCAAGAAAGTGTGGGTACAGAAGGATTCAACAAGAAATATTAATGTGAGGTTTCATAGAAGTAGTTGGAATTAAAGGTGGATGCTCATTCTCCCAGAAAAATTCTCCATGGAAGGAAGAACGGTGTGTCATATAGATGAATGTTCAAATAATGATCTGATATGAAATGTTTAAGAGTTAATTGTAACTACACCATGAAATCAAAGAGTAAAGGAATAAACACAAAAATATGGTCGTGAAATCGTAGTAATAAAATCTGATTCGTTTACCATTTTTTTATTTTTGAACTGAATTACACAAATATATTTTTTAGTGAAAACTTGTTTTGAAATTCATTTTTTAATCACTTGAAGATCATAATTAAATTACCTTTAAAAAATTAAATTTCAAATTAATTTATTATCTTATTTTATTAACAAATGTATAAAACCATCAAAAATCTTGATTAAATTATTTTAAAAAGTTAATTGGGGATCCAGAATAACATAATTATTTCAAATTCAATTTCTGAAATCCCACATAAATTACCAATTAATGTTTCAATATTTTTAATTCACATATTAAAATATAGGCTTGTTTTAATTTATTTTTAATTTATATAAATAATCAGAATAAATATTTTAACCTTTTAAAAATTATACCCAAAAAATTATTGGATTAATTCATGGATTTAAATAAATTTAAAATAATTAAAAACCTAGATTAGATCCATTTTAAATTTTAATTCATTTATGGTATAAATAATGAAATATTGATTTCAAAATATTATTACCATTTTAATTCCAAGATTATGGTGTGCCCATTTTAATATAAGAAGGTAATAAATCCCCAAAAACCCACATTTTAATACATTAAACAAATAATGTTTAGAATTATCCAATTTAATAAAGATCAATGAATTAATCTGCTTTTAATTAAAAGTGGTGGTTGTAAACAACGAAAAGATATATAAATATTTTGAAATTTTGGGCTTTCATCACTCCATCACACTTGAACTATTGTAGTCTTAGGAAATACTTAGTAGTGTATTAATCTATCATAAAATATCAACAAACTAATGGTCCTTCTTAATTTCAAATACATGTATCAAAATTTAAAGAAATAATAAATTCACATATTTCATAAAACGACATGTCTCTTATGTGAACAAAAGTCATTTAAATATTTCAATAAAAGTTATAATTCCAATTCTATGAGTAAAACAAATAATATTTAATTTGGATCAAAATTTTATTAAGAGATACTTCTAGTTATAACTTTTCTATAGGTTCCTTATACCCAAGTTCAAATTTTCACTTCTTCGATACAACTCAAATGAATTTTTTATAAGTAAATGTCCCCCAAATTTCTAGTTTTGGTACTCCCCTCACCTAAATGAATTCATTTTTTACTATTATATACTTTTTTAATTTTTTTAGCCATGATTTTTGTAAATCACTTTGAAAAAAATTATCTCAATATAAAAAAATGGTATTTACTCACAAACCTAGTGCCTAATGTGTCAGAGATTCACTATGGAATCTCAATTTCCCATTTTATCATAGTTTTAAAGTACATGAACTAGTATAATAAAGGCCTTTAGCAACAACCAATAGTCGTCGCTAAAGGAATTTAGCGTCTTCCTAGCGTCTGCCAAATGGAGGACGCTTTAGGCCCATCGTTGTTGCTAATTGTTTCCATCGTATGGCCATCACTGTAGACGATCCAACATGGACTATAGCGACCTCCATTTGGAAGTCACTATAGGTTATATCAGTGGTGATATTAGTGGCACCTAAAGCCTCCGCTAAATCGCGGATGCTATAGCCCATTTTGGATTTGGCTATGGCGACCGCCATTTGGAGGTCGCTATAGGTGCAACCAATATCACCTTTAGCGACCGTCAAATGGTAGTCACTATAGCCTTTTTTATTTCTTTTAAAAAAAGTGACCGCAATACAATAAAAAACCCTATATTTAAAAATCACGAAAAAAACATTTCCAAAATATCTAAACTCCTACGTGGATAAGTCTCTTCAGTAGATCGTCTTCCAAACAGCCACATCAATCATCAAATATAACTACATAACGAAATTTAATAAAAAAAATAATATCGAAAAAAACATCCAAACAAATAATTGAAAAGTAATTACATGTATTTCAATTAAAACATACTATAACAGATCGAAAGTATTTAATTTTGAAAATATATTAATAATTTCAAATACCTTTTTAAAAAAATAAAATCATTAATTATATGATTCTAATCAGACCACATTTCTGATTGATGTTTCCTATGCTAACACATGTCATGGATAATAATTAGAATGTTTTCCTGTGATTTCAAGTCATTCTGATGTTGTTCGGTATGCATTTGGCTGTTACAATCATGTTTTTTTCGTTTATGGAACCAAAAGTGCGTTTTTTGTCACTACAGTCCCACGACACCTCCGAATGACATCTGTTCTACCCAACCATTTTACAATTCACTCTCTAGTTGTTATAGCCTGATATCATGGAATTTTGAGGTCGTTCTTCCAGTTTTGACCACCCCACACACCTTTCTCAAGCTCTCCAAACACCTAAAAAACACATATTCAGTTGTACCATGAAAACCACACGTCTGATTGACGTTTCGTCGCCGCGTACACATCACGAAAAATAATTATAATGTTTTCTAGTGATTTCAAGTCATTCTGATGTCGTTCGATATGAATTTGACCGTTACACCCCTGTTTTTGTCGTTTATGGCACCGGAATGGCGTTTTCAATCACCGCGGTCACACGACACATCTGATTGATATTTATTATACCCAACCATTTCACAATTCACTCTTCGGTTGTTGTCGTTTGATTTCATTCCATTCTGAGGTCATTCAGCCAGTTTTGACCACCCCACACACCTTTTTCAAGAGCACCAAACATCAAAAACACACAAATTCAGTCGTACCACCCAAACCGCAAATCTGATTGATGTGTCTTCTCTTCATACACATCACGGATAATAAATATAATGTTTTCATGTGATTTAAAGTCATTCTGATGTCGTTCGGTATGTATTTGACCGTTAGATGCCTGTTTTGGTCGTTTATGGCAGCAGAACTGTGTTTTCGGTCACCACGGTCACACGACACCTCCAAATGACTTGTGATCTACTTGACCATTTCACAATTCACTCGCTGATAGTTTTCTTATGATTTCATGACATTCTGAGGTCGTTCGGCCAGTTTTGACCACCCCACAAACCTTTTTCAAACATGCCAAACTCTAAAAACACACAAATTCAGTCGTACCATGCAAAAAGAATGTCCAATTGACATTTCATCTCTATGTACACATCCCGGATAATAATTAGAATTTTGTACTGTGATTTCAAGTCATTCCGATGTCGTTCGGTATGCATTTGACTGTTAGATGCCTCTTTTTGTCGTTTATGGCACTACAAGTGGTTTTTCTGTTACCGCGGTCACAAGACACCTCCAAATAATGTGTGTTATGCCTAAACATTTTACAATCCACTCTCTAGTTTTTGTCGTCTGATTTCATGGCATTCTGAGGTTGTCCGGCCGGTTTTGACCACCCCACTCACCTTTCTCAAGCGTGCCAAACACATAAAACACACATATTCAGATGTACCGCACAAACCGCATGTCCGATTGATGTTCCATATCCGCTTACATGTCGTGGATAATAATTATAATTTTTTCCTATGATTTCAATTCATTACAATGTAGTTCAGTGTGCATTTGACCGTTAGACGCCTGTTTTGGTCGTTTATGGCATCGGAATTGTGTTTTTGGTCATTGTGGTCACACGAAACCTCTGATTGACAATTGGTCTACCCGACCATTTTCAAATTCACTCTCCGGTTATTATCGCCTGATTTTATGGAATTCCAAGGTCATTCGGCCAGTTTTGACCACCCCATGCTCATTTCTCAAGCATGTCAAACAATTAAAACACACATTTTCAGCCATACCGCACAAACTGCAAGTCCGATTGACGTGTTGTCTCCACGTACACATCAAGGATAATAATTACAATTTTTTTCTTGTGATTTCAAGTCATTCTGATATTGTCTGTTATGTATTTGACCGTTAGACGCCTATTTTAGTCGTTTATGGCACCGGAAGTGCGTTTTTTGTCACCAAGGTCACACGACACCTCCAATTGACGTGTGGTCTGCCCGACCATTTCACAATTCACTCTCCAATTGTTTTTGTATGATTTAATCACATTACGAGATTGTTCGTCTGGTTTTGACCACCCCACACACCTTTCTTAAGTGCACCAAACACTAATAAAACACACATATTCAGCCGTAGCAAAAAACCGAACATTTGATTGACCTTCTGTCTCCCTATACTTGTCACAGATAATAATTAGAATGTTTTCCTATGATTTTAAGTCATTCTGATGTCGTTCGAGATTTATTTTACTATTAGATGCCTCTTTTGGTCGTTTATTGCATCGGAACTGCGTTTTCGGTCACCATGGTCATACGACACCTTTGAATGACGTGTGGTCTACCCAACCATTTCAAAATTCAATCTCGAGTTGATTTCTTTAGATTTCATGGCATTTCGAGGTTGTTCGGCCGGTTTTGACCACCCCACGCACCTTTCTCAAGCGTGCCAAACACTTAAAACACATGTATTCAGTCATACCGCACAACCCGCACATCTGATTGACATGTATTCTCCGCGTACACATCACGGATAATAATTATAATGTTTTCCTGTTATTTCAAATCATTCTAATGTCGTTCGGTATGAATTTGACCGTTAGACGCCTGTTTTGGTTGTTTATGGCGCCGGAACTGCGTTATTAGACACCACAATCACACGACACCTCTGATTGACATGTGGTCTGCCCAACCATTTCAAAATTCAGTATCCAGTTGTTGTTGCCTGATTTCATGGCATTCTGAGGTCATTTGGCCAGTTTTGACCACCCCACGCGCATTTTTCAAATGTGCCACTCACCGAAAAAACACATATTTGGTCATACCGCACAAACCGCATATCTAATTCATGTTATGTCTCCTTTTACACATCATGAAAAATAATTAAAATGTTTTCCTGTGATTTCAAGTCATTATGATGTCGTTCGGTATGAATTTGACCGTTATATGACTGTTTTGGTCGTTTAGGGCACCGGAACTGCGTTTTCGGTCACCACGGTCACACAAAACCTCTGAATGACATATGGTCTGGCCGACCATTTCACAATTCACTCTACGGTTGTTTTCACCTGATTTCATGGCATTCTGAGGTCGTTCGGCTGGTTTTGACCACCCCACACACATTTCTCAAGAGCGCCAAACACTTAAAACACACATGTTGAGTCGTATCAAACAAACCGCACGCCCGATTGATGTATCATCTCTACGTACACATCGCAGATAATAATTACAATTTTTTCCTGTGATTTTAAGTTATTCTGATGTCGTTCGGTATGCATTTGACCATTAGACGCCTGTTTTGGTCGTTTATGGCACCGGAAGTGCGTTTTTGGTCATCGTGGTCACACGACACTTATGATTGACAAGTGCTCTACTAGACCATTTCACAATTAACTCTCCAGTTGTTATCGTATGATTTCATCACATTCCAAGATAGTTTGTCTAGTTTTGACCACCCCACGCACCTTTCTTAAGCACGCCAAATACTTATAAAACACACATATTCAGAATTATCGCACAAACTGCAAGTCCGATTGATGTTTCATCTCTACATACATGTCACGAAAAATAATTAAAATTTTTTCCTATTATTTCATGTCATTACAATTTTGTTCAGTATCCATTTGACCGTTAGAGGCCTGTTTTGGTCGTTTATGGCACCGGATGTTCATTTTCGGTCACCGCGGTCACACAACACCTCTGAATGACTTTTGGTCTACCTGACCTTTTCTCAATTAACTCTTTTATTTTTTTCGTCTGATTTCATGGAATTCTGAGGTTGTTCGGCCAGTTTTGACCACACCATGCGCCTTTTTCAAGCGTGTCACACACCAAAAAAACACATATTCAGTCATACCGCACAAACCGCACGTCTGATTGATAGGTCGTCTCTGCGTGCACATCAAGAAAATTAATTAAAATATTTTCCTATGATTTCAAGTCATGTCGATGTCGTTCGGTATGCATTTGACCGTTATAAGCCTTTTTTGGTCGTTTATGGCACTGGAAATGCGTTTTTGGTCACCGCGGTCACACGACACCTCCGATTTACATGTGGTCTACCCGACCATTTCACAATTCACCCTCCAGTTGTTTTCACCTGATTTCATCGCATTCCAAGATCGTTCGACTAGTTTTTACCACCCCACGTACCTTTCTCAAGCACGCCAAACACTTATAAAACACACATATTCAGCCGTAACGCACAAACCACAAGTCTGATTGATGTGTCCTCTCCTCGTACATGTTAAGAAAAATAATGAAAAAAAATTCATGTGATTTCAAGTCATTCCGATGTAATTCGGTATGCATTTGTCCATTGGAAGACTATTTTGTTCGTTTATGGCATCAGAACTGCCTTATCGGTCACCACAGTAACACGACACCTCTGATTGACGTGTGGTCTATTCAAACATTTCACAATTCACTCTCTAGTTGTTTTCGTATGATTTCATCTCATTCCGAGATCGTTTTTCTGGTTTTGACCACCCCACGCACCTTTCTTAAGTGCACAAAACACTTATAAAACACACATATTCAGTCATACCGCACAAACCGCACGTCCGATTGACGTACCATTTCTGCGTACACATCACGTTTCTTGTGATTTCAAGTCATTCTGATGTCGTTTGGTATGCATTTGACAATTATATGCCTGTTTTGGTCATTTATGGCATTGGAAGTGCGTTTTCGGTCACCACGGTCACACAAAACCTCTGATTGATGTGTGGTCTGCCTAACCATTTCACAATTCACTCTCCAGTTTTTTTTCTGATTTCATCACATTCTGATATTGGTCGGTTGGTTTTGACTACCCCACGCACCTTTCTTAAGCGTGCCAAACAATTATAAAACACACATATTCATCTGTACCTCACAAACCGCACGTCTGATTGATGTGCCCTCTCCGCGTACACGTCACAAAATATAATTAAAAAGTTGTGCTGTGATTTCAAGTCATTACGGCGTAGTTCAGTATGCACTATCCTTTTATTTCCCCTTGACGTCTAAAATAGTGCACAGTATAATATCACATACATTTTTTTCAATGTGCATCACATCCAAATTATGTCTTAAAATATTATATTTCCAATAAAGCAATTCGAAAAAATACTCTATTTCTTCCAATAATGATTGCGCTGTCTATATGTGGCAGGAATAGAAGGCAATGCAGGAGCCAATAAATTTTGAAAATATTACATTGTACGGATGTTTTCATGATCCAGTTGTGCACAAATTTGAACCCCAGATAGTATTTGTGGTGATGGGTCATACTCTCTATTCCCATCAAACGACACATGGTCTTTTCTGAACCTGTGCAATGGATGAAGAAAGCATATGTGACCAAGATATGCCCACTTTCTATAGTTATTAATCCATATAGATTTCTTACTCTTATTACAACAAGGTTAGGTGAATTCTCCTTTTTTACTCCAACCTGATAAGTTAGCATACGTTGGGAAATCATAAATTGTCCATAACAAAGCGGCCTAGAGTCTAAACATTTCATTAGCTGCCGAGTCAAAAGTCATTACACCATGGGCCCAAAATTCTTGCATCTCATCAATCAAATATTGCATATAAACATCGATTTTATTTCCAGGTCCTCTTGGTCAATCAATTCGAATCAACAGTAAAAAAATGGTTGTTTCATACATAAACATTTAGAAAGGTTGAATAAGACCAACACCACTAGCCATGTACTATGTGTTGCACTAACCATGGACCTAAATGGGTTAAAACCATCTGCTTCCAAACCCAGTCAAACATTACGATCATCCTGGGAAAAGTTTGGGTATATTTGATCAACCTCTTTCCATGCCAAAGAATCTACCGAGTGAGTTAATTTATCACCCTCTTTTTTTCTCTCTAAATTCCAAGTCATCAATTTAGCAATTTTAGTTGACATGAGGAATCTCTTCAGTCTCGGTTTCAGTGGAAAATAGTGAATCTGCTTAGCGGAAACTTGTTTCCCTTGATTCAAGACTCTACAAGGAAGAATCTGACTACCTTGATTAATCTCATTGGCCTTCCACCTGGATGTATAGAAAATTGTACAATTATTTAATTGCACATTATCTTTTCTGAACAACATACAATTATTGAGGCACACATCAAAGGTATCATATGTAAATCCAAGATCATCGGTCAACTTGTGAGCTTGATAGAATGACTCTAGAATATTCACTTCAGTAGGGAGTACCTTCTTCAACAATACCAACAACATGTCGAATGGGGTGTATGACCACTGGTTCAAGGCCCTCAGGTGTAACAATTCAATGATGAACAACAATTTACTAAATTTAGTGCATCCATGATATAATTTAGTACATGCATCATCAAGAATCTCAAAGAATTTCAATGCTTCTCCATCTGTAGAAGAATGAGGATTACTCGATCCAACGTTTTCATTTACGATATTACTATCTTCAGGTTGAAACTGATGCATCATATCATTGAGCATTATGTTCATAGGATCAACTGTTCTCAATTCAACATCCATATGAATATTTTCTAATTGATGACATGAAACAGACTCTTCTCCATGACATGTCCATGTCTTATAGTTTTTCAAAAACCCATTCGAAAACAGATGTTCTATAACACTATCTCGTTAAAATAGATATCTATGTGCAAATTTTCTACATGGACAAATAATCAAATCACTTGGAAATCTGTCGGTGAAATTCATAAATCGCTTAATCCCCTCATAATATTCAGTATAAAACCTATCTTACATATCAATCCATATGTTATACATATCTGTATTTAATTGAAAGAAAATAATTGAAATATCTTAATTAAATTCTAAAAAAACTCATATCATTAAAACTTAAAAACCAATGAGTTCAATGATGTTTTTAAGGACAAAAAACCTATCTTGTAGGTTCATTCATGAATAAAAAAATATTCCCTCAGAGAGGTCTCTCTGGGAAAAACAATTTTCAAAAATAAACTTCATAAAAGATTGTGGAAGTCAAAAAATAACTTACCTTCAGAGGACTCGACCGCGGGTAATGGGGTGAGACACGATTGTGGATCCATGATGGTGCAGCGGCTTGACGACAGGGGTTTGATGGTCGGAATCAAAAGGGGCGGAACTGTTGGAAAAAGCACGAGATTGATTCAAAAAGGAAACTAAATAAGTAAAAAATACACATTATAATATAAAGAAATTAATTATTTATGGTGTAATATAGGTTATACGAAACAAAAGTGTTATATTATAAAGATTTTACTTAAGGAACATGATAAGTTGATGTAGTCATGTAGACATCAATCCTCTTAATTAATTTTTTGTATATTATTTCTAGTATAAATTTTATATACACTAATGAAAATATAAATAATTAGGTACGTGAAGGAATGTTATAATGGAGGTTGAAAATTGTGTGGTGAAAAAAACTAAGGATTCATAGAGTAAGATAAAAATCACAAATAGGTTTTCATATTTGATAGATTAGGATGATCAATCACATATTGAATAGGACAAAATATTTTAACAATGAAATGATGTGATCAAAAAAAGGATTAGATCAAAATGAAGAGGATTGGAAAGTCTACAAATATTGTTTCAATAAGAATTTATTTTGTCATATTTTCAATTCATGTCAATATATTGATCAAAAAAATATCTTATCAGATGAATTAAAAATGACATGAAAAGAGTCCTAAAGTTTGAAAATGATAAATTTTTGGATGTTATTAACATTATAATTAAAAATTAGGATAAAATACAACTCACCAAAGGGGTGCATCAGGGCTGAGAGGGAACGACCGCGGGACTGTCCAGCGTGGAGGCAGGTTGTGGGGGTCTTTAGGGTGTCTCAAAGTCTCGAGGGGGTGTGCGAAGGTAAGGGGGTGGGGCTCGTTGGGTTCATGGGGGGAACATCGTGGAGGAAAAGGGGTGGGGGTCACCAGGGTCTCTGGGGTCATGGGGGGAACAACGCGGAGGCAAGGGGTGGGGGTCGTCGGGGTCGCGAGGGTTTCTTCATGTCATCGGGGGCGCATTGTGAAGGCAAGGGGATCGGGGTCTCCAGGAGGGTGAACAGAGAGCTCGCGGGGTCGGGGAGGGGATTAGGTCACGGGGTCGGGGAGGGTAAACGAGGGGGGGGGGGTCGTCGGCGGTATCGGGGTCACCGGGAGGGTGAACAGGGTGGTCGTAAGGTCGGGGAGGGGATTAGGTCATGGGGTCGGGGAGGGTAAATGCGGGGGGGGGAATTATTTTCGGGGTGTAAAAATACAGTGACCTTCATTTGTCAGTCGCTACTGATATCAATAGAGACCGCCAAATGGGAGTCGTGGTATTTACCCCAACTTGAAAGTTAAAAATTCTACTAGTGTTGAATCAATTTATTTTTATTACGATCTCTAGGGTGTTCTTTTTCATAGATTCCAAGTTACTAGGTTCAAGTTTAAATGTCTAGTTAACTTAAGTTATAATTTTTATTCCATAAATATCTTTTCAATCATAATCATATAATTACTTCCCAAACCAAGTCTCTATAAAATAGTGGGCATGTTCACTCATTAATAATTTAGTTTCATCAATTTCAAAAACATGGATCCATCATAACTAGCTTTCTATCTTTTACTAGGAAGTAATTCATTGAAGTTCATATTTTCCAATCCTAAAAATACCCATTAAAATCAAAAAATGGAAAATAAAACATCATTCAATTTTTTAAAAAAAATTTATATTTCTAAAAAAATATAAACTATTATAAAAATACTTAATCCATTTCCCCAAACTTATTCATCACTACTTATTTATGTTCCTACCAAAAAATATAAGGAATAGTAGTAATAAATTGGTGTGAAAGATACAAATCACAATGTTTGTATTTTATCAAACTATCTTAAGTTAAGTACTCCTCTAGTTTCTTTTTAGACTATACGAGATGATCTCTAAGTTTATTTTCCAGTTAGAGAAATATAAATGAAAAATATTAAAAAAATTATAATCTTATTTAAAAATAATAAAAATAAAGTATAATTAGAGATTAAAAAATCTTTGTTTATTCATCCCAAGATGGGATATTGTTTTGAACATCCATAGTTGTAAAGTCCCATAGATTATCCCTATTACATGGGAGGATTTGGTCTCTATGATGAAACACACCAAATCCCCTTCCTCAGCTTCTCTTCTACTTGGAGGTTCCATTTGATATAGATCGTCATGTCTACCCCCCCCCCCCTAAGAATTTGTGTGCTACCCGGGTAATGAGGGTGGAAGGAGAATGTATAAGTCCTCCTTGTACATAGTTATTGTGGCTTCTTCCTCTTCCATTAGATCCTATAATGATATTGGCTCTACCAATAATATTGATTCAAATTCAATAAATAAATCAAGATATAAATAATTAAAACATGTTGAGTTCAAATATGAATTCTCCCTATCATAGGTAGTAGCTTGAACTCTTATTCCATTATGAGAATAGACTAGGAATTATTCTTTTATGGTTCCTCCCTCCATTTGATATTAAATTTCAAGATAAGGGAGTAGGGTATTCACTATAGGTTATGAAGCTTCTTCTTCATTATCATCCATTCCATGAGTTGCAACATATTTATGATATTTAAGATATGGTTGTAGTAGGATATCAAATTAATAATCATCCAGATATTCTTCTTCATATTGAGATAACTCTTTTTCAATTTCCATCTCTAGTTTATCTTCATTTGTGACTCCTATAGTTTTTCCCCTTCATAATAAAGAGAAATCACAAATGTAGTCTGGTATATAATTTCATAATAATGTTGATTATTGGATATATTAGCTCGTATAAATTTAGATTGAATTGAATCTATGTCGGTGGTATCTTAATATTCAATTTGAACATGTATTTCATTTTCCATTTGCAATGCCTCTTTGAATTCTTCAAGTGTGGACAGGGTTGACAGTGGACATTCCATATTCTCATCAAATATAATCCCATCCACTTTATCAGCATACTCATCGTATAGAGCCTATAAAAAATGATTCCATTATGAATTCATAGAATAAGGAGAATAACCTTTTAGAATTCCTCAAATAAAATCAATAGAGAATGATTCAAAGGAATTATCATACCATCAAATATTTTAGCTTTAATCACTTCTTGAAAGTTTAGATCCACTGGGAAAATTATTTTAGTTATAAACAGTGTAATATCTTATTCTTCTTCGAACACACTCTCTTCTTCTACAATATCTTATGGATCAAGGTCAATATACACTAATTCTTTTTCTAATTATTTTTTCCTTTTCTCTATGATTTATTTGAGTGTGGGGACTATTTTAGTAATCATTTCCCTAAACTCTCTCATTTTTTCTTCATATTATTTCTAATTCAATTGTTGGTCTATTGGCATTGAGTGGTTTCATTGAATCTCCTCCAGTGTAAGATTTTCTTTAATTTTATGGTGTGGGGACATGTGTTTTCAATGTTATTTGGGTCTGTTCATATAGTAGCTTCCATACCACTTAACCATTAGTGCATAAAGAAGTTCACTCCTACTGTTACAATTGAAAATTATACTTCCCAAGATATTTTGAGAATGTGAACTGGGCATATGTGTCCGGATCCAAGATAGAATGGTCCCACTATGATGTGTATCCCAAAGTATAGAAATAATGGACTACAAAATATAAACAAATAAACTGAAAAATCAATTTATAGTAGTGATAATATAGTAATATACTCATTCTAACTCCCTAGTAATGGAACCAAGTTGATAAGAAACCTATCTCAGGGCATCATCAAACAAAATCAAAAGGAAACATAGAATTAATTATAGTGATGACCAAGGTTGTTTGTAAGGTATTTGTGTATGGTCAGGTTTTCACTAATCTCAACAAAGTTTTTATTTTTGTTTTTCTGTATATATTCAAAGCTGAGAGAAATGAGAGTTTATTTGTTCAGTTTTTTTACTTTTATGAAATAAAAATATAATTCATATAGAAAAAAACCAATTTAGAGTGGAAGTGAATGGATATTAATTTGATCACACAAATACTTCATTATCTAGTATCATTTGTATCAAAAAATCAAGTTAATATCATTCCCTAAATACCAATCTATATCATAATTATGGAACAAAAATTATATAAGAATAACTCTCAATAACTATCTAGTATGCCATCCCCACAGTGAAGAGGCAGGGAATTTACTCCACCAAGGAACTCATGGTCCCTTCACCAGGATCCAACATACATCTTTCATCTCCCAATACACACAGTTTCATTTGAATTCTATGTAAATGTAGAGAAAGGATGGAGAAAAGGTTTTATATATTAGAGAATGAAACTGTTCAATGAAAATAGAATGTGATTGTCATATATCTACTTCTCTCTATTTCACAACCACATCAAGTAAAAAAATTAGAAATTAATAAAATGAAAACTGGGATTATGACTTCCTATTCAATATATACTAGGGATATGTCTCTCAAGTTAGTTCACCATATTCATCATGTCAATGATAATACTGGTATGACACAAAGGATGAGAGAACACACAAATACTGGTGGAGAAGAACAACACAATTAGAAAATAAAAAAAAACAAAGAATTGAAATTAAATATAGCAATTGTATAAATGTATAACTATAATTAGAAGATATTGAATAATTATACTAGGATAGGGGCAACATATTTAATGGAATCATGATTTTTCTTTCTATTTTACCTTGAATTTTAGTGTCCTAGTTCTTTCTATTCTTCTATCACAAATGATCACCACATGTTCAGCATTGAGGGTGAGGATTCTTCATGTGAGTAAATCATGAAAATTATACTAAATTTCATTCCTTCCACTAATATAGCTCTTTAAACATCAAAAAAATCAAAGAAAAAGTGATTCACAACATTAAAACTATAGTGGAACAAATTCTTTGAGATTTAGTGAATGAAACACAGGATTGGGATTGGATGTCACTACACCTAGTATTTTCCTATTGTTGGGTTTTTTATTGATATGGTCTTAAATAATGGATATATTGGTCTCGATTGAGGTTGGACTAACATGGGGGATTGGAATTGGATAGAGCACATATCTAGAAATTGGGATCTTTCTCAAGTTTTCATATCAGTATTTTCAAATTTATCAAGCATTTAATTATGATGATGTTTAAGTTGAAATGGTGTTTCTCTTAGTAATATGGTAGAATGGTGTTTCTAGAACTTGATCCTAGTGTTCTGGGCTATTAATTCATGTTATTTTTAACATGGAATAGTATTATGTTGATCATGGGGTTGCTCAGAGTGGTCACTGATTGGTTGTCTCCATCATTAGATCATAATGATTATTCATAATTTTCTGATATACTAAGGTTGTATACAGATCATGGTTAGTGATATATGGAAGTGTGATTGAATACTTTATGTGTGGTTGTGGATATTTTCATTCTATCATAGAGGTAAAATATTTGTTTTGGGAATTATGATGATCATCTTGTGTGCATCCTCTTCCAACCTTGCAACTGGTATGGTGAGAAGAGTGGGAATCCCCTCATCCATTATCTTCTTCATTGCACGGGGAGAAATATAGTGATCAATAATAAACAAAACTAAATTGGATTGATCCATAGATATATTTTTTATCCATTAATTTCTTCCTGTCTTTGGTGTGAGATTTGGAAGCAAGAATAATCATGTTTGGTTCAAAACCAGGTCAACACACTACTTTGGAATGGTTTTAGTCATAAATTGATGATCTCTAGTCTTGGAAGTTTTCTTTGGTTTTTATTTAAAATGAATTCTTGACATTTCAATTTTGGGTGTATGGGTGTGTCCTGGTAGGAATACTGGTGACGAAGGGCCATGGTCGAGTGGGGTGATGGTTTGTAGTTATAGTTCACCAAGACCAATTTCACTTCTCATCGAATTTCACATCATCCTCATCAAGATCCTTATCCCATATATCAATAACATTTGAGTGTGGGTCATGCTCCCTTTTCATTAATTTTTGAAATTAATTGGTTCTTTTTGAAACTTATTTTGGTTGATCTTCAATTTTTTTGTAGGTATTAATTTCCAAACTCTATCAGGTATATCATCGACCAACCAGTGTGCATGCGACTCCATCTGTGCAGGTAGTTAAATGGGAGTGTGGAATCTTTCTTCATCATATTAAACATGAAAATTGAAACTAAGTCTAATGAATAATAAAAAATCAACAATTCATATTTAATTAATCAAATCCAGATGAATCCCTAGTCAATCTCCCCTTATCCAACTCTTTGAATCTCTTGGATTTTATTTAACATTGGTAGAACACTGTGTTCATATTCACCATCGACGATGTTCACCATTTCTTCGAAATCAAAATAGTTAATTTCTAAACTCAAAGCTTCCATGTATTCCATCTAGTTTTCGTCAACTAGTTTTTCATTATTGATTCCCTAAAAAATTAGACTCTATATTTCATAGTCTAATACCCTCTATTCACCCTCTTCCCCTGGTCTTGGTCATCCATGCTCATAATCTTTTGGCAAATTCTTTATCATCCAATAAAAATATGTCTTGAAGAATCTACACATGTTTCTTTGACTTCTTAACCCAATCATGGGTCACTTATCTTGATTTGGATTTATTGGGATGCTATCATCAATCGAACAACATGGTTTCTTCATTTTTGGTTGGTATCATGGACTTTGCAGATTCATCTTCATTTATCCTAAGTGGATTCATAGTACCATTATAGGTAGGTATAGTTGATTGAATGAGGGTGTGGTCAATAGATACTGTATAGTCAAACCTAGTGGAAGGGGTATGAAAGATGAAGATGAAGTGGTCAAACATGTAGATGCCTTGTGTGTGTAAAGTCGATCGAGTTCCACTATCAAAGTTGACCATGATGTGTGGTGTGGTTCATGAGAAGATATCCATAGATGGGTGGGTACATAAGCATTCTTCGTAGAAGTTGAATTTTAGGTCTCATGGATGTAGTTCTCATGGAAGGTGTATGTTCATTATCATGGAAGAATTTTCCATGGAAGGAAGAATGGTGTGTTGTATATATGATTATTCATGAAAGGGTACAACATGGAAGGTTACATAGTGCACAATAGCTCAACCATGGAAGTAATCGATGGAATAATTTCCAGGAATTCATGGGCTCTAAATAATGACTATGAATGTTTTTCTATTTTCCAATTTTTTTTTTATTTTTGACCTGCATTATACACATATATTCCTTTGTGAACTTTTCTTCCAAAATTAATTTTTTAATCATTTGAAACTAAGAATGAAATTCCATTAAAACAATTAAATATAAAAATAATTTATGGATTTCATTTAAATCTAAAATGTATAAAACCATCAAAAATAAGGAATATATTATTTAAAAAATTAATTCTTGAACATGAAAGAAATATTTTATTAAATTTTTTTCTAAAATCACAATTAAATTCAAAATTGATTTATCACTATTCAAAAATCACATGATAAAATTTATTCCCACTATAGTTTAATTTAAATTGATCTAAATAATTATAATAAAATTTTTATCCATTTTTAAACTATATACAGAAAAACTATTCAATTAATTTAAGATTAATAAAATAATTACAAACCCATATTTGATTAATTTCATATTTTAATTCCAAAATCGTCTAAATGTTGAAAAATAAATTTCAAAAACATCTTATCAACTTAATTCCAAGATTATAGATTGTATGGTAAAATCCAAAATATGATTAAATTCCTAAAAATACACAATTTAAGACATTTAGAAAATAAATTCCAAAATTATCCAATGTAAAAAAATCAATCAGTTAACCCAGTTTAAATTAAATTTGGTGGTTATAAACAATGGAGGGTATTATAAATTTTTTGAAATATTCATCTCTCGTCAATGATTTAGTAAATTGTGCATCAAAAGCATGAATTTTGGATTAATTAATCTAAAATTTATTATTTTCACTTAGAAATTCCCTAAAACCCCTCATTCTTCCTCCTATACCTAGGTATCTCAAACATAGGGAATCCAACCACTCTTCATAGTGAATTCATTCCCCCCAAAGGGAAAATTTCATTAGATCCAGAGATATAGAATATAGGCATTTCATGATAAGTGATTGATTATTATCCATTATTCTTATTCTTTATAGGATCTTCTCTCTTCTCATTAGATAAGTCCCATGATCTATACTATAATGGTCAAGCATAGACATTCATATAGAGTCTAATGATATTCATTTTATATTGTTGAGTAAAAGGAAGGTGTAATTTTTTTCTTGATTTTCCAATGATTAATCTTCACATGTTAATTATATTAGACCTCATCATGTAAGTTAAACTAATTAGAACACCTAACATGTTCTTCTTCACAGATCTTCACTCTTGAATCCTCATGTGATCTTGGGTATAGTTCTATGGATCTATGGTATGTGAGATTTATTTGGGAGTTGAATCATGGAATTGAGATTCAATGTTCTTAAGGTAGGAATTTCATTTCCATATTAAAACAATTGTATAAAACTATATGATATAAAATCTTGTTCATGTGTATTTTGCGCATGAAACCAATCATGATAATTCTATTCTTGTGTATGATTGTGTGTGTGTCCTAGGATTCCTTTCTTGATATGAAATTCATGTACATAAGTATAGATAATAACATTCCATACCATGGATTTTGTATGTATATATATATGTATTTCCTATATACTTATTGTATCTATTATCAATGTGATTAGTTTTCCCTTCGTGGTTTGGTTAATCCCATAAAGGGGTGAATGTGTGATATGGCTTTTAATGATTTTGGTGTGGTTATAAATGATTGATGGCAGGGCATGATGACCTTGTAGACTATCCTAGGACTAGAAGTATGAAATAATGGGATAGTTTCTTAACTATAGATAGTTTTTGGGTCATGATGACTTCGTGTCTTGACCAAAGATAGTTGGTGTGGGTAAGATGTCCGTGTGACCAGACCAGAGATAATTATCGGGGTATGAAGTCCTCATAGTCGGAACATAGGCATGGCCTTTTCTGAGACTCAAATTAGCCTTAGGGGTTGTTTTTAGATTCATGAAAACCAAAAATAACTTATATTCTAGTATGGATCCCATGTGGGTAGGGTCGGATTTCATTAAAACCAGGTTAGTGTATGATAACCTGACATTTGATTGTTTACTCGTACATTTACTTTCCTATATTTACATAAATGTTTATATAAATGTTGCACTAATGTTAAGGATGAATTACTATTATCATGCTTAATTTTATAGTCACTCCAAGTATGGGAATCTTCATGCACATGAAAAATCCTTTGACCTAGATTTTATTTGAAGTTAGTATCCATACATGGGGAAATTGGGCCGGAGGAGCAGGATTGACCAAAAAATTGAGGATAGACTCTAGGTTAGATTGTAGTGATGTCCCAATTTATTTTAAAATTTTGATTTTATATAAATCTTTCACCTGAGGGGATATATTCACTTGTTTCACTAGATATTTTATGCCATATTATTAAAGAAAGGGATGGTGTTCTTATTATTACTTCTGTATTTCTTCCATTATTACTCAAATTATTATTTATGTTGTTGTATGCTCTGATTTTTATCTTTTATCAAGGTAATAGTCTCCCCACAATGTTCCTTAGGACCTCTATAATAGTTGGAAACCTCTTATGTATGTGGAGGTATGCATGAGGTCATATGACCCTCTAGCCCAGAATGGGTAATTCGGATCAGATTGTTACATGGGGATAAATTACGTGTTACTTACCTATACCAAATTACAAAGTCTCTTGGATTCAGTAATTCCATTCGGAATTTAGCCTATTTTTTTAGTTAGTATGTATGGATATATTTTAGTTTGAACAAGAAATCATCAATGAAATTCATGTAAATAAAGAAGATTAAATTCACAAGGGATTTTTGTAAGGTTTGATACAAAGACCAACTTCTTAACATGGTTAGATTCTTACCCAAGTCAATGATTCTCAATTATAGTATTATATTTATTACAATGGGTGGTGTTTTCCACACCTACCTCCAATTTCCCAAAGGCCTTCATTTTTTATTGATTTTTGATAATCCACCTTTCAAGGGGTGAGTTGGAACCCTTACAAGGTTCGTAGGCATACCTTTTACATGGCACGTCGGCCTTAAAGGAATTCATTGCCCGTAGGCTTCAAACATTAAATACAACCCAAACTAACTAATGGGAACTGCTCCTCCCCATAATCTTCATCATGAAATCAACTATCCACCTTCTCATGGCTATTCGGCTCAGCTTTCCCATGCATTCACAGACTTGTCCCGATGGAAGGTTTCATACCCTCTCATTCTTGCAATCCATTTAACTTCTGCTATGGTGTAATCTCCTTGATCATCCTCCTTTTGAAGCTTGTTCCTTGTAGTTTTTCTGGTTTGTATCTATAATTAAGGTGACCTGAAGGCCTTGAGGTGGCCCGAAGGCCTTAATGACCTGAAGGCCAGGGTGGACCAAAGGCCTTAAAGGATCTGGGGACCAAATCAATGGCCCGAAGGCCCAAACTGGGGAATAGTCCCATTATCTACAATGCCAAATTATACATGCTATAGTTCCCACTACATTACCTACTACATTACTGCTACATTACTACTACAATACTCAGAAATATTCCTCCTCCTGGATTTGATTTGGGGTCGCCTGGACACTACAGTACTGCTAGAGTCTCACTAGGTTTACAAATTCTTATTTCACACAAGACTTACATCAATAGATTCTCACTGTATTCACAGAGTCACACTATGACATCACTGCATACACTAGGTTTTATAGGTTCTATGAAGTCCCACTATATATATGTCATTGATCCATTGAATTTATTATTGAAAGTAAAATAATAGATCTATATAGTATGGTTAGACATCCATAAGATGAATCTCCTTCTTCTCACAAGAAGCTTATTTGAATGTCAAAGAGTCTTTAATAATACATTGAAATAAGTTCACTACTCATAACTCAACTTCATATGAAATTTATTAAATATTCTGACCTAGATTTCTCACTTTTCCACTCAAACATAAAACATTGAACATAGTCAATACTATATCATCATATTAATACAACCATGATTCATATCACTCCCTTTTCACTTTCTTTTATTTGCCTTATTCGAAACCCAACATATGTACCACTTTATTATAGGTTTGGAATCTCCCCACTTATCTATTTAGCATGAAGTGTATTTCACTTTATCTTCATATTTAATAGATCTCATATTATCAGTCTCATCTCTCGCTCTCATTTTTTTTTATGCCCTGTAGCAATAGATGATTATTCCTTTTGTATTTATACATCCTTGATCTTCTCATGCACATATGGAATCATTTAAGTGTAATAAATTTCTTCCCATGAATTCAGCATCAATAAATGAAATATCAAAGGGACATTCCCAATGCCAGCTATAAATCATTGTCATAGAATGCCCATTATTGGATCAAACATTACTTCATGCACTGATTTTTCAACTCAAGGAGTATTACAATAATAACCACATTTAATTATTTTAATTATTGAAAAACATTTCAAAATTCCTTTAAAAATATCTATAGTATGCACTGCTCTATATCCTCAAAATAATCTATAAAATCATCACTCCAAATATTCATATATGTGTAATAATGTAAAAAATACATGTATGGGGTGTGAAACTCATCTTGTATTGTGAGACTTTCAATGGAAAATATTACAGTATTTAATATCATATATGTACATAGCATTACATCAACTTCATTATCAATCTTTTAGTCTTTGGAAAATTCCCACACTTATGTCTCATTTACTAAAAAATACTCAAACATCCTCTGATAAGGATGATATAGGCCATGATAAATAGCATATCATGTATCGATGGAACTTCAACTACATTATTCTTCAAAATTGGATAAATTCATTTTATTATTTAAGAAAAACATGAAATGTTTATCATTATTTTTATATCACTCAAAAAAGCTAATATCATAGATTCTCTAAGCACCATGATGTTCTGAACTCTAAATCACAACTATGGAATCATTATATTTTTATTTCCCAAGAATTAATTTTTTTTGAAAAATCCAATTTCATACTTTTATATCCCAAATATATTTTTGAAGTTAAAATTGTATTTCTTCTCATGATGGATCACACAAAATAAATTTTTATAATATGTATATACCATAAAATAGCAGCTCATTCATCATCAGAAATGATTTCATCTGAATTATATAAAACATGATTTTTCATCCAATATAACTATGAAATTATCATAGTGTTGATGTTTTTAATTAGTAACATTAATTATTTTCCTTCATTTTTCCTCATCATGAAGCTTTATGTTTTTTCCAAGGTACTTCAGTTCATCCAGCCTCTGTTTGAATGTAATGCTTCGAAATCCTTATGATGTGTAGTGAATTCTCACGATAAATATTTATGATTAGAAAAGTCTTATGATTATCCTAGTTATATGGGGGAACTCAAAGTCTTATGATAACTTGGAACATTAAAATCAAAACTCGTTTCCCTAAATTCACTATCAAAGTCTTACAATCAAAACTGGTAAAGCCTTATGTTTAAGTATTGTCAGTTTTCTAGTAAGTCCAAAATGCATAATTATGTGGGTAGCTTCAAATAGACATGATCTGGAATTCGAGATTCTCCAAACTATTTCAAATATTTTTGTAAAATCCTCATATAATTATTGAAATTAATAGAATAATTAAAATCTTCTTTAAACAATTTTTAAGGTGTTTTAGAAAACACAATACTCAAATACAATTATTTAAGTTAATATATATATCATCTCAGGTGTGTATTCTCTTCAATCAAACATGATCTATCTTTATTCACATAAAACTTCATCTAGGAGTGTATAAACACTAATTCTAGTGTCCAACATAATTTATACTCCTTATATGAGTGTTTTACTTTCAATTATCCCTGCTCCATGATTTTAACCTAATTTATATGTATTATCCATGGCTAGATGATCTTTCCAGCCATAGTATCACTTGCCATCTTCTTTATTTCATTTAATCTATTGAAGACAAGGATTTTGACATTTATCACTAGTCATATACTTGAAGAATAGCTCTTTAATTCCTTTTATGTTTTGGGTTTCCCACATGAATCTGTCCAGCTAAGTATTCAAGGGAGTCCACATCCTTTCATATATACCCATGAGGCATGGGTATATTCCTTTACATATATCTAGTGGATGCTCTAATCTATCACCGAAGACATATTTTCATTTATTATATTAATAATGTTAATTGAAAATAGATATAATCAAACACCTTTGGGTATTTTAATAGATTATTTTGAGTTTTTTATCAATTCCAATAACCATCATTAGTCAATGTATTCCTCTCCACCTAATTGAAAATAAATAAAGTGGGTATGATAGTATCCCCCTATAAACATATTAGGATCAATCCTTTCAATTTATTTTCACTATTAATGTTTGATATCACTGGATATTGATAATACTTTAAATACCAATTGAGATTCCAATTGATACAAATCAAATTGAGTATCTTCTTCAAAATTTGATCCCTTCTATGATTTTTATCTATGAGAATTTCATCAACACATCTCCTATCTAAATAATTTGTATCCCACATTAACCGATCTAATAAAAATACCATTTTGGATAAGGATTTATGAAATAATCACAAACCTCTAATTGAATGTGATTATAAGAACATTAGGATAATATATATTCATCTAAAATTAACATGGAATCGTATTTCAAAGAGAAAATTTCAATAAAAAAATCAACTCTAAGTCTATATAGGTTGTACCATTGTAGAAAATAAGAGATATAAGCTTAAAAAATAGTTGTTGTAATGAAATCGTACCACATACTTTAAAAAATAGTTGTTGTAATGAAATCATACTCACTAGTTTCCATAACCATCCCTTACCATAATTTAAAAAACAAAAAATAATTACGGGGAATCAGTGTATCTTCATGAAGCTTCTCATCTTGGAAAATTTGGATTATATTAAATTATTAACCCTAAAACTTCTTCTATTTATGTTATAAAATGCCTAGAACACTTCATGTTTCTATCACCATTCATCCTCTAGGTTTTTTTCAACATTTGGATGTATGGTCTTCTTCATATATAGAAATTTCATCATATATGGAAACATATTATCTACTTTATCATATAGGTAACAATATTTCTTTTTCTTATTATCATGATTTATAGACAATTACAACTGATATGACCATGTGGTTAGAAACCCATTAAGAACATGTTTAGTAGTATTTTTAGGTGTGGTTTTCTTCTTTTCAATAAAAATTATATAAATCAAGATCATAGGTATTTTCCATTTTTATTTATTTTACCTAGGAATTAAAATCAGACATTTGATATCAAAGTACCCTACCAACTTTCACCAACCACAGACCATTTTACCAGTATTTTCAATTCCATTCATGGGATGTTTTTCTAAATCTCTATATATAGTGTCACCCACTAGTCCAATCCAGTTATCTCTCTCTTTGATGGACTCTCTTTTAGTTTTTAGATTGACCAGTATTTCTTATCATTGATGTAAATTTTTTATTGGTCTATGGTTTTTTCTCTATTACCATAATATAATCACTTCTTCCCTATAACTTTAACCTCTTAGTTTCCTTTGTTCATTTCCTTCTTTGGATTATTGGTCTCATCTTTCCTCTTCGCATATTTTTCTCCCAAGGTAGACATACTTCCTTTATTAACCTAATGCTCAACTTGTTGTGATACTCTTCCCTTCAGTATATTTATGATACATGGGTATATTTTACCAGTATACATAATAATTGTGATCACAAATATTTCATAGATCATGGTAATTTTCAAGACTTTAAAATATGTTCTTGAGAGAAAGATTCTTCATTTCATGTGATGTCTTCTTCACTAAAATGTTTAATATCATCTATTAAGCCTTTATCCCCATATATTTCAGACTTATAGATCTTGAAAAATGTAACATATTATTATAGAAAAAAATTAATATATGTGTATACCACTAAACACTCCAACACTTGCCAATTAATCTTGGACTATTCTCTGCAGTAGTAGGACATCTAATATGACATAATTTATATTCCTGGATAAGAACCAGAACATTTTCATCACTTTTTTGGGGGTAACTTATATGGAACATACTCACCTACATTATTAGAATATTAGTGTATATATTGGATGCTTGAATATTCCATTTTCTTTATATTTTTTACACTTTCTCTATTACATATAGAAAATACAAATTTAGTGCTATCAGATTTAACTATTCCATGGTTCATATTTGTCTAAGATCTAGAGGTGGATTCTTCTTCAAATGATACCAATATATATTTCCTGCCATTATGATCCTTATTTTATGTGTGACTCTCAACTAAATCCTATATGGAATCATCACTCTTTTTTCTAATAGATTGGGAACTTTTAGTAGGTGTAGTTTACAAATTTCTCAACCTGACTCTAAACTCCAAACACTTCATGTTGAGGTTGTACTTATCATCTTCCAATATTCTAATCCTTTCTTCCCATTCATTTTTGATCTTATTTATTTCATAAAAATTCATTTTTTACTTATAAAAAGAGAAATATAGAACATTTATCCATATTTATTTGACTTCTAGTTGGGAGGATTTTCCATCTATATAGACTTTTTGAAGCTTCCCGAATGCATGGAATACTTTATTTATAACATTATTAAACACTTATTTTACATAGAGAACTATTTTAAATTATTAATCAATTAAATAAAATCTTTCATTGAAAAAAAATTATATTCTTCCTTAAATTTTATAAAAAAAATTGAATTATAGGAGCTCATATTCTTTTCCAATTCTTATTCCACTCCATCATCATTTTTCTATAGTTGTTAATTTTCATCAATCATCCCATGAATGTAAATTATATATATATATATATATATAAAATTATTTAGGTACCATTTTATAGTAGTTCTAAATTTCATAATAAATTAACTAAGTGACTTATCAAATTTATTTCCTTCATACCTTGAACTATATTCACTATTGGGATTGTTATCAATATATTTATCAATACACTTACCAATATGACTACCATCATCTAGTTTTTATTAATATTGTCTATAAAAACATCATTTTATTTCTTTCTTCTCTTCTTTTTATGTTCCTTGAGGTTTTTTATGGGACCTCTAGATCAATTTGAAAAATAGTGGAAGCAGATTATTATTTCTGAGGTTATTCCTCTAAGCCCGAAGTCTACAAATCATGTATTCAATGAATCAACTAGGTGAAAAAAAAAATTCAATCATATTTTCACTTTATTATAATATAAATCAGTACAATCCCAAATATCCATTCAGATGGGACCTAGGCTCTGATACCAATTGATATACCCCTTAGGATTGGTGTGTGGACATGAGAGGGGGTGAATCCAGTTTTACTAGTTTTTACCAAATTTTAGAGACTCTTAGATTCGTTAACCCCCTTTGGAATTTAACCCCAATTATTTGATAATACATATGGATATATTTTAGTTCAACCAATAAATTATCAAATATGTTAAGTAAATCAGATAAAAATCTTGTCATACTTTTAAAAATTTTGGAATAAAGACCAACTCCTTTTCTTGATTGGTTTCTCATCCAATCATGAATTAAACACTATGATATGATGTTGATTAAAATGGGTGGTTTTACCAAACCTATACTGGTAATATCTAGTTATATTTAAAAATACATGTTTGACATGATAATTCCATTAATTGATCATCACTATATTCACAGATTCATGCTATGATCTCCATGTATACCATGGGCCACATAGGTTCTATGGAGTCCCACCATAAATATGAAGGTGTTAATTTGAAGTTATTATTGTATATAGATCATCATATAAATAAAATATTATTTTGTATCAATAAGATATATCTTCTTCTTATCATAGTTAGATTATTTCAATGCTATAAAATCTTAAAGAATAAACTGCAACTTGATCCATTCACATAGATCAACTGCATAGAACTTCTACTAAATTTTATCCACTATTTTCCTCACTTACTCACTCAAACATAGCCTAGTGAACTTTGGAATGACTAAATATATAGTTGTATATAACCTCAGTTCCTATAAATCCATTTTATTCTTCCTCTATTTCTATTCTTCAAACCCCAGCATATGAATAGCTTTGGTAAATGTTCAAATTATCCTCAAATATTCTCTACAACATATAGAAAATTGATATACTTCATCTTATTTGAGAGATATGAGATTATCATTCTCATATCTATCACTCACTTTTTTATTCCTGGTAGTAGTAGGTACTTTTTTCCTTCCTTATTGAACTGATGATACACATTTGGCATCCTTTAAGTGTATTAAATTTCTTCCATTATAGTTAGTATCCTTATATGGAATATTAAGGGGATCTTTTCATGTAATACCATAAAGATCCATCATAAAATGCCCATTTTGGGATCCCATGGTATTTCATGTGATACATTTTCAAGTAAAAGAGTATTCTAATAATACCCTCATTTAAAGATTCTCATTTTTTAAACACAACCCAAAATATTTTACTAAAATATCAACATTATTCATGACCTTATATCCTAAAAATAATTCAAAAAATCTAAACTCCAAATCATCATAAAAGTATAAAAATGTATAGCATGCATATCTATAATGTGGAACTAATCTTGTAGTGTGATACATTCCATGAAAAAGTATATTATTTCATCTCAATTGTATAAAAATCAGTAGTTCAGCATCATTATCATGATTTAGGTCTTGGAAAAATTCCTATAACTCTATATCATCTCCTCACAAACACTTTCCAACCTCAGATAAGGCAGATGTGGACCATGGTAAACAAAAATTTGAGTTTTTATGGAACATCATCTACATTATTCTTGAGATTCTAATAACTTAATTTTATTCATAATGAAATATAATAATAGTTTACCCTCATTTTTTCTAACTCAAAATATCTATGATCATGAATTCTCTAAAAATTATGATGTTTTGAAGTCGAAAGAACTAATTCAGCATCATCATGTGTTCATTACCTTAGAATGAAAAAAAATTAGAACTATAATTTTATTCATTATTGGATCATATATTTTCATAGATAAAGTTCATCTTATCTTTATTATCATTTTTGAATCACATACAAATATATATGTATGAGATTTTATGCCACGAATGAACAGATCATTTATCATAAAAAATAATCTCATCTTTCTGAACATTGAAATCTAAGAGATCAACTTTTCATAAATAAGAACATCCAAATTTTCTTATGTGTTGAATTA
Organism: Viscum album; assembly: GCA_963277665.1. Classification (NCBI taxonomy): domain Eukaryota; kingdom Viridiplantae; phylum Streptophyta; class Magnoliopsida; order Santalales; family Viscaceae; genus Viscum; species Viscum album. The sequence goes on along the minus strand of OY728128.1, from coordinate 1,535,425,288 downwards.
TTATGTTGAAAAATCCAAAGACTTACATTATCACATCCTTATGATGAAAAATTAAATTATACATTTGGTAATTTATTTCATCCACTGTATTTCTAAAAATTACTCATAGTTTTAAATCATTACAATGTGAACTTCATAATCTTTATTTTTAGAGTCTTATGCACAATGTAAGGAGACTTATGTTCAACTCCAAATGTTTTATTCACATTACCTTATCATTTTTTATCTGACATCAAATCCTTAAAATGGGTAGTGTAGTCTTATGATGAAGCTTATGATCAACAGAGTTATATGATGGAACTCAATGTCTTATGATCACTTCAAATCATTATAAGAAAAACCAAAAGTTTTACATTCTAAAGTAAAGTCTTACAGTCCTAATAGGAAATTCTTGATATTTAAGAAATAGATATTTTTCATGAATTCCAAAATGAAATCTTTTATATAAATCTTCAGACAAAATTTTCCCTAAACTAGGTATTCTTCAAAATACCTCAAATAATCTCCGAAAATCCTCAATTTATTATTGGATTTACTAGAATACTTCTAACATTCTATAAACACATTTTTGAGGTGTTTCAACAAATAAAATTCTCAAATAATAGTGTTTCAGTGAATACATCTTCAATTTTAGGTACAAAACCTCTTTAATAAATCTTGAACCATCTCTGTTCACATTTTCCTTCATTTACGAGTGTATAAGAACTGATGGTAGTAGCTAATATATTTTATACTCTTCATACGGGCCTTCCACTTTTAGATATCTCTACTACCTGATATTAACCTAATTTATTCATGTTATACACAAATATACAATATTTCAATGCATAGGTTCAATATCCATCTTCACTTTTGCATTCAATCTATTATAGAAAAAGCATCTTATCCTTCAGCACTTTTCATAGACTTAATGAACAACTCTTTAAATCATCTTATGTTATGGAATTCCCACATCATTCATGGGTATCCAACTTATTTTCTCTTTACCTAGGAATCATGGGCAACTTATTTTACATGTATTGAGTGGATACTCCAATCCAGCGAAGAAGAAATCTTTTCATTTATTATAATGACAAGCCTAATTGAAAACAGATACAATGAAACACATTTGGGTACATGAACCTTGTTACTAAGTGTTTCCAATCCATTTGACTCAAGGAGCATTGATTCTGAAGCCACCTTTCTGTCAATATATAAGAGGGATTTACCACAGATCTAGGAAAGAGAAACACATTTTTTTATGAGTTCTAAGCAGAAAGCATTGAGAAAACCATCATCTTTATCAACCGCTATCTAAAAGTGCTCATAAATGACACATTTATCATCACTAAAAAAATCATTGATAACGGTGTATCCTTTATTTGTTATTTTTTATATTTGATTGATGATAGATTTATCAGTTGTATTTTTATCATTGATTAATGTTTTTAATAAAAAAATATTATTATTATATATATAATTATTATATTTATATTAAAAAATAATTTTTACTTATATATATTAATTAAAAAACACATTTTTAATCAATTATGGTCTATAAATGGCCAGTTGGACTCATTAAAAAAATGAACACAGCCATAAAGAACTTCATCTGGACTGGTAGCACTCTAGAAAGAAAACTTGTGATTTATCCCTAGTCAACTTGTTGCAAACCCATCGAAAATGGTTGTATTGGTATTAAAAATATAAAGTAATTTAATGAAGCCCTTAAAGAAAGACTCACTTGGAACCTTTTTCACAATACCTCTGAAGCTATTTCCTTTCAAAAAAATAGGTTTCTTGACAAACTTAAAATGAGCAATTCGAACTTTATTAACTCATCTATCTGGCCTTCCATAAAAAATGCCTACACTAATATTATGCATAAATCTAGATGGATGGTCTCCATAGACTCCTCCATGAAATTTTGGTTGGATAACTGGACTGGCATGCCTTTAATTTCCATGATGCCTCCTGATCAAACCCCTGATAATACCAAAAACTCTATCAGAGACATTTTAAACTCTCAAAAATATCACCTTCCTAACACAAATCTGAACGTTATTGAAAACTACTGTATCTCTCACACTAATTCTTTCTTAACTTGATAACCTGATCACAATTGTATTCTCATCTAAAAAAATTTCTACAAACATAATTTTTGTAAATCCGAAAATGACTATAGTTGGTTAAATTACTTTAACAAACCTTGGATAAAACCATCGCGATTCAACCTCATATGGTGTCTTGCTCACAGTAGAGTGCCCACTGAACTTTACCTCCAATCGTTTGGCATCCAGTTCTGATCTAAATGAAAATTCTGTAATCAACACAGGGAAGATGCTAACCACCTCTTTCTCGCTTCCACTACTGCTTCTGCTCTCTGGAACTATATTCTTGACATTTCTTGACTGCAGATGGTTGAAGCTTAATTCTATCAAAGCTCAACATAAAAAATATGCAGAAATGGATGGATCTCAACAAATCGGGAACCCCTATCATGTTGCGGTTGATGAGATCCACCTTGTGATTTGGTATTATCATAATTCTATTATTCATAATAGTTACTCATTCAATCAAAATACAGGTCAGACGAGGATCCTCATTGCCATACAAGAAGCATCCTCGATTCAAAAGGGACATTGCCAAAACACCATGCATGACTTTGTGATCCTAAGGCATCTCAGGATTAAAGGCAATTTATGTCAGCCGCATCGTACACTGGATGTGTTCTGGAGAGCCCCCCTTCCAAGATGGATCAAGATCAATATCGATGGAACCTCCAAGGGAGATCCGAGACCTACAGGGTTTGGTTCTGTCTTCAGAAATCACCACAGCAAGATCCTTGGATGCTTCATGGGTAAATGTGGCATTTCCACCTCCCTTGAAGCTGAGATGTTGGGCTTGATTAATTCCATTACCTTGGCCAAATACTTTGGTTGGAATAACCTTTGGATCGAAAGTTACTCGATGACTATCATCCATGCTATTTGGAATGGCACAATCCACCTTGCTTGGCCGATTACTACCCGCTGGATGGAATGCTCTTGTTCGCTTAGTGATCTTAACTATATCATCACACATGTTTATCAAGAAACATACGTGGTTGCAGATGGTTTGGAAAACATGGGAGTCAATCAAGACATTACTTGGTTCGAAGACCTTCACATTGCTCTTCTTTCCTTTCATGAAAAAGATTGTAATATGATCCTGTCTTTCAGACTCTTGTAATCTTTCTTTTTTAATAATATTTATACTTTGGTAATTTTTTACCAAGGCATAACCTTGTTAAGAAAATTATTTATAATTACAATTATAATTATATATATATAAATATATTTCTCCAATGAATTTGGTCTATGTATAGAAATATATCATGAGATAATGATGATATTTATTGATATGATTGTCATTATTTATATTCATTTATACACTGACACTATTATTTATACTTCTCATATATGTGATGACTTGTTTTTCATGATCTATACTTTACTAGGTATATGATTCATTCATGATATACCCACAAATTTATTATGTTCTCATAATACTTTTAAAATTACAATAAATATATATAAATAATAAATATATTTATTATATTTATAATTATAAATTTTTAATTACCTAAAAATAATTTTTAAATATAACTATATATATATATATATTAATAATTATAAAATTACAAACAAATACATTAATTATAAATTTATAAATATATATATATATATAAGGTGTTTGGGGGTACAATTACATTAAATACACACACCACACACACATGTCGGAAAGGCATGTCATAGCCCCATCAAGGGATAGTACACCCATCACACCATATTTATTCAATACATGGCCCGAAGATCCAGTGGGCATGAATCCCATTACATGTCCCAAAGGCCCACAAACTAGACTGAAGGCCAAGTGCAGTGTCATGTCTGCATCATACTGCATCCGTCATCGGGTCTGTGTCATGCCTATGTCCCCAAAGTACAATAAATTTATAAATATATATATTAATAAATTAATAAATTTATATATAAAAATACTTTTGTAATTATATACAAATTTTTATAAATATATTTATTTATACATATAATTATATATATATATATATAAATAAATAATTATAAAATTATAGTAAATATATTTTTTATATTTATATTTTATAAATATATATAATTATACAAATCAATTTAATTATATAAATGTATTTATAAATATATACAAATATTTATAATAATAATTACAAATAATTATAGATATATTAAAATAATTATAAAATTACAATAAACATATTAATTATATAAATTTTTCAAATTATAAATATAATAAATAATATTATTATAATTTTTTAATTTTTTAAATAAATATTTAGGTCTGTATAATTATAACTATAAATAAATATAATTTTATAACTAAAAAAATATTAATTTATTTATCTTTATAATTATATATATTTATATATTTATTTAAATAATTATAAAAATTTTAAAAATATATTTATTATATTTATAATTTTATAATTATATATATAATACATTAATTATATATATTTATAAAATTATAAATATAGGACATAAAGTTATTATAATTTTATAATTATTTAAATAATATATATATGTAATTATAACTATAAATAAATATATATTAATAATTATTTAAATAAATATACCTTTATTTATAGTTATAATTATAAATAAATGTGTATTGATTTAAAAAATTAAAAAATTATAATAAATTTATTCAGTTGGGGGCTTACCCGAGTGGTATAGTCTCCCCATAATCCTGCATTAGAATCGGGATAAAATCTATGTGGAAGTGAATTTCCGTAGGAATGTCGAGACGCATGCATGAAACATGACGCAGGCAGGCGATGACGCAGGCATAACACAGGATTGGTGATGCGGATAATATGATGTAGGCATGATGCTGCATTGGGCCATCAGGCTAGTTTGTGGGCTTTTAGGAAAAGGTATGGGCTCCATGTCTGCTTGGACTTCGGGCCATGTACTAAATAAATATGGTTTGATGGGTGAGTTATCACAAAAGGGGGCTATGGCCTGCCTTTCTGGTTTGTGTGTGTGGTGTGACTGTGATTAATGTAATTATACCCCTAAGCACCCGATATATAATAAATATATTAATTATATATATTTATAAAATTATTAATATAATAAATTTATTTATTATAATTTTATAATTATTTTAATAAATATATATATTTATAATAATAATATTTATAATTAAAAATAAATAAATATTTATTTATAGTTATAATTATCAATAAAAATACATTTACATAAATAATTATAAAATTATAATATCTATATTTTTTATATTTATAATTTTATAAATATATATAATTATTATATTTATTATATATAGCTATAAATTTTATAAATATTTTTATTATAATTTTATAATTATTAAAATAAATATATATTTATTTTATATTATAACTATAAAAGAATATATATTTATATAAATAATTATAAAATTATAATAAATATATTTATTAAATTTATAATTTTATAAATAAATATAATATTTATAATTTTTATAATTTTATAATTATTTAAATATATAAATATTTATTTATAACTATAACTATAAATTTGAATAATATAATTAATATATTTTTATAAATATATATAATTATATAAATATGGGGATGAGTTTGGGAGGTCAGGTGGACTCTCCAATGGAGATTAGGGTTTCCACCCCGCTTGTCGTTGGTTGTCCGCGTTACTGGGTGCAGATCCGTGTGGCTGGTTGTAGATCTTTTGCTGGATGTAGATTTGTGCTCCTGGATATTCACAGCGATGCATGTTCATGTCATGTTGGGATGGAGTTCCTAAAGCCACTAGAGGAACCACGACAACGGTCCCTTCATCAATTTCGATCGTCACACTTCCTTTTGTGATGTTGTCTCGATGGTGGATTTCCATATGCCAGTGCGATTTGATGACTTTCAATCTTGCGCTATTGGATCAACAATGCAGCAACAAGCTCCGCTTGAGGTTGTGATCATCGTTGGGATGAAGCAGCGACAGGATCTGCTTGATGGCATGGGTAAGACGTTTGCTGGATCGAAGTAGCGAGTGGGTCGTGATGGTCGAATCACATTTGCAGATGCGGGTATGTTCTCATTCACCATTTACAAAGGGTTGAATGCCTTTTCCATTCATTGTAAGGAAAACGTCGCCCGTGTTATGACAGATCCGAATATGGTGTTAGAGCGACTTGAAACCAGTAAACTTTCTATCATCGCCCGACTTATTCTACTTAGGGTATCCATTCCTTTGAGGATTTGTGATTTGAATGACCGGTTGTTAGAGATTTGGATCATAAGATATGTTTCTCTGGGACGCGGGTTCTATCATATCATCTTCTCTTCTGAGGAGTTGAAGATGCGGGCATGGGGTTTTGGTTCTATATCTCTTAAACCTGGATTTCTTCACATTAAGGAACACGAAAGAAATTTCAATCCATTTGATGCAAGTAACTCTTCATCTCAAATCTGGGAAAATGTAACAGGCCTAGTCTTTTACACATAACATCACATGATTTTAAACATAATTATACATCAAATTACAAGACAATGTTTTTAAGGTCCAGGGTCTTGGAGATTAGGTACATAATTAAACATCATGATTCCAAAATAGGAACATCTTTTATTTAATCTTCATATAGAGATCCTAACATCCCTTGAGTCCTTGCATCTGCATAGGATAACCTAGGGATAACATGAACAAAGGGATGAGCTAAAAAGCTCAGTAAGGGAATAAACATTCAAATAAATCATAACATATGGGTTAGAAGACATAACATAATGATATAAAAAGGAATGGAACGTGATTAAACATAAGGAATCGTATCATGGGATCATAGAGTCATGCATTTATTATAATTTGGAAGCAACATAAAACATGACTTTAGCAAAAGTCAAATCTTGTTGCACAAAGAGGAGTGTGAGTCCAGGCTCGTTGCATATAGAAGAGCACAAGTCAAAACTAACCACCAAGATCGTTGCACATAACATCTCCTAAGAATAAACTTTACCCAATGAATTGGAGAGCTATCTGGGCACACCCATCATAACATTTTCATGCATATGCTTTCCACATAAAGAACCATACATAAGTAATCAAACATAAAAACAATGGTTACGCACAGAAAGAATTGGATATCCTAATCATATCAAAAGCATAATAAATGAGAATATCATAATCTTTTCCATGAAAGAAAGGAATTAATTCATAAATGGACATTAATAAAGAAATATAGGCATATATAGTGATAATTTATGTCAAAATTAAGTGAAATAGTGTTTAAGAAACATTGTAAATAAAACATTTTAGTACGGTTTATTAGAAAACATTCAAGATTATTTAAAATGGAAAATACATAATTGTATATATAAAAACACAATTTAATCAAGATAGTATTAATGATAAAATTAGTGGTTTTAGAAAGATAATATTGGATTAAAACATATTATGGATAAGACTTGAAAATGGGTAAGAATTCTGGAAGTTCCCTTGAATCGAGTTTTCCTTTTGGAAAGATTTAAGAAGGGGACCTTATGAAAACAAGTATATCCTCATCGAGGAATGATGATATGGTCTAGAAACGTGATTAATAAAATAAAAATACAATATTTAATAATTAAATAAAAATAAAGAAACATTATATTTGGATAAATAAGGAGAAATAGTAACCCAAAGGAAAATTAGAGGTTCGGGTAGAATATCTTACCTTATTCAGAAAATATTCTTCATTTGATTTGAATGTCCTAAAAAATAAAATTATATTCATTAATTACTAATTCCATAAACTTTTATATATGTATATGAATTATTATAACTTTATTAAATTCATTTATGGAATTTTTGATGGGTTAAGATATTCAATTTCTTCTTTTGGGAGTGTTGATTTCTTTGGTTTTCATGATCGGTATACTTGTTCATGTGTAAGGAAAATCAGGAAGAATGAGGATATTTTTCCCAAACTGAAATTATATGTTATTAATTAACATATAGAAAATTAAAATACTATTTTTTTCTAGACGTTAGGATGATACATTAGAGAAATCATTAATGATAATCGTTTCAATTCATTTAGTGGTTTTTTATCACAACGAACTCATTTTGTTTTATAAATTAATACCATTTGTAAAAATTAATTCTAGAAAATTAAATTGGTTATGTTACGTATATTAGAATCTATATTAACCAAACAAAAAAATTTTGACCAGAATTGAAGATGGTAATAGAAATGTAAAACTCATCTTCCTTGAATGTGATAAATTAACACATCTCGAATGATGTTTTCATTTCAAGTATAAAAGAAGGGGAAATGAGATATGATTATGAATTATTACATTAGCATAATAAAATTATAATAAATGTAAGGAATTTTAGTTTTTGTACCTTTTGGATGAGTATAGGAAAGGATAGAAAATAAATTAAAGAAACATGATAAGATATTGAAATAAAACAAAAAACGGTTTTACCTCTTGATTCCTTCCACTTGAAAGCCTCCTTAAGGGTTTGGGTTTTGGTATTTTGTTGTGGAAAAAATCGCCTGAACATGGGGTAGAGTTTTGAGAATATTATTGGTTAGAATATAGGCATGGATCAAAGCTTGATAGGTGTGAGTAGAAGTGGGGGTGAGGTGTGATATTTATAGTAGAGGTGAAGAGGGTTTTCAATTATTTTATTATTTTGTTCAAGACAAGAAATAGTGTGGGTTATTATGACCAAAAATTTTAATTAGTGCACATGATTTCGAACCAAGGTTGATTACCTCATAATAACATCATCCATGACTCAATAATTCATGTATTTATCATTTATCATAAATTTTTGTTTTTTATTATTCACAAAAAATTCTTGTATTACAGAAAAATATCAAATAATTACCCTAACCATTTTTCAATTTGAAGAATTCAAAAATGAACACAATTTTATAAAAATAATTTTCTAAATATGAGAAATTTAATTTTTAATTAAAATTAAACTTTACTCGAAAAATACTGATATTAAAATTATAACTCATTTTATATTAGATTGAAAATTTTACTAAGGTCTCATAAAATTATCTTATAATCATAAGACATCAAAATATTAATTTATGAATACATTTTATGAAAATAAATATTCTTTTAAATTATTAAATTAGTCACAAAACTGTAATTAGATATTTAAGACTTATAAAAATACCAACATTAAATTAATAATTCTTAAAATATTTATTTACTTAAAATATGATATAATTATATCATATTGTTACTTATAAGATGAGTAAATTTTTTTCATAATTTCATTTGTGAGATTACTATTGAATTGGCTGGTTTACTATTCATAAGGTTCACCTTACTATTCCAAATTTCAAGTTACTATTTAATCCATATAGGTTTCTTAACCGATATAAAAGCTTGTTATTTCGTTAATTAATCATTTATAAATATTTTATTGTGTTCTCTTATTTTTCTATACCATATTACATAATTATAAGAAGTTAATTTCAATAGATAAAACATTAAGTCATTATATTCTTCCCCCCTATGAAATTTCACCCTCAAAATTTCATTGTACAAAATAATCCAAAAAAAATTTGGGTACATCTCCTTCATCGCTTCCTCCAGTTCCAAATGTTACGTCTTATTACTTATGGTTCCACCATAGTACATTGAACAAGTGAATATTTTTCTTCATATAGCTTTATCTTTATAATCCAAGATCTTCCTTGGATTCTACATGTAAGTAATATCATTCTCTAATTGTACCACCTATAAAGACAGTACATGTGAAGTATTTGGTATGTACTTCCAAAAAAGAGATACATGAAATACATCATGTAATTTAGACATGATATGTGGAAGTCCTGTTCGATAGTCCATAGCTCTGATGCGATCAAGAATCTATAATGGGATGATGTATATGGGAATTAGCTTTCCTTTATTTCCAAATATCATGATCTTCTTCTGTGGAGATATGTGGAGAAATACCATGTCTCCCAATTTGAACTCAAGGTCTCTTTAAAGATATTCTTCATAACTCTTTTTTATAATTTAGGCTTCCTTGATGTGTTGATGAATGGTTTCCCTCTTCTCTACCATTTATTCAACTATTTCATGTCCTAGAAGATTAAGTTCACTGACTTCATACCATCATGTCATTGTTCTAAACCTTTTACCATAAAGGGGTTCATATGGAGCCATTTAAATGTTGGAGGTAAAATAGTTGTTGTGGGAGAATTTGACCAGTGGAAGATGTTGGTCGCATCCTCCTTTGAAGTCCGTAGAACATGTTATCAACATGTCTTATAGTGTATGAATATTTGTCTTAGATTGGCCATCATTTTGAGGATGATAGGCCGTACTGAAGTTTAGCTCAATGTTTAGAGCATGTTGGAGACTTTTCCAGAAAATTGAGGTGAATATTGGATCTCGATCGGATATAATCGATAGTTGTACTCCAGGAAGCCTTTAAACCTCTTTTATATATATCTCTACATGTTGATCTAATGAGAATTCCTCTCTAATTGCGATAAAGTGAGCTGTATTTGTAAGATGATCCATAATTACCAATATAGCATTGTTTCCTCTAGATGTCCAAGGAAGTCCAGGGAAAAAGTCCATGGTAATGTTCTCCCACTTCTATGTTGGTATAGATAGTGGTTTCATCATCACCTTAGAAATTTTTATTTCAACATTATCTTGTTGACATACTAGGCACTTTGATGTATATTATGTAATACCCTTCTTCATATTGTCCCACCAATAGTTCTCTCAGAGATCTCGAAACATCTTTTCACTCCCTATGTGAATAGAGAAGGTCGAGCTATGTGCATCATTCATAAGCATCTTATTTATCCTTAGATCAAATGGTACATATAAACACGACCCAAATATTACAACTCCTTCCTCATTAAACATGAACTCGATGGATTTCCCATTTCTAATAGCTTCCACCATTTTCATAATTTACACATCTTTTATTTGAACATACTTTATTTTCTCTAAGAGGGATGGTTAAGTAATAATTTGAGAAAGGATTGAAGATTTTTATTCTTTAGTGATTCCCATGTCCATGCACTGAAAATAAAAGAAATTGGATCTTTCTCATTTCTTATAATTGATAAATATGAATAATCCTTTCTACTTAGAGCATCTACTACCTTATTTGCATTGTCAGGATGGAAGTGGATTAAGAAGTCATAATATTTAATGAGATCATACCATCTTTAATGGTACATATTAAGCTCCATATGTGTGAATATATATTTGAGACTCGTGCGATCAGTATATATCTCACATTTTTTCCCATGGAGATAATGCAACCATATTTTCTACACAATGAACACATCTACCAACTCCAGATCATGTGTGGGATTTTTTTATCATGGATTATCAACTACCTTGAGGCATAGGCTATCGATTTATATTTTTTGTATCAACACATAGCCTAATCATTTCACCGAATAATTGTTGTACCCTACAAAAAGTTCTCCACTTTTCAGGAGTATGAGTGTGGGTGCAGTGATAAGCCTCATTTTGAGCTCCTTAAAGCTTTCCTCACATTCTTGAGTCTAGAAAAACTTTACTCCCTTCTATGTTAGCTTTTTATTAGGGTTTTAAAATCATGATAAGTTCTTCCAAATCATCAACAACACCTAGCTAGACCAAGAAAGTTGAGGACCTCCATTACAGATATTGTCTTGGGCCACTCTTCAATTGCATTTGTCTTGGAAGGGCCCACAAATATTCATTTTCTAATGATTAAATTCCCCCAGAATGATAATTATTCCATCCAGAACACACATTTACTGTACCTTTTATAATTTTTCTCCATTAAAAAAGTCTTTAACGTAGTATTTAAATGATCCTCATGTTCCTCCTTACTCTTAGAGTATATTATAATATCATCGATAAAGATTACCACAAATTTGTTGAGGTGATCTATAAAGACTCTATTAATTAAATCTATGAAAAATTAAAGAAATTTAATGAGTCTTAAGGGAATCACTAGAAACTCATAGTGTCTATACCTTGTTTGAAAGGTAGTTTTGGGAATATCAACCTTCCTCACATTTAATTGGTGATATCCTGACTGAATGTCCAGCTTAGAGAAATAATTGGCCCTACGTAGTTGATTGAACAAGTCTTCTATCCATGGTAGGTGATACTTGTTCTTTATCATGATTTTATTGAGCTCATGAAAATCAATGTAGAGGTTCATTGATCCATCATTCGTCTTAACTAATACGACTTGTTTACCCCATGGTGAAGCACTCAAGCTTATAAAACCATTCTCTAGATTCTCCTATAACTGCTTCTTCATCTCTTAAAACACTACAATGGTCATTTTATAAGGTTTATTTTATATAGTTAGAGATATACGAATAATATTAATTGAGATATCCACCTCACTATCAAGAGGAAGTAGAAGAAACTCTTTAGGAAATACATCAGTACAATCTATCACGAGGGGAATGTATTCGAGCATGATTCTCTCCTTTGTCTCAAACATTTGAACTATATATTCTGAATCATTAGGTATTAGTATCCACACTTGAGACAAATATTCTAAAGGATATTAATCCTCCTCCTTAAACAAGTATATAATTGGAGGATGCTTCGGCATGTGAAGATTGATCTCCCTTTCCCGATAGTTGATGGTGGCTTTGTTTAGAGATATATAATCCATGCCCAAAATAGAATCAAAATCCACCAAAGGGAGTATGAAAATATTTGTTGAGAGGTTAGTCCACAAACTTTAACTAGGGGGATTTATATACTTTAGGTGCAATAATTTATCCATTTTCTATTCTCACAGACATCTCAACATCCAAATTTTGTGGTGGTGATTGAATAGTTCTGCTAAACTTGCAATATTTGAAAGAATGTGTAGAACCAAAATCAAATAGTATGTTCCCTATCCTTGAATGAATAACCAGAGTACCTATCACCACATCGTTGTTCAGATCTATATCAGTAGTAGTGATAGAATATTTCCTTCCTTGTTTCCTTGGAGGTTGTTGCTGATTTCATTTGACAACCCTGGTCTTAGGGAATTGATTTGAAAAATTTCCATGTTTTTTGCAGTTTAAACACTACACTATAGGATGATTGTTGATCTGAACCTTCCTTTAATCCTCCACATTATTGGAATTCTTCATATCCTTTCGGTAGTTCTAAGCCAGATTCCCCATTCTTCATCATTTGAAGCATTTCATGACTCTATTTAAATAGTTCCCAGGATGCTTCCTGCCCCAATTTTAACATGTGTGATGTTCGGTCTTCTTTCCATCATGGGATTTGTTCACTGATCCACCCATGTTAAAATCCATTTTCCACTTTTTGTCTTTGGGCCCATGAGACCACTAAGGGTCTTCAATTTCCATTTCAACCTTAAGGTCACAATGGAATATCTCCTCACAACTGTCAAAGTCTCAAATTTCCAATTATTTTCATAGACTCAACTTTAGTCCACTATAGAATTGATCCACATTTCATTAAGTGTTTATAACAAAGTTTCTTGTGTACCTTGAAAGCCTTGTAATGTTTTCTTTATACGCCCCGATAGACCAATATTTCTTCTGCATAAGTCCAAGGAACTCACATTCCATATTGAGACTGAGTGTTCGGGGAAAATATTTATTGAAAAAAATTCTTGAATTCCTCGCAATTCATGGAATCAATATCCTCCTGTGACTTTTTTATTTTTGATCAGTATCCACCACTAATCATCTTCTCCATAAAAACGATAGACTGACAGCATAACTTTCTCTTCCTTTGAGCACGGAAGGATAGATAATATCTTTTCAATGGAGTTAATCCATTTTTCTGTGAGGGGATCAAGATATTCACTAAACATGGGTGGCCTTTTCCATATGAAGGATTCAATGGAAACTTTATCTTTCCTTATAGAAGTAGGGTGTTCCACACAATTCATTTTATTATTCATAACATTATCTAGTTGAGCGAGTACTTCCATAAAGTTTCAAGAAACTATTCCAATCATATTTGGCATATCATTTGGGAAATCATCACATTCTCTATCACATTTATTGTTGGAACATGTTCTTATATTTCCCTCCATTAACTATGAATAAGAAAGTGCAATTAAGGGGCTTCAATACATAACTAATTAGAATAAATGAAAATATTGAACATAAATGGATAAACATGTAAAGGAAAAGTATATCCTAACTTGTTATTTCCTAGGGTTCAATATAGGTTATCCATGATCACTTTCCTAACATATATTCTTATGGTATTTTTCCCATCAATAATGGTTCATAATGAGGTTATGAATTTACCAAAAAATATCCTCAATGATTGTTTAACCATGTGCATAGTAAGGTCCTTTTTTGTGTACCAAGTTACCCTGAGTCATGCTTAGAATACCTTATTGGAGTTTTCACTCCTAGGTATATATATTCCATATCCACTTCCACATGAAGTATCCCTACAGAGATGTTATAAAGACCCAGAAAATACATAGATTACTTTTTAAATTATTTGGGATTATTACAAGTCTGCGAAAATTAACGGCGCGTGATTCTGAGGACCGGTGTGACCAGAATGATTTTTTGATTTTTTTAAGGTAAGTTCAGTGAACACTCGGGCGGTGTTTTCTATCTTTTGAATCGGTGATCAGATTAAAAATTTGAGGGCACTGTTAAATCTGCAGCACCAGGATTCTCTTAAGGGAAGCTTCACTTTGACCATAATAGGTCGGGTGAAAAAGTTAGTTTTTACAGCTTTTAATGAAATAATAAAATAACATAGAGATTGTTATTTTATTTCTTTTTTTTATACTACCCATTGAGTGGTGGTGGTAGGGACTGCGGAAGTAGTTAGACATTTAATATGGGATATTAAATACTCAGTTACCCTTTGGTTGCGTAACCACCCCTCGTGTAATTAATGTGGCACATTAATTAGGTCAATTAATGAACCTCATAAATTCCTCAGTGCATTACTCACCCTTTTCCCCCACTATTTAAATGTGGATTGGGGTAGAGTTTATGACATAGCTTCAATAATCAAGGAACCTCTGGTGAAGTGACGCGAAACCTTCCACCGATAGAGATGGAAGATCGGGCGGTAACGAACCAGGATCGATGAACGCTATCAGCTTCTTTAAACACGGAATCTTGATGTAGGGGATGTATTTTAATTCAAGAAATTCCCAAGATTCTTCTCATCATTATTGAATTTTTATATGGTCATTGTGGGGTATTTGAATGGGTTTTGTCATTATTTTTATGTGTTGTATAAATTACTCCCACTTGTTATAATGCTAACGTGGAGGGAGCGGTCCAAACAAACAAGGCTCAGACTCTCTTCCGCTTGATTTTCATTGCGTTCTATGGAGGCGGGTTGTTAAAACTTGAAGGAACCTCAAAATTGAGAGACTCTCAATGAAAAACTCATCATGGGATGTCTGTAGGTGCGTCCGGAAGGGAGAACAGACCATCGGAGCTCACCCGGTGGCCCGCGAAGGATTCGTCAGCGCGGCACCGACGGTCGGCGCTCACCTGCTGCAGAGGAGGGTGGCATCGTGCCGGACCGAAGGGGCGGAAGGCATGGGATGGCCATGTAGAAAGCGTGGCGGTGCACCATTTCATGCTACGGGGAGCATGTCGCGGCTACAAAGTCACGATGAAGGAGGGACCTGCTCCCTATAGGTCATGCGGGTAACGAGGCGGCGCCACCTGGAGCCGCCAATCTAGGAGTCGAATGACTTATTTGAACTATTCGATAGGTGATAGAGTTACTATTTTCGATATTATTAATATTTTTTCAATGATCTAATCCCTATCAATTATTCAATTTGAGTGTATTTTCATCATTTATGTGTTTTTGGTTTATTTTGGAATTAAATGTGAAAATGGGGTAATTCTGTAAAATTTATAGTTTTATATAGCTTTTTTTTGTGAATAACATTAAAAATATGGGTCAAATTGAAGTGAATCCTTTTTTTATAGGCTTCATATGATCATGGGATTTAAATTTGGTTTCTAGACCAAGACTCAATTCGAAACCCAATGGAACAGAAAAATCAATCAAATAGATAAATTAGTTTGGAAGGCAGAATGGACCCCACTACATTAAATATGGAATATCTCATTCAAACTACCTTCATATGATATTATTACAGATTTTATTGACATAGGACTTCCAAAATAAGGTTCACATAAAATTTCATAAATTATTGACCTCATTAAGGCATCATTTCAGCGCGTCCAAGTGGAGTGGTTGAAACAGTGTTTGGAGGCCTGAAGAAGTTAAACTCACTAATAAATACATATCATTCTCTACACCTATACAATGACTCTAAAAGTTTTATGGTCTATAGAACACTTAATTTACAACATTCTATAAGAACTTACCATAGTGAGTTTCAGACGGATTTTGGGCAGAACAGAGGAAAACCTCAAGAGGAAATATTCTGGAGGATCAAATTTCTGTTCTTTCTTTTCTTTGTTTTATAATTATTAGTCTTGTAATGTGTTCTTATTGCCCCTTATTCACAATTAAAATTACCATGAAGGGGTAAAATTCTATGTGATTGGGGAAGGAGAGGTTTTCCATTTTTTATTTCATGAATTACTGCTATTAATGTTTTAAAATCCTCTTTTCTCTTCTGCAAATCAATTTCAATTTCTTATAACAGTTTTTATTATCATGTACGATTGTATCTAATTTTAGATTCTGTTGTTTAATTATATTTGTTCAATGATAAATATCTCCCTCCACTAGGTTCTGGTTTATAAACGATGGAATAGACCATGAATTAATGGTGAAGTACTCGGTGATCACTGGTACGTGTGTGAGGAGTAGTGAAGGTTCCTGATTGCTTGGGATAAACAAGACCCAATTGGGAATTGCCTGAGATAATTGGGGGTATTATCTACAACTATATTACACATTGGAAGAATAGTAGACCAATATGAGGTTTTAGTAAGGTTTATTATCACATTTTTATTTGACGAAGGGAGAGATAAGAAACGATTGTGGATTCTCACTCTTAACAATTTACCATAAGAGAATTGGGTAACATGAACTGTGATAGAATTACAATTGGAAAACCGGCCCCAACCTGATCACCATTTCATATCACCAATTTAAATCGCATCATTTTTAAATTTGTTTTAAAACATTTGCTTAATTTATTTACTTTATTTAGTTTCTTTCTTGTATTTTTCAAATCAAACTATTTCAAAAACAACATCACTTCTTTCTCTTATTTTAAGTGACAAACACTACTGTTGAGCACTACTCTCTGAATACAACCTAGGTAACCCACTATAATAGGTTTTAACTTAGGTTATATTTTTTTTTCCACACACCATGACAGGCACACATCAAAACATGGAGCCATTTCCAGGGAGGTAGCGCCAACATTTCTTTTCTTTTCATTTCTCTCTTCTTGTCTTTTCCCTTCAAAATTGCATGACTAGATCCTCAAAAACTGAACCTTTAACCATAGATACTGAAATTTAGAGAACCATTTTTAATAGACTTAAAAACATTAATTTTCAATATGAATTTGAAGAAATTCCCCTTGCAGACTCAAGTGAAACTTCTAGTGTTCACTCTAAGCCTGTCATCATGGCTGAAAATCAAAACCTAACTCTTAGAGAACTCTGTGAACCACAATTCCTTAATCAAAACAATAAACTTGTCATGCCAGTGTTACAATTTTTTTTTGAAATGAAACCTAATATAATTCATTTTCTTCCAAAGTTTCGTTGTTTGGCAGGTGAAGATCCCAACAAATACATTAAAGAGTTCACACATGTTTGCTCTTCTTTCAGAACACGTGGAGTTACTAAGGAGAAGGTTAAGTGGAATGAATTTCCATTTTCATTGGATGGAGCTGCTAGAGAATGGTTGTACAGCCTACAACCATAATATGTACATGATTGGAATGACCTGGTAAGATGTTTTATGCAAAGATTCTTCCCCAACTCTAGAAGCACAACCATTTGTAAGGAAATCTACGTCATACGACAATCATCTGGAGAAACCCTTTACAAGTATTGGGAGATATTTAAGAAGATATGTGCCAGATGTCCGCATCAAGCCATTGAGTAACATAACTTTCTTGTATTTTTCTATCAAGTACTACTGGACAATGACATAAACCTTCTTGATGTATCATCTGGAGGTGCACTGATTGACAAGTTTCCAGAAGAAGGCAAGGGATTTATTGAGAAGTTTTCCCATAACTCATAGCATTATAGAACAAGATGTATTGGAACAAGAGGTATTCATTAGGTACACACTTCTCATCCATCAACCTTATTAGAAACTAGGATTAAAGAGCTTACTAGTTTGGTGAGACAGATGTCCTTGAAGCAAGTTAGTGACCAACAAGCGCCAGCAAATGTATGTGGTTTATGCTCATTACCTAATCTTTTCACTGACCAATGTTCTGAAATACAGCGAATGGAAACATGTTCAGAAACCTTTCATCCAAGACAGTTCCAACAAAATCAAGGATGGAAAGATCCTAACCCAGTCCAATATGGGTTTGGAAATCCGTAGAATCAAGGTAGACCCCCATACCAAAACCATTTTTAAAACCAACCACCATTCCAGAATCAATTCTAGAATCCACCACCATTTCAATAGAAACAATCTTATAACCAAACTTCTTACCAAAAACCAACCAATCTCCAAAGACCCTATGACCAACCATCCACCAGTGCACAACCTCCAATTCAAAACCACCAAAAATCTGAGTTTGAAGGACTGAAAGACACTCTTAATGATTTTTCCAACAAGTTTGAATGTCTCATAGACATTATGACCAAAAATCTAGGTAAAATCCCTTCCCAAAGAATCCCAAACACAAAAGAGAATGTTAGTATTATAACTAAATGAAGTGGAAAATAAATCCCACCACCATCCACAATTGAACCTGAAACAAGAATACCTGATCTGGGAGAGAATGAAGATGGAAATGATGAAAATTATATGAAAATGCATCAGGAATAATATAAGAAAGAGTAGGACGATAAGGATGAGATAAGGAAGAAGAAACAAGAAACACCATTTAAAAGTAAAAAAGGGAGAAGAAATATATACCATTACCATTTTCCATTAAGGATGATTGAATCAAAGAGGTTGAAAGAAGAAACATTGCAAAAAGAAATTCTGGACACCTTCCAGAAAGTGGAAATAAACATACCTCTTCTTGAAGCACTCAAAAAATTCCAAAGTATGCTAAATTGTTTAAGGATATTTACACCAAGAAGAGGAGACTTCAAGGGATGAGAGGATCAGTTTGGTAATAAGTGTCTCATCCCTTATCACACCACAATTTCTAACTAAATGTCAAGATACATAGACATTTTCTATTCCATGAACCTTTAGTTCATTAAATTTATCTAATGATTTGTCCAATTTAGGTGCATCAATTAATGTATTCCCTCTCTCAATATATACTTATTTGAAGATGGGAGACTTGAATCCCATAAGAGTGGTGCTCCAGCTTGCAAATAGATCCACATTTTTCCCAGCAGGAGTTCTGGGGGATGTCTTGGTAAAAGTAAATGATCTTTTATTCCCTGCTAAGTTTTATGTGTTTAATATGGAAGATGATAGGATCTCATCACACTCACCCATCATTTTGGGGAGACCTTTCTTGAAGACGGCCAAAAACATCATCAATGTCCATGAAGGGAAACTTACCATGGAGTTTGGAGACTGCACTGTCCACTTCAATATTTTGGAATCCATGAGGCACCCATCAGATGATCATTCACTCTTCTCACTCTCCCATGAACATGGTATAGAACCAATTGAAAAACCAGGTATGTTTCATGAATTTTTTTCATTAGGAGATAATTTTTCCATTAAAAATATCACTGAACATATGGATGCCCAAATTCTTGGAGATTTTGATTTCCTATTTGAAGAAGATGTAAAATATGATTTCTTTGATAATTTGTTAAATGATGATGAAGATGATATTATTTCTTGTGTGTAGGATTTCAAACTACTGTAAGTAGATAGCCTCAATTTAGTTTCATCCCTTTATCATCCTCCTGATCTAGAATTAAAACCACTCCCAACTGATTTAAAATATGTTTACCTTATGGAGGGAGAGAAATTACCAGTAATAATTTCTAATAATATATCTGAAACTCAAGAAAAATCATTTATTGAGCTTTTGAGAGATAATTTCCAAGCGATAGGGTGGATCTTAGGTGATACCCCTGGAATAAACCCAAAAAGTTTCTCACATAGAATTTTTCTTGAAGGAGATTCCAAACCTGTCAGACAACCCCAAAGGAGGCTGAACCCCACCCTGATGGAGGTTGTGAAAAAAAAATATTGAGAAGTTGTTAGAAGCTGGGATCATCTATCCCATATTATATTCACAATGGGTTAGCCCCATCTATATAGTCCCAAAGAAAACTGGCCTAGCCATTTTGAGAAATCAAAAGAATGAATTAATCTCTGTGAGAATTAAGAATAGCTAAAGAGTATGCATAGATTTTAGAAAGTTGAAACAGGTCACTCGAAAATATAATTTCCCTATCCCTTTCATTGACCTGATGCTAGAGAGGTTGGTAGTTAGAACTCATTATTGCTTTTTGGATGGATTTTCAGGTAATTTTCAAGTACCCATTGGTCCCGAGGATCAAGAGAACACTACCTTTACCTGTCCTTTCGGTACTTTTACATACAAAAGGATGCCATTTGGATTTTGTAATTCCTCAGGTACATTTCATAAGTTTATGGTAAGTATATTTTATGATCATGTTGAAGATTTCATGGAGGTTTTCTTGGATGATTTAACAGTTTTTCGAAATTCTTTGGACCATTGTTTGAAAAATCTGGAAAAAGTTTTGAAATATTGCATTGAAAAAAACCTTATTTTGATTTTTGAAAAGTGTAATTTTATGGTTGAGAGAGGAATTGTACATGGGCATGTCATTTCTCAGAAAGTCATTGAAGTTGATAAATCAAAAATTGAAGTGATAAATTCTTCGACTTACCCAACTTGTTTGAAACATGATAGATCATTTTTAGGACATGCATGATTCTACAGGAGGTTTATCAAATATTTCATTAAGATTTCTCACCCTCTCTCTAGATTAATTTTGAAAGATTCTGATTTCGATTTCAATGGTTCATGTAGGGAATCCTTTTATGATTTGAAAAGGATATTGATTACACCACCAGTAATGCAGCCACCCAATTGGGAAGAACCATTTGAGCTACTATGTGATGCTTCAAACCCAGCAGTTAGAGCATTACGTTCTCATAGAATTAATGGCAGGCCAAAAGTCATTGCATATGCCTCAAAAACCTTATATGCGGTCCAATTCAACTACACAACAACATAAAAAGAGTTTTTAGAAGTTATTTTTTCTTTAGAAATATTTAGATCGTATCTTCTTGGAACTAAAGTCATTGTGTTTTATGATCATGCAGCTCTTAGTTATTTGATGAAGAAGGCTGAAGAAAAACTGAGGCTAGTAAGATATATGCTACAAATATAGGAGTTCAACATATAAATAAAAGATAAGAAGGTATCTGAGAACCATGTGGATGATCACTTATGTAGACTACCCAACACCACTGAAGTTGAAATTCCAGACACTGAACCACTAAATGATCACCATCCAAGAGAGCAGTTGTACTTGATTGAAGGATAAGTACCTTGGTATGCTGATATGGTAAATTATATAGTAACATATCAGGTCCCATCTCATTTAAATTCTCACCAAATTCACAAATTGAAATCTGAATCTAAATATTACATCTAGGGCGATCCATTTCTTTAGAAGATTTTCAATGAACAAATGATAAGAAGATTTTTGCCTAAAAATGAAATTGAATCAGTCTTTATGTTTTGTCACACATTATCTTGTGGAGGCCACTTTGGACCTCAAAGGACCGCAAGAAAGATTTTAGAATGTGGACTTTATTTCCCAACACTTTTCAAAGATTCTCATGAATTTTGAAAACGGTGTGAAAAATGTCAGTTTATAGGAAATATTTCAAAGAGACAAGAAATGCCCTAAAAGACACTTATTTTTTGTGAAATTTTTGAAGTTTTGGGGATAGATTTTATGGGACCTTTCCCAATGTCATTTGGAAATTCTTATATTCTTCTTGTTGTTGATTATGTTTCTAAATGGGTGGATGCAAAATCCAGCAGGACTGACAACGCTAAAGTTGTTTATGATTTTGTCAGGGCTAACATATTTTGTTGGTTTGGAGTTCCCAGAGATATCATTAGTGATCAAGGGACTCACCTTTTCAATATGATAATAGAGGATTTGTTGAAAAAGTATGGGGTGAATCATAAACCATCAACTCCCTATCATCCACATACTAATGGGAAAGCTGAAGTGTCCAATAGAGAAATTAAAAGAAATCTGGAAAAGACTATTAATCTAAGTAGGAAGGATTGGATCCAAAGGTTGGAAGACACATTATGGGCATACATGACAGCCTAAAAAACCCCAATTGTAATGAGTCCCTATAGGTTGATTTATGGGAAAAAATTTCACCTGCTTATGGAATTGGAACACAAGGCATAATGGGCTGTGAGAAAGATGAATCTGGATCTTGAAAGTACTGGGAAAGAGACAAGATTGTAGTTAGAGGAGCTAGAAGAAATTAGAAGGGAAGAATTTGAAAATTACAGGAATTACAAAGAGATAACAAGAGTGGCTCATGACAAACTGATCCAACCAAAAGACTTTCATCCTAGAGACTAAGTGTTGTTATTAAATTCAAGACTCAAGATAATTCTAGGTAAAATTCATTCCAGGTGGGAAGGTCGATTTATAGTTACTCATGTATATCCTTTTGGTGTTATGCAGATTGTGAAGGATGGAGCGAAGGATCCATTCATTGTTAATGGGAACAGGTAGAAGAAATTCCTTGGGACCATGCCATCTAAGCCAATGGAAGAGATCACACTCCTCTAACCTCTTTATCAATAAAATCTATTAGGTCGTACCTCTCCTTTATATTTTTTTGATTACGGGGATTCAATTTCAAATATTTTTATGTGTTAAATCCATTTGAATGCATTGCGGACACTGCATCATTTAAGTGTTGGGGAGGTAACCTTTATAGTCTAGGATTTTTATGTGTTGTTTGTTTTATTATTTGTTTTAAAAACATGTGTGTGTTTCAAATTTTGTGTGTTTATTTTTCAATTTTTGTTTGTTTTTGAAACTTTTGTGCTGAAATGATTATCTTTGAAATTTTTGAAACCCATGTCCATGGGAGAAATAATTTATTCCATGAAACTGAGCTTAAATGAATGCTGAAAATGACATTGTTTCAAGTTCAATTCTTTGGGAATTTCATGAAAAATACTCTATTTTTTTGAATCCCATTCCACATATCACTGTCCTTATATTTGAAATCACATTCCCATGAGGCTTATGAACCTATTATTTTCATATTATTTACATTCACCTCACTTCATTAGAGAAACAAACCATGCTTGTTTTAACCAGAATTTGATTTATTCCTTTCAAAACTTGAGGGTTTGGGGTACATGTGTTTTAAATTATTGAGGCATTTCTTTGGTTTGAAAGCCCCATTTTCAAGATAATAATTTTCATTCTGGTCTACCTTTAAAATTTAATCCTTGTAGCCCATAGAATCCATGAACATCCTGTTAGGTTAGCCACAATACAAGCTAATTTTCCCTATCCAACCTGCTCTTGAAGTGAAATTGCATGATCTGGTTGAACTTAAGTGTGGGGGAAGATGTCTTGTGTTGTGCTAGCTCATTTTCTGAAACTTTGGCTGGAAAATAAAATGTTGAAGATATGTTATTACTATAAAAAAATCATTCTGCTGAAAGTAGTGCCTTTTATGGAGCATTCACGATGAGAGAAGTTGTGCCTTACTAGAGCTTCTAATGAAGAAAGAAAGTTGTTCCCTTTATGGACCATTCATGAAATATTATATTCGAGAAGATTGAGATGTTTTCTGCTAAAATGGTGAACTTTTGGAAAATTCCATTATATTCCATGAATAAGAAGGTTATTTTCTACTAAGGGGAGTGAATAGGAGACCATACTTGTGTGAAATTTAGAATAATGAAATTTTGCTTCAAAAAGATCCAAACCCTCTTCATTCAGCCTCATAATGTTCACATATTAATCCTACCAACCTAAATCCAAAGATCATCCTTTACAATTCCTCATGATAAACATATTTCTTAACTCACATCGGGTGGAGATATAGAAATTTATCAAGCCTATGGTGACCCTTGTATGAGTTTGGATGAGAAAGAAATTGCTAAAAAATTTGAAATTTGTGTGATGAGAGATAATGAAAGTTAGGTAAGTGTTTTGTGTGCATTGGAGGATAAATGAAGAGTAAATATATTGAATGATCTTAAATTAATAACATGAGATAGCAGATTTTGAGGCATCATGATATATTTTGTTTCTTGTTTTCAAATTGGTGGATCTCATGGATATGTGTTTTCAATTTACTTTGATTTTATTTTGATTTTGACTTGTCCATGATTCCATGTGATAAGTGTGGGGGAATTTATAGAGTTAATATTTTCAATATTATTAATATGTTTTCAATGATTTAATCCCTCCCAATTATTCAATTTTAGTGTATTTGCATCATTTATGTGTTTTTGGTGTATTTTGGGCTTAAATATGAAAATGGGGTAATTCTGTAAAATTGAGAGTTTTATATAGCTTCCATTTTTCAGGCATAACTTTTACAATATGGGTCCAATTGAATTGAATCCTTTTTTAGGCTTCATATGCTTGTGGGATTCAAATTTGTCTTCTGGACCAAGACCCAATTCAAAACACAATGGTATAGAAAAAGCAATCAAATAGAGAAATCAGTTTGGCAGGCAGAATGGACCCCACTACATTAAACATGGAATATGTCATTCAAACGACCTTCACATGAGCTTATTCTAGCTTTTATCGACATAAGACTTCCAAAGGACAGCTCACATTAAATTTTATAAATTATTGAGCTCATTAAGGCATCCTTTGAGCGCGTCCAAGTGGAGTGGGTGAAACAGTGTTTGGCGGCTAAAAGAAGTTAAACTCACTAATAAAGACATATCATTCTTTACACCTATCCAATGACTCTCAAATTTTTAGGGTTAGTATCCAACTTCATGTCCAACATTTTATAATAAGGGACCTTAGTGAGTTTCAGCCCGATGGTGGGCAGAACAGATGCAAACTTCTAGAGGACATATTCTGGAGGATCAAATTTTTGTTATTTCTTTTCATTGTTTTACACTTCTTAGTCTTGTAATGTGTTCTTCTTTCCCCTTATTCACAATTTCCCTTACCACGGTGGGTTAAACTTCTTTGTGATTGGGGAAGGAGAGGTTTTCCATTTTGTATTTCATTAGTTCTTGCTATTAATGTTTTAAAATCCTCTTTTCTCTTATGCAAATCAATTTCAATTTCTTATAACAGTTTTTGTTATCATGTACGATTGTATCTGATTTTAGATTCTCTTGTTTATTTATATTTGGTCAATGATCAATATCTCCCTTCACTAGGTTCTGGTTTATAAACTATGGAATAGACTAGGACTTAGTGGTGAAGTAATCAGTGATCACTGGTACATATGTGAGGAGTAGTGAATGTTCTTGATTGCTTGGGATAAACAAGACCTGATTGGGAATTGTCAAAGATAATTGGGGGTATTCGCTACAACTCTATTACACATTGGAAGGAGAGTAGACCAATATAAGGTTTTAGTAAGGTTTATTCTCACATTTTTATTTGACAAAGGGAGTGAGAAGAAACGATTTTGGATTCTCACTCTTAACGATTTAGAAGAAGAGAATTGGGTAAAGTGAACTGTGATAGAATTATAATTTGAAAACTGACCCTAATCTGATCACCATTTCATATCACTAATTTAAATCACATCATTTTTCAATTTGTTTTAAAACTTTCACTTAATTTATTTACTTTATTTAGTTTCTTTCTTGTATTTTCCAAATCAAACAATTTCAAAAACAACATCACTTCTATCTCTTATTTTAAGTGACAAACACTACTGTTGAGCACTCCTCTCTAAATAAAACCTAGGTAACCCAGTATAATACATTTTAACTTAGGCTATATTTATTTTTTCTACACCCCACGACAGGCATGTGTTAGTAGGTGGACCACGTGGACCCCGCACGGGTCACACCAGCCAGAGGGTCGGACTGCCCAGCGGGCCGTGACCAGCCTACGAGCAAGGCTGGTCTGCGGCACAGCGGGCCAGGTCGGACCCGGACCCGGACCCATTTGGGCCCTATTATGCTTAAATGACCGTACTTTGTGAACCGGACATCCATTTGATGAAAAGTCTATGGTACTAGGATCCATGGAGCGAGAAGATACTTTTGAGATACTTCACAATAATTTTTGAGAATATTGGAGTACGACCGGGTTGGATCGACCCCAAATCCAACCAGGCCCTCAGCACTAAAATGTAAAAAACTTACAGACCGAGTGTTCGGTTGACGCGTCGTCTGTTGTGTTGGAACCCTTATGACATTATGGATCTTTGGGTAACTTCTTCATGGGAATTCACATTGGTTAAAATATGACCGATGGCTTGAGGAGTGGTTTCTTCCAGAAACGAGCGTACTATGAGCGGGAATCATGTGACTGGATGAGATCTGAAGAATGGGAAGTGATTCTGTGTGAATGATCACCCAATGATTCTGTGCGAATCAGCACCCAACGATTCCCTATGAATAAACACCCAGGGATTCTGTGTGAATCATCACCCATGGATTCTGTGTAAATTGGTACCCAGTGATTCTATGTGAATCTGCACTCAGTGAATCTGTGTGAATCATCACCCAACGATTCTATGTGAATTAGCACCCAGTGATTCTATGTGAATCGACACTCAACTATTATGTCTGAATCAACACCTATCGATCTTATGTGGGTCTTGTGGGGGTTAGTACTGATCAATCATGTGTGGGTTAGCAGTAGTGCCTATTGATATAGTAAGATGATCTATCCTTACGACTAATCATCTGTACTATTATATTTTTGTTATACCTATTTTGAGCTGAGTATTTTTCTTCGTGCTTTTTTATTAAGATCAAGATTTGTTTTTTTTCCTTCGTGGAATTTTGAGAGACCTTCACGGGTCTCGGGGTCCCTACTGGGTATTGTTATACTCACCCATGCACGAGATTCACCCGAAACTTGTTGTGTCTTTTTGATGTTATTAATATTTTAAAGACTTATTATATACTCCCTTTACTTATTTTACATGAAATGTGCATTATTTTGGTTGAAATATTAATGTTTTAATACTAAGTATAATTTTTGAGCATTTTTAGAAGTAGTCCAATTGATTCAGTTTAATATTTTATTTATAACTATCACCCTACAGATCCAAATTTTGTGTATTTTGTTTTTTAGGATTCCTAATTCAATATCCAACATTTCATTAGAAGGGATCATGGGACAATTCTTCAATTTGAAGGTTCATATAGACCACACAAGAAGGCCCATAGAATCTGTGAGGAAACTGAACCATCCATGAAGATTGAATTACTGGGCTCAATATAGAAGTTAAAATTATTTCATTCTCCTCAAATGTTCAGGGGAAAATATAAGGAGTCTTGGATAAAAATTTCATGACCCAAATCTAAATAAAATGGGCCTAACTGATTCCTTTAAACTCAGACCACCATTCTGGCAGGGAATTAAAATACGAATACTATTCATGACATATCTCCTGATTCAATCATCCAATAATGATGATATTTTTTATTGTGAAAGAAGATATATATCTGGAAGACTTTTTTGAAGAAATCCTTCTGATTTGAAGGCATATTCCTATTAAAAAACCCATTCACATTTTTGACTTCAAAGAGTTTTGATTGAAATGGACAGATTAACTTAGTTTAATCAACTGGACATAACATTGGATACTTAAGTCCAATGGCCGCTAAATTTTCAGATTAGACAGAGGAGATAAATATCTAGAACTTGAAAGAAGATCATATCTCGAGATTCGGTAGTCTAATTTATCAAATTGGCGATGTAAATGGAGGGGCAGTTTTGCAATGCAAACAGCCCATGACATTGGGATATAAATACATCCCCCTACTCTCCTTGAAAAGAGTTGGAATTTAAGAATAGAGGAGCACATATTTTCCCGAAAAAATCCTTTCCAAGGGATTTTTAGGACCTTCCATACTCAAGTTTTCACTTTCGATACCTTTCCTCCTCTCTTTATTTTCATTTACTTTTGTGTTCTCCGTTTTTGTAATCTTTTAAGTCTCTTTCTTTGTAATTCTATTTTAATGAATGTTTATTATTAAATATCTATTATTCTCATCCACCTTCTGTAGTTTCATATTAATTATCTTAAAATATTTTAAATACAGTTGAATCCCCTTCCCTTCTTTCTCTTCCTCATTCAATCGAAATTCTATTTTTAATTCAAATTATCATTTGTGTGTGTGTGTGTTCGACGTAAAAATATTTTCTTATCCTGTTATTTTTGTTATATTTATAATTCATCACCATTAACATATATTACCATATTAATAACTATATTAATGGATTAGTAAGTCTATTATTTGGGTGAGTCAAAATTTAGGGATGTTAAGTGATTGAGAGTATTTGTTCGATTAATATTCTTCAAATTAACATTGTGTTTGTTGGACTTAACTTGTCATGGATTAATGACTAGTTTTGTTTAACGTGTTGTTTCCATGGATTATTGGAACCATAAATACACTACCATCAACAATATCTAATTTATATTAGAACCCTATGTTAAGTTAAGGCTTGTATTAAAGCCCTAACACTTAGTAATTCCAATCAACGTTATCTTGTGATGTGGGTATTAATTTAAATGCAATATAAAGAAAAACTCAAGGATATCAAAAGATTAACTCCTTAAAAATGAAATCACCCTAATATTTATAAATTTGTTAAATAAATATTAATCAATCAATCATTTCATAAGCTCTACAAACAACCCCCCCCCCCCAATCAGAAAACAAACGACTATTAAAAAGTAAAATCACTAAGGATTCGACCCGAGTGCTGCTATACACACTAGCAGAGCATCAGAACTTTGATCGGTCGATAGGTAAAAATCTTACGCACTTTTCAAATGGCACCATTTTCATGTATGGTGAAATTTAGTAGCCGTTAGTTTCTAGTTATTATAAAAAAACAAACAAAAACAAAATTTAAAAAAAATGAAAAAAAACACAAAGAAAAACATTCCTTCCTCATAAAAATCATAAATGGAAAAAACAATGAAAAAAAACTATCTTCATCTTTCTTCAAAATCTATCGGAATATCCCGTAACATCCCAAACAATCCCTCGGATTTTTTTGACCATGAAATTGAGCGAACTCTTCACCAACTTTGGAAGAACCAAAGAGATAATCAACTCGTTCGTGAACCAGTCCTTGTCCAACCAGTTGAATTAGATATGGATAATCCTAGGGAACAAACACTTAAAGAACTTGCTGCCCCTAATATGAATTACCGACCTTTTGGTATTCAATATCCAAACATATATTATTAATTTAAACTCAAATCGGGTTTGATTCATCTTCTTCCTTATTTCCATGGGTTAGCTGGTGAGGATCCGCATCTCCACCTTAAAGAGTTCCAAGTGGTGTGCTCTACCATTATGCCTGAAGGGGTTTCTGAGGAATTAATAAAACTCTAAGTATTCCATTTCTCCCTAGCCGATACTACCATGTCATGGCTTTACTACCTCCCTTCTGGTTCCATAACCACATGTAATGACATGAAGCGGCTATTTTTAGAGAAATTTTTTCCTGCTTCTCGTACTGCTTCTATATGGAAGGAAGTAAGTGGTATTCATTAATTCCTAAATGAATCACTCCAGGAGTACTGGGAGAGGTTCAAAATTCTTATTAAAACCTGCCCACACCACCAAATCCTTTACCAACTCTTGATCTAATACTTCTACGAGGGGTTATTGGCTATAGAGAGAACCCTCATTGATGACGCAAGTGGCGGTGCTCTTGTTGATAAAACTCCTGCAACTGCAAGAGATCTCATAAGAAACATGACTGTGAACACCCAACAATTCAATACTAGAGCACATTCTCAAGTAAAACAAGACCAAGATAATCAATCAATAGATCCAAAAATGATGGAAGAGTGGATGAGTGAATTTACAGGTCTTGTGCGACAACTAGTTGTGTCTTCCAAATCTCCAACCTCATATTCTCTACAATAAATGTTTCCGGGACCTATCAAAAATTATGGAATCTAAAACTCTCCATCTCATCCAACTAAAACAATCCACAACTTCAATAGGATAAATCTGATTCATCTGGACTAATGGAGCTCAATGCTGCATATGCTTAGTAGAACACTGACCCTCAAAAATCAGGTCAGTTCATTAGAAACTTCATCCAACCTCACTTTGAGCCCTTCTCTTATTCCTATAACCAAGGCCTGAGGTATGGTAATCCCATATCTCATCCCACTCAATTACCTCCCCAAAACCCAAACTAGTTTCAATATGGTCAATGTGTTGGTAACTTTTAGCAACCTTATCCTTTTATTCCTCAACCTAAAAGGAACAATCCTCATCCAAGATTACATTATCCTAGTGATCCTTATCAATTACTAAACTAATAAAATCGCTTTCCCAAAAACCAAAATCTAGATAATCCCAATTCAGGACAAGCCTCTTCTTCCAATCAACCATGGGAAAGCGTTATTGAAGATATTTCCTCCTTCACCCATTCTAGTATCAAAAACTTTGAAACCCAAATTGGTCCACTATCATCCCACCTTAGTCAGCAGCAACAATCAAATTCTTCCCAACTTCTAACTCAACCATTACCCAACCCCAAGGGTAATGTAAGTTCACTTGCACTTAGATCGGGGAATAAAATTTCTATTCCTCAAGATAAGTCCTACATCCCCCTTTTAAATGTTGACCTAGAAAATGAAAAGAAAAACAAACTTCAAAAGAAATCCGAAACCATTCCCTCACCTCCTTCTATTCCACTTAGGAACCCAATTCCTTTTCCTCAAGCCATTTCTAAGCCAAAGAATTCCTTTGAACCTGATCCTGAAATTCTCGACAAGTTTAGACGTGTTGAAGTCAACATTCCCTTCTTAGATTCCATAAAACAAATCCCTAATTACGCCAAGTTTCTTTATGAATTGTGCACTCACAAGGGGAAACTTAGGACCTTCGAAAATGTTTCCACCCAGTAGTTTATTCCCCTAAAGTGAAAAGATCTAGGGACCTTTACGGTTCCATGCCAAATTAAAAGTTCTAACTTCGATGATGCACTCATAGAACTAGGAGACTATATTAATTTCATTCCCAAATCCATCTTCTCCAACCTTAATCTAGGTCCCTTACATCCAATGGGTGTTGTCATTCAATTATCCAATCGTAGCACAGCTAGTGCCGAGGGAATAATTGAGGATGTCCTTGTTCGTGTGAATGATATTATCTTCCCTACTGATTTCTATGTCCTTGACATGGAAGGTGAGATGAAATCTTCTAGATCTCCCTTAATTATAGGAAGACCATTCCTCATGACTGATAGAACTAAGATTTTTGTCCATTTAGGAATATTATCCATGGAATTTGGTGACCAACTCGTCATGTTCAACATTTTCGAAGCCATACAATACCCATCTAAGGATCACTCGGCATTCTCAGTACATGCTTATGAGGACACTTCTAAGATTCAATTTAACCCCATTCCATCATGTTAATCATGTTTTAATGAGGAAGGATCTTGTGAAATATTCACCATGATCAAGAAAGTTATAAATGGTGAAGTTGATGTGGACCTCTCATTCATAGACTCCATAAATATAGAGGAACTTGAAAACTCTCTTGAATCCCACATCAACTCTGATCTCAACTGCTCCACCTTGGATAGTATTAAAGAGAATGAATCTGAAGCAACTGAAGTCCCTTCCTCTATTCCTGAGTTTTATAACCAACAAATAAAAGATCAGACTGATTTGAAACCTCTTCTTGAACACCTGAAATATGCATTCCTTTTCCATGATCACTCTTATCCTATCATTATATCTTCTTCACATACCAAAACTGAGGAGTCCAAACATGTTCAAGTGTTATTGGGAAAAAATTCCTTAGGGTGGACCCTAGATGACATACCAGGAATCAACCCTGCCCTTTGCATGCATCACATCCATCTTGAGGAATCAACCAAACCAATTAGACAACCACAAAGAAGACTCAATCCACTCATCCTTGAGGTAATTAGGGAAGAGATAACCAAGCTTCATCAAGCTGGTATTATCTAACCAATTTATGATAGTGAATGGGTTAGTCCAATTCATGTTGTACCTAAGAAGGGTGGGATAACTGCTATCAAAAATGAACATGGGGAGGTAGTCACAACTCGAGTGAAAAAAATGGCATGTGTGCATCAACTACCGAAAATTGAATGTTGAAACATGAGAATATCACTACCCTTTTCCATTCGTTGATCAAATAATGGAATGATTAGCTGGAAAGTCACACTATTTCTTTCATTATGGATACATTGGCTACTTCCAAATCCCAATAGAACATCAGGACCAATAAATGACAACTTTCACATGCCCCTTTGGAACATATGCATATAGGAGAATGTCATTTGGACTTTGAAATGCTTCTGCAACATTCCAAAGGTGTATGATGAGTATATTTTTCTTAATTCATTTAAAACTACATGGAAGTATTCATGGATGAATTTACCATATTTGGTGATTCATTTGAATCTTGCTTGAATTCACTCACTCTAGTCCTTCAAAAGTGTGTCAAGTGTAACCTTGTGTTAAATTTTAAAAAATGTCACTTCATGGTTGCAAATGGGATTGTTCTAGGGAACAATGTTTCAAAAGAGGGTATTGAAGTTGATCCTGCCAAAATTGAAGTGATCCAATCACTTCCTGAACCCACCTCTGTTCGAGACATCTGTTCATTCCTCGGTCATGCTGGTTTCTATCATAGATTCATCCATAAATTCAGTAAAATTTCCCTCCCACTCACTTGGTTGCTCCAAAATGATGTCACTTTCCATTTTGATGAGGTTTACAAGAGAGCCTTCATTGAACTCAAAACTTCTCTTACATATGCCCCGATAATCCATCCCCCAGATTAGTCCTTACCCTTTGAGTTGATGTGTGATGCTTATGATAGAGACATTGGGGTTGTTCTTGGTCAAAGAAGAGAAAAGATTCCTCATGGAATCTATTATGACTCAAAAACATTGGATGAAACTCAATATCACTAAACTGTCACTGAAAAGGAACTATTAGCAGTGTTTTTTGCCTTAGATAAATTCTGGACCTATCTCTAAGGTTCTAAAATCATCATCTTCACAGACCATTCTGCTATAAAGTTTTTACTCAAGAAAATTGATTCCAAACTGAGGCTAATAAGATGGATTCTAATTCTCCATGAGTTTGACATTGAAATAAAATATATACTGGGAAAAGAACACCCTGTGGATGATCACTTGAGTAGAATTTTTATTTCTTCTCATTCTGTAATAATTGATCCAGAATTTCCAACTGAGAACCTTTCATCTCTCACTCCAAAAATACCATGGTATTCCCCAATTGTAAATTACATGGTTTCTGGTGTTTTTCCTAAATTTGTTTTCAAAATAACAAAAAATGAAGTTAAAAACTGATTCAAAATACTATTTTTTGGAAGAAAATAAACTTTGGAAAACTAGGGATAACATGGTAATTAGGAGATGTGTTGATGAAGATGAACATTTCTCCAACTTAGAATTTTGTCACTCACATCCTACAGGTGGCCACTTTGGACCACAAAGGACCTCCTGAAAAGTTCTAGACTCTGGATTCTTATAGCCTTCACTCTTCAAGGTCTCACATGAGTTTTGTCAATCATGTCCCACTTTACAAAAGATTGGCACAATTTCAAAGAGAAATGAAATGCCCAAAAATCCTTTAATTTTCATTGATATCTTCGATGTTTAGGGAATTGATTTCATGGTGCCATTTCCTCCTTCCAATGGATTATAATACATTATTCTTGCGGTTGATTATGTTTCTAGGTGGTTCTAGGCCAAACCCACTAGAAAGGATGATTCACATACTATTAGTGAGTTCCAAAAGACATACATCTTCCACAGATTTGGCACACCTTGTGCCTTGATCAGTGACTTAGGAACCCATTTTTGTAATAGAACCATGGAATCTCTTCTGAAAAATAATGGTGTTGTACATAAAACATCAAATGCATATCACCCCCAAACAAATGGAATGGATGAACTTTCTAATAGCGAAGTGAAAATAGTGCTTGAGATAATTTTAAAACCCGCCAGAAAAGACTATCCTAAAAGACTTGGTGAAGCACTTTGGGCTTATCGAACTAACTATAAAACACCCATTAGCCAAACCATTTTTTTTCATTTTCTAAGAGTCGGTTTAAGGGTTGTCGGTACCCCAATATAATCATCCAAACCCCATAGTACAAACAGCCACAACATCACACTTTCCAATTGAAAATTCACCATTCAAAAAAATGCCGCTCACCACCTCGAGCCACGAACCCACGCCGCGGCCTCGAAGCATGGATCCCTCGATTCATCATCAACATCACAGAGGGATAAACAACACTCAAGCCGCAGATCACCATCGTATCCGAAGCAGCCACCACAAGAAAAACCACAAAAACAATCTCAAACAACCACCATGCCAGAGAGAATCAAAATTCACAGATCCAAAATCAAAATCAGTGAAATCAAAACGCAAAAAATCAAAAGATCAAAAGCATAAGCCTTCTGCAGCCTTGGATCCATGGATTCTGACCACACATCACCTTTCAACAATCTTCAAACCATAGAAACGAGAAGCACATCTCCAGACCGGAAACCTGTCGACAAACCAGAACCAAAATCCCGTCACCGCCGACTCAATCCCGCAATCGGACATGGTTATCCACCCACACAAACAGCAGAGGGAGAGTAGAAAATCCTCAAACCGCGAAATCAGGGAACTCGGCCGCTGGGTTAGCACCGTGCCACCAATAATACCTATCCAGTATATAGGAGTTGAGCGAAGAACATGTCGACAACGATGAGAAACGCCGAGACAGTTGATCCCTTGAAACGCCACTGCAATGGGGGAACCTCCACCGTGATCTTGCCGAGTAAGGGGAAGGATGAGCCGCATCGACCCAAGGAGGAAGACGGTGACGACGAGAAGAAACCCTAGGGAGAGAGCTCCCCTTACGGGCCCATCATAGTAGTCCTATAAAACACCCATTGGGATGTCTCCTTTTAGGCTAGTTTTTGGTAAAGCATGTCATCTGCCAGTTGAAATCCAACATAAGTAATTTTGGGCTATGAAAACCTGTAATTTTGATATTGAAAAATATGGTGAATAAATATTGTTGCAATTGGGAAGGTCCTTTTGTTATTACTAATGTTCACCCATTTGGTGCAGTGCAAGTCCAAGACCCCTCTTCCAAAAGTACATTCACGATTAATGGACATTGGTTAAAGCATCACCATCGGAGGACGCACAATCCTGGATAAACATAGACTTCCACTAGATCCCCAACTTATGCAATCGACCCACCACTAAATTGAGATGGAAACCCACCAAATCCAAATCAGGGGCACCTATTTCCCTTTAACTCTCTCAGTCACTCTTTCTCCCTCTACCTCTTTCATCTTCCTCTTCTGTCTTTCATTTTTTTACCACTTTATTTATCAAACCTTTTATTTTTCTCTTTCTCATTTGTGTTGGTGTGTCTTTATTAAAAACTAAAAAAAACCTAAACAAAAAAAAACAAAAAAAAAAGAATCATAACAAAAAAATACAAAAAAAAATCAAGAGTCTCACCATCAAGTTTTGAAACTTTTTCCAAAATTTTTGGGGAATCAACAGATGTATTTTAATCTCAATTTTTTTTATTTTCATCATGACTTTAAATAAAGAATTTTTTGTCAAAACCAAAAATTTTGAATGCTCAATTTTTTAATTGGAAAATGAATTTTCCCAACCGTGAGAACCAACATTGGTTTTCATTCCAAGGCTACCTATGGCCATATTTTCAAAATGAGTGTTTTTTCAGCCCCATTTTTGAATCTTGAGTTTGTGGACCTTCGAGCTGAATTTCCTAATTTAGTGTGAATTAATATTATAGAGACATTTTTTGAACCACATGAGAATTATAATATCCAAATATCCTCCCATTTCCCTTACATTAATTCTCCTTCTGAAATCCCCTTCAAGAATATGAAAACCTTTTCATTGATAACCACATTACAATCCCAATACCTTTTCCCACCCAATGCCAACATGGATTTTCATTACATATTTATTTTGAAATTTAAGTGTGGGGGGATGTATTTCATTTTGGGTAACCTTTGTTTACTTCACCATATTATCATATTCTTGAGGGAAAACATCTGTTTAGTATGGGGGAGAGGTTTTCCTTCAGTGGGGTTTGGGAATGTATATATGATTATGACATATTAATCAAATTTTATTGACAAGTGTTCATGAAAAAAATAAAAAAAAGGTTGTGTATTGGGTAGGTCAAAAATCACTATTTCTAGGACTTTTATCTTATTATAAATATTAAAAGTAGTGTCATGAGAAGATCAATCATGGGTTGGGATATGATTTTGAGATTTGTTTCAAGTTCAACTTTCTAAAAAAAGAGAAAAACACTTGGATTATATTATTATGTCATTGGGAGATGTTTTTTGTTTTGTAAATATTCCACCTTCTCATTCCCTTCATATTTCCTTCCAATTTTATGTCTTATTTCACATTTCCATTCCATAGTAAATCTGTGTTTCCATTTCCTTTCATGTCTCAATTCAAAAAAAAATGTGCATTGCTTTTTCCATGTTGGTGTTTTACCCATCTTCTTCTATCTCTTGGAAATTATATTCCTACCATCCCATAGACACAAAAAAACCCCTTCAAAATACTTTTTGATTATTGTGCACTTTGGATAGGTATTGGAAGTGGATAGCTCCTTCAAAATCTAAGATTTTCACTTTTGGGTGGTGAAAGAGTGAACCTCCACAAATGAATTTTAGGATCTCAAGAGGTGTGAGTTTTGAGTGTCCAAATTTTCCATTTCTAAATTTGAGCATGAAAAAAATATTTTTTTGGAACATTGTTTCTATAAAAATTTGTGTTGTAATTCAATATGGATGATTGAAATAGTCTAAACCTCCCCTGATTGGAGAAAACGAAATTTTAATATTTGTTGGTGACTGAAAATGATTTTGTCATGTTTTTATATTTGTTGCACATGAGGATATGCACATGATTAAGTGTGAGGGGTTGATGTTATTAATATTTTAAAGAATTATTATATACTCCCTTTACTTATTTTATATGAAATGTGCATAATTTGTGTGAAGTATGAATGTTTTAATACTAAGTATAATTTTGGAGCATTTTTAGAAGTAGTCCAATTGAGTCAGTTTACTATTTTATTTATACCTATCATCCTACTAATAGAAATTATGTTGTTTTTGTTTTTTATGATTCCTAATTAAATATAAAACTGAAGTGCACTGTGTTGCATTTGTTGTCAATTAGGCATGAAGTTGTCTTGGAATGAATGGAAGTCAAGGAATGTCACGATGTGAATGACAAAGGTTGTGATGGTGTTGGTGATGAATGGAGAATGGCCATGGTACTAAGATGCGTGTCACTTAGGAGATTCACTAAGTGGCATAGGAGATGTGGTTGAAACATTCTATAGTAATATCTGACGATTGTTGAGCTGCTCTTTAAGTTCAAAGAACTTGTATCCTGATGATACAAAGTCACAACAATAATTGAAGACCATGCATTGTATTGACAATGCATGAGGAGCTGAAGTGAACCATCCATAAGTTCTAAGTGGATGAAGTGGTATTAATGAAGTCCATGCACTATCACTTAGTGCATGTGAATTGAAACAGTTCCAATTGATCTCTGATTAGATCAATGAATCACTTTGAAGAATTTAAGTGATTCAGGAGTTCGGTTGAAGAAGAAGAACCTTCAAGAATTCCCCTCCTAAGTAATGAATATATGTTGAGGAGATTGGAAGAATTCTTATGAAGAAGAAATGAAGAAATGGGAGGAAGAAAGAAGGGCACTTGGTTTGGCATGTTTCATATGGAGAACTTTGTTTTTAATAGTGTTTTAATTCAACACTTAGCCAAAAATATGGCCACCAAGGAGGCCAGCCGAGGGATCACCCAAGGCACATATGGGCCTAAGGCGCCACGCCCATGGGGAACCCTCAAGGCCAAGGCGCTCCCTGAGGCAGAGGGGTCGGGGCCGTGTATAAGCCCCGAGGGCACGCGGTGGTGAAGCCCGCGCACCCGAGTGTGCATGGTGGGCGCTAGGAGTGCGCCCGCAGGAGGAGCATAGTGGGCGCAGAGCGCGACCGCAGAGAGAACCCGGTGCGGGGCGGCACCGGGAGGGGAGAAGTTCAACTGAGCGCTTCTCGGCAGCGCTTAGTTGATAATCCGTGAGAAAACCGGGCGAGGATTCGATGTGGGATGCGGAATTTTTCGGCGGAAGCGATCCTGGCCGCACGATCGATCACGCGCCAGATCTCGGCCGCACATCTGATCCGCGGCGAGGAGATCTGATCCAGGCCGTCCGATGTATTTCAAATGCCGCATCCGACGGCTCCGAGGCATCTCCTTCCTCGAGCTTGAGCCGAGGACACCCCGTGCCACCCGACGTCCTTCGTCGAACCAGGAGCAACCCGACGACGGATTTCGAGCTCCCGGCCACCATAGTTTGATCCGAAGACTCCATTGAGCTCGTCCGGCCACAACGAACACATCCATGCTTTAAAATGAGCTTGCATGCTACCAGTGGAGAAATTCGATGAAGGCCGAAGGCAAACAAAGTGCTGAGGCCACACGGAGTTCATGTTTTGCATGGGATGGTCCAAACAGAGGCCATGCATGCGGTTTCATGTGCATGCACGAGGAGAAGGAGAAAATATAAGAAGCCCGCGTGAAACAGAGGATAAAAATCAAGATTTGAAAAGATTTTTAAAGATCCGAAGATTTCGGGAACTTGAGTTATTATCACGCGGATGTTTAGAAGTGTTTCTCTGCCTATAAAAGGAGCACCCGAGGCATGAATATGCTTGCTGAAACTCTGTTGAAAATCCGAGTCCCGCGTGTGCTCTGCCTCGCGAAGTTGAAGCCCCCGTGCAATTATATTTGCGCGGCTGAATTCCTAGGTGCCATCCTTGGCCCGAAGGAGTCCCTTTCGCGCAACTCCTTTGCGCGACAAGAAGAAGGAGGTGAGGAGTCCCCTGCGCGTCTTTCTTTTGCGCGACAGGAAGTACCCGAGGCCGCAAGTACCTTGCACGCCCTCGAGGTTTGTTGTGGCTTGCGCGGCAGTGTTGCACCCTTGCACACTTGAGCCTGCGCGGCATTTGAAGACAAGAAGAGGGCCACACCCCCTTGCATGCCTTGTTTGAGTTCGGGAAAGTTGAGAACTCACCTGGACAGTGAGAAAAAGAAGGCCGAGACCATGCCCTTGTGTGTGCCAAGTGAGGAGAAGGCCCTACGGGCAGTAGCTTGTGAAAAGAGGGAGAACCCAAGGCTTAGTGCCTTGTGTGCAAGGTGAACAAGGAAGGCCGTAGCCTTGTGGGTGCACACTTTGAAGAACAAATAAAAGAACATATTTTGTGTGTGTGCAAAACAAGAAGAGGAAAGAGGCCAAGCTTAAGTAAGTTCAAAACGAAGAACAAATTATGTGTGCTAAACAAGTGAAGGCCGAACCTAGGTGTGTGCACTAAGAAGTGTGTATACACTTAGAAGAAGAAAAGGGAGAACATCCACACTAATGTATAACACACATTCAAGTGTGTAAGCAAATTGAATAAAGTGTGTGAAGAGGTGAGAAGCTGGTGTGTGATTAAAGATACTACACCCTTTGTGGGTTTATTGCACCAAGAGTAGAAGAAGGAGAGTGCATGCTTGCATGCATGCATGTGCACATGTGAACAAAGCTTAAATCAGTGGTGTGCATCTGAGTTGTCCAAGACCAGAAGTTCTTGAAGAATTTGAGAAGGCCATGCAGTCAATGCATGAGGAAGCAGAGATGCCATGCACTCAGTGCATGAAGTTGATGTGAAGTCATACTGAAGCCAGACTGAAGTTAGAGATATCAGTTGTCTGAGTTTTCAGTGATTGAGAAGATCCTGATCAACAGAAGTGATCAGAAGCTTTGAGCAAGACCAGCAGACCTTGTCAGAGGCTGTTGAAGATTCTCGAAGAGAGAAGCCAGGCCATCCTTAGAAGAAGGTGATAAAGCCTGAGCAAGACGAGAAGACCTGATCATCACAAGTGATCAGAGGTACAGAGCAAGGCCAGCAGCCTTTATCCCAGGCTGCTGAAGTTACTTGAAGAAGCTTAAAGAGAAGAAGAGCTACTCGTGTGACTCGAGGATCCAAGAGAAGACCCTGTGGGACTCAGGGAGAAGAAGTCTTCAGTGGGATTCTGGAGCAGGCCAGTGGGACTCTGGTAACACTGTGGGAAGCAGTATAAAGACCCTCCTGTGAGACTCAGGAGAGATACAGTGGGATGCTGTATCGACCATTGTAATTCTAACAGGT
The DNA here is from genome assembly GCA_963277665.1 of Viscum album. Taxonomy (NCBI): domain Eukaryota; kingdom Viridiplantae; phylum Streptophyta; class Magnoliopsida; order Santalales; family Viscaceae; genus Viscum; species Viscum album. The sequence goes on along the minus strand of OY728128.1, from coordinate 1,535,384,654 downwards.
TATAATGGAAGAAACCATGTTGGGGCATATAACCAACATGGCAAGGACGTAGGCCTTTGGTGCTGAACCTTGTAAATCCTTGTGTCCAGTGCCTTTACATTTACTGCATCATTCGTGGAAAGGTGAGAGATACAAGAAGAGTGGATCGAGGCCTTAACAAGCCATAGAGGTTTAATTGATTAAGAATCAATTAGTAAAAAGTTTTAAGGGATCACTGATTCACCCCCTCCCCCTCTCAGTGATTCACACTGATCTGGGCACTTCAAAAACATTTAATTAGAAGGGGTCATGATCCAATTCATCAATTTGAAGGCTCATATGGACCACACAAGAAGGCCCACAAAATCTGTGAGGAAACTGAACCATCCATAAATATTGAATATTGGGATCAATATAGAAGTTAAAATTCCTTAATTCTCCTCAAAGGTTCGTGGGACAATTTATGGAGTCTTTTATAAGAATTTCAAGACCCAAATACAAATAAAAGGGGCCCAACTGATTCATTTAAACTCAACCCACCATTCTGGTCGGGAATTAAAATACAGACACTATGCATGACATATCTCATGATGTAATCATTAAATAAATCTGATATTTTTCAGTTTGAAATAGGAGATATAGGGGGAAAACTTTTTTGAAGAAATAATTCTGATTTGAATGCATATTCCTATTAAAAAACCCATTCACATTTTGGACTTGAAAAAGTTTTGATTGAAATGGGCAGATTAACTTTGTTTAATCAACCAGACATAACCTTGGATCCTTAAGTCCTATGGCCACCATATTTTCACAGTAGATAGAGGATATATTTATCTACAACATGAAATAATATCATATCTTGAGATTATGATGTATAATTTATCAAATTGGAGATGCAAATGGAGAAGATGTTTTGGAATGGAAACAGCCCACAACATTGGGCTATAAATACATCCCCCTCCTCTCCATGAAAAGAGTTGGCATTTCAGAAGATAGGATCACATATCGGCACGACCAAAGTCTTTACAAGATCTTGGGAAGACCATCCATACTCATGTTTTCACTTGAGAGACCTTTCCTTCTCTCTTTATTTTCATTTACTTTTGTGTTCTTCATTTTTGTAATATTGTAAGTCTCTTTCTCTATAATTATGTTTTAATTCATGTTTCTTCTTCAATATCTCCTATTCTCATCCAAATTTTTTAGTATCATATTAATGATCTCAAAATAGTTTAAATATAGTTGAATACCCTTCCCTTCTTTCACTTCCTCATTCAATCAAAATTCTATTTTTAATTTTAATTATCGTTCGTGTGTGTGTGTGTGTTCGACGCACAAATATTTTTTTATCTCGTTATTTTTTTTCTATTTATAATTCATCACCATTAACATATATTAACATATTAATTATTATGTTAATGGATGATTAAGTCTATTATTGGGGTGAGTCAAAATTTAGGGATGTTAAGTGATTGAGAGAATTTTCTCGATGAATATTCTTCAAATTAACATTGTGTACGTTGGACTTAACATGTCATGGATTAATGACTTGTTTTGTTTAACGTGTGGTTTCCATGGATTATTAGAACCATAAATATACTACCATCAACAATTTCTAATTGATATTAGAACCCTAAGTTAATTTGAGGCTTGGATTAAATCCTTAACACTTAGGAATTCTAATCAACATTATCTTGTAAAGTGGGTGTTAATTTAAATGCAATATAAAGCAAATCTCAAGGATATCAAAATCTTAACTCCTTAAAAATGAACTCATCCCAATCATTATAATTTTTTTAAATCAATCTTAATCAATAAATCATTTCATAAGCTCTGCAAACCCCCCCCAATCATAATACAATCAACTAAAACAAATGGCTATTAAAAAGTATCATTATCAAGGATTAAACCCGAGTGCTGCTATACACATTAGAAGAGAATCAGAACTTTGACCCGTCAATAGGCGACAATCGGACATGCTTTTCACTTGTGCAGATGATGGACAGCCTTGACTGAGACTCGGGGAGCTAGGACCTGACGGTCGACGGTGGTGACGGTTGACGTGGAGAGCTGTGGAGATGATTTGTACCTACCCTTTAGGTAGGATCCTTAGCAGATGATCTTAAGAGATGTTTTATATTTTTTCTGTTGTAGTTTTTTTTCTTTCAGTTGGGTTTGTATTATGGCCCCTTTACTTTTAGTACACACCTACTACAATTTTACATGGTGGTTGCATCTTATTGTGTTCTTGAATTATGTATTTATATAGGTTTAAAAGGAAATTTCTTCCCATTTTAGGGATATGACTTTCCAGTGATAGTCATCAACCCCTGACCTATGGAAGGTAGGCTTGGGGTAGTCACGACATGGGCTTTAGGGGACGGGTCGTGAAAAAGCTGTATCAAAGGAGACATTTCTACCAAAGAACTAGAACTATGATCTTTTAAATGGAGAAAAATTGTTAAGTGTTTTGAGTGTGGTTTTTAGTTTAGGGAGTCCAGTGTTGGTGAGACAGTTGACATATCCATACACCAGGACCCTGAATTCTGATTTATAACTCAGTGCATGAAAACACTAATTGTGCGTGTTTTGGAAATGTTTTTACCTTGATCTCTTTTGAGTCAGATCACCAGGTATAACTTATTGACCATGGAGCACCTGTTTCTTTTCAGGATGCCACATCATATACATCCATCTAGGATTCCCGAGGTAGTACACGATGAAGTCCCACTGAGCAATGTAGCTTCGGTGCAGGGCCCTCTTATTGTGTTGGCACCTTCGGGTAGTGTACTAGAAGCACCACCACTAGGAGGGAAATAGTTTCCACCAGCCCCACTAGCGGATGGTGCATGTCGACTGAGCACGTTGAACGAGTTCCAGTAGAATAGGCCTCTGAGTTTTTGAGGTGAGACAGATCCCCAGGTAGCTGAGGACTGGCTGGAGGTTGTAGCATGAGTTCTCTATCTAGTTGGGACACCAACAGAGCATATGTTGATCCTAGCTGCTATTATTTTCCAGGGAATGGCAGGAAGATGGTGGAGCCTGACACTCTAGTTACATGATGTGGAAACCCTCACATGGATAGACTTTGAGATCCTCTTCAGGGCGGACTTCATCCCAGCGACACTATTCTCTGTGTGTATTTATTATCTTCTGCACTTACAGTAGGATAGCATATTAGTGGCTCAGTACTCTGTGAGATTCACTGACCTCTCTCACTACTCCACTGACATGGTGTGATACCCATTCTTTTGGGCCCAGACCTTGGATAAGGGTCTCCAGTGGGAGATCAGAGCATCGATGATATTGCTAAATATCTAGACATAAGCTAGAGTGCTCTAACAAGCAATGTTGGTGGAGAGACTCTTAGATGAGAAAGAACCATTGGTGAGAGCCACTACAGAACAACAAGTAGTCAAGTCATCTGCCGTAGGTAGTAGGCAGATGACACAAAGGTTTAAGAGGACCAGACCTTCTAGAGAGCGACCCCAGGATGTAGGGTCAGAGGTTCAGAGCTTGTGAGGTAGAGGGGGTTAGTAGGGAAGAAAATTATGCTTCACGTGTAGCGGGCAAGGCCACATGGCTCGCGACTGACTGATCCTCCATACCAACAATCAACAGACAGTCAAGGATATGTCGAGGCAATGGTTGAGGCTCCAGCGAGGAGGTCCGTAGGGTGGCGGATGTGGAAGAGGAGCAGGTAGTGAAAAAGGTAGAGGATGATGGTTTGAGGTTCTACCACCACCACCCCCAGGTGGTCCACCCCGACCATAGGGAGCAGATGGACATGGGCGAGCAGAGATGCAGGCAATAGAGGCCTACGACCAAGACGCTCTAGAGATGATTAGAGGAATGATTTGTGTCTATTCCACCCTGAATTAATTAGTTATAGACATGGGTTCTAGTCACTCTTTCATTTCCACGACGCTCGTTTGGAGCATGGAGATTCCGATGGATCCATTTGCTCAATCCTTGTGATTAGAGACTCCTATGGGGGAAGATTCAATGATTACAAACTAGTGCAAGTAGTGTGGTCTCACTCTATGAGGTGAGAGCTTCAGCTGGGATCTTCTAGTGGCAGCGTTGAGGCCTTACGATGAGATCTTGGGTATGGACTGGCTCTCCACAGTCCATGCTCATATCAACTATTTTAGGTAAAAAGTATGGTGTGTCCTCAAGGATGGGATTAGGTTTACCTTCATTGGTGAGGAGTAAGCCTTTGCAGCACATGATGGACTATCTCTGATGAGGGTGTAGTCGATTACTCATTATTTGACTAGACTCACCATTGAAGAAGTTGACATGAAGAGTCAGAGTTATCCTATAGTGTTGGGCCAGTATACTGATGTCTTTCTTGATGATGTTCTGGGACTACCTCCTCGTTGAGAGGTAGACTTTTACATCGACCTATACCCTGGGATGACACCGATATCTACACCAACATATCGGATTTCTCCTGTGGAGCTTCATGAGCTGAGGGTACAATTGGAGGACTTATAGATAAAGGGGTTCGTAAGGCTCAGTGTTTCTCCAAGGGAATCCCCAATATTGTTCGTCAAGAAGGTAGATGATAGTATAAGGATTTGTGTGGACTATCGACGCCTGAATCAGGCGACCATGAAGAACAAGTATCCTCTACAGAGGATCGATGATCTCTTCGACCAGCTGAAGGGAGATTTTTGGTTTTCGAAGATAGACCTCAGATCAGGCTATCACCAGCTCAGGTTACAGGACAAGGACGTACCTAAGACAACCTTCAGATATCGGTATGTCCATTACATGTTCTTGGTGATGCCTTTCGGTGTGACCAATGCTCCAGAATTGTTCATGGGGATCATGAATAGGATATTCTAGCCATACCTCGATCTCTTTGTGGTGGTCTTAATTGAAGAAATCTTAATATACTCAACATTAGAGGAGGAGAACTCCATGCACCGACAGATAGTTTTGGATACCCTCTGAGAGAATCATCATTATGGAAAGCTCTCAAAGTTCTAGTTCTGGATACGATAATTCCACTTTATGGGGAACGTTATCTTAGAGGCTGGAGTCATAGTGGATCCAGAAAAGATAGAGGCAGTTCTTGATTAGGAGCCACCCATTAGTGTGACCGAGGTGCGGAGTTTCTTAGGATTGTCTGGGTACTACTGGAGATTTTTACATGACTTCTCCAGGGTAGCGGCACTTTTTTAGGCCTTAATGAAGAAGGTACAACCTTTCTTGTGGATGGAGAAGTTCCAAGAAAGTTTCTAGGAGCTGAGGAAGAGAAGGACGAGTGCCCCCATCTTGAGGATACCAGAAGAGGGAGTGGGTTATGTAGTATACTATGAAATTGAAGGGATCAGACTAGGTTGTGTCCTGATGCAGGAGCGAGTGGTGATCGCCTACGGCTCACGGAAGCTGAGACAGCACTAGAAGAACTATGCTTCCTATGACCTTGAGTTAGTTAAGAATAACTATGTTTTCCTTAAGTAAAGGAAAAGGCTAAGTTTAACAAAGTTAAACTATGAAAATTCACAACACCTCTAACACCGAACTAAACTAGCAAAGAGATTCTAAAAGTAGGTTCCGGAAATATGGTTCCGGAAATTGAAACTTAACAAAAGTTACAATATGAGATTCTACCTTAAAGCGTATAGAATCTAAACTAATCAGATAAGTAAGGAAGTATAAGAAAGTTATACTTTCCTTAAGATAAAAATTGCAGCGGAATAGAAACAAGTAGTAAAACTACTAGTAACAAGATAATATTCTTTTAACCCAAAGAGAAGGGTATCCAACAACCTTGGATAAAGGTCCCTTGATTTATACTTTCAAGCAAGTTTGTCTTACCCACACCAGGGTAAGCCCTCGATACGAAGATCGGCGTCTCTGTCTTGCTATCCCCGCAAGCCCTCAACTTCAAGGTAGTTGGCAACCTCTGTCTTCCTCAGCAAGGAATCCCTCGAACTTTAAGGTAGTCGGCACCTCTGTCTTCCTATCCCCGGAAGCCCTCGAATGTAATCACCAACATTCGGATTCGCACGAATCTTTGAGAGTTAATAAGAGACTCTCTCTCTAGAAATCACTTCAACAGCATGTATGCACTTTTTCAGCAATCAGCACATACATCAGCCATCAGCTCCGAGCTCTTTCAAATGAGCTCCTATTTATAGGTAAGGTCGGCTCCTTCTCCAACGGTCATATTTTCCTTAAAGATCAGAGGGACCTGTACACGTGTCACTTAGACAACGGTTAGTTTATAACAAAATGGACGACATAGTTTTATATCAAAACAAGTGTAACAGAAAGTACGACATCGTTTTAAACTCTAACATAAAGGTTCAGAATGAAAACTTCGGAGTGAAAGTTCGGAGTGAATAAATTCAGAGTGTATAAAACAATGATAATCAGATTCTATTTAATAGGTGAATTCGGAATGAGAATTCGGAATAGGAATTTGTCATCAGAAATCGTAATGAGATTTCTTCATCAGAATTCGTAATAGGAATTCGGAATGAGATTTCTTCATTAGAATTCGTAATGGGAATTCTTCATTGGAATTCGTAATGAGAATTATTTTTCAAAATTCGTAATGAGAATTCGTCATCAGAATTCGTAATGAGAATTCGGAATGATATTTCTTCATTAGAATTCGTAATGGGAATTCTTCATTGGAATTCGTAATGAGAATTCTTCTTCAGAATTCGTATCCTGAACCTGAAATAGAACTTAGTCAGAGATCATATCCGGAATTCGGAATGAGACTTCCTTATAGTTCTTTATCCAGAATCCGAATACTAAACAGAATTCTTTATATCTAAGTTTTAATGATTCCGAGAAAATGAATCCGAATCTCATACTTAAGAAAAATATGAATGAAAATATGATAAGGATAATTTTTCTTATAAAAGCGATTTTCCTTAAGAAAGCAATTTTCCTTATAAAAACAATTTTCTTAAAGATAAGGTGTTTGTGATTTTCAAAACAAGAAGGAATGGAAAATTCATAAGGAAAACCTTATTGACTCAACAATCTCCCCCTTTTTGGAAAGCACAAACATCCTTAAGAAAAACAAAAAAAATTCTAAGAAGAAAGAAACATATTAATGCTTATCTCCCTTGGTTTAAGGATATAGATGAATACGACTAACTCCCCCTTAGGCTTTGAAACTCTAAGGATCGTATTCATATTTCCGGAGTGATATATAAGAATGTCTTCTTTAAGAAAAACTCCCCCTTAAACAAACTCTTATTTAGAGTTATTTTTCCTTGGGTATTTTTCTTTCTCCCCCTTTGATAAACTCTTATTAGAGTTCCTCTTTTTCTTAAGGATCTTTTCCTTCTCCCCCTTTGTGATTTTCAAAAAGAATTGGTGGGAATGGAAAAACTTAACAAAGTACCTGAGATATTAGTAATGACAACAAAAGAAACAACAAGCACAACTTTCATTGACCTTGAAATCTCGACAACAAGAAAAAAATACAACAAAAAGATCGGATTGAGTTATTTCGGATCTTTTTCCTTAGACATGAGGCCCTTCAGAATAGTGTTGATCTTCTTGAGGTCCTTATGATCTTCTTCAGCTTGCTTTTCTAAGGAAACTATCCTTTCTGATTGGGCTTCAATCCTTTCTTCCTGAGCTTTCAGCTTTTCTTCCTGAGCTTGGATCTTTTCTTCCTGAGCCTTCATCCTTACTTCAAAATCGATCTGATGATCCCTTTAAAATTTCCAATTCTGAGAAACAGAATTCAACTTCCCATTCAGATCGCTGACTACTTGGATCCGGAAGTTCTTTTCTTCAGTCAGCTTTTCTTCAAAGGAGGAAGTCAGCTCGTTAATCTTCTTTTCCTCGGTCTCAAAGGCATCCTTAACAGTATCTTGAAACTCATCGAAAAGCCTCATCTCTTCCACAGTCTTCTTAGACCAGCTTGTCATCCTCTTGCAAGATCTTTTATGGGCTTCGTAACCAATAAAGATGTTTTTGAACTGGGCTTCAATCTCAACACACTTATCCATAACCATGGATACGGAGTCTGTTTTCAGATTCAACGCATGTTGGAGCATCTGGCATCGTGAATCTATACTTGAGAAGGTCGGAATGGTTCCCACCAACTTCTTCAAAGACTGAACAAAAAATCATGCCCCAACGAAGATGACTCTGAATCTGAAAACTTGCTCGGAGAGTTTTCTTCCTCAATAAGCTCCAACTTCCTCTTAGAAGAACTACCAGCTTCCTTTCTCATCCTTTTTTCTGAACTCGGAGTATCAGCAAGAATTTGTTTCCCCTTATATTTTTTCGGAATAGAATCATGTTCCGGAGTTCTCTTCTCACTGTCAGAAACTTGAACGACAATATCTTCCTCATCAGCAACTTCTTGAACACCAACCTCAACGTTTCCCATCTGAGCAATATCATGTAAAAGTTGTTCTTCTTCTCCATGATAGGCAACTTCTTCTTCTCCTTTCTCTTCTTCCATCGTAGGAGTAACTAACTTCAAAGATTCAGCTTTTGAAGTCCGGAGTGATAAGTGTTCCGAAGGAGTTCCCTTGTACTCATCTACATGTTTTAGCACATCTGCTGTCTCACCACTTCCTTCACCAGCCTCTTCAACTTGTTCCACTTGCTCTTCTTCCTCAGTATTCGTAGCAAGATCCTCTTCCGGAGCAACAAGATTTCTTCCTGGAGTCTCAGGTAGAGATTCCAGGGAGAAAGATCTCAGAACTGGAATTGTTGCTGAAACCATTTCATTGAACTTTAACAAGGCCTGAGCTACCTCAGCCTCGGACATCTTCTTCTTAAGCTTCTTCTCCTTTGCTTGATTTTCAAGCTCATCAGCCGTTTTCTCCTTCAAAGCCCTAGCCTCCGCAGGGTCCAATCCGAACTGCGGATCCCCTTATTTCCTCTTCTCTTTATCAGCTCTCCACTTAGTAACAACCTCATCAGGATAGGATTTCTTCTTCTTAGGCTTTGGAGGTGTGGAGTGGACTTCCTTAGACATGGGTTCCTCGGCTTCGACTACCACTTCTTTCAGCTTTCTCTTCCTTACCGGCTTAGATGATTCCGGATCAGCAGATTTCGGAGCCACTTCTTCTTGAGGAGGTAGATCAATAAACATACCAGACTTCTTGTCAAAAGCTACATTCATTCTTTTAAGACTGCCATCGCTGACCAGCATGATTTTACACACCCTTGGTTTAGAACTGCAAGCTACCTTGAAAGATTCTGGGCACCGAACTATGAGTTTTGATAATATTGCTGGGTACATTACGATCTGAGCTCTCAGATTCCCCTTCTTCAAATTTTCAATATTAAGAAGAATATGCTTCATCAAGTTAAACTTTCTTAGATTTATCAAGAAATCTAAGATATATATCTCACTCTTCTTCAAGCTATCCTTATCACCTTTTCTCGGTACGATAAGTCCTTCCACCCATAATTCAAGAATCCCGAAGTTTGTTGATAGGCTTGCAATTTTCGGAGCCTTGTCATCATCCAATCCGAGAGTTTCTAAGGCCTTTTCCTTGTTGAAACTACCCTTGGAGTCTGGAAATACGTGAGAAATAAACTCAGCTTCACCTTCATAAGATAACCCTACCAAGCTTGCAGCCTTGGTGTAAGAAAGCTTATATGTCTTGCCATACGATTTGAAAGAAAACTTCTCTCTATTATCTTCCTCGAAGAAAGCAACTGACTCATAAAACTCAACAAGAAAATCAGAACAGACTTCATCTTGATTCCCGGTTTTAGATACCGCAACATCCTCCCAGCCATTCAACCTGATATTCTTTGATATGATAGAATCGTAATTACTGAAGAAGGTCGGATGAACTAACCTTTCTCTGTAAACTAACCACTGAGAAATAGGCTTGGTTGAAGACATTTCTTGAGATGCTAACTCTGCAGACATTCGGATTAGAAGTTCTCTGGGAAATTCGGAACAGAGAAGACTGAGGTTCGGAACAGCCTTAAAACAGAGGGGCAGAGCTTCAGCACGCGAAATCTTAAAACCGATGTGGGACTAGAAATTAGGTCCCCTTTATATAGGCAACGAGATGACGGTTGAACTTCCACGGTTGATCTAACGGTTTAGAATGAACTGAGATCAAATCTGACGGTTGAAAGCTTGAATCCGATCTTTTTGAGATTTTATTAAAACTAAAAATTAAGAAAACCATAATCCGAAGACATAATACAAGAAAATTCCAGCAAGTAAAATATGATTATGTAAACTTGAATAAGGAAATCATACCTTTCGGATTAGCTTATGAAAGTTATTCGTAATGGGTAATATAAAGATGACTACAAAAAACTCAATACAAAAAACTCAATACGAAAAACTCAATATGAAAAACTCAATACGAAAAAGTAAATACAAAAAAGTAAATAAAAAACTTGGTACGAAAATCTGGTTATGAAAGTACCAGTACGAAATTTCCCATTCCAGAAATTTTCAATACGAATACTTCCATTCCAGAAGTATTCTGTTCGAAAATAACCATTTTGGAAAATTGTAGTTCCGGAAGTTTCATTCCGGAAATCTTTGTTCCGAAAAGTTTGAAAACAAATTTTGAAAAACTTTGTTAACCAAACAATCAAATGTACTCCCCCTATGAAAAAGAGTTTATTACTGTAAGGAGACTTTTTCAACAGAAAGTTAATTAAGGAAGATTACCTTACGGTTATCATTCCTAACTTATGTTTAATATATTCATATCTATCAGAAGGCAAAGATTTTGTGAAAATATCAGCAAGTTGATCTTTCATTCCAATAAACTGAAGAATAATATCTCCTTTGAGTGTGTGATCCCTAAGAAAGTGATGCCTAATATCTATGTGTTTTGCACGGGAGTGATGTGCAGGGTTCTTACTTAGGGCAATGGCACTTGTGTTATCACAAAAAATTTGAGTTTTTGTAAAACTCAGGCCATAGTCTGTGAGTGTGTGTTGCATCCACAACACTTGTGCACAACAACTTCCAGCTGCTACATATTCAGCTTCAGCAGTGGAGAGTGCTACAGAATGTTTCTTCTTTCAGGACCAAGAAACTAATGAATCTCCTAAGAAATGAAAAGTTCCGGATGTACTCTTTCTATCCATTCTACATCCACCAAAGTCAGCATCAGAAAAGCTTTTTAGAACGAAATCATTTCCAGAAGTATAAAATAATCCTAGATCCATGGTTCCCTTAAGGTAGCGAAAAAATCTTTTAACTGACATTAAGTGAGATTCCTTAGGATTGGATTGATATCTTGCACATAGGCATACTGAAAACATTAAGTCTGGTCGACTAGCTGTTAAGTAAAGTAGACTTCCAATCATACCTCTAAAAGATGTCTGATCTACTGGTTTCCCAGCTTCATCAAGATCTAAAGAGTTTGAGGTACCAATGGGAGTACTTATACTCTTAGTGTTGTCATAACCATACTTTTTAAGAAGATCTTTAATATACTTATGTTGAGATATGTAGGTTCCTTCTGGTTTTCGATAAATTTGAAAACCAAGGAAAAATGTTAACTCACCCATCATACTCATTTCAAACTCAGATTTCATTAGACTAGCAAAAGAGTCAGTCAGAGATTGCTGAGTTGAACCAAATATAATGTCATCAACATAAATTTGAACAATCAAAACATTTTTCTTATCTTTCTTTATAAAAAGGGTTGGATCTGCATTTCCCTTAACATAGTTATTTTGAAGCAAAAATCCAGTGAGTCTATCATACCATGCTCGTGGGGCTTGTTTAAGGACATACAAAGCTTTGGTAAGTCTAAAAACATGATCAGGATGTTTTGTATCTTCAAATCCAGGAGGTTGTTCATCAAAAACTTCATCTTGAACATAACCATTAAGAAAAGCACAATTCACATCCATTTGGAAAAGTTTGAAATTAAAGAATGCTGCAAAGGCAAGTAGAATACGGATAGATTCAAGTCTAGCTACTGGAGCATAGGTTTCTTCATAGTCTATTCCTTCTTGCTGATTATAGCCTTTAGCAACAAGTCTAGCTTTATTTCTAACTATGACTCCATTTTCATCACATTTATTTCTGAAAACCCATTTTACTCCAATAACAGAAGTTTCCTTAGGTCTTTCAACCAAGGTCCAGACTTTATTCCTTTCGAATTCATTTAGTTCATCTTGCATTGCTTTGATCCAATCATCATCACCTAAAGCTTCATCTGTGCTTTTAGGCTCTAATTGGGAATGAAATGCTAGATGTTCTACTTCATTTCTTAAGGAACTTCTAGTCCTTACAGGTTGATTTACATCACCAATGATACTATCACTGGGATGATTCTTAAGAAACACCTGATTTGGGTTTTGTAAAACCTGTTCATCAACATAGGGTAGAAAGTCTTCTGGGGTAAATGTTTCAGAAGTATCTTCTTGAACAATTTCCTTATCAGAAGGTTCTTCTATCAAAGGTTGACAATCAGTTTTTGAAAACACATCCGAATATGTAAGTTGAGATGTTTTAAAAACAAAAGGATCAGACTCATCAAATTTTACATGTACTGTTTCTTCAACAGTACAAGTATTTTTATTAAAAACTCTATAAGCCTTAGAGGTTGTGGAATAACCTAAGAAAATCCCTTCATCTGATTTTGTTGCGAATTTATGTAAGATATCTTTAGTATTCAAAATGAATACTTTGCAACCAAAAACCTTGAAGTAGGAAAGTCTTGGTTTTCTACCATTCCATAACTCATAAGGAGTTTTATTAAGAAAAGGTCTAATCAAAACTCGATTTATAGTATAACAAGCAGTACTTACAGCTTCAGCCCAGAAATGTCTAGCAATAGAATATTCACTCAACATGGTTCTAGTTATCTCTTAAAGAATTCTATTTCTTCTTTCAACTACACCATTCTGTTGAGGAGTTCTAGGTGCTAAAAAATTGTGAGTAATAGCTTTCTTACTACAAAAAGTTTCAAAATCAGAATTTTGGAATTATCCTCCATGATCACTATAAATAGTTTTCAATGGAAGGTTTTTCTCATTTTTAACTTGAGCTCTAAAACTTTTGAAATAGGAAAAAGCTTCAGATTTCTTTGCTAGAAAATAGACCCAAGTAAATCTAGTGTAATCATCAACTAGAACAAACACATAATATTTGCCTCCAATACTTCCAGTTTGTGTTGGACCAAAAAGATCCATGTGCACCAACTGTAATGCATCAGTTGCTGAGACTTCACCAATTGAATTAAAACTAGATTTATGTTGCTTTCCAAAATGACAAGAATCACAAACTTTAGAAGAATCAAATCTAAGCTCCGGTAGATCCTTAACAAGTTTCTTTCTTAGAGAGTTTACATAGGTTTCTTATATTATAGTGTCCTAATCTTCTATGCCATAACCAAGAATGATCTTCCATTGCACTTAGGCAAGGTAAATCTTGGCTTCTTAGGTATTCTAAGTTTAAGGTGTAAACATTCTCTTGCCTGTTGGCTGAGAGAATAAATTCTTCCTTAGAATTGTGAACTAAGCACTTATCATTCCTAAAATTTACAAGGTAACCTTCATCACATAACTGACTTATGCTAATGAGGTTGTGCTTAAGACCTTTAACAAAAAGAACATTTGAAATCAAAGTTTTACCCAAAAGAACTATATTACCAATACCAACAATCTCTCCCTTAACATTGTCTCTGAAAGTTACATTTCCTCCTTTCGTTTTGATAATATTTTCAAAAAAGCTTTTGTTACCAGTCATGTGCCGGGAACATCCACTATCCATGTACCATATATTGTTGCTGGAACTTTCTTTATTTTCCTGAAATTAAGAACAAAGTTAGATTTTCGGAATCCAAACTTGCTTGGATCCGAGATTTCCAAACAATAAAATTTTAGGTACCCACATTTTCTTAGAAAAGTAGGCTTTATGAAATCCTAGAGATTGAGTTTTGTTTAAGGAACAATTCTTTGCCCAGTGACCACCACATTGACACTTGGTGCAAAATGGGGCACTTTGAGGAACAAAATAATTGTTACTGAAAATAGGTTTTGCATGGGTATAACCAAATCCGGATTTATTTCTTAAAGGTCGTATTTGGGAATACATTTTATCAAAATTTTCCTTACCATGGGTAAAGTTTGATAAACACTTCTTTAAGGAAAAAATTTCGGACTTGAGTTTTACAACCAAGTTTTTGTTCTCAAAATCATTAGTTTTTGAACTAGAGTTAGGCTCGAAAAATTTTTTCTTAGAAATTACTTTTTCTAACTCTTTAGAAAGTTTATTCTTTTCAGAACTTACTTCCTCAAGATTTTTTGAAATATTTTCAAAATCTGCATTTTTCTTATCAAGATCTGTAGAAAGATCTGATATCTCTTTAGTAAGAATAGAATTCCTAGAATTTTCCTTATCAAGTTTCTTGTTTAGTTTGGAATTCTCAATCTCAAGAAGTTCAGCAAACCTAGAGACTTCTTCATAAGTAGGTAAAGTATTTTCCTCATCAGAAGATGATTCTTCATCAGAAGAGTTATAATATTTACTATCATTAGAATTTAAAGAAACATTGTTCAATGATTCATCATTTCGTACCTTAGCCATAAAACAATGATTATTAATAGGTAATCTGGCTATAAGACCAAGATTCTTCTGTCCTGAAGATTCATAATCAGAAGATTCATCTGAAGAGTCACCACCACTGGCACTCCAGGTGTCATTAGCTTTCAGAACTTTCTTAGCTTTAGCTTTATAATACTTCTTTCTGTTCCTGTCTGAATGCCTTTCCTTTCTTTCTTTCTTTTTGAGCATAGGGCAATCTGGCCTAATATGTCCAGCTCTCTTACATTCATAACAAGTAACTTCTCCATCTTTCTTATCTTTCCTATCCTTCTTCTTATACTTGGATTGAAAGTTTCTCTGTCCAGCTATCTTGTACATCCTTCGAGCAAGATTGGCTAATTCATTTTCTGAAACTTCACTCTCACTAGATTCAGATTGGAAAATGACTTTCTTAGACTTGGATCTGGTTACTCTCTCAGGAGTCTTGGCTTTCATCTGATTCGAAGTTGTAGTAAAAGCAACAGTACCATTTCCATTCTTTTTCTTGATGTTGTCAGCATCTCTCTTCATTCTTGTTTCATGTTGTAGAAGAGTTCCAAATAATTCATCAAGAGTAATTTGAGTGACCTTCCTGTTCTCATCTATTGCTGTTCTCTTGGATTCCCACTCATTGGGCATAATATCAATTATCTTGTCCACAAGAGCTTCATCATCTAAACCTTTCTCTCCCATAGATTGTAGACTGTTGACAATGGTCATAAATCTTTGTTGAACTTTACAGATAGGTTCTCCATAAGGAAAATTGAAGCCATGATATTCAGATCTAAGCATAGCTCTTCTAGTCTCAATCACCTTAGAAGTCCCAAAGTGTGTGACCTCTAACTTCTTCCATATAAAATTAGCTGCTTCACAAGAAGAAATTTGGCTATATATATTTCTGGTCATTGAACATTGTAAAGTATTGCGTACCTTATAGTTGAGTTGATATTCTTGATTTTCCTGGTTAGTAAAGGTTCTGACTTCCTTGTCAGGAATTTTATAATCACCAGTAAGCATGACAAAGTTGTCTACTCCAGTATTGATAACAAATGTCTTCATACGATCTCTCCAGTATTCATAATCATTACCATCAAATATAGGTGGTCTTGTAGGATTTAGATTGTCAATCGATCCAACATTAATTCCTACCATACTAGAAATAACTTTACACACAAACTTGTTAGTAGCAAAGAATCGTAATAACAAAGTTCGGAATGGGAAAAGTCCGGAATGGATAAATCAGAATGAAAAAGTTCGGAATGAGAAAAGTGAGAAGAAAAACTTGTATGTGAGTACAAGTATTTCAGTAACCGGCTCTGATACCAAATGTAAGAATGGTATAGAGTAAGAGGTTTCCAACCTCTGATACCAATTGTAGGATCGAAATATAATATGAGATGCTCAATATACAAGAGGGGGGGTGAATTGTATACTTTAAAAATTCCTTTGGAACCTTTAAAGTTAGTTAAGAATAACTATGTTTTCCTTAAGTAAAGGAAAAGGCTAAGTTTAACAAAGTTAAACTAGGCAAATTCACAACACCTCTAACACCGAACTAAACTAGCAAAGAGATTCTAAAAGTAGGTTCCGGAAATATGGTTCCGGAAATTGAAACTTAACAAAAGTTACAATATGAGATTCTACCTTAAAGCGTATAGAATCTAAACTAATTAGAGTAAGTAAGGAAGTATAAGAAAGTTATACTTTCCTTAAGATACAAATTGCAGCAGAATAGAAACAAGTAGTAAAACTACTAGTAACAAGATAATAGTCTTTTAACCCAAAGAGAAGGGTATCCAACAACCTTGGATAAAGGTCCCTTGATTTATACTTTCAAGCAAGTCTGTATTACCCACACCAGGGTAAGCCCTCGATACGAAGATCGGAGTCTCTGTCTTGCTATCCCCGCAAGCCCTCAACTTCAAGGTAGTTGGCAACCTCTGTCTTCCTCAGCAAGGAAGCCCTCGATCTTCAAGGTAGTCGGCACCTCTGTCTTCCTATCCCCGGAAGCCCTCGAATGTAATCACCAACATTCGGAGTCGCACGAAGCTTTGAGAGTTAATAAGAGACTCTCTCTCTAGAAATCACTTCAACAGCATGTATGCACTTTTTCAGCAATCAGCACATGCATCAGCCATCAGCTCCGAGCTCTTTCAAATGAGCTTCTATTTATAGGTAAGGTCGGCTCCTTCTCCAACAGTCATATTTTCCTTAAAGATCGGAGGGACCTGTACACGTGTCACTTAGACAACGGTTAGTTTATAACAAAATGGACGACATCGTTTTATAACAAAACAAGTGTAACAGAAAGTACGACATCGTTGTAAACTCTAACATAAAGGTTCGGAATGAAAACTTCGGAGTGAAAGTTCGGAGTGAATAAATTCAGAGTGTATAAAACAATGATAATCAGATTCTGTTTAATAGGTGAATTCAGAATGAGAATTCAGAATAGGAATTTGTCATCAGAAATCGTAATGAGAATTCTTCATCAGAATTCGTAATAGGAATTCGGAATGATATTTCTTCATTAGAATTCGTAATGGGAATTCTTCATTGGAATTCGTAATGAGAATTCTTCTTCAGAATTCGTAATGAGAATTCGTCATCAGAATTCGTAATGAGAATTCGGAATGAGATTTCATCATTAGAATTCGTAATGGGAATTCTTCATTGGAATTCGTAATGAGAAATCTTCTTCAGAATTCGTATCCTGAACCTGGAATAGAACTTAGTCATAGATCATATCCGGAATTCGGAATGAGACTTCCTTATAGTTCTTTATCCAGAATCCGAATACTAAACAGAATGCTTTATATCTAAGTTTTAATGATTCCGAGAAAATGAATCCGAATCTCATACTTAAGAAAAATATGAATGAAAATATGATAAGGATAATTTTTCTTATAAAAACGATTTTCCTTAAGAAAGCAATTTTCCTTATAAAAAAAATTTTCTTAAAGATAATGTGTTTGTGATTTTCAAAACAAGAAGGAATGGAAAAGTCATAAGGAAAACATTATTGACTCAACAATTGATAGGAGTGGGTCCTTCATGGACGATCGATACCTCGGGTGCGAGTTCGTTGGCAGCACGGTAACCTCTAGGAGAGAACATGGGAGCAGGAAGCTCAGATACATGCTCAGTACCCTCATTTGTTCCCTTGGTTTTGTTACAGCTTTCTGGGATGAAAATACCTAAGGTGGGGAGAATTGTAAAGACCCTAAAATTCCATATAAGTTTTTTAAAAATTTTTTGGGATTATTATGAGTCTACAAAAATCAACTGCGTGTGATTCTGAGGCCCGGTGTGCTCAGAAATATTTTTTGAACTTTTTTAAAGATACGTTCAGTGAACACGCATGAGGAGTTTTCTATCTTTTGAACTAGTGCTCAAATTAAAAATATGAGGGAACTGTTAAATCCATAATTTTGGGATTCACTTAAGCGAAGCTTCACTTTGAATGCATTAGGTCGGGTGAAAATGTTAGTTTTTGCATCTTTTAAATAAATAATAAAATAATATAGAGATTGTTATTTTTTGATTTATTTTTTCCTACCACCTGTTGAGCGGCGGTGGTGGGGACGACGGATATAGTCAGACATTTAATATGGGATATTAAATGCCCAGTTACTCTTTGGTTATGTAACCACGCCTCGTGTAATTAATGTGGCACATTAAATACGTCAATTAATTAACCTCGTAAATTTTTCAGTGCGTTACTCACCCTTTTCCCCCTCTATTTGAATGGGTTTGGTGTAGAGTTTTTGACACAACTTCAACAAGTGAGGAACCTCTGGTGAAGTGACGCGACACCATCCACCGACAGAGATGGAAGCTCAGGCAGCAACGAACTGGGATCGACGAATGCCAGTGGCTTCTTTAAACACGGAATCTCGAGGTATGGATTTTCTTTTAATTTAAGAAATTCTCACGCTTATTCTCCTTGTTCTTGAATTTGTGGGTGGTCATTGCGGGGAATTTGATTGAGGTTTATCATTATTTTAATGTGATATATAAATTACTCTCACTTGTTATAATGATAATGCGGAGGGCGCGGGCCAAACAGATAAGGGCCAGAACCTCTGCTGCTTGATTTTCATTGCGTTCTTTGGAGGTGGGTTGTTCCAACTTGACGAAACCTTGAAACTGAGAGGCGTGAAACAATGACGACATCCTAGAGGGACCGTAGGCGTGTACAAAAGGGAGAACGGACCACCGGAGCTCACCCGATGGCCCGCGGAAGATTCTCCGGTGCAGCACCGTTATGACGAGTACTAGGGAACGGCGGCCAGCGCTTGCCGGCAGCAGAGGAGGGCGACACTGCTCGGCGCCACAAGAGACCTAAGAGGCGGATGACCTGGGTCGGCCGCAACGATGGTAAGGCTGTGCGCTATTGTGCGCTGTGGTGAGTATGCCGCGATGAAGGAGGGATCCACTCCCTGATGGTCCCATGGGTGACGAGGCAGCGCCACCTGGCATCGCCAATCATGGAGCCAAACGACTCCTTTGAGCCGTCTGGTAGGCGGACTGCGTGACTCCCTTGGGGGTCGTGCCAGCCAGCAAACCAGCCCGCCCGGCGGGCCATGACTAGGGGTGTAATTTTAAGTCGGGCCTGCCATGCAAAGAGTCGGGCCGTTGACCACTATTTGGGCCGGGTCGGGCCGGCCCGAACAACCCCATGAGGCGGTCCGAGCCCGGCCTCGGGCCGGCCCAAACCATCGGGCCGGGCCGGGCTTTTTCAAGTCGGGCCATGGTGGACTTTTATTATTTTCAAAATAATTGTCTCTTAATTTTTTTTATTTAAACATTTTTATAACATTTATTTAAAACATTTCTTTACATTTATTTTTAAATGCATGTTTTTGTAAAAATGTTTATTTTATTTTTTATTAACATTTTACAGTGGGTGGATATGTTTTTTGCCAATATATATATATATATATATATATATATATTATTTGAAAATGTCAAAAAAATAATGAGGGGTGCGCAACTGCCGTGGGTGAGTTTAAAGCCTTATTATTTAAACGTTTTTCTAACATTTATTTAAAACATTTTTTACATTTATTTTTTTTAACTTATTTATAATTTTTAAGTGTTTGTTAGTATTTTTTATTTAAACATTTTAATTTAAATCATTTTTTTAACATCCATTTAAAAAGTTTTTTACATTTATTTTTAAATGATTAATTTAAAATAATTTTGAATTTATTTAAACGCATTCTTTTTACAAGTATTTTTTTAAAATATTTAACTTTTTCACATTTTAATGTAAAAAGTATTTTTTAAGTTTTTGTTTTAAAAAAATTAATTTAAATGTTTGTTTTAAAAACTATTTAATCATTTTTATTAAAAAGATTATTTAACACTTGTTTAAAAAGACTTTTTACATTTATTTTTAGACGTTTAATTTAAAAAGTTTTTTTGAACGCAAATTTTTTACATGTATTTTTTTAAACAGTTTACACGTTTTTTGTAAAAACATTTTACAGTGGGTGAATATGTTATTTTTTTCTAAATAGATTTATACATGTATGTGAATTTATATATATTATGTACAAATTAAAAAAAATTAATGAGTTATTGAGGGGTGCGCAGCAGTGAGTGGTGAGTTTAAAGTGTTGTTTTTTAAATGTTTTTATCATTTATTTAAAAGGTTTTTTTTATTTTTTTAAACTTAATTATTAAAAGTATTTTTTGGCGTTTGTTTAATTTAAAACAATTTTTTAAACGTTTTTTAATTTTTTTGCAAGGCAGGCCTGACCCGACCTTGTCTGGACTAAAAGTACACCCTTAGCGGGTGCGCAACAGTGGATGAGTTAATTTTTTTCTAAATAGATTTATATATGTATATAGAGTATATATAATATATTAAAGTTTTATCATATTTAAAAAATAATAATGAGGTTGGGGGTGTGCGAATATCATTTAGTGAGTAGTTATTTTTTGTTAATATATAATAAGTTATTATATATATATAATATGAGAAAAATTGTAAAAAAATAATTAGGGGTTTGGGGGTGCGCTGCAGTGAGCGAGTTAATTTTTTTTTCTAAATAAATTTATATATAATATATGGAAGTTGCAACATATTTAAAAAAAATTAATGAGGTTGGGGGACGTGCACAAACATCATTAGGTGAGTGTTATTTTTTTTTGTTAATATAAAATAAGTTATTATATAACATTAAATCATTAACACACACACACATATATTATTAATGGATTTTTAAAAGCCACACTTAATTGATATATATTATTAATAACTTTATATATAATATTAATGGCCTTGTTTATATATATATATTGGGGGTGTGCACGAACATCATTGGGTGAGTTAATTTTTTTTCTAAATAGATTTATATATGTATAGTATATATAATTTATGCATGTTGCAACATACTTAAAAAAAATAATGAAGTTGAGGGACTTGCATGAACATTATTAGGCGAGTGTGTTGTTTTTTTATTAATATACAACAAGTTATTATATATATATAATATTAAATCATTGATATATATATATATTGCATTGTTTATATATATATATTATATTAAATCACATACATATACATATACATATACATACATACATATATATATATATTTATATATTATTAATGGATTTTTAAAACCCACACTTAATTGATTATATTATTAATGGCTTTGCTTATATATATACACTATTATATTAAATCATATATATATATATATATTAATAGCTTTGTTTATATACATATATATTATATTATATCATATACATATACATACACACACACACACACACACACATATATTATCAATGGATTTTTAAAAACCACACTTATTTTTTTATTAATATACAACAAGTTATTATAGATATATATATATATAATATTAAATCATTTATATATATATATATATTAATAGCTTTGTTTATATATGTATATATATATTATATTAAATCATATACATATACATATACATATACATATATATATATATATATATATTATTATTAATGGATTTTTAAAAACCACACTTAATTGATAAATATTATTAATGGCTTTGTTTATATATATACACTATTATATTAAATCATTGATATATATATATATATATATATTATCATATACATATACATATACATACATACATATATATATATATATATATTATTAATGGATTTTTAAAAACCATACTTTTTTTTTATTAATATACAACAAGTTATTATAAATATATAATATTAAATCATTGATATATATATATATATATTAATATCTTTGTTTATATATATATATTATATTAAATCATATACATATACATATACATATACACACACACACACACACATATATATATATTATTAATGGATTTTTAAAAACCACACTTAATTGATATATATTGTAAATGGCTTTGTTTATATATATAAACTATTATATTTATACACTAGTATATATATAATTATATATCGTTGTATATATATATTTATACACACATTATAATTATATATAATAATAATTATATGTATATATATAATATGATTTTTTGTTAATATATAATGATATAAGCACATATAGATAGAAATAAATATATACACCGACATTTATAAAGATACATATATAGATAAATATAAATGTATAAAGATACATGTATATATAGATATATAGGTAGATATATATATAGATGTATGTATATATGTATGTATATATACAGATATATAAAGAGATATATGTATATAGATATAGAGATATATATATATTAATATATATATATATATATATGTATAGATATGTATATATAGATAGAGATATATAGATATAGAGACATATATACATAGATATATGTATATATAGATATATATATATATATATAAATAGATCTATATATATACATATATCTATATATAAATATAGATATATATATATATATGTATATATAGATAGATATATCCATATATATACATATATAGATCTACATATATATATATATATATAAATATATCTATATATATATATATGTAGACCTGTGATTAATTTACAGGCGCAGCCTTGGGAGCTCGAGGTAGGGGGATCAAATCCCCCTACCAGTAGTTCCCCTTTTATATTTTTTACAGTAGGCGGGCCAGCGGGCCGGGCTTCGCGCGTGCCCGCGGGCCGAGAATTTTCGGGCCCGCCCAGCCCGGCCCGCAGGCCTGCTTGGAAAGGCCCAGGCCTGACCCGCTGAACCTGCAGCCCGAGCCCGGCCTGGCCCGATGCGGGCTTTTCCGGGCCGGGCCGCTCAGGCTTTCGGGCCGGGCCTGTCAGGATTTCGGGCTGTCGGGCCAAAACTACACCCTTAACCACGGCCCCGCCCAACCAAGCCGGGTTGGGCTGGGTCGGGTCGACCCAAACCAGGCCGGTTGGGATCGGACTCGGACCCATTCGTGCCTAGTTTCGATTGAATGATCATACCTTGCGAACCATATGTCCGTTTGACGAACCATCTGCAGCACTGGGATCCTTGGGGCGAGAAGGTTTTTTTTTGAAATAATCTATGAGAGTTTTGGAGAAGATTGGAGTATGTCCAGGTTGGATTGACTCCGAATCCAACCGGGCCCTTGGCACTAAAATTCCAATAACTTACAGACAGGTCGTTCAGTTGACGCATCGTCTATTGTGTTGGAACCCTTATGACATAACTGTTCATTGGGTAACTTTTTTGTGGGACTTTGCGCCAGTTGAAATACGTCCGATTGATTGAGGAGCAGTTTCTGCCAAAAACAAGCATACTATAAGTGGGAATCCTGTGACTGGCTGAGACGTGAAGAATGAAGAGCGATTCTGTGTGAATCATCACCCAATGATTCTATGTGAATCAGCACCCACCGATTCTGCGTGAATCAGCACCCTACGATTCTCTGTGAATCAGCACCCATCGATTCTGTGTGAATCAACACCCAACGATTCTGTGTGAATCAGCACCCATGGATTTTGTGTGAATCAGCACCCAGTGATTTTGTGTGAATCAGCACTCAACGATTATGTCTGAATTAGAACCTATTGATCCATGTGGGTCTTTTGGGGGTTAGTACCCATCGATCCTATGTTGGTCAGTTGGAGTGCCTCTTGATAGAGTAAGATTATCTATCCTTACGACTAATCATTTGAACTATTGTACTTTTTTTATACCTGGTTTGAGATGAGTCTTTTTCTTTATGATTTATGATTGGGATCAAGCTTTATGGTTTTCCTTTTTGGAATTTTTAGAGACCTTTGGGGTCTCGGGGTCCCTACTTGGTATTTTGATGCTCACCTCTGTACGGGCTTCGCCCACACCTTGTTGTGTCTTGTGCAGATGACGGGCAACCTTGAATGAAACTCAGGGAGATATGACCTGACAGTGGATGGTGGTGACAGTTCAGGTGGAGAGCTATGGAGACGATATGTACCTACCCTTCAGGTAGGATTCTTGGCGGATGATCTCAGGAGATTTGATATATTTTTCTGTTGTAGTTGTTTTTCTTTTAGTTGGGCTTGTATTCCAGCCCATTTACTTTCACTACACACTTTTACTATGGCATTTTTACTTCATGGTTGCATCTTGTTGAGTTCTAAGACTGTGTGTTTATACAGGTTTAAAAAGAAATTCCTTCCCATTTTAGGGATACGCCTTTCTGGTGCTAGTCACCAACCCCTGGCCTATGAAAGGTGGGCTTGGGGTAGTCACAACATGGGCCCTGGGGGACGGTTCATGACAGATGTATTTTCTTGATAAACCACTTACTATATACTTACCAAAATTCAGGGATGTTTTCTTATAATTAATTTAATCCATATGGTTCTTACTAATGTTCTGTATTCCTAATCTCCAAAAACAACTAGACTTTCCTCTGATACCAACTATATAAACCTTACTCTTTTACACATATCATTACTTGATTTTAAGCATAATTATACATCAAATTATAAGATAAAGTTTGTAAGGCCTAGTCTCTTAGATATTAGGTACATAATTAAACATCATGATTCCAAAATAAAAATATTTTTTATTTAATATTTATAAAGAGCTCCTAACATCCCTTGATCCCTTACATCTGTATTTGATAACATGGGGGTAACATGAACAAAGTGATGAGCTAAAAACCCTAGTAAGGGAATAAATAGTAAAATAAATCTTAGCACATGGGTTAGAAGTCATAAACTAATGATATAAAAAAGGAATAGAACATGATTAAAACCAAGGAATCATAACATGAGATCATATAATCATGGATTAATATTAATGTATCAGAAACATAAAACATGATTTTAGCACGAGTCAATGTTTGTTGAACATATAGGAGCTCGAGTCAAGGCTTGTTTCACATAGAGGAGCATGGGTAAAGGCTAACCATTAATATTGTTACACATAACATCTCATGAGACTAAACATTACCTAATGAATTGGAGTGATATCTAATTTCACCCATAATAACATGGTCATGAATATTCCTTCCACACAAATAATCATACATCATTAATCAAACATTAATATGAGGGTTCCCATGGTAAGAATTGGGTATCAAAATCATGTCAAAATCATAATAAATGGGAATATCATAAAAGTGTGCGTGAATAAAAGGAATTAATTCTTAAATGGAAATTAATAAAGGAATATAGGCACATATCATGATAATTGATGTCAAATAGAAGTGAATATAATGTTTATGAAAATTTAGAAATAAAAATTTTTAGAACGGTTTATGGGAAAACATTTAAGATTCATTAAAATGGAAAAGGCATAATTGTTTGTATAAGACCAGAATTTAAATTCTCCTGAAAACAGCAACTGCACTATCAAAAATATTTTAAATTCTCAAAATAATGTGATAAATTAACACATCTCAGATGGTGTTTTCATTTGAAGTATAAAAAAGCGGGAAAGAGAGATGGTGAAGAATTATTACCTTATAATAAAAAAATTATTATATGTAAGGTACTAGAGTTTTCATAAATTTTTTATGAGGATATGTTATTATAGAAAATTCAGTAAAGGAACTTGAAAAGAAAGTGAAATAAAATAGAAAATGGTTTTACCTCTTTATTCCTTACTCTTGAGAGCCTCCTTAAGGGATTGGCTTTTGGTCTTCTGTTAAGAAAAAAAGCTCTTGGATGTGGGGGAGAGGTTTGGATAGAGTATTGGTTAGAATATAGATAGGGATCAAGGATTTAGAGGTGTGATTATAAGATGGGGTGAGGGGTGATATTTATAGTAGAGGAGAAAAGGGGGTTTCCATTATTTTAATCATTATTTCATAATTTTTCCCAAGACAAAAAATAATGTTGGTTTTTGTGAAAAAAATAGTAATTAGTGCATGCAAGTTATAAAAAAGAGTGACTATCTTTGAAAAACATCATCCATGACTCAGTAATTCATGTATTTATCATTTATCGTAAATTATCATATTTTACTATTCACTAAAAAATCAAGTATTTCATAAAAATCTCAAAAATTCACCATACATTCTTTTTAATGTTTAGAATTCAAAAATGCACTCAATTTTATGAAAATAATTTTCTAGACATCAGAAATTTCATTTTTAGTTAAAATCAAAAATTACTCAGAAAATAGAGATTTTAAAAATATAAGTCATTTTATATTACATTAAAAATTTAACTAAGGTATCTTAAAATTATCTTATAATCATAATACATAAAAATAATAATTTATAAATATCTTTTATTAAAATAAATTTTCTTTTAAAATTTTAAAGTAGTCATAAAATTGTAATTAAATATTTATGACTTATAAAAATACATACACCTAATTAATAATTTCTAAAATATTCATTTTATTAAAATATGATATAATTTGATCATATTTTTATATATATTATGGATTAATTTTATTTATACTTTCATTGGTGATGTTATTATTTAATAGGACGGTTTAATATTCATAATGGTCACATTACTATTTCAACAGTTAAGTTACTATTTAATCGGTATATGTTCCTTAAGTTCTAGAAATTCTTCTTAAATCCTTCATTAATCATTTATAAAGATTTTACTATGTTATATTATGTGTTTATACCATATTAAATAATTATAAGAAGGTAATTTCTATAGATAAAACATTGGGTTGTTACATTAAAAGTCCATGGTCTTCATTGGATCCATTAACATCCAAAAATCCTTTATGATATCACCATGTTGATTGGTCTCCCCATTAAAATGGATAAGGAAACCAAGAATACAAGGTTTGTTCATTTTTACCACTTTTTTGGTTGAGGTTTATTTGGGTTCAACTCTAGTTATCAGGTATTTTTGTCTACAAATAATGATGAGTTTGATTTGAAAATTGTTTATGAGAGGGTTCCTAAATTCTATCGGGAATGTAATATTATTAGACACAATATGGAAAATTGAAAGTGATTGGATGTTTGTTAGGTTTATCATACTCATAGTCATGATAAAGACTCTTGTTTAAAAAGGAGTAGGGAATTAGGTTTCTATGATACTCAGATGATTAGGTAGTTAGAGGTTGTCTCGAATATTAATGCAGGACTTGATGTTGGTCAATCTCAAAGGCATTGGGATAATTTTGTTGGGAAATTGGATGTGAAGGGAATCTAATATTCAGTTGATATTCTTGTGTTGGGATCTGGTAAGCAGAGATATTTTTTAGATATTGTTTCTAAGATTACTTGTGATGAAAATGGGAAAAGAACAATGGTTAATAGAGATAGGTTTACCCTTGAAGCGGGTAGTCCTTATGATCTTTCCAAACCTAGTGAGAAAGGAATAAGAGAGACTGATGTGCATGATGTGGATGATGATATTTATGAGCAAGTGGCTGCCTCAAAAGGTAAGACCAATGATTTTAGGGATGCTTCTCATTTTAAGGACAAATTTGAGTCGGTTGAGAGGGAAGTGACTGTGGATGCCACAAATGACATGTATGGTGGAAAGATCATGGGGATGATGGATGTGGATAGTGAAGGTATCCAAATGTTTCCAAGTAAAACAAGATTTTATCCTAAGTCTCCTAATGTTTCTGATCATAAATATTATATGCCCAAGAATTTCACCGAATGGAACAACTTTAAGGCACATGATTCTATTAATGATGATGGCAGTCATTTTCCTAGAGACATGCTTGATGAAATGAGTGTGTATGATATAATGATGCATCAAAAAACATGGATGCAGGGTAGGCATCAAAAATTCCAATGACGGGGTGGCTGTGATGATTTAAATTGATGGTGTGGGCAAAGCATGTCTTCAAGATCAGCTAAGACAACTCCAGAGTAGGAGAAGGTGAAGGAATATTATTTTATTCTCCTTAATCAGAGGAACTCATAGTTAGGGCGGGAGTCCATAGATGAT
Source organism: Viscum album (assembly GCA_963277665.1). Classification (NCBI taxonomy): domain Eukaryota; kingdom Viridiplantae; phylum Streptophyta; class Magnoliopsida; order Santalales; family Viscaceae; genus Viscum; species Viscum album. The sequence continues at coordinate 1,535,356,812 of OY728128.1, read as the reverse complement.
GCTGATTCTGATAATTATTATGGTGATGCTTGAGTTTTTGTTTTCTCTTCACGGATGTGGGCTTTATCTTTTTTTGTCTCCATCCATCTTTAATGCGTTTGTTTATTTTTCTTTAAATTTAATAATAAGGGGTCTGTCCCCAAAGATTTTTGGTATATAAATATATACAAATATTTATAAATTTATTTATTATATATAAATTTATAAATTAATATATATATATTTATAGTTATAATTATAAATAAATATTTATTTATTATATATGTATAATTTTTTAAATATATATAATAATATAAATAAATTATTGAAATTAGATATTTAACAATACCTTTTTAATGCTGATAAAATATCCCTTTATCAGTACTAAAAAACTACTAATGAAAATATTCTTTATCAGTGCTATAATTTTACCAATGATAAAGGCATGTTTAAATAGTTCTTTTTAACGTTGATAAAGGTGTATCTTTAGCGGTGCTAAAAAAGCACCGATAAAGGGGTGTTTTACCAACCCTTTCTAATTTAGTGCTGATAAAACACCTCATTATCAACACTTTTTTGAAAGTGCAGATAAAATCATTATCCCTTATTTTAAAAGAACCCTAAAAAAATGTATTCTCTTGCACAAATTTAATATTTCGTAGAAATCGACTATTGTCGTGTTGCCACCCTATCGAGCCCCACTATTGTCGCACCACCAATTTACCTCTGTTGCAAAACTTTATTGTATCCACACCACAACTCACATAAAACCCTATTCCCACCGCCATCCTTGAGCTCACCAAACACCACTATAATTATCGCTTCTCTCTCTAAACCCCACTATTATCACTACTCTTCCCAAACTCCGTCGTCGTTCATTTGTGATAGGTTACCCCTTGTGTTTTCCATTTAATTTTCAAACCATGATTCTTTTCATATTTAACTCTTTATTTTTTATATCAAATAAAAATTTTAAATGTTTTTATGTGTTATTGGAAGGTTAAATCTAGTTTTATGTGATTTTCATTTCAATTCCAAGGACATATCAATTGTAGAACTTGTTAAAAATATTTTCTAATAAACCATGCACACTATATGTTTGAGAAATTGCCTAAATTATCTTTATAAATAAATTCTAATATTTATAACGTGTTTTGGTCCTAAAAGTTAATTATTAATAGGTACAATATTTTTACTTTTCATTTCAATCAATAATTAAAATCCCAAGATTTATAAAATATTTCATGATTTCATTAAAATAAAATATGAGGTTTAATATTTTGTTACCCTATTTGGTTTATTGGATAAGACAATTTATACAACGTTTTAATCTTTCAAGTGATCTTATATAGGTTGAATAATTTTTAAATTTATTTCAAGGGTGATTTAAGTTTAATGTTTTTAGATATGTATTATAAATGATTTCAAATTATTATATAGAGAATTTGCCTCTTGGTGGGTTCTAAAAATCATGTTTGGACCTTTTAAATGGTCTTTCAAACATGTGGGTGTGTGATTCCCACTTATTTCCCTTTATGATTGTTTCCTTTAATGGGTGGTGTTTGATGTATGGGGTGATCGATTAATGGATAGAAAGGGTATGTTTCTTGTGAGAGCGTTATAGGTGTGAGTGAGGTATTATTTATGCTTAATGATGATTGTTTGGATTATTGATTATTACATTCCATTAATATTACTTTGGTCATGTTAACATGAATAACTAAGTGAGAAGTATTTATTTATATACACTAGATCATTGAAAACTTCAAGAGCCCCTAGTTTTGTATAAGGGTGGTGAAGAGTTCCCTTAATTATAGGATTGGTGCAAGCTAGTCAAGAGGCTTGTGTTAGAATGAAAAATAAGTCTGTAGTTGGTCCCAGTTTGATAAATTCTATGAACGAAACATAATAAATCCAAGGGTATATCCCATGAAATCATTTAACTATGTCTCATGAGTGGGGTTTCTATAGTATTTTCAAAATGGTTTGAAAATTGTGTGTCATTAAATCCAATGGTAGATCTCATGAGACCCGCAGGGTACACCTAGTGTTTTTCTATTAACTGTAAAATCGAGATCGATCATTTCTTGAATGGACTAATATCGAATAATTGTATACTTTTATTCTTTCATAAATTTTACATTTATATATTATAATTTTATACTTTTATAAATTTTTAAAACTATATACTTCTATAAATTATGTATACTTTCATAACATATATGTACTTTATATAGTTTTATAAATTTAAATGTATTTATAAATCTTTCATATTTCTTTAAAATATATATTCTTTTATAAATTATATATAATTTTATACTTATATATAAATCTATAATTTTATATACTAATATAAATATATTTACATTTTTAATTTATACTTTTATATATGATTTTTTTTTCAATTTATCAATAGTTTGATACTTTTATACTATCATAAATTCAATTTCAGTGTATAAAATATTTTAAAAAATATAATAAGATTATTTTTTATTTTTTAACCATTATTATATTCAATAGCCATATTTTCTGTTATGAAAATGGTTTTTAAATAATATATATTTTTTCCATTATTACATTCAATATCTTTATTTCTTCAATTTTTTATAATGTAAATGTGATTTTATGCTTTATTTATGCTCATACAAAAGGGGATTTGATAATTTAAAATATAAAGTGGAAAATTGTTTTTAAAATTGAAATCACACCCATTATATTTATCAATTTTATTAGACATGTTTTTTATTTTTACCATGTGGGATTGTTTTATCAGAAAATGATGTGGAGTGGGATTTTTACCGATAGTTTGATTGTGGGGGTTTAAGGCCTTTCTCAATCTCTGACATCTGGTTTTCCATTTTTTTATTATACCTTATAAACTCCAAATGGTTCCCACATCAATTGATATGTATGGACCTATTTCCCAAAGTTATATGGTCCTTTGTGGTTTTACACCCATCGATTCAATAGGACTCGTAATGGTCAAGAGGATGGAAGGTTTGGCTCATCACACCCTCTTAGGAGGAACTGTTTCTTACTCTAAGAATCTCTTATAGATTTAAGATATTTTTTTGAAATCCTTCCCAAACCCTAATATGGGTATGGTTACCTCTATATCAATGAATTGATTATTAACATGTGTCGATAGGAATAATTTTGTGAATATCACGAGTTCTCTTTCGCTCTCTTATTTTGTTATGATGCTTTGGGATATGGCCATATTTCAGCACTCTGGAGTTTATTACCATCTAGGGATGTGGTTTTTGTCTTGTAGATGGTATTGAACCTCTATGAGGCATCCTACGTATCCTATGAAAATGAGAATCAAAACCCACATAGTTCTTTTGGCATAGTTTAAGGTCGTGTGACTGAACCCATCCATGCAGTTTGACATAATGCGATAAGGACAAGAATATCGGGCTCAGAACTCACAGAGGTGTCCTACATATCTTATTTAAAACCAAAAAAAGTCTATGTAGTTCTTTTAATGGGAATATTTTTCATGGGAGATACCACAATAGTGACCCCATAAAGGACTTATGCATATAAGATTTCTCTAAAATGCTTTGTTGGGAATGATTCCATTTGAGTGAATTTGATATGTAATACGACTTACATCCCAATGATGGTCCCATACAAGGGGAATTCTCAAAATTCTCTTGATATAATAATTTTTTGTCTCTAAGCACATGTGATCCATTCTAGATGTGAGAAACAAAAGATAGAGGTAGATTGGAAACATTTCATGAGATCATATCCAAACATGGATCACACATTAAATTTACCTTTGACGGGAATGATTACCCATCTCATGGAGGATATAGTATTAAGCTCAGGCCTTAATAAGGATTCCTACATATCATGTTTTATAAAAGTAATCAGATTCATTCTAGTTCTGTCCATCCCAGACCCACTGATATTTTTGAGGTACTCAAGGGAATCGTCGGGACTGATACTTAAAATGATACACATTTATGAACCCTATTCTTATTTTCTGATGGATGAGGTGGAGTTATTAGCCCATGGGATGGTTGAAATGTCTAATACATGAGGGTACTTACAACGAAGTTTATTATTATAGGATCTTTGGCTATAGTAAGTCCTTCTATGTATCCAGAATGTGGAGGGAATTAGAGTTCTCATTGTTCATTTATCACTTAACCCAATGATGGTCTAAGATGGATGATCATGCATGGAGACTTTATCATTATTCCTATGGTTCTAGGAATGTTAGGGGCTTATACCATGATGGATTCCCTCTTTATAGGAGATTAAAAACCGAGGTTTCCCTTCTGATCAGGGCTTAGACTCTAAGACTTCCCTTTTGATTGGGGCTTATACACTAAGGATACCCTTTTGATTGGGGCATAAACATTATAGCTTCCCTTTTGATCGGGCCTTACACACTTAGGATTCCCTTTTGATATGGGCTTACACATCGAGGTTTCCCTTTTGATTGGGTATTACACACTAAGGCATCCCTTTTGATCAGTTCGTACAAACTAAGGCACCCTTTTTGATCAGGGAATACGCGGTGAGACTACCCTTTTGTTTGTGTCTCGCACACTAAGGTTTCCCTTTTAATCGAGGCATACACACTGAGGCTTCTCTTTTGATCGAGGCTTACACAATGAGGCTTCATTTTCATCTGGTATTACAAACTAGGGGTTCCATTTTGATTGATGCTTAAACACTAAGGCTTCCCATTTGATCAAGGATTATATAATGAGGCTGCCCTTTTGATCATGGATTACACACTAAAGATACACTTTTGATCGAGTCCTACACACTGAGGTTTCAATTTTGACCAGGTATTATAGAGTGAAGATTCCCTTTTGGTCAGGTCTTACACACCTAGGATTCTCTTTTGATCGAAGCTTACACATTGAGGATTCCCTTTTGATTGGAACATACACACTAAGGCTTCCATTTTGACCAGGGAATACACACTCAGACTTCAATTTTGACTAGGGATTACACACTGAGACTACCCTTTTAGTAGGGTCTTTACACACTAAGGATACCCTTTTGATCAACACTTATACACTAAGGTTTTCCTTTTTATTAGGGCCTATATGCGGAGGATTCACTTTTTATCAGGGCTTACACACTGAGGTTTACATTTTAATTGGGGATTACACACTGAGGTTGTACTTTTGATCTAGGATTAAACACTGAGGTTTCCCTTATGATTGGGGATTACACACTGAGTCTTCCTTTTTTATCGTTTCTTATACAATGAGGATTCCCTTTTGGATTTGGTCTTACACACTGAGGATTCCCTTTTGATCGGGGCATACAAAATGAGGTCGACCTTTTGATCAGGGCTTACACATTGTGGCTTCCCTTTTGATCGAGTATTACACACTAATGCATCCATTTTTATCAGGTCTTATACATTTTGTGTTCCCTTTTGATCATGGATTAAACACTAAGGCTATCCTTGTGACCGGGGATTACATATTGAGGCTTCCATTTTGATTGGGGCTTACACATTAAGGCTACCCTTTTGATTGGGGCTTAAACACTGAAGTTTCCCTTTTGATGGGGTCTTATAGAGAGTGGATTCCCTTTTGATTGGGGTTTAGACAATTATGTTACCCTTTTTATCAGAGCTTACACACTTAGGTTTCGCTTTTGAATGGAGATTACACACCAAGTATTCCCTATTGATTGGTCTATACACACCAAGGATGCCATTTTGATTGAGGTTTACACACTAAGGATTCCATTTTGACCAAGGATTACACACTGAGACTACCCTTTTGATCAGGACTTTTCACACTAAGTCTACCCTTTTGATCATATATTACACCCTGAGGCTTCCCTTTTGATAGGGTCTTACAAACTGAGGTTTTCATTTTGATCAAGGATTACACATTGAGGCTTCCCTTTTGATTAGGGCTTACACCCTGAGGATTCCCTTTTGATCAGGTATTACACACTAAGGTTGCCCATTTTGATTAGGTATTACACAATGAGGCTTCCATGTTGATCGGGGCTTACACACTGAGGCTTTCCTTCTTGACCGGGGGATTACACGCTATGTATTCCCTTTTGATCGGGGATTACACACTAAGGATTCCCTTTTGATCGGGGCTTAAAAAATGAATCTACCATTTTGATCATGTCTTACACACTGAGGAAGCCCTAGTATACCATATTTTATCGAAACATACACATCGATGAATCCCTTTTTATCAAGGATTTCCGAATTAGGTGGCCCTTTTTATCAGGTCTTACAAAATGAGATCACCCTTTTGATTGGGGCTTACAAACTGAGTCTTATATTTTATTCTAGGATTCCACACGAAGGATTCCCTTTTGATATAGGCTTACAAATTGAGTCTTACATTTTTATCAGGGCATACAGACTAATGTTTTCCATTTGATTTCCCTTTTTATGAGGGATTACACACTGAGGCTGCCCATTTTGATTGGGGCTTACACATTGATTCTGACCTTTTTTATCAGGGCTAACACAATGAGGATTACCTTTTGACTAGGGATTACACACTAAGGCTTCCTTTTTGTAAGGGTTACACACTAAGGATTCCATTTTGATTGGGACATGCAAATAGAGGATTACCTTTTTGCAAACTCAATATTTATCTTCAGTTAGACTAAAGTGAGATGATGATGATGATCATGGAGGGTCTCCTAGATATGCTCGGCATGACATGGTGTGTCCACATGAGAGTATGAAATAAATGGAGTCACATGATTGCACAAACCTAGCTTATCAAGGACGCATTACTTATGAAATGGGATATACAACCAAAGGTTCTTGACTGAGGCCCACATGACTTGAGTCTAGGAGGATCTACCAGATGAGGTTGACATGCCCTAGAGGATTTTCCTAACATGTTATAGATTTTTTATGGGCATGTTCTTATTGTCTTCCTAACATGTTGGGGAATCAGCTTCAAAAGTCAGACACATTCAAGGTTGTTTTCCTAACATGTTCACGATGCCTCACATGACCCATGTTGACATACCTAAGGTCTTCCATATGAAGAAAGCGGACATAACCATGGTATTTTTAATTATCAAATGACTTGTCTCAGATTCCTTCAAACAACTATAGTGGGTATGTCCAAGATGCTTCACATAATTAAAGCAGTCATGTATAGGTTCTTGCACATGATCAAAGTATACATGACTATACACCATCGTATAATAAACATATCTTACCTTTTGGGCTATCACATGAAAATGTTGACATGTCAATGGGAAAGAACATGCTCATGATGACATGTTAGATACCCCGTTTCATGATCAAAGTGAATTATCTAGAGACTGTATCATGACAATGCTGAAATGTTGAGTGGATGCCTCCTGACCAACTTTCTTGTCTTTGAACTATAACATGACAATGGTGACATGTTGATCAACTATCACGTTGTCAACCAGACTTGTTCAGGGCTTGTCTTTTGACCAATATGGCATGTTCAAGGTCACCTGAGTTCATTGAGATACCACCAAATAGTCTTTTGATCATGTGTCCTTAAACTATTCAAAAGGAAGGTCCTCATGAATGTGTTTAGTATATTGAGTTTGCTTAAGTTCTGTGGGTGCACATAAAATGGTATCATTACCTAAGTTAATATAGAGAATTATTCTCCTAGGAAGAGGGGTTCACGACCATGGAAATGTCTGATCATGATTTCTTCATTTGTTTGAGTCCATATACAGGATGGGGAATGTCTCCATCAAGTAGTTGCATGAAGCTCTATCATTCATGTGATTCACATAACCCTAAGGGTTTCTTACGAGTGGTTATGTGAACATACTTAGGGGCTTACCAATGACCCCACATGCATGGGAGGGGGTCTATGATACAAACAGATGAAGGTTTTACCATTGTAAAACCAATATGTTGGTGAGTATCTTCATGACATCATGTGATGCCCACACAACCATGATCTGTATGACCACCATAAGGTCTTGTAATGTGTTTTGTACATATGATGAAGGGATGCATATAAAAACAATAGTATTAATGGGATATAGAAGGAATTACATGTATAGGGTTTTCACTATATGGTGAAGGAGTGTACATGGAATATCGGGGGTGCAAGTCCTTGATTATATACTATGAAGTCGACTGGAGGAGCACCACAAGATCAATAGGGGGGAGGGGGTCACTTCAAGACCATGGAAGAGTTTGATTATACTTAATAATTATATCACATGATCTAAAAGTAATCACGCAAGAGGCTTGTAGATATGTGATGAGGTCTCATGTTGGAATCGCATGCACAGAAAAATATTTCAACTAAAGACTATCAACCTACCTTCATGTATGGGGTTCTCATTTTCAATGTCTCCTTCACATAACCAGGGACCTATGGGACATCGCATACTAAAGTTATTTACTTTGAGTACGTGTTCAAACATCAAGAATCCCAGATTTTGTGTCACTGTGAGGTGCATGTTTGTTGGTTTGTGCCTGCGGATACCATCGTGAGTGTGTAGTATATCCAAGAGAATTTATTGTTGCATAACATGCAGTTATTTGACTCAAGAGATCATTTGATATGAAGAGATGTTTTGTGAGGTTCCTTGCAAGATTTAATAATTTCATGATCTTATGAGCATCACAAGATGGGTTCTCATGATGAAATTCCTGCGATTGGTTCTTGTGATGGGATTCCCATAGTTAACTAGAGAAAATCTATGATAACGGTGTCCAGCCCTGGTTTTTTCTGCTTCCCTTATCTACTAATTTCTGTTATCCCCTTGTATGTGTCTACTATTTTTTATGAGATTAGGGAATTTATATGTGTGGTATGCCGTAGGGTGGTGGTGCTTAGGATGGGGTGGACACCACATGCATCAATGAGATAACATGTTCTTCATCACATGATCATTTCATTTGATCATTTGGTGACAACCTCTGATAAATTAGATTTTATTTGGAAGAAAAGTAATTAATTATTTGATAGGGATCAGGGTCGTAAACTCCTTATGGAATCTCTAATTACTGTTTCCACATTGATCACATGATCAAAATATGATCATGCCATGGATTCAAGTGTTGGTGTGAGCTCTCATAGAATTCCACTGGTTCCTTTAATTGGATTCTCATTATGGATTTCATACAATATGTATTCAGCTATTAAAAAATAATTGGAGATGGTGGTGATATCAAAAGGGTGTTGTTTGTGCCTCATGACATTGAATCAGGGTGTCTGGAAGTTGAAGGTGAGGTCTTTCATTGCACAGTTTTGGAAGTTTCCAAAATTTTCTATGTATTATTGGATAAAATTTGAACTCATGATGCATGAGACTTTAGAGGATAGATGATATTGGAGGATGGTGTGATCGGATGGTTAGGATTTGATTTGTATGAATAGTACATGCGAAAACACAATCCAATATCAAAAAAAATTATGCCTCCCTATGGTATATATTCCATTGAGTGACTACTGATTCATGGATCTAGTAATAGGGTTCCACACCCATACCACTTATACACACCTAAAATCAAGCATCGTCCATATAGTATTTTCACCCACACTGTGTGCAGCCTTGGCCTCATGCACAATGGGGCCCTATACCCATGCCTGGTCACTTCCTATCGGTGTTATGCCTCCTATCATCCACTGGGTGGCCTAGGTTTGATCCCACATGTCATGGTCAACTCATTTCCCACATATTCTAGTGGTAGAGTCCTGTTCTGGCTGGCCAGTGTCTTGGATAATTTTTTCTGAAAAGGAAAGTGTTCCACAACTTAGAATGAACTTCTATGATGTGTGTAATAAGATCCCAAAATGTATCTCCTCTAAATCCAATCTCATTCCTTAGGTATTTTATGAATGATATATTTGTATTTCCATTTATTCTTAAAAATTATAAAATATTCAATGGAAAAGTGTAAGACGTACAGTTATGGGTGCCAAAGAAATTCCCCCCTTAGGATGAGATTTACTCAGAATGAAAAGAATATAATTCAAAGGTAAACATAGATCGCTTTTCTGCACATATGAATACCATCCAAAATATGATACTGAGATGTTTGAGAGGATCTGACATGAGTATTTCACTGAGTAATTTGAGGTGTTATCCAAAATATATTTCTAACCATTACTGCTTGGCTAAATCCGAGATAGGACATGCCTTTGGTTTGGGGTATTAATAAACTTAAATTGGAATGTGTATGCCTTCCAAAATGGAATAGGGATTATGTGGAATTGAACTTTTTACTGGATCCTAAGCACATGAGTTGGACATTTCTACATATCCCATTGGGATGGGAATCAAGTCATATATAGTTATGAAATATACCACTATGCATATCAAACTCATGCATAGGGAATATAGGTTCATAGATAAATAAATCTATGATGAATGTCCTTATGTATATATGCCTCATATATATGAAGGGGAATGTCACTATTTTGTGAAAAAATCCCAATAATAGTTCTATTTTCAAGTGGAGATGTTGGTCAGATCATCCACGATACCCATACCTTATATGAAATACCAAATAGAATCAATCTCCTCGATTTGAGTGCTTAACCAAAATCAGGTTTCTCTTGATAAATGTTCATGAATTACCACTGACATGAAATTATTAATTAATTCACCTACTCCAATAGTCTTTAGATCTTATGATTTATAAGGATAATTCTGTCATGGTATCCTTCCTGAAGTTAGAACACTATAACTTCTACCTAAGACAAGGGACTTATTGAGTATAGATTTATTTTTTCTAAGGAATTATAGTTATCCCCACAAGCTTTGTATCATTTAATTTTTTCCTAACATTTTCCTACGCTCTATATGAAAGAATTACTTGTGAGTGTAGACTTGTATATTATGAAAGATTCCTTCTTATAGGACTTTGACCTGACAATGTTTTGTGCATCTTCGATTTTTACAAACACTCAATATTGCCTGGATCACACAAAGTGCAAGTCTAGTGAGCATATAGCCAACTTTTTTTAGGATTACCTTTTCGGGATTTCATCTTGGTGAGCATTATGTCTCTATTTTTTTTTCAAGGTATTGCTAGCTAGACTTTTGTTATTATATAATTTAGATTCTTTTAGCTTGGACCTCTATTGTACTTTATTTTAGGGTAATCAGGCTTATACCTTTGATGTGTTGTTGCTTATATTCTTCTAGACTATATATTTGATGTGTTATAGTTTATGGTGTTCTAGATTGGACCATTGTTGTGATATAGTTTAGGGTATTTTAGGTTGTACATTTGATTTACTATAGTTTTTTTTCTTCTATCTTGGACCGTCAATGAATAGGGAATATTGGATAGGAAGACTGAGGATGACTCAAAACACTTTATGGTTATGAGTTACACCGTGGTGTTGCTAGGGATCCCAAGGATTGTAGTTACTTTATTTCAAGGAAGAGATACCTTTTATTGGCAGGTAAAAGCCCTTATGAATCACTAACATGGCCAAACAAATGGGTATCCAATATTATCCAAGTTTCACAGATGATTTATGGTGGTAATATGGGTTGAGAGAGAAATAATTGGAATTCTAGGTCTACCATGATAGTTGGAATATTTGTGATGTAATTCATAACAATAAATCTTGATTCTGTGAAAAGGGGATGGGGCAGACATGTTGGGTATGTCCCATGACACTCTTAGATTCCAAGTTTCACCATGGTTTTACCAGGGATCATGAGGGTTGGAGTTCCTTTCTTGAAATGATGAGATATATTTGGTTGGTAGGTCAAAGACCATATGCATTAGTATCATGGCCAAGCAATGATGATCTCCACTCCTTTATGATTGCTATGAGATAATTTTGAAAACTCAAACATCTAGATAATGAAGTTGGGATTGGAGGAGAGCTATCCAGGAAGGGTTTTAGCACCTAGGCGCAATTTAGTTTCTAATTTAAAGCTCTATCCCTATGACCTATGGTTTTGAATCATGAGGTGTCGACCATAAAAGGTATGGGAATAGAGTGTCACATTCCTTCTTTGAGAATGGGTACAAAACACGAAGACATAACATTAAGGTTATCGAATATTATTGAATAGATTTGTACAAATATTGTAAATTGTGGACCAAAATGTTTCGGTAATTATTAATAATATGGGAAAATCAAATATGTGATTACATGAAAAAAACTGAGGTATTAGGTTCCACCACGGGGATATCATGTTCACAAGAATTAGAGAGCCATTTATACTATTCCATGTAGTCTCTAGTTGGTGGGTATAATCCCATGTACATAAATTTCATGGCAAAGTACAGAGATTTGTCTTCCTTTCCAATTGATAATAAAGGTTTTTTTACCAATCAAGGAACTTTAAATCATGAAGTTTTATTTACAGAAAATTTAATATTCTATAAGGATTTGAGCACCCTAAAATTTGTTCCATCACCTAGTGAACATGTTATCATGACAAGGAGTTGTGAAAAACCATTACTATAACTGTTTCCTAGATCGAGGGTCCAGCGAGCATAGAATGGATTTTACTAGGGAAGCAAAGTAGTTCCTATAATCATGATGACTTATTTATTTACGCCCTAAATTTTTCTCAAACTCAAGAGATAGAGAGTATAGAAGGCGGAGACTTGACTTTTTCTCAAGATGACCATTGTGGGTTTTCAACCTAACACATCTTGTGATTTGGACCATCATAGGCCAGATTTTAAGGTTATATAGCTTTGACCAAAGTGTAGGTTGATTAAGGTCATGACACTCAGTGACCTAATATGGGGGATGTTATAAAAGATCCTAATTAGGATACCTAGTTCTAAGAGTAATCCAACATCATTCTGAGCGAGAGATGAAGGTGTCATAAATCATGACTTGGGGTTCTCAAGTCATGGGTAATTATATGGGACAATCATGTTGGGGATGACCCAAAGAAGAATGAGGTGTTGAGTTCTACCATAGTGAAGGCCTTCCCACAAGGATCAGAAATACCTCTTTATAGAGAAAATATGTCCCTAGTTTGTGGGTCCAATCCCTTCTTCATCAATACCATAGCCGAACTGATAAATATCTCTTCCTTTCCAAGGAACTAAAGACATGAAGTGTGGTATATGGATTGAAGTGTTTTAAAATATGGTTGAATCACCACGTACTCTAGATGACCTAGATAAGTCTCTGTTGGTCCCGTGATAGGGGTGAAAAATGGTTGAAGGACTACACAATTTATCATCATGTAGTGGGTATGATTTTTGTGTTTTTTAATGTCCTGGGTAAGGATATACACTGTGCAGTTTATCATCATGTGGTGAGGAAATTTTTTTCTGTAGTTTTAATTTCATATGAAAAGGACGTTCACCTTTATGTTTAATATAATGTGGTAATGATGTAATTCTATACAGTTTAACATCATGTGGTAAGGATGTGTTTCATGAATTTTATTTTCATATGGTAAGGAAATTTTTGTTGTGAAGTTTTAATTTCATGAAACTAGGATGTTCATCCTGAATTTTAATGTCATGCCGTAAATACATAATTCTATTCATTTTAACCTCATGAGGAAATAATTTTTTATGTATAGTTTAACATTATGGGTTAAGGACATGGGATCTGATTTTAAAAGAGTGTGTGTGATATATTATGTTCACAAACAAACCATACGTAGATCTAGATCATTTTTTGAAAAAAATGAGCTTGTTTGACTCAATCCCTATGTAGTAGGGAATCATTTATTATCGGTTGATGTAGTTGGGTCCATGATTGGAGATCCTGACATCACTATGTATACTGTGATTATAGGAATCAATCCACACGTATTTCTTGAGTAACTGTAATGTTTAACATCATTCTGCAAGGATGTGGGCATCCTAGCATGAAAAGGGAAATTTTGGCTGGCCATAAGGATTGAAATACATGGGTCACTACATATCCTATGGTAATAGGAATCAAGACATACATTGTTTTTAAAATCCCATGTAGTTTAGCATCATGCGATGATGAAGAATGTGAACTAACAAAAAAGGATAGAAATGTTGTGGATGGGCCCAAGGGTGGAAGTCTGGGCATCACTACGTACCTTATAAAAATGTGAATCAAGTAAAACATAGTTCTTAGAGAATGACTTCCAATGAAAGTCTAGCCTATAGAAATATATGGGTTTTTTATATTTATTTATTATAACTGGGCCCAATGTTGGAAATTTTTGAATCACTACCTATCCTATGGGAATATAAATCATGTCACAAGTAGTTCTCGAGGAACCATGAAATTTTATGTTATGAGGCCGGGGAATTGGCTATGTAGTTTAACATCTGATGGAAATGACTCATGGTGATCAATTTATAGTCTTCCATTCAGGACCATGATAGAATTTTTGTGTTCTTGGATGCATTTTTCAGGTGGGAATCCCTTACTACAATTTCTAAGTTCATGTGAGCTACGCTAAATGTGAGAAACAAGGAATAACAAGGGTTTTTCTCGCCATATAGAGGCATTTTTGTGTACAATGGGGGAATATTGTATAATGTAGTGGTTGGTCCTAGATATGGGATCAAGGCGTACCTATTCATCTCACTAAAAAATGAGAATCATTCCATATGTAGTTTTAGAATACATGTGTTTTTCATGTCATGTAGAAATAACTTTTATCCATGTAGTTTAACATCTTACAGTAAGGATATGGATCACCTGACATGAAGGGGAAATGAGGTTATGGATCTATAAAGTTTTACATCATGTGATGAGGACTTTTTTCATGTGGTATTAATGTCATGAACTAAGGAAAAAGTAATAACTTTTAACATTATGTAACAAGGATGAGATCGTATAGTTTAACTTCATGTAGCCAAGATGTGCTTGTATAGTTTAATGTCATGTAGTGAGGGAAAAATTCTTACAGTTTAACATCATGTGGTCAAAATGAACTCATACAATTTAATTTCATATAGTTTGGAAGAAATTAGTACAATTTAACATCATGGGGTTAGTAATAACTTACTACAGTTTAACATCATGTGGTTAGGAAAAAAATTATACAGTTTAACTCCATGTGGTTAAGATGAACTCTTTCATTTCTTTTTGGATCTATTTGGGATCTCATGATCGGAAATGGCAATAGATCTGGGCATGTTTGGGAGGTTTCCTTCATATAACACTCTCCATATATCCACATCAAATAATTTTTCATTAGAGAAATATGTATTTAACAGGGTTAGAAAACATAGTCTACCACAATGGGTCATCTCCTGGCCGTGGTGAAGTGCTACTAATGGTTGGTGGGGAACTATATACGATTAACCCCAGTATTGTGAGCATCTTTTTATACAAAGGTGCCTAATATTTTTTAGCACCTTACTATATGAAGGTTTCTGGGAAGGATATGATTTTATTATTTGCAGTATATATCACCATTGGTAGGCTGGCCATAATAGATGTGAGGATTAGATTCCCTATGATCCATCTATGCACTACCCAGAGGAGGACTATCAAAGTAATGTTGAACTTTTTATTTGGTTGAATAGTTTAAGGACCCTTGGGGTGCTAATAATGTGTCTCAAACAACTTCGATGACACTTATAATTGATCTTTTTAGGATTATGAGCTTGACTATGCGTCGTGGTCAGAATATGTATTCCTAACTTTTAGAGTTGAGAAGGAAAGTAAACATGTTCTATAATAGCTACAATAATCCATTGATAATTTTTTGGTGATGTGCAAATATGTTCCCATTGCTGATAAGCTGATGGATCATGTCAATGGGATTATTTGAAAGGGATATGAGCCTACCTCGAGGCATTTTCTGATCTCAATTGGTAGGACTCATCCAAAAAAGTGATACAAGCCCAATCTGTGACATTTGGAACATGTCAATAGTCTTTTTCAATAAGAGTATGTGCACGTCACTAGGCATGTTCCACTCTCACATGGTGCGTTGTGGTTGGAGTGGGAATATGAGCCCATACTGAATATGTGTTCCCTACCAGAACATGTCGACATGCCTTTAGAATGGGAGAAGGTATATGGGTCTCCTCCTATATTACCTTAGAAGCATGATGGTGTAGCTGTTCATTGGCAGAAGCAGGAATATGCGCCCGAATTCTTGGATCTACTAGAATATTCCATGTTGATTCAATTATTAGAATATGAGCATGTCCTAAGGCTTGATCCATTCTCACTTATCTATCCCCATCTATAATGGGGATATAATCCTAATCCTTGGCCTTTAGAGTATGGTGCTAGAATTTTTTGATAGCAATATTATCCTATCCCAAGGATTTTGCCCCTCTCACATGGTGATCCCCGACCAGGATAGGGATATGAGCCTGATCATATACCTCATCCTCTATTAGGATATGTCAATAATTTTCTAGGATGAGAGGATGCATATGTTCTTGATCTAGAGAAACCACTTATTCACAATGATCAAAGTGTTGGGATTCCCTGTTCATAGGGATAGGAATGTTCACATGTCCCTACATCTTAACAAGAATATACTGGTGGAGCTCCTCTATTACTATCACAAAGCATTGACACTTCAAGAGGGTAAGTATAGGAATATATGTATGTATTCTCTCACCTTCCAAGATATGTTGGTTGATGCCTTTGATTGAAATGTGGATATACACCCACTCATCTACTCCACGTTCCATTTGAATATGTTGATGGAAGTCATGCATAGGGGTAGGGATATGCACCTCTCCCATGCCTGCTACAGGAATATGCCTACAGACTTTCTCTGAGTGAGCAAGGATAAGATCCTTGTCTCTCTAGTCCATAGCTATCCAAATTTAAACAAGGTGTCCTTAACACCTATATTATAGTATTTTTGGAGGTGACATGTCGGAGAACACCCTTATCAAGAGACTAAGGGGTATTGGAAATTTTGTGATATATCTAGGATTGAGATTGTACTATGTCGGTGGTTCTTATGGGAACTACAATTTCTACATGATTTTGACAGTGTCTCTTAGAGACTAAGATGCCACATAGTTTATTATCCTATGACTAGGATGTGTTCCATGCAGTTTATAGTCATGCAGTGAGAATAGAATATAAGTGGCTAGTCCATGATATAGAATCTAAGAATCCCCATGTATCTCATTAGAAAGAGAATAAATCCATATTTATTTCTAGAAAATGTATGCAATTTAATATTGTGTGGAAAGTAAATTATCCATGCAGTTTAATTTCTTTTGGTGAGGACACCAGCTATGCAGTTTAATGCCATATGGTAAAGACATGAATATCAATGATTGGGAAAAGATATAGAATCCAAGTGTTCCTATGTATCTCATTAGGATGAGAATAAAACTATACATAGTTCTAGAAAAACCATTTAGTTTGTTATTTTGTTGAAAGGAAATCATCCTTGCAGTTTAATGTCATGCAATCAGGATATCAACCATGCAATTTAATGTCATATGGTACGGAAATTCGTAATAACCTATCATGAGGGTGTCTCTTCCAATGGAGAATGGATAACTCAAATGCATATTTCATGAGTTTCATGATCCTTCAACTCAATCAAGCCTACACTTACCTATTTCTCCAACCAATATTTGAAGACAAAGTTTCTCTCTATTGTGCACTTGAAACGTCGATGGTAGGGGAAATGTTTTTCATGGCCTATCAACCCTGCCTCATTTGTCTTCCTTATTATTGGGACTTCCATTAAACCAATTTCCATGGCACAGTAGAAATTTTTGGTGACATGATTTGTTCGTAAAGGAAAGGTTTTCTTCAATATTGTATGGAAATATGGTCTTTTATCCTTAGAAGGTAGTTCGATAATGATTCTCTACACAATTGGTTCATCATGTTCAGAGTGATGCGATCACTGGAGTAGGGATTCAGTTGTTAGTGGTTTTAATATCCCCATGTCCATATGCACTGGAATATTGACATTAATGTAATAAAAACCTTCAATTGTATTCCAAATATGTCAATAGTAGGGGAAATAATTTTCATGGCCTACACTCCATGCCTCACTTGGTTTTCTCATCATTATGACCTCTATCAATCCATTTTCCATGGAATAGTTGAGATACCTGGGAATATTTCATAATTGGAAGGAATATTTCTTTTCCTATCTATCCTCAAGATATGGGAAAACAAGATGGTTTTTCTGCATTTTATCTATACCTCCATTGGTGTGGGCACATAGATGAGTTTTGAGCCTAGGATACAGAGTCCTGGTCTTTATTAGCCTGGGGTAGGTGTTAAAGCATTGGGGGTCTTGGATGTTATAGATTATACCCACTAATTAAAATATCCAAAATCTCCTAGAGGCGTTGTGTAAACATCTAAGGATATATGTATTCTATAATATCCCTAGTGAGGAGGTGGAAAATATGGAAATACCCCCAGCCCTATGGGCTGGGGAGATATGAAGAAATGTTTGGATTTTACCCAATGAGGGGATGAAAAATATAAAAATTCCCCAACACCCTGTGGGATGGGAAACTACACTGCAAGGTGGAACTCTGTAGATAGGTATAGGTATATCATCTTATGTTAGAGATATCAGGAGTATTCCCAAAATTATTTCTTGGAGATCCCTATTTTATCATTGGAGCTGAGTGATCTATTCTTTTATAGAAATTGTCTTATCATCTTCAAGGGTCTGGTTGGTAGGATCCATGACAACAACCTCTCCTCTATTGATGGTAGAGTGTGTATATGATGATGGGAGTTCCAAAGTAGACCAAAGAGACTGAATCCATTTCTTCCACATTTTATATGTATTATTTTAATTAAACTTTTAAGTACTAACACAGTTGATAAAACAATTTCTATATGCCAAAAAGATACCACTGAGCCTCTTTTTCTTGTACTAGCATAATAAGTTAGGCGAAACTATTGTGACATAGATGGTTATAGTATTGTATAATTTTACCTTTTGGAAATGTGCTCATCTGGACCTGATGAGAAGTCTACATATCTTAATAATGTCATATTGATTGAGACATAAGAACGTTGGTGCTCCTCCTTGATGGAGTATCTTGTTTGCTGGGTCAGTTCCCAGTATACCATTTGAGGTTTCGATGCCCATGGTATCGTTTAAGGTGTTTTTGCCTTTGTTGAAGATGAAATCATGGTAAAATATGATGAAAATTCCCCAAGCCCTATGGTATGGGTTGCTTCTTGGGATTCTACAGTCACCAATTCTAGCTGTGATGAAGTCAGATGCTCCTAGAAAGTGATGATCTGGGATTGATTATGGGAAACTTCTAGGATGCACTGGTGGGCCTCAGACAGACTACTAGTAGTAGGGATATAAGGCTACTCTGAAGCTATGTTTTTTGGATACCCCATGTGAGCTCTCCTTCTAGATGACCTGACTTGGGTAGTCGGTGTAGGCATATTTTCCTCTACAACTCCTTATGGAATCACAATCACATGTTCAATATTATGACTAGAATAAATGGGATCCATGATACAAAGCTTCTGAGTGAATGATTTGACTTGATTAATGTCCTCATCTAGCTCCGAAGGTAGGGAAGGTGTGCACTAGATTTATCTAGGGATGAGCTCCCAAAGTGGTTGACTATAGAGACAAGGGAAACTACCTATCCTACATCCTATCATGGGGAAGAAAGAAGATGGAAACTCATCCTATAATGAATTTCATGAGCTTATTCTAGATTTAATATGGAGCTATTGATATGGTAGTCTTGAACCAAGTCATTCACCAAATGATACTGGAATTGGTGTGTTGGTGACAGTGTATGTCGGGGCCTCAGGGTAAAAGCCGCTTGTTCAAAAATCTTGAAATCTGTTGGAACATTTGAGGATTTCATTTAGATTAAAAGGTACCTATAAGTCCTAAAGAATAAATAAGAAACATTATTCATGCAACATCATATATAAGAGTACATGTTTGACTAATAACTTTCACAGTTTAAAGGATAAAGAGGTGGTCCCTTATTTTTATGCAAGGATAAGCTCAACTAAAAGAAACGTGTGGGGATCATCATTTGGTTTTGAAATGAGATCATGAAAAATAGTAATAAATGGGACATACAATATTTCATTTTTAACCCATGAATGGGATTACATATTTAAATAAATACAATTTGGGTTCACCATTTTTTCATCGGGAAATGATATGGAATGGGATTTCACTTGATGGTTTTATTGTTGGCGGTTTAACACCCTGTTCAGTCAATCACATCAGTTTTTTCATTTTTTATTCTTCCCTAGAAGCACCCAAAATATCCCACATCCATAGCTAAGTGTAGACCTATTTTCCAAAGGAAGGTGTTCCTTTTGAGTTTAATGCCCAACGGCGCTTAGGGACTCACATTGGTCAAGGGGATGGGAAGTTGGGATCATCACAACCTTTTGGGGTGATTTTTTTCATACTCTAGAACACTATTATATATTTAGGATATGTTTGTTAAATCCTTCACAAACCACATTACAAGACTTGTTACCCCTATGTCAATGACTTCATTATGACCAATTGTCAATAGGAACAATTGTGTACAAATCATGGGTTATCTAACCCTCTCTTTTTTAGTTATAATGCTTTGGGTTATGTCCATATTTAGGAACTATAGAGTTTAATAACATCTAGGGGATGGTTGGTATCTTGTATATGAAATTTAACCTCTATGAGGCATCCTATGTATCTTGTGAAAACAAGAATAAAAAAAAAACATAGTGTATTTGGCATAGTTTAAGGTCGTGTGATTAGACCCATCCATGCAGTTTAAAGTCATGCGGTAAGGAAGTGAATATCAGGATCGGTCCTTGATATAGAATCCTACATATCCAGTTTAAAATAGAAATAAAATTCTATATAGTTATTTTAATGGGCATCTGTTTCATGGGAGATAAGACAATAGATTCCCCGGACTTGACTTATGCATATAAGACTTCTTGGGTTTTTTCATCAGGAATATGGCCCTTGGACAGAAGATGAGATGTAATTAGACATCCATCCTAACAATGGGACCACACTAGGTGAATTATAAAAATTATATTCATAAAATCACCACTGGTCTCTAATCCCACGTGAGCCATGCTCGATTTGAGAAAGAATAGATAATGGTAGATTGTACACATTGCATGAGAGAATATCCATACTGGGATTGCACATTAAAGTTTCCATCTAATGGGAAAGATCACCCATATAATAGAGGATATGGTATAAATCTAAGGTCTTAGTAAGGTATCCTATATATCATTATTTATAATAGAAATCAGATTCATCATGGATTTATCCATCCCAAACCTGCTGAAATGTTTGAGGTACTCAAAGGCATGGTTAGGACTGATACTTAAAATGGTGATCTTATAGAAACCCTATTCTTATTTTCTGATGGATGGGGAACAGTTATAATCTCATGGGATGGTTTAAATGTTAGAGGAAAGAGGTAACGTACACTAAAGCGGATACTCATTAGAGTTCAGGCCTTAGGAAGCTGTCTGACATATCTCAGATATGGAGGGAAATAGATTTCTCATTATTCATTTATCCCTTAACCCACTGATAGGATAAGGAAGATGATCGCCCTTGGAGACATTATACTTGAGGTCCTATAAATGTTATGGGATTATAAAACAATTGATTCTCTATTGATCGGGGCTTACACACTGAGGATTTCCTTTTCATCTGGGCTTACACACTGAGGCTTCCCTTTTGATTGATGCTTACACACTAATACTATCCTCTTTAACATGGCTTACAAACTGAGGCAGACCTTTAGATCGAGGCTTACACATTGAGTCCATCCTTTTGATTAGGCCTTAAAAAATGAGGCTTACCTTTTGATCATGGATTACACACTGAGGCTTCCATTTTTACTGGTGCTTACACACTAAGGTTGCACTTTTGATCAGGGCTTACACACTGATGCTGCCCTTTTGATCAAGGCTTACACACTAATACTTCCCTTTTGACCAGGTATTATACACTAAGGATACCCTTTTGATCATAGCTTATCAAATTTAGTCTTCCCTTTTGATCAAGTATTACACACTAAGGCTTCCCTTTTGATCGGAGCTTACACACCGAGGTTGCACTTTTTATTGGGGCGTACACACTAAGGCTTACCTTTTTATTGGGCCTTACAAACTGAGGCTTCCCTTCTGACCAGGGCTTAAACACTAAGACTTCCATTTTGATTAGGTTTTAAACACTAAGGATACACTCTTGATCAGGGCTTACACGCCAAAGATTACCTTTTTTATTGGGACTTATGCACTGATAATTCACTTTTAATTGGTGCATACACACTTAGGATCCCCTATTGATCTGGGATTACACACTAAGGCTTCCCTTATAATCAGGTCATACACACTAAGGATACACTTTTTTATTAGGTATTACATACTGAGGCTTCTCATTTTATTAGGTATTACTCACCAAGGTTTCCCTTTCGATCATGGATTACACATTGAGGCTTCCATTTTGATTGAGGATTACACACTGAGGCTTCCCTTTTGATCGAGTCTTACACACAGAGGATGTCATTTTGATCAGGGATTACACACTATGGCTGCCCTTTTGATCGGGGTTTACACACTAATGCTCCCCTTTTGATCAGGGATTACACACTGAGGATCCCCTTTTGATTAGGGCTTACACACAAAGGTTTTACATTTGATTTGGGATTACATAATGAGGCTTCCCTTTTGATCAGGGCTTGCACACCAAGGCCACCCTTTTTGATTCGGTCTTACATACTAAGGCTACCCATTTGATTAGGTATTACACATTGAGGTTTCCCTTTTGATCAAGTCTTACACCCTGAGGATTCCCTTCTAATTAGGGTTACACACTAAGGATGCCCTTTAGATTAGGGCATACACACTAATGAAAACCTTATTGCATAATACATTATTATCTTTAGGAAAAATAAAGAGATACAATGATGATCATGGATAGTCTATTGGATATGCTCGAAATGACATGGAGGGCCCACCTGATAGCATGAAACAAATAGGGTTTCATGAGTATTGAACCCTGTCTTGTTAAGAACACTTTCCTTATTAAAAGGGACATGTAGGAAAAGCTTCCTGACTTGGGCCCACATGAATTGATTCTAGGTTGATTTTATGGATGAGGTTGAAATGTACTAGGGGATCTACCTGATATGTTATAGCTATTTTTTGGGGATTTTCTGGATTATCTTCCCGACATGTTGGGGTGTCATCTTGACAAGGAAGACACACCCAATGGTGTCTTCCTGACATGTTCATGATGCCTCACATAACCCATGTTGATATGATTAAGATCTTACATATGATTAAATTGGCCATGACCGGGGTCTTTTACATAATAAACTAAATTGTATTAGATGATTTTATATGAGTGAAGTGGGAATATATGATATGCATAACATAAATAAAGCATACATGGATGGGGTCGTGTGCATGATCAAAGTAGACATGACTTTGAATCATCACATGATCAACCTATATTTTATTTCAATCTATCTCATGAAAGTGCTGAAATGTCAATGGGAAATTTCATGATCTTGTTGACATATAAAATCCCCATTTGCATTATCAAAGTGCATTGTCTAGAGATTGTATCATGACAATGAAGACATGTCGAGGGGATATCACCTGATCAGCTTTAGTATCTTCATACTATCAAATGATAATAGTGACATGTTAATCAACTATTGAGAGGTCAACCCAACATATCCAAGACTTGTATTATGAACAAAATGGAATTTTCAAGGTCACTTAAGGACATTTAGAGACAACCGAAGAGTATTGATATCGTGTGTCCTTACATTATTCATGTCGTGGGGTCTCATGGATGTGTTTAGGATCTTTAATTTGTCTAATTTATGCAAGTGAAAATCCAAATGGATCATTCCCATAGTTAAAATAGAAAAATATTGGCCTAGGAAGAGGTATTCATAGACCTGGAAGGGACTACTCATTAATTATCAACTAGGTTGAGTCCATATACAGGATGGGGAATGTCCGCGTGAGGGAGATATAGAAGGATCCATCATTCATGCGATTCGCATGACCCTAAATGGGTCTCACAAGGGGTTATTTGAACATTATAATGGGATTACTAATGAAACTATACGAATGGGTGGGGTCCATGATGCATACAGCTGATGGTTTTCTCATTCAGTAACCAACATGTTAGAAGGTGTCTTCATGACATCGTGTGAAGCCCGCAAATTCGTGATCTGTATGACCTCCATAAGGTATTTCAATGAGTTGTGTACATATGGAGAGGGGATACATATAACAAAAAGAATTAATGGGATATGGAAGGAATATCTTGTACAAGGTTTTCATTTCATGTAAAAGTAGGGTACATAGAATATGGGGGGATCGACTCCTTGAGTCTGTACTACAAAGTTGATCGGAGGAGAACCATGAGATCGAGTAGGGGGGTGACTACGAGACCAAGGAATGTTTTTTCTATATTTCATCCTTACATATCATTATCTCTAATGGATCATGTGAGTGGATCCACAGACATGCACTAAGGTTGTATGTTGGTACTACATGCATAGACAAAGCTTTCAACTGAAGACTGTTGACCAACCTTAGCTTATGGGTTTATCATTTTCGATTTCTCCTTCACATAACTAGGGACATGTGGGACACCATATTATAAATATATTACCTTTGAGGATATTTTTTATCATCAAAAATCTAAAATTTCATGACATCGTGAGGTGCATGTCCATTGGTGTGTGTCATTAGATACCATCTTGAATGTGTTGTATGTCCAAGAGCTTGTCTTGTTGTGTTGAATGGGGTTATATTACTCATGAAATATTATGATATGAATATAGGTTTTTAGGGTCCTTTTAAGCTTTCATTATTGAATTATATTATGAGGACCACTCGATGGATTATCATGGTAGTGATCCCACAGTAGGTTCTCATGACCAGAGTCCCATAGTTACCTAATGAAGACCTCCGACAGCGGTGGTCAGTCCCTAATTTTTTGTTTCCCTTATCCATTGCTTTCTCTTTTCCCCTTTCATGTGTCTATTTTTTATGGGAGTAGGTTATTTATAGGTGAGGTCAACCCGAGGGTGGAACTTCTTCGTATGGGGTGGACATTTCATGCACCAGCGAGACACCATGTTCTTCATCATATGATCATTTAATTTGATCATGCGATGCTCTGATTTCTAATGATGCAGGGGTAAAACTCTAAAATTTAATCATGTAATTTTTTTTTCATTTATTCCATTACTTATTCCATTTTTTGTTTTTAGTAAACGTTGTATGCTCATTGCAATCAATTTGGATACTCCAATGATTTATTTCAAGGATTCACTACATGGATACCCAACAAACTGACCACACATGATGATGTTTTTCAATTTGTAATACACCACATCCAACATTTTAGAACTAAAAATAATGTTAAATATTTTATATTACATTTTAATTATAATTATGAAATGAAATGGCAGTGTTTGAATATCATGGAAATCATGGCATGAGGCCAGTCCATGCATACAATGAGGCTGAAAGGTTCTACAAGTGGACAAGTATAAGGTATATATAATAAGATTTCACTAGCCAAACATGTAACAAAAAAAATTATATATATTTCTCAATGGTTATATAGTTTCTAATACAAACAAATAGAATATATTATGGTTATTGTATTTGTAAATTTATGAAAGAGTTCATATTACATCAACAAACTATAATCCCCAGGATAGTATTTTCAATGATAATTACTATTTCATTTAAAATATTTATTAATCATTTGTGTATTAATATTTTTCCAGTACTACTATGACTGTTGAAAATACTCATATTCATAAGACGATCTATATTTTCTTAGAAACGATTGGGAATAATACCTAATGGCGGAATGACACAAATAACATGAAGATGTGACTTCTATAGAAGTAATGGATTGTTTCATATTTTTATATAATTTATTTATTTTTAGTATTAATCACATAATAATTTTTTACTTATATAGGTGGATTATTTAGTTAAATTTAGGGTGTTTTGTTCCAAGCTTCTCATGGTCATGATAGATTTGAATTTTAGGCTGCAACTGAGATAATAACAACAAGGAAATGGGTCAAGAATGTATGCAACCATTGTGAAAAGGTGAATTCCTACTACATATTTAATTATTATTTTCATCATTTTATATACTATTTTTATTTCACTATCCTTATCATTTTTATCTAATACTTATTGATTTATTTTCACATATCTTTTAGGATGTAATATTTTTCTTTCAACTATCTGCAACAAGCCACAGAATAGATAACATGTTAATTTATTCAAATGATACAATTCATTCCATTTCTTTAATTTGTTATGATACCAACACTACATATTGATTCTATGTTCTTAGATGAAAAACCACTATTGCTTTTAAAAACTAGATAAGTAGAGGATGGTTTTTTAGCTAACAACATCAACTCAATATGTAGTGTTAGTAGATAGTAAAATAAAGTCAAGGAAATTTGTGGTAACATTGGTAATTTGGATTTTTTTTAATACTTTAAGAAAGTGTTCTAAAAATCATTTGGGACATGTAGGATTCAACGACACATCAATTTGACACACGGTGTGACTGATATGGATCAAAAAGATCCTTTTTATTGAAAATAGACATTAATTTTAGTAAAAAAGAAAACTAACATACTCAAACCCCCAATAAACACATTAAAAGTGTTTTGATAAATTAAAAAACATATAATAAGTCATTTATTAAATGTAAGAATTAATATTATCTCAATCTAATGCACGGTGTGACCGATATGACTCTATGTGCATCTTTTTATTTAAAATTGAAATTAATTTTATTAAAAAACACTAGTCAAGTACTAAAAAACAAGAAAAAAAATTCTTATTTTTGTATACATAAATAAAATGATCCATAAGTCATTTCTTGATGTGTACAAACCAACTGCTCCTTAATCCAATACATGATGCTCTTAGTATGGCTCAAAGTGTTTGTTAATAGATTAAAATTGAAATTTTAGTTCAAAACGAGTCACTCGCTTAAAACTAATAAAACATGATAAAATTGTCTTTAAAAATTATTAAAATGATTCATAAGTTATTTTTGATGTGTCATAATTGTTCTCTCATCAAATTGACACATGATGTGGCCGATATGACTCAAAATGCATGTTTCCATTTAAAAATGACATTTTAGTGAAAAAGACAAGTGATGTAATAAAAAATAAGAAAACACGTTCATATTGTTTTGCTACTTTATGAAAATGATCCGTAAGTGATTTGAGACGTGTAAGAATTACCATCACCTCAATACGATGTATGGTGAAACTGGTAAGACTTCACATGCATATTTTTATTTAAAATTGACATTAATTTTAGAAAAGAATGAAAACTCACATACTCACAACTAGTACACTCATTTTTATTATTTTTATTGTAACACCCCAAGATTCCACGGTACGCTTCCCTTTGAATAATATAGTAGCGTGTATTGTACGCAACTTCGAGTTCTAACACACTACGACCCATAAATGATGCCATTATGAATATTAATACCCACATTTTTAAATTTTATAAATTTTATCATTCAAAATGGACTTCATTTTTTGGATTCGGAATATCGAAATTAGTCTACGGTGAAATTTTCGTATTTTTCTAAAAACTTTCAATTTTTGATGAATAGTGAAAAAACACTGAGTTATAGTTTAAAACCAAATTTTCAATTAAATAATTATTTATTTTATTTAAATTTATTTTAGGTCATAATATATACATAATACCAATATAAGTTTAATGTAATTCATTGGAGTTAGTTTAGAATGATTTTAGATATATAAAAATGTTATTGAACTTTTCACCGTCTTTTACCCACCTCCTAGGAAAATTTGTAAATTCACATAAAACATAATTTTCCCGATTCTGTGAGTAGAATTTTTAAAATCCAAGAGACACGGTTAATATCAAGGAGTAAAATTTGGTTCAATAAGATAAAAATAATTTTTGGTGAATAGTAACTTTTTATTTTTATTTACCGCGGTTGAATGTAAATAGGGTAATTAAGGGTAAAAATGATATTAATATTACCCTAACACCTGTCCTAATTCTAATGGAAAAGTGTATCTCGACCAAAAACAACCTTACGAATAGAATATTATCATTTAGGTCCACTTGGATTAGATTTGGACATTTATTATTATTTAATTCAAAGAAAAGTTAAAAGAGTTAAAATCAATGTTTAATAACTAAAACATTTTTAATATTGGGTTATACATAAGATAAATTAGATTATAAATATTCATTAGAAAGATAAAAATATTTACTACATAATAGTATTTTATTTAAAATTTATAGACATTAAATAATTTAATTTGTTTAGGACACAATGATGATGTAGTAATTAACTTATTAGTGAAATATTAAAATAATTGATATGATAAATACCCAAATAAATATAATTTTATACTCTTAATGAATTCCACTAAGTTTATAAGTTAATATGACATGTTATTATTGATTTAATTAAGTTTTTTCGAAGTAATCATGCTGTTATTATTTTCACAAAAATCAAATTCCAAATAGTGTCAAAATTGACATAAAAGAGTTTTTAAAACAAATATTATATTATTAATTGATATTAAATTCCTAAAAATATAAGGATCGGAAAAGAGACATATATAGTGATAGGTGTATCATTAATTAACCACTTGGGGTTCGCTTAGATGTATATAGTAAGATTACTAACTATATAATATAAAAATACAAAGTGAAATGGTAAATGTCAAACTAATTAACTAAGAGTTAAAACTAAAAGATAAGGTTAATATAATGACACAAACCTATCTAAAATCTATTGCTTTAAAGTATTTAGACCCATACCCACCTTATATTTTTAATAATTCACTTATTAGACATTAGAAACCGAATATGAATTTATTATAAAATAATACTTTAATTTTTTCCTAAAGTGACCCTCCTCCCCTTATAAAAGGACACCAATTCTAACCAATTCTTAACACCTTAAAAGCCTTTTGGTTCTGCCAAACTCTGCCCAAATATCCTCTAAACTATCCTCCCTTAATCCTAGAGGCCTTCCTCTAGTCAGAAATCCATCCTAAGAAACCCTTTTGATCAAATCAAAAGGAAGAACCCGAAGAAGAGGTATTGTTTTCACCACCCTCTTTCAAGTTCCTTTCTTCTTCAACTTTTTCTTTTGTTGTTATTTATATTCTAAAATAATAACTCAAGTATCTTCTATATACTGTGATTTTATTATAAATATGGTACCACCATATTCAGTATTCTATCCATCCTTTGAATGACATGTCACCATACATGCGTACGTACGACCAACCGTCTCCACGTCGTGGTGTAATTGTTATTCAATACATTATTATTTGGATGGGTATAATAATGATGTTTAATTGATTTAAATAATAAATATAACATGATAATTATTCTTTATATATGATATAACATCCAATTATATATTATTTTAATATCAAAAGAATGATATTGTCACTCATGCGTACGTACGGACTACCGTCTCCACGAATGCGATGAGATTCATTCGTCATCGTATCCATGCAAGTCTAATTCTCATTTGATGATTAAAAACAATGTTTAAGGAGTTGATATCATTCTGTATATGAATAAGATAAATCATATCCATAACAAACACGACTTATGTAATAAAACATATAAAATAAAATGAGTAAGTTAACACCCAAAACGACGATAATACTAAAACATTATTAACAATGAAATGTTAAAAGATCATATATAATATCATATTAATGTATATGATTCTTATATAATTTAATAACAATTATTTCACCATTATACAGGAGGTTAACCTACCCTCAACCAAGTAAAAGTACAAGGTAAGGGTTTATTTCACAATCTCTTCATTATCCAAGGTTGTTTATACGTAATTATCTATTGGGACCTCTTTATCATCCACATCCATGTTTCTTAAAAATGTTTTTCAAAACATTATTACTATTTTACAGAATATGGATAAAAGTCATTTATACCCTTTTTTGAATTTTTATAAGAACTTTATAAAGGAATCTTTCTGTCTTTTTGCAAATAAGGTCCTTTTTAACCTTTTTGACAGAATTAAGGTAAGAATTTTTTTTAACTTATACCGCGGGTGCGGCTATTTTCCATCGTTATAAAATCATTGAAGTTTACCTTAAAATATTATAAGATTATTTTGAAATTAAATGTTTTATTTTATAATTATGTAACCTTTAAATGATTTCAAAATGAATATTTTAAGAATTTGTGAAAGGTACTATTTATCAAGATCATAATTTTAAATGTTTTAAAGATTTATCTTTCTAAATCTTTTTAATTAATGTCCATGTTTTCAAAATGATTTAAAGGATTTATTTATATGGAAATCAGTGTTTTGAAATGATAATTCTTTTCAAATGTTTTAAATTGGTATGGGACACTTTGATTCAAAAATCTCTTTTAAATTACCTTATAAATGTGCGACTTTTCAATGATTTTAAAAAAGAGATATTTCTCTCAAATAGTTTTTGATTTCATCTATGTCAACATCCTTTGATGGATTTTAAGTTTATTTGAAGTTGATTTGTTATGATACAAAACTTCCATATTGTATTGAAGGTTTTGTGATATGTTTGACTGTGGATTTGTTATTTTTATATCATTCATGGTTTATGGAGAAAGTATTGATATTTAATATTCTAGTTTTAATACGAATGTTTATGTTATGTTTAAATTTGTTCATATGAGGAATGCATTGGACATAATAAGTGACGGGTGGAGCCGACTATAGCTCCTCTATGCATCGGTAGGTCTCGTGAGACAAACTAGTGTCTTGGCACGAGGCCTTGACTAAATCTTATTTGTAGTCTTGGAAGGAGGCCTTTGCTACATGGTTATGATAGTCTGGCATTATGCATTCCATCATTATGAAAGTGGTTATTGATATTTCATGTGATTATTCGACTAGTAAAATATTAATGTGAATAAGTAAATGGAATTATTTCATTTTTTTTCCATATTATGCAGATGTTCAAGTTTAAAAGTCTTTTGTTTTAGTTATACATTTCCTTAAATGTTTATGCTTAATTATGAAAGTTTCCGCTATATTTTTATCCTTACTGAGCATCTGAGCTCACCCATTTCTATGTTTTATTTTTCCCAGGATGTGAAGAAGTATTTTATGAATGACCAGCAGGGATTGTATGAGTGGATATGATTGTGGACTATGGAGACTATGTTGTTGTAGTTTTCACTTTATGATGTAATGTAAACTTTATGTATGTATCTAGTGTTTACAAGGCTACTAAACTAATCGATCTTTCGAGACTTGATATTTTGTGATCATGCAAATGTAATGTTATAATGCACCGACTCTGGGTAACTAGGGTTGGGGCGTTACAGTTGGTATGAGAGGAAGTTTAGTACAATCCTTGGAAGCTAGATTTAGATAAACTCTGATTAGAGCACATAAACATAAGATAGACATTGAGGGTTGGTATAGAATAACTTCCTAGAATTTTGGTATTGTAGAGATTTTGTGAGTTTTCTGCGAAATACATCCTTGTCTGGATACGAGCAGGTAGAGGTGTTTCTGGAACATATGTACCTAGGGGTAAACCCCGAAAACACCACTTTGAGCTAGACTCGAACGAGAACTGGTGCACGACAATGGGCCTTGCTGCACTCTTGGTTACGACACTCTTGGGGGATTTTCTTAGGATAATTCTCATTTTCATTACAAATCATAATGAAGGGTTTATGAGTATATAATTCCTCAAAGAAATCATTTTTTTTATGATTATGGATTTTATCCATAAATAGTTCAATTTATGTTAAGTGTTTTACAAGTATAGAATTCTGTATTTTGATTCATAAACTGATCTAGTTTATGCCATTGATTAGAAATGATGCGTAGTGGAAGAAATGGAAACCATATCAATGCACGCACTCCATGTAGGGATTTCCTTCCTGCTCAAGATAATTATAGTGGAGCTGGTGATGCAACTGGTGCTGATCAGCTAATCACCATACTGGGACAACTCACTCAGGTTATAAATAATAACCTTACCCGTATGGAGCATCCTGATCCGTAGCATGGAGGATCAATGTTAGATCGCTTAATGAGGTATAAAACACCAACATTAAATGGGATTACAAATCCCTTAGTAACTGAGCAATGGATAAGTTCCCTAAAGAAAATATTTCAGGATTTAGGGAGTAGTGAAATGGAAAAAGTTATCATGGCAGTTTATCGCCTCACTGGAGATGCTGATCAATGGTGTTCATTGATACAAAACACAAAGGAATATGATGAAGTATCAAATATGGATTGGAGAGAGTTCAATGGGATTTTTTTAGAAAAATACTTTCCTCGTGACCATCGAGCAGATATGGAAAGGCAATATCCGAGTCTGAGGCAAAAGGAGGATGAGAATGTCGAAAAGTACGAGGATAACTTTACAAGGTTAGTACGGTATGATGGAGATTATATACGTAACCCAAGAAGTAATATTGATCGTTTATTTTATGGGTTAAAACCATTTCTTCGTCGAGCATTAGTCTCACAATCCATATCGTCGTACGAAGATGTTGTCTCATGTTCTATCAAGACAGAAAAGGAATTCTCTAAGTCTTATGACTTTAAAGAAATTCAAGAGAAGAAGAGATCTGATGATCAATATTGAAATAGAAATAAGGGGAATAAGGGAAAATTTGAATATCCATCCTGTAATAAATGTGGGAAGAAACACCCTGGTACTTTCTTGAAGGGAATGAGAGTCTGTTACAAGTGTGGTGAAAAAGGCCACCAAGCTCGTGATTGCAAGGGAAAGAAAGAAGCTACCGATATTCAATGATACAATTTTAGGGAGATGGGACATTATTCAAATGAATTTCCTAAGAATCAGGTAAACTTACCTCAGAAAAGGCCAAGGGATCAAAGCCAGGCTTATGCTATCACTACTGCTAAGGTCGAAGCTCCGAAAGACGTGGTGGTAGGTAATTTAATAGTTTCCTCAAGTTTAGCAAATGCATTATTTTATTCTGGATCGTCGAATTGTTTCATATCTTCCCAATTTTCTATGAAAATTATATATTTCTAATTTGATTTAACAAGGGAGTTGTCAGTTAAAACTCCAAAGGGAAGTATCATTGCTACAAAGTTCTATGAATTAGTTCCCATTAGAGCACATAAATGTTCTTTATTTGATGATCTCATAATCATACCCATGATTGAATTTGATATAATCCTTGTTATGGATTGGATTTCGGACCATGAGGTGAAAATTTATTGCAAGAAGAAGGAGGTTATGATTTTTGATGATGATGATAAGGAACACCTTATTTTTAGAGCGGAATCATCATCACCTAATTATTACATAGATCCACCCCCAGTAGCTCAACTAAATTCAATTATTGGGGAGGAAGAGAATGAAATAACTATGGGCGAGGAAAGGAATGTTCAAATAAAGGATGTTTCTATTGTGATAGAATATGTTGATGTGTTTCTGGACGATTTACATGGACATCCACCAGAACGAGAAATTGAGTTTTCCATTGATTTAATTTATGGATCAAGGCCCATATCGAAGACCCCTAATAGAATGGACACTATGGAATTGGTGGAACTAAAGAAAAAACTAGATGAGTTGAGTAATAAGGGATTTATTCACCCTAATTTTTCTCCATGGGGATCCCCTGTCCTTTTTGTTAAGAAGAAAGATAGATCCATGAGGTTATGTATCGACTACAGGGAGATCAATTCTATAACAATAAATAACAAGTATCCCCTACCTCGCATTGATAATTTATTTGACCAACTACATAGAGCTCAATAATTTTCATAGATTGACCTTCTATATGGATACCATCAGTTATGTGTGAAGATGGAAGACATTCTGAAGATAGCATTTCGAACAAGGTACGAGCATTACGAGTTTACAGTAATGCCTTTTGGGATGACTAATGCACCCTCTGTTTTCATGGATCTAATGAACAGAGTTTTCAAGGAATATCTTTATAACTT
This sequence comes from Viscum album, assembly GCA_963277665.1. Classification (NCBI taxonomy): domain Eukaryota; kingdom Viridiplantae; phylum Streptophyta; class Magnoliopsida; order Santalales; family Viscaceae; genus Viscum; species Viscum album. The sequence continues at coordinate 1,535,322,930 of OY728128.1, read as the reverse complement.
TGTAGTGTTATTTATTGATGATATCTTGGTATAATCCAAAAGCTACAAAGATCATGAAAATCACCTGTGCGTTATCCTAAAGACTCTGAGAAGACATGAATTATATGAGAAGTTTAGTAAGTGTGAATTCTGGCTTCAAGAGATTTCTTTTCATGGCCATATTGTCTCTAAGGATGGAATCTCTGTTGATCCTGATAAGACAAGAGTAATCCATGAATGACCAGCACCAATGAGTATAACCGAGGTATAGAGTTTTATTGGTTTATCAGGTTATTATTGACGTTTCGTCCAAAATTTTGCCCGATTGGATAACCCATTAACGAAGCTCACATGTAATGGGGTAAAATTTGTTTGGACAAAAGGGTGTGCAGAATGTTTTAAAGAACTGAAGATAAGATTAGTCAATGTGCCTATATTGAATCTACCATCAGGGAATGATGGGTTCATTATTTATAGTGATGCATCGAAGAAAGTACTTGGTTGTGTCCTTATGCAGAATGATAGGGTTATTGCCTATGCATCATGACAGTTGAAAACTCATGAACAAAACTATCCTACTCATGATCTAGAGTTAGCAGTTGTGATCTTTGCTTTGAATATATGAAGAAACTACCTCTATGGTGAAAAATGTGAGATTTATACTGACCACAAGAGTTTGAAGTATATTTTCTCACAGAAAGAACTCAACATGAGGAAAAGGTGATTGCTTGAAGTACTCAAGGATTATGATTGTATGTTGCACTACCACCCGGGGAAAGAAAATAAGGTGGAAGATTCTTTGAGCTGAAAATATCAAGGATTTTTTAATATGATGAGAGTTTAAAGGGATCCAATTTTCATGGATTTAGTAAAGATGGATATGGGAATCACCATGGAAGGTGAAACATCAATGCTTTTTTCAAATGGTTTCCAAACCATCTTTACTAGAAAGGATTAAGATTTCTCAAACCGATGATGAAGAATTCCAAAATAAGATTAAAGCTGTGAATGATGGGATATTGAGTGACTTTGTGTATGAAGATGGAATTTTGAAATTTGGGAAGAGACTTTGTGTTCCCAATATACCTGATCTAAAAAGGGAATTGTTGGACGATGCTCAGAGTTCCAATTTCTCTAAACACTATGGGAGCAGCAAAATGTATTGAGATTTAAAGGAACATTTTTGGTTGGACAACATGAAGAGGGAGATTTCTGATTTTGTGTCAAGATGTATGGTTTGTCAACAAGTGAAAGCTGGAAGGCAACAAACTGGAGGAGTCATGAAACCTATTCCCATACCTGAGTTGAAATGGGATAATATCATGAGATAATTTTTCATGGGACTACCAAAGACTCCTAGAAGGAACGATGAAATATGGGTCATTGTTGATTGTCTTACCATGTCAGCACATTTTCTTGCTATATGGGAAGATTTATCACTTAAACTTCTAGTAAGACTATATATTAATGAAGTTGTGAGACTTCATGGAGTACCCCTATCGATTATTTCTGATCATGATCCCTATTTTACTTCAAGATTCTGGAAAAGTCTTCAGAAATCCCTGGATACTGAACTTCGTTTGAGCACTGCCTACCACCCTCAAACAGATAAAAAATCAGAACGGACTATTCAAACCTTAGAAGTCATGTTGAGATCTTGCTCACTTGACTTTCAGGGTATGTGGGATCAATATTTACCTTTGGTATAATTTTCCTATAATAATATCTTCCATTAAAGTATTAGGATGGCACCATATAAAGCATTATATGGAAAGAGATGTCGCACACCAACCTGTTGGGATGGCGTTGGTGAAAGAAAACTTGTAGACCCAGAACTGGTGGAAGAAATGATGGAAAAGGTAAAGGTAATCCAAAACCACATCAAAGAAGCTCATAGTAGGCAGAAGAACTATGACGATAACCGAAGGAAAGATTTGGAATTTCAGGCAGGAGATCATGTTTTCATGAAGGTATCTCCATGGAAGGGAGTTATACGTTTCGGTAAGAAGGGTAAATTGAGTCCCAGGTACATCGAACCCTTCGAAATTCTAGAACGAATTGGGGCTGTATCTTACCGTTTTGAAATACCGCAAAGTCTCTCTAATGTTCATGATGTGTTCCACATATAACTGTTGAGAAAATACATGCCTGACCCAACACATGTACTCACCTATGAGGAGTTAGAACTGGAACCCGATCTGTCTTATTGTGAAGAGCCCATCAGGATTCTTGATACAAGAGAATAAGTGCTGATAAACCGGATGACTCGTCTCGTAAAAGTTCTATTGAGAAACCACAAGATGGAAGAGGCAACGTGGGAACCCGAGGAACTTATGATGAAGAACCACCCAAGTCTTTTCATGCGGTAGTATTCTTGAAATTTTGAGGACGAAATTATTTGAAGGAGGGGAGAATGTAACACCCCAAGCTTCCACGGTACGCTTCCCTTTGAATAATACAGTAGCGTGTGTTGTATACAACTTCGAGTTCTAACACACTACGACCAATAAATATAGCCATTATGAATAGTAATACCCACTTTTTGAAATTTTATAAATTTTGTCTTTCAAAATGGAATTCATTATTGGATTAGGAATATCGAAATTATCCTAGGGTGAAATTTTGGTATTTTTCTAAAAACTTTCAATTTTTGATGAATGGTGAAAAAACACTAAGTTATAGTTTAAAACCAAATTTTTAATTAAATAATTATTTATTTTGTTTAAATTTATTCTAGGTCAGAATAGATACATAATACCTATATAATTTCAATGTAATTCATTGGAGTTAGTTTAGAATAATTTTAGATATCTAAAAATGTTATTAAACTTTTCACCGTATTTTACCCACCTCTTAGGAGAATTTGAAAATTCACATAAAACATAATTTTCCTACTTCTGTGATTGGAATTTCGAAAATCCGAGAGACACGGTTAATATCAAGGAGTAAAATTTGGTTCAATAAGATAAAAATAATTTTTGGTGAATAGTAAATTTTTTCTTTTATTTATCACGGTTAAAAGTAAATAGGGTAATTAAGGGTAAAAATGGTATTAATATTACCCTAAAACATGTCCTAATTCAATTGGACAAGTTTAAATCGACCAAAAAAACCTTAGGAATAAAATATTATCATTTAGGTCCACTTGGATTAGATTAGGACATTTATTATTATTTAATTCAAAGAAGAGTTAAAAGAGTTAAAATCAAGGTTTAATAACTAATTTTTATTAATATAGGGTAATACATAAGATAAATTCGATTATAAATATTCAATCTAAATCTAAAAAAATTTCCTACATAATGGTATTTTATTTAGAATTTTTAGACATTAAATAATTTAATTTGTTTATGAAACAATGATGATGGAGTAATTACCTTATTAGTGAAATATTAACTTAATAGATATTATAAATACCCAAATAAATATAATTTGAGACTTTTTATAAATTACACTAATTTTATAGGTTAATATAACATGTTAGTATTGATTTAATTAAGTTTGTTCGAAGTAATCATCCTGTTATTATTTTCACAAAAATCAAATTCCAAATAGTTTCAAAATTGACATAAAAGAGTTTTTTAAAAATATATTATATTATTAATTAATATTAAATTCCTAAAAATATAAGATTTGTCCAAGAGACATATATAATTATAGTTGTATAATTAATGAACCACTTGGGGTTCACTAGGATATATATAGTAAGATTATTAACTATATAATATAAAAATACAAAGTGACATGGTAAATGTCAAACTAATTAACTAAGAGTTAAAACTAAAATATAAGGTTAATATAATGACCCAAACCTGTCTAAAATATATTATTTGAAAGGATTTAGACCCATACCCACCTTAGACTTTGAATAATCCACTTTGGAGCCATTAGAAATAGAATATGAATTTATTATAAAATAATACTTTATGTTTTTTCAAAAGAGTCCCTCCTCCCCCTTATAAAAGGACACCACTTCTAACCAATTATTAACACCTTAAAATCCTTTTGGTTCTTCCAAAATCTTCCCAAATATCCTCTCAACTATAATCCCTTAATCCTAGAGGCCTTAATTTAGTAATAAAGCCAACCTAAGGATCCCTTTTGATCAAATAAAAAGGAAGAACCCGAAGAAGAGGTAATGTTTTCACCACCCTCTTTCAAGTTTGTTTCTTCTTAAACTTCTTATTTCTTTGTTATTTCCATACTAAAATAATAACTCCAATATCTTCTATATACTGTGATGTTATTATAAATATGGTACAACCATATTCAGTATTCTATCCATCCTTTGAATGACATGTCACCGTACGTGAGTACGTACGGCCTACCGTCTCCACGTTGTGGTGTAATTGTTATTCCATAAATTATTATTTGGATGGGTATAATAATGATGTGTAATTGATTTAAATAATAAATATAACATTATAATTATTCTTTATATATGATATACCATCCAATTATATATTATTTTAATATCAAAATAATGATATTGTTGCTCGTGCGTACGTACAGACTACCGTCTCCACGAACGCGATGAGATTCATTCGTCATCGTATCCACGCAAGTCTAATTATCATTTGATGATTAAAAATAATTTTTAAGGACTTGATATAATTCTTTATATGAACAATATACAACCTATCCATAAAAAACACGACTTATGTAACAAAACATATAAAAGAAAATGAGTATGTTAACACCCGAAACGACAATATACTAAGACATTATTAACAAAGCAATGTTAAAAGATCGTATATGATATAATATTAATGTATATGATTCTTATATAATTTAATAACAATTATTTAACCATTATAAATAATGTTAAAATACCCTCAACCAAGGAAAATTACAAGGTAAGGGTTTATTTCACAATCTCTTCATTATCTGAGCTTGTTTATACGTAATTATCTATTGGGACCTCTTTATCATCCACATCCATGTTTCTTAAAAATGTTTTTCAAAACATTATTACTATTTTATAGAATATGGGTTAAAGTAATTTATACCCTTGTTTTAATTTTTATAAGAATTTTATAAAGGAATCTTTCCGTTGTTTTCCAAACTAGGTCGTTTTTAACCTTTTTGACAGAATTATGGTAAGAATGTTTTTTTAATTTATACGGTGGGTGCGGCTATTTTCCGCCGTTATAAAATCATCGAAGTTTCCCATACAATATTATAAGAATATTTTGAAATTAAATGTTTTATTTTATAATTATGTGACCTTTAAATGATTTCAAAATGAATATTTTAAGAATTTGTGAAAGGTACTCTTTATCAAGATCATAATTTTAAATGTTTTAAAGATTTATCTTTATAAATCTTTTTAATTAATGTCCATATTTTCAAAATGATTTTAAGGATTTATTTATATATAAATTAATGTTTTGAAATGATAATTCTTTTCAAAAGTTTCAAAGTGGTATGGGACACTTTGATTCAAAAATCTATTTTAAATTACTTCCTTTATAAATGTGTGACTTTTCAATGATTTCAAAAAAGAGATATTTCTCTCAAATAGTTTTGATTTCATCTATGTCAATATCTTTTTATGGATTTTATGTTTATTTGATGTTGATTTATTATGATACAAAACTTTCATATTGTATTGAAGGTTTTGTGATATGTTCGTCTGTGGATGTGATATTTTTATACCATTCATGGTTTATTGAGAAAGTATTGACATTTAGTATGATATTTTTAATATGAATGATTATGTTATGTTTAAAACTGTTCATATGAGGAATGCATTGGACTTAATAAGTGACGGGTGGAGCCCGCTATAGCTCCTCGATGCATCGGTAGGTCTCATGAGACAAACTAGTGTCTTGTCACGAGGCGTTGAAAAAATCTTATTTGTAGTCTTGGCACGAGGCCTTGGATACGTGGTTATGATAGTATGACATTATTAATTCCATCAATATGAAAGTGGTTATTGATATTGCATGTGATTATTCGACTAATAGAATATCCATGTGAATAAATAAATGTCATTATTTCATTTTATTTTTTCCATATTATGCTGAAGTTCGAGTTTAAAAGGATTTTGTTTTAGTTATACATTGCCTTAAATGTTTATGCTTAATTATGAAAGTGTCCGCTATATTGTTATCCTTACTGATCATCTGAGCTCACCCCTTTCTATGTTTTATTTTTCCAAGGATGTGAAGAAGTATTTTATGAATGACCTGCAGGGATAGTATGAGGGGATATGAGTGTGGACTATGGATACTATGTTGTTTTAGTTTTCATATTATGATGTAATGTAAACTTTATTTATGTATCTAGTGTTTCCAATGCTACTAAACTAATCGATCTTTTGAGACATGATCTTTTGTGATCATGCCAATGTAATGTTATAATGCACAGACTCTGGGTAACTGGGGTCGGGGCGTTACATTTATACTTTTATAAAACAATCAATAAGTCATTTTTTATGTTTAGGAATCAACCTCACCTCAATCTGATACATGATGTGCCTAGTATGACTCAAAGTGTCTCTTATGTGTTTAAAATTTTAATTTTAGTTCATAAAGCATCACTCACTGAAAATTGAGAAAAAATCATAGGATTGAATTAATAAATATTAAAATGATTGATAATCCATTTTTTAATGTTTAGAAATCATTATCAAATATAACTGATGCACAATGTGACCAGTATGACTCAAAGTGTATGCTTATAGTTTGAAATAACATTTTAGTAAAAAAGAAAAGCAACGTACTCAAAACCAAGAAAACAAATTCTGATTGTTTTGATAATTCAGTATAAATATTCATAAATAATTTGATATGGGTATAAATTATTCTCACCATAATCCAATACCCGGTGTGACTGTTATGACTCAAAGTGTGTCTTTTTATTTAAAATTGACATTAATTGTAGCAAAAATGACAACTGACAAACTCAAAAACATGGAAAAACATTTAGATTGTTTTGATACATTAGTTAGGTGATCCATAAGTAATTTGTGACATGTCATAGTTATCCTATCCTCAATTTGATACAATATGTGATCAGTATAAATCAAAGTGTGTGTTTCTAGTTATAAATGACATTTTAATAAAAAACACAAGTGACATTCTTAACTCCGAGAAAACTCATTTAGATTGTTTTTATACTTTAGTAAAATGATCCATAATTCATTTTTTGATGTGTAGAAATTAGTCTCACCTAAATATGACCTATGGTGTGATCGATATAATTTGAAGTGTGTCTATTTATTTAAAAGTGACATTAATTTTGGTAAAAAGAAAAAGTGACATACAAAAAATTGAGCAAACATATTCATATTGTTTTTGGTAATTTATAAAAACAATTGATAATTCATTTCTAACATATAAGGATCAACCCCACCACATCCCAATGCATAGTGTGACTAGTATAACTCTATGTGTGTCTTTTTATTTAAAATTGACATTAATTTTAGTAAAAATAACAAGTGACATACTAAAAACTAATAAAAAGAATTAGGATTGTTTTAATACATTAGGAAAATGATCTATAATTTATTTTTGACATATAGGAATCACTTGAACCTCAATATGATACGTGGTGTAACTAGTATAACTCCAACAGTGTATTTTTATTTAAAATTGATGTTAATTTTATTAAAAATAAAAAGTGACATACTAAAAACCAAGAAAAAACATTTAGATTGTTTTTATACTTTATAAAAATGATCCACGAGTAATTTTTGAGGTATAATAATCTACCGCACCTCTGTCCAATGCATGATATGAAAAGGATGACTCCATGTGTGTCGTTTTATTTAAAATTGACATTAAATTTAGTAAAAAGAACAAGTGACATATTGAAAACTGAGAAAATGTATTAGGATTATTTTTATAGATTAGTAAAATGATCCATGATTCATTATTGACTTGTATGAATCAACCACACATAACTTCAATGCACGGTGTGACCTATATGACTCCAAGTGTGTCATTGTATTTTAAAATGTCATTAATTTTAGATAAAGTAATAAGTGACATACTTAAAGATAAGAAAACACATTCAGATTGTTTTAATACTTTTGGAAAATGATATATGAGTCATTTTTGATGTGTTGGAATCACATGCACCTCAATTTGATGCATCGTGTGATCGATATGGATCAACGTTCCCATTATCAGTTTAAAAATTAAATTTTAGTTCAAAATATATTTCACTCACTATAAAACAAGAAAATGTTCCCTAATTGACTTCATAATTTATGAAAATTATTCATAAGTCATTTGTGAAGTGTATTAATAATTCTCACATCAAACATATATAGGATGTGACCGGTACTTTTTCAGTTTGAAATGATATTTTAGTAAAAAACCACAAGTGATATTCTGAAAAGTAATAAAATGCATTTTTATTATATTGATACTTTAGGAAAATGATCTTTATATAATTTTGTGACATGTTGGAATTATCTGCATATCAATCCCATACATGGTGTGACCGATATAACTCCATGTGTGTTGTTATTTAAAATTGACACTAATTTCATTAAAAATAACTATTAACATACTCAAAACTAATAATACACATTTTTATTGTTTTGATACATTAGTAAAATGACCCATAACTCATTTTTTAAATTTTAGAATCAAGTGTGCCTCAATACAATGTACAGTGTGAATGGTAAAACTCCATGTGTGTCTTTTTTATTTAAACATTGCTTTTTATAAATGTATTATTTCATTTTAATATTTAATTTATTTATTTGTAATATTAATAAAATAAGAATTTTTTTCTTATATAGGTGGACTCTTTTTCTCAGTTTGAGGTTATTTGTTCAGTATCCAATAACATGGGAGGAAATTTTTGAGAGGGGATCACATGTGGGTGCCAAAGACAATGAAACACTAATGTTTCTAAATGTTTGTGGATAGTAATTGTAAATATAATTATAGAAAACATTGTTTCAATTGTATATATTAGTGTATTTATTGTATTCATGATGTAAACTTTATTTCAATTAAATAATATATATTTTGTACAAGTTATAGGTTATTTCAGTGTGTTGTTATACAAACTGCACACTACAATAGGTGGGCCTTTATGAGTGCTATTTCTAGCACTGATAAAGCCCCCCTCCTTATCAGTTCAATTGAAATCAATGATAAAGGGTATCCATTATTAGCACTAATTAAAGTACTGATAAATGGGATCCTTTATCATTAGTTTTTTAACATTGATAAAATAGATCCCCCTATTAATGGATTTGAGGAAGAAAATGCTTTTTTAACACTGTTGAAATCCATTTTTCTTGAAATTAATGGGAATATCTTTAGTAGTGGGGGGTATTTTGAAACTATGTCTTTGAAATATTTTTTAAGGTAAAAATTCTAAATTATGAAACTCTTCGGATGGTTAGAAAGGGTGTTGTGGACACACAATAAAGGATTGGAAACTTACTTGCATTGTAAAGGATTTGACCCATCTTGATTTTAAGGTAGAATTTGATCTTAATTGGTTAGCTAAATGATGTAGGTTTCTATACAAGTTTTTTGGAAGGAACATGGAAGATAACATAAAATTAAATAGTGGTTTCAAAATTTATGAATGATGGAATGTTTAACCTTTACAAGATATTAGAAGGTGCAAAATTGTTTGGAAGAACAAATTTTAGATCCCTAAAGTAACGAAATGATCGCCTAGGATTCATGGATGATATGGGGATAAAAGTATTAGACAAAAATGGAATACTAAAAATAAATCATTTAGAGAAAGAATCATTATAATAGTGTATTATTTGGAATTGGTAGATATTATTCATTAATACGGAAATAAAAACACCTAATAATTGGATGTGTGAGCTTGTACATATGAATGTATGGGGGATATCTTTCGTTTAGTCTTTAGGAGGTTCCTTGTACAGTCTTACCTTCATCAAATATGCAACACAGAAGGTGTGTGTGTTCTTTCTCAAAAACATGTATTATGTTTTTGGAATATTTATTTAATGTAGACCCATGATAGATAGAGGGGCTAATTTAATGAAAATGTTCTCGAGGTCAGATAATAGGGGTAATACAAAATAAAAGATAACAGAAGTTTTACTTGAATAAAGGAATGCTTTTTAAAAATATAGTTCCCATAACACTATAACAAAATGTTTTGGTAGAGTGGATGAACTGAGAATTATTTGATATACCTAGAATAATGAGGATTAATTTCATATTTTCTAAATATTTTTTATTGGAATCATTTAATTGTGAAGCATACCACATGAATCTATATACTTCTACACCATTAGGTTAGGAAATACTAAAAAATAACTAGACCATAAGAAAGTTAAATTTATCACACATCAAAGTATTTGGGTGCATTCCCTTTGTATAGGTTTATTTTAGGGAAAGGGAAAAATTATAATAAATGTCATGAGCATGTTTATTTGTGGGTTATGAAAATGAATACTTTGGATTTATCCTCTGGGATAATGATCTTTGGAAGGTCATCAGAAACTAGAGATGTGATCTTCAATGAAGGGATTCTATGCATATCCAAACATAGTGAAATATGTAACATAGATTAAAAAATCAATTGATCATGTAAAGGTTTAATTGAATGAAAGTCCATGAAGTTTTGCTGGTTTAATAAGCACTCAATATCCAAATGAACCTGATATTCATGAAGGTGGAGTTTTTTATGGAAGATGGATTTTGAATATTTATCCTGGGACAAAATTACAAGAAATATCTAGGATTATAGAGGTTCGAGGATGAATTTTGAAAAATGAAGTTCTAGAAGGATCATAATCTCTGATGTTTTAGAGATCTATCAAATTCTGAAGACTAGTGAAAATTTTTGGATCTAATTTACATTTTCTACTTCTTATAGATGGTGGAGAACCCAAAATCTCAAAACAAGTTTCAAGTCTCAAAGACTCAACATAGTGGGAGCTATATATAAAGGGATAGATACACTACTTATAATCTTTAGAACATGGTATCTTTCATTATTTGTAATGGCCCGGACCTCTCCGTCCCATTACTTAGTCAAAAAGAATGTCAAGAAGTGTTCTGGAGGGTTAAATGGAATTTTACACACTTTCCAGAATTTTGAAACTACACGCCGTGTAGTTTGAGTACACGCCGTGTACCCTCTTTCCGGGTATACCCTGTGTTGCAGACTGTGTCCTTGCCGTGTGCAATAAATGGGTGCACACCGTGTGACCAGTTCTACACGCCGTGTAGACCTTCCCTGCGTACGTGTTACTAGTCAACGACCGTGTATCGTGTTGGAGCTGTGTCCTTGCCGTGTGCAACAAATGAGTACATGCCGTGTGTCTAAACTACACGTCGTGTAGTCCTTCCCCGCGTATGCGTTACCTTCAAACCATGTGTTGACCAGTCAACAGCCACAGAGCCATGTTGGAGGTCACGTGGAGACCGTGTGAAAACGGCCGAGTACACGCCGTGTACCATAAGTACACACCGTGTACTTTTTCTTTTCACACCTATAAAAGGAGGGGTCCCCTCCTCCTTTCAACTCACATCTCTCCTCCACTCTCCTATGAGCAGAGCTCTCTTAAGAGACTCGAAGACTCTTTCTTCCATAACTTTTCCGTCCGAGCTCCGATTTACGATCCGTCAGCGGCCATGAGATCGTAACGATTAGGCGAAACTTCCGAGCCTGGGTTCATTGTTTTTCCTTCGGCCTTTTCTTTCCGACTTCCACCCGAGGAGGTTTTTCTGAGACCCGACAGAAGTGACGAACATCGACGGATGTCTTCTAAAGTTGATCCGGAGGAGCGTTGTAATCAAGAACCTGTTGAGGTAGGGATCTTACCTTCGTCTCTTTAATTTGTGCATCATGCGGGGTGGGTGTTCTATTGTTTATGTGAAACAATTTTGAATCTTTTTTTAATAAAGATAATAACTGTCTTATATAACAGGGATGGGAAGTTGTGATTGCGGTTACTTTATATCCTACGATATTATATTGTGAATTGAATGAGCTTCTACCTACTGAAAATCACGGTCGTTGGGGGCCTTTGCTTACGCAATTAAATGTTTCCCTCTCCTTCTGTATTTTCTTATGGATGGAAGCTTGTGGAATGTGGAAATTGGTTAATCATGTAATGTTGACTATTAAAATATAGAACCCTTGTGTGATCACCCCGTTTAAACAAAATGGAATAATGAACATGTGGGAGTCGGCTTGGTTACATGGCATGTGATGGGGGTGTTTTGTGGGTTGTTGTGGATCGGGTGAACAGCAGGGCTGCGGTTGAATTGGTTGCAGATTGGTGTGATGTTGTGATGGTGATAGGCAACAGGGTTGTGATAAATGGTATTAAAGGGATGATGATGTGTGGTTTCGGTGCGGTTGTGGTTATGGAGGTTGGCAGCGGGGCTGCAGGGTTGGGTTTTAATGTGAACGGGTTATGGGTTGTGATTAATAAATAAAAGTGGAAGAATTAATGAATGGTGGGGCGTGGTAATGAAAAGGAAATAATAATCAATGGGGTTGGTTGGTTGACAAGAGGGACTTTGTTGTGCTGCTTTTTTTTTTCCTAACATGTTTTGTGGATGGCAGGGATATGTTTTACGAACGTTTGGTGTGGTTAGTTGAGGATAGTTTCCCAGTAGTTAAGGAACTAAATAACTATTTCTTCTGAAATGTGAAAACCTAAAGGGGGTTGGGTTTTTTGTTGTATGCATGCTTCGTGGTAGTAGGGCCAAGGTACGTGCTCAGTTTCTCTTTTTAGATGCCATAGGTTGGGCTGAGTGGTTTCTACACACACACACACATATATATATATCTGTATCTTTTGTGTTTTATCGCACCACACCCATGTTGAGCACTTAGTGCCGAACACTCCCATTTTATGGGAGAGGTTGTTTTCCCATAGTTACTAGCTCCTTCCTGATCCTTCTCCCCTAGGCTGTGAAGGCTTGAGGTGACCTTACACCCAAGAATCTTCGGGTAGGTTACGATTGGGGTGATTAGGCCCAAGACTCTTCGGGTAGGCTTATAGGCTATAATGGCTTGAGGTGACCTTACACCTAAGACTCTTCAGGTAGGTTTCGATTTTAGGCCCAGGTGTCTTCGGGCGAGATTTCTATTACTATTACTGTTCCCAAGAATCTTCGGGATGAGGCCCAGGTGTCTTTGGGCGGGGATGTGGTTGTGGTTGTGAGGCCCAGGTGTGTGCGGGCGGGATACGTGGTGGTGAGGCCCAGGTGTGTGTGGGCGGGGTGTGTGGTTGTGATGCCCAGGTGTGTGCGGGTGGGATACGTGGTTGTGAGGCCCAGGTGTGTGTGGGTGGGGAGAGTGTGACTGCGTCAGGACGTTCAGCTAACTAATGGAAAATGGTGTGGGGTACCCAATACTCCTGTTCTTATACTACTACTACCTGTTGTGATTGTGTTTTGGTGAGTGTGGCTGGTGAGGTTGGGTGGATATATTTCCTTGTTAGGTTTCTTCTGTTGTTCTCACGAGACATTAGGATGTCTCCCCACTTGTGCACGAGAGCTTTAGGGTTCCCTACTGAGTATACTTGTACGCTCACCCTACATTTACTTTCAGGATTCCAGGAGGACTACCAGGGCCGTGCGGGACCCTACTAGTCAGAAAGTTGGAGTTGTTGCAGTTGTTGTTTTCTTGTTTTCTTTTGGTATTGTACTTTTGAGCTTTCTTGTACTTGTACCTTGTTATAAAATTGTTTAAACATGCATGTGGGCTTGGTTTGGTTTTATTTATATACACTTGTTCTTTTTTCCTTTTTGGTGGTTGACTTGTCCTATTTCCCGATCCTAAAAATAATAAAAAGGGTAATTCCTCCCATATTTGAAAAAACTCATACCCTTGGTGCTAGTCGCCAACCCGGGGCCTACTGGAGGCGGGACTCGGGGGTCATTATCTCCCTTTCGCCATTGCCAGCCCTGGACGAACATTTTTGGTGGGAGGGAGTCGTGGAAGAATGGTATCAAAGGTGATGGTTGAGAGATTGGATAGAGTCTGGTGTTAGGCATAGTGAGGAATGCATGGGATGGTAAGGTGACAATGTTAGTCAATCTTGGTACGTGACATAAACCAGGGATGACCGACTAGGACACGGGATTTTAGGGCCCCCCGTGATCCGATGCAAGGACTCTGAGCCTACTGAACGTCCTAGTGAGACTACATTGATTACAGGGTAGAGACCCTAGGGAAGGTACATGCATCATCATGATTGTGTTTTACTTGATTTGGGTGTTCTGTGAAAGAAATTGAAATAAAATGATAAAAATAAAACCTTGAGTTTTTTCTTACTACTTGGGATTAGGAGATCCTTGTTTATCATACAGTTATGGCACCTGGACGTCGTCCCCGGGTGGCTCAGACGACCGAGGCCCAGCAGATCCAGGCAGTCGATCAGTTGACCATTGACCGAGAGGAGGAAGATAGCTAGTGGCAGAAGAATCTCTATTCCTTCTAGCGGAAGACCCTCAAGAAGTATGCGGGTAGTACTTCGGATACGGAGACAGAGGGGTGGCTTGAGGAGCTAGGGATCGCTTTCACCTTGATCTGTGATCCGAGGGAGTACTGGGTTCCCCAAGCAGTCATTCATCTGAGAGGTGCGGCGCGACAGTGGTGGACGCTCTACCTCGGAGAGAGGATAGAGGCAGAGGATCCATGGTCTGACTTTGAGAAGGAATTCCGATAGTAATTCCATTCTTCCATGATCAAGGTGGAGAAGCGGCATGAGTTACTCTCCCTTCAGCAGGGGAGTATTTCGGTACAAGAGATGGGGATCAAGTTCAAGGATATCCTGCACTTTGCTCCAGATCTCTTTCCGGATGAGGAGTCTCAGGCAAGACGTTTAGAGGAGGCACTCCGTCCTTCACTCCAGTATGTTGTCACCCCCTTTACCCTTCCAATGTTCTTGGCAGTGCAGAATAAGGTAGAGGTTGTAGAGAGGATGCACTCGCTGGGAGGTGCACCGCGTGAGGTGTTTCAGCCAGGTTCGTCGAAGGGGAAGGCAGTCAGCAGCAGGGCTCCTGCGACAGGACCTTCCAGGTTCAGGCCAGTGAGGAGCAGGCCCCAGCAGTTCCAGTTTAGATCTTCAGGTCCTCGTCCCTTTTCCACGTGCCCGGGACCGAGGTGTTTTTCTTGTGGAGGATTCGGGCACGTTCAGAGTCGGTGCCCGTCCCGAGCTCCGTACAGTGGTGGTGGGAAGGTTCAGCGCCCATCGCAGCAGCACCAATTGCCGGCGAGGCCCTTCCAGCAGCAGCAGGACAACGCTCCTCTGAGGGCAGACTTTGCTGGAGGAGGAAGACCTCAGGGTGCTCCTCAGGGACCTCGAACAAGGCTTGGTCGGGGAAGTGGACGACATCAGAGAGGCAGAGGAGCTGGGCGTGGACAGTAGCACGCAGTAGAGTTGGCAGCTCCAACAGGACCAGAGGTGGTACGAGGTACAATTTGTTTGTTCAGCACTCTTGTTTCTGCTTTGTTTTATTTGGGATCCTCGAACTCTTTTGTTTCACCCAGTCTAGCCCATGATTTGGGATTAGACGTAGAGAGACTTTACATGCCACTGGTACTGAGTACACCAGTTGGGGGCCAGACCAGCGTATCTTGTGTTTTCTAGGGATGTGGGCTGACGTTGGGACCACATCGATCTAGTGGAGACCTTCTTCTGTTATAGATGCAGCCATACGATGTCATCCTAGGCATCGACTGGTTGTTTTCTATTGGTGCCCTTATCGACTGCTTCCAGAGAAGAGTCGTGTTCTCCGACGTGGATGGGCAGCGCGTATCTTTTGTTAGCGTGGGGAGCTATCAGGCGGGAAGCCGGCATGTAGAGCCTCTCCTTTGATTTTTGAGCGGGTTATCAGTGGTTCCAGCTGATATAGAGATGATGGATGTCCTGGAAGTTGTTTGGGAGTTCCTCGATGTTTTTCCTGAGGAGGTTGTGACTCTACCCCCCCCCCCCCCCCGACGACGTTGAGTTCGGGATAGACTTATTGGCTGGTGCCCATCCGATTTCGATGGCACCTTTGGAGTTGCGGGAGTTGCAGATTCAGATTGACGATCTGATGGAGAAGGGTTTTGTTCGACCCAGTGTGTCGCCCTGGGGTGCTCTAGTTTTTTTCGTAAAGAAGGCAGATGGTGGTCTCAGGCTATGCATAGACTACCAAAGGTTGAACCAGGTAACGGTCAAGAACCTTTACCCCCTCCCAAGGATAGATGATCTCTTCGACCAGCTGAGGGGAGCAGGTTGGTTTTCCAAGATTGATCTACGATCTGGATATCACCAGCTGAGGGTGAAGGACAGTGACATCTCGAAGACGGCTTTCAGGTGCAGGTATGGGCACTTCGAGTTTGTAGTGATGCCGTTTGGAGTTGCGAATGCTCCGACTGTGTTCATGGGACTTATGAACTTTGTCCTCCGAGAGTTTCTAGACTGGTTCGTTGTTGTGTTTATCAATGACATCCTTATCTACTCAAGATCAGAGGAGGAGCACGTTGAGCATCTCAGGACAGTCTTGGAAGTCCTTCGACACCACCATCTTTACGGGAAATTGTAAAAGTGTATGTTCTTGACACAAGAAGTACACTTCCTTGGGCACGTGGTGTCTCAGCATGGAGTATCAGTGGACCCATCGAAGGTGGAGTCAGTTGTTTCTTGGGCATCACCCGAGAGTGTGGCAGAAGTTCGTAGTTTCCTGGGGTTAGCAGGTTACTATCGGAGGCTCGTTTTGGACTTCTCTCGAGTTGCTGCTCCATTGAAAGCTTTTACAAGGATGAATCAGGTCTTCCTATGGGGAGATCAGTGGCAGAAAGCTTTTGACTACCAAAAGGAGAAGTTGGTTAGTGCTCCCGTGCTCAGGTTGCCAGAGGAGGGGTTGTTGTATGAAGTGTTTTGTGATGCTTCTGGCCTTGGTCTGGGGTGCGTGCTGATGCAGAAGAAGGGCGTGATTTGTTATGGGACTAGGCAGTTGCGCCCTCACGAGCGTAACTATGCCACCCATGACCTGGAGCTTGCAGTAGTAGTGTTCTCATTGATGTTTTGGCGACATTACCTCTTTGGGGAGCGCTTTGTGGTCTTCTCAGATCACAAGAGCCTGCGTTATATTTTCTCCCAGCATGACCTGAACGTACGGCAGTGGAGATGGGTCGAGTTTCTCTAAGACTATGACTTTGAGATCTCTTACACTGAAGGTAAGGGCAACATTGTTGCTAATTCCCTGAGTTGGAAGTCGCATCGGGAAGTGGTTCGGGAATCTGCTGATGCTTGTAAGGAAATGGGAGAGTTGGCTGCCTTGCACTTGGATGCAAGGGTAGAAGGTGTTAGAGGCTGTTTGTTTCAGATGACGATGCTGTCCTTCTTGTTGCAGAAGGTAGAAGTGTCTCAGTGGGGCGACTCCGAGGAGGAAGTGATGCGAGATCGAGTTGATCTGGTGAATTCTCCAGAAGTATGGTCAGAGGACATCCGACATCGGATGCTTTTCCATGGAAGGTTTTTTGTTCCGGAGGAAATGCGTGAGGGAGTTCTCTGTGAGTTCCATAGCTCAGCCTTGGCGGTACATCCAAGAGTTTCAAAAATGTACTGAGGCCTGAGGGATCAGTTTTGGTGGCCCGGGGTGAAATGGGAAGTGGCGGAGTTTGTGGCTAAGTGCCTAGTGTGTCAGCAAGACAAGGATGAACACCGTGTTCCCAGTGGTTTGTTGCATCCTTTAGATTTCCCCAAGTGGAAGTGGGATGACATCTCAATGGACTTCGTCAGAGGACTACCCAGAGCTTAGGGTGGTTATGATGCTATCTGGGTAGGGGTGGATCGTCTGACAAAATTAGGTCACTTCTTAGCAATGAAGGAGTTGGGCCCATTGAGTACCTTTTCACAGAGGTACGTAGACGAGGTGGTGCGTTTGCATGGAGTTACAAGGACCATCGTCTTAGACCGGGATACTCGGTTTACCTCATGATTATGGAGGTGGTTACAACATGCTTTTGGCACCCAACTACAACTTAGCACTGCTTTCCACCCCCAGACCGACGGGTAGATAGAGCGGACTATCTAGACACTGGAGGACATGCTGCGAGCATGCATTCCAGATTTTGGAGGATCATGGGTATGACACTTGCCTTTAGTAGAGTTTGCCTACAAAAACAGCTTCCACTCTACTATTATCATGGCATCATTTCAGGCTTTCTATGGAAGGCCATGTCGTTCAACCATTTGCTGGGCAGAGGTTGGTGAGACAGGTGCTCTTGGGCAGAGGTAGTGCAGAGCACCACAGAGAATTTCCAGCATGTACGTGAGAGGATGAAAGCAGCTCAGGACCGACAGAAGTCTTATACTGATCAACAGAGGAGGCCCTTGGAGTTCGAGGTGGGAGATCATGTGTTCTTGAAGGTTTCCCCTCGACGAGGGCAGCAAAGGTTTGGGAAAGGGAGCAAGCTCTCACCTAGGTTCACCGGACCTTTTGAGGTGTTGAGGCGAGTCGGCGAGGTGGCATATCAGCTGGCCCTGCCACCTCAGTTGGAGAAGGTTCATGACGTCATCCACGTCTCCTAGCTTCGTCGGTACATACACGATGACTCTCACGTTATCGACATGGGAGAGTTAGATATGGGAGAGAACGCGACCTTTGAGGAGTGACCAATCAGAATCGAGGATCTCAAAGAGAAGGTGCTCTGTGGACGAACCATTCCCTTGGTTCGTGTGTTGTGGAGGCATAGCAGTCTCGAGGAGAGCACTTGGGAGCGGGAGACCCAGATGCGCGCTCAGTACCCGGCGTTGTTTTGACTTGTGTTTTTTCCTTGTTCTTATGAGCATGTGTTGATGTTGTACTTTGTACCTTTGATATATGGAATGTTTGGCTTGTCAGTTGTGAGACCTTTTGTTCCCTTGTTCTCTGGTAATGAGTAACATGTCCGAATGTGTTGGGAAAGGGAAAAAACTGACCCTTAATTGAGACTCATTAATGCGAATGTGATTGAACCCATGCGGGCGAGTCAGTGCCACCTAAAGTGGATAATATCTTGACATAGGTGGAGGAATTCTCCAAACCCACAGGTTCGGGAAGTGTGTTGGTTGTGTGGTGTTGGGGTTAGTGCGAGTTGAAAAATATTAACGTATGAAAGTGGGAAGACCTAATTCTTAATCAAGACGCATTAATGAGGATGCGATTAAACCCGTGTAGTTGAGTCAGTACTGCCTAAAGCAGTTAATATCTCAACATAGGAGAAGGAATTACTAACACATATGATTAGGGTTGTTGGTTGGGTTCCTGTTATAACGAGAACCCTAAGAGGTATCTTGTCAGGTTCTTCTGGGTTGGTTTTTGAATTCTCGGGGACGAGAATGTTTTATGAGGTATCTGATTTAATGGCCCGGAGCTCTCCGGACCATTACTTAGTCAAAAAGAAGGTCAATAAGTGTTCTGGAGGGTAAAATGGACTTTTCCACACTTTTCAGAATTTTGAAACTACACGCCGTGTAGTTTGAGTACACGTCATGTACCCTCTTGCCGGGTATACCCCGTGTTGCAGACTGTGTCCTTGCCTTGTGCAATAAATGGGTGCACGCCGTGTGACCAGTTCTACACGCTGTGTAGACCTTCCCCGCGTACACGTTACCAGTCAACGGCCGTGTACTGTTTTGGAGCCGTGTCCTTGCTGTGTGCAATAAATGAGTACACGCCGTGTATCTAAACAACACGCTGTGTAGTCCTTCCCCGCGTATGAGTTACCTTCAAACCATGTGTTTCCCAGTCAACGGTCGCAGAACTGTGTTGGAGGCCACGTGGAGACCATGTGAAAACGGTTGAGTACACGCCGTGTACCATAATTACACACCGTGTACTTTTGCTTTTCACGCCTATAAAAGGAGGGATCCCCTCCTCCTTTCAACTCACACCTCTCCTCCCCTCTCCTCTGAGCAGAGCTCTCTTAAGAGACTCGAAGACTCTTTCTTCCATAACTTTTCCGTCCGAGCTCCGATTTACGCTCCGTTAGCGGCCACGGTATCGTAATGACGAGGAGGAACTTCCGAGCCTGAGGTCCGTTGTTTTTCCTTCGGCCTTTTCTTTACAACTTCCACCCGAGGAGGTTTTTCCGAGACCCGACAGAAGTGAAGAACACCAACAGACGTCTTCTAATGTTGATCCAGAGGAGTGTTGCAATCAAGAACCTATTGAGGTAGGGATCTTACCTTCATCTCTTTAATTTGTGCATCATGCGGGGTGGGTGTTCTATTGTTTACATGAAAAACTTTTGAATCTTTTTTTAATAAAGATAATAACTGGCTTATATAATAGGGATGGGAAGTTGTGATGGTTGTTACTTTATATCCTGTGATATTATGTTGTGAATTGAATGAGCTTCTACATACTGAAAATCATGGTCATTTGGGGCATTTTCTTACGCAATTAAATGTTTCCCTCTCCTTCTGTATTTTCTTATGGATGGAATCTTGTGGAATGTGGAAATTGGTTAATCACGTAAAGTTGACTGTTAAAATTTGCAACCCTTGTGCGATCACCCCGGTTAAACAAAATGGAATAATGAACATGTGGGTGTTGTCTTGGTTACGTGGCATGTCATGGGGGTGTTTTCTAGGTTGTTGTGGATCGGGTGAATAGTAGGGCTGCGGTTGACTTGGTTGCGGGTTGGTGTGATGTTGTGATGGTGATAGGTATCGGGGCTGCGATAAATGGTATTAAAGGGATGATGATATGTGGTTTCGGTGCGGTTGTGGTTATGGCCGTTGGCAGCGGGGCTGCAGCGTCGGGTTTTAATGTGAACGGGTTATGGGTTGTGATTAATAAATAAAAGTGGAAGAATTAATGAATGGTGGGGCATGGTAATGAAACGGAAATAATAATCAATGGGGTTGGTTGGTTGACAAGAGGGACTTTGTTGTGCTGCCTATGTTTTTCCTAACTTGTTTTTTGGATGACAGGGATATTTTTTACGAACGTTTGGTGTGGTTATTTATGGATAGTTTCCCAGTAGTTAAGGAACTAAATAACTATTTCTTCTGAAATGTGAAAACCTAAAGGGGGTTCGGTTGTTTTTTGTATGCATGCTTCGTGGTAGTAGTGCCGAGGCACATGCTCAGTTTCTTTTTTTCGAAGCCATAGGTTGGTCTGAGTGGTTGCTACACACACACACATATATATATATATATATATATATATATATTGTATCTTTTGTGTTTTATCACAACACACCCATGTTGAGAACTTAGTGCTGAACACTCCCATTTCATGGGAGAGGGTGTTTTCCCATAGTTACTAGCTCCTTCCTGTTCCTTCTCCCCTAGGCTGTGATGGCTTGAGGTGACCTTACACCCAAGACTCTTCGGGTAAGTTTCGATTGGGGTGATTAGGACCAAGACTCTTCGGGTAGGCGTTTAGGCTATAATGGCTTGAGGCGACCTTACACTTAAGACTCTTCAGGTATGTTTCGATTTCAGGACCAAGTGTCTTCTGGTGAGAGTTCCATTACTATTACTGTCCCCAAGAATCTTCGGGATGAGGCCCAAGTGTCTTCGGGAGGGGATGTGGTTGTGGTTGTGAGGCCCAGGTGTGTGCGGGTGGGATACGAGGTGGTGAGGACCAGGTGTGTGCGGGCTGGATGTGTGGTTGTGAGGCCCAGGTTTCTGCGGGTGGGATACGTGGTTGTGAGGCCCAGGTGTTTGTGGGCGGGGAGAGTGTGACAGCGTCAGGATGTTCAGCTAACTAATGGGAAATGGTGCGGGGTACCCAATACTCTTGTTCTTATACTACTACTACCTTTTGTGATTGTGTTTTGGTGAGTGTGGCTGGTGAGGTTGGGTGGATAGATTTCCTTGTTAGGTTTCTTCTGTTGTTCTCAAGGGACATTAGGATGTCTCCCCACTTGTGCACGAGAGATTTAGGGTTCCCTACTGAGTATACTTGTATTCTCACCCTAAGTTTACTTTCAGGTTTCCAGGAGGACTAATAGGGCCGTGTGGGACCCAACTAGTCAGAAAGTTGGAGTTGTTGCAGTTGTTGTTTTTTTTTCTTTTGGTATTGTACTTTTGAGCTTTCTTGTACTTGTACCTTGTTATAAAATTGTTTAAACATACATGTGGGCTTGGTTTGGGTTTATTTATATACACTTTTTCGTTTTCCTTTTTGGTGGTTGACTTGTCCTATTTCCCAAGCCTAAAAATAATAAAAAGGGTAATGCCTCCCATATTTGTAAAAACTCATACCCTTGGTGCTAGTCGTCAACCCGGGGACTACTGGAGGCGGGACTCGGGGGTCATTAACTCCCTTTCACCATTGCCAACTCAGGAGGGGTATCTTTGGTGGGAGGGGGTCGTGACATTATTTCTTATGGGAAAGAAGGTTTTATGGAAAATTAAAGGTCAGTTATGAAAGGATTTATACAAAATGAAGGAGTGGATTTCTTGGAAATATTCTATCTAGTTTTTATGAACACAATAATCCTTATTTAATGGAATGGATATAGAATAAGATCTAAATATTAAAAAATTATATGTGATGATGGATTTCCATTAGGAAGATTTAGGTGATGAAATTTATATTAATAAACCATACATAATCATGAAATCTAAATGAATTTTGGTTTAAAACCTCAAAATAAGTTTCTATGGGATGAAACAAGAACCTAGACAATGGAACTAGAATTTTGATGCCTTCATAGAAGAATAAAAGTTAATATAGTGTAATGTGAATCATTCGTACTATGAGAATGTGGGTGATTATGGAATATTCATTACACATTTCTTGTATATGGTTAAAATCATCTTGGAAGGTCTGAAAAAGAAACAGATTATAGATTTAAAGGTTGAGTTATCTAGAAGGTTCAATATGATGTATCTGAAGGAAGGAAATCGATTTTTTAGATAAGGATCTAGAGGTATGTTCATGATTCCTAATTCCAAGATCTAAACTAGTCTCTACCCCATTGGTCACACATTTCAAACTATATAAATAGATGCTACCATGAATAAAGGATGACTGTAAGTATATGGGAAAGGTTCCTTATGTATCATTAGTATGATTTTGGATGTATTATATTATTTGTACAAGTTTGTACATTTCTAATGTAGTGATGGTTGTTTATAGGTTTATGGAAAATAAATGAAAGTAGAACTAGGAAATGGTAAGGTGGATACTTTAGTATATAAATGTATAGAAAGGTACATTCTTATGTAATATAATGGATGATAACAAGGGTTTGTTGATGTAGAATCTAGAGGATATATAGACACTCAAATAAGTAACACATGATTTGTGTTTGTATTTAGAGGAAATACCATAAGTTGGATGTATGGACCATAGCCTTTAGTTTCAGTATCTACCACATAATCAAATTTAATTATGAATATAAATGATAGGATAAAGATTATATAACAAAAGGATTTATTGCAAGAACTCAAAAGGAAGTAGGGGAACATGAAATTTTTCAATGATATTCATAGTGTGATATATATTGAAAATAATATGGTGTTTCACTTAAGAATAAAAAACATTCATCTAATGTATCACTTCATCCGGAATCTTGTGAAGAATAGAGGTATAGAGAAATAGAAGTTAGGCAGAAGTCTGGATCTGGAAAATATACTAACAAAGGTTTTAGAATGGGAATGTATGTGGGTGAGTTTTTCCTTATTAGGAAATTCATGATTAGGAAGAAATATTGAAAGACTCACTGGTAATTTTTGGGGGAATAAAAAATGATAAGATTTCCTAAGTTATTCAAATGAATTTGGTGAAATTGAGATAATAATATCAGGTTATAAATTATTAGGCTTGATATAGTAACTTTTTCCCAACTAAGTCAACATATCATTTAAAGGGGGTTATTTTGGAAGATTTTTAGAGGAATTGAATGATGATAGTTCAGTGGAATAATGGAAATCTAGGAATGGAGGTCGGTGGAAGCAATAGAGATAACTGGATCTAGATTATGGAAGTGTACAAGGAGCAACTGATTTACATAGGAGTAATTCTTTCTAACAAATAAGAATAATATGTATTTTTCTCAAATGTTTACATAATAATATTTATTGGTTTTCATAAGATTAAATTCAATTTCTTTAAATATTAACCAAGGGCCATAAATTACAGTGATACAATGATCGATGTCTTTGACCAATTAAATGGAAATCAATAAAGATATGAAGGTGGTGGAACGAGATCAATTAGCTATATATATATATATAAATATGGGTGGGTCCAATTATTCAATGTAAATATAGTTATTATATTATTATTTTGTTCTTAATTATATTATTATTATTTGTCTCATGGAGTAGAACTATTTCTTAACCAAGTAAATCTATTTGTATCTTTGTGTGAGTGTGATTTATCTGGTTCTTCCACTTGTGTGTGTGTTCCAAAAGATCTATTGAGGTCAAAGTGATTAGATGTGAGAAATTGGATCAAAGTTCTCTCATTTAGAAATTATAACCTAGACTCTCTAGTTTTGGAATGTCTAAACCCCATTCCACAAGTGAGGTTTTAGAAGGTAGGTTCCACATTTTAGTGTTCTCGACCCAACAACACTAGGAGTGGATAAATTGAGAATTTGAAGATATATATATTTAAATACCAATAAAAAATACACTAAAACATAATCAACCATTTTCAGTGACTATAAATTCCTTTCTAAATACAAAATAATTATTGGTAAATTCAGTGTTGAGAAAGGGTTTGTAAGAATGTTTCAATCGATATTTAGTGTTAAAAAATCCTAAAAAACAAATATATAGAAAGAAATAGTACAATAAGTTGAATAATAAACATGATGAATATAAAAGTTGACATACAAAAAATAAATTAATTTTTTAATTTAATAAAATATTTATACATTCAGTAATTGATATAACAATAATAAATTCAACATTTACATAACAAGGACATGTTCTGAAGATTGTGTTAATGAATCAACAATCCATTAACTTTTAATAAACCTAAGAAATGTACCTGTAATTGAAATGAATAGCATATAAGTAATAATAAATAATCTGTGATTTATTAATATCACTTAATGAATTTAAAATAATTAAAATGAAAAAAATACATATCTTCTCATTCTATGCATGCCACACACTTGAATGAAGTTTGGTTTTTGGTACATGTCATAAATGAATCAATGACCATTGACATATATTTTCATAATAATATAATTATATTTTCATATTTTGAGTATGTGAAACCTATTTTGTATTACTTAAATGATTAAAATGGAAAAATAAATTGTCAATTATAACGAAAAAACCACATTTTAGAATGATGTGAAGTTTATTCATACATGTCACAAATGAATGAATGGTCCTTTTTCTAGTTTCTTAATAATAAAATATCTTTTTATTATTTTTGAGAATGTAATGAATGATTCAAATAATCATCAAATCTAAATTAGAAAAACACAATTTTAGTCATTTTAAACAAACCATACTTTGGATATATTCTTGGTTCATTCCTAATTTCCATAAATGAATCAATGGTTATTTTCTTATAGTTACATGGAAATCTAAGATCATTTTCTAATATTTGATCGTGTGATGATAGTTTTGAACTAAAATGTCACTTTTATATTTTAAAATGATACTTTAAGTAAATTTTATCACATAAAAATTTATAATGATCTGAGTTTCATTCCTATATATCAAAAATACATCATCAATCATTTTCCTAGAGCTCTATGATAATACAAACATGTTTTCTTAGTTTTGAGTATGTGATGGATGCTTTTTACTACTTAAATACTTAGAATAGAAAAATTAACCTTCAATCATACCAACCCCTCCAAATGTTGGAAATATGTTCAGTTTATTACAACATTTAAAAAATGAATCAACCATTATTTTCAAATAATTTCATAGACATACAATCATGTTTGTTTGATTTTGATCTTGTTATTGGTGATTTCAACTAAAATTCAACTTATAAATTAAAAATGTGAATTTTAGTAATGTTGTCAAAACTATTCCCTTGAATGATGCAATATAATTAATAAATTCCAATAAATAATTAATGATCATTTTCTTTGAGTTTCATGAAAATCAATAATCATTTGTTCAGAATTGTTCATTTGGCACACATTTTGAAATAAAATATAAATATAAATTTAAAACATTTACATTAAATAATTTTTATCACAAAAAGAATCATAATTATTTTTAATTCATTATTAAAAATCACAAATTAATCATGGAAAGTTATTTTATAGTCTCATAATAATATTATCATGTTTTCTCAATTTTGAGTATTTGATGTAGATTTTTTTACTTTTTAAATTTATTAGAATATAAAAGTAAGCATTTAATCATACCATAAATACCATGTGTAGGAATGATATTTATTTTATTTATATGTATTAAAAATTAATAAATTATTATTTTCCTAGAGTTTTGTGAAAATACAATATTGTTTGGTTTGATTTGAGCGTGTAATGCATGTTTTGGACTGAAATGTGACTTCCAAATTAGAAATATGTACTTTTAGTCATACCAACCGAACCACACCTCTGAATGAAATTAAATTCATTCAAAAATTCCAAAAAGTAATCAATAATTATTTTCCAGTAGGTTCAATTTAATCTATGATCTTTTTCTTAGGATCATGCATATGAAAAATGTTTTGGACAAAAATGTTTATTTAAAATTGAAAATACACACTTTAAAATATTTAGAGCACACCACCATCAATATAAATGATGTGAGAATCAATGTTTCATGTCACAAATTAATATATAATCATTATTATAGATTTTCAATACCATCTGATCATTTATTTTTAGTTGTGATTATGTGATGTTCTTTTTTTTACTTCCTAAATGCATAAAATGAAAAAATACACTTTGAATCATACCAACCACACTACATATAAAAATGATGTGAAACTTATTTATACATGTAAAAAATAATTCAATTGTAATATTCCTATAGTTTCATGAAAATAAAATCTTGTTTTTTTTTGGTTTTGGGTATTTG
This sequence comes from Viscum album, assembly GCA_963277665.1. Lineage (NCBI taxonomy): Eukaryota > Viridiplantae > Streptophyta > Magnoliopsida > Santalales > Viscaceae > Viscum > Viscum album. The sequence continues at coordinate 1,535,296,019 of OY728128.1, read as the reverse complement.
TCACACATTTTAAACTAAAATGTGACTTCCAAATTAGAAAAATTCATTTTCAATCATTCCTTCCAAAATGAACCTCTGAATGATGTGATGTGTATTCCTACATCATAAAAATTAATTAATGATTATTTTCCAAGTGATTTATTAAAATTCATGATCATTTTCATAGAATGTTTCATGTGATTCATGTTTTAAACAAAAATGTCAGTTTTTATATTTAAAACACATACTTTCAATCATTCCAAATATAGCATGAATTATAATAACATGAATTTAATCCATACATGTAATAAATGAATCATTGATAATTTTACTAGTGGTTCATGAAAATATGGTCATTTTTTCCAATTTTTAGTATATTCCATGTGTTCTATTTTTCATAAATGTTTAAAATAGAAAAATACACTTTCAGTCATAGCTTCCAAACATCGTGTCAAAATGATGTCTGGTTTATCTCAATAAAAATAAATTTGTTATTTTTCCTATAGTTTCATGAGAATAAAAAATTATTTTCTTAGTTTGGATCATTTGATTCATATTTTGTACTAAAATTTGACTTCAAAAATCTAAACACAGAATTTTATTCATACTGACCAAAATGAACATCTAAATGATATGTAGTTCATTACTACACGACACAAATGAATTAAAAATTAATTTCTATGTATTTAATAATAATAAATTACTTTTTATTTAAATTGTTCATATGAAACATGTTTTTTAACTAAAATATCACTTTTAAAATAAAAACATGCACATTAAATATATTACAACACAACACACTAAGAACACAATTTTTTGATAATAAAATTAAATAAATAAGTTGTAGATAAATAACTTTTCAATAATTTTTATAATATTATGATAAAACATACCCTACCCATTTATCTAAGAATTTATCTATTTAATCATATTCAAATGAATTGTCAGCACTGACCGAATAGTATTGAAAATATATAAATAATGTAACAGTTAATAAATATTTCAATAGAAATATTATATATTAAAAAATATAAAAATATAATAGATACCCTTAAGTGGATTTGAATTTTTACATGGGCTAACATATCATTCATAAATATAAAAATCTAGTAACCACAACCATTTTAATTATGTATTTTTAATAATAGAACAGATAAGAAATTTATTACGGCGTTTGTTTTAATACAACTATTTTTTACATATATCAAAATTGGTTTCCATCTATATTAATACATTAATTTATTCTTATTGTTCATTTTTAGTAAGATACTTACTGATCGATACATTAACACCATACTACCAAAAAAACATGATAGATAATACATATACTATAATATATAATTTAAAAAATATGGAATATTTAAAATAAATTGTTTTATAGTTAAAATGGGACATCATATACAATAGATTACTCAAATTTCCATGAATTTGATCCATAATAATATATCATTAGAATAACAAGATTTATAATAATTAACATCTAGTGAACCCTAGAAAAAAATTAAACATTAATGAGTTCCATATACAATGAATTAAAAATTATCGTAATAGTAATAATTGATTATATTTTTATCCTTTCATGTTACATATTAAGAATTACTTATTAGCAGTTTAATTTTCTTCAAAAACTCTTCAATTTTTTATTTCTATACATATAATTTCTTCTCCATCCATTGATATTGATTCAGATGAATCAAGATAGAGACATAAAAATCCAAAAAGGTTCTCTGACTTCCCATCAATTACAAATTTATAATATAAATATTTAGAGTAAAAGTACATTATTGAAATTTTTATCAAAATAATATATTATTAATTAAAAAATGTAATTTCATCAATGTATCTCATATGAAAATTTAGGATGGATACTTATTTACACTGATAAGACTGATAAATTCAACAGTCACTTCATCATGCTTGTCTACTCTAAAATTAAATTGAACATAAATAACCTCATTACAATATGATTTATCAAGGTCCTTTAAAAAAATTAACTATATAAGGGTTGTATGTGTTGAAACATTAGGAACTATATTCTTCATTTGTGATTTAGTAGTTGATCTCTATGACCTACTTGAAATAATTTTTTTTTTAGTTTTTTAATTACATATATTAGTTTATTTTTTTTATTTAACATAATATTTATTGAATGGAATATAATCTAAAAATAAAATACCCCTTCCTTATCATGGGTGATTTAAAAATATTGATCAACATGACTATAATGGTCAACTAGCTTGTTCTACCATTATAACAATGATATCATCTAGGGGAATGGAAATTTCAGTTCTTTGATGATGAGATACCTGAATACTAACTCACACATGACCTACAAATAATGGATTTTTTTGATTTCTTTTAAAAAAAATGATTCCTTATCCCCAAAATACCAAATAATTATTATTATCAAAAGAAAGTTTACAAGATTCTAAAATATGGGATCATATTACAATCTTTTTCATATAAAGAAATAAGATCCGTAGGGCGGTCTTCGGACTAGGTGATACCTTAATTTACTCCCATGTTGTCAAGGACATATGCAACTGTGTTTTCTTCTCGATAAACATGTGTGATGATATAGTTGAGGTCAATAATAAAATGAGTGAATTCCAACCAATAGGTAGTAATTGACCATGAAAGATGTGTCATGCCATTCCAAATTTCTTTCACAATGGTCGTCGAGTCAGTTTCAATCCATAGGTTGTTCCAACCAAAGTGATTGGAAAATAAATAGCATGTATTAAGCTCATCATATCATCTTCAAGGGAGGTGGTTGTTCCACGGATACCCATGAAACATCCAAGGACCTGACTGAGGTGATTCCTGAAGATATCACCACATCCCTCCGAGCCTATATTTCCTTTGGAGGCACCATAAATATTAATTTTGATCCATCCAGGAAGAGGGTCTATATAGAAAATCTCCATAGTGCGGTGAGGTTGACAAAAATTTCCATTAATCCGCAGATGTCGTAGGATTCCAAAATCAGGGACAGTGTTGTGGCAATGTCCCTTTTTTACCAAAGCAGCTTCATGTATGAAATTAATGATCTACATTAGACCAGTATTTTTATAGAGTGAGTAATTTTTATGAATAATCTCATTCTGATCATACCAGATAACATGGTGTAGATCAGCAATTTTAACTAGGAATAAGGTTTTTGATTTGCCGAGAGCCTTCCATTTCTACACATTTCTTCAGTTTAGTTTTGACGGAGTCAAGAATCAACCATATAGAGTCAAAAATATCAACAATATAGTTCAAAATATAATAATCATTATCACAAGAAATAAATAGGTGGTTAGCATATTCTCTATGTTGATTACAGATTATGTACTTAGAGTAGAGATGGATTCCAAAAGACTGAAGGAAAATATTTGTGGGAACTCTGTTGTGAGAAAGTCTCCAGATGAGATTGAATCTTGAGGGCTTTATACAAGGCTTGTTGAAATGTTTTATCCAAATTTAATCACTTTATAATTACAAAAATAATTATTTTAGAAATTTTTTTGAGTTAATCATCCCATTGTGAGTAGGTTCCCCAATTAATAAATCATTAGTATAAGCGAAAGTGTAGTTTTCAATGACATTCAGAATAGTATTAGGGAGGTGATCATAATGAGAGTTTAGAATTTCTCTAAAAGATAAGTTATTACTCTTAGGGATTAGATCGAGATAAATCATATAAATTAAATGAGTTTCAGTCCAATTATCCAACCATAATTTCATGGAGGAGTCTATAGAGAACATAAATCTAGAATTATTCATAATATTGGAGAAATATTGTTTGATGGATGTCCATATGGAAGAGTAAATGAAATTTTACTTTCCAATATTACGTTTGTCAAGAAATATATTTTTGAGTAAGTTAATAGCATCTAAAGAATTGTGAAAAAGGTTCTAAGTAAGTCTAGGTTGAAGGGATTCATTAAAGTACTTTATATTTTTAATTCCAATAACAGCTTTCTTAATAGGCTTGTAACAAGTTGACCAGGGGACAATCACATGTTTCTTTTCTATAGTACTACCAGTCCATATGAAATTCATTATAGAAGTGTTTATTTTTTTGATCAGACAAACATGACATTTATAGACCATCATGGATTAAACCATCTTAGAGACAATAGTGTATTTTACAAGGCTAGTTCAATGAGCCATATAGAGATATTTTACTTTCTAATAAGAAATATGGTTTAGGACATAGTGAACTATAGTCTCAAAGTGGAAAGACTTGGGCCTGCCCCAAAATATGGGAACACCTAGATAATTGAAAGGGAGAATACCTTCTTTCAGACCAAAGACATTGATAATGTTACATTTTCTTCTAGTAGAAAAGTTCCTCCCAAAAAATATGCAGGATTTTTTCCAACTAATAGTTTGACTGAGAAGCTCCTCATAATGCGAGAGAATTTTTTTAGGGTAATAATGTTTGTTTTATCACCTTGAAGTAAAATGAAGATGTCATCAGCGTAACAGCGGTGTGTAAGATCATTCACCTTCCTAGAGACATGGATGGGTTTCAGCTTATTCTAGTGCACCAGATTGGTGATCAATCAACTAAGATAGTCTTCCTTAATCAAGAAGATAATGGTAGATAGGGGGTCACATTTCCTGACACCATTGGTGCATTTAAAATTTCCTTTGGGAGATCCATTGTTCAAAATGATGATTGACGCCGAGTTGAAAAAAGTCCGGATTGCAGTGATAAAAGATGCATTAAAAACAAATCCTTGAATAAACTTAAAGATAAATCTCCAATACATGGTGTCAAAATATTTTCTGATGTCAACTTTAAAAGAAATAATGCCTCCTCCATTAGTTTTTTTTCAAGTTATTGACACACTTATAGCAAGACAAATGATTTCTTCAATGGATCTACCTTTAATAAAACCAAATTGGTTCAAGGAGAAAATTTTGTCTCTGATAGTTGAAATTTTATTTGAAATTATTTTATTGATGATTTTATAATTATATTTAATAAGAGAAATGTGTCTAAATAAGTTAATCTCAGATGAATTTTCTACTTTTGGGATAAAGTTGAGAAATTGGGCATTAAGAACATGAGGAAGCACACCATTGGTAAAAAAGAATTTAAAAAGATTACAAACATAAGAATGAATTACATCCCAATAATTTTGAAAGAAACCATTATTGAATACATCAAGACCCTAAGAACTATTGAGATTCATACAAAAGATAGTGCCTTTGATTTCATGATCTAGCGGAGTGTTGAGAAGGAAAGTGTTGTCCTCATCAGTGATCAATATCAGAATGACCTCAAGAAGGAGGTATTTGTTGATATTCAAACCATTGATGATGGATTCATAGTAGGAGACTATATGATGAAAAATTTCATCTTCATTGTCAAGAATTTTTTCCACATCCTTTAGAAAGGTTAACGGTCTGCAACCCTTCCTAATTCTTTGAAGAGAATTATTGAAGATAGTATTTCGGTCACCATCTGATAACCATTGTACTTTAAATTCTTGTTTCCACATATTTTCTATAAAAGTGAGAAAAGAGTCGAGTTTAACTGCAATGTTTATTTCTTGAGTTGGATCAGTGATGAGTTCATAGATCGTGTTCTTGTTTTGAATATCATTGAGTTCTTCCTCATGAATAAGGATGTCATTGTTAATTTGATTAGATTTGGAGCTAAACCAAGTTTTTAGAGTCTGTTTAATATTTTTTAATTTCAAATTATAGGAAAAGGAAACATTGTTGTGTGAAATTGAAGACCAATAGTTTTTAATGATATTATAGAAACTGACAACAGAAAACCACACATTGTTAAATCTAAAGGCAACCGGGGTTTCATGTCTTATGTGGAGACATTGACTAGGATGGGTTGATGGTCAGAGTTCATCCTATATAGAGTGGTGATAGAGATATTGACCCATTCATCAAAAGTAGGGACATTCATAAAGGCTCTATCCATCTTGGAAGCGACCACTCTATTGTAATGACTTATATACCAAGTGTATTTCGAACTAGTGAGATTAATTTCAATGAGATTGTTATCTTTAATCGAATCATTAAAATATCTCTTGGAAATAGAAGCCTGAGATGGTAAAATTTTCTCACTTGAGTTGAGAATGGAATTAAAGCCTCTAATTAGAAACCAAGGAGAATTAATATTAGTTTCTATATATAAAAGATCATTCCATATATTTCTCATTTCTTGGTATCTATTCTTAGCATAAACAAAAGAGTAGAAAAAGTGTGTGCCATTAGTATTAAAGTTTCAAGTTAAAATCTGGTCAGATACAACATAAATACTAACATTCTGAATAGAAGAGTGTGAGAAAATCCATAGAGATTCAGCATTGGAGGTATTTTTTATTTCACTAGTAAAAACATAATTATGCTGTCACAAATGAGAATATTTAGAATAAATGGTAATTTTTTGCTCGGAAATAGAAAATAAGAGAGGATAATGCGTATTAACCATTCTTTTTAGTACAGTGAACATGTCAGAGTTTGGAATAACATAAAAATTCAAAAAAATAATCTACATTTGAACCTGAATTTAGAGTTAAAACCCCCTTTTTTCTTTTTTCTCAAACCCTTGTTTCTAGACGACCTTCTAACTTTTTTAGTATTTTTATTATTAGTGGTATGTTCTAGGTCATTGTTAGATATGACATGGTTATTCTTAATATGTTCATTTATTGAATCATTCAAAGTTTAGTATGTTGCGTTCTTATTAGAAATCATCAAAGAATTGAAATTTTGGGAAGATAAAACAATTTCAGGCTATTTAGATAAATCATCACAATCAATAGATTGAGTACCATATAATGAGAATTTTGTAGATAGAGGAAGAGGTGTACCTGGATCCTTTGAAGCATCTGAGTCCTACTATAAGATAGTGCTCTAATCAGATAGAAGAGACTGCATCTACTCTATGGTGTCATTATTATCCTGCAAATGAAGAGGATCCTGCACCGAGGGTGTATTTACCTTTACATGTTTAACAGATTTGAAGGGCATGGAAACATAGTTTTAAGCTTAGTAATACTGGTCTGTGCCTCGGAATGTACAACATTTGGGATAGTGTGTAGTTACCCAAGTTTTACCATGCTGCCAGTGGGTGTACCGAAATCCTTTGTCTCCTCCACACCAAAATCATTTTTGGCTTTAACAATTCCCAGATCAACCAAGAGATTATATTCTAATATAGATGTTTGGTTGATGTTTACAGATTGCATGGGATTGATATTATGTTGAGTCAAGCCATTGATATTGGTCTGAGTATCAACCTGAGAAGCATTCTGTTTAGTAACTGGATTTCCAGTTTTAACCTTTCTAACAGTGATTTCTGGTGTTTGAGAACTAATAGGAGAGTGATTCATATGGAGATAAGAACCTAAGTTCTTCACAGGTTTTTTGGGATTGGCACCGAGATCAGTCATGCTATTGATAATGGTCTAAGGATCAGCATGAGCAGCATTCTATCTAGTAACTAGATTTCTAGTTTTTAACATTTCTAGTAGTGTTATCTAGTTTTTTATTACTAATAGAAGTGTGATGCATAAGGTGAGAGAAACCTGAGTTCTTTACACTTTTTCTATTCTATTTTTTCACCCATAGAGCCTCCGAGTTATTCATGAGTGAGGGTTTGTGGCTATGTCCATTTCCATAGTGACAAGTATCATTTTATTTGGATTTACTAATGGTATCTAAAACCATGTTTTCAATTTCTTATAGGATGTTTTGTTTTTTTTTGGATTCCTCTTCCTCTTCAACTACAACATTCCATGTTTTACTCGATTGTTCCCCTACGTGTGGCAATTTGTGTATTTTTTAACCCAAATTTCATATTTCTTTTTAAAGGATTTAATTATACCTACCATGGGAGATTTTCCTTTTTTTGCTTATTTATTTTGATTAAATTTAAATTGATGGACTTACTTATTTTCTAACCACCTTGAAATTAGAGATTGTGTTTCCAATGATATTGTAAATATCACAAAAGGGGGGATTTCTCTCATATTCTATTCTAATTTTGGTCTTTTAATCAATGGAATTGAAACTAATTGAGTTGGGCTGTTAGGAATCTAAGTTAATTTCAAAAATAACTCACATAAAGAGACCTAATTTAGCATTTAATGTTATTTGGTATATTTTGAGAGGGGTTCCTATACAATAAGAAATGTCATTCAGAATTGTGGGTTTCTTAAAGAACCAATTCATTCCATGTAATTTAATCCAAACTTTTTCCCTAGTTTTTTTAAATGTATGAGTATTAAAATAAAAGTCCCACTCAGATAATGCATGAAATCCCGGTTTTAGATTAATATTAGCAGTCTTCCAAACATTATCAATATCTTCTTCTGAATAAAAAATTTCACTTCATTTATACATACATATTAATTCCATAATTTTATAGAGATTTCATCCATAAGTTTTCCCTTCTTATTAACACGAGACTCCTTCCACACCATATGATGTGGGATTGAAATAGTGGGGGATTATATTGATCAATCTATATCTCAATATAGATACGAAAATAATTTTTTATTTTAACTATTTTATTTTTAATTATAATAACATACCATTTATTTTTAGAGTGCATCATACCCCATCCATTATTTACGATACTAGTATTATGGATTTTATGTGTGTGGAATATTTTAAACACCAATTTACTATTTTTTATAATATAAAATATATAAAAAAGTATTTTAGGAACATGGAATATCAAATTTATTGAAATTTCTTATAGATTAACTAAAATATCACTTCATCACATCTAGAAATAAAATAAATCCAAGTTATCAAGGATATCAAGATGGAATATAACGTTGGGGGTGAGGATTGGTGTTCCCATTGGTATCTCTCATTGACCTAGTGGAAAAAACTATTTAGAAAGCTCAATTGATCTTTCCAACTACTTTCAGCACAAAATACATTGTAAAATATTCTATAATAAATACATGCTTCAAAAGAAAAAAACAGTAATCATTTTCAATCTTGATATAATGGGAATAAAATATAATGTGTAGCTGTATGATACTACAATTTCCTCCTAAACAATAATTTTTATTGGTGGTTGGACACTATACCAACTATCAATGTTGATTTAAACATTAAATCTAGTACTGAATCCTATATTATTAGTGAAGATATATCTATTGGGGTCAGTGGGTTAACCTCACTCATTCCTTCCAACATGGGATATTTACCTTTACTTCTTTATTTAACTAATTTCTCAAAAACCATAATCTACTTAGAATATTTTTTTCTATTTTTCATCAGAAATAATTTCTTCATCACCCTAGGGATCACTAATATTTTCCTAATTGAGGTGAGTATAATCTTGAAATAAATAAGACATTATTTGTATCCCAAGTTAGATAAATAAATTAGAATTCATAATATTCTTATATATTATCCAAATTCCATCTTTATGATCACCTCTAAAAAATAAAACATCCTCTTCACGAGGTGTTACAAGAAATTCATGTGATGTACCAAGGAAAGGATCTTCCACCAATGAATTGGAACTTTATTATGCATTTAATTTCATTTCCAAATGCACGATGAACAAATGTCTCTTCTTTAGTAATTATCATCAATGAAAGATATGCATGGTTATTTATTTCTTTTGATTGATGATAAACACTATTCCCAATATATTATTTCATATAAAAATGAATTCAATTTACCTAATGTGGTGGTTATATTTGAAAAAAACTTGGACCTGATCATGAAAATTCATAAAAAATGATTCTTTTAGTAAATATTAGTATTCTAGAGACTTTATAATCTTTAGGTTCGACTAGAAATCTATTTCCCTAATTTCTTACCATACCATTAGTGATGCTATATACTATGGAGAATCCACATATGAATACAAGAATGGTCTAAAGAATTTTGGAGTTATAGAGTGCATGAATATACATATATTATAAACACAATCTAATATTCTATATATACACAAATATTAATAAAAACATATGTTATATATATAATATATGTTATATATATATAATATTTAATACATACATATATAAACATTCAATACATATATATATATATATATTCCTTCTCATAAACACACATATATATAAATACACACACACAAATACACTATTTAAAACATATATACGTATATACACTATAAAACATATATAAAAAAGTTGTATTTAATTATTATTTATAAACATATATTGTAAACACTATAATTTTTTATATATCATAAATGAAAATATTATATAGATGATAATGATACAAAACATTTTGAACAAATATTTAAATATATGAACACACACACACACACACATATATTTATATATATTATAATATATATATATATATTATAATATATATATATATTATAAATAAAATATGTACAAGATGAATAAAAAATGTAAATACAATAAAACAAATATATAAGTATCTATATATATACACAATATGTAAAACATATATATTCATATACACTATAAAAGATATATATGTATATAATTATTTTCCATAAACACATATTATAAACACTATATAAAATTATATATATATATATAACATAAATGAAAAATAATATATAGATAATATGTATACATAACATTATAAATATATATATTATCAAAGAAATGTAAACTGTGAAATCAGTGAGAAAAATAATGAGTTTTTATCTCTTCTTTCACTAAAAGTGGATAAATGTATAATTTTGTTGACGCTAAAATGGGAATTGATAAATGTTTACATTTATCAATTCTTTTATTTTAACTAATAACAGTTGATCTTTGTCAGAGCTTGTTTTAACGCTGATAAATTATTTGTCTTATAAAATAGTTGTAGTACATATGTGAAATTTGTATTTATATAGACACACACAACTACAATGACATTTCATTTTTCACCCTCATATATATCATTGTAGTATTCGTATATACACACATGTGCACATACACATACTTATGTACATACATATTTTGTCCCCATAATAATATATATGTATGTATATAGTTTTAATATTGTTTCCACAAAATATTGACATATATATATATATATATATTGTAATTAAAATTTTATATTTAATTAATTAAAAAAAATAAAATTGAACTCAAAAAAATTATATATAAATTTTAATATGCAGTAATATTATCATTTCAATGTCATTATTTTAATATTAATAATTAGAGTTGTATTTCTACATTAAAACAATTCATTTTTGTATACTTTAAAGTAAATTATAACAATAATTTATTTAAATGAATTAATAAATTGAAATTATATCAAATTTATTTAAAATAATTCATATTTGATGAAAGTTATTATTATTGTTATTATATATATGTCATTATTTATAATATTAATATTTCAAATGTAAAATTTTATATATAAATATATACAAATATATAATCATGCTTTTTAATATGATTTATAATAAACATTATATTTATATATGGAGCTTATAAATTTTTTAAAATAACAATAATCTAAATATAAAATGTAATTAATAGTTTATTTTAAATAAAAATGGCATTAAATTGAAAATTTATATTTAATTCGAAAGATAAATTGAAATTATTTTGTATTTAATTATAATAATGCTTATATTTATAAATCATATTTTACATTGATATTTTGTGTAAAATATTTATTAATTTAGATTATTAAGAATACTCTATAAAATATATATAATTGTATTTAAATACAACTAATAATTATTAATATATATCATATAATTAATATTATATACATTTATATTATTATAGTATTTTATTAAAAATACTTTTGTATTTAAATATAAATATTTAATTATACATTTATATGATAAATAATAAATCATAAGAAATATTTATACAAATATCAAATTAATAATAACTTTAAAATATAACTAATCGTATTGAAATATAGTGTTAATGATTTTTATATAAAATTAACAATGTATAAAAATTATATATAAATTAGGTAAAAGGGATTACAATCCACAAACAACACACATAGTTAGGAACCTTAGTGGTTCAAGCCTCATCACTCCTCACAAGGAATGATAAGCACACACAAGACCTATTTTATTACATATTTAAGACCTCAAGGCCCCAGATATTGGTGGCTCGAAGGCCCAGCTAGATGTGGCCCTATTTCACATCCCTCAAAACGTGTGTTCTGGTTCGGAATCACTATTTTCAGAATGTTTCCATTGGATTTATTTATGGAACTAGAATCATTCAATGGTTCTTTATCCAAATGGATCTTCTTTCCAAAGGCATGTGTTCGTTAGGTTTGTACCTATGATACTTAAAAATATACATTTTTTTAGAGGATGGGAGGTCAGAATCATCATACTCTTTCGGGGGAAATTATTTCCAAATCTGGGAATCTCTTATAGATTTAAGATATTTTCTTGAATCCTTATTAATTTACCAAGTATAACATAGTATTCCCTTGAAATTATCAATCAATTATTATCATGTGTGAGATTTAGAATCCTTCGTATGTATTCCAGGTTCTTAATTAATGGAGACATACATATGTATTAGAGGTTCTCCATAAATGGTATCCTCTCATATACTATTTATAGATTATTCTAACCATTGTTATGATGAAAATGGTTTTTAATATACTCAGTGTTGCACTCTGGAATTTATTGTCATATAGGGAGATGAAAGTTTGTTTTGATGTTGGGATCATACCCATAAATGGGCCACCTACATATCCTTTTGAAATGAATCTGAACCCTCATAGTTCAGAACTACATAATGAGGAACATCATACCTTTTAAGGTCATGTGATAAAGAACTATCCGTATAGTTTAATGTCGCATGGTAAGGACATATAAGCGGAAGGTGCTTAGTCAAATCTTGATGTGAGACATATGGATAATGAGCCCAAGGAACCTTCAAAAGATATGATTTTACAAGTTGTATTAGATTCTGTTATAAATATAGCCTAGGAAGACGGGGGTTGATTTGAAGTGTTGGGTTTGAACCTTAGCGAGGATTTCTACATACCCCACTAAGATGGGAATCAAATCCCATGTAGTTTGATGAGTATCGTAAGAGAGTGTAATCCTTTAAAAGAAATGAGTTTGGGCTTAAATCCTGAAATAGATTCCTTTTATGGATGAAATGAGATAGAGCTCGGGCCTTAGGAAGGCTTCCTATGTATCCTAGTTTTGCTTGGAATCAGAGTTCTTGTAGTTTATTCGAAAAACACATACAAAACTAGAATAATGGTGATACCCTATGATGACACAAAATCCTGAATGAGAAGTTTGTATCATTTTGTTTTACCAATCATATGCCACACCACCCCTACCAATATTTAGTGTATTGTGATACCAATTAGAAAGTTGTATCTCTCCTAAAAATAATAATTGTGTCATGATACCCTATGATGTACCATGCCAAGGAAACCCTCTATTCTACATCCAAAATCTAGGTGGGAATAGCACTGAATGATAGGGGTTGTCACAATCATCTTTCATTTGAGCCGCCTTTATGGTGACTTTTTTATAGAACCCCATTTCATTGCTTTTCTAATACGATGTGTCATCTTATGGGTCCCACAGTATTGATAGTCAGGTGGAAAGGATACCTTCTTTCCCACATTTTAATCCCATGAGGACATATTAATGATTGATAGACACTAGTATCCCCATCCCTCTGTTGAGGTTAACCACCTAACAATTCATGTGTGTCTCTATGATGCACTACCTACCTGATGCCTCGAGTTTTTCAACTGATCTCTCCATGTAAAATGCTACATTCTATTATGAATTCCCACATCGTAGGATCCATTTAGGGTATGAAGGTATGGTGTCCTAAAGACCCAAATACATATCTTGAAAGAAGAAATCAAGTGAATAGTATAATTTCTATAGTACCTCTATTGTACTTCTACAATACCTATGGAAATCCATATTCCACGTGGATTCGGACCTGGGGTTTTTTATACAATATTATGGTCTGTTTATGATCAGGCTAAGCCATAACATAACATATTTTAAATGTATTTAATAATATTTACTTAATGTAAATAAATAAATTTTTATTTTAATATATTTACTATAATAATTTGCATAGAAATATATTTTAATATAAATATATATATAACAAGACATAAATAATATGTGTGTAATAATATATATATAAATAAATAAATAGTGGATTAGCTATGAATTATCAGTACTAATTTTGTCACTGATAAATCTATGAATATCAACATTAAATTTTGCATTGATAAAGCCTAACTTTTATTTGAGAAAAAAATTTGACGGATAATGGCCTTCATTGTCAGTGATTAATTTTTTAGAACTAATAAAGGTCACTTTTATGAAGGATTTTTAGAAATCACTAATAAAATCCTTGAATATTTTTTAAAATAACCCTTATATTCCAGCCTCTCAACTCTGTAATTCAATTTATCATGGAATTCAGACTCTACTTCTCTTGCTATGGCTTATTTTGGATTAATAGACTTCGAAAATAAAATTTATAAAATTTGGAAATTATTTTTAAGGATGTAATACCACAATAACTTAATATATTATTACCTTTAAATAAGTTAATTTTTTTGATAGCTTACTATATATGGAATATCAATCTTAAACGAAACTAAGATATGTAAACACCATTAAAACATAGTCATTGAATTAGAAATAATGAAATGGAGTAACCAATTTAGTAAATATTTATATAAATAAAATCATGGATTCTTTAAATATTAATGAAATTAAATTAGTATAGCTAAAACAAATAAGAAAATCATTCTATACATAAAAATACACTTTTATAAAACTGGTGTTTTATTTTAATAAACAATGTATATTATGATTAGATAATAATAAAATATATTCATAATAAAAATAAAATATTACCAAAAAATTAATTATTAATTAATATAAAAGAAGAATAAATAAAAGTCAGTATTTCAAAAACCAATATTATGATATGAACAATTATCAACGATATTTTTTTTTGTTGTTAAATATTGAATTTTAATATTTTAGAATGTTAATTTAACAAAACGAACTTCATTTTTGTATTAAGCATAAAAATATTTTATTAAGATGATTTTTTTATTTTTTTCTAAAAAATTGTTTTCATGCACGCAAATGTTAGAATTAATTTTCCCTAGGGATATTAATTTTTTATATAAAATTGAATTTATAATTAGAAAAATTAGGTCTAAATTATTTAATTATGTAAATATTACTTATATTCATTGAAAATTAATTAATTTAAATAATGAATAATTACCATGGTAAAAGTAAAATATTTCTTCCAATGAATTAATTCTTTAATAGTTATATAATTTCTATCTAAAAAAATAATATATATTAAAATATTACTCTAATATGATGTTCAAAAAAAAAAAAAATATATAAACAATAATCCAATTCATAATTAAAATGATATAACAATAAAAACACTCAATATATGAGAATACATTTTTTTATAAATTTTTTTTTACCTATATCATAAGTTTTGATTTTAATTTTATGTTTCTCATATTTAGAAATTGAATTATGTTAAATGGATCAAAAATTCAGATTCATCTCATCAAGATTTGGTAAGAAGTGTCATCTTATATTTTTAGTAATAAATTATTCACCATGGTTAAATTTTAATCTTCATTAATAAGGGAAAATAGGTAAATGAGGTCTATTGAATTTTTAATAATTAAAAGGTCACATACACCTTATAGAAATATTTTTAGGTATTAAAGACATATCCACATGTATCACCTACCATTTATCCACCTAACTCACCTAACCCTCATGAAATTCCTAAAGATCCCACTTTTTTTAGTTTTATTTGTTGTCAATGGTTGTTATTGATTTTAAATGTTGGCTAATTAAATAAAAATATTTCATTGATGTCAATATGTTGAATAAGTTAGTTGTTGTATATTCTAATGAAATATATAATATATCCAATCCATTTAATGAAGTGAAATCTTATTTGATGAATGAATAAAGATGATAGTACTAATGTATTATTATCTTAAGGAATTTCTTTTTAAACCTTTTAGTTTATAAGTATGATGATTTTTGAATTGATATTCATGTGAAATATTGGTTTCAATAGAGATAAATTGTTTATAAAAATTAAATATATGATTGGTGATGAATATATATTTTCAATTGATATTCCAAAAGGAGAATAATAGGAATTTAATAAATCCATTAAAACCCTTATTATATGAGGGGCTTATTTGAAGAGCATAAAAATATTAATTTACATAAATAATTTAATGAAGACTGTGAAAATATTAAATTACATAAAGAATATTGAAGGTCGTGTTAAAATAAAAGATGAGAATTTATAGATCAATAAGTACATTAAAATATTAATTTGTATAAATATTATTATAGTCCATTTTAAAAGAGTATAATAAACATACACTATGTAGAAAGAATAATTTATCTAAAAAATGCATTTTAGTTTGAGTTGTAAATATCGTACTTAGTATTTATGAAGTATATGTATATGGGAACTTTACTAAAAAATTTGGATCAACCACATCCTCCAAATAAGGGCATATCAAGCACATATACAGATCTAGACTCAACCCACATGGACTCCAGCCCGTGCATGGAAAAATATGGTGGAAATTTTATATTGCACGTGGAGGGGAATTAACAATAGAATAACTACCACATGGAGTGAACAAGAAGGTTATCATAGGGAATTAATAGAGTTCAATGATTTTCTTAGGTGGGATATCATAGGTGAGGTGTTTACCATGAAGGGTGTGTGTGAAGTTTTCTCGGTGCCGACCCAAATTCCGACTTGAAAAATTAGTGGGAACTAAATCTCTTATTAAGTGACCTATAAATGAGTGGGGAATTTATGTGGGATAATATCGTGTGGTTCAATATTCATCCATGTTTAAAACATATAGATTTATCATTTCCATCTGGTCAATAGGGAACCAATGAATATACGTCCTCCACATCATCATCTTCTACCATTGACTCTTGAAGGGTTCCTTTTTGTCAAAGTTTTTCATTCCTGAAGAATAAATGAATGAAGTTAATCTTGAGATAATTTTTACTCTCAAGATCTTGGGATGATCAAATATTGGATCATCCATTATAAGTGTACAATGTATATTCATTAAAAATTATGAACAATATACTTATTCTACGGATGATAAAAAACTATTTCAAGGTGATCATATACCTGAATTGATGCATAATGATGCACATGATAATCATCTCCTTCATGTGATGAGAATATGGTCATGAAGGATGTGAAACTATGTTATTTGGAAACATTGAATAACCTAAATCATGTTTGAAGAATTAAAATCCAAGATCCTTGGGAATTCATAATTTTTTTCAATGTGGAATAAAAATCATGATTTTAGGTAGTTCAAGGTATAGAAGACCACATCTACAAACACTAAAGCACCCAAAACAAGAGAAGGTATTGTTGTTAGCATATATCTTGACAGATCTCCTTTTTTCTGAAAAACAAATCCTCTATGAGTCATATTTTATGTGAGAAGGAAATAAGATCCATGAGCCTCTTAGGCTATGTGGAGAGGGGATTTCAATTCTTATTTATAGTGATAAGAATATTCACATATTCTGATACACAAATAAAAAGGACCACAATACTTTTACTTTTATGAGAAACACATTGAATGATTTTACAAATAAATTACTCCCTAAAGAATTCTCTATGAACAAAGAAGAAGAACCTTGGAAATTCAACTTGTTTTAACACACACTCGACATATTTATTGAATAAAATTTCTGCAAGAATTAATTGGATTTCATAGAGGAAAAAGAGTTTTGCACCATCAATTTCATAAAGAAGAGAGATACTAAATCCGGGTAAATACATGAATCCAAAATTATATTGATGCTCCATGAAGAATAATATTTATTAAATATAACAGGAGGATGAGGAATCTTTATATAAAACAAATACATGAAGGATAAAGGTATTGGTCTCACATATATGAACTTATGTGATGGATTGTTTTGAATAAGATAGTTTACATGAAGGATAATCCATTGAATTTCCATGAATGCATGAAGATAAACATTCCTTAGTTTTGATATTTATTATTTCATGCACAATTTGTCTTGAATTTTGAATACATAAATTGATAACAAAACTTAACAGGCACTCAAATTAAGTTTACACCTGCACAAATAATATGTTTTACTCAATTAATAATTTGATACAACAATTTAATATCTCATATTTCTAATAGACTTGATATCTTCTAGTTATCATTTGATTTAAGGAAGAAATAAATAGAACTGATTCAATCAACATTTTTGATATTGGGTGTCAATGAAAATGAATAAGACATTGCTACACTATTGAATATCATTGGGTGATAAAGAAGAATTCTGAGAAATATATTTTACTATGCATTCATATCATTATGACTGGGGAAGAAAAGAGAAAATAAGAGAAATAATTGTGAGGATATTGATTTGAGATTTCATTATTTCAATAATCATAAAGGAAGTTTATGATTCTAATAATAAAAAGAATGATATATAGTGATGTATGTTTTACAATTAAGAAGAGTTAGTGGCCGAGTTAATAACTTTTTATTATAAGTTGGGTGAAATAATAATTCTAAGATTATTAGTTCACAACATATTCATATTATTTTGATTGAAGCCAGAAGAAGAAGAATAAGTGTATATTTATTTTTGTTGTTGTTAATAAGAAGAAGAGTTGTTTGTCTACTACTATGCAAGTAACAAGTGAAATGTTAGTGAATGAATAGAGAAAAAATGTGACATCCATCACAAGTATCATCTAGTGAAATACTTTATTAGTGTTTTAAATTACCTTAAAAATATGGAGATGATAGTCTTGATAGGTAGTATAAAGAACCTATGAGGAACTGCAAGTTGGACCAGGTCACCACCATTCCAGGGAAGAATAATTGTTTCCTTAACCCTCTTAATGTGTAGGGACCTACACTGTAAATGGATCATTTTCTAGCCACACCACTGTAACCTGATAACTCATTATAGTAGAAAATCCACATATTGGTAATCATCATTAATGGTAAGGACTAAATACTGTTATTGAGTAGTGAAAATTTTCAAAATATGATGTGTTATCATTTATTGCTTTTATATACATGAATGTGATAAGAAAAAGGTAATAAAAGAATAAATATTCTAACAGGTATAAGAGGTAAAAAGGGTAAATTTTATAATTGGTGAAATTTTTTCCAAAACTAATTCACCCCCACTCTTAGTGTTGAGTATTTCCCAAAGTATTCCTCTTAATTTTTTTTATAGACAAAGTTCACCTCTATTGGATTATCTATGTTGCATTTATTCTATTTTGAGGATTTTATTTTCTTTCATGTATTAACAATAAAGTATAGTTTTAGTTAATATTCAGTTATCTCTAAGAATAAGTCTATTTCTATCAAGAACATGATGAAAAAAATAAAGAAAGAGAATAGAAAATTGAAGAAGATACCACTCTTATCTTAAGAAGATAATGTATTAGTATCTACATGACTTGGAAACAATAAAGAAATATCAGTCTTGGAAATTAAAGATAAGTTGGATAAACTATCCACTAAGGAGAAGAACAACATTTGTATCTCAAGTTAATCAAGAATGTTAAGTGATTATACAATTTGTAAAAATTTCCTATAAAAATTATCCTCAAGTTAAAAATTCTATCACAAGTGATGATGAGGATCAATCTAAACCTTCTCAAGATGTATCAGCTAGTTTATTAATAGATATTTTGAATTGTGCTTCCAAATA
Source organism: Viscum album (assembly GCA_963277665.1). Lineage (NCBI taxonomy): Eukaryota > Viridiplantae > Streptophyta > Magnoliopsida > Santalales > Viscaceae > Viscum > Viscum album. The sequence goes on along the minus strand of OY728128.1, from coordinate 1,535,276,311 downwards.
AATTGTCTCTCTATTTTTTTTTGAATCTTTCATAGTATCCAAGAAGATATAACCAAGATGTAACAAGAGGTATATTATTTGGACAATGACTTACAAGATAAATTTTCAGATTGTATAAAGCTCTCCAAATAGCATGGATCCTCTAAAATAATAAAATTGGATCTTGAAATAAGATCATTATAGTTTGAATACAAATTGATCAAATAAGTTAAAGAGAATAAATAAGTAAAGAATACTTTGGAAGAAAATATCCATTCTCTTGAAGGGAATTTGAAAAACAACATTGATGTAAAGGATTTAAAATTGGATAAAAATACAAGGAAATAAAATAACATGACTCTTTTTTACTAAACAAAGTTAATTTGTTTAAATTAGATGTTGAATGTATGAAAAAGGTTTCATAAGAAAAGTTTATTATAATTTAGGATCAGAAAAACACTGTCAATATGATATATCTTCAATTTGAAGTTCATTTTCCAAATATTGAGAATACATATATTGAGACATAAAAAATGAATTAATGAGTTGATGATGATACTCAATGCTCACTGTAATATTATAAGGTTCAAATACCTCAAAATTTCGATAAGAATATCCGGACATAATTCGATGATATATCTTAAGAAGTTGATAAAAAATATGTACCATCCATACCATCTGGTAATAATATTTGTAAATCTTATTTCATATTCATTAAAATATTAAAAAAAAATATAAATAAGTATGGATCATGAAAGGATATAAGAATCCTTCCACCATGACTAGGGTGGATATAAAAAAGAGTGTGTAATATTTTCCCCATAAATATCCTAACAATATATAAAGAATACCCAAAAACATCATACATTAGAAATCATAAGATCATGGTGTGTGGGCCAATGTTGGTGATAAAACATATTTTTGAATTTTTCACTATATTTTTAGTAAATTACTCTAAATACTAAAGCTCAAATAATTCCCATGTCAATGGGGAGAAATCAGTAAATAAATAAGCAACATCCACAGGTTAGAAAAAATATGTATACATCGAATAGATTTTGAGATCATGAAAATATATATAATTTATGAAATGGAAGTGGTCACAGAAATGATTAATTTTTATTTCAATATTTATACAAAGTTTATGAGAAAGGAATACCACAAAATATGGCTAAAAATGAAGAAGCGTCCTTGGAATGAAATAAAAAAAAATTATAAACAAAAAATCTACCCAAAAGGTATTAATGAATAATTATGAGAGGTCCTTGGATTATGAATTCAATAAGATGAAGAAAATTTAATCCACCAAAAGAAATAATACAAATGATTTCACTCAAAGAAATCCATGTGGAAAATTGAAACTTTTTACCAATGTTCTTAATGATATGTTAGTAATATTCCCATAAGATTTGGAGAGAATGAGGAAAATTAAAGAAGCACAAGTTAAGGCTAGTGAAAAGGGGAAATAAAATATTTCATATGATTAAAACAAAGTACATGAGAGGTTTTTAAAAAAATATAATGGTTTTGTTTGATAATTTATGTGTGAGAGACTTGAAAAAGATGAACATTTTGAAAAATGTTGTTTGACAATTCTTCCATAACAAGAAGCATTTCCTTAAGTGTAATAAGAATTAACCCTTCATTAAGGTTGTTAATTTGAAAAAATATTCACACAAAGAAGAAGATAATGTGAATAGATCCATTATACCCCAACATAAATCAAAACATATTTAAAATCCTGAAGACTGGAGGAAATAGAGAAACCCATTTAAGAAAAAAATAATCTACCATACAGTTTACATTAAGAAGTAAAAAGGATCCACCTTATTCGATTAATAATTTTCTATTGTTTTTTTCTTATAATAACGTGAGTTGAATTTGAAACTTGTTCTCAAGGATAGAAATAGAAAATTAGTGAGTACTTTCAAATATTGTCAATAAATATGATGAATTCCCCATCCTTGAATGATTCCAAAATTCATATTCAAATAAAAATATTATAGACGATAATATTTGATTAAGTTGAATATTATTATGTCATATCCTAGAAATAAGTATAAATAAAATACTATCTTTTTTTGACCTTATATATGGTATGCTATAGAATAATTATTAAATAAGATCATCCTTGAGAAAGTTATGGAAGTAGTAAAATTTGGAAAGTGACAAGTTGAAGATCCATATTGGTGTATTCTCTAAATTAAAACATAGTAACATAAATTATTGAACATATCCACCATTATAAATATATTAATGATTATTTACCTTAAGGGGGGTGGGGAAAAATTATTAAAGATCCAGTTGCTTCCAAAATCATAATTTCAATTTGTATTAAATATGATTATTTTAGAAATTTCGGGAAGTTCATGTCATTAGATATGTATGAATTTCATAATATCTCATCCTTTGTTATCAAAAATAATAAACATAAAATAAAATGGGATTAATTATATCAATAAATTACATTATATATGTGGAATTATGAAAGTGGACTAAGCCCACTTATCCTTCTTGTTTCACTTGAATGTTTTTGATCTATTTGTTAAAGTGATTGCATGAGTTTTAGGTTGATTATTCTTAAAAAAGTTTCATAACAAATTTAAATATCTTTATCCTAAAATAAAATTGGATAAAAATTTAATACAATTATATGAGTTCTCATTTAATGAGGTATCAATATCAATTTGAAATAGACAACTTGTTTGTCTAAATAAAATCCTCTCATTTTCTACATTGGGCATTGCTCATGTAGACCTAGAGTGAAATGATTAATGGAAAATTGATCAAGTATGAAATGAAACCCATATCCAATTAAATTTTTATTTCTTGTCATAATTTGGAGATAAAGTGAAATTAATGTTTAGAAAATTAAATGGGATACATTCACATATTGACATATTTATTTGGAAAAAACTTTGAAGTTATTCCAAATAAATACAAAGATGGTGATTGAAGATCCCACTTTGTGTCTGATTTTTATTTGATTCTAATGGTGATTATTGATTTTCAATGGTGATTAATTAAATATAAATATTTCATTGACTTCAATGTGTCGAGTAATTTAGTTATTGGATGTTATAATGAAGTATCCAATATATCCAAGCCTGATAACATAGTGAATGTTTTGTGGATGAATGAAGAATAAAGTAATCAAGTATTATTTTATAAAGGAATCTCTTTTAAATAAATTTTGTTAATAATTATGATGATTTTTTAATTTATTTTCATGTCAAATTATTGTTTTAATGGTGATATATTATTTCCAATAATCAAACAAATGGTTGGATGATGAAGATCTCCAGGGAATTAATATTCCAAAAAGAGAAGAATATAAATCAAAGAAACCCATGAAAACCCTTGTTATTAGAAGAGATTATTTAAATAGAATGACAATGATAATTCTCATGATTAAGTATTTAATTAAATCATGAAAATATTTATTTACATGAATAATTTTATAGAAAATTCTAAAATATATGATGAGAAGATGCAACTCAAGAAGTCCATGAAAATATTAATTTGTCAAATATTATTGAAGTCAATGCTAAACGAGTATGAGAAACTTAAATTTTTCATGAAGAATAATTTATCTAGAAAAAATGAATTTGAGTTTGAGTTTGAAATGAAATACATAGTATTTATGAAGTATATGTATCTGGGGCCTTTAATAAAAATTTGGGGCCAAACACAACCACTCAATGAAGCTAGCTCAAAGAAATACGGGGAGCTACACTCAACCCACATGGGAGCCAGACCGTGCATGGGAAATCATGGTAGAAAGAACATATATAATTCAATGGAGAACTAGTGGGAGCATAGATCATACCTAGAGTTCATAGTAGGGTGCGTATCAGACACATATAGCATGCAAGGTGGTTCTTGGGTGGGACAACAGAGGTAAGGTGTATCCCTTGTATGGGGTGTGTAAAGGTGTGTCTGGGTGCCAACCCGAAAGTCGGCTTGAAAAATTGGTGGTAATAGAATCTATTTTTAAAAATACCGCAAACGAGTTCTGAATCTGTGTACGATATGATCATGTGGTTCACTATTCATCTATGTTTAAAAAATCTGGATATATCACGTCCATCTGATCAACAAGGATCTAATGACTCTACAAACTCCACATCATCATCCTCTACCTTAAACTATCAAAGATTTCATGCATGACAAAGTGATTTATGCAGGAATACTCCACGACCGAATCCAAGTTTGATATCATTTTTATAATATATATCTTGGGATGATCATATGTTGGATTATTTTTCATTAGACTATGATGGCATTGAAATTATAATTTTAAAAAATAATCTTCTATCATGGTAAATACAAAATAATGTCGAGGCACTCGCTTTCAAAAATTCATGAAAGATGGTGGATGTGATCATCATTGAATTCATATGAGGATAATTTGATTGGGGAGGAATTGAAACCATGTTATTTGGATTCACTAAATAATCATACTTTAATTTTAAAAAATAAAATATGAGATATTTAGGTGTTCATAATTTTTATCTACACGTCATTAAAAGTTATATTTGAGGTGGTGCATGGCATTAGAGACCATGTCTATAAATACTGAAGCACCCAACCTGGGAGAAGGTTCATTCATTCACATATATCTTAAGAGATATATATTTTTATGAAAAATAGAGACTCTGTGAGAACTCTTTTATGTGAGAATGCATAATGATTTGTGATCCTCCAAAGCTATGTGATTAGGGAAGTTCCATGCTTATATATAATGTGAATGAGATCCCCTCACTCTATTAGATGAAGAAGAAGAAGAAAAATCCATCAATTTTTTTGGGACCCACTTGATGAGAATTTGAAAATAAACTATTCCATGAATATCTCTACTTGTACAAAGAATAAGAACTATAGACATTTGATTTGTGTTAACTCACACTCAATGTGTTTCGTGAAGAACAATTTCCCAAGCCTTACCTAGATTTTAGGGAAGAGGGAGAACCTTACACCTTTATTTGTGTGAAGAAGATAGAAACTTATTCAACATATATACATGAAGACAACAATATATTGATTCTCCTTGAAGCATAGGTTTGTGTAAAGATAAAAGAAAGACAAGGAAGCCACATATAAAACATTATGCAAAGGATAAAGGTAGTGGCCTCACGTATATAAACATAAGAGAATTATTAAAAAAAAATAGTTTATGTGAAGGATAATTCATTTCATTCACATTAATTCTTCAATATAATGCATGTATAAGCTTTTAGATTTAGTATTTCATGCAAATGGTGTCTTCAATTTCATATACCTAAATTGATAAGAAAATATAATGCACACTCAAATTAAGTTTTCACTTTAAAAAATATCATGTTTCCCCTGATTGAGAATTGTACACTACTATTGGTCATGTTGATTGAACAATTTTAATAATTAATTTTTTATTTTAATGCTCGCAAATACCCAAATTTGTGTAATTAATTAAGTTACTTTAAGTGGATTTCAAGATAATGATTACTGGAATAACTATTTTTTTCTGGAATAATTTTTATACATTAAAATAATGGTTGATTATTTGATTTATCAAATTATATGTATTATGGGAATGTTTATAAGATTTCTGGAGACACAATTTATACCCTATGTTTTAATTGGAATGTATGTTTTTTGAACCTTACTTTCATTAATGAATGATACATCTGCACCCTATGTTTGATGTGAATGTATAGATCAGGAACCATACATTTGGAAGAAACCCTACATTTGAGGAACCAACATATGTTTCATCATCCATACTTCTCTAATCAACCATGAAATGTTAGACATACTTTTGAAGTTTAACACTATATAGAGAAACCCTACATTGGACTTGGTCAAACTATGATTTTTGAATTATGGACTATTGTAGTTTTTTTTAATTTTCTTTCAAGAATTAATATATCATTAAAAAATATCTAAAGAATGATTCAAAGTATCTTTTTCAATATATAAAATTATTACAATTTTCATTGTATGTTACAATTTTTTTTGAAGATTTTGAATTTGAATTATCATGATTTTTCATGGGATATTTTTAGATCAGTTTGACCTGAATCAATTCATGCCACTTGTAAAATATCAATAGTTTCTTATTCTTTAAAAAGGGTAGGGATATAGATGAATTCAAGATTAATATTGTGTAGACATCTGTCATAACTACACTATAGAGAAATACATGTTTTTGTTCGTATCTGTTTGATCGACTCATTATTGTTTCTTCTATATTTCCTTGTGCATATTATACATCTCAATAAAGAATCTATCAGAGATACAATTTATAAACATACATATTTGATCATCTACTTAGTATTTTCTCTATATCTATTTAATGGAATAATATTTGACCTTTAATGTTATTATTTTTTTCTTCTTTACTGAAGACTATATACATCTTTTAGTTGATATTGAAATGGTGAGCTAAATCAGTATTGAACTCCTGTATATAATTTTTTTGAAGTGTTGATTTATCATACTCAGTCATAGAGGGGTATCATATTCTCTTACTAAGGTATGGATATCATGGTTCTCTATAAAATAACTATAAGGACCTATAAAATCCTTTTTGTAAAGATTTTAACTTCTTACACCCGGTTGTATAGGATTTCAGATAATATGACCTACTAGTGAAAATCACTAAGCTCATGGAGAGTGTTTTGGTAGAGTGCACTAGAGGATTTCTATGCCCTCAGCCACTATAGATTATTTTATGTTTTTCTTTCATTTATTTATTTTTTATTCCATACTAGTTTTTAAGAGATAAGGAATGAATCACTTTAAACTCAAGAGGAAAGTATTGTTTCTTTCAGTTTTCTTAAGGAAAACAATTCACCATCAACCCTATATTCTCTCCATCCTTTTCATTCCGAACCAAAAATTGGTATTAAAGGAAAGGCTATATTAAAATATTTCTCTTACTAAAAATCCTTGAAGATGCTTCTATTTTTTCCCAATACCAACAATCAGTATCATACTTCAGAATCACATGATTATTTTTCTTTTGACTCTAAAAATTAAAAGTTAAATATCTATATGAAGATAAATCTCAAATGGATGATCAAAGAGAAGGTATGTCAATGATCAATGAACTTTATTTTAATAGTGACAATTATGGACAATGGAAAGAACACATGACTTTTTATTTAAAAAATATTATAATAAGAGTTTATTTAAAATTATTAAAGAGATATGAAATTTCTAAATGAGATATAGAGGAGTTTAATGGTGCTCAAGAGAATGAATATGATATTAATTCAAGAGATATGAATGCTTTTTTCTGTTGATTAGGATCTGTTAAATTTAATCATGTTTCTCAATATTCTATTGCATATGAGATGTAGAAAATCATTTTTTTCTACAAAGGTATTGATAATGTCAAAAAACTATTTTACAAAACATAAAAATTTAAATTTGATACATTGAGGATGTAGGAATATGAAATCATCACTCATATGAATGAAATATTGATAGAAGTTGTCAGAAATATTTCTACCTAAGGAGAACCTATTAGAGAACTAATGGTACATAGAGTTTTAGCTTATATGTGGAATTGAATATATATTACTATTCATCAATCCACACCAATTAAATAACTAATGATGGAAGAATTTATTAGACCCTTGAAGATGTTTGAAGGTGAGATGAAAGAAGAGGGATCATATATCTATAAAAATGAAGTTCTTTCACTAAAAAATACTATTGAATAATCCTCTAATTTATGTTATTCATATTTAACTAATTATCTATCATATCTTTGTAAAAAAATTTATTTTTTTTACAAAAATATAAAGAAGAAATTAAAAAAGGAATAAATTAGACATATGCTATGAATTAAAGGGGACATGTCACAAAAATTATGGTGGTCCAGTGATTAAATCACAAAGGAATAATAGCTCTAAAAGAAAATATAAGAAATTTTTGGATGATAATTGGATTGATATGGATGAAAATTGGATTGATTCTGATGATTAAAGTGATGATTACATTAAAAACTATAAAGCATATCATGAAAATCAAATGTTAAATCTATGTCTTATGGATCATGCTGATCAGGAGAAATATTCTTACTCTCAAAGTCTTAATTCATAAAAACTTTCTTATTATGAATTAAATAAGTATTTTTATATTCTAGGAGAAATATGAGTCTTCAAATAAAGATCAAATAAAAGATAGAAAATATCATGATAATATTTTTACTAATAAAGTGAATTTATCAAAACACATTAAAAATCTAATATCAAACTATTCCAAAATTTAATATATTTTTCATGAAAATACTATTAAGAAATTATTAGATGAATTATATACTTTAAAATAGGCTACTAGCATTCTTATCAAGGGACAAAACTATTTGAATCAAATTCATGGTAATAATAATTCTAATAAAAAGGGTAATCTTAGGATTGTATGTAATGATGAAAAAACCAAATTATATAAAAATTATTTTGTTCTTAGTTCAAAAATAGAGAGAATAAATACTATTAATTTTTCTTATTACGGAATAAATGGAAATTATGCAAATGAATTATATTTCAGAAAGCCTCAATTTTTTGGTTTCAAGCATTTTTGTTATTTGAAACAATTATATGTATTTAATTATGGTGTCTCTACTTAAAAAATATACTTGGTTACCTAAATATGTAATTTATAATTTTGTTAGACCCAAAAGCATGTGTGTGTGAAAAGAAAAAAATTTATGATATTTTGTAGATATATTCCACTGAACACCATTTTTATATTTTTGAGTGGCTATTTGAAAAAATGAATATTTCTTCTATTTTTGATTGACTCTAAAGTATTTCATTATCTGAATAGAAATATCCTTAAAGTTAGAGCTATTAACATCAAGGAAGTATTTCATATTATGCATTAACTTTTTTTACAAAGGGGAGAAAAACATTAAATGTTTTATCTTTTTTATTCTATATATAATTATTTTTATACTTAAATTATTAAATATTTTCTCACACTATTATTTTATGTGATAAATATTTTAATACGTGTAATATTTTTATTCTTTTCAAATTAATTATTATTTAATTAAACAATGATTTATATATCTTCTTAAGAATATTTTTTTGGGAAAAGTTATAACTAAGGGGGAGTGTGTAGTATTTCTTGTATGAATTTAAATCTCATAAAGAAATATAGGTTTATGAGAAAATATGTTCTTAATTAATATTTTATTTCGTAAAGCTCATTTGATTTATGAATTTATTTTTCTCAGAAATTTTAATCTTTTAATTGAATTTATTATTATGTAATCATTTCTCACGTAAAGCTATCTTTTAAAATATAAAATATAAAATGGTTACACTTTATTTGGCTTGATAATATGAATGACTTCCTGAAAACCATAAAAATAAAACCTTTATTATTCCTATTTTTAACCCTAAAACTTTATCATACCCTCTCAAAACTTTCAAATTCATTATTTAAAATTTAAAACTCAAATACTTCTACTAAATCCATTATGAGTGGCATGAGGATACCTAGGATTTTAAATCTCAATGAAATGTTATTATCAAATGTTAAGCATTCATGATTTGGATCCTTTGTTTATTTATTTTTATTAAGAATATTTTGATAATTTATATTCAAAATAATTATATAAAAATGTAATAATTTTCTAGGATTTATGACTGGTCTGTTTAAAGAAAAGACAATTTCTTTTGTTGATGATTCTATAGAAACTTCTTCTAGAAAATGTACATAAATCCTTGGGTTTGAAAAACCAAAACTTGAATCTCTTAACATAGATATAAGTGGAATTAACTCTATATATTTGGTTTCTAAGTTAATTATTTTTAAATGAGATGTAACGAATCTTCATGAAGATCTATAAATATTTAGATAATGTTATGAATAGATGGAAAACTCTTCGGTTAGGAAATAAGATTTTTTTTCTATTCAAATTACATATAAAATTTTGTAGTAATTATTAATATCAAGAGAATATTTTAATGAATTTAAATTAAAATCCTTAAATAAAATGGTAAATATTAGTTGAGAATAATTTTCTAAATCAGATCATATTTAGATGACGATGTTTTTTGTTAAACAGTTATCCTATTCTTTGATGGATCAGTGGACTAAAAATATTAAAGGAAGAATATAACTGCTCTCCATATTACTAACTGATGTGAGTAAAACAATTCAGAATTCAGAGTGTGATGATGAACATTTCAAAATTTCAAAAAGTCTCACATCGTTTTTTCCATTGTTTCCTTACTAATATCAAATCCAATATATATGTTTTAAAACCCATATTTTAAAAATTATCAAAATGTTTTATTGTTTAATTTTTTATATACTATTTATTTTTAGTTTAATCATATTATTCATAGAACTTACTATGTAAAATGTGATTCATAATTACTTTGTTATTCCTAAAAAGGGTGTAGAAATTTATGGGGGAAATGTCAAATATAGGGGAAATGAATGGGGTAAAATGTAAATAATTGGAGAAAATTTTGTGAAAAAAATTGAAAAATATATGGGGGGAAATATCATTGTAAAAATAATTCATTTCATGGGAGAGATATGGTGTATAATAAAAAAATATAAATTTTATTGAAATTTATTCATTCATGTGTTTATAAAATTTCAATTCTTATTTATTAAATTTTGGAGAGAACTATAATTTATATATTTGTGTTCTTAATTATTTAACTGATACCTATATTTATTGATGTTAATTTTGTTTTTTGGATTTTGTTTTCATAAAAAGGAATATATTGTTGTTCATGTTGCTCCAAAAAATTTAAAATTTTCTTTTTTATTTTGATGCTTAAAAATACCCACATTTTTGTTACATATGCTGTTAGTTTCGGTAGATTTTAGGATAATGATTACTGGAATAATAATTTTATTCTAGGATAATTTTCAGACATTAATCTCATGGGAGTTTATATGATTTCTCAAATTATAATTATTATGGATATTTTTATAAGGATTCTTAAAACATTTTTTATACCCTATTTTTTAAGTAGAACATATGGTTTGTGAACCCTACTTTCGATAATGAACCACACCTTCATACCTTATGTTTGGAGTGTATGTATGGATTATGAACCCTACATTTGTATGAAACCCTACATTTGAAGAAAAAAAATTAGTTCATAATCCCTAATTTTTTAATCAACCATAAATTTTCAACCATACTCATGATGTTTATTGCTACACAGAGAAACCCTATGACTGACTTGGTCAAACTTAGAGTTTTAAATTATGAATATTTATTGTGTTTTATATAATGGTATCACATGAATTAAATATCTATTTTTATGCTATTTAAAGATGAATTCAAAGGCTCTCTTTCCATATATTAAATAATTCATATTTATAAGAGAATTTACAAATTTCTTTGAACAATTTTAATTTGAATAATTGTGATTTATTGTGTGATTTTTATAGATCTATTTTACCAATAGAAATTTGAGAATCATGTTAAATAATGTGAGATTATTATTCTTTAAAGTGGATGGGATAGATGTGAATTCAAAAATAATATTTTGTTTCAATCTATTAGATCTATAATTTGGATAAATATAAGTTTTTATTATTATCTGTATGATCGAGTCACTATTGTTACTACTATGTTTGTTTGTTAATATTTTAAAGTTGAAAAAGAATATATGAGAGCTATACTTTGTAGAAATACATGTTTTGTCATATTTATAGTTTTTTATCTAATAATTTTTAAAGGAATCATATTTGATGTTGAAAATTATTTTACTATTTTGTGATTTATTTAATGTTATCTATATATGTCAATTTCTTCTACAACTATGAGATGAATCATTATTCAACTTCTACATATATTATATTTTCTATTGAAGTGTTGACTTCTTGTACTCATCAGTGGTGGAGTATCAACTTCTCATACTATGATCTAGATATCTTGGTTCCCTATAAAATATTCGAAAGGCCCTATAAAATAATTATTATAATGGTGTCAACAACGTGAACTCAATTGTATATGTCTCTAAATAATATAACCTACTAATAAAAATCACCAAGATCATGGGGGGAGAATTTTTTGAGTGGATTGGGGAATTTTTATGCCCCAAACAACTATACATAATTTTTTGATATTATTTCTGTTATTTATTTTCCAATTCTCACTCATTTTTAAGATAAAATTAAATAATTGATTTAAAATCAAGAGGGAATTACAATTTATGTCATTTTTTTATGAAACACAGTTCAACCTACCCTCTTATATCGTTCCATTTGTCATTCCAACCCAACAACTATAAATAAATATTTTATATTATTGACCTATTTGATATTTTTAAGTTATCTTTTGGGGCAAGGAAGAACATAAAAGAGACGATACATTAATTTTTTTTGATATTATGTAAGAAAGAAAGAGAATAAGATGCTACTACACTATTCCATCATTGTGTGTTGAAGAAGAATTATGTGATACCCAATCTTATAAAAATTCATATAATTCTCACTGGTGAAGAAATATAAAATAATAGAAATAATTGTGATGATGTTGGGATGATATTTCATTGTTTCTATCATAACCAAGAAAATTTTTAATTCTAACAAGAAAAAGAATGAGGTCCAATACATTATATTTTCATTAAAGAAGAGTTAGTGACTGAGTTAATAAATTTTTATTTTCCCTTGGGTAAAAGAATAATTTTGAGATTATTAATCCACAACATATTCATATAATTTTTATTGATGTCAAAAGAAGAAGGGAAGCTTTTTGATTTCTATTTTGAATAATAAAAGCAGTTTCTTTCCTATTGTTGTTCAAGAAACAAGCTAAGATATTAATGGATGAAAAAATATCCATGAAACATCTAAAAAATGTCTCATATGGTGAATGTAACTATTGGTGTTACAAATTATCATAAGAAATAAGGTGAATAACATATTTAGTGGAAAAATAAATAGCTATCAAGGAGCTTCAACTTAGACTAGTCCATCACCGGTCCAAGGAAGAAGAATTATTTCCTCACCCCTCATAAATTACAGGGATCCCCACTAGATAAGGATTATTTTCTAGCTACCACACTATAACTTGATAATTCATTATATTGTATAATCTATGTACTAGTCATCACCATACAAAACATGTACTAGTAAATCTTATTGAGTAGTGAACCTAGTAAATACACTATGTACTATTTTTTTCTACTTTCAAACACTTTAATGCAATAAGAAAAAGATAATAGGAGAACCATGATCCTGATAGGTCTAAGAGGTAAAATTGAGGAATGTTATAATTGGTGAAACATTTACTAACAGTGATTCACCCCCACCCCCTCAGTGTTTATTATATACCAAAATTTTCATAGTAATTCCATTAGTATCCCATATCTAACATTCTTTTCCAAATATTTTCCCACATTTTTAATTATAAAAAATCACTTAATCCCATTTGAATCCATACCTATAGGTCAAAATTATCCTTAAAATATGCCTAATTTACTTATTCTATAGCTCATGTACACATTTAGAAGCCCCTATCCTCAAAACAATTCCTCAAGTCCTTCATTTACAAAGGAAACATCAAGAGAAGATCCAAATTCTCAATGTAAGTATTACTTTCACTTTTACTTTTATTCTTTATCCTTCCCATACACCCTACTCTAAACCCATTATAATCAAATGAATATAATGAAATCAGTATAAATAATATACTAAAATTTTATTATATTGATGGTAAAATCATTATATATTCCTCTATCATTTTATAAAAAAATGAAAATATTGTTCATGCGCAAGTGAAGACTACAACCTCCATGAATGACACATCTCGTTTTTCTTCAAAACATTTCACAAACGGTTATATAAATTCATTTATCTGAAATATTTATATTATTTATATTGGTCGGAGTAGTTAACTCAAGAGGGGAGGGGTGAATTGAGTAACTATAAAAATTTCCGTTTAAAAGAATATTAGTTTTACAAATAATAATTTCCCCAAAAATAGATACAGCCTAGATAATCAAGGTTATATTGTTATAAGAATCTGAATGTTTAAACAACTTCTTAGAATATTGATTAATTCTCAGTAATCTTAATTGGTATTATTAAAATAACTTTTGATGTTATCCTACTAAAACAAATTATATATAACTTCTTTCCAAGACTAACTATCAAAGTGAATTTAGTGTTTTTATGGATTAGGTAGTAAAGTAGTAAAACATAGTATACTAAATTTAAATGGCTCAGTGGCTAAAAAACAAGTGGTTTAGTCTCAAGACAAGACCTAATCCACTCCACTTGGTGATCACCTACCACCAAGCAGTTTTTATAAATAAACTCTGATCCACACCTTGGATCGGGGTTAACAACAATACATGGACTGTCCAGGTCACATAAGGACCTCTTCCATAGTTTTCGTGGGTAAACAAAATAATGACCAGGTCACGCAGGGACCTCTTCCACTGTTGTTGTGGGTAAACAAGTGTAAATAATTTGGTGTGAGGATTTTGAAATCCTCTAGTTCAGTGCAGGAGTCAGTGTGTGTGTAAAATATATAGAGTACACACACTGCTCAAAATTAAAATAAATAAATCAATGAGAGAGAGAGATAGTAGATATAATTTTAGAATGATCTAGTGATTAGAAGTGCAGCTCTGGACTCATTGGATAAGACAGAAATTCTTCCGAGTCATTCTATGGTTTTTTTATTGAAAAATAGAGTGTTGTGGTTTGTTTTCTTCACGAGTGAATATGTTCTCTTGATTCCAATGTACTTCATGTGTTCTTCAGTAGAGTCAGATTTTATGAATGAGACAATTTCTTCTTTGAAGATCTTGTAATCTCTTCTTCGTGGTTGTACTCAATATTGGTGTTCTGTTCAGTACAATGCACTCACGTTTCTTGAGTTGTCGCGTGTCATCTGCTTCCTCTTGGGAACACTTCTCTTTATCTTTGAATGCAAGGGTTTTGGCCAATAGGTTCCATGTTCTTCGTACCTTGTACCTCGTACTATGTCTATAAAGACACATTAATTATTGTCAGTGCATTAAAGGCACTAAATATGACCATTAAAAAGTTAAATAGAAAAACGAATAAATAGTTAGGAAATGGTGTCACAGTAGTTATGAAAATGGTGTATCCTTCACGATATCTCCTTCATGGTGACTTCTTCATGGTATCTACTTCACTGTGTCTCCTTCACGGTGTCTCCTTCACGGTGTCTCCTTCATGGTGTCTCCTTCACTGTGTCTCCTTCACGGTGTCTTCTTCACAGTGTCTTCTTGTCACGGTGTCTCCTTGTCACGGTGTCTTGCTTCCAATTTCTAGATTCTGGTGCCTTGATGAACGTGTATTGATAACTGTGTCTGGCATGTGTCACAGTGTCTTGTGTTCATAGTGTCTTTTTGGTCACGGTGTCTGTGTCTTAGGCTTCACAGTGTCAGGCTTACTGTGTCAAGCTTCACTGTGTCTTGTACTTAGGCAAATAACTGTATTTAGACTTAAACAGAAATATACATAAAACGAATTGAGCTTAGCCATTATCAAGTATGAGATAACTTGGAACACAAATA
The DNA here is from genome assembly GCA_963277665.1 of Viscum album. Taxonomy (NCBI): domain Eukaryota; kingdom Viridiplantae; phylum Streptophyta; class Magnoliopsida; order Santalales; family Viscaceae; genus Viscum; species Viscum album. Next base: position 1,535,260,802 of record OY728128.1, on the reverse strand, counting down.
CACATGATTAATAAGATTTGTGAGATTTTTTATCATTAATAATATTTGTAATTATTATTGAGATTTGTGATTATTAAGACATGATTAATACATGAGGAGTCCAACAATCTCCCCCTTTTTGATGATCACAAATCAAGTAAAGTTAAAGGGTAAATTTATAACATAGAATATAACTTTCTATCCCCCTTTTGGGGTTATAAAAAAGTTAAAATAAGAGAGAATAATCATTTAACACTACCTTAAAAGTAATCACATTGGAGTACAAGATAAAGTAGAAATACAAAAAAACAATGACATCCCCATCAAACAGAAGTAAGCACTGGTCTTCTTCAAGGATTGGCCTTCTCTTTGCCTTTATCAGTAGAAGAAGAGGAAGCCATAGGTGCAGTGGCTGATGTAGAAGAAGGCATAGAAGTGGTATATAGAGAAGGTAAAGGGAGACCTTCGAAGACCGAGGGATCCAAAGTTGGAGCAGTATAAGATCTTGGTCGTTGCTGGTCAAGAATGAAAGGCCTGATCTGACTAAGAGCCTAGCCAACAGACATGGTTGTGGAAGCTAAGGAAAAAGTGAAAGTAGGTAATCTAGGTCTGAGAGGAGCAGCTGCTGGAGCAACAATGTTTTTTATTTGCACATGAAGATATTGTCTTAGAAGTTTAATGAAGTCTGTAATAATCTCTCCTCCATACTGCATGGCCTTTTCAAAATCATCTTTATTTTCCATGAACTTGTCCAACAATCCGGTAAGCTCAGTGAGATTCTGGACTTGGTTTTTGAAGGCTTGGGTTATAGGAAGAATTCTAAGATTCTCTACAAGATATTTAAAGTGATTGGTCATATCAGTCTTGGAGAAAATCTGGTAGAAATAAAAGTCCACTTTCTTATAGATCTCCTGCTAGGAATCATTGGAAATCTTTGAATGAATTTGAACCAGGTCAAGCACTCTATCACTATTCTTAACAAACTTCAGATAAAGTATCCATATCAAATCCACTTAAGTCATTCTAAATCTCTTCCTTGACTATAGATCTGAGCAGAGAACTATCCAAATAAGGACTAGAGGTTTGACTAGAGGAAGTAGAAGCTTTGACAGTTGTGGTCAGAGACATGATCTGTTTCAGGACCTTTTGAAGACAACCAGTATATTCATCTTTGAGTTTGTTAAGTTTCTCCACAAGCTCTCTCATGTTTTGAAAAAATTGTTTGTTCCTTTTAGTAATACTCTCAACAAAGGATAGCAGTTATGGGTGAATCTGGGACACAATATCTCGAGAGATGTTTGAAACAGAAGGTTCAAGAGAAGGAGGAGAAGGAGCAGGTTCTGATCTTGAATGAAATTCTTTCTGTAGGTTTTCAACCATTCTTTTCAGAGTTGCAACTTCAGTACTGAGCAACTTATTCTCAACTCTTAATTCTGGAATTTCATTGATCATCTTGGGTTGAATGTTCTAGATAATATTTTCTAAAATTACTGAGGCATATTCCTGACTCAGTTTGGTCACAAGATGAGGTCGAGAGGACAATATTTTCTCAACTCTAGCTAAGATAGTGTCTCCAAAGACTTCCAAATCATCTTTACTAACGAGAGATTGTTGTTCAGGTTAAGGTGCAGCTGTTGGATGTGATACAGGTGCAGGCTCAGGTTGAGGTTCAGGTTCAGGTTCAGATGGAAAGTATGTGACAGATTTCAATTGAAACAAAAAAAAAGATCAATCCCAATGGCACTAACCTGTTGAGATTCACTCACATCATAAATGATAGGGAATTTATACTGAGTGTCCACCGAATATGACTCAATAGGTTGAGATTCTTCATCAGAATCAGCTTCACCGGTCACAATATTTTGAGGTTCCTCCCCCTCAATAATTTCTTCCATTTTAGGCCATTGAGGATCAGAGACTTGATCTAAATCCACTAGTTCATCTCTAATTTCCTCAGCCATTTCTTGCCTAGCCAACCGAAAGGCTATCTCCATCCTCTCATTAGTAGAGGGTATTATCTCAGGAACAAATTGTTCCACAAGAAGGTCTTCTAGATTAGCTTCTTGGATAGCTAGGAGTTCCTTTTGAGTTGCTTCTTTCACAATAGGGAGTTCTCCTACTACAGCCTCTTCCATGGCTTGGAGTTATTCCATATTTGTTTCATCCATGACATGATGCTCAAATTTTGGGACAATTAAATCTCATGCAGCCTCAGATTGGATTTCCATATTAGTAATAGCTCTAGGGGCAGGAGGTTCTTTTATAGGAACAACAGGAGGAACATCAGTACTTTCTTTCTCAATAACAACTTCTTCCCTATGAGGTATGTCAGCCTCTTCTCTATGTGGTACTTCAGCTACCTCTTCCTATTCTTCTTCATCTTCTGGATAATCAAAAACTTCATCTAGTTCCAAACCAAGATCAGATATGTCCTTTGGCCTTGTTGGATAATCCACAGGATTATACTTCTCAAAAAGCTTATCATTATCTTCAACCCATTCCTTCTTCCAGGGTTCCAATTTATTTTCATCCTCCTGATGGTAGCTTTGGATAAACAGTATTCATAGTCCATAAGTACTTCTTCATTAGGTCCAACTACTCCTTTTGCAACAAGAATTGCTGAAATCATCCTAGAGTAAAACAGAGAGGTGGATTTGGATGTGACCTTAATCAATTCACACATATGGTGAATGATATATTTGCACATATTTATCTTGTGTAAATTCTTTATAAGATGAATCATAAATACACCCTGATACTTTAATATAGCAAAGTCACCTTTCATTGGGCTAATCATATTTTGAACAAATTTAAACAACATCCTTGTCTCTCCATCAAGTTTAGCATCTATAGCCCTTCTCTTGGTGTCATTTATAGTTAGGGTTTCCAGTGCATTTTCCAGGTCAAAGAAATCAGTTGTCGGTGGGGGATCTATCTGAGAATCATCACCGATTCATTCGTGAGGTATCCTAAGGCATGCAACCCATAACCTCAACGAGGAGCATCTTTGTCCATTGATCTATCTTCTCACAACAAAATTTTCACTAGCATCAAAAGAAAACTGTACATTCTGATAAAACTGAGCTACCAACCTCGGGTAAATGGGTCTATCCTTCCTTGAGAACCATTAGAGCCAAAATTGTTCTTTTAAAACTTTTAAAACCAAATATTTTCTAGATAATAGCCACTCAGGGAAAATTTCATTTTTAGGAATGATAGTGCGATTTACCAGGTTTGGATTCAAGGGTCCTTCGGGCACCAGCTTTAGTGCTATATTCTTTTTCTTCGAGCTGCGCTTTATAGGAGTGGATGAAGATGGATGCTTCATCCTTTTAATTCACCGAAGGTCAAGAGAGAGTGAGGGTTGAAAGGTTTAAAGGGTTCGGAAAGACTGAGTGGGAGAGAGTTCCGGGTGAAGAACCGAGTGAAACCCTTTTGTTTTATCATTTGGGAATGTCATGCGTCACAAAAATAAAAACAAGGGAAAGTAAAAAAGAGGTGAAAAAGAATTACCGCGATACGGGTTAAAAGAAAAGCATAAATAATTTTCATGATGAGACCACAAATAGGTGTTACTGTGCGATGGTAAAAGGTCTTCACGGTGAGACAGTCAGTTGTCATCACAGTGAGACAGTGAATGGTCGGTTCTGTCACGGTGAGACAATAAGTAATCTGTTCGGTCACAGTGAGACAGTAAGTAACAGACCATGAATTGAAAGTGCTAACTGTGAGATTGTAAACATGAGACAGTAACCAAGAAACCGTGAACATGAAACAGTAATGTAAAATATAATAAAAGATTAAACAGTAAGACAAGTATGATATCTATTTGTTATTGATCATGACAAGATCATGTATGATGTAATATATTATCTCAAAATTTAATGGGTTAGTGAATATATCATCAAGTTGATAATCAGTGCCAATGAATTCCAAGGTGATATCACCTTTTTGATAATGATCTCTCAAAAAGTGATGTCTTACATCAATATGTTTTCTCCTAGCATGTGAAACATGATTTTTTGAAATGTTAATAGCACTCATGTTGTCACAATTTATTGGTATATGTCTGAATTGATATCCATAATCTAGTAATGTGTGTTTAATCCTCAAAATTTGTGCACAACAACTGCCACCAGCTATGTATTCATCTTCTATAGTAGATAATGCAATAGATTTTTGTTTCTTACTACACCATGATACTAGTGACTTGCCTAAAAGGTGACATGTTCCATAGGTTCTTTTTCTATCTAACTTATAGCCTCTAAAGTCAGCATCAGAGTAACTAACTAGTTCAAATGATTGTCCTTTAGGATAGAATAATCCTAAATTGGGTCTATGCTTGAGGTATTTTAAAATTCTCTTTACAACATTTAAATGATATTATTTAGGATTTTATTGAAAACGAGCACACATACACACACTAAACATAATTTCAGGATGGCTAGTAGTTAAGTAGAGTAAACTTCTAATCATTCCACTATAAATGGTTTGATCAGTAGATTTTCCATCTTCATCAAGATCCTGCTTACAGGTGGTAGTCATGTTAGTGTCAGTACTTTTAGTGTTATCCAATCCAAAACGTTTTAGATGATCTTTAGTGTATTTACATTGATTCAAAACAATTCCATCATTATTTTGAAAATTTTGAAATCCAAGAAAGAATTTTAGTTCACCCATTAGACTCATTTCAAATTCGTTTTGAATCATTTTAGAAAAATCAATACATAATGAATTTTTTGAAGATCCAAAAATAATATCATCTACATAGATTTGAAAAACTAAAACATCATTATAAATTAGTTTTATAAAGAGGATAGGATCAGATATTCCTTTTGTAAAACCTTTGAAAATTAAAAAAGTACTTAATCTGTCATTCCAAGCACTTGTAGCTTTTTTTAAACCATATAAAGCTTTTGACAGTTTAAAAATATGATTTGGAAAATGAGGGTGTGTAAATCCAGGGGGTTGTTCAAAAAAATATCCTCAGCTATATACCCATTTAAGAATTCACTCTTAAAATCCATTTGATATAGTTTCAAATTCAGATGTGCAGCATAAGCAAGTAGAATTCTAATGGCTTCAAGTCTGGCTACTAGATCAAAAGTATCCTCATAGTCAATTCCTTCTTCTTGACTATATACTAGTGCAACTAATCTAGCCTTGTTCCTAACTATATTTCCATCTTCATCTACCTTATTTATAAACACCCATTTAGTGATAATGACAAATGTGCCCTTGGGTCTTTCAACAAGTTTCGAAACCTTATTTATTTCAAAATGATTGAGTTCTTCTTGCATAGCCATTACCCAAGATTCATCATTGATAGCATCATAAATGTTTTTAGGTTCAAGCTGTGAAAAGAAGGCTTGATGTTCAACCTGATTTCTAAGAGATGCTCTAGTTTGTGTTCCTTTCTCTATGTATCCTACAACAGCATCTAAGGGATGGTTTTTAAGAGTTCTAACCTTTCTAGAAAAAGAGGTACTAGTGAATTCAGGTTCACCAACAGATTCATGTTCATTATGACTTGATTGCACAGAATTTCCAGAATTAGAAGTTTTCACAGATTCTTTCACAAAGGTATTTGAGGATTTTGAGTTGATGTTTAGATTTGATACATCATCCTCCAGATTTTCTAGGATAGTCCTAGGCTCATGTGGATCTGTTTCATAAAACATGACATGGATAGATTCTTCCACACATTTAGTTATTTTATTGAATACTCTATAAGATTTTCTTGAAATTGGATAACCTAAGAAAATTACTTCATCACTTTTGGATGCACATTTGTCAAGATAATCCTTAGTGTTGAGAATAAAGACTTTTCAACCAAAAACTCTATAGTAATTAACCTTAGGATTTCTATTGTTCTGGAGTTCATATGGGGTCTTCTTGAGAATTGGTCTAATTAATATTCTGTTGATTATGTAGCATGCTTTATTAACAGCTTCAACCCAAAAGTAAATAGGTAGGTCATATTCACTAAGAATTGTTCTAGAAATTTCATGCAATGTTCTATTTCTTCTTTCTACAACACCATTCTCCTGAGGTGTTCTAGGTGAAGAGAAATTAGGATTATAACCATTTTGTGAGAAAAAGGATTCAAACTCTTGATTTTCAAACTCACGACCATGATCAAATCTTAAAGATTTAATTTTAAGTCCACTAAGATTTTCTACAGACTTGGCATAATTAGTAAAATAAGAGAAAGCTTCACTTTTGTGAGCCATGAAGAAGGTCTAGGTATATCTAGAAAAATCATCTATTAGAACATAAACATAGTGCTTCCCATTTAAGCTAGAAACTCTATATGGTCCAGACAAATCCATGTGAACCAATTCGAGAGGTTGAGAAGTAAAGACTTATTCCTTTGATTTGAAATAGATTTTTTGTTGTTTTCCCTTTTCATAGGGATTACACACTTTTTCATTTGGAAACTCAAGATTGGGTAAGTCTTTAACTAGGCCTTTTCTAGTTAACTTTCTAAGGGAGTGAACATTATAGTTCCCTAGTCTTCTATGCCATAGCCAAGATTATTTATGAAATACACTTAAGCATGAAGCATTTTGAGAGTCTAAGGAATCTAAATTAACAGATTAAACATTCTCATTCCTTGATGTAGAAAATACTAATTCATCTTTAGAATTAAAGACATTACAAGCATCATTTTTAAATTTTACATGATATCCATCATCACACAATTGTGAGATACTAAGAAAATTATATTTTAAGCCATTAAAAAACAGTACTTTGGAAATTAATATTGAATCAGCGTTACCAATCTTGCCTAATCCAATGATCTTCCCTTTGGAATTGTCACCAAATGTGACATGTCCTCCATCTACTTTTACCCGGTTCTTGATGCATGAGTAGTCTCCTGTCATGTGCCTTGAACAACCACTGTCCAGGTACCACAGATTTGTGCAGGAGCTCTTTAAGAAGATTTTCTACAACATGTTCAAGCAAAGACAGATTTTGGTACCCATACTTGTTTGGGTCCAGTAACATTAGTAATAAGTTCTTTAGGAACCCATATTTGTTTCATAGGTTTCCAATAGGCATTATGTAAAGTATTTGAAAAATAAACTGTATTTGGTCCACAAAAACATGAAATAGTAGAATATGCATCATGACTCGAGCTAGTTGAGCTATGTCCAGAATTGGGAACAAATTTATATGTCCTAGACTTTGAAACAAAATTTGTTCTATCAAGGTTTCTTTTACCAGGTTGATAACTAATGCCAGTATTTTATTTAGGAGAAATTTTTTTTCCTAGAATTTGGGTAAGGGTATTTTTACCATTAGTAAACTTTTCTAAGACACTTTTTAATTTCTCATTAGACATTTTTTGTTCATTGTTTTCTTTGAGCAGTTGATCATTTTTCTCCTTTTCAGTAGTAAGTTCAGATTTAACATTTACAGTGAGAGCATTTTGTTTCTTCAATGATTTATATTTATCCTTTAATTCATTGCATGTCTCTTCAAGCATGTTGAAATATTCAAACATTTCTTCTTTGGCCGTATTTTCAGAGTCACTTTCCTCTTAAGAATAGTATGAATTATGCATAGAAGAGTTTAGTGTTACCTCAGATGTGTTTTTTATAAAACACATATTGGCTTTGTTAGCTTGTTCATCTTGTGTTGTCTCTAATTCACTTGAACTATCCTTAGAGGCACTCCACGTTGCCTTCATTTCCTTTTTTACTTCTTGTCCTTTTCCACATACGTATTCTTATATTTGAGCTTTGGAGAGTCAGCCTTTATATATTTTTTGTGCTTACATTAATAGCATACAATTTAATAAGTTATATCATTTCTTTTCCAGTCCTTTTTCCAGTTTCCTTTTTGATCATACTTTCCCTTAAAGATAGGCTTTCTGAAAAAGTTTTTCTTCTTGTAAAATCATTTGAATCTTCTCTCTAGTTGATCCATCTCCTCATCATTGTCTGGTGATGATTGTTCAGTAGTGGAACTGTCTATAGAAGCTTCCAGTTTTCCTTTATCTTTGTGCTTCGAGAGGGAGGTCTTGAATGAAACAGATTTCCTCTTTGGTTCATACTCCTCTTCTTTGTTGAATTTCATCTCTTCCTCATACATCATAATTTTCCCAATGAGTTCTTTTATAGGTAGCCTGCTGATGTCGCATGACTCTCTAATTGAGATAGAGGTTCCCCTCCATCTGTCAGGTAGACATCTGAGAATTCTCATGATCTATTCATTGGTAGTGACTTCTCTTCCTAGACAAATCATTGTGTTAAAAATCTCATTGAACCTAAGATACATATCAGAAATAGGCTCATTAGGTTTCATCTTAAAATTATAATATTTTATAGTATAAGTATTAAGTCTCATTTACTTTAAACTAGATGTACCTTCATGTGATACAGACAACGTATCCCAAATTTCATGGGCAGTTTTACAAGAAAAAATCATATTAAATTCTTCATCTCATAAGGAAAAGTACAAGGCATTCATAGCTTTGCAATTTTTATTATAAGAAAGTTTGGTAGGTTCATCCCATTTAATTCTATCAGTCACAAGAAGTTTGTATTCATCTATAATGGATGACCATATTTCAAAGCTCATACTCTCTAGATGCATTTTAATTTTAGTTTTCCATTGAGCATAATTGGTTCCATTAAATAATGGTGGTCTTTTAGTTGCATCACCTTCCAATCTATTGTCCATACTAAAAAATTACTTCAAAAGATCTAGAAATTTATAATTAACAGAAATATATAGATATTTAAAGTACAACTACAATCACAGTTGAATAAGATTACACAAAGTCCTAATAAATCATCCTCTAAAACCAAATGTTGGTCGGAGTGGTTAACTCAAGAGGGTAGGGGTGAATTGAGTAACTATAAAAAATATTGATAAAAGAATATTAGTTTTAAAAATAATAATTTCCCCAAAAATAGATACAGCGTAGTTAAGCAAGGTTATAATGTTATAAGAGTTTGACTGATTAAACAACTTCTTAGAAGATTGATTAATTCTCAGTAATCTTAATTGGTATTATTAAAATTACTTTTGAAGTTATTCTACTAAGACAAATAATATATAACTTCTCTCCAAGACTAACTATCAAATTGAATTTAGTGTTTTTATGGATTAGGCAGTAAATCAGTAAAACAGAGTAGACTAAATTTAAATGGAATAGCAGATAAAAAAACTAGTGGTTTAGTCTCAATCCGAGACCTAATCCACTCCACTTGGTGATCACCTACCATGAAGCAGTTTATATAAATAAACTCTGGTCCACACCATGGATCAGGGTTAAAAACACTACATGGACTGTCCAGGTCACATAGGGACCTCTTCCACAATTTTAGTGGGTAACCAAAATAATGAACAGGTCACACATGGACCTCTTCCACAGTTGTCGTTGGTAAACTAGAGTAAAGAATTTGGTGTGAGGATTTTGAAATCCTCCAGTTCAGTGCAGGAGTTAGTGTGTGTGTAAAATATACATAGTACACACACTAGTCGAAAGTAAAATAAAGAAATAAATGGGAGAGAGTAGATATGATTTCAGAATGATCTAGTGATTAGCAGTGCAGATCTGGACTCGTATGATAAGACATAAATGCTTCTGAGTCCTTCTCTGGTTTTTGTCTTGAAAAACAGAGTGTCGTGGTTTGTGTTCTTCAAGAGTGAAGATGTTCTCTTGATTCGGTTGTACTTTGTGCATTCTTCATTAGTGTCAGATTGCATGTATGATGCAATTGATTCTTTGAAGATCTTGTAATCTCTTCTTCATGGTCATGCTCAAGATTGGTGTTCTGTTCAGTACAGTGCACTCGCATTTCTTGAGTTGTCGCGTGTCATCTTCTTCTTCATGGGAACACTTCTATTTATCATCGAATGCATGGGTTTTGGCCGATAGGTTCCATGTGATTCGTACCTCGTACCTCGTACTATGTCTATAAAGACGCATGAATTATTGTCAGTGCATTAAAGGCATCAAATATGATCGTTAAAAAGTTAAATAGAAAAACGAAAAAACAGTTAGGAAACGATGTCACAGTAGTTATGCAAACAATTTCTCCTTCACAATGTCTCCTTCATGGTATCTCATTCACAGTGTCTCCTTCACGGTGTCTCCTTCACGGTGTCTCCTTCACGGTGTCTCCTTCACGGTGTCTCCTTCACGGTGTCTCCTTGTCACTGTGTCTTGCTTACGGTATCTAGCTTCCAATGCCTTGATGACTGTGTCCTGCTAACTGTGTCTGGCATGTGTCACAGTGTCTCGTGGTCATGGTGTCTCATTGGTTATGGTGTTTGTGTCTTAGGCTTCACAGTGTCAGTCTTACTGTTTTAAGCTTCATAGTGTCTTGTACTTAGGAAAATAACTATATATAGACTTAAACAGTAATATGTATAAAATGAATTGAGCTTATCCATTATCAAGTATGAGATAACATGGAACATAAATTCACATGATTGATAAGATTTGTGAGATTTGTGATCATTAATAAGATTTGTAATTATTATTGAGATTTGTGATCATTAAAACTTGATTAATACATGAGGAGTCCAACAATTTAAATATAAATGATCAATTTTATAATTAATATTATAAATAGGCGATCATTATAACATTAATTTTGACAACTGGGTCTCGGTGACAGCATATACACCCCACATGTAACATGGCCATCAGGTCCTGACCTGCCAGGTACTACCAATTTCCCCACAGACAAACGGTCCCCACCCTATGGCCCACCCACATGCCCAAATGGGTCATCTAACTAATAACAATCCCCATAATTCAACACATGTCCTTTCTGGTGTGATTTGTCCTAATTCACACACACCCTGATAAACTCCCCAGAAGGTAACCCATCTTGATCACTACTACAAGCCAAGCACGGTTAGTTGTGAACTTCTAATCAGGTAGGCTCTTGAAAAGGAAGGTACACCTTATTGACATGTTTCATATCATTTAGTAATTTAACCCTTTATCATTCTAGGGTGTTACACTCACCCCCCCCCCCCCTAGAGAACAATGTCCTCACTGTGGACCCTACATCTCAACCTAGGTAGTGTACCGCACTTAAGGCTGGGAACCATCTCTGATACCAAATGTGACAACTGGGTCCCGGTGACAGCACAAACACCCCACCTTTAAAATGGTCATCGGGTCCTGATCCACTATATACCACCAGTTTCCCCACAAACATGTGGTCTCCACCCAGGGCCCCTACCACATCTTGAATGGGTCATCTGAATAATGATTGTCCCAACAAGACAACACATTTCCTTTCCAATGTGTTTTTTCCTCACTCACAAACACCTTAGGAAACTTCCGAGAAGGTTACCCATCCTGATCACTACTACAAGAAAAACAAGTTTAATTGTGGAGTTCTAATCAGGTAGGCTCCAGAAAAGGAAGGTTTACCGTGTTTAAATGAGTCATATTATTTAGTATTTTAACACTTTATCATTGTTGGTTGTTACCTTAACCGTCATAAATAACCATACTAAGAGGAAAACATTTTTATTCATACCACATAATATTTTCATGCCCATTAATTATTATTCTACTTCCTTAAAAATTTAATACATCACACTAATAAAATCTATATAATATCATTATTCTCTTGGTATAATGATATTATAACTATAATACATTAAAATCATCTATTAATCTAGGTAGGTTTATGTTTGGGTCGATATAACCACCTACTTGAACAATATTAATAATTTATATCATGGATTACTATAAAAAATTATTTACTAGTATAATATGATACAAATATGTAAATATTTTTTTTCTAGTAAGGTTATATGAATATTTAACTCATTAATAAAGATATCTCCCTTTGGACATTAAGAAACACTAAAACATGTTTGTCGTTGATTTCAACCTCATGGATCGTAACGAAAACTATCATGAAATGAATTTATAAATTTATAAATATCATATAAAATATAATACAAAACATTAAATTATAATATAATTATAAAATTGTAAAAAGTATTAATACTTACACCATTTTTACAAAAAAAATTTAATGCAATAAAAATTACTTACGCCTGGTGTTGAAAATCCATAAAAACAAGAATATATATGTGTGTGTATACAGTGATTATAAATAAGGATTCTAAATTTTTATAGTTATTAATAAGGTATTGGGTGTCTATTTAATGAACAAAATTTAATTATTAAATACATTCAGTGCATGTAAAAAAATGAATAAGGGCTGAGGTATGATTTTTCTATCATAAATTCCACTCGTTGAGAAAATTTTTATATAATGCACCTAATTTTATTTATGTGGTGAATATACTGGAATGACCTGAACTTTAATAAACAAAATTCCCCTTTTGATTAAATTATATTTATTATTATAAAATATGGTTATAGAAAACACATGCAATTATTTTTTTATATCAAATTGTATTTAAAATACTGTTAATAATTATTACTATTGATAATATATCCATTGAATAATGATCACATGATTGGTATAAATGTAGGGTTTTAACAAATATAATTGAAAAAGAAAAACGAAGCGATTGACTCCACCAATAGGTTCATACCCTATAAACACCATTTATCAGAGCTTCCCAGAGAGATAGCATCACTGGGATTTTCACTTGACCAAGGCCAAGCTGAGATCCACTAACTTAATCATGATTGAAATCGTTTACTAGAGAAGTTCAAGATCATCAAGATCAAGACCCCGAAAATGTACGCCTAACCACCCCATAAAAGTCCCACCATCACTCAACTTACTCTTTGGGAGGTTTCTAGTTTATAAAAGGGATATGCATCAATACCATATCATTATGAGTATGTACATTATTTTGTATATAATGATTAATATATTTTCATTCTACTATAGTTACTTTTTAAATGATTTTTATTTCAATATAATAAAACACATATAGTATTTTTGTGTAAAATTTAAATTCAATTTAGGAATTTATTTTGATGAATTCATGTTATTTTTAAATAAATAATATTTAAATAAAATATTATTATTAAATAATGTTTATTAAATATAAATTATCATATGATTTTTATGAAGTCAAATGTAATTTTTATAAGGGCTCAAAAACAGTTATTGTCAAAAAACCCAACATTTCTAAATAAATGTTGATTACTATTTTAACAGTGAAAATTCACATATTTAGATAAAATAATTATTATTTTTGGAATCAGATTATCGTAATTATCCAATGGTGAATTTTTCATAATTTTTTAAGACAGTTGAATTTTCGAATATAAATTAAATACCATATAAATATACATTGTTTATTATGAAACCATAATGACCCAAAAGTTATGTAATAAATACTATATAGGGTATCCATGACCAAATATATTTTTTACCTTTAAAATTATGTGATTTTATGTTTATTTGACTAAATTTATAATTCTCTTATGAATCCTCCAAAAACCATTAATATATTTTACGGTTTTAAAACCGTTACTTTAAGAGTATGACTCACCCCCACATAAGAAATGGTATTATATTATTTATTTCAGACCTTTCAATTATAAAATAATTCAAACCACACCATTTTGTAGAAAACATGTTCAAAACTATAGGTTGATTTTTTGTTTTGGTTATTTTATTATACATAGTCCAAAACCTAAAGAATAAAAAAATACCTCTCTTTTCCTATATAAACCCACTAAAATTTCCATTTTTCATTACTAAAACTCATTAAATAACATCCATAATCCACCCCACAATCTCTAAATTCCTCCCAAGGAACCCCAATCTATCTATAAATCCCTTCCAAACCTTTAGAGTCACACACTAAAGAAAGGGATCTATTCTTTTCTGCTCTTTATTCATGTATCTTCTTTACCTTATGTATTTTACCTTTATTTACTTATGTGGGGATGTTTTATTTAATATCCCTCATAATGTAAAATTTATGTCCAAATGATTTTATACCTCTTTTTCTCTCATCAGTCAATTTTATTAATTTTTATGCAACTTCGTTATGTTACCAAAATTTCACTGTGATTTTTCATACCAAAATAATTGTGTACTGAATACCATACCCATTTAATAACAATTTTATTTACCTTTATATGATTATACCACTTTGACATGGGACTTACATGTATTTATTTGACACTCCATGATCATTTAATAAAATATGATGATGAATGAATCCATATTGTATGATATATGTGTCACACTTAAGCGTGAGAATGAAATGAATGTGACGAGTGCACCTAGAATTATATAGCACTCTAATGAATTGTGTATTGTTTAGTCTCATGAAATTTCATGTTGGGATAAGGAGTGAACCTGATTCATTTATGGTTCTTTTACAACCATTATGGCTTGGTAGTTTTTTCTTGACCTCTGTTTTTGATGTAGTGTTTTAAGTTGTTTCCACATGTATCATGTTATGATTCTCATGTTATATCATGTCTCATTGTTCATGTTTATGATTCCTACTCTTTTTATACCCCATTTATATGTTTATTTTCTAACATGTACCGATTTATTCAATTTTTATTTTCTTAATTGGATTTATATCTCACCCCTTTCTTATGTTTTCCCAAGGTTATCTAGTGTAATTTTAAAAGCCAAGGAATTTTAGAAGCATGTTAAGATTGTTTTCAATAATGTTTTTGTATCCCATGTTCATGATGTTATGCCATGTACTTAATTCCCAAAGACACTAGAATTATCGATATTCCAGTTTATATTAAATGTAACTTTATGTAATAAATCATGTATTAATGTGAAATAAAGAATAGGGTTGTTATAGTTGGTATCATAGGGAATGATTAGTTATTTTTTGGATTGGGATTTTAAAACAATGTCAAAATACTTAGTGATAAGACTAGGTAAAAGAAAACATAACTAAATTTTGGTAAGTATAGATTAAGAGTTTTATAAAAAAAATAAATCTCAGTCTAGATACTACAAGTGGATGCAGATCTCGCATAGATATACCTAGGGGTAATAACTCTAAAAATGTGTGTCGGGCCTAACTTAGTGTAACATGTTACACTAAAATGGGCCTTACTACATACCGAGTTTGACACTCTTGGGGAATATGATTTAGTAAATTTATAATCTAACTATGAAACATTATTAAGGAAACAAATGATTCTATTTTAGGAAATAGATTATGGATAATATAGAATTAAGCCTAAAAATTCATAAGTTTAGAAATAAATGTAATTTAAAAGTTAACCCTCAAATTTCATTGTATTCCCTTTTATGAGTTTAATATTGTAAAAATAGTCATCCCTAATTTTCATTTTATTCTATCTAATGGTCCAAAATAGGAGGAATCGGGTAAACAGCCAATGTGAAGGTAAATGAGATGACTTCCCCAACTAGATTCCCAACCCGATGACAGGAATCAGGAAATTCATAATGATACTCTCTCAGCTAACATAGGTTATAAATAGAAACCTGGATCATGAAGAATATCCAAATCCACCTAAGAGATAAAAAGATTAAATTTATACATTTATATGAAAAAGGCCTTTAACTTTCAATGGATCATCTGATCCTTTAGTCAAGAAAAAATT
The DNA here is from genome assembly GCA_963277665.1 of Viscum album. NCBI lineage: Eukaryota > Viridiplantae > Streptophyta > Magnoliopsida > Santalales > Viscaceae > Viscum > Viscum album. The sequence goes on along the minus strand of OY728128.1, from coordinate 1,535,245,291 downwards.
GATCAACTCCATTAATATTATATTCTCCATCCTTTAATGTTCTGAGAAAGAGAAGGTTCTACTAGTAGTTTGTTGTGTGGTGGGAGAAGATGATAAATGGTAGACATTAATCAAGAATGAAAATATTGAGAAAGAGATCAAAGCGATGGGGTGGGATGAATTCTAGAAAATTATTTTTGACAAATATTTTTCATTCAGTATCTATCTCGTAATGGAATGTGATTTCCATTACCTCAATAAAAAAGACCACAAATTTATCCGGATGTACGATGAAGATTTCAGAAAACTTTAATGATACGCCTCAGGCTTTGTCTCTACCCTCGAATGCATGGTTGGCCACTTATTTTGTGGGATAAAGCGTGGCCTATGAAAATCTATGGTGATATAAAACATCGATAGCTATGAGTAAATTTTATGATGTGCCCTCAAATTAGAAATGAAGATCCGTCAATCTCAAGGATATCAAGGGGATAAGAAGAAAGAAGTGGATTTTAATTATGGTGGTCTGATAGAGAAATATAACAGAGCTAAGAAATTTCAGTATCCCACATGTCAAAGGTGCAGAAATAAGTTCCTTGGAAATTTTCTATGGGGGGATTAAATGATTTAGGTGGGGGAAGGAAGGACAGCTAGCTAATGATTGTAGACAGGAGAGACCCACTAATTCAACATAGGAAATAAATTATCTAGTAAACACTCAATGTATTTTCATTACTTTAACGTTAAGGAACCATGGAACGTTTCAAACTAATTCACTAAGCTAAGGGTTTTTTGAGACTACTAACAACCTCCATGGTAGAAAGGGTGAGGTTTTTCCACCACAATTGTCGGGGTGGATCCCAACAATGAAGTGTTTATAGGGTTTCTAGTTACTCATTTGAGAATAGTGAGAAAACTTTTTTATTATGTTTCTATACATTCATTTATATCTAGAAATTATATTAGAACTATTCAAACACCACCACAAAGTAAGTTATAAGAGCTTTCAGTGAAAATGTAAAATGGAGAAATTATTTCATCCTAAGTATATAACACCTCCTTGGTGAAAATGTTTCGGTTAAACTTCACAATGAAAATTTTCAAAATCCATTTGGTGTAATTTTAATTAATTTTTGGTATGGATTGGCTTTCCCTATATAGAGACAACATAAATTTCCATGAATAGGAAATCACTTTTTATATTACGAATCATCCCCCGATTTTGTAAAAGTTCAAGGAGGATGAATCCTATTTAACACCAACATCTAAAGCATGGATATGATTTCCCTATGAGCAATAATATCTATCTTAAATTACTAATTCTAAGGAAAAACCCATTTTAAAATAAATGCCTATTGTGAGGGAATACACTAATGTGTTTCCTGATGAATTGTCTAGTTTTCCACCTAGATGAGAGGTTCAATTTTCCATTGATCTTATACATGGTTCATTTCCATTATCCAAGACTCCATATAGAATAGATTTTATGTAACTTGAGAAGATGATGAAACAAATACAGGATAACCTGGATAACATGTCCACACAACCAAGTGCTTCACCATGGGGTGTGCCATTCCTCTTCTGTATGAAGAAGGATGGGTCAATGTGCCTTTGAATTTATTATCAAGAGCTCAAATAATGACGAAAAAGAACAAGTATCCTCTACCATATATTGATGTCTTGTTTGATCAGCTACATGGAGAAAAATACTTCTCCATGTTGGATCTTCGATCGGGATGTTACCAAGTTAGGGTGAAGAAAGAGGATATCCCCAACACTACTTTTCATATAAGGATTTGACACTATGATTTCATAGTAATGTCTTTCAAGATCAATAGAACTATATTAAATATTCATGAACATGATGAGTAGAGACTTCATATATTACCTTTAAATTTTTTTTGTAGTATTTATTGATGAAATTACAATATACTTCAAAACAAAGGAAGAGTGTGATGAGAATCTGAGAAATATGCTAAAGACCGTTCCAAAGGAGAAGATTTATTAAATGTACAAAAATGCGAGTTATGTTTGAAGTATATATCATTCTTGGGAAATAACATCACAAGAAATGGGATATCTGTGGACCCTTAAAAAATAAAATCAATTCAAGGATTTTCAATACCAACTTCTATGATATATATCCATAGTTTATTTGGATTAATTGGGTATTATCTCTAATTTTTTAAAATTTTATAATGGTTTCCAAAACCTCTGACCAAGATAAGATGAGAGGAAGTAATGTTTTATTGGAATGATGAATTTGAAGAGAGATTTAAGGATTTTAAAAGGATTCTTATCACTGCCCCTATTATTACACTATTTAAAAGAGATGAAATTTTATTATTATTCATTAATTCCTTAGAAAAGGTATTGGGTTGTGTGTTAATGAAAAATGGCAAATTTATAGCCTATGATTCAAGGTAGTTGAAGGTTCATGAATAAAAATACCCAACCCATGATCTAGAGTTGGTTGTAGTGATCTTCACTTTGAAAATATTGTGGCATTATCCCTTTGGGGAAAAGTGTAAAATATATACGGATCATAAAAGTATCAAGTATATATTCACATAAAAATATATTAATATGGGAAAATGAAGATGGTTAGAGATGATCAAGGACTATGACATCTCAATACACTTTCATCCATGGAAGTGAATAAAGTGGAAGATGATCTAAGTAAAAAGGATCAAAAAATTCTATAATCAATGAGAATTGAGAGAGATATGATATTCTTAGATTTGATAGTGATGGACATGGAAAAAATAAAGGAACATCATTAATCCTTCTATAAATGATTTCTCAATTGTCTCTTTTAGAAAGCGTAAATTATTCTTAAAGAGATGCTGTGGTAATTCAAAAGAATGTGGAAACTATAAGAAAATGGAAATCCTTAGAGTTCAATGTTAATGAAGGAGTTATGAGATTTGGATCAATACTATGTGTACCATCTAATACTGAGTAAAAGAAGAATCTCTTTGATGATGCACATAGCTCAACCTTCTCCATCCACACAGGAAGAAAAAATATGTATCGAGATCTCTAAGAACACTATTGGTGGGATAATATGAAGAAAGAGATCATAGATAATACATCAAGATGTATTGTATGTCAAAAAGTGAAAGTGAAAAGGAAAAAATACAATGGGATGATGCAACCATTAACTATAACAATATGGAAATGGGAAAAAATAAACATATCCTTTCTCATCATACATCTGAAGCCATCTATAGGAAACAATGGTATCAGGGTTGTGGTGGATCATCATAGAAATACTACACACTTCATTGTGGTGTGATCTATGAGATGGAGGGAGGACCAATAGTTTTCAATAAGGGAAAGGGAGAGAGCTCCCAGCAGCGACCTCGCAGAGGCTAGGGTTAATCCTCTTCGATCATGCATGGTGTGTATTTGAATTCTAATCCTCTATTCAGATGTCGGGTTTTGTTTCGGACTGGGATTGGGAGAAAGCCTGCGGGGGCGATGCCAAATTGGCAAGGAAGGATGAAGATGTAACGAATGATAAACCTAAGCTGATCTCATTCCTCGATGCTCTTAAATCTACAGATCTGTGCACGAACATCTTGAAAAAATCCTCACTCTGCAAAAAAATGGAGGATGAACGATTTGTGGTTGAAGCAGACCCCGAGGATTTACAATAATATTCACATTTCTGTAAGTTCTCTGTTATGGGACACATCTCGTATTTGAAAGTCGATAAACCATGGCCTTCCATGGAGCTCAAGCCACGGATCTCGCATATCTGGGGTTTTAGCGACTGGAAACTTGTCCCTATCGGGCGTGAATATTTTCACATCCTCCTTAGCTCGCATGATGAGGTGTATCGTGTTTGAAAGCTTGGAAACGTCCAATTGAAGCCAGGGTTCCTTCTCTTATCCAAATGGGATTTCACATTCAACCCGCATACCCACAGAAATACGACAGTGCAGATATGGGTTAGATTCCATGGGTTGAACTTCTTCTTCTGGCACCCTAAAATCTTAAGTGATATTGCCTCTTGCATCGGCACCTCACTGAAGATTGTCCATCGAACACTGAATGCAGAACTTGGACTATACGTGCGGGTGTTGGTCAAGATCAATTTGGAGCATAAGATGCCAAATGTCGTGACCTTCAACGCCAATGAATATAAAACTGAGGTACGATTGGAATATGAACGCAAACCCCCTTTCTGTGATCAATGAAAAATCATGGGGCATTCTCCTATGAACTGACACATCATGAAGAGCCAAGTGAAAAACCAGAAGGAGCCGTTGAAGTCTGATGACTAGACTCTAGTCTGCAGAAGGAAGAATCCTCTGGTTGCCTCCTCCGATAAGACTGATGCCCCTAGAAAAACACTGTGAAATGGGTGAAAAAATTAACCCAATCGGGAGAGACCTCTGATGTCAAGTGGTCGGATATGGTGGAGGTGAAGGAATATAAAGTTATTGATATCACTTTAAGGGATGAGATTGAAACCATGGTGATTCCCATCCTCGAGCAGTCGAACATGGAACCTGATCCCCTCGACCTGAGCCACCCTGTAAGGGCTCGTATGGATCAAAAAAAGGGAGTTCTAACTCCAAACACAGGTTCAAAAGAATTGTTTATTTTGGAATTGTCATGGTATAGTAAACTCCAACACTTTTATTGTTTATAAGAGAATTATCTTTTCCCATAAACCAATATTATTTGCTATTGCTGAGCCAAAAACTAGTTTTTCTTCGAATTGTTTACACTTTTTCTCTTTTTGTTACAATTTCATTGGCGCATGAAAGGAAGGATCTTCTACTGAAACTCTCTGGATTTTCTATCACTCTTCTTTGTAGTCTGTTAATATGTTAAAACCTCTAACCAACTATTTACTTGTGAATTTTCCTCTAATGATATTCATACTTTCTACACGATGATATATGCTAAGAATAGATATCAAGAGTGAAGATCCCTTTGGAATGACCTCTTTACCCTATATAGATCTATTCAGGATTCCTGGATTATTCTTAGTGATTTCAATGCCATTCTTATTCCGAGTGAAAAGATTTGACCGACACACTCTCCTATCTCAACTAGAGAATTTAAGGCCTCCATTGAGGACTGTGACCTTATTGAAATCAATCTCCCTGGTGCTAAGTATACTTGGTATAGAAAATGCCTCAATAGGGTAGTGTCTAGTAAACTCGACAAAGCTTTTACTAATGCTACTGCCCTTGATAAATGGAACTCCATTTATAGTATCACCTTACCCAGGATCAACTCTGACCATCACCTCATTATTGTCAACCTCATCGCCACAGGAATAAAATCTCCTCTCCCTTTTAAATTTTACAATGCTTGGGCTACGGATGTAGAATGTTCTACCAAAATAAAGACATTTTGGGATGGCATGTGGAGAAAAAATGATTCTTTTTCTTTCATTGCTAAATTAAAACTTCTGAAGCAGCATCTCAAGGGTTAGTGATTTTCTAAAACTAAACAACTTGATGCAGACATCTCCTCTTTGGAGAATGACCTCATTCGCATTCAAAGCTCCAATACTTGCTCTAATTTCTCTCTTGACCCTCAACCCGAAATCACTATTTCTTTGAAGCTTAAATCTCTTTTGAAGCTCAAAGACAACATGCGAAAAAAAATCTTTAAATCCAAATGGATCTCGGACGGTGATAGAAACACTAAATTTTACAACTACCTCTAAATAATCAGGAAACCCTGTAGGCCTTTTGCTTTTCTTCAAGTTGGTGATATTCTTCCTGAAACTGAAGATGCCATTGCTAGCCATGTGGTGGATAATTTTATAATTTTTTCAATAGTCTAGAGGTTGGAAAGAATATTCTCTCTGAAATCATCCCTAATATGGTCACTGCTGAGGAAAATGATCACCTTTTAAGCATACCTATGGATCATGAAATTAAGGACACTATGTTTAGTCTCAAACCTGATAGTTCCCCGGGACTTGATGGTTTCAAAAACTGTTTTTTCCAACATTATGGGATCTCATTCAGGTGGATGGTTGTAAACTGGTTAAATCTTTCTTCTCCAATGGTGTTCTTCCTCATGGGATAAATTCTTAATTTCTTACTCTTATTCCTAAAGTGGAAAATTCCGCTGAGATCCACCTTTTTTGGTCTATTTCTCTCATCAACACCCTCTATAAAATTATCACCAAACTCCTTGCTAACATACTCACCTCTATTGCTAATAAAATTGTTTCTTGGAACCAATTTGTCTTTATCAAAGGAAGAACAATTCAAGATTGTATTTTGCTTGCCTCGGAATGCACGAATCTTCTGAATAAGGTTACTAGAGGAGTCAGTGTGGCCATCAAATTAGACATTAGGAAATCTTTTGACACCATTGATTGAGGTTTTATTTTAAAGGTGCTCGAAGGCTTTGGGTTCAATGATAATTTTACTGCCATGATCTTCACCTTACTTAATCCGGCATCCATTTATGTTCTTATCAATGGGACCCCGAAAGGCTTCTTTAAATGCACCAAGGGAGTTAGGCAAGGTGATCCTCTTTCTGCCATCCTTTTTTCTATTTCTGAAGACTATCTAAGTAGACTTCTTACGAGCCTTGCGAATCAAAACAAGATTAATCCCATTTAGGCTTCTATAAATTTAAATGTTCCTTCCCATCTTTTATATTATGATGATATTATTTTATTTTTAAAGGGTGATAAAAGGAACATCAAAAACCTCAAAAGTGCCCTGACTCATTATGAAGACATTTCGGGTCAAGCCATAAGTTGGAACAAATCATTTGTTTTATTTGGGAAGAACTTTTCCCCCACTAGAAAAAGTCACATCATTAATTTTTTAGGAATCAAATAAGGCTTTTTCCTTTCACATACCTGGGTGTTCCCATCTTTTGGGTAAGACCAAAATCCATCTATTTTCACAACATTGTTGGTCAAATTACCAATAAACTTTCTGCTTGGAAGGGTAAATCTCTCTCTATGGCTGGCAGAATTTGTCTTGTTAAATCTACGGTGGTCTCCAAGATGGTTTACTCGATGATGGTTTACAATTGGCCTTCTGGACTTCTCAAGAAAATCAACGCCTATATTAAATTTTTTTTTGGTCTGGTAGTACGATTGAAAGAAAACTTGTCACCATTCCTTGGGTTACTTGGTGCAAACCTTTGGACAAGGGTTGTCTTGGTATTAAGAACCTTAAACTTTTCAATGAATCTCTTAAAGAAAAGATGACTTGGAATCTGATTCATAACAACTCTGATTCTCTAGACTTCCTCAAGAAAAGATTTGTTACCAAGCTTTGAAATAGAAATTTTAATCATATCACCTCCTCCATATGGCCCTCCATTAGAAATTCTTTTCTTAATATCATGAATAACTCTATATGGATGGTTAGTGCTAATTCCTCTTTGAATTTCTGGATGGACAACTGGACTGGTGTCCCCTTAATCTCAATGTTGACATCTACCACTTCTTCTGGCAACACCAACTCCACTATCCGGGATTTTGTTAACTCCCAAAACATCTCCCTTCTAAATCACATCAGTCACATCGTTGAAAAATATCCTTTTTCTAACACAGACGCTTTCCTCATTTGGGAACCTGCTTTTAATGGAGTCCTTGACTCTAAAAGTTTCTAAAAAAATAAATTCAAATATTCTGTTTCTAATTTTTCTTGGTTGAAAGCCTCTAGTAAACCTTGGATCAAGCCCTCAAGATTTACTCTTCTTTGGCGTGTTGCCCATAATAGGGTCCCCACTGATTGTGTTCCTTAAATCCTTTAGGATTCCTCTTTGCTCTAGATGTAATATGTGCAATCAACATCACGAGGATTCTAACCATTTGTTCTTGTCTTGTGCTACAACTGCAGCTCTTTGTAATTTCACTTTTGACATTTTTGGTTGCAGATTGTATATTCCCGCTACTATCAACTCCCAATTGCAGCTCTGTGTTAATTTGGACTCTTCGAAGCAAATCAAGAATATTTTTTTGACTATAGTGGCAGAACTCTTGCATGTGAGCTGGTATGATAGAAATAAATTCATTAATAATAATTTCTCTTTCAGTCTCAAAGCAGGTAAAACGCGTATTCTCATTGCCATCAAGGATGCTGCTTCTATTCAGAAAGATCATTGTGACAACTCTATTGGCAATTTTGAGATTCTTTACCTTCTTCGGATTGAGGGATCTTATAGACAACCTTGTCGCACCTTTTAGGTCTTCTGGAAAGCTCCACTTCCAGGATGGATCAAAGTGAATGTCAATGGCGCCTCTAGAGGAAACCCAGGTCCGGCAGGTTGTGGTGCCATTTTTAGAGACTCCCTTGGCAGATGCCTTGGATGCTTCTTCGGTGGATGTGGCACGACCTCGGCTTTGGAAGCAGAAATGACGGGTGTCATTCATGCGGTGGACTTTGCCAAAAAAAAGGGTTGGAACAAGATATGGATTGAATGTGATTCAACTACTGTTGTTCAAGATATTTAGAAGGGGGTGGTGCACCTTTCATGGCCACTTACCTCTCAATGGATGAAATACCTTGCTTCGCTCCTGGACCTCGATTACATTGCCACACATGTGTTCCGTAAAGCGAACATGGTTGCTGATAGTCTTTCCAACAAGGGGGTCAATCAGGATGTTACCTGGCTTGATGAGTTGCCTGATGTTTTGCTCCCCTTTTATGATAAGTATTTTAATAAGATTCCGTCTTTCATACTTTTGTAACTCATTTTTTGAGCAATAAATAGTGCCTTGGTCTTTGACCGAGGCTCCAACTCTAAAAACACTACACACTTCATTGTGATTCAAGAGGATTTCTCACTAGATCCAATTGAATGGATATATATTATAGAAGTGGTGAGGATTCATGGAGTTCCACTATCAATTGTATCATAACGAGATCTGAGATCCAACTCTATGTTCTAAAAAATTCTCTAAAACACTGTGAATAATGAGATGAACTTTTGTATGTCTTGTTACCCTTAAATTGATGCCCAATCTGAGTGGACCATCCAAACACTTCAGTACATGTTCAGAGCATGTCCTATGTACTTAAATGGGGTATAGTATCAATATCTTATTCTAGTCAAATTCTCATACAATAATAGTTTCCAATATAGCATCAAAATTCCTCCCTACGAAGCCCTTTATGGGAAGTGGTGCATAACACCTGCATGCTAGGATGAATTTTAGGAAATAAAACTGCTATATCCTGAAATGATTGAGGAAATGGGGGAAAAGTTTAAGACCATTCAAAAATACATCAAGGCTAATCAGATTCTATAGAATAGATATGCTGAAATTCTTCAATGAGACCAAGAGTTTGATGTCAGAGACATGGTATTCTTATTCATATCTACATGTAAGAATGTGATGAGATTTTTGAATAAGGGAAATATTATCCCAATATACATCATCCCCTTTTAGATCCTTTATCACATAAAAGTGATGGTCTACCTACTTGAACTCTAACCTAACATACCTCAAGCATATGATGTATTCCTTGTATCCCTCTTGAGGATGCACATACCAGAACCCCTCACATGTACTCAAACCATAGGTGGTAACTTTATTTAATTATCTCTCATATGAGGAGTAGTTGATGAATATATTATATTATATAGAAAAGGTTGTATGAAATAATACAATGAACCTAGTCAAAGTGTTTGGAAAATCTAGAAGTTTGAAGAAGCGACATTGGAACTGGAGGAAGTGATGAAGCAGAGTTACCCTGATCTATTTTAATAAGGGAAATGAAAATAATGTGGGTGATATTTCTTAAGGTTGTAATATTTTAATGAACCGAACTATTATAAATAAAATCCCTCTTTTAATTTAAATAAATTTTTTATTATGTAATATGGTTATAGAAAAAACATGCACTTACTTTGTTTTATTATATCCAATTAGATTAAAAATATTATTAAGTATAATTACCATTGATAATATAGTCATTTAATAGTGAGCACATAATTATTATAAATATATATTTTAAAAAATATAAATGACACAAAAAATGAAGTTATGTCCTCAACTAGTTGGATCGTACCCTATGAATCCCATTTATTGGAGATTCAGAGGAAGTTAGAATCACTAGACTTTGACCATGAACAAGAACAATTTGGGATCCAATAACTTATGCATGATAGAAACCGTTTATGGGAGAAGTTCAAGCTCATTGAGATCATGGAACAAACCATGTATGCCAAACCACACCATGAAAGTCACATTGTCACACACCTTACTCTTAGGGCATTTATTGATGTATTAAAGGGATTTGTATCAAGACCCTAGAATTATGATTATGTACATTATTTTTTATAAAATTATGAATATATTTTCATCATATTATGGTGACTTCATAAATTATTTTTATTTCGATATATTAAAACACAAATTGTATTTTTTGGTAATATTCAAATTAAATTAAGGAATTTATTTTTTCCAATTAATGGATTTTTGATATAAATAATATTTTAAAAAAATGTTTTTATTAAATAATTATTATTAAATAAAAATTATCTTATAAATTTTATGATGTCAAATTTAATTTTTATAACAGTTCAAAAAATATTATCATTAAAAAACCAAGCACTTTTCAACAAATGTCGATTACTATTTTAAAAATGAAAATGAACATATTTATAAAATCATCTAGATAAAAGTAATATTATTTTTAGAATCAAAACATTAAAATTATACAATGGTGAATATTTTATAATTTTTTGAGATAACCAAATTTTCACTTAAAAGTAAATACCGTATAAATATACTTTATGTGATATGACATCATAATTACCCAAAAGTGATATAATAAATAATATAAAGGGTATAAATGACCAAATATATGTTTTATATTTAAAATAAATTTATTTATGTTTATTTTTTTAATTTTATGAAGCCCTTATGAATCCTCCAAAATATATTAATATATTTTAATGCTTTAAACCCATTACATTAAGAGTATGACTCACCTCCACATAATAAATGGTATGATTTTATTATGTTCGGCCCTTATACTTATAAAATAATGATAAAAAAATCCATTTGGTAGAAACCATGGGTAAAAACCATGGTATGGTTTGGGGTTTTTGTTATTTTATTATGTATAGTATAAAACATAAATAATAAAGAAATACCCCTTTTTCCAATGTAAACCCAACCCAGATCCCATTTCTCATCACTAAAACTATTTTGAGAATGTACACACTCTTATATTTACTCTCTAGAGACTTACCAAGTATCCCCTAAACTCTCAATAAGCACCACCCAATCATTTGGAGTCACACACTCAAGTAAGATATCTTTTCCTTTCTCCTCTTTATTCAAATATCTTCATTATCCTATGTCTTTTATCTTCAGTTTCTTATAATGGGACATGTTATTCCATATCCCCCATACTATCCAATTTAGTTAAAAATTATGAGAGACCCCTTTCTCTCTCATAAACCCATTTTATGATTTTTTTGACCCCGTTATGCTACCAAATTTTCACCATGATTTTGTATGCCAAATAAAATATATAGCGAGTACCATACCCATTTCATATCACGAATATTCACATTTATACAATTATAAAAATTTTAATTGGGAATAAAATGTATGTTTTCCACACTCCTTTATCATGGAATAAAATATGATGATGAATGAATCTATTTTGTATGATCTATGTGGCACACTTAAACATGAGAATGAAATTAATGTGATGGGTGCGCCCATAAATATATAGTGCTTTAATTAATTGGGTAATGTTTAGTTTCATGAGATGTCATGTTGGGATAAGGTGTGAGCCTGATTAATTTATGGGACTTTTTCCACCATGATGTCTTGGAGGTCTAGCCTTGAACAATATTTATGATGCATTATTTGAAGTCATTTCCACATTTCACATGTTATGATTATCATGCTATATCATGTATCATTATACATGTTTATGTTTACTACTCTTTTTATACCCCAATGATATTCGTATTTTCTAACATATATCACCTTATGCCATGTTTATTCCCTTATGGATTTTTATGGATCACCCATTTCTTATGTTTTTCTGAAGGTTAGCTTGTGTTGTTTTAAAAGCCATGGAATTTTCAAAGCATGTTAAGGATGTTTTCAATAATGTTGTTGTATCATAAGTTCAAGTTGTTATTCTATTTACCTAATTCTCGAAGACAATAAAATAATCAATATTCAGATTAATATTAAGTGTATATTTATATAATAAATCATATATTAATGTGAAATAAAGAACATGGATGTTAAATATAATACACTTGTAACATATTATATCAATAAACCGATTTATTAATGTTATTTTACGATGAATTTCAATCCCCATCATTCAAGGTGTTTAGACTAAAGTGTTACACAATCTATCAGGATTTTCTTGGTCTTAAATATGATTCTTTAAGACATGTTACATTATTTCTACAATGTTTTATTTGTATATTTATTTATTTATTTAATATCTTATTTATTTTCTAAAACATATTTCCTTTTAATTCTTGGTATAATCTAATTCATATGAAGTTATTTTATTAAAATGTATTTTGACTCAATTTTTCCCCAGTTTTAAGAGTTATTGGTAAGTTAATATTTTTTCATTGAGATATTATCATTCACATGGAATTATTTCATATAAGTTGGGTGCATTCTAACATTGATTTTGTTATGTGATATTCTCTCATTGTTTACATTTTTCCCATAGAAACCCACTTTTGAATTATTCATTCTTCATGGAGTATGTTTCTAGTCAGGTATATTGATTGCCTAAGTATTTTTCGTTGATTTATATTGTTTCTCCATGAACATCTTTATTCCACGCTTAGGTTCTCCCACTCTAATATTTCATTATATTTTATTTTATAATCCGCTTTGGTAAAATGAAGTTTGAATTCAAATAAATTCTTTGTAACTCTATTTACAATGTGAGTTTTAAACAATTGTATTTTCAAAATAATTAATAGAGGTTTTCCTCTCTCTTTTACATGTCTTGTATCCCTCTCCACATTTCTCCATGATAAATGTTATATATATTAAATGATACATTACTGGAAAATAAATTCAAATAAATTCTTTTTTAAGGATTTCACATCACCATTTCAAAATTTAATAGTGAATGTGGCTTGTAAATTTTTATTTTACATAAATGTTAAAAAGGATTTCTAAAATATATTTTATGTTTTCATTTCCATTACACTTATCATTTTCAATAAGGTTCACCCTAATTGAGTTTAAGTTTCATAATTTATCCCCTAGTATATATAAATATATTATCATTTGAGGGATGGAACTCTCAGTATCAAAAAACTCGATTACTGATCCATTATTATATGATATCATCCAAATAATTATTTTTGAGAGAATGTTTTTCATTTACATAAACACCCTTTTATGTTTACCTTTTGTCATGTGATTATATTCTTTTAAACCCATTTACCTTCTCTATCTAGATAGATTATGATCAAGTTATTTTAGTATTAACTTACTCATAAACTCATTTCTCTATATAGCGTGAACATAAAAGTTTACATAATTTAGATTGGATGATGTTCACTAAGAAATTAATTTATTATATTGATATGGGTACAAGTATTGTTGTTCAATATAGTGATATTCCATTATGGATGATAAATTGGAATGTTTACATGTATTGTTTGACCACCCACCTTCTTTCTCCAGATGGGTTATGATCATGTAATACATTTTATTAACAAGGATAAAGTATTTATATTATTTATGATTATTGACTTTTGAAATAGGTTTATTATTTATTGAAATTTTGTATCATTCATTATATGGATAACCATGTTTTTATTTAGTAATATTTTCCTTATAGTATGGTATGAAAAGTCTCATTAACTCTTATGGTAAATACATTAGACTAAATTAGGTTATGGGTGGGCCAATAAATATATATCCCCTGGATGAATCTATAGATATCATTAGACAAAACTAGTTTAGTTTTCCAGTATGCCTCTTCCCATAATAGGATAGTGTCTTTCTATAATTCTTTGGTAGTATTTTTTTGAGTTATGATATTATACATTCCATTAGCATGAGGTTAATATTATTTATATCAATGTTTTCATTTGTTTTCCTGGATATAGCATGTTCTAAATATCAATTTTATTACATCTTCATGTTTTTACCTATTATTGCAATAACATTTTTTCTATGTTTATGACATGATTACCTAAGTTGTATATTTTCCCATACTGAGTGTTTCAGCTCACCCCTTCTTATGATTTCATTTCTCTAGGTTGGGAAGAAAATTATTATACATGGAAATCCTAACATGATAGATTGGGTGAAAATTTTATAGGATACTTTGAATACTTACTATAGATTATGGTGTTTCTTAAAGGATGGTGAAAAATATTCATCAGTTGAAAAGACAAGGATTTTATTGGTTTATATATTGTTCTAATTCTCTAAATCTATCCACCTAAAATATATTTGAGATTTAATAGTTGTAATTAATAATTTTTAATTTTGTAATTATACATTATTATATCTAGGCTTTTGTTGTTGGTACTAAATAAATTATGTAATGTATGTGTTTATGGAACTATATCCAAAAGTGTGGATCTAGGTCATCACAGTTGGTATCAATTGAAATGTCTAAATAACATTGGATATTAGGATGATTTTTAAGGATAATATAAAGGTTGATAACTTATGGTTGATCATTATTTAAAAGGTATAGATAAATCTATGTGATAGTATAAGATTTAAAATTAAGGTAATAATACACAATTATTTGGGGACCAGGATGAGAAAACTTAAGTGAAAATCATAATAATAAGTCTAATTATTTGATAACATCCTGATGTTTTGGTAAAATAGAGATTATGATGTTTTTTCAAGTAAAATATACCAGTTTGGCTACTATAAAGTGGATGCAGATGTGATATATATGCACTTAGGGGTAATCACTCTAAAAAGGCTTGGTTGGGTATTGAATCAATCATAGTTATGAAGTATGATGAGTGGGCCTGTCACGAACCAAATCTGGTCGCTGCCAAAACCGGCACCAAACCCAGCCCGTGACATGACCTGAAGGGCGTTCCCTATCCCCACGGGCTGGCACAAGTGCCCAGGTGTCATTAATTTAGGTTTGGGAATGATTTAACCGAGTATGAAAGCATAAAACATTAAAAACAATCCATAATATAAATCTGAAATTTTTGAGCCAAACAAGACTTAAGTAAAAAACCAGAACTAAATACATTTGTTTAAAGATAATACAAGTGGTTCAAATAAAAATAATTATAGCATCAAGACATCCCCAAGGTCTCCACACGACTTGGGGTCATCGCCCCCAAGCTGTCTCCACAACTCCGCACCAAGGATTAGAACTAACACCCTGAAATGCCATCACCCGTAGCCTTTCCTTTACCTGAATCAAACATAACCAAGTCTACATACACCCAAGGGGTGTAAGTAGGGTGTGAGACTAAGACCAATAGTATACCACCCAATGATTCCATGGAGTAAGAAATACAATGTGAAAAAGCAAGCAGTTTTCAAACACATGGAAAAGCAGTGTTACAATTTCATGAAATGAAACCTCCAATTGAAAATAGATTTCAATCCAAAATTTTCATAATATTAACAAATTAAAATAGAAATTATATATACTATAATTTACTTCCAAACACACCGTTATACATGGGTAAATACTACAAATCCAATGAGCAACAACATTGAGAACACCCCTAGGCACTAGGTTTTCTTGGGCCCTATGTACCTCGTACCTCGGTATAAAGTAACCCAAGAAAAATTCATTCTCGTGCACGAGACACTAGTAGGGAACATACCCATAACCTAGTGGTCCCCAATAATCATCCACATAGTTTATTTAGAGTTGTCTTTATCCAAATTCTATGTGAAACAGGGACAAAACCAATCCGGTCCACTAGCCGTACTAGTATAAATCCGCCCCACCTAGGTACCCGGGCTTCCCCTTTTGTCCTCAATAAATTTCAGCATGCAACATAAATCAATTTTCATATAAAACACCATTACTGGTAAAAAAAAAACCAATACAGTATCTATCAAATTTTATACCACTTAAAACATGCAACAAAACACTTAGATTTTTCATAAAACAATTCCTCAAAATCCAGCAGTGTTTCGGACACGAAACTCCTTATAAACCTCACTTGCATACTATGTGCACATTTTTAAGTTTCCAAAATAGAATGGGAAGACTAATAAATTTCAGTGAAAACACAAAATCATTTTTAGGGCAGACCCATATGGTTCAAGAGACGACATCATTATAAAATCTCCATTTTTACACTACACAACTCTCAGAATTTCATGTGGTTCACAAACACCATTAAAACCATATTTTGCAGCAACAAACACAAGGGATAATCATTAAAAACAGTATTTTTATCCCTATTATAGTAAAATAAAATCAACTAATTACTTATAGGGTATCCCTAATTAAACTAATAAAACATTTCCTTGAAGAAACCCCCAATTTCACATGAAATTGGAACTTAAGATTCATTCTAAATAAAAACACCACTAAAACTATTTTTTTCTGAAAAAATAAAATAAAATAAGCATGAAAATACCATAAAAACAGTAGAAAATTCACAAATATTTCATACACAATGGAATCACCTACCAAAACCAAGGAAACCCTTGAATCCTTTGTGTGAAAACTCAAACGCACCACCGCCGCACCTCAAGGAAGGTAAACCAGACCTAAAACCAGAATTTCAGACAATTAAACACAAGATAAAACCCTAATTTTTAAACCCTACTTTCTGGACATTAGGAACCTCAATTATAAGGGAATAAACCCTAAGTACATTGGATGTAACCCTAAACAAATTGAAAGAAGAAAGAAGGAGAACAACTTACTTAAAATATCTTGTAGAAATCTCCCCCAACAAAACTAGTAGCTGATTTCAAAAATACCCAAAACTTCAGTGGAGGTTCGAATAAGGATAATGAGATCATTTTAGAATTTTAATGGGGGGAAAAGAGTAAAAATTTAGAGAGTTACGAAGGAAATACTTTACCTCTTCAAATCTGGGTGATTTGAGGAAGCCTATGAAGTTCAGCAACAAATCGCGATTAACCAGAGCTCCAAAGAGGGGGGAGAGATCTCAGACGCGTGTCTGGGTTACTTGGGCTTGGGTGAGACTTGGAATAACCGAAAAATCCCAAACATTGAATATGTTATAACATAATAAAAATTTATTTTTAAAATAGGAATTGGGCTTTCGGGCAGGCCCAACCCCTTAGATAAAAATCCAAATAAACTATGGTTATGGATTTCTAAAAACTCCAAATTTCAATGGTGGTGTTAATAGGTCAGGGGAGGTAATTTAGGAAGTTGAATGGGTGAAAAATGTTGAAAAAGGAAAATTTTATAAAAGATGCAAATTTTTTTTTTAATATGAAATTGGGCTCACGGTTTGGCCCAATTCATGAATACTCATCTATTCCTCCCTAAAACCTAGGGAAACCCCCAAAACAAAGCAAGGATGTAAATTAAATGAAAAATACCTTTAAAATAAGTCATGGGTGGGACAATTGTCCCCACCATAATGCATTCCGCCCCCGGAATGCCACAACAACACCAGATGCAAAAGGAAAGCCCAAAGGATAGACCAAGACAGACTTCCTTGCCACGTTTTCACCCGCTTCAAAAAGGACAAACATCTCCAGTTGATAAAACAAAGGAAGATAATATTATCACCAAACCAAATAACCCCACATACTTAAAATTATGAAACACATTCAAAACAAAACACCTCAAACACTACAAGACGGTGCTCAAGCAATCCACTTGAAAGGAACAATGAACTCGAATAACGCTACCACAACATTACATAAACAAAACCATTGGGTGTTATACAACCCCAAATTTACCCAAGTAACAAATTTTTGGATAGATATACTTAAACTATACTACCTCTTACCTATAATACACCATGGAGAAAATTGAGTCACTAGTACGGGGTGACGCAATCTGGACATCCCACCACTAGGGACAACTCAATTTCTAAGACAGAATATGGATAACAATTGGGGAAGGAACAAATGGTCTCCCCTTAATAAGGGTTAAACTTACATTATTCGTTTTCCAATAGAACATAAATGATACCCAGGAAGGGTCTCCCCACTATAATAATGAACACAACTTTCCATAAGACAAAATCGAGACACTAACAGGGGGCCTCGAATGGACTTCCCAGCATTAGGGGTAGATTAATATCAGAATTCATCCAATGAAACTTACATGAGACCCATTGTGGGTATAACCAAAACAAAACCCTACCATATTAATTAAATATTATTGGATAACAACAAAAATACAACATAAATTTAAGTAGCTGGCATGGCTACATGGTTGGTTCACACGGTTTGGGAAACAGTGAGTTAACTGTGCGGATCATTCTGTCCAAAGAGGAAACTTCACACAGTTTCCTTGGCCAAGGATCATAGACGTGTGGAGACCATGCGGTAGCTACTGTCTCTTATCACACGGTACCTTGGGCTGGCACACAGTTACTACTAACCGCGCACAAACTATGCACTTCAACCTGCCTAACCCAAATTTTAAACTTTTCTTCAAAAACACAAGGGAACCCAAAGGGGAAAAAGTCAACTCAGGGTACGACATGGGAACAAGGTCCTCACACCTCTTTCCACAAAATGTGAGAAATTAGAACAAGTCAACAACACCAGAGGTTTAAACTATTCCTATCTTTCATATTGAGGATATGAACTTGACCATAAGTTTGAACGACTATAGGATTTCCCCTAACTACGCTCCATCTTCTCTCCGGGGCCTATGGCTGGAGCCCAATGGATTGAAGCATCTTCGGCCTCGTAGTTAGGATTTGGAAACCCCTAAAATAAACATCTTCTTACAGTGCCAAAAACAATTATACTATAATCTCAGATGGTCTTATTGAGACATGACACACTTCAAACCTGCTTTTCCCCAACCCATCATTTTACCAAAACAAAAACATAGAGGATTCACACACATTGCCCCTTTTTTTCTTTGGATGCTAAACATCGGAATGAAAGGACATATAGAAACACATTCCTCTAGAACATAGGATTTAGAATTTATTATAAGGAGACACACATCAACCAAAATAGTGAATCTCATAAGATTGCACAATCTTCACCCTTATAGTCAAGTGAACACATGACATCGCAAGGCATCACCAAACATGAACATTGTGGATAAAAGAAAACACAAGGAGAGGGACCTTGTACTAAGTCCCAAATAGCACATGATTCCAGCAAGTGTCCATAATATCCACTCTTGGTCAGATCTTGCACACTGGTGGCCTAACCTGAACTCTTGCTTCAATGAGATTGACGAAAGACCGAGAGGCCCTTTAAGACATCATTCTACACTGACAACCCTGAACTTCATTGACCTTCAACAACTTAGGAAACAAAAGAAACTAAGGTCCATTTCAACCTCCCACAAACACTCTACCACTCTAGCGGGATCCACATAATTGAAAAGGAAGAGGGGTAAACTCAATCTCCAAACCTCAAGAATAAAGTCCTTATGTTGATCAACTGGAGGATCATCCAACGGTGAATCACCATAGGCCAAACATGAATCATACATTAACACTTTATGGGGGAATACCCTAGCCTACAAGAAAACCAAAGGACACAACCGATCTGGTCATTTGGTCACCACATACCAGAAACCTGAACCGACCAAATGAGGGGAGCCACCACATTGGCCTACCAAACATTTCCTCAAAAGAGACCACTGACCAAAACTTCATTCCAACTTATCAATGAAACACCAAACCAAAACATCGTTCAAACAAGAGGGGTTATTGAACTCGAAACATCCCACAATAATAATCCCAAAAACACATAATCCATACCTCTCAACCATACATTATCAAAAAACAACAATTTCCTTCAAAAACATTATTTAAAAAACAGTGTTGGTGGGTTGCGCATTTACCAATGGCATATCATGAGCCTCACACATGCATGTTTACATTCCACACTGGGAACCCACCTCATATCCATCCATATTCCCAAATAAACATATGCCTGTGGTCACCCTTGAGAGCACCAATTACCAAAAATCAAACCTTTCCTCTTTTTAAAATCAAAACATTTAACCACACTTTCCCTTTCTCAAAAACAATAACCATAATATCAAAACCCAATTTTTCATCTCAAAAACCAATTTAGAAAAGAATCCATAATTCAATAAAAGAACATATTCATTCCTTTCACAATCGTTTCAAAACATTTCAACCCATTTCAAAACACTTCTAATTTCATGAAAAACACCATTTCATAAATCTCCATTTAATTAAGAACTCAACTCTTCCCATTTGAAGACATGGTTCTAAAAGTTCATAATTTTTTTTGTTCAGTAGACACCAAACCCAAAATCCATCTTCAACCCCCACACAAAAATTCTAGAACACTTAATTCAACCCCAAAACACTTTTCCACGGTATAAAAAAAATTCCACTAGAAACATATTTTCAAAACCCCAATTAACATAGTTCATACTTTCAAAAGAGGTGTAAACACATAATTTACCCTTTTGATATAATTCTGAAATTCCATTTATAGGAAATAATAAAAATAATACCATTTTCACTTTACTAGAAAATAACTTCACAAAAATTCACACTCCTTAAAGTGAAGTCATTTTTTTGCTAAAAAAATCCAAGTTTCCCGGATTCCAAAACAAAGAGACACAAGACAATGTGAGAGGAAACTAGTTTCGGTGGGTGACTTAGACATATGGTTCACAGCCATATTCCAATCACTTCGCCATTACAGGGAGTACTCTAGGGAAATATCCACGGCTCCACAAGGCTTTCCAGGCCCTGCATGCTCACTGAGATTATTCTCCCAACTCTCTTTTCATTTCCCATAGTCATCATTAAACCAAGAAAACCAATGGAATAAGATAAATCCATCCTTCTCATGGTGACTTGAATCTCGTCATGAGGTGTGCTAGACATGCACACTACCCATGATGGAAATTTGAAGTCCCGAAATTCCTAGCTCCAGACTATGCTGACTCTTCCCCAAATAACATGACCCAAGGAGTGAACCTCCTTTGATACCATTTTGTCACGAACCGAATCTGGTCGCCGCCAAAACCGACACCAAACCCAGCCCGTGACATGACCAGAAGGGCGTTCCCTATCCCCACGGGCTGGCACAAGTGCCCAGGAGTCATTAATTTAGGTTTGGGAATGATTTACCCGAGTATGAAAGCCTAAAACATTAAAAACAATCCATAATATAAATCAGAAATTTTTGTGCCAAACAATACTTAAGTAAAAACCAGAACTAAATAAATTGGTTTAAATATAATACAAGTGGTCCAAATAAAAATAATTATAGCATCAAGACAGCCCCAAGGACTCCACACAACTAAGGGTCATCGCCCCCAAGCTGTCTCCACAACTCCGCACCAAAGATGGGAACTAACACCCCGAACCGCCATCACCTGTAGCCTTTCCTTTACCGGAATCAAACATAACCAAGTCTACTTACACCCAAGGGGTGTAAGTAGGGTGTGAGCCTAAGCCCAATAGGATGCCACCCAATTATTCCAAGGAGTAAGAAATACAATGTGAAAAAGCAAGCAGTTTTCAAACACATGGAAAAGTATTGTTAAAATTTCAAGAAATGAAACCTCCAATTGAAAATAGATTTCAATTGAAAATTTTCAGAATATTAACTCATTAAAATAGAAATTTTATATACTGTAATTTACTTCCAAACACACCCTATTACATGGGTAAATACTACAAATCCAATGAGCAACAACATTGGGAACACCCCTAGGCACTAGGTTGTCTTGGGCCCTATGTACCTCGTACCTCGGTGTAAAGTAACC
This sequence comes from Viscum album, assembly GCA_963277665.1. Classification (NCBI taxonomy): domain Eukaryota; kingdom Viridiplantae; phylum Streptophyta; class Magnoliopsida; order Santalales; family Viscaceae; genus Viscum; species Viscum album. The sequence continues at coordinate 1,535,223,446 of OY728128.1, read as the reverse complement.
CAAGAAAAATTTAGTCTCGTGCACGAGACACTAGTAGTGAACATACCCATAACCTAGTGGTCCCCAATAATCATCCACATAGTTTATTTAGAGTTGTCGTTATCCAAATTCTAAGTGAAACAGGGACAAAACCCATCTGGTCCACTAGCCGTACTAGTACAAATCCGCCCCACCTAGGTACCTGGGCTTCCCCTTTGGTGCTCAATCAATTTCAGCATGAAACATAAATAAATTTTCATATAAAACACCATTACTAGTCAAACACAACCAATACAGTATCTATCACATTTTATACCACATAAAACACGCAACAAAACACTTAGATTTTTCATAAAACAATTCCTCATAATCCTGTAGTGTTTCGGACACAAAACAGCTTATAAACCTCACTTGAATACTATGTGCACATTTTTAAGTTTCCAAAACAAAAAGGGAAGACTACTAAATTTCAGTGAAAACACAAAATCATTTTTAGGGCAGCCCCATATGGTTCAAGAAACGACATCATTGCAAAATCTCCATTTTTACACAACACAACTCTTAGAATTTCATGTGGTTCACAAACACCATTAAAACCAGATTTTCCAGCAACAAACACAAGGGATAATCATTAAAAACAGTATTTTTATCCATATTATAGTTAAATAAAATCAACTAATTACTTATAGGGTATCCCTAATTAAACTAATAAAACATTTCCTTGAAGAAACCCCCAATATCACATGAAATTGGCACTTAGGATTCATTCTAAAGACAAACACCACTAAAACTATTTTTTTAGCAATAATAAAATAAAATAAGCATGAAAATTCCATAAAAACAGTATCCAATTCACAAAGATTTCATACACAATGTAATCACCTACCAAAACCAAGGAAACCCTTGAATCCTTTGTGCGAAAATTCAAACGCACCACCGCCGCACCTCAAGGAAGGTAAAACAGACCTAAAACCAGAATTTCAGACCATGAAACACAAGATAAAACCCTAATTTTTAAACCCTACTTTCTGGAAATTAGGAACCTCAAAGATAATGGAAGAAACCCTAATTACATTGGATGTAACCCTAAACAAATTGAAAGAAGAAAGAAGGAGAACCACTTACTTAAAATATCTTGTAGAAATCGCCCCAAAAAATACCAGTAGCTGATTTCAAAAATACCAAAACCTTCAGTGGAGGTTTGAATAAGGATAAGGAGATAATTTTGGAATTTTAATGGTGGGAAAAGAGTAAAAAGTGAGAGAGTTATGAAGGAAATACTTTACCTCTTCAAATATGGGTGATTTGAGAAAGCCTATGAAGTTCGGAAACAAATTTCGATTATCCAGAGCTCCAAAGAGGGGGGAGAGAGCTAAGACGCTCGACTGGGTTACTTGGTCTTGGGTGAGACTTGGAATCACTGAAAAATCCCAAACATTGAATAATTTATAACATAATCAATATTTATCTTTAAAACCGGAATTGGGATTTCGGGCAGGCCCAACCCCTTAGATAAAAACCCAAATAAACTATGGTTATGGATTTATAAAAGCTCATAATTTCAATGGTGGTGTTAATAGGTCAGGGGAGGTCATTTAGAAAGTTGAATGTGTGAAAAAATTTGAAAAATGAAAAAATTATAAAAGATACAAAATTTATTTTTTAATCTGAAATTGCACTCACGGTTTGGCCTAATTCATGAATATTCATATATTCCTCCCTAAAACCTAAGTAAACCTTAAAAAAAAGAAAGGATGTAAATTAAATGAAAGATAACTTTAAAATAAGTCATGAGTGTGATAGGGCCTAAGACTAGACACCCAGATAGACACAATTGTGATATATTCTTTGGTTAATGACATTCTACTCATAAACTAGTGTGAAGGATTTAATAATTATTTTTACTAATTAGGTTAGAGTACCTAATTGAAAAATAACCATGGATAACTGATGATTGAGAAAAGATAGTCATAGGTTTATCTAAAGTATCATATATAAAAAAAGGTTTTATAAGGGTATACATATTCATATAGATGTTTTTTTATTAATATATTGAATATTATCATAACCATTTTGGATTTTAGTATCTAGTTTAAAAAATATCATATAAATAAAGTTGGGATATGTAAGTACCTAGAAACCACTATGTATTATAACCAAAGAAGTGAGAATATGTAAATGGTTAATAATTTTATCATATGTATGTTATGATGGAAATTGTGAGTTTCCTAGTATTACCTATGGTATTGAGGTTGATATCATAAACTAAATTAATCTTGATACTATTAGTTATTTTAATTACTGAAGTGAAATTTATTGATGACATTTTAGTATATTTTAAATGTTATTGAGGATTATATCAAACATATAAGGATTGTTTTAGGTTTGTAATATGTTTGATGTGGAGAAGATAAATGGTTGGGTGATTCTGAAAATGTATGTTATGTAGTGTCTGTATCTATGATATTGATGATAATACATTATATTTTTTTAATATTTATATACTCTTTATTATAATATATATGTACTTGTGAGTGTCTTTAAGAACTAATGGTTAATACCATTTATGGGTTAATGATATAGTTATTTTTTAGGAATATATTACTTAAATATGGTTTATTTTCTTCCAGATTCAAATGATTTTAGGAATGTTTTTTATAGAGAATATATTATTAGGGTATATACATAATTGGGTATATGATTATATTGATGGATAATGTTTTCTGAATAAAGATAAGTAACATGATATAGCCTAAGAGAGTATGGTAGATGTCATATTAAAGGTTATTCCCTAGATGATTAACATGTTAATAAAACCCTCGCATATGATCTTCAATGATTAATAATTAAAATTACAGTGGGGAAATTTATTTAGGGGGTATGTAACACTCTGAGATCATAATATATGATTTCCATTAAATAAGTAAATTTGTTTGAAAGCATACCTAATATTCAACATCAAACTTAAATGAAATATTGGTATGTTTATACTATTAAAACATTGTCACTGAATTATCAGGAATGAATTGGAGTAACCAATTTATGAAATATTTATAGAAATAAAATAATAGATACTTTTAATATAAAGGAAATTTAAATAGTATAGTTAAAACAATTTAGAAAATCATATTATACATAAAAATATAATTTTCTAAAATTGGTGTTTTATTTAAAGAAACTAAGTATATTATGATTATATAGTAATAAAATATATTTATAATATAAATAATATATTTACAATAAATTAATTAGTAATTAAATGGAAATAATAATAAATAATAGTTAACAATTTAAAAAAATTATTTCACGATATGAATAGTTCTCCACTATAAATATTAGGAATTTATTTATATATTGAATTTTAAAATTTTAAAATTTTAATTTGAGAAAATGAAGACATTTTTCTATTAATAATAATTATATTTTATAAATATAAACTTTTGGGATTTTTCTAAAAAAAAATCATAGAATTAAATGTTAAATTCCCTTTTATATATTCATATTTATTTTATTTTATAAATATTATTTTATATTTAGAATAATTAGCTAAAAATTATGTAACGACTTCAATATTATTTTCAGTAATTTAAATTTAATTACTTAGTATAAATATTAATTACCATGGAAAAAGTAAAATGGTTTTTTTTCATAGAATTAATTTTATAATAATTATATTATTTTTATATAAATAAACTAGATTAATATACACATATGATTATAATTTAATTTTTAAACACATTAAAAATATATAAACACTCATTAAATTAATAATTAATAGGTAATAGGGATAAAAACACTTAATATATAAGATGATATTTTTCAATATAAAAATATTTTCCTATATATTATGTTTAAATTTAAAAGTTAATTTTATTATACCTAGATACTGAATTAAGAAAAATGGATCCCTAATTAAGATTTATAACACCTAAATTTGGTAATAAGTGTCATCTTATATTTTTAGTAATGAAATAATTAATGTGGTTTTTTATCGAGAATAAGGGTAAAATGGGTTGATAAGGTATATTGAAGTTTTTATAATAAAAAGGTCAAATACACCTTATATAAATCCTTTTTAGGTATAAATTTATACCCATATATCTCAACTTCCATTTCTTCACCTAACTCACCTAACTGTCATTCAATTCCATTCTTATCTCTTACCTGGCATTCTTTTCCAAATATTTTCCCTCTTTTCACTTATAAAAGGAGCTCACTTCAAGCCACAACTATAATTTGTAATTTTTATTAAGAACTACCAATTTTTTATTCTTATATATACCCCATACACATTTTATATCCCCTATCCCCAAAATATTTCCGAAATTCCTTAATTTGTAAATGATACTTTAATATAAGAATCAAATTCTCAACGTAAGTTTTACTTATTCATTTACTTTTATTATTTATCCTTCCCACACACCTTATTAAAAAACTATTATAACCTTGTGTATTTATTTAAATGAATATAAAAAATATACTAAAATTTTATTATATTAATAATCTAACCATTTTCTATTCCCCTCCAACTCAGTGAAAAAAATGAAAATGATTCACATATGTCTGTGCAAACTACCGCCTCCATGAACAACACAATTTTTTAATCACAAAATTTCAACGATGGATGTAGAAATTTGTTTAATGAATAAATATGTTATTTATTTCATTATTTATATTATCATTATATAAATTATTCATTCTATAATTAAAATTTAAGATAAGCGATAATTGTAACATTAATATCCTTAAACATTCATACTAAGAGAAAAATATATTTATTCATGTTATGTAATATTTTCATATCATTTACTTATTATTATATTTCCTTAAGTTGTAATATATCATACTAATAAAAACTAAATCAGTTCATTATGATTATAGTATAATGATATTACAAATAAACCACCATATAACCATCCATTAATCATGGTAGGTTCATGTTAGGGTTAGTTTAACACCTACTTGAACAATACTATTCGTTGTTATTATGGATGACTATAAAAACTTATTTACTATTATAATTTGATATAAATATGTAAATAATGATTTTTTTTGTTTTTTTGGTAATTCCATATTAATATTTGACTCATTAATTAATAAATCTCCGTTCATTCATTAAGAAACACTGAAACATGATCATCGTTGATTCCAACCTCATGGATCGCAACCAAAAACTAGTTCAACGTGACACAGATTACTTACACCCAGTGTTGAAAATACATAAAAACTAATATATATATATATATATATATATAATGATTATAAATTAGGATTATAAATGGTTTTATTTATAAAAAATATATTAGGTATTTATTTAATTATCTTAGTTAAATAATATATGAAGTTTAGTGCAAGTGTGTAATGAATTATTCCCAAGGTAATGGTTTTATGTATGAAATTCCTCTCTTTGAGAAAAGTTTTATATTATATACGAAATTTACTTTTTGTGGAGTATATACTACCTATTTCAGATGTTATATCAATAAATTAATTTATTCATGTTATTTCATGTTCCAATTTAATCCCTATCTTTCAAGGTGCTTTGATTAATGTGTTACTCAATCCACAAGGGTTTTCTTGGTCTCAATTCTGATTTTTTAGTACATGTTACATGATATAAACAATATTTACTTTGTATAGTATTATATTTATTTTTATCCAATGAATTTTTGATGCCTTATTTTTTTAATTAATGGGATAAATAAATCTATTTCAAGTTCTTTTATTTAAATTTAGTTTGACTCAAGTTTTACCTCAATCATATTAGTTTTTGGAAAATTAATTTTTGTTAATTGGGATATTATCATTGACATAATTTTATTTCATATAATTTTAGTAAATTTTATAATTTTATTATATTATGTGTTATTATCTCTTTGTTTTCATTTTTTCAATATAAATAACTTTATCAATGATTCATGATTCATGGAGTATGTTTTCTATAAGGGAAATTTTTTAATTATGTCTTCTTTCCTTAAGTTATAGTGTTTCATTAAGAACTAATTCCATCTATTCATGGGTTCTCACACCTTAATATATTATTATATGGTATTTAAAAATAATCTTTGGTAAAATAAAGTTTTAATAGAAATTAATATTTTTTTCTATTCTTACAATGTGAGATTTTAATAAAGGTATTTTGAAATTAAAAAAGGGGTTTTCACTTCACTTTTACTTTTTTTTATTCCTCTCCTCATCGTTGTAAGGAAAACATTATTTATTATCTAAACTCCTTAATTAGATTTTTTTTAAATTAAATTTTCTTAATGGATTTCACATCACCCCTTAAAAAGTTACCTTTGAAATTGACATGTATATTTTTATTTTATTTCAATATTAAAAATAATGTCTAAATTATCTTTGATGTTTTAATTCTCATTTCCCTTATCATTTTCAAAAGGATTCACCCTAATGGGGTTTATGTTTCATTATTTTTCTTCAAATATATATATTATCATTTAGAGGATTGAACTCATGGTATTAAATTATTTGGTTCTTTATCCATTATATTGTGATATCGTTCGAAGAATTATTTTTTAAGGGTGTTTTTCATTTACATCAAAAGCCTTCTCTGTTTCATTGTTTCACTACGGTTATGTTATTTTGGAACCATACACCTTATTTATTTGGATGGATTATGATTATTTTATTCTAGTATTAACCTATCCATAGACTCACTGTTTTATACTTTGTGAGCATCACATTTTCAATAATTGAGATTGGATGATGCTCTCCTAGAAGGTATGTTATTTTATTGACATGGGGAAAATTATTGGTGTTCTGTGTATTGTTATTCCAATACATAGGATTATTTTAAAGTTGACGATTTATTTTTTTACCATACACCTTCTTTCTATGGATGTATTATGGTCAATTTAAACCTTTTATTAAAATAGGGAAAATCATTGATATTCTTGATGGTTATTTAATCCTAAGAGTGGTTGATTATTTTTTCATATTCTATATCATTTAGTATATGGATATCCATGTTTGAATTTAGTTTTAGGTTCCTTAATGAATTTTATGAAAATTATTTTTACTCCTATGGTGAGTGCATTGCAATTAATCAGGTAATGGGTGGGGATCAAACTTATATATCCCCTCAATGAATCGATGGGTCTCATGAGATAAAAAAAGTTTAGTTTTGGTGTGTTACTTTTACCATAATAGGATAGTGTATAGGGAAAGGCCATGAAATAAGGTTTTTAATTTTTTGAAATATGAATTCCATTAGTATGAGATCAGCATTATTGATATTCATGATTTAGTTTTTTTACCATGGATATAAAATGACCTCACTATTAAGTTGATTATAGTTTTATATTGTTTATATATTCCTGCAATAATGTTTATGACATGTTTATACCATGATTACCTTAGTTGAGTTTTTCCCTTACTGAGATTTTTATTTCACCCATTATTATGTTTACATTTCCCTAGGATATAATGAAAAGTATTACACATGATATTCTTAAAACGATAACTGGTGTAGAGAATTTGTGGGTGTTATTTAAGACTTACTATGAAATAAGAAGTTTGTTATATAATTGGGAAAAATATACATCAGTTGAGAAAAACATAAGTTTTATTGGTTTGTCTATTTCCATAATTATATGAATCCATAAACCTATAAACCTAAAATGATCCTTGAGGTGTAAGAAATGAAATTACACATTATTGATTTAGTAATTATGTATGGATATATCCAGGATTTTACAGTTGGTATAAAAAAATAGTGATTTATGAGTTTACGGAACCAGATCCAGGTTTGCGGGTTTGTGGAATAACAAAGGATGTCTCCACTGATCGTGCATGTGTTTTTACCTTTTCAAACTATTTTTTATGGACATTGATCATGGGTTAGTGTGTGTTTACATACATAAAAAATATAAACACTGATTTAATATATATTTATATAGTCATAGTATATAATTTTATATACACATGTTTATATATATATATATCTTTTTATATTATATATGTATATATACATATTTATATATCTATTTATATATTTGTGTGTGTGTAATTTAGTGTAAAATCTATTATTATGTGTATTTATTTATACATATATACATAATTATATGTATAATTGTGATATGACCAAAAGATCCGTGCACACACGTGAGAGTGGAGGTGAATTGGGTATGTATAATCATTTACCAAATTCTAAATATTCTTTTTAATTTCTCACCCATTTCATCTTTGAACCTCTATTTTCAGTTAATACATATGGATTTATTTTATTTTACCAATAAGAAACACAGACATGCAATGCATTATGGAAGGTAAAGAGAATCACACTATGTTTTTATAGGGTCTTCTCCTGATATGAGATACTACATCCTTATTTTGTTCAATATCACATGATACATAGATTTTACACTAATAATATTATCATCAACAACAATGGGTTGTTCAGGTATCATCCTAAAACCATTTAATCAAGGATTATCCAAAACTCTAGTGCATCCCACACATACACAACCTCCCATATGATTATACCATCTCCCAACAGTTCTAAAATTTTTCTAACCACTTTATGTAGATCCTAACTAAGAATAATTATTAACTACATCAACATCATCTGATTTTACTTTACTCAAATAGATTCTTTAACTCCCTTTTGATGATCTACCAAACATTCTGTAATATGGTCTAAAAAACAACACAACTTCATAATATTATTTAGAATCTTCTCACTATATTTTCTCAAACTCCAAGGTTTTCTACATCTAAAAAATATTATATAGAACACCTTGTACTTTATAATTTCTTGTTTACTCTTCTTATTAATTTCTCAAAATTATTTAATAATGAGTATCATGGGTTATTTTTTATAACTTTTACTTTGACTGGATCTAATCAGCGAAACCTGGTAGGCTTCATCTTCTTTTGATTTTTCTTTTATAGTCAATATGTTTTTCTTCTTTATCACTGTATCAGGTTATCCATTTTTTTCATCTATGATGAACTACTCTATTATTAATTCCTTCTTCTATTTATATTTTTCAGTATCTCATAAATTAATCAATAATTTTTTATTCAATAATTTATATAAAAACCAATTGAAAAATGCATTCTTCAATATTATTATCCATGAAAACATGATATCCTGTCTTATCATAAGTAATAATATGTGAGTTTATCCACATGATCACATATTTTCTTTTTTACCATAGTTGCATGTCTCCACTCAATTTAAAGTAATACCAATTACTAATTTTCTTTTCATTTTCTATTTTCCTAATAAGAATACATGTAACAATTCTATCTAGATCGAGACTATTACACTTAAAAACCTCCACATATATCTTCATTTAGTCAAATATTTTGTACAAAAATCATTAAAAAAATATGTTTGGAATTGAACATTCATTACGATATGATTTCTTTATAAATATAAATACAACTAAATATTTAGTATTTAATTTCTCAAATTTAATTTGATCCTGATATCATCAAACTCATATAATTCAGCTTGTATCAAAAATGGGTTTATAATATTTTAATCCATTAATTAATATCACATTCACATTTCGATTTAATTTTCTTCTTTGGAATATATTATTCTACATATCTTCCATCTCAGAAATATCATCCATATTTGATCTTCTTCTTCTAAGCTAGAGGTTTAGTTTTTATCAAGGATTCAAATTGAGTAACAAGTGATTTTTTGAAGTCTTAAATAATAAAATAACAATACAAGAATAAACAAATTTACTTTACTTCTACTAAACTTTAAAATCTAAAAATATTAAATTTTCAGTCTTCAAAAATCTCACAAATTTATCTATGTTTTTAGATTTTCATAGGATAATAAATATCTTACTTATCATAGTCAGAGTCTTTATGAATTTTCCTAATTATAGTTTTCTCTAACTCTAGCTTTATATGTAACTTTTTCAAAATACTATCAATGTATATTTTATGGTTTTAATCTCAAAAAAATATATTATTCATTACAACAAAACCTTAAATTCCACCAAAATGATAATATTTTCAAAAAATATCTTATAAATTAATCCATTTTAAAAAAATTTAGTTATTCTCTAAATAATATATTACACATTCCTTCAAAAAATGTTACATATAAAAAATTATACATTCATGCCTTTGCGAATTTTCTTCATCCTTTCAGACATATATGTTACACATCTAAAAAAATATCTTACACATGTACCTTCAACTCTCAAATATTTTACCCAATATCATTTTATTATAAATTATGTTTCATATCATTACTGATCTCATATCTTTTAAAAAATTATTAGGTCTTCTCAAAAAATGTTGTGCATGATAAACAAATCGTATGCATTTCTTCCCTCTTCAATTTCTTAGAACTTATCCATATCAAAATCATTTATCTAAGTGATGCTATTACATTTTATTCATCATCCTTCAATATAAATAATCTTGGATGGTTTCTCCACTATTCAAGATATATTTTCTCAATACTTTAAACATCTAGTAAATTGTTCTCTTTTAACTATAGCTCTTAAAGTTGTATTCAACAGTCCAATTTAGTAGTTATCTAGTTCTTAAAATTTTATAAATATATTTTAAATGACACTATTATATCTTATTAATGACTTTTCATTATTATACATGAATAAAATCTCAAAAAATCATCCCGATTATTAGATTCTATCATAAATCTATCCATCTAGGTATTCAAATACAACAACACTGCATTTTTTTTATACGCATAAATGTATGGGTACCATAATCTCTCCTTAGTATTTGGTAGATAATTACTCTATCAACCATCTTCTATAAGACATACATATTGAAATTCTCATTTATAGAAAATAAAACCAACATAAACCTTTGGGCACTTCAAACACACCATTTATGTTTGTTTTCAATACCATTAACATCTTCACTAACACTAATTTCAATTTTTCTTATTTCACTGTGTAATATTACTTATACCCATTATTGAAAATATTTGAAAAGGGGAAAACTATTATCCCATATATTGATACCATAATAATTATGGGAATAATTTCACATCACTTAAATATTTCTTTATTTTTGGAAACATATCTTCTCCCATTTTATTATTCCTCTTCCATTGTTCTCCCCCTTATTAAGAGATTTAATCAATTCCATTTGTAAAAATGATTACAACCCATTTTTATTATTAATGTTCCACAAACTAATCAACTATAGTTCTATATGGGCTAAACTAATAAAAAACACAGGTAGTCAATTTAGACATGAATGTTTTCTATATTCTTACTAAAATGTAATACCAAATAAAAAATCACCTCTTAGGGGTTGTACCAATATATGTTCAATAAATTTTATAAACTTTCACTAAACTTCAAAAAACACATTAAAACATTCAAGTGGATGTTTTTTTCTCCCCTAGTTTTTTTAAAAAACACAACCCTTGATAACTAGAATAAACATAAGTCAAAACCGAAATGGGAATGTGACCATCATACCTCAAACTTTTTTAATCTTCAAAATTATCCATATATCTATATTTATATACAAAAATAGATATATGGAATATTTATCTTCCCTTTTTCTCTCTCACAAGGGATACACTCTAATAACCTACATTATAGATTTTACTTCTTCAATAATTAAGATCTATGAGTTTATGACACTAGTTAAATCTTGATACAACTTGATAATTTGAAAATGATGTGTTATAAGAAGATAACAATTTCATTACACCATAATGAATATATTTATTTCAAAAATTATATCCATTATATCCTTTAATGTTCCGATATTTTATTCTTCACCTTTAATTATTAGTATGAATTAGAGGATAAGGTAGATCTTCCATCTGGTCATTAATGATAAAAAAGGGTTAATACATGTTTCTCAACCTAAAAATTCTTTTATTTTCATCTCTAAAATTTCTTGAACAGTTCATGCTTGCATTATCTTTATCTTTCTATATCTAAACCTCTTTAGGTAATGGATTTATTTTTAGTTTCTATTTTATTTTTATCCAAAATGGGATTTCTTACTTGAACTAGTAAATCAATTCCATTCATTGATTATTGATCCATCTTCTTATCCATTTCCAGTGAATCTATACATATGGTTAAAAAACATTTTGGCACCTAAAAACTTTCTTATTGAGTGTGGAATTATTCTACATAGAAGTATATTTAGAACTAGAATCCATTGGTATATTAAATTTATCTTTCAAATGATTTTCATGTACATACATACTTTTTAGTCCCTTTATAGTAATATTTCCTTCCTTCATGAACCTTCCATGCACATCTTCAATAGTTTTTAGTTTACCCTTCTTAGGAGTCCTTTCAGTCACTTCATCAGTAATATCAACCACTAAACCAATCCTTCTATTTATATATTTTATTGATTCAATTTTTCAATCCACCATTCCCCCTTTAGTGATTATATTAACTGAAATCTTATAATGAACTATTTTGTGGAATTTCTTAACATATTAAAAGCATCATTTTCTAGTTAATGTGACTTCCATCTCAGTTTTCTTAATTGACTTCTTAGGAGTAGCTTCCTCAGATTTCCTATTTATTTTACTTCTCAAGGAAGAGTTATCTTATATTTTTCAGATACTTCCATGACTATTTTTGTAACTACAAACAATTTCATAAAATAATTCCTCCCTAAATAAAAAACAAATCATGTTTAGTTTCTTTTCTTACATGGAACACTAAAATGAAACTATTATACTTAGATAAAATAATACTACAAAAAAATACCATTTGTGGGTTTCAATAATAAGTAAACACCATATAAAAACTATGTAAAAGGTCTAATAAAACAATGTTCATTATATTATTTAAAATTCACTTTTTCTACAAAAAATGGTTTTTATGCATTAAGTGTGCTAATATAAAAATTAATTTTTCAATAAATTATAAATTTTAATTGGTAAATAAATTTTATATTTTTAATTGGTAAGTCCAAATTATATAAAATGTCCCATATTATTTTTAGTAAAAAAATGGTATTAATAGGATAAATTTAATTACAATGATAATGGTAAAACAATTATTTTCAAAGAATTTTTTTATTAACATTGCGTAATTTTCAAATAATAATGTAAAGTATTATATTATCAATAATGACTCTAATATAATTTTTAAAACTATATAAAAATATATTATTACCCTTTTAAAATTTTAATCAATTCCTGATAAGGTTAGTAATACATAATGGGAAAAATTCATTTTTCTACAAATTATGTTTTCTATATATAAAAAGATTTAATTTGAAAGTAAATTTTATATTATTTATAATTAAACATAGATTAAATGGATATTAAATTTATTTCAATCACATCCAAATTTGGTAATATGGATTATTTTATATTTTTAGTAAAACAAAATTTACTTGGGTAAAAATTAGTTATCTCAATAAAAACAAAAAAAAAGTAAAAGTAAAAATATAACATTAAATGACATAACATGTTTAAAAAAAGTAATTTTTTTAGGTTTAATAGATCCAATATCACCCAAATATAAATTATTTATAACATTTAGAGTCATTTATCCTTGAATAGTTCTATGATATCACTAAAAAGTAAAGGGTATTAAAAAAAGTTCCAATTTCTTCACATATAAAAGGGCATCACTTACATCCTCTCAAAGTTACAAATTCACATTGAAATTTCGTAGAAATCATACATAATTTTACTTTAAAATAAGTATATTTCACATATATATTCCCCTAATATCTAGATGTTATATTAAGACATTCATTTCCAATATGACACTGAAGAGAATGTTTAATCTCACCATGTTAGTAATTTTTACTCCTTAGACCCTGATATTTAATCTTTGTTTAGCCAAAAAATATTCTCTATCCATGAAAGTAATATAACACCAATACTATTAATATGATTAATTTTTTTTACTAATGTAATATAAATCATCTACCTCCCTCCAAAACTATTTGAAAAAAGAATATGTCGCCATGCATTTGTGTGGACTACCACTTGCATAAACGAAATGTTCTATTTATCATAATCTTCCAAAATGTATTGTTAATAATGGTTATTTAATGAAAAAGTATAATATTTATAGAATTATTATGATTATTAAATGATTAATTATTTTACATTATACCTCCATCCCATTCAATAAAAAATGAGAGCATCAATTGTGTGTGCATGCAGACTACCACCTTCACGGAATGACACATTTCATTTTCCATATATGCTTAATATAAAAGACTTTAAAAGTGTTTTTAAAGTTTAAAAATGATATTATTTATACAATAAATATTTTTTAATGATAATATAATCCATTACATAGGTTATATCAATAATAAATTGTCATGGTAAAATTAACCATTTAAAAGGAACTTATCAAGGTACCTTTCATAATTTGAGTCCATTTGAAGGCCTATGGGTTTTTTAAAATTTGTGTTCATGGAATAACAAGAGGAATACACTTCTAAAATTATGTATATTATGAAGAAATTTTTTGACACTATTGTCCATGATCATCATACTGAAAGATCCATAAAGATATTGGCCGAACAACCTCTAGTATCTAACATAAGAAAAAATATTTAATAAATAAATTGAAAATAATGATAAATAAACATTATGAAATGAACTAAAGACAAATAATTATTTTAATAATTTCATTAATAAACATAAATTATTTTTTTAGGAAGTTAAGTGCACACAAATAATTAATCTGTACCTGACTAAAGGGAACTTCCGAACTGAATGTATCGGGCACGCAGCGGAAGCCCCAAAAACTAGTATTTTAAAATGTTCACTAATTATCGACATCAATTCATTGATGTTGGTGAATCCCTTTCTAGATTAATCTGAGGATCTCATGTCAAAAGTTTTATGCACAAAAATTAAAACCATAAAATAGCTTGTTTTGATCCAAATTCGTACTTGATGTCTGCTCGTTGTTGGTGATCATTTCTCAAAAAATCCAAAGTTGAATTCCTCTAGATTTTCCACACATGCTTCAGGAATCTGTGGGTCTTCCAATTGTTGAAATCTACATGTTATCATGGAGTTTCAACGATGCATTCGACACTCTGACGATCACTACATTGTCTTGCTTATGATGTACGAGAGGGACCATGCTCTAGAATCCTTGGATCCAGAGCCACTCTCTATAGAAAATGGGAGAGATAAGAAGAGAGAGAAATACTCTACATAGAACTTGGAAAATCCCTCTCCTCTACTATATATAGGGTGTTAGGAAATTGTCCAAAAATTCCTTCCTGACCCCTAACTAATTGACGCACTATAAATGATAAATTACGACTACTGTACTGAGTCATAAATATTATTATCACTATCATATAATATAATAAATTTTTCATTTGATAATAATTGATCCATTAACTCAACTCGTTGATCCCAAAAATATTAAATGAACCTTGAATAATTTAAACTAATATTAGTTCAATTAATATTTTCATATATTTAATTTAAAACTTGTAATTGAATTTAATAAATAAATTCAATGACCATTATTTTTAAGTTGAATAATATGAATTTATTTATTAAATTGGTGATCGTATCTCTTTGAAAAAATCATAAACCTTGGTGGTGGGTCCCACCATGTCCTATATACATATTCAGCTGAATAGGGAATTTCCATGAATATGCTATTGTGTGTGACCCTCTAGGCCCTTATCTTGATAAAAGTGAATCCTATTCATAGACCAAAAGTAGGATCTAACAACCCTTCATTGCCCCTAAAGTGATAAGGATAGTCATGGTAGCAACAACCGACCTACGAAAATGCATTGTGTAATATATTATCTTTGTCTTTAATATCTCATAAAGCATGATGCACACCCATTTTTTCTCCCTTTTCTTGCTTTATTATTTTTTGATCTAACTAGATGGATTTACCCTCAACTTCCATGGACATGGTCTTATGATGGTACTACCATCCTGATCATCATGGACTGAGATATATAACTTCCTTAACTTGGAAGCTAAAAAAACTTTCTTTACCATTAAACCAATTGTATACCACCAATGACACAACTAACACAAACTACCTCGCCCTGATTTCATTATCATGGTTTTTTCCTTGCATATAAGTACATGCTAAAATGGCACACAATGGTAATGATATCATGTCAGGAGACCAATACACATATTCTTAAAAAGGAACATCCAATGACACCCAAAACATGTGGTGTTCCTATTGGTGGTTCTATCCTCATGATCTCACTACTAGAGATTACTTTGTGAGAATTTCATGAGAATAAGACTCAAGGATTATGATCCCCCGCCACCAGATAGTCAAAAATAAACTATGTCTAGTCAGTAATATATATCTAGACCATAGAACCTTTGTTTAAGGTTAATGTCATAGTATCTCAAGGTTATCATTATATTATGGGATCTTTTATAACCTTTTGATATGATAATTAATCTATTGACATTAAAATTAAATAGTGTATGTAGAAATATCTACAATATAATGGTAAGTATACATCATGTATAACTAAATGTACACATGATATTGTAATAAAAATTATTGAATAATTGAGTCTTGAGCACCCTCTATTACAACACTCCCACTTGCACTAGAGTAAACTTGCTAACCACACTTGTTATCTCTCACAAGATTAAGATCATGTTTCCGTTGAGTCGCGACATTAGTTATTATGCCTGCCACGATTCCATATGATAGAAATTCTACTATATGTGACCTTATCTCATTGAGTAAGACCTCTCAAGAGATGGTATCACTGACTAAATCCCTTTTGTCCACTACCATAACTTGAAATCTTGGATAGTAAAAATATATTAATATTCATTATGATGATGCTTAACATACTAGGTTGTATTCCAATAAATGGAACAAATAGTTTTGTATAACCACTTCTTATCTTATTCAGAAGCTACAACTTACTTAGTGTATGTAGGTATGGCTACAACTAGCTTATATGATATGGTCTCACTAGTCACCTTTAGTCTAACTGTAATATTATATCACATTGATCTAAGTAAGACTAGTTTTTGTCCCCTCAAACTAGTAGCCTTTCTTCTCCACTTTCCAGGTATATATCATTTGTACTTACTGAAATACAATCAGATTGTTCAGACTTCTTTACTTGTAGTTATCCCATATATAATTGATATATTCCTACTATAATTTATATCATGGAAATATAAATTTTGTACATATCATGAAATATGTAATTGACCCATTTTATAAGCATATGGATTTCAACTCACCACATTTATCTCCTAACATATCCTGGACATGTAAAACTGGAGAGATACATGCCATATGACATTGGTAACAATTTCTCTTTTTAATTGTTCTAGATTTTCTTTTTCAATACCATGTCACTATATGTACAATTAACTAGGTCCAAGAAACCTTTTAAATCTACCTCTGTATGTCATTTTCCTTAGAGCATAGGTTTCTACTTTAAGTCAATAAATGGATAATGAATTTTATCTCGATATTAACTAACTATAAGACCAATATATGTTTTCCATATTTTTTTAACATATTTTATCTTGGAAAACAATGGCTCTCCCACTAAGCTATGGTAGAAACATTGAAAACATTCAATCCAAATGTATATTATATGATCATGTTTCTTACTTCAATCCTAAATATGATATTAATAACTTGAAATAATTATTAGCATTCTCTGATGTGACCATCCCTTTTTGGTTGCATCGTATAGACACCTTCCATGATTGGTGGTCATGAAATCCAATGCTAAATAATATGATCATATAAATTAGCTATGAAAAGTAAATATCTAATGGATTTTTATATACCAACTTGGTATAACCAATAGAGCCTTATTGATATTATGATTATACCATTCATGTATCATTTCATTTGAATACCCACCACAATATTCAAAATAGTAAGACCCTTTTCACTTTGATACATGGAATCCATTTTTAAATTTGTGTTGGTCTTACCAATCTCAGCTAATTTTCATACACTGCTTACTTGTAAGAAATATTATTCATAAAGAATAATGGATCACCAGCCATGGTAAATATAAAACCATCACTATGGTTTTAACCTTCCTACATAGTATATTTCTCTGTAACATTCTTGTTCCATATGTACTTGGGGATTTAGTTCCTATGATAACTATTTGTGCATCTATAGCATTAACTAGACCCAAGTCAATATTTCTCTCACTATCTCAAGTAGAGATGTGAACCCTTTTATAGAATTGAAGTCGATAAATTGAATACCACTTTTCTATTTCATGGATTTATGTAATATCCCAAGAAACTACTAGGATAATTACTTTTTATTCACTTTGTGTTTTACTTGATGCAACTTTGTTTGTGTCCCAATAAAATCTTTGCATCTAAACACCTGACCTTATGACATTATGGATTACCACTATATAATAACTCATATGATATCAATTTTCCAATATAGTTGGCATATGGTTATGGGAAATCACTATTATTTGTGAAGCATGTCACAAATATAATGGAAGCTTTTGGAGGTTGCAACATTGATAGTCCTTACATCATAATTCTGATGTATAAAATGTGCGTTTAGTAATTTATCCACAAAACATTTTGTTCATCAATGTTTACATGTAAGACTTCATCATCAATCCTCCTTATTAACATCAATTTCGGGATTTAGATATGGTAATGTGAATTTAGTAATCACTCCATGCTACATTTTGTTGATTAGTGATTGCTTGGTCAAGATATATTCTTCGGCATGCTATCCCAAAGCATCTTATATCACGTCACTATGCATATACTTAAAACTACCATTCTTTAATTACTTAAATGAATCTTATGAATTATATATACCTCTAGTTTACCCTTATAATAGTTCACACTCTGGAGCTAAACTAATTCCAAAAGATTCATGGAATACCATTATTTATAAAGGTTTCTTTATCTTGAATAAACATATCGATAATATCAGTGGTGTTTAGATTTACCGAGCCTAAATACCAAACTAGGTATAAACTTGACATCCATTTTTAGTTTTACTTGAAAATGAATTATCTTTCTATAACTGGGTATAAAAATATTACATTTTTGTATTCATCAGGTATTGCCTTTGATTCTTGTAATGTTGAATTATTGGTTGAGTATTAAACATCACAAAAAACATTAATTCATAATCATAAAATCATGCCTCTTTATTTACAAGGACACATGAGATTAATGTTTTTGTTATAGTCTATAATAGTTCTACATGAATCATTATCTTGGAAATAAAGGAGTTGTGTAATTCTCACCACTGACATAGGAATCACCCTTTCTCAGTTGCTTAAAGAATACACCTAACTACTAATAACGTTTCCATACTTACTTGGTTACTATATTTTAACACAAATATTTGATAGGAATATTTTATAGAATACCTAAAAAAGTAAAACTGAAACATTACATTGATGAATGTAATTAAAGAAGTGGGAACATTCTTCTTTAATTTAGTTTATTGCGATTAAACTTCCATAGTTTTATTTCATGACATGAAAAGAAAATTACATCTTGTTAATACATTTTATAGTGAACGACATTGTGAATGTTCTTATTATGTTACATTCCATTAACCCTTTCACCTTTCACATCAATTTATTCACCATAATAATTAAAGATTATTTAATTAAATTATTAAATTTCTCATAGTATTTTATCAAAATCTAGGAAACATCTGTGCTAGAATTGGTATAATTTGTTGCTACGTATTCTAGTTGAAAGGATAGATGAACCTCCCCTCGTAGTCTACCAGCTATGGCTACGCCACTACAGGGAGGTTTCAAGGATGGAGTTTGGCTGACCAATCACATTAACTCGCAGTTCTTTGATCTGTTGAGTGAAGTCCAACCTACTAAAATCTTAGCTTGATTTACTCAACAATTGCCTATAAAATTATTGAAATATATCTATGGATAATCCTCACCACAAATTTAGTTAATTCGACCCACCACTCTCATAAGAAATCCTTGTTATAAAAGTCACCCTCAACTATGGTATGGCGAGCACCCCAAACACCTGGTTCTGTTCAAATTTGAAATATGGAATGAGGTAATGACTTAATATTTAATTGAGGGGTTTTTTACTTTAATGTGATGAAAGAAATAATTTTCTATTTTTAATCATTTTCTATGTGATCACACACAAAACAGACTATGAAAAAAATAGAAAAATTCATCGTATCACATGTTCATTTTATTTATACGTGCTGGTTTTTTATTTTATGTATTCACCGCGTTAACTACACATACACAAAAATAATAAACCGTGAAAAAATAAAATGATGACATAATCCTGAGACGATTCAATTGGTTGATTCATTGAGTGAATAATGGATCAACCAATACCCTAGGGGATATACCTTGACTCGCATCGCTTGCGACTCGAGTCATAGCACCTCTCATCCAATGCATCAAGCTCTTTCCTGGTGTGTCACCATAACTTGAACTTCAGCTCATCCTAAGTATTCCTCTCACACCAGGGATGGGCAGTGACCAGCTCTACTGGACCGGGGAGTCTCATGGCAGATATTCTGTACGCTCAGGTTAAAAAATGCGGGTCCAAGGAGTGGCTTAGGCCTTTCCTGATTTTCGATGGAAGATTATTTGGGAAATCACTACCCCCCCCCCCCCTAAGGTGAAATGTTTTTGGTGGCATGTCTTCTCTAGGGTTCTCCCAACCCGTGACTTTTTGGTGCGGCGACATTTGGCGGAGGATGACACCTGTCCGTTGTGCCTCCAGGAGGTGGAATCCCCTTTGCATGCAATACTTTCCTGTTGTGGGGTGTAAGGGGTGTGAAAGGCATATAAACCAGATTTTTGTTTTCTCTTTGATCTTTCGATTGGGCTGGTCCAAAATTTTGTTAAATGGGTGGCTTCTCATAAACCTAGAGTGGAGGGGTTGATCTGCACAATTGCTTGGTTAGTGTGGACTCGACGAAATGATCACATTTTCAAAATGAAGGTGACCCATGATCGTCTTTGGGTGGATAAGGATAAGGAATGGATGAACGGTTGGAAAAAAATGATTCAGTGCCTCCTTTCGGAAACACTAGACAGACGACTCCTTGTTGGTCTCCCCCCCTGAGGGTTTCCTCCAAATCAATACAGATGTTGTTGTCTCTGCTAATTCCAGGGTCGGTATTGGACTCATTTCTCATAATATTTTTGTTCAGATTGTGGAAGCTCAATGTCGGGCCGTTCTTTTCTCATGGAGCCCTGTGGTGGAAGAGTCCTCTGCCATCCTCTAGGGGATCATTTTTTCCTGTTCAAAAAATTGGCCCAAGGTTTTGGTAGAATCTGACTACCTCGAAGTGGTGAACGCTATTGCTTTGAAGGACGATGCATCTCAACCGTATGGACTTATCTTGATGAAGATCTGATCATTAACCGAAGGCTTTGTTGCATGCAAATTTTCTTTTATCAAGCGAGGTGGGAATATGGAAGCTCATTGTTTGGCTCGTTTGGAGAAATATTGGGGTGATCATTGTTGGGTGGACTCGTTTCCTTATTGGCTTTGTAGGTCTGGTTTCGTTGATCAGTAATATATCTTATCATTTCTCAAAAAATACTCTCTCATAGGCGAGGGGAACTAGGGAGTATAAAATATATATAAGAAATGGACATGCAGTGCCTTATACATTTAATGATGCAGACGATATGGAGATCACCATTTATTAAATTACTTTTTATAAATTATTACAACTTATTTCAATAATAAAAGTAATGAATTAAAAATGCACCAAACATGCATTGGTCAGTCCACAGCTCAGGACCAGTCTAATAAAATTTAACTCGCATTTTTAAATTAAATATATAGATAAAAATTAAACTTGCATTAAAATATTAATGATGTAATTTTATTGAATTAAAATATCAATCTTATTTTAATTCAATATTTATCGTCCTTCGGATCCAAAATTAACTTAATTTTAAAATAAAAAATTTATTTAATTTAAACAGGCGTGATTAGGAATCTGCTGGTCGAGCCGTACGGCGTAGCGACAAAGTGGAAAGGGAGGGAGTCCAAAGACTTGTTTTGGCCCGTAGTTCATGGTGTGAGGGGGGGGGGGGGGGGGGGTGGGCAATCCGTCATCGGGATGGCGGTATGCGGGTATATCCTCTAGATAAAGAGGAACATGGACATAGATATGTAGGGTAGAGATGCTGATTGGAGGGTCTATAGACCCAGGCCGACATAAAAAGACCGAAGGTGGGATTTGCTGTGGAAGAAAATATTCCAAAAGGAAGATTTTATTTTTAAAGATTCATTGATCGGCCAAAAACCATCCACCCATAATTATTTTTAATTTCAAAATTCTAAAGCCTAATACCTCAGGCTTTGGAATATAATATTTTCATTATAATACTAATATTATTATTAATATAAAATAATTGGTTCCGACTATTGGAATCTGGCTGGAAAATAGGATTAAACCAAAACCCATTTTTACCAACACCTTTGGGAAAAGATTAACATATAAATAAATATATGTGATCAATAATTGAATACCCACAAAAAATATTTTTCAATCCATGTTTAAAACTTCAGATGACCATAACTTGGTCATCCTAGGTCGGTTTGGAAATCTGTTTGTGGATTTGTGACCGTATGATGCCCTCGTTTTAATTTAATTCAAATTTCATTTTTCTTTGGATTAAAATTTTCACCCATCGCTCTGATTCCAATTGAATGTACTAGGCATGTAGTGGATTCACCAAAAATTGGGATTTTAAAATTTTCACCAACGATCTACATGAACTCATCGATGTTAGCAAATCACAGCCCGGTTTAAACTTAGGATCTCACAGGAAATGTTTTATGCACATAAATTAAAACCATAAAATACCTATTTTTGATCTGAAGCCATACATTATGTCTTATTTTCATTTCTGATATCTTCTTGAAAAATATAAAACATAATTTCTCTAGATCATCTACACGCACTTCCAGAATCTGCAGGAGTCCCAATTATCGAAATTCGGGTGCTAGCACAGAGTTCTGATGATGCCTTCTATGCTCTGATGATCACCACATCATCTTTCTTGTAATGCATGAGATGGATCTCGATATGAAGTCCTTGGATCCATATCCTATCTCTCTTGATCATGGGAGAGATAATAAGAGAGAAATCCCATGAATAGTTCTTGGTGAATCCCTCTCCTCCACTATCTATAGGGTGTAAGGAAATTATTTGGAAATTCCTACCCAACCCCTGAATAATAAACACACTATAAATAACATATTATGACTGCTATACAGAGTCATAAATGTTATTATCACTTTCCTATAATATAATGAATATATTACTTGATAATAATTGAGCAATTAGCTCAACTCTTCATTCCCGTAAATGTTAAATGAACCTTGAATATGTTTAACTAAAATTCATTCAATTAATATTTTCAAGTATTTACTTTAAAAGTTATAAATAAATAAATTAAATTACCATTATTCTTAACATGAATAATATGAATTTATTTATTGTATTAGTGATTTTATCTCATTAGATAAATCCATAACCCCGATGGTGGGGCCCACCATATCTAATATACCTATTGAACTGAATATGGAAGATTATTGAATATGCTATTGTGTGTGTGAACTTATAGTCCCTTATCTCGATAGTAGTGAATACTATTCACAGACCAAAAGTAGGATCTAACAACCCATAATGGCCCCTAAAGAGCTATGGATTGTCACATCAGTGAAAACCAACCTACAAACATGCACTATGTTATATGATCTCTTTTTCTATAATATATCAGAAAATACGATTCACACCTGTCATTTCCCTTTTCTTTCTTTATTGTTTTTAATCTAACTGGGATAATTTACCCTCGAATTCCATGTCCATGGTCTTATGAATGTACTACCATCTTGATCAACATAGCCCGAGATATATATCTTCCTTAACCCATAAGTAACAACTCCATTCTTGACCATTCAATTTATGTTATATCACTAATGATGCACCCAACCCAAACTACCTCACCAAGATTTCATTATCTTGGTTTTCACCTTGCATCAAAGTACATGGTCCAACGGAATACATTGGTAATGATATCAAGTCAGGAGACTAATACATATGTCTTTAGATCAGAACATCCAAGGACACCCAAAATATGTGGTGTTATTATCAGTGGATCTATCATCATGATATCACTACTAGATATCACCATGTGCGAACTTCATGAGAAGAAGTATCAATGATTATGAGCCCCAACACCAGATCATCGTCAAACATATAATTTATCCAGTAATTAATATGTATCTAGACCACATAACCATTGTTTAAGATTAATGTCATAGTATATCAAGGTTATCATTATAGACTAGGATATGTTATATCCTTTTGAAAAGACAATTAATCTATGGAAATTACCATTAAATAGATTATGTGAAACTATATACCCCATAATGGTATGTATACATCATGTCTAACTAATTTTATAAATGATATTTTAATCAAATGTACTCCATAGTTGGGTCTAGGTCACCCACTATTACAACACGAACCACCCTCATTACTCTCAGGTTGCACATTATTTTTCATTTTTTATCTTTTTCTCCATCCTATTCTAATATATTACATCCATATTATGAATATATCTTCCTTAGATATATAACTAGTTTAATATAACTTTATTTATTGTAGAGAATACTTATTTAGAGTTCCCTTCATAATTCTCCTATTTAAGTAAGCCTAATTTAAGGGAACGTCCCTATGTCACATTTCTTATCAATTACCACCCCCATTAAATGATTTCAAACAAGGATTCCTTTGTAAATCCATCATTATTTTAGGAAAAATCCTCCCGTTTCAATTATATTTTAATAGAAAATAATAAGAACCTTCCTTATTTAAAATATTCTTTTCTCATTTCGAAATGAATCACTAATGTAGTTCATTTTTATTCTTACTTGTCTTTGATTATTCTCATGATTTTTTTTCATTAGAAATTAATGTTAAAGACCTGTGTTTATTTATTAAAATATAAAAATCTAAAACAATGTTCTTATCTTAATAATTATTAATAGAAAACTTTTGGTTATTCTTTGAGACATGATTATGAAACTCACTTCTTTTTCATGGGTTTTATCAAGCTTATGCTATATGTTTGGTTTATTTTCCTCTTTTGTAACACATATGAATGTAAATATTATGAAAATTAATGGTATGAATTGATAAAACACCATTTAATTTGGTAATATTTTCATCTCATGATATACCACATATAATTCCCAGATGATTAGCCTAAACACATAATGTTTTGTTGTCTAGGTGGTGAACCTTGACTTATTCTTATTATTAATGAGAGGTTATCCTAAGAACCTTATGCTATTTTTTCCTATAAATGAGCCTTGACTTATTCCTATGATGTCATGTTTTATGTCTTTTCCACATATTTATAATATTATGATCTTATGATATCATTTCCTTATGTCATGTTTACATGATTATAATCATTATCTCTTATGATATAATGTTATGAATATTCTCTCACATATTATGCTTCCTTATCATATTTATTCCCTTACTGGGATTTCATGATCACCTTTTTCCATATGTATTTTCCCCATTGTATCCTATGCAGTTTTAGAAAACCTATTGTGTTTAGGAGAACTCTGTGGAGTTTTAGATAAAGATGATGTAATTTATGTTTAAGATAATGTATTTATATGTCATATAACCCAAAAAAACTATACCTATCAGTCCATGGTTTGTATTGGTTGAAACGTTATGTTAAAAACATGAAATAAACTGTGTTTAAGGATTTAATTATTATAGTTGGTATTTGATCAAGGTCCAGTTTTTTTCTGGATTTAAAAATAGTCATAAAAACCATGGGGATACTATTAAAGAAATGCTCTCAATGATTTAGTATAGAATAGAGTAAATGAATTCTACGAAATGATATCTCTATCTAAATACTTGAAAGTGTATGCATCTATGGAACAAATTTACCTAGAGTTAAGAACCATTAAAAATACTAGTTGATTCTCGAATAAATATTCCCTAGATGGAAGATGAATGGAAAATGTGACTATTACCCTAAATAAATTCCAAGAATAATGGGACATGGGAGGAATCATATTAATCTATGTATTACCATCCCAAATACCCTTTATTAATCTAAGTATTACCATCCCAAACAACCCATTATTTTGTAAAATAGTTGGACATAGGAGGAATCATGTTAAAGACATATGTAATGGAAAATTTGACGACTACCATAAATAAATGCCAAGCATAATGGTAATGATAGCTAAGAATATCAAGGTAGTACTGGAACAACAGACTCAAGTCATAAAAATAACTTGAATTACATGGAATGACCTTTAATAGAGAATGTTTCAGTTGATAGAGACCTCAAAATGTTAGTTTATATTCATATAACATAATCATCAAATAGTGGACTAACTCCATTAAGAAGATATTATGTTTCCTTTAATGATCTATGAAAAAGAAGGCTCTACTGGTTATTTATCACCTTGAGGGAGAAGTCAATTAGTGGTGGACACTAATAAATAAAAAAGTGAATAAAGAAGACATAGAATCTATAGAGTGCAGTGAATTTAAGAGGATATGTCAATAAATAAATTCCTTTTAGACTTATTAAAATGAATAGGGAGTTCCATAAACTCAAGAAAAATAGGAAAACTATATCAAGCATTATGAGGGGAACTTCACAAGGATTTCATGATATACATTTGGTTTGTTTTATGAACACTAAAAGTAAACTCTTCCAGTTATTTAGTGGGAAAAAGTCAAGTCCATATAGAGATTCCACAATATGGGACTTTAACATCCATAAGGAAGTTACCCGACGAGACCTTAATGTTGATATAAATATGGATGATTCTTAGTGGTATTATGGGGAATGGATATTATAACTAAGTAATGGAGTTTAATTATGTAAGATCACCAGAAAAATCGTAGGGTGCAATGAAGTTCCAACATCCTACATGTCAAAAGTGTGGGAAGAAACATTATGGAAACTGCCTCAATGGGTCCAGGAAATGATTCAATTGTGGAAATAGATGGAAACCAACCCAATTAATATATGAGTGATATGAAAAATTATATCAATAGTATTGAGGAAATGAATTTCCAAAAAAAAAATACTTTACCAATTATTCAATGTTTTAACTATATAGAATATAGGCACTATGAATATTAATTCACTATGCTAAGGTTTCCCAAGATAATCAACAATAACAACCTCCAAGGCCAAGAGATTATGGGTGGTCTTATGATATTATTATTTCTAAGGCAGATCACAACAATGATATGTTGTTAGTTATTCTAGTTATTCATTCAATAATATAAAATTTACAATTTAATTATAGTTCTAAAAATTCTTTCAAACCATATGTTTTTAGTAGAACTATTCAAACACCACCAAAAATCCTAAAGGTCAAACTATTAGTGAAAATATAAAATGTTAGAATTACTATATATAAATTATATAAATCCTTCATAGGGAACCTTTGTGGGATGGATATATTAATAAACATTATCATATATCCATTAGTGGATTTCAATGATATACTTAAAATGGACTACTTGCCTCTTTATGGAGATCAAATCAACTTCTAGGAGAAGAAAATAATTGTCCATATTCTTATTCTCTAATAATATAAAAATGTAAATAAGGGTACAAATATCCATTGGAATATTTTTCACAAGTAAGGATTTTTTTGGTTTATAAACAAAAATATCTAGCTCTAATGATTGAAAAAATCGAGACTACCAATCTTCAAGACATACCCATTGTAATGGAATATGTTGATGTGTTGCTTGAATAATTCTCAATTATTTCACCAAATCGACTTGTTGAGTTCTCAGTTAGTTTTCTACTAGGATCCTTGAAAATATACAAGAATCCTTATATATTATTCCACATTGAACCGAATGTTCTGAATATGTAACTAAAAAGAATCTAGAAAATGGTTTCAAATGTATGAATGATTCAGCATGGGGTTCACTAGTCCTCTTTTTCAAGAATAAGGATGGTTTGATGCATCTGTATATTGATTATTGTGAACTAAACAAGATCATGAGAAATAAAAAGTATCCCCTAACATGAATTGATGAGATGTTCGATCAATTATATGGGGCATAGTACTTTTATAAAGTGGATATTTAGTTGACATATCATTAGTTAAAGGTAAATAAGGAGGATATTCCCAAGCATGAAATTCATAAAAGGTATGAGAACTATGAATAAATAGTTATTTCATTTAGACTCACAAAATATATGACAATCTTCATGGATCTAATGAAAATTGTATTTAGATATTAACTCAATAAATTATTTATAGTATTTATAGATGATATTATACTCTAAAAGTAATTAAGAACATGAGGAATATCCGAATACTATTATATGTGCCTTAAATAAGGATATGTTATATGAAAATTATAGTATATTTGAGTTTTGGATGGAGAAAGTGGTATTATTAGGGAATTTTATCACCATTGGTGTATATATGTAGACTCATCAAATAAAGATGTGATTGAAGAGTTCCCGATACCAACCTTTATGTTATATATTCCAAGTTTTTTTAGTTTAGTTGGATACTATAGGTGTTTTTGGAGAAATTTATCATGATTGTACGATTAGCTAACCAATTTGAAACAAAAATGAGTGAAGTTTTTCTAGAAATTATAATATAAGGAGAGCTTCCAGAATATTATGAAGAGATTGGTTACTATGCATGTACTTTTATTGACCAATAGTGGAGAGGGGTTTGTAATATACATTGATTCTTCCTTAAAGTGCTTGGTATGTATTATTATACATAATGAGAAGGTAATTTATAATGAAACATATTTTTAATACATTGGTATTATATCTATGTATATGAAAATTCATTAAATAACATTTTTATCCATGCTATAATCATATTGGTATAGTGCCTTTTGAAACTTGGACACACAAAAAACAAGCTCATAAATGATCTATATCATCTCCCACTAAGTTCATCATAACTATAACCCTTCTTAGACACATCATTTCTAAAAAAAATCTTCATAAACTTGGGAATTGTAAAATAGTAAAGGGTGATATCAAATTCTCAAAATGGGTAAACAAGAGAGATATCAATAATCACATCAGCATACCAGGAGAATAAGTGTGTGATAATAGGAATTTAACATTTTAAATCAACACCTTGGATATCATAGATCATAATCCCGAGTCACAGAATAAAGATTGGTAGTTTATAAGAGTATAATCATAAAAGAATCAAAGAAAATCATACATGAGAGGATAAAATTGATATAAGACATGGATTTGTTTCATACAAATAAACTTATAACTTTGTGAACAAGTAGAAATAGAAAACATTTCACTCATTAATTTAAGTTCATGAAACCAGGCACTCAAAAAAACTTATGGACATGAAATTAGGTCCACGAAAAAATATTATGGAAAAAAATCTAGGTCCACACAAAAAATTATGGACATGAAAGTAGTATCCATACATAAATTTATGGAAATGAATGCTAGGTCCATGCATAAAATTATAGACATGAAACCAGGTTCATGAATAACATATTTAACTCATGCTATATCCATATTTACCTAATGAATTGGTGAGATATATAGGTCCCCCATTTTACTTAAATAAAATCATACATACACATGCCAAAAGTTCATAAAACATTCATCATCTCAAAACTCATGAAAATATATAAATTTCATCATCAAAGTATAACCCATGAAAAAGGGAATGGGTTTCATCAACATCTTGTCATCATTAACATAAAACATCGAGAAAAATAATTAGGATGGTATCTTGGGACCATATCTCTAGTAAAACTTAAGTATCATAAAAGGATGTTATCTTAGATGGAAAAATGAGTTTTATATATCACTTGGAATAATTCTTGAGGTACATTTCCTTTTCAAAAAACTGATCTTTCTAAAAATACATGATCTTATAAATGAAAAAAATATTTGAAAATAAAATCTTAAAATTATAAATTAATCTTCAAATAATTAAGTAATAATGATAGTGGGAAAATATTATCATGTTGTATAAGTTTAAAAAATATCCCTCTCGTATTTTTGTTGGAAAATTCACAGAGTACCTCATTTGGAAAATAAAAAATGATTCCTTTAAAAATATTTTGAAAGACGTAAAACAGGGTTAAAAATGATTTTTAACAATTGTAAAAGAATAATAAAAAACTTTTTGAAAATATTTATAGAAACCATGGAGATGTAAGATAAATATTCCCTAATGGACACATGAACATAAACAATCCCGAATAATGTTGGGATCATGAAATAAACCCTTACCTCAAGCCTCAACTTTACTCATTCATGTTAAATTATCCTGTATAATAAATATGGATTTATTATACATTTATTAAGTAACCATATATATATCATACCATTTATGATTTATTTATAATATCTTATCACCTATTTATTAATAATTTCTTATTAAAATCACTATTTTGGGTAATAATTGCTTCATTTTCAAATCAGGTTTCAGTTTGGTAGTATTAGTCAACATAATTTGATAGTGGTCCAATAATTTATATAATTTGAAACATGGTATTAATATCATAAATATTAATTAAATACATATTTATTACCATTCATTAAAATTATAGATAGAAAAATTAATTACACTATTCATGGAGATGGTATGACATACATACGCATAAACGTTGTTTCCATTTTTCAATTAATGAAATGAAATAAAGGTAAATAATAATAATAATATATATAATAATAATTATATAATATATTTTCATAATATTTATCCTTATTACCATCCATTTGAAATATAAATTAGAAACTAATCACATCGCATCATGATAATGTTAGTCCATACGTACATACGAGTGATGTTATCATTTCCCAAAAGCTTGGTTCATAAGAAGGTAGATATGATATTATAATTAAAGAAGTATTATTATTTCATAAATATAATAGAAAATCAATAAACTTATAATAATTCCCATCTAAAAAATATGGTGATGAAATATGAATTGTATCGCTGCGTGGAGATGGTAAGTTGTACGTACACATGAGCAATATTTTAGATTATAATTTGATGGGAAAGTGGGTATATAATGGTGTTTTAATAATCATAATAACATTTATATAATATTTAATATAATTAAGTTAGAAGTTTAGGATAAATTAAATATATTTATAGGAGTTAAATAATATTAAAAAAAAGATCGATTAGAGCGATTACCTCTTCTTCGAAACAACTCATTTAGATATCCTATAAAGGGCTCTAGGGATGGTCTATTGGGAAGATAAAAACCTATATAATGTATCAAGTTAATTTTAGAATATAATTTTTCCAAGAATTCTTTATTTAGAAGGCTCCAAGTGTTTTAATTATGAAAGGGAGGATGTGTCCTTTTATAATTGATGTGATGGGTACTTTAGAAATTTCTTAAACATATTAAATACAATAAAACTATTATATATCCAAATACATCCAAATTGTCATGAATTAAATATAGGGTATTATACGGTTTAAATATAATCAAAAAATAAAATTTGGCCAGATGTAAGTGCTATTTTAATCCTTATTTTTTGGTTTAACCCCTTAATTAACATATTTTAACATTAATTGTTGTAACATATTTTTCACTTTTAAAAGGTTAAAATTTTACATATAAGGTAAATATTAGCTAATAAATGGACAATGGTTTAAATTTTGGACCATATTTAATCTCATTTTTCCTTATTTTATATTTCTATGGGTTTTAAATAATTTAATAAAATAATTTTTTCATAAAATATCATTATTCTGAAAGTTGATACTATTCATTACTTTGACATTAATAACAGCATGAAAACACATACAATTCAAAAAGATTATTTTATAAAATTCCCAAAATGTCATGGTAATCTATAAAATTCATGTATCACCTTGATTATCTCAAATTATAAAACTTTTAATATTTTTTATACCACCTATTTGATTTTATCATAAACTGAATAATTACTACATCACTGTTGTGTAAGTATTTAATGTTTCAATTAATTCCTAAAAAATATAAATAAATTACTATCATGAAAATAATTTCACTAGGAAAAAATTAATACTAATATTCGTTCATAACTAATTATTTCCCCTATGTGAACCCAAAAATGATATTTAAAACTAAGAGAGGGACATGTTGACACTTCCGTTAGTTTAAATAATATATAAGTAATTTTCATAAAGCAATGACCATTAAAAAACTAATATTATATTATAAGGTGAAAATTATTTAATTTTTCTTCATTCAAGAATAATTAAGATGAATAATTATGGCCTTATCTCTTTGTTTTAACATAGATTTATCTGTTTTACCCATTACCTAGGTGATAAATTTTACCATGGTTATTATTCATTTTCACAAACAATTAAATGTTAATAATTAAAAAATTTGAACCTCCTGATTCTAAATATGGACTAAATTTTTCATGATTCAATTTATATAAGGTTATGAAATTATATTTAATAAAAAAATGTAAAACACAATAAAAAATAGTTTTTAGAAAAATGCATTTGAAGCACAAAAAATTACTTATACCAAAATCATGTATAATGATGATTAAAAAGATGTTAATTATATTACATATAATTAAATAATAATTTTGTTAATTTTAGATAAAATTCAAATCATAATGATACTTTATATAAAAATAAAAAAATGATAGTTTTATAAAAATCGGTATTTTTCACTATTCACTAAAAAATTAGTCTTTTCATAAAAAATACAAAAATTCACAAAAAGAAAATTATTATATGATAAGTTAAAAAATGAAATTATTATTATCAAATATATTTTCTAAATTTTCCAAAAAATATTTATAATATTTTCTCAAAAAAATAAATAAATATTCTTTTTTGATAGAAAAATATTTTTTAAAACTAAAATTCCATTACTAAAAATTGAGTGATTAATTAATAAGTATTTTAATTGAGTAGGGAATTTTTATATAATTTAAAAAGTATTTAATCCTATTAATACTCTCTAATTTACCATATATGTAATAATAATATTTTAAATAGTATAGCATGGTTCTCGTAAACTTCTCGTTGAGTGTAACGTATGTTATCGAAGAAGTTGAATATATTTGAATGAAAATTATAATAAAAAATATGTGTGTTACATCCCTCCAGTATTTAATAAATTGTTTCCCTGTAATTTTTACTTGGTAATCAATGTTTTTCATTTGAATATTCCATTGTGGAAACCCACATTGCAACAAGGGTTAATAAAACTTTCTCTTGAAAAGTGAGAAGTGGATGTAAGAATGTTGTAAGGTCCCCCAATCCGATAATCTCTCATGTGGAAAAATACAGTTGGTTACAAGACCCCAAGAGAACCTCCCCATATTCAAAAGGCTATTTACTAGTAGTGAGGGTGTAAAGAATATTGGGGTGGGGGCGTACTATACCTACTAGTACCAAGTTACAATATAGAGGAAATGAACAAATATTATAGTAATGGATATAATGGAAACATAACAACAAACATATGAAAGGTAAAGGAAGAACCAATTAAACAAACAATAGTGAACCATGAAATGTCATGCTAAAATGTATCTAAATGACATAATGTAAGTCAAAAGAATAAGAGAACATGTTGACATGAATAACTCAAATTCCCCACTCTTGAACCCCATGCCAGTCCTGCCTCCATACTCCAACCCATCGTATAAGAAATAATCAACAATGAGTTCCCTTTACCGTGTCAAAACCTACATCCATGTAATATTCTTGGGTACAAAATGGCGAAAATAATATGGTTTGAATGAAACTTAGCTGATCAACACCACCATGTCTAAACAAAATAACTCTGATAATAAGTGCGTGCAATAAAGTGATAAACATGTGTATTAATTAATTAGTTTAATATAATACATCAGAAAACCTACATCGACACCATGTCTGAATATCTCTGTGCATGTAACATAACCATACCAACCATAACCACATTTCCATGGCATAATCACATAACCAGTTCATGTCCTATACACATTACAACATATATAGACCAAGTACTCTGTATAATAATTTCAACATAATTAGGAAAAGACCAATAAGAATTACATCACCAGGGCTAAGCCCTATATATAATCATTTTAGCATAATCGGGGAAATCCCTATTGGTATTACAACATCCAAGCCAAGCCCTCTATATAATAAATTTTTTATAACTAGGAAATTCACTATAATAATTTTAGTATAAATAAAAACAAACTTCATAACCATAATAATTCCATAATATACATCATGTAATAAGTCAGAATGGTTAATTCTACCAATTATAATTTTCCTTTAAATTACCCATTCATTCTTTAAATTATATCCGAAGTCATTGTCATGCAAATTGTACACCCATTTCATAACAAATCATTGTCATCCATTTCATTAATCAATTAATCCATTTTCAAAGGTAAATCCATCATAAGAAATCACCTAAGGTCTCATGTCATACTAACCACACTTTATGCCACTATTCAAATCATTTTTTGTTATAGGGTAGGCTCACCCTATGGGTAGACACAATACAAGTCTCAATATCATTAAATATAAAGGGATAAAATAAATAATCCAACACAAGATTTATCACCATCCATTATTCAATTAATTAATGCACACATTTCATTGGAATAAACACAATATTTCACATACTTGAAAATTAAATATACCATAGGGTTTGGTTTTAGACCACCTAAATTTATTTGGAAATAAAGACAATTCTTCCAATAGAAAATGCCATCAAGAACAAAGGTATGGAAGATCATAAGAAGAACCAAATCACACATGATCAAGATTAACACCTATTTACATAGTGGTCAAAATATTACAACGAGATAACAAGAAATAAGTGGAAGATAGGGGGAAACTAAAGAGAAACCACTCACTAAAGATTGATTGCTTTATTAGGATGTATGAAAGGGGAGATGGCTTTAAAAAATCACCAGGAAATTTCCTTGGGATGGATAGAGGAGAGTCTACATAGAAATGTAATTATGATTGCATTATTTATTTAAAACCACTAATCCTAATAAATACATGGCATGTAACCCTTTCATATTATGTATTTCTCTATTTTTGAGTTTCTGTGAAAAATGTATCTGTATGGGATAAAATAACCCTACTCAAACATTACAAGACAAGAACCAGTTTCACAATGTGTATTCATTTCACATCAAGAACAAATTTCATGGCATCTTCCTAGAAGAAATTATTGATCATGTAACTTATACACGGAATGTAAATGTCCTACAAGAAGATTTAGGCCAAGCTTCTATAGATGAGACTAAACCACCTTCAAATCCATCCAAACTCATTAAAAAACCCACAAAAGACCATTTTATAAGTCTATACATAGAATCAATTAATAAAAAAAACATACATCCATGTACTTTAGTCCATTTTCCCTAGAAAATTCTCTCTATTCCTAAAAAGGTACTCAACCAAAAATGCTCAAAGATGAAGGAAACCCCAAAAAATAGGTTCAATGAAGAACTCAAAGAAGGACATACATGGAAAAGGATATGATCTGAAAACCTCTCCATTATAAAATAGCTCATCCTTAAGATACTCTATGAATAACTATGGACCTCAATGAAAAATTCTTTCCACTTTTCATACATATTCTATTACCTCTCCTAGGTCTCCTATTGAACGCACTCATGCTACCACTACACTTAAACTAGAGGTATAATCCTCCCTCAGAGATACTTCTCACTATGGTCCAAAGTCCATATCCAATTCTACTTAAAGGACTCATCTACACTAATCTCGACATCATCAAGGTATACTACATGATAAGGGTAAGGATTATATCTTTGAAGCTATGACACAAGAAACACCTCATTAATGGAACTTTAGCGCCATGGAAGGGAAAATCAGTACACCAATAGACAAACCATTTCCATTATCTCAAACAGTATGAAAAAGCTATGCACTATTTTCCATGTTTCCTGATATGACATTTCCCCAGCTTAGGTGAAACATACCGGAAAACTCAATGAAAACCCTCAAACTCTAAAGTTCATCTCTTCTGGTCAATTAAAAAATTATTTTTACTCTTCACGGTAACCAAATGCTTTCTCATCAACTAAACCTTATCATATGTCTCTTACCAGAGACTAGGTCTAAAAATCACTTACTCACCTAACTCAAATCAATAAAGAGGAAAATATCATGGATTTCCATATAATTCCTTGAAAGGTTACATTCGGATCAATTCCAAGAAGCTATTATTATATGAAAACTCTATGAGTTCCATATTCTTCTCACATGAACCACGCAAATCCAAAACATAGGATCACAATATATCCACCTGAATCTAAATTTCCCACTAAAATTGACTATTATTCTATGGGTAAAATGTTTTTTTAAAATAAACCACAATCCCAGATCCTTCTGAAGACCCTACCGGAACTAATATGTGAAATGCAGATATCTATAATAAATTATAATCCTCAAAGAACCATGAAACTGGATTATCTTCCCCATGTAAAGTCTACCCAGATCAAAAATAGTGAAGGTCTCCCTAATATGCAATAAGTGGGATACCTTCTCCAGTAGATCTATGTTCACCCATAATACATCTCTCTTGTGGGGTATACTAGGTAATTATATCATAAAATATATAGTGATATCGTCCCACTTCCACTATGGAATGGGAAAAGGATTCAAAAGGCCAACATACCTCTAATGCATCGCTTTCACCTATTGATAGGTGAAATATTTTTCTATGAAATCTGTTACCTCCATCTATATTCAATACACCAGAACTATCTACGAAGATCATGATACATATTTTTCAAACCAGGATATACCACCCATATATAAGAATGAAACTCTCTCATCAACACCTTGAGAAAGTTCGTAGGAACCCATACTTGACTGTGGAAAAGAAGATATTTTTTTATTATAAGATACTATTCTGATGGAGGCTCCCCAGTATATAAGATATTTTTCAGAGCAAATACCTCTAGATCAAATAATTTCTCTGTATTAATCTGATCAAGAAGCATAGATATAACTGATTTTCAAGTGATACATTCTCATACGTAGGACTCCTAAACATATAGATGCATATTGATAAAGAGTTCCATAATCTTCCACTCATCATAAGACTCTCTCAATGAATATTTCTAAAAATTCTAGCTCCATTCATTATAAATGATAATATCCTTGTGTGGTGTATAATCCAACACAAATTAGAAACACCTAAGATACTCAAACACCTTATTCTACTTAAGACTTAGGTCTCACTAAGAAAATATATACCTGAGGATCTTGTGGTTAGTGTATACCACAAACCCCTCACCCATAATACAATGTATCTAACAGCTTAGGGCATGTGTCACCATAGATAACTCCAAATCTTGAGTAGGATAATTCCTATCAGGCAGTATTAGCTATCTGGAGTAACAAGTATCCAATCGGTCCCCCGTCATCATAACTACCATAAATCAAACTATTGAAGTGTCACAGTACATAGTATATGACTTACCTAGAAGAGGTAAAGTGGGGATAGGGGATGAGGTCATCCATATATTTATCTCCTAGAAACATCTCTCATAAACATCAGACCAAATAAAATATCACCCCCTTTTGGGTCAGCTTATATATCGGTGCTAACAGATGGGAGAGGTCCTAGATAAAGTGTTGATAAAAACATTCTAAATAAAGAAAGAACTAAATAGTGAAGAAATTATTAGGTAACTCCCAAGATAAAATGACTGTAACTTTCTCCATGTCCACTGACACTCCATCCTTTGAGATGGCATGACCCAATAAGTGAACTTTATCAATCTAGAAACAAAATTTTGTTATTTTGGTTTAAATATGATGCTCTATTAATATACTCAAGATTATTTCAAGATGTTGGGGATGATCATCCATTAATTGGGAGTACACTAAGATTTCATTGAAAAACTAACAAAATTTTCTCTAGAAAATGATAAAAATTCAGATTCATCAAGGCCATGAATACCATCATGCATTCGTTAAACCAAACAACATCACTTCAAACAGATATAACCATACTTGCTCATAAAATTAATATAAGGTCTGTATGATGGTAT
Organism: Viscum album; assembly: GCA_963277665.1. NCBI lineage: Eukaryota > Viridiplantae > Streptophyta > Magnoliopsida > Santalales > Viscaceae > Viscum > Viscum album. Next base: position 1,535,185,418 of record OY728128.1, on the reverse strand, counting down.
CAACCTTTGTATCCTGATCTCAAATAAATCTTGAAGAATATACTAGCATCTCTTAGTTGGTCAACTATGTTTTCAATGTGAGGAAGGCGATACTGATTATCGATCGCCATATAGTTCAATCTATGATAATCCCCACATAAGTGTAATGTCCCATCAACCTTATTAGAAAAAATAAATAGTGAAACCCATTGGGATGTAATAGGAAATATGAAACATTAAGGTTCTAGATCATCCAATTGGGCTATAAAAATCATGAATCTTTGCTGGTTCCATTCTATAAAGTGGAATAGAAACTGGCACTACTCCCATAACCAAATCGATCATAAACTCAATCTTCTGGTCAGCTGGAAATCCATAAAACACATTACTAAATAAATAATGAAAATGGAATATCATTGGAGGAAAACTATCATGATTCATTGCACCATAATCCATATAAATACCTTCTATCTGATCTATGAGATAATCAATTTTCATTAAATTGGTCCTGCACAACATGTATGAAGATACCACCCAAAATTATGAAAATAACTACCTACTTATGGAGATATAAAGGTAAATATTAGATGATAATAGTTTATATTATCATATTATAGTACTAACCAATCCATAAAAAGAATAAAATTGAAACTTTTCATTTCCAAAAAAATGGTTCCCAAAAGAATCTCTAATAGTCAATTTCTAGAGAACATGACTTGAAACATTTGATATTCTCAGACCGAACTCTCAATGGTGTGTTGATGGTAAAAAATCATCATATATTCCCACAACCAATCCCAATCCATTTGAAAAATTAAGTATATAAAAAAGAATGTGATGATCCTATATCAAAAAAATGAAATCAAGGGTAGATGATATATGAATCATACCTTTGATGATAAAGGCTCATACTTTCATACAAGTCATAGTAGATTGTATAGCATGAATTTTAATTTCTCATATAACATGGGTTTCAATATGAATACCTGGGTAAATTCCCTCTTTTTGGTACTTCCACTTCTACACCAGGGTACCACATCCCCTCCCTCCACCTGAACATTTGGTGGAACATTAACTAACTGTCTGCTAGGGGGTATCTAAGTGCTTCCCATAATTTAGAACATGTCTTGGTCCCCTACCTCTAATCTTCTACTTCATACCCCTACAAAACAATATAAGGTGACCTGCCCTAAAACATGAATTGAACTCCAAAGTAGGGTATATAAACTGAGTCCAATTTTGGACTAATTTTCGACATTGATAACACTATAACAGAACACGATCTTAAGATGGATTCCCAATATCTGGAAAACTCTTCCCATTATTTCCTTAGAGATAACTATCATATAGGCACATCTTTCACCCAAATAACAGCTACCAATTTTCCTGAATATAATATACTAGCCATTTCTTAGGACCTCTATCAGGTTCCCCTATATGATGAGTGACTGGTTCATTACATATAATTAGCTGCTCAAGCGAAATACATTCACCTATGGCCTCATCTCATATCACATCCCATAACAAAAATTCGTCACCTTGGAGGTCTCATCAATGAATAAATATGGAATAAAGCTCTGCAAGTTAGTGAACCATCCATTTTACTCCATCACTAACATTCCCTCCTACATCAGGTACAATAGCATGTGACCCTACCATCCATCAATGTATTTGGATATAAGTGACTATAGAACTTTTATTTGAAGTCCTTCCAAGATAAATCCTATTTCTTCTAATATTTATCTATAATATCCCACAAACTATTAGTAGGTCCATGAACCATGTATGCAGTAATATTCTCCCTCTGATATTTAGGTGTCTTGAGGTGCTTGAAGATCATCTAGGCTAACTTGATCTTGAACATGGCTTCCTGGGTGCCTCCATCCCCAATAAACGTAGTTCTATTCCACATATAAAAACATCTCTTCAACTCATAAATAGAAGACACAACATGAAAAATATACCTTTCCATGGTTCAGATGATCCTTAGGAAGCTTTCGCAACACCGAACATCTATCTGATCCTCATGAGCTACAGGAAGCTTCAGTTTAGCTGTGTTTGGAGTGTACTTATTACTGCTCTCATAACACTCAATTCAAATTTGATGAGGAGTTATTTTCTCTACAATAAAACCACACTCCATATAACAATGGCTAAAAACAAGTTCAACCATAACATGTGGAATCAATAGAGAACCACTAGCTCATGGTCTCTCTAACACGGCATAAAAATGTTTTATCATGACATAACCATTCATTTATTACATTTATCAAATATAATAGGTATTTAATTTCAAATTACATATAAAAAAATATATCTCAAGCAATAAATATGTACCTATCATGAACAATTCATATCAAGATATATCCTTGTATACCTATCATGATGCATACATACTCATCTCATTCCATGCCAGACCCTGAGTATAAATCTCATGAAACAATAACATCAGACAACATGTATATAACCCAAGGTGAAATAACTTCAACCGAAATAAGTGAATATCATGAACAATAATCCAATCCTTGGGAACTCGGATTTCCCCCCATACATGGCCTTGATACTCCCATTCACAATCTCATTACTAAGTCTCGACACATCTGAGTCTTATTTATACCTTTCCCAAATAGTAAATCAACACAAAAATAAAAACCAATGCTCTAATATAACTTTATAATATCCCATGATCCATAACTTTCTCACATTTCCAAATAAATTTGGTTACTAGACCTCAAGCATGCCTCCTTGTATGCCGGAGGATAATGAATAGTAGTGGGTAGTAATGAACATAGTGGAGAGACTATAACCCCTAGTAGCGAGTTACAATATAGTAAAAATTAAAATATATCAGAGTATAGGAAATAATGGAAACATAATAACATACAACTGGAAGGTAATGTAACAAAAAATGAGCTAAATAATAGTAAACTATGAAAAGTGAGGCTAAAATTTAACTAAATGAATTATTAGAACTCAAAATAATAAAATAACTTACAGACATGAATAAATAAAATACCTTAATATTAAACCCCATATCGGTCCCACCTCCATGCTCCAACCCATCCCACAAGCTACAATAAACAAAGAGTTCCCTTTCCCTTGTCCAAAACTGCATCTATGTAATATGTCTGGGTACCAAACAATGACCTAAATAGTATATCAGTAAAATCAGTAGGTTGAATCCAATATGTCTAAGAAAAACCAGTATGATAATAATTGAATGAAATAAATTGATAATCAACTTAATATAATACATCAAACAACCTTCTTCAACACCATACCAGAATATCATTGAGCACATAACACAACCATGCCAACCATAACCATATTTACATTGAATAATCACATCTACAAGTCAAGACCTATAATAATTGTAGTATATCCAAACCAATTCATCAATATAGTAATTTTATAATAACTAGAAAAATCCCTATAATCATTAAAAAAGATGGGCCAAGCCCTCTATATAATCATTTCATCATAACTAGGAAAATCACTATAAACATTATAGAATCTGGGATAATCCCTCTATATAATCATTTCATCATAACTGGGCAACACCCTATAATTACTATAGCATAAATAACAACAATGTACATAATAAAAAAAATTCCATAACATACATCATATCAGAAGTCACAATGATTAATTCTACCAATTAATATTTGTCTCCCAATCACCCATTCATTATTAAAATTATATCTTATGTCATTCTCTTTCCAATTCCACAACCATTTATATCAAACCATCATCATCTATATCATTGATTAATTAATATATTTTACAAGATGAATCTATCACAAGAAGTCACTTGAGGTCTCATGTCATTCTTACCACACTTTAAGACATTATTCAAATCAGTTTTTATTCTAGGGTAGACTCACCATATGGATAGTCAAAAGAGAGGTCTCAATATCATTGAATCCAAAGGGGTCTAATGAATAATACATCACAAGATTTATCATCATCCATTATTTAATTAATTAAGGTTCACATTACATCAGTGGAATTATAATTTTTCACATGAAAAACTATTAAAAAGACGACATAGTTTGGTTTTAGACCACATACCTTTATCTAGTGATAAAAAAACCTTCCAATAAGAAACACTAACAATAATGAAGGTGTATAATATTGAAAGAATAATAAGATCACATAAGATCAAGTTCAACACTTATTTCCATATAGGTCAAAATATTACACCGTGATATTAAAAAAACAAGTGTAAAAGAGGGGAAAACCAAAGAAAAACCATTCACCAGATATTTATCTATTTTTTGAGATTTTTAGAAGGTAATAAGTCACTCCAAATTCACATGGAAATCACATAGGGGTTGAGAGAGGAGATGATTCACAATAATTGAACAAAAATTCATACTCAAAATTAATTAAAACCCATTGATCCTAATAAATGCATGATGTGTAACCCTTTAACGTCATCTATTTATCTATTTTCGAGTTATTCCAAAAAAACCCTATCGGCTCAGTTTAAAATAATCCTTCTCAAAAATCACAAGATATGAACCGGTTTCATGAAATGAATTAATTTCATGTCATGAACCTTTTCCATGGAATATTCCTGGAGTCAGTTACATGTTATGTAACACATACACATTGAGTAAATTTCACATAGGAAGCTTTAATCCCAACTTTTATAAAAGATATAAAACCACCTATGAAGCCTTCCAAACTCAAGGGAAACCCTCATAAAACCCTTTTACATGTTTATAATTGGACTCCATTAATTAAAAAAAATATACACCTCCAGACTTTATGTCATTTTACCTATAAAATTTTCTTTATTTCCAAATAGGGACTTGACCACCAAGGCTCAATGACAAAGGAAAACCCAAAAAAATAGGTTCAATGAAAAACTAAAACATGGAAATACCTAGAAAAAGATAGGGTCTTACAAATTTCATTTGTAATAACAAATAACTAAATGTTTATATGTGATAACATATGTGGTAAGTGAAAACATGGATATGGAAAAAAACCTAACATTCAAGGACTGATAGAGAGTTATAGAGATCATGATCAAGAGAAATTTAACCATAATAAAATAGTAAATCTTTGATAAGTTAAAATACCATTTATTTCTTGGTAAGAAAAGTAAATGATTAATGTTTTTATTTCATGGTCCTATTACTAAAGTTGAGGAATTATTTTATAATCTAAATAAAACACTCAAGAAAAAAACATACTCGATTTATTTCTATGTCATAATAATAATCCCACACTTTAGTTATACTTTGATCTATTTCCACATGATCTATTACCCTAGGAAATGGATATTTGAGATGAATTTTATATACTGGAGGGACATTTAATTGAATCCTAAGACTCATAAGTCATTCTTTCAACCTCTAAATATTTATCAAAAAAAAATGGCTAGTACAGGATATGATAAATCAATATTTTACATCATGCAAAAAAATAAAAATTTCCAAAATAATCCATTCCATATGTATTTATCCTTAGGACTACTCCAAAATATCACTAACCTATTTCAAAACCCAAAAATAATTTGATCTCACATCCTTGAAAGATCAAAATAATAATAATTTTAATTACCAATAAAGTCTCATACCAAAATGTATATACCTTGATATTATATTCTCCATGGTGTACTAATAATTTACCAAAAGTTCCTAATTATATATGTTCGTAAAAGATTATTCACACATTATTATTTAAATAAGATTTTATCTTAGATAGAAAAAATTCTATTGGAGGTTTGGGTTCATCCTTTCAATGATAGATAGTCATAGGTTAATTTAGAATAAATATGATCTCTTTATTCTAGAAATATATATGAAATCTATTCATGGAGAGCTAATCAATTATTATAATCACATCAAAATTTACTAAAATAAAATATTTTCATAGGTATTATTCATAAAAACATCAACATGAAGTGTTCCCTAACTATCATGATTCTCTTCAACTATTGTAATTTCATAATCATTCCCAATTTCTATTAACTTCAAAGGTTTTTGTACCTTATTATCTTTAATATACCTTGGATTAATGAATTGATTAATATAGTACCCAAGATTGTTATATTTATACCACTAAAGTGCGAGTGGTGCATTTTAGTGATCTCTATCTCCATTAATTTCATTGATTGGCATCTTTAGATCACTTTGACATTCTTTTTCCCAATTACCAGGCTTCCCACAATTGAAACATTTTCTTGATCCTTTATGATATCCACCTGAATGCTCCTTCCCACGTTTTTGGCATGTAAGAGGATGAAACGTTTTATTCCCTCTATGTAGAAATCCATTAGAGTTTCCATGAATATCCATCTTCATTTTATTATCTTAAACCTTGAGGGTTTAAAGCTTACATTTACACTTTCATTGCACATTAAACAATTTATTCATAGCTTCCAAATTCCGTTATGGATAATTCCATTCATAGATGCGGTTCCAATACAATGGTGAATTTATCATTTTGTTATTCTGGGATGATGATTAAACGTGAATCCAACCTTTCAAGTCTTGTAAAATTTTCCTCATTGGTATACATGGTTTCATAATACATCTACTTAAGATTAGGAAATTTTTTCTCCATTTTTTTATATAGAATACGAGGAATGATCATAATAAAAAACATTCCCATAAACCCAAGATCTAATTTACTCCTCTTTCCTCATATTCTTAATAATATTACACTATTGATATATTTCACCTTCAAAATGATAAATAGATAGAATAAATTTTTTATCATCTGAGCACTAAATAACAAAAAATATAATTTCCATCCCATTGATCCATTTCTCAGCAACTATTGGATCAAAAGACCCATAAAAGGATTGTGGTCATTGTTTTATAAAAGATTCAATAACATATTTCTCCCTCCTTGTTGAATTTGTAAGTTCGACATGATCTGTGTTTGGACTAATAAAATGAGAGAGTTGAGTTAGCATATTCACAATATATTGCATCATAACTCTTAATATATTTTATTTCTTATGAGTGTAGTCATTGAATTTTTAAAGACCCAGATTTTCCATGTAATTTATTTTAATTATTTGGGATTATTACAAGTGTGCTAAAATTCACGGCATGTGATTCTGATGCCTGGTGTGCCCGAAATGAATTTCTAAACATTTCTTAAGGTGTGTTCAGTAAATGCGCGAGAGGAATTTTCTATCTTTCGAACCAGTGCTCAGATTAAAAATATGAGGGCGTCATTGAATCCGCAGCACCGGGATTCTCTTAAGGGAGGATTCACATTGACCGTAGTAGGTTGGGTGAAAAAATTGTTTTTTTTTTGACTTTTGAAAGATTAATAAAATAAAATGATATGTCGTTTTATTTCTTTACTTTTTCTCCAGTGGATAAGCGGTGGTGGCAGGACCGAAGACATGTCGAGCCATTAATTGAATTGACTCCCCCTTGTTTGTAATTGTACCGTTGGAATTTCAGAGGTTCATTATTTAAATGAACCTCATAAATTCCTCAGAATGTTAACCACCTCTCTCCCCTTCTATTTATATGGAGCTCAGGTAGGGGTGTTGGCACGACTTCACCAAGCGACGAAGCTCTGAAAAATTACCACGACACCAACCACTTAGAGGATGAGACCGATTTCAGGGAACGGTGATGAGCGCCACCAAATCACGAGCTGACAACAACAATGAGGGATGTTCCATCGATCGTCGTCAGTGGACATCTAATCTAGGTAGGGGGATTGTTGTAATGTTCATCTTTATGAGATAAATTGTTGACTTCTTGATACAATCCTAATGAAGAGGGATCGGGCCAAACGAACAAGGCTCGGACCCTCCACTACTATGGTTTTTGTCTCGTTATTCTGGAATAGTTTTCCAAATGGTGCCGTAGGATGAACCCGAAGGACCCGCAACACCGACAGTGACCCAAGAGCCTCGTAGGTGCTAACGACATCCAAAAAGGACCACCAAAGTGTGTCTGATAGCTCGTAGAAGAAACCATAGACGAGCCATGTCAGCGGTGGCCAGTGGGGCCCAGAGGAGACACGCGGCGACCGACCGTGGATGGTGCAAAGTGGAGCTCCATCATGTGCCGCAGTGGCCAAGGGTGGCAGACCCAAACTAGTCATGTGGGACAAAGACGGTGCCCACAGTCACCGGCGGCGACGACAACCACGAATAGCGGGCCGCCGCAGGAGGAGGGTGGTGCAGCCCCACGCCACACCGCGTTGAAGGAAGCCGATTGGCCAAATGGATGACCATTGAACTGAGTGGGGAAGCACCCCACCATCTGGACAAAACGGCCTCGTAATCATGGGGCTAGAGGGAGAAACTAGTTAACCTTCAGGACGATCAGGCTGGACCCGACCAACGGGATGGGCCGAACACGCGGCCTAGCCGGCCAGCACGGGTGAGTCGAGCCCCACCCGACGGTTCGAGCCAACTGTGACCCAGGCCCGCTAACCAATGGTCCGATCCCGATGGGTCAGACCCAGTGAACCAGGCTGAAAATTAATGGGCCAAATCCAGGTGGGGTTAGGTATATCCTAGGACCCATTGCGTCGAGCCGGTCAGACCGAGTCGGAATTTTCCCAGACCCAACTGGCCCCCGAATAAATAAACGCCCATAACTGATGAACCAAGTGTCTGTTTGAAATGCCTCTAGTGGCATTGGGACCCCTTTCGAGAAGTGGTACCTTTGGCATATTTTGGGGGGCCCGACCGAGCCAGGCCAGACTAAGGTGAGATCACCCCTGATTCACGGAAATGGATGTAACTAACAGACCAAGCATTCGATCGACGCGTCGTTTATGGCATAAGGACCCCTATGACAAGGAAGTCATTTGGATATACTCTAAGTGTGTTTTGATGGAGTTTTATGTATGACTTGGGTTGGATTATACTTGAATCCAACTGGGCCCTTTTTAAAAAAGTGCTAATATCTCACAGACTGGGCATCCAATTGATGTGCTGTCTATCACGTTGTGAGCCCTATGATGGGGCGGTCCCTTTGGTATGCATTTTGTGGGACTTCATACTGGTTGAAATATGACCAATGGTTTGAGGAGCGGTTCCCCTATTAACAAGCATGCAATGAGCAGGAATCCTGTGACCAACAGTCTTGGATGTAGCGACCCTGTGTGGATCGGCATCATAGAGACCCTATGTGGATTAACATCATAGGTACCTGACGAGGAAATGTTTTGGAGTGTTCCATCAAGGATCAGCAACTAGAGACCCAGTGTGGACCAGCATCGAGCGAACCTATGTGGATCAGCCTTCCAGCAAACCTGTGGGGATCATCATTCCAGCGACCCTCTATGGATCATCATTATAGCGACCTTGTGTGGATTAGCAGTGCATGACCCGAGGAGGAAAAAACGTAGAGAGACCCTTTATGGATCAATGACATACAAACCTGTATGGATCAAATATGGGATAACTCTTTCATGGTTTAGTTGTGGAAATTTTTTAACAGAATAAAATGATATAGATTAAGACTAATCATCTTTATTTCTGAACTTTGAGATGTATTCCTGGTGTGAGATGACTATTTATTCATGCTTTGTGATTGAGGTCTTAATTTCTGGTATTTCCTTTGTGGAACTCTAGTAGACCTTCCGGGGTCTCGGGGTCCCTATTGAGTATTTTTATACTCACTCCTATATGGGATTCACCCGTACTTTGTTGTGTCTTGTGCAGATGATGGCTAACTTTGACTGAGATTTTGGAGCTAGGCCTGGACGGTACTTGGATGTGGACCTTTAGACATGACATACCACAATGACGACCGATCATGAGCTGTACCTACCCTTTAGGTAAGAACCTTGGTGGATGATTTTGGGAGCTGTTTTTTATTACTTTTGTACTTTTTAGTTGGGATTGTATTCTATCCCCCTTAACTTATAGTACTCAACCTTTTTACTTTTAGTACCCATCTTTTTACTACTATAGTTTTACTACATTTGTTGTGCTTGTTGAATTCATATACGATGTGTTTGTAGGTTTAAAATAAATGCCTTCCCATTTTTTAGGGATATGTCTTTCAGTACTAGTTTGCAACCCCTGGCCTATGAAAGGCGGGCTTGGGGTAGTCACAACATGGGCCCTGAGGGGAAGGTTGTGACAAAGTGCTATCAGAGGAGTCGGTTCTACCGAATAACCAGGACTCTGATAATTTAATAGAGCAATAGGGTTAAGTGTTTTGAGTGAGGTTCTCAGTTCAAGGAGTCTAGTGTTGGTGCGGTGGCTGACGTATCCATAAACTATAACCCTGAATTCTTATTTCGGTCTCGGTGCATGAAAACACTAATTGCATGTGTTTTGAATTTTTTTTACTTTTAATCTCTTTCAAGTCAACTCACCAGGTATAACTTATTGATCGTGGCACACTTGTTTCCTTTTAGGATTCCACCACGTAGAAAAACAGTCTGGATTTCCAATAGAGTACATGATGACAACCCACCGAGTGATGAGGCCATGGTGTAGGGCCCTCTTATGGAATTAACACCTTCGGGTGGTGTACCAGTAGCACCACTACCCATTGGGTAGCTGTTTCCACTAGCCCCACTAGTAGATGGTGCACTCTGATTGAGTATGTTGCATGAGTTTCAATGGAAGAGGCCTCTGAGGATCCAATGCGATACGGATCTGCAGGCAGCTAAGGACTGGATGGAGGCTGTGGCCATAGTTTTTTCACATGGTTAGGAGACTAGCCAACTAGACGGTGATCCTAGCTGCCAGTATTTTCTAGGGAGTAGTTGGGAGATGGTGGAGATGAACGCTCCAGACACATGATGAGGTTACCCTCACATGGGCAGCTTTTTGGGCCTCTTTAGGATGGAGTTCGTTCCAACGACTCTAAAATCTGTGCATATACAGGAGCTACGGTACTTACAACAGAGGAACCTGACCATGGCCCAGTACTCGACGAGGTTCACCGACCTCTTGAGCTACTCCACTGACATGGTGCAAGACCCTTTATTCAGGGCCCAGACCTTCGAGTAGGGAATCAGACGAGAGAATAGATCTTTGATGGTATCTCTCTGCATCCCGATGCATACTGGAGTGCTGGAGAGAGCACTCTCGGTGGATAGATTCCTTGATGAGCGGACATTGACGACAAGACCCACCACTGGGCAACACGTACCAGAGTCATCTGCAGCTGGTAGTAGGCAGATGACACAGAGGTCCAAGGAAACCAGACCTTCTGGTGGACAACCCAAGGATGTAGGGTTGGAGGTGTGAGGATCACGAGGTAGAGAACACCAATAGAGTAGAAGACTATGCTTCACTTGTGGCGGGATGGGTCACATAGCTCGTTACTACCCGACCAGCCGCACTAATAACCAGTAGATGGTTGAAGGACCACCGAAGTAGAGGAAAAGATTTGAGTGAGGAGGTCCATAGGGTGGTAGATGAGGCAAAGGAGCAGGTCGTGCAACAGGCGGTGGGCGGTGATTTGAGGTTATATCACCACCACCTCCAGGTGGTCCACACCAACCACAGGGAGCAGGTGGATAAAGACGAGCTCAGCTCCAGGTAGCTGAGGCCTATGACCGTGATGCTCCAGAGATGATTTGAGGTACGATCTATGTATACTCCACCTTATATGTAGTACATATAGACACAAGTACCAATCACTCTTTAATTTCCATGACTCTCATTCAGAGGTCATAGATTTCAGTGGAGTCGTTGGCTATATCCTTGCGATTAGAGACTCCTACGAGAGAAGATTCGACGATTACACACTAGTGCCGACAGTGTGATCGTACTCTAGGAGGTGATAGATTTGGATGGGATCTTCTAGTAGCAGCGTTGAGGCCTTACAACATTATCTTGGTTATGGACTGGTTATCCACAAACCATGCTCAGATTCACTTCATTAGGTGCAAAGTGTGGTGTGTTTGTGAGGATGTGATCAGTTTTACCTTCACCGGAGAGAATGTGAACTTTGTATAATATGATGGACTTGCCCGAAGGAGGGTGCAGCTGGTCACACATCAGTTGGATAGCCTTACCCTCAGAGCAGTAGATGTTTAGAATCTGAGCTATCTTGTAGTGGTGGAGCAGTATGCTGATGTCTTCCATGATGATGTTCTGAAAAAACCTCCTCGTAGAGAGGTGGAATTCTATATCGACCTATACCCCGGGATGGCACCAATATCTACACCATCATATAGGATAGCTCTCGCAGATCTTTGTGATTTATGGGTACAGCTAGAGGACTTGCAGTGCAAGGGGTTTATAAGGACCAATGTTTTTCCATGGGCATCATTGATTTTGTTTGCTAAGAAGGAAGATGGGAGTTTGAGACTCTGTGTAGATTATCGGAACCTGAACCAGGTAACCGTGAAGAAAAATTATCCAATATTGAGGATTTATGATCTCTTTGATCAGTTGAGGGGAGCTCATTGGATTTCGAAGATAGACCTGATATCGGGATATCATATGTTTAGTGTATGAGATGAGGATGAGCAAGAGAAGGCCTTTAAATGTTGGTATGGCTATAATGAGTTCTTGGTTATGACATTCGCTATGACCAATTCCCATGCGGTGTTCATGGGAATCATGAATAGGATCTGTTAGCCATACCATGATCGCTTTGTGGTGGTCTTCATCGACAGCATCTTGATATACTCGACATTGGAGGAGGAGAATGCATATCATCTGCAGATAGTTTGGGATACACTTAGAGAGATCCAGATTAATGGTAAGCTCTCGAAGTGCAAGTTCTGTATTTGTGAGGTCCACTTTCTGGGACACGTTATCTCAGAGGCTGGAGTTGTAGTAGATCCGGCAAAGATAGAGTTTTTTTTAGCTTGGGAGCCACCCAAGAGTGTGACCGATGTGAAGAATTTCCTAGGGTTGGATGGGTACTACCAGAGATTAGTACCTAAATTTTTCAGAGTTGTGGCACCCTTGTCAGCATTGATGAAGAAAGGGACAACCCTTCGTGTGGATGGAGAGATTCCAACAGAGTTTTTAGGAGCTGAGGTAGAGACTGACTGGTTCCCCCATTTTGAGGCTACCATAAGAGGGCGTTGGGTATGTAGTCTACTGTGACGCATCTGAGACCAGACATGGATTTGTCCTAATGTAGAAGTGAGTAGTAATCGTTTATGGTTCACGATATCTGAGACAACATGAGCAGAACTATGCTACCCATGGCCTGAAGTTATTAGTAGTGGTCTTCACCTTGAAGATGTGGCGACACTACTTGATGGGTGAATGGTTTACAGTTTACTCTGATAAAAATAGTCCCAGATATATCTTCTCATAGAAGGACATGAAATTGAGACAATGACATTGGCTAGAGTTCCTCCAGGACTCTGACTTCGAGATAGTCTACACTCTTGGGAAGGGGAACGTAGTAGCAGATGCACTCAGCAGGAGGTCTGGTCTACAGTTGTTGAGTGGGGAAACAAAGAAGCTAGCCGTGTTGCATATATCCTTTTTGGATTGAGATGGAGAAGCTTACCTCTAGTTTATGACTATCACTACCCCACTTCTTCAACGAGTTTGGGAGGAACAGATTGGGGACATTTACTGTGAGGCTCAACGTGCTTAGATATCATTAGTATAGGCACCTGTTGGATTTTTTGAAGGTGGGGAGGACGTCATCCTCTTCAGAGGACGCACCATGGTACCAGTGGCACTATGGGAGGAGGTGAAAAGGGAGTTCTATACATCCCCTCTGGTGGTACATCATGGTGTGTAAAATATGTACTAGGACCTCTGACATCAACACTGGTGGCCAGTGATGAAGAAATAAGTGGTAGACTTTGTTTCACGATGCCTCACTTGTCAGCAGGTGAAGGCCGAACATTAGGTTCCAGTAGGCTTAGCACAACAATTAGAGGTACTGAAGATGAAGTGTGATGGTATTTACATGGATTTCATGACAGGGCTACTATATACGTCCAAGAGCCATGATTCCATCTGGGTGATCATTGACTGACTCACCATGTTGGCCCACTTTCTACCCTTTTGAGAGCAGGGATTAGTAGAGGGCTTGGAATGCCTCTACGTGAAAAAGATTGTACGACTTCATGGGGTACATCGACGATCGTCTCTGACCGTGCCACACATTTTACATCCTGGTTGTGGAAGGAATTACAGGAGGCATTCAGAACTCAGCTACATTTGATCATCACCTTTTATCCTTAGACGAATGGTTAGACAGAGATGACCATACAGACACTCGAGGATGTGCTTGATGCTTGTGTCCTAGATTTTTGCCACAGTTGGGAGGATCACTTTCCCTTGGTGTAGTTTTCATACAACAACAGTTATCACTCCACCATCAGTATAGCACCATTTTAGGCCTTGTACGGTCAACCATGAAGATCACCTATATGCTGGACAGACCCAGGGGAGTCATCACTTATGGGTCCAGAGTTGGTACGAGCTACCGCTGAGAAGGTGAAGATCATCCAGTAGCGGATGAAGATTTTATAGAACAGACATAAGTCTTATGATGATAGGAGACAAAGACCTTTGGGGTTCAAGGAGGGATACCATGTCTTCCTATGGGTATCACCTAGACAAGGTTTGCAGAGATTTTTATGGGGCGACACACTATCTCTGAGGATCATCGAACCCTTTAAGGTTCTCAGAAGAGTAGGCGAGGTGTTTTATCGCCTAGATCTTTCCCCAAAGATGCATTGGGAGCATGAATTTTTCCACATGTCACAGATGAGGAAGTAAATGCATGATGCATCGCACGTTATTGAGAGGGGTGAGATGGACATTGATTATTGGGCGACATTTACGAAGCTTATAGTGGAGATTGAGGATCAACAGGAGCAGGTCCTTTGTGGATGATTGATTCTTCTTGTGTGCGTTCATTGGTATCATGAGAACCTCCAGGAGAGCACATGGGAGCAGGAGGCCCAGATTCATACCCAGTACCCCCATTTGTTTCCTTAGTCTATGTTGTGGCTTTTAGGGATGAAAATCCATAAGGTGGGGAGAATGTAAAGACCCGGGTTTTCCATGTAATTTTTTTTAATTATTTGGGATTATTACGAGTCTACGAAAATTGAAGGCGTGTGATTACGAGGCCTGGTGTTCCTATAATGAATTTCAAAACTTTTTTTAAGGTACATTCAGTAAATGTGCGGGTGACATTTTCTATTTTTTAAATAGGTGCTCAGATTAAAAATCTGAGGGTGCTGTTGAATCATCAGAACCAAGATTCACTTAAGGGAGACTTCACCTCAACCGTAGTAAGTGGAGTGAAAAGGTTATTTTTGCTTAATTTCGAAAGATTAATAAAATAACATGTTACATTATTTTTTTATTTTTCTCCTGTGGATAAGCGGCAATGGTGGGAACGATGACATGTCAATCTATTAATTGGATTGAATCCTCCTTGTTTTAACCGTACCATTGGAATTAGGGAGGTTCATTAATAAAATGAACCTCAAAAATTCCATGGAACATTAACCACCTCCCCCTCCTATTTATATGGAGCTCGGGCAGGGGTGCTGGCACAACTTCACTATGTGATGAAGATCTAGATAAATACTGCGATGCCAACCACTTGGAGGACAAGACCAATTTCAGCAAATGATGATGAGCACCACTGAATCACCAATTGACGAAAATGATGAAGGAGGTTCCATTGATCGTTGTCAGCGGGCGTCTAGTCCAGATAGGGGAATTTTTGTAAAGTTTATCTTTATGAGACAAATTTTTGACCGCTTGATACAATCCTAACATGGAGGGAACATGCCAAATGAACAAGGTTCAGACCCTCCACTTCTATGGTTATTGTATCATTATTCTAGAAAGATTTTCCAAATGGAGCAGTAGGAGAAAACCAGAGGACCCACATCAGCGACGGTGACCCGTGAGCCTCATAGGAACTGACGACATCAAAAATGGACCACCAGAGCATGTCTAGTGGCCCGTGGATGAAACCACCAGCGCGCCATGTCAATAGAAGCCAATGGTGGCCAGCGGGGGCCCGCGGAAACCGAACGTGGGTGGTGGAATGTGGCGCGCCGTCGCAGGATGCGACTGCCAAGTTTGGTCAACTAGAGCAGGCCACGCGGGACAATGACGGCACCCGTAGGCGCCACTGGTAGTAGAAGCCATGATCAGTGGGCCACGACAGGAGGAGGGCAGCGCAACCTTGCGCCACACCATGTTGGTGGAAGCCGGTCGGCTAAACGACCGACCATTTAACCCGGTGGGGCATCGCCCCACTAGCTGGAAAAAATGGCCCCGCAACCATGGGTCCAGCAAGAGAAAACGATCTGCCTTCTGGTGAACCAGGCCGGACGCATGCCTGCCAAGTGGGCCAGGCCTGCCCAACGGGTTGGGCCGGACCCGCGACTCAGGTCTGCGAACCAATGGGCTGACCCTGATGGGCCAGACCTAGTGAACCGGTCTGACCCTTAATGGGTCGAACCTGTGCAGGGTCAGGTAGACCTCGGGACCCATTGTGTGACAACTGGGCCCCAGTGACAGCACAGACCCCCCACCTTAACATGGTCGTCGGGTCCTGGCCTACCAGGTACCACCAGTTGCCCTGAAGACACGTGGGGCCCACCCTAGGGCCTACCCACGTGACTGAATGGGTCATCTGACTAATGACTGTCCCCACAGGCCAACACATGTCCTTTCCAGTGTGCTTTGTCCTCACTCTCCGACACCTTGGGAAACTTCCCAGAAGGTCACCCATCCTGATCACTACTCTAGGTCAAACACGCTTAACTGTGAAGTTCTAATCAGGTAGGCTTTTGAAAAGGAAGGTGCAACTTGTTGACATGAGTCATTTCATTTATCCATTTAACCCTTTATCATTTGGGGTGTTACAATCACCCCCCCCCCCCTTTAGAGCACAACGTCCTCATTGGGGGCCCTACATCTCAACCCAGGCAGTGCGCTGCACTTAAGGCTGGGTACCACCTCTAATACAAAATGTGACAACCGGGACCCAATGAAAGCACAGACACCCCACCTAAACATGGCCGTCAGGTCATCTGACTAATGACTGTCCCCACAGGCCAACACATTTCATTTCCAGTGTGCTTTGTCCTCACTCTCACACACCTTGGGAAACTTCCTAGAAGGTCACCCATCCTGATCACTACCCCAGGCCAAGCACGCTTAACAGTGGAGTTCTAATCAGGTAGGCTTTCGAAAAGGAAGGTGCACCTTGTTGACATGGGTCATATCATTTAGCCATTTAACCCTTTATCATTTGGGGTGTTACAATCACCCCCCTTTAGAGCACAACGTCCTCATTATGGGCCCTACATCTCAACCCAGGCAGTGCGCTGCACTTAAGGATGGGTACCACCTCTGATACAAAATGTGACAACCGGGCCCCAGTGACAGCACAGACACCCCACCTTAACATGACTGTCAGGTCCTGGCCCGCCAGGTACCACCAGTTGCCTCGGAGACACGTGGTCCCCACCTTGGGGCCCACCCACATGCCCGAACAGGTCATCTGACTAATGACAGTCCCCACATATTAACACATGTCCTTTCCAGTGTGTTTGTCCTCACTCACACACACGCTGGGAAACTTCCCAGAAGGTCACCCATCCTAATCACTACTGCAACCCAAGCACACTTAACTGTGGAGTTCTAATTAGGCAGGCTCTCGAAAAGGAAGGTGCACCTTCTTGACATGTGTCATATCATTTAGCCATTTATCCCTTTATCATTTGAGGGTGTTACACGTTGCGTCGGGGCGGTCAGACTGAGTCGGACCGGGCCCAGTCCCAACTGGCCGCCGAATAAATAAATGCCCATAATTGACGAAACATGTGTCTATTTGACACATTTTCAGTGGAATTGGGATCCTTTTGGGAAGTAGTCCCTTTGGAATATTTCGGCGGGCTCGACCGAGCCGGGCCATACCGAGGTGCGATCACCCCTGATTCATGGAAAGGGATGTAACAAACAGACCAAGCGTCCAATTGACACACCATTTGTGGAATAAGGACCCTTGTGAGAAGGAAGTTATTTGAAGATAATCCAAGAGAGTTTGATGGAGTTTGACATGTGACTTGGGTTGATCAAACATGAATCCTACATTGGCGTTTTTTACAAAAGTGCTCATATCTCACAGACCGGGCATCCAATCGACATGCCATCTGTCACGTTGGGACCTCTATGATAGGGAGGTCCCTTGGGTATTATTTTTGTGGACTTCATACTAGTTGAAATATGATTGATGGCATGTGGAGAGGTTCTCCCAGAAACAAGCGTGCTATGAGTGGGAATCATGTGACCGACTGTCTTGGAAGTAGCGACCCTATGTGGATCAGCATCATAGAGACCCTGTGTGGATCAACATTGTAGCTACCTGGGAAGGAACAATTTTAGAGAGGCCTGTTGAGGATCAACAACTATCGACCCTTTTTGGATAGCATCGAGTGACCGTATGTGGATCAACCTTCCAACAACCCTATGTGGATCAAAATTCCAACGACCATGTGTGGATCAGAATTCTAGTGACCCTATGTAGATTAGCATTGCACGAACTGATGAGGGCCAGCCTTAGAGTGGACCGTTGTGGATCAGTGACATATGAACCTATGTGGATTGACAATGGGACAACTCCTTCGTGGTTTAGTTGTGGAAACATTCTAATGAAATAAAATGATATAGCTTAAGACTAATCATCTTTATTTCTGAACTCTGAGATGTATGCCTAGTGTGATATGACTATTACTTCGTGCTTTGTGATTGAGGTCTTGTTTTGTGGTATTTCATTTTTGGAACTCTGGGAGACCTTTGGGGGGTCTCAGGGTCCAAACTGAGTATTGTTATGCACAGCCCTACACGGGATTCGCCCACACCTTATTGTGTCTTGTAAAGATGATAGAAAACCTTGATCGAGGTTTGGGAGTCAGGCCTAGACGTTACTTGGAGGTGGACCATTAGACGTGACGTACCGCATTGATGACCGACCAAGAGCTGTACCTACCCTTTAGGTAGGAACCTTGACAGATGATTCCAGGAGCTGTTTTTCTATTATTGTTGTACTTTTCTGTTGGTCTTGTATTCCGGAACCCTTTACTTACAGTACTCACCCTTTTTTACTTTCAGTACACTTAATTTTACTACTGTAGTTTTACTACGTGGGTTGTGCTTGTTGTATTCTTAGACTATGTGTTTGCAGGTTTAAAGGCCATGACTTCCTATTTTTCAGGAGATGTCTTTCGTTGCTAGTCACCAACCCCTGGCCTATAGAAGGAAGCCTTGGGGTATTCACGGCACGAGCCCCGGGGGACGGGTCGTGACAGAATTGGCCATCACATTTGATGTTCACATGATTCTATATGGTTCCATACATTGAAAAAACCCAAAAAACATATTGTGAGTAATGATAATCATAGTGAAAACCCACATAATCATGAAATATCATTAATTGGATGTTTAAATCCCGACATATTCATCTAAATACCTAAAACCTTAGGTTTTACATGATATTTATGTTTAATGATCAAGGCATCAGTGAGAGGTGGAGGGGAGTGAATCAGTGACATCTTTTTATTTTAAGCTTTATTTATTTTTAAATAACCTTCTCCTCTTGTTAATGATTTATCACATTGATAAAAACTAAAAAATCACACATCCATAGGAACACAAGTATTTTCAAGGTTCACTACAAAATAAGAGTAGCTATATATTTGGAATGATTTGGAAATAATTCAATACCCCATAATCCACTAGAAAAAAGATCTTTTTGTGCGGATTCAACCAATTAGGGTATACCTTTACACTTGTGTGGAGCTTCGATCAATACAACAATGAATTTGATTCTTTTAGAACAAAACATGTGATACAAGTTTGTGTAACATGTAATGAAACTTCGAACAGTTAGTTTCAAACATGTTACGGTGCCACCTTATCAACTTTTACTTTTGATAACTATCAAAAAAATTATTCACTTTCTTAACTAGCAGTAAGTTAGAAGTTATTTAGACATAGTATTGATACTCAATCTGATTTCCAATTTGATTACTCAATTAGTTTACTCATTCCAGAAATATATGACTACTAGAATACTTTTGAAACAATTTGGATTTGCTTCTGCCTTATTCTGGAAATATCAGTCTGATTTCCCAGTCTGATGGCCTAGTCTAGTCTAATAACCACTGAATACTATCTTCCTTCTTATTCTTCCATCCAAAAGAAAAAATTCCTCAGGAATGATCTATCTAGAAACCTATTCTCTCTAAAACCTTAGAAATTCTCTCTCTTTATCCACACATGTATAATGTTTTTATAGGTCAAAAATTACAATATAATATCCTCTATTTATAGATTCTCCATAAGTGGTTTAAGAGAGAATTTTAAAGGTTTTACCACTTAATTTTTTTTCCAAAACATTAATTTCCCCTTAATTTATTCACAATTTTTGACTTCGTTATGCTTCTATAATCTTCAGTATTCTTCACAAAACATCTCAAATATTCTCACAACTTCAGCTGGATTCAAACCCTCTAAACATTCTTATATATGATTCCAAATTTCATTATGATTTCATCACTATGATGATGACATATTTATGATAGAAAATTACATTTCATCATACCAATTTTATTATATGAAAATAAAATTAATTCTAATTATAATTCTTAGTAATAGTTGAAAAACAAACTGGTCATTATAATTCTCTAAAAAATGATATTTATAAACATTGAAACCATTATACCATAAACATAGTTAAAACTTTTAAATATATCAAAAATTCTATGAAGCACTTCAATAATATCTCCAAAACCACCTTTGATAAATCCGTCCATGAAAATCTTCAATACATTCTTCTTTTCTTCAAAACAATTTTCTAATGTCTGATGAGGTTATCAGTATCATCTTGCGTCTGATTAATTAGTCTCTTCTTCACTCTGATGGATTGGTATCATCGCAATTCTGATGATTTGGAACCACTTAATATCCAATGAATATTGAACCAATTGTAAACATATCAAATTTATTCATTTTTACTTGACCCAATTGTAGATAACCAACATTTAATTTAAGAAAATTGTTAACTAAATTTTTAGTCTCTATCCAACTGATTAGTCTATGATCTAGTTTGATTATTCATTCCAAACAGCTTACACTAATCACCAACTTCTTTCTTAGAAAATTTGTATCTTGTGGATTATTATTATGACTGAAAACCAATATCATCATCTTCTCACATTTCAAACAAAACTTCCCACCATTCATCTAATTATGTGTCTAGTGATCTTACACAGATAAACTAATATTGGAAGACTTTTACTTAAAAAATTGTCTTCTTCCACAAACTCATTATTGTAATAATGAATTTTTCATAACATTGAGAACTACTAAGATTAGCCTAGAATCATCTACCTTTCATTGGAAAATAGTATAACTTTCTATCATTTCATTACTTCTTTCTTTCCAACCAATCCTCAAAAATATTGGAAACAATCGTTCTCTCAATTTAATTCATAAGGATAAAATCACAAGTTTTCCTGAAAAATTATGATTTATGAGAACTACAAGTTTATAAAAGCATCTTTAAATTACATTAGATCCATTCTTACTCTAATAAAATTTCCCAATATGATCAAAAATTTCATTCTGAACTCAAGTTGAGTTTGAGGAACCTATTCTCCTAGAAAAATTCATCACAAACAGATGGAATTTATTAAAACTATTGTGTCTGATATGATGATTATTATTAAAACTTTCATAATTTTCATCTGATCATTAATACATAAAATGTGAATTGATTTCATCTCTTGAAAAAAATACAATACTTTCAAAGAAAACATCTCCCAGCTTCCAAAAACATTTTTTTCCAACTTGGTCACAAAAATCTCCCCCTTTGGATTTGATTTTAAACCAAAGTTCATATATCACATAACTTTATATCCTTAAAAAATGGATTACTTGTCAATAATTATATTTCTAATGATCTAACTAATTGTGGGAAATAAGAACCATTGACATCAAAACCATGTCGTCCAAAATTAGTGACTCATGAAACTTATTTAACTTTCAAAATTTCTTTGTCTTTCACTTTCCAAAAAATTTTTCACATCATTATTATCTTCTTCATTTAATTATTTCACTTTCCTATAAACAAAAGTTTCCAACAACCACTCCAAAAAAATGATAGAATAGTTTACACACTTACATGTTTAGTTCACAGCTTACCCACAACTCCCCAATCATACATTGTTCCTTAAAAGGTTTATCACATATCAAAGAATAGATTTATAAAACATTGTCCTCTGTGAAAAAACCATCCAAATATTAGATGAGATAGGGGACAGAAATGCATACCTCGACCTTGAAGAGAAATAACATAGATTCCCATGCTCAAACTCAACTTAAAAAATGATTCCATCGATAAAGGTTTTATGAATATATTATCAACTTGTCACAATATTGGAACATACAATTTCTTCAATTCATTCTTCTCCATATGCTCCTTGATAAAATGATATTTGATATCAATATATTTTGAACAAAAATTTTCTACTGGGTTTTAGTTAATGTTAATTTCACTCTAATTATCATAACCTATGTGTAAGGGCAACATTAATTCAACAAGTAAGTATTCCAACCAAGTCTTCATCCACATAAGTTGGGTAGAAGCATATCAACAAACTTAGATTCAAATATGATCAGAGTTACTTAATTTTATTTATTTGTAAAAAAACATACACAACTTTTCCCCAGAAATAAAAATACAACATATGTGGATCTTATATGATCAACATGTCCCACCGAATCAGCATCTGAATACCCAAAAAATTTAATCCTTTTTGATTTTTCATATCCGATTATGAACTCTGTTTTTCCTTTGGATTATCTAAGATTGTATTTCCAATCCAATAGATGTGATTCCTTTGGATCACTCTAAAATATTTCACATAAGGTAATAACATAAATAATGTATGGCCTTAATGAAGTTAGATAAAAAAATTAGAATAAACTTTAGAAACTTTTTAGATTCAACTTCCTTACCTTATCCATCTTTAGTAAACTTGGTTTCCAGTAAAATTGGTGTGGAAACCCGTTTTAAATTTTATATTCTAAACTTCTTAATAACATCCTTAGCATAATTTTATTGATAAATAAATATTTTTTTCTTATTTTGTGATATTTTTAACCAAATAATGTATTCCAATTTTTCTAGAATGGACATTTAAATAAAATTTTTCATCTCTTTAGTAAACCATTCACAAGATATTTCACCATTCCCAGTAAATATTATATCCTCAAAACACACAATTTAAAAGAGAGAAGTATTGTAACATTATTTTAGGTATAAATTACTATAAAACCATCCTTTTTTAAAGTTAAAATTACTTATCCAAGTAAAAAAATTTGAAATACCATGACCTCAGATATTTATTTATACCATACAAGGCTTTATTCAACTTAAAAATATAACTTTCATCCTTCCCAAAACAATGCCACATGGTTGTTCAATATGAACTTCTTTATCAAGATCCTCATTTAGAAATGCTGACTTCACATCTATTTGAAATATTTTCCCTCTTTTTTATGTTGCAATAGAAAGAAAGATTATAATTGTTCATAACCATTCCACCATAGAAAAGGTCCCATCAATGTCAATGCCTTCAATATATGGGTAACATTTTCACCCTAACATTTCTTTGTTTCATATCACTTCAACATATATATTTAACTTGTTCTATAAAACTCAAATTATACCTACAACGTTTGTTTTACATGGTTTAGGTATGAGTTCCCAAGTATCATTATTTTCAATCAGATCCAACACTTCATTCATAGCTTGAATCCATTCTATATGCTCAAAAGATTCTTTCACATATTTCATCTCATCTTGGGAATACAAATAGGTATATGTAATAACATTTTATATTCTTGTTTTTTTAACCTTTTTATGTTGAACCCTAATTATGTTTTGAGCTTCCACATACCTCCTCATCATAGGATGTGATGTTTGAGAATATTCCTCATCACTAGAAATAGTTGAGTCTAATTATTATTCTTGAGTAAGATTATAATTGTTTTCATCATAATCATAACACTTGACAAAAACCATTTCATCATGTTTATCTTCATTATCCGCATGAGTTTTTTAGAATCTTACTCATATTTTTCAATAACTTTCAAATAAAAAAGTCAACTAATATTCTGGTCCCTTTGTTGAAACATCTTTATCCTCTTACTTGCAGATCATAGCCAAGAAAGATTCCATCTTCACCTATCTATTCAAACATTCCAAGGTTTCCACCTTCGCTCTTTATGATGGAGTGATTCCAAAAAAAACTATTAAATATTTCAAACATGGAATTTTTTCATTAAACATTTAATATGGAGTCATATCAGAACTTTTCCTATCAAAACATTGGTTCTGAATATATACAGTACTGTACACAACTTTCCTAGAAATTTAATGAGAGATACCATGTTGAAGTAACATAGTTCACCCCATTTTAACTGAACTTATATTCTTCCTTTCTACAGCACCATTTTTTTATGGTGTGTATATTGTACTAAAATAATGACAAATTCCATGTTTTTCAAGTTAAAATTTGAACTCCTCATACTTATATTAAACCCCATTGTCCATTATCAACATCTTCATTAAATAATCACATTCCTTCAGATATTTCTCCTAAAATTTTTAAACATTTTCAGAGCATCTGACTTATGTATCATATACATAACATAAGTAATGTGAGTAAAATCATCAATGAAAGTAATGAAGTACTTATCAATGTGATTTAATTATTTTCTCAAAAGATATATGAATGAATAAGTTTCAAGGGTTTTTTTCTAAAAAAATATAAACATTCTTATGCATTGATTTTGTAATCTTTTATTTCTGAAATATTGGGCAACCACAATCTCTTATTTTTTGTCATATTTGGAATTATAAGAACAATATATCTCTTTGATAACTTTATCATCTTTCTATGACACATGTTTCCCAACCATTAATACCATAAATAATTCCCTTATATCATAGTTATGAAATAATATTTTTGAACCTCACCAACATGGAACAAGTTTTCTTTTGTACGTTAGCCTCTAATAACTATCTTTCTATGTTCCTATCTATTCACAAAAAACCCATGTTTTATGAAAATAACTTATTCTATTTATCATAATGTTGTGAAAAAAATAGAAAGTTGTGTTTCTTCCCATCAATAAACAAATATTTATGATACTTTCACTTTTCAAACCCAATAATAGTAGATCCAACATCTTTCATTCTAAGGGATTCATCATTCCCAAATTTCACCATTTATTCATTGAATTATTCTACTTTATTTAAAAATTTTATATCTCATATCATATGAGAATAACACACAATATCCAATATCCAAGTTCATTCTCTTTGTTTTAACTTTGAGAGAAATTTCAACAATAACATTTTTTCTTCCCCTTTATCATTCTTCACATCCAGCTTATAAGAATTGTTATAAAACTTTTTTTGTACTGGTAACAAAACAAGAAATCCTTTTTTAGGAAGTACATACTATTTATATCTTTCAAAAGTATTTTCCAAAAGTTTTATTTTATTTTTAACTTTCACACCATCTTATCTAGTTTCTTAAAAACATCCTTCTCAAAATTATTCATTTGAGAGGATTTAATCCCCCCTCAAACTTTAACTTCTGTAATTTTTGGAATAGTTGTAATATTTTTTATTAAAACAACCCATATTTTTCATATGTTCAAATCCACCACAATACTAGCAGTACCCATATAAAACATATTTACCTTTGTAACTTCAATACTATCCATAGTAGTTAGTATATTTTTCAAAAAACTTATTTTCTTTAACATAAAAACTTTGTTTAGTCCGAGAATTTATGTTCTCAGTTATAACATTCTTTTTTAGTTTAATTTTCTATTAATCCTTATCAGAACCTGAATTCATAGGAACTCTTTTAGAATTGTAATTTCTAGAAACTTATGTATTCTACACTTTATTGATTTTGGCCACCAATATATCTTTCCCATATTTTTTCTTCTTAGAAAAAATTTCAACATTATTATTAACCTTCGAAGGGAACATTTTATCCTTATCAGCTTCACCCTTTCTAGAACTTTCACCAACTTTAGAGATATAGTTCTTAAAATTTGTAACCTTATGCTCAACATTAGAAATTTTTTGATGAACATGATTCAATTCTTCTTCTTATTTTAGGTGAAATTCTAGATTTCCTTTTCAATTATTTTATTTCTCAATAGATATCTTCAAGTCATAAGTCTCTTTCAGAATCTTAAAATTATCATCGGGAAACAATTCAACATTATCTTTTAAAGAAATTTTATTTTTGATTTTCATGATTTATTTCTCATGCATCCCAATATTCCTTAGGAATTATTTTAGTTCTTATTTCAGATGAAATTATAATTGTGTTTTTTATTATGAATTATTTATTTCTAATTGTTGCAATGAACATATTCTCTCCAATATTTTCAGTAGAATTTTTGAATTCGACTTCACTGTATTTTTCTACATCATCATTAGACAAAAAACTTATCATTTTGGACTTGGATAATTTTTTATATTTACCTTTGGAATAAGATTTATCCTTATCAACCTATTTATTACACGATCTTATCAGCCTTCTATCACATTCATCATTGTGGCCTTTATTATTTTTTAGGGGAAATTTTCAGTAAATTTTCCAATTACTCCACATTGAAAGAACTTTAAGGGAAGTTTCCCCTTAATATTTTTTGTACTTATTTTCATATTTTTAGAAAAAAAGGATAAAAAATCATCATTATTTTGAAATAGCTCATTTTTCAAAATCAGAATCTCTAGACTCTTCTTCTTTAAGAATATTTTTAGGATTTTCTTTCTTGAATCACTTAAAATGAATTTCATTATTAACTTTTTTTCCTTTCATAACTTTCTCCTATCTCATTTCATAAGTGATGAGAGTACTATACAAATCATCTAGATATAATGTTTCTAGATATCTATCTTAAAATAAGGAAACTTTAGCATCAAAATTGTGAGGAAGAATTCTCAAGATCCTTTTATCAGTATTATAATATTCCATCTTTTCACAAAGACATATAATAAATATAGAAATTTGATTCACCCTAGTAAATAAGTCACCAACTAATTCATACTCATCCACATTGAGATCTTCATAATTCAACCTTTATATTTGTAATGTGAATTTCTTAACCTTTATATTGTCTTCATAAATGTTCTTTAAAATTTTCAAGATACATTTGGTGGTAGAAACACACTTTACTATTAGAAACTCTCTTTCAGAAAGTGATGAGTGTAAATAATTCTTAGATCTTCCATC
Source organism: Viscum album (assembly GCA_963277665.1). Lineage (NCBI taxonomy): Eukaryota > Viridiplantae > Streptophyta > Magnoliopsida > Santalales > Viscaceae > Viscum > Viscum album. The sequence continues at coordinate 1,535,158,178 of OY728128.1, read as the reverse complement.
ATTATAATGATTCTTCTTATCCACCTATGTGAGAGTAATGTTATCATCAATAGGAACAAATACATCTGTAGATGATTCCAAAACATCATACCCAATATACATAATATAAGGAAACATTATATATTTATATATATGTTAGTTATTACTATCAATGACCAGAATCCTCTTACTGTTCACACAATTCACATTATCCATAATAACTTCTCTTCAAAAAATTCAACAAAGAGTAAATTAAGGGAATATTTTCTCTCATACCAATTGATATTTACCAGTCAGGATAAATGTATCACTAATAGGGGGAGGGGTTGAATCAATGATATATTTTTCTTTTAAGTCTCATTTCTTTTGAAATAACCTTCACACACTTTTAAATATTTATCAATTTTTTAAACAAAACAATCACATATCCACATGAATATGAGTATTTACAAGGTTCACTACTCAACATGAGTAGCTATGTCCTTGGCATGGTTTTTAAATAATACAATACCATAAAATCCACTAGAAAACAATAATTTTGTGAGGATAAAAATAAGTAGGATATAACCTTACACTTATATGGAAATATTATCAATTAAAAAGTGAATTTTCTTATTTTATCACAAAATATATAATATAAGTTTTTGTAAAATGTAAAAAAAAACATTCACCAGTTAGTTCCAAACATGTTACTATATCATCGTATCAAATTTAACTTTTGATAATAGTAAAAAATATTCTCCAGCTTCTTACCCAACAATAGGTAAAAACTTATTTTAAATTTGTAATGATACTCATTATGATGTCCTATAATGATTACCGAGTCTAATTTCTCAGTATAGAAATATAAATATTCCAGAATACTATAGAAACAATTCTAAACTACTTTTGTATCAGTTTGAAAATATCAGTATGATTTCTCGATCTAATGACCCTATCCAATATGATAACTACTGGATATAATCTTCCTTCTTATTATATCCATAAAAAAACTTCCTCAGAAATTCTATATCCAGAAACATCTTCTCTCTAAAAAATCATAACTTCTCTCTCTTCATCCACAAGTGAATAGTGTTATGATAATTTTGAAAGTAAAATGTACTCTCCTCCTTTTATAGGTGTTCAAAAAGTAGTTTTGGAGGGAATCTGAAAATGTTTCCTCTTAACAAAATTTTCCAAATCTTTAATTTCCCATTTATTTCGTCTCCATATTTGACTTCATCCTCACTTATATACTATTCTTGATTTTTATTGAAACTTATTGGAGCTTCTGACAACATTAGATAGATTCAAACTTTCTAACCATTCTTTAGTTATATTCCATATTTCATTCTGATGTCTTCATTATGATGATGACATATATAATACATTAGATTATTTTTCTCTATAACAATTTGATCATATGAAAAGAAAACGACTTCTCATTATAATGATCAGTACAAGTTGAAAAAAATTCTCATTCTAATGCTCTGAACCAATTGATAATTATAATAATTTGAAACCATTATTCCATGAACATAGTCAAAATTTCTAAAGATATCATCACTTATTGGTAACACGTAAATAATAGCTTCAAAACACCCTTTGATAATGCCTTCCATTAAACTCTTCAATCAATTCTTCTTTTCTCTAGATCGAACATCCTATGTCTGATGAGGTTATCAGTTTCATCCTGCATCAGATGGCTCCGTCTCTACTTCACTCTAATAGATCAGTGTCATTGATAGTCTGATAAGCCAGCACCACTTCAAACAAAAATTCCTAGACTTTAAACAGTTTTTCTTATGATGATCTCACACTAATAAACTAAGACTGGAAAACATTTATGTAAAAAAATTCTTATTCCACAAAATCCTTGTAATCACTACTCTGAGAAAATCTAAGATCATCATAGAATCATCTTATATACATTGAAAATTATTATAATTTCCAATCATTTCAGCACTTCCTTCTTTCCAACCAATCCTCAAAATGATTGGAATCACATGTTCTCCCTGTTTCCTTCATAAGGATAGCATCAAAAGTTTTCCACACAACTTATTATTTATGATAACTCCAATATCATCAAATAATTGTCAAATTATATTATAACACTTCAAAATATAATACAATTTCTCATTATAATCAAAACATTCATCCTGGACTCAAGTTGAGTGTGATGAACCTCTTCCCCTAGAAAACTTCTTCAAAGCTAATAAAAATTCTTAATAATTTTGTGTTTGATCTTCCGATTATGATTCATCCTTTAATCCTTTTCATCTAATCACTAAAATTTACAAAGTGAACTGAATTCTTCTTTTGACAACAAAAGATAATATTTTTAGTAAAAAATTCTTCTAGCATCCAAAAACAAGTTATTGCCAACTTGGTCCCAATATAACCTAGATCATAAATGATCAAAAAAATTATGATACTATCCTAATATTAAACCCATCCCTAGGGTTCTTACTAAATTTGTGAACATGAAATTAAGATCATGCCTAACATATTTACCTGACGAGTTATCCATCATTACCCAATGCATTGTAGGGTGTTATATGTCCCAACAATCACATAAATAATATCATACACATGGGTTCCAAAATATCATAAAACATTCACCATCTCAAAACTCAAGAAAAATAATTAATTTTATCAAATTATAAATTGTGAAAAAGGGATTGAGTTCCATCATCAACTTATTATCATAAACATAATCCATATAGAAGAAGATTAAAGATTTTATATTTTTATAATATCCATATTAAAAATAAATTATTATCAATGGATGTTATCTTATATGGAAAAATCATTTTTAAAGAACACTTGGAAAAATTATTGAGGTAATTAACTTTCCCATTTTAAAAACACTTCTCTTTAAAAGAAGTTGCGTACTTATAAATGAAAACATTTTATTCTAAAATAAACTTTTAAAATTTTAATGTAATATTCAAATAATTAAGGTTTCATGATGATGGAAAAATCCACTCATTCTGTATAAGTTAAAAAAACATACCTTCAATATTTTTTTGGAAAAGTCACACATTACCTATTTTGAAAAAAACAAAAAGATTCCTTTTAATTTGTTTTATAAAAAGTAAATCATGGGTAAAATTGATTTTAAAATATTATAGCAGAAGAGTAAAAAAAATTAAAATCATTTTTAGAATACATATAATTGGAATATAAATATTCCCTAGTGGGGACTTAAACATAAATGATCCTGAATAATGATGTGATTTTGAAATAAACCCTTACCTTAAGTCTCACCTTTCCTCATTCATGTTCAATCCTACTGTATAATAATTATTGTTTCAATATAAATTTATTCCATAACAAAATATCTATAATACCATGTATGATTTATTTATAACATCTTATCACCCTTTTTTAATATTTCTTTTATTAAAATCACTTTTCTGGGTGACAACTGCTCTGTTTTCCAAGGATGTTTTGGTTTAGTAGTCCCAGTACTTATACATTAATCATGGTACCATAATTTCTAGAATGGTAAAAATGGTATAAAAATTAAATATATTATATATATATATATATATATATTTATAATCATTCATAAATATTAGAGATAGAAAAATTAATTACAACATTCATAAAAATGGTCGGTTGTACATATGCATGCACGTTGTTTTCATTTTATGGATAATGGAATGAACGAAATGTAAATAATTAATATCATATAAAAATTATTATTATATCATATATATTTTATATATTCATAAATTTCATCCTTATTTCCATCCATGTAAAATTTAAATGAAAAATTAATCGCATCGCATCATGGAGATGGTAGTTCATAAGTACGCATGAGGAATGTTGTCTTTTACCAAAGGATTAGATAATAAGATGATAAAAATGATATTATAATTATAGAAGTATAATTATTTCATAAATATCATATATGAATATTGACCACGTTATAATTATCATCTATAAAATATGGTGATGAAAAATGAATTGAATCTTTACATGGAGACGGTAAGTCGTACATATACACCAACAATACATTCACTTCTTATTGGATGGGAAAGAGGGTGTATAATTTAATTTTAATAATCACAATAAAATTAAATAATATTTATGATACTTAATTTATTATTTACATATAAATACCATATAATTTTATGAGTTAAATAAGAGTAAAAAAAACGTGATAGGTTAGAGTGATTGCCTCTTCTTCGAAATGCCTCCTTCAGTTCTTTTCAAACGAGCTATAGGGTTTTTATTTTGGGAAGAAAAGAACATTTAGAATGTGTATATATAATTTTAGAAGATAATTATTAAGATAATGGTTGATATATAAGTCTATAAGAGATTTAATGATGTTAGAGAGGCGGTGTCCTTTTATAATTGAGGTATGGGGCATATTTTAAATTTTATACAAAAAAATAAAAAAAATATAATTTTTCTATATAAAAATACTTAATAATGGTAATGAATTCAAACTTAGGGTAATATATGGTTGATATACTATCAAACAATAAAAATTTCACATCTTTAAGTTTAATTTTAAACCTTATCTTTTGGTTTAACCCCTTAATTAACCTATTTTAGCATTTACTGTGGTATCATATTTTCAGTCTTAAATGGTTATAATTTTACATATAAGGAATCTATTGGCTCATAAATGGGTAAGGGATGTAATTTTAGACCATATATTATTCTTTTAATACTAATTTAATTTTTTTTTATTTAAATATTTAATACAATATTATTTTCATAAAATATCATTATTATCAATTTTAACACTATTCATTACCATGACATTAATAACATCATAAAAACACTCATAATTACAGAAAAATATTATAAAAAATCTTAAAAAATATAATTTTAATCTATAAAATTTATCAATCACCTTAGTTACCTCAAATTATAGTACTTTTAATATTTTTAAAATCATTTATTCGATTTTTCTTTCGTAAATTGAATAATTACTGCATCGATATTATGTTAGTATTTAAATTAATTAATTAATTCCTAAAAATTATGAATAAATTAAATAATTAAAATAATTTAATTTTTCAAAAAATTACAATTAATATTTTTTCATAACTACTTTTTCCCTATGTGAACACATAGATGATGTCGCACCCCGACAAGGGTATTTATTTTATTTTATTTTATTATTCGCTTCGCCTTAAATTCTTTTGGTTCGGTTTGAGTCGCGAACGATTTTGTTTTTTTTTTATTTTTATTTTTTATTTTTAGGATAAAAAGTGCGTGTTTTGGGCCTGACATCTTTGGACGCACGGGTGGAGCGCGACGTCGCGCGGCTTCGCCCATGCAACTGCGTGGTCCTTTCGTTAATTTTATTATTATTAAAGTGATATGGATTCTTTTTATTAGTGGTTATTATTATTATTATTATTATTAATGTTTGACATAAATTTTTATTACATAAGTTTTATTAATATTATTGTTATTAATGAGGTTTATAATAATGATTATTGTTATTAATAATAGTACTAAATTTTCATTATTACTATTAGAATTTATTGAGGTATTTATAGAAGTATAATTATAGATTAATGACTTATTTATTTTATTCTTATATATATATACCCCTTTTTAGGGTTGCGACACCCCATTCCCGATCCTTCCTCCTCTCATGCTGCAGCCGCCGCCCCCGCTTGGTTCTCTGCACCCTCCTTCCCAGCGTCGTAGCCCTCGCCCTCCTCTTTTCCATCTCAGCGCACCCCTGCGCCTCGACCCCCTCACGGCTTCTCCTCGTCGCACAGTCCGCACCCCGCACCCCGGCAGCGCCCGGCCAGCCGCTCCACCCTCCTCTCCTCCTGGCGCCGCACCCAGCCTGCCGGAAGCCCCTGTCCCTCTCTGTCCGCCGCTGCTGCCTGGCGTCCAGCCTCCTCTCCTCCTGCATGCGCAGCCAGCTCGCACAACGACTCCAGACCTGCGCGTGCTGCATCCAGCGCAACCCCCTCCTCGGCGCAAGGTCCCCTGGCCGCCTCCTCAACTGTGGTAGCCGCCATCCCCAGCACCTCGGCTCCCCTCTCCTCCCGCACGACCCACGCACCCAGCCGGCCTGCGCGACCCCCTGCTTTTTTTTTCCTGCGCAACCTGTGCGACCCGGCCTCCTCCTCCCATCCCATCCTGCCGGCGCACCTGCCTCCAGACCCGCGCCCCCCTCCTTCTTTCTTTTCTCCCTTCTTCTTCTTCTTCTCTCCTTCTTCCTCTTATTCTTTTTCTTCTTTTTCTTTCTCCTTCCTCCTGTCCACCGCGCGCCTCCCCTCCCGGCTAGCTCTCTTCCCCTGGTAATGTTGGTTTAGTTTTAATTTTAATTTTTACTTTTATTATTAGTATTGTTATTATCAATATTATTATTGTTATTTTTACTTTTATTATTAGTATAATTATTCTTAATATTCTTATTATGGTTGCTATTATTATTACTATTATTATTATTACCATTATTTTGTTATTATTACTTTTATTCTTATTATAATAATTATTATTATTTTGTTGTCACTATTATTATTATTATTATTAATGTTATTATTATTAATGTTATTATTATTAATTTTTATTGTTACTATTATCATTATTATAATTATTATTCATATTATTATTATTATTAATTATGATATTATTAATATTATTATTGTTATTATTATTATTATTATTAATATTATTATTGATATTATTATTTCAATTATTATTATTATTATTATTTTTATTTTGTTGTTATTATTGTTAATATAATTATAATTATAATTATTGTTATTATTATTATTATTAATCTTATTACTAATATAATAATAATTATTATTATTACTATTATTATTCATATTCTAATTATTATTGTTATTATTATTAATATTATTATTATATTCATCATCGTACTCTTGTTGGTCCATGAGTTTTAATTGACGGTGGGTTTTTATTTGTTGGCTTAGGACTTTTAGGACCCGCGCAGGGCGTTTCCGAGTGAGCGCCACCGCCGCGCCTTGTATTTGAGGTTCCGTCGTCGCCGCGCTTTGGTTTCAAGGTGAGCGCTTACTCCCGCCGCTTGGTTTCGAATGCTCTGGTGAGTTTTGGATGTGTCTGAGTCCTTGGTTTTGTTTATGCAGAGTATTAGACTTGGTCACGTAGTCTCGGACACATGTCGTGTCATCGCGCCTTGGATCCGAGGTTGTTTGTCGACGCGCTTGATTTTGAGGTAGGTTCCCTTTGCACTGCTTTTAAAATTTAAGCTATATTATTTCATTCTGTTTGCGCACCCTAATTGTTCAAAATCAACATTTTATTAATTGTAAAAAATTTGAGATAATATACGATAATTAATTTTTAATATAAGATGGTTAATTTTTAAATGGTTATTTAATGTCAAAAGGAGCCGTTTATTTTATACACGACACATGAAACATCCTTTTGACGAGCGGACACCCAATAATGAAAGAATGCCCGTTTGGATTTTAAACATAATTCACGGAATATAAAATAGAGTTCTGGTTTAATGAGAAATGATTTCTTTTGAAGCGTGAACAAATACACTGGTTCGTTTGAGAAATTGCCCAGTTGGCTCTTAAAGTTTATTTGGAAAAGAAAATGGTTTGGTTTGGTTTATAAAAATACTGTCAACCTGTGAAGTAGTGTTTTGTGGATTCTTCAAATAGTTTTAAACTGGTTTTGGTAGTAATTGTGAACTGTATTAAATGCCCGTTTGGCACTTTATGGAAAGCGATGGAAATGTTTTTATAAAAACCCTCTTAGGACGACTCTCATGCCTTGGTTGCGATTGATTGTTTGGGAGGCCGCGCTTAGAGGCTCCCGGGTACTTGAGTAGAAAAAGGCATGAGGTTGTCCCATGGAGTGGCTCGGGGAATGCCTGTTGTTCTTTATATATATATATATTTGATTGGATGCTCGGTTGGCATCGGTTGGCTCACCCCTTTTTCTTAAACACTTGAGACATGGGAAGCTGGCATATTGAGAGAATATTCTAAGAACGATTGCTACACTGGTAGGTTATGGTACTGACCAATGGCCCATAGTAGGTGGATATATTGGGTTTATTACTATGGGATTTTCCCTCGACCTGCCTGTGAGTGGATGGTCGAGCGTTTTGTGCGTTTTGATTTCATCGTGACATGTCAATAAGGATGATTTCTCATGTATTGGTGTCTTCTGGTTTATTCTCGATCTCCTAGGTTCACCCATGTCTATTCAGCTTTTGTAGCTTGCAGTAATGATTATGATGCTCACGTGTATACTTACATTGCCCTTGCTGTATGTTTTACTTTGTGCATTCTGGCATATTGTTTTCCTTGGAAACTGATAAATTGCTTTTTAATGGGTTTCTAAAAATTGTTTTTCAAATGGAAGTGTTTAATCCCTTTTGTTCAAATTTGAAAATTTAAACATCACTTTCCCCTTTTCCTGAAATGTCATTGGCACTAATGAAATGAACACGAATTTGGAAAAAATGGCTAAGGGCAATGGTTCGTACTTTGTTTTTAAGTAGAATATTATTAAAAACATTCTTTTATAGATTGTAGTTCAAACTTGAAATGATGTTTCTTTTATTTTAAAGGTAGTGCATTGGGAATAGATATCAGGCTAGCCTACTGAGTTTAAATACTCACGCCTATAGTTGTTTTCTGTTTTTAGTGTTTGTGCAGGCTATAGCTTGAGTGCGCTCGCCTAGGGCGACGCTTGATCGTTGAGTTGGAGAGCGACCCGCGAGGTCGCACGGAGTTTGTTCGCACGTCGTGTTTGGTTAGTTTGTTTCTTGTTTGTTCCTGTTTAGTCACTTTATCTGGTTTACCTTTTCTGCGCTGCTCTATATTATTTTCGCTGTCTTATTTATTTATATTGGGCAAAATCGTTCCCATAGCCTCTGTTGATGCCCTGGCGCTTGTCACCAGCCAGGGAGGATCGGGAACGCCTCTCGGGCCATGTCGCGGACCGGCTCGGGTGACCGGTTCAGGGTCGACCCGGGTTGGTTCGTGACAAAATGGTATCAGAGGAGGTTTGCTCTTAGCAGACCTCACTTTTCAGAGCGCCCTTTGTTATTTGGGATGTCAAGGTAGATGGAGTAGGATTGTCGGGACTTGAGGGGTAGGTGCGAGAAGAGCGTCGCGAACTCTTGCCCGTACTGATCCTCAGGTTTCCATGGGAAGTCCGGTTTAATTGGTTTGTTTGGGTTTTTATAGAAATGTTTTGCGATTGGGGTACGACAAATGGAGTTGGGCTAATAGTCCTAAGCCACATGGCCTGGCAAGCCATGTGGATCTAGGGGCATGGTCCAAGAAGGCTCTCTGTGTCAGTGGCGTGTTTGGCATATGGCCGCCAACCATATGGTCAAGTCACCCACTGACACTAGTCCCCTGTTTGATTTGTTTTGGGTTTCCGTTGATTTCTGAAAGTGGTTTGAATCAGAAAAGTTGGTTTTGAAAAAAAAAGTGTTTTTTGAAATGACATGTTTAATTTGTGGATTGTTTTAAAAGAAGTGGTATGAATAAATTGTTTTTGGAAAAATGAAGTTGCTTTGTTTTGGCCTTGGTGTTCCGATGAGTACTCACATGCATTTTGGTGTGTTGGAAATGTGGATGGATGTCTGGTATGGTGGATGGATGCCCTGGGTGGCACAGATACATGCATGTGAGTGAGACTCTAAGGGATATCAATGGCGAGGGTTTAAGTTACCAAGATTGTTTTAAATTAAAGATGTTTTCAAAGAGAAAATTTTTGACGTTATGATAACTTGTCTTCTCGGATTTTGAGCTTGTCACCTATGTAGTGTTTGGTTTTGAGGTTGTTATTCATTCGTTGAGTTGGCCTTGATTGGGGTTTTGACCTTTCCTTGTCCAGCGGTTATCCCTTTGAAGCTTCGATGGGTGATCGTAGTGCGGTTGATCAACCTAAGGATTTTATGCTTGAGTTTCGGAAGCTCGATCCACCTCTCTTCTATGGTCAAGCAGACCCTTCCGTGGAAGAGGAGTGGATGCAGAAGGTTGAAAGGGACTTTAACCTCATTGGGTTGCCCGAGTCGCTGAAGGTCATGTTTGCGACCTTCATGCTTGAAGGTTCACCGTGGATGTGGTGGAAGTCAGTGTCACGGAACAAGCCCCGTCAAGAGGTTACTTGGGATTTTTTCAAGGCCTCGTTAATTCGTCAATATTTCTCTTAGGAAGATAGGGTGAGAAAGGGGATGGAAATGTGTTGTCTGCAGCAGGGCGACAGATCCGTGTCAGAATATTTCCAGCGCTTTGTGGAGCTAGTACCTTATGATTCAGAGTATGCCACAAATGACCCCGTGAAGGCTCGACGCTTCGAGGCGGGTCTCCGCCTAGATCTACAGTCGAAGGTGTCAGAGTCCAACTTGACTTCTTTTGTCGATGTGGCGAGACAAGCCTTTCATGTCGAAGCTGCAATGGCAGGAGTGCTCGAAGTAGTTCTCCCTCCTTCGATCCCTATGAGCACTGGTGAAGATTCTGGAAAGGAGATGAGTAAGCAAATGGAAGTGGATGGATCAGGTCATGGAATCAAGAGGCCTCGAGATCTTTCATCAACCTCTTCGGAGCGAGAGATTATTGTGTGTTATCAGTGTGGCAAGCAAGATCACAAGAAGTCATCATGCCCAAGCACTCCGAAGCCCTGCCAGGCGTGTGGACGTTTGGGTCACTTGCGACGATTTTGTCGGGGCGTTGCAAGAAAGCGTCGCAGAGGGTGTTCTCAGAAGTAATGTGCTATTGGGTCTTTGTTCAGAGTTCTTGGTGTAAGATTCCTTTCAGTTTAAGGGATCTTTTATCGTTGTAGTTATACTGGTGGTGTTTTGGGTTTGAAATGTATGGGAACTTCATGGGTCTTTTGACGAACCTCGTCTTTTAATGCTGGTGTGTTTTAAATTTTAAAATCTTGTCCTTTCTTTTGTCAAATCAAAAGATGTATGTTTCTTGTTGGGATTATCAGAACCTGACTGCGAGGCAGAAGATGCTTCATCCATCAGAGCTCCAACCAAAAGGTCTCGGAGTGAAGCTGGCGCGTAGTCAGGAAACCCCGGGGAAAATTTTTAAGAGTCCGGTTAAAGTCGTGCTTCTATCGTCGTGGTGAGATAGTTTTAGTGTGGTTGCTCTGGTTTCTCTGTCGTTGTAGTTCTCTCTTGTCGCAAAGTGCGCAATGGACTTATCCCTCGTATAACGTCGGGAATTGTGCCTTTTGGATGTAAGTTGCTGATCAGTGACCTTGCGTGGGCCACTGATGTAAATTAGTTGCGGCCCTGGTTTGTGTCCATCCCGAAGTGATGGGTCGTGAGTAGTCGTACGTCGTAGTTTTAGTGATTTGATCCTTGGGCCCACCCTCCCCGCCCATGGGGTTAGGGTTTTAGTTGCGCAAAGTATCCATTTAAGATTCTATCCCTTTTGGACGTGAGTAAGTGGTTTAAAGGTCCTTGCTGTGTTCTTTCTAGCTGGAGTAAGGTCTCGTGCATGTCTAAGCGGGTTTCCCGTTTGGTCGTTAGTTGGGCGGTTCTTTATGGTGGGGAGACCCACCATGAGTCTCTTTGGGTTTTCTCTTAAATCTTTATCAAAAGCTAGTCGAGTTCTTATGGTGGGGAGCCCGTTCGGGCCTTCCCTATGTTGGTGATTTACTTTGGGCAATGAGGTTCAGTCCCGCTGGTAGTCGTTGTGACATCCTTGGTTAAGAGGTTGGACCGTGTCCTGTGAAATCCTTAGGTGTTGATCGATCGGCTAGATAGTGTGGTGGCTTTCCGGGGGAGGAAAGCGTTATGGTGGGGAGAATTGTCGCACCCCGACAAGGGTGTTTATTTTATTTTATTTTATTATTCGCTTCGCCTTAAGTTCTTTTGGTTCGGTTTGAGTCGCGAACGATTTTGTTTTTTTTATTTTTTTATTTTTATTTTTAGGATAAAAAGTGCGTGTTTTGGGCCTGACATCTTTGGACGCACGGGTGGAGCGCGACGTCGCGCGGCTTCGCCCATGCAACTGCGTGGTCCTTTCGTTAATTTTATTATTATTAAAGTGATATGAATTCTTTTTATTTGTGGTTATTATTATTATTATTATTATTAATGTTTGACATAAATTTTTATTACATAAGTTTTATTAATATTATTGTTATTAATGAGGTTTATAATAATGATTATTGTTATTAATAATAGTACTAAATTTTCATTATTACTATTAGAATTTATTGAGGTATTTATAGAAGTATAATTATAGATTAATGACTTATTTATTTTATTCTTATATATATATACCCCTTTTTAGGGTTGCGACACACCATTCCCGATCCTTCCTCCTCTCATGCTGCAGCCGCCACCCCCGCTTGGTTCTCCGCACCCTCCTTCCCAGCGTCGTAGCCCTCGCCCTCCTCTTTTCCATCTCAGCGCACCCCTGCGCCTCGACCCCCTCCCGGCTTCTCCCCGTCGCACAGTCCCCACCCCGCACCCCGGCAGCGCCCGGCCAGCCGCTACACCCTCCTCTCCTCCTGGCGCCGCACCCAGCCTGCCGGAAGCCCCTGTCCCTCTCTGTCCGCCGCTGCTGCCTGGCGTCCAGCCTCCTCTCCTCCTGCCTGCGCAGCCACCTCGCACAACGACTCCAGACCTGCGCGTGCTGCATCCAGCGCAACCCCCTCCTCGGCGCAAGGTCCCCTGGCCGCCTCCTCAACTGTGGTAGCCGCCATCCCCAGCACCTCGGCTCCCCTATCCTCCCGCACGACCCACGCACCCAGCCGGCCTGCGCGACCCCCTGCTTTTTCTTTCCTGCGCAACCTGTGCGACCCGGCCTCCTCCTCCCATCCCAGCCTGCCGGCGCACCTGCCTCCAGACCCGCGCCCCCCTCCTTCTTTCTTTTCTCCCTTATTCTTCTTCTTCTCTCCTTCTTCCTCTTATTCTTTTTCTTCTTTTTCTTTCTCCTTCCTCCTGTCCGCCGCGCGCCTCCCCTCCCGGCCAGCTCTCTTCCCCTGGTAATGTTGGTTTAGTTTTAATTTTAATTTTTACTTTTATTATTTGTATTGTTATTATCAATATTATTATTGTTATTTTTACTTTTATTATTAGTATAATTATTCTTAATATTCTTATTATGGTTGCTATTATTATTACTATTATTATTATTACCATTATTTTGTTATTATTACTTTTATTCTTATTATAATAATTATTATTATTTTGTTGTCACTATTATTATTATTATTATTAATGTTATTATTATTAATGTTATTATTATTAATTTTTATTGTTACTATTATCATTATTATAATTATTATTCATATTATTATTATTATTAATTATGATATTATTAATATTATTATTGTTATTATTATTATTATTATTAATATTAATATTGATATTATTATTTCAATTATTATTATTATTATTATTATTATTTTGTTGTTATTATTGTTAATATAATTATAATTATAATTATTGTTATTATTATTATTATTAATCTTATTACTAATATAATAATTATTATTATTATTACTATTATTATGCATATTCTAATTATTATTGTTATTATTATTAATATTATTATTATATTCATCATCGTACTCTTGTTGGTCCGTGAGTTTTAATTGACGGTGGGTTTTTATTTGTTGGCTTAGGACTTTTAGGACCCGCGCAGGGCGTTTCCGAGTGAGCGCCACCGCCGCGCCTTGTTTTTGAGGTTCCGTCGTCGCCGTGCTTTGGTTTCAAGGTGAGCGCTTACTCCCGCCGCTTGGTTTCGAATGCTCTGGTGAGTTTTGGATGTGTCTGAGTCCTTGGTTTTGTTTATGCAGAGTATTAGACTTGGTCACGTAGTCTCGGACACACGTCGTGTCATCGCGCCTTGGATCCAAGGTTGTTTGTCGACGCGCTTGATTTTGAGGTAGGTTCCCTTTTCACTGCTTTTAAAATTTAAGCTATATTATTTCATGCTTTTTGCGCACCCTAATTGTTCAAAATCAACATTTTATTAATTGTAATAAATTTGAGATAATATACGATAATTAATTTTTAATATAAGATGGTTAATTTTTAAATGGTTATTTAATGTCAAAAGGAGCCGTTTATTTTATACACGACACATGAAACATCCTTTTGACGAGCGGACACCCAATAATGAAAGAATGCCCGTTTGGATTTTAAACATAATTCACGGAATATAAAATAGAGTTCTGGTTTAATGAGAAATGATTTCTTTTGAAGCGTGAACAAATACACTGGTTCGTTTGAGAAATTGCCCGGTTGGCTCTTAAAGTTTATTTGGAAAAGAAAATGGTTTGGTTTGGTTTATAAAAATACTGTCAACCTGTGAAGTAGTGTTTTGTGGATTCTTCAAATAGTTTTAAACTGGTTTTGGTAGTAATTGTGAACTGTATTAAATGCCCGTTTGGCACTTTATGGAAAGCGATGGAAATGTTTTTATAAAAACCCTCTTAGGACGACTCTCATGCCTTTGTTGCGATTGATTGTTTGGGAGGCCGCGCTTAGAGGCTCCCGGGTACTTGAGTAGAAAAAGGCATGAGGTTGTCCCATGGAGTGGCTCGGGGAATGCCTGTTGTTCTTTATATATATATATATATATTTGATTGGATGCTCGGTTGGCATCGGTTGGCTCACCCCTTTTTCTTAAACACTTGAGACATGGGAATCTGGCATATTGAGAGAATATTCTAAGAACGATTGCTGCACTGGTAGGTTATGGTACTGACCAGTGGCCCATAGTAGGTGGATATATTGGGTTTATTACTATGGGATTTTCCCTCGACCTGCCTGTGAGTGGATGGTCGAGCGTTTTGTGCGTTTTGATTTCATCGTGACATGTCAATAAGGATGATTTCTCATGTATTGGTGTCTTTTGGTTTATTCTCGATCTCCTAGTTTCACCCATGTCTATTCATCTTTTGTAGCTTGCAATAATGATTATGATGCTCACGTGTATACTTACATTTCCCTTGCTGTATGTTTTACTTTGTGCATTCTGGCATATTGTTTTCCTTGGAAACTGATAAATTGCTTTTTAATGGGTTTCTAAAAATTGTTTTTCAAATGGAAGTGTTTAATCCCTTTTGTTCAAATTTGAAAATTTAAACATCACTTTCCCCTTTTCCTGAAATGTCATTGGCACTAATGAAATGAACACGAATTTGGAAAAAATGGCTAAGGGCAATGGTTCGTACTTTGTTTTTAAGTAGAATATTATTAAAAACATACTTTTATAGATTGTAGTTCAAACTTGAAATGATGTTTCTTTTATTTTAAAGGTAGTGCATTGGGAATAGATATCGGGCTAGCCTACTGAGTTTTAATACTCACGCCTATAGTTTTTTTTCTGTTTTTAGTGTTTGTGCAGGCTATAGCTTGAGTGCGCTCGCCTAGGGCAACGCTTGATCGTTGAGTTGGAGAGCGACCCGCGAGGTCGCACGGAGTTTGTTCGCACGTCGTGTTTGGTTAGTTTGTTTCTTGTTTGTTCCTGTTTAGTCACTTTATCTGGTTTACCTTTTCTCTGCTGCTCTGTATTATTTTCACTGTCTTATTTATTTATATTGGGCGAAATCGTTCCCATAGCCTCTGTTGATGCCCTAGCGCTTGTCGCCAGCCCGGGAGGATCGGGAACGCCTCTCGGGCCATGTCGCGGACCGGCTCGGGTGACCGGTTCAGGGTCGACCCGAGTTGGTTCGTGACAGATGATATTTAAAACTAATAATGTGACATTTTTTCACTTCCTTTGGTTTAAATAATAAATAAGTCATTCCCACATAAAATGGTCCATTAAACAACTAAAATTATAGCACAAGGTGATAAGGGTAGAATTTAATTCATATAATAAGAATTTATATAAATAATTATGGATTTATCACTTATTTTTTACCTTGATTTTCCTAATTTATCTATTACTTAGGTGATAAATATTACCACGGTTACAATTCATTTTGACAAAAAATAAAAGGGACATATTTAAAAAATTTAAACATCCTAGTTATAAATATGGAATTAAATTTTCTAGATTCATTTTATAAAATTTTGATAAATTATTTTTAACAATAATACTTAAATGTAACAAAAAATGGATTTTAAAAAAATTGAGTTATTAAGCACAAAAATGTAATTATACTGAAATCATGTATAATTATGATTAAAATAAATGTAATTATATTATATATAATTAAATAATACTTATTTTACTTTGATATAAAATTAAAATAATAATTATTCTTTATATGGAAATAAAAAATGAGAGTTTTATAAAAATATGTACTTTTCACTACTCACTATATAATTAACCCCTTCAAAAAAATAAAAAAATTCAATGAAAGATAATTTTGATATTATGATTTTATAACTAAATTTAATTCTATCAAACATATTTTATAACATTAAAAGATATATTTATAATATTTTTTCATAAAAAACATAAAAATCAGTTGTGAAAAATAAACATATGTTTGACAAATAAAATGACCGTACTAAAAATGAAGTGATTAACTACTAAGAATTTATATTGAGTAGGGAATTTTTATGTAATTCATAAATTAGTGTATCTTATTCATACCTTATAATTTAACAGCTATGTAAGGTAATATAAATATTTTGAATAGTATATCATGATTCTCTTAAAATTGTGGTTTTATGTAACGAAAAATATCGAACAAGTCAAATATAATTCAAATAAAAAATTCATAAAATCTCATGGTATTGCATAATTACTTTTGGAATCAAATCCAACGCATGATATAGAGCTATGTGCAACAGTCTTTGTGTTTAAAATTTTGTCGCATCATCTCTATGATGAGAATTGTTATATGTATAGTTACTATAAGAGCTAAAAGTATATATTCAAAAGAAAATAGATAAACATACACCAAAGGTGGTGGTTATAAATGACTAAATACTATGATTTATCAATAAAATACCACACTAGGAAGGAAAATAAGGTGGTTGATTCTCTAAGAAAGAAATATCACTATACCTTTTCACTGATGAAGATAGAAAAAGATACTATAATCAAGGATTTACAAAGGATGAATCTTGAAGTTATAAGGAAAGGCGAATACTATGATCATTACAAAAATAAGACTTAACCTCTCATTCATTCATGGATCAAGGAGGTTTATAAAGATGATATGGATATATAGAAAAAGGTCGAAAATATTCTAATGTTCAAAAATTGATAAAGATAGAGGTATAAGGTTTGTAACCCTAATATGTGTCACATAAAAATCAAAACTAAAGAGGTATGTTACATATCCCATCCTTTTATATTCATCTAGAAAACATGAATATGTATAGAGATCTTAGGAAAAACTTTTGGTGGGATAACATAAAGAGATATATTATAGAATATATATCTTGATGTTTTGCATTCTATAAAGTGAAGGTTGAATGAAAGAAGTCTAATTGGATGAGTAAACAATTACCCATACTAGTATGGAAATGGTAAAACTTCCCCATGGATTTTTTTCAAAGGACTCCCCACTAAATATTATGTCTATCAATCCATTTGGTTTGTACTCGACCACCTTACCAAGTGAAAACATTTTCTTTCTATCAAGGAATATTTCTCACTTGACCAACTCACCAAAATATATAATGGAAGAGGTGAGGATGCATGGAATGCCACTCTCTATTCTGTCTAAAAGATATATGATGTTTACCTCAAGTTTCTATAAAATTATTTAGTAAGAATTGGAGAAAAGGAGTAGTTTCAAAACTACTTATCCCCCTCAAATATATTGTCAGAATAAATAGAACTTCCAAAATCTTGAGGATATGTTGAAATCATATTCAATGGATTTCCAAGAATGTTGGGATCAACACCTATCTCTAGAACAATTAACATATAATAATAGTTTCAATTGAATCATTCATATGGCACTATATAATTATCCTTATGGGAAGAGATGCAGGACTCCAATGTTTTGGGATGATGTTGGGGAAAGAAAGTTGATAGGACTTCAACTTGCCTATAAAATGATATATAAGAGTTATGTTGACAATATTCAACAAAAAATAGAGTATGAATTCAAATATAGATCGAACCTCAAGATATATCCATAAAATTAGGTTATAAGATTTTCGAATGGGATACGATACATAGGTATATCAGACCCTTTCAGATCCTTGATCATGTTAGGGATACTGCTTATTGCTTAGCACTCCCTCCAGCCCTCTCCTAACGGTATGATATGGTCTGTGTATCACTTTTTAGGAAGTAAATACCATAAAAATCACACGTAATGTACTCAAAACCTATGAAAATATATCATTATATCTATTATAAGGATAAAACAATGGAGATCATAGATTAAAGAGATAAGGTGCTATATATCATGGCCCCTAATACCATAAAAGTTTTATAGATGAATTATAAGTTTGAAGAAGCTATAAAAGAACCAAAGATGTAATTAAATTAAATTACATTAACTAATTTATTCATAATAATAAAATTTTGACGAAAAATTATTTTAAAGGGGGTATAATGTAATGAACCACAATTTTAGAAAGTATGTTTTCCCTAAATAAAAAAAATCACATTGAGTTGCTTATCTTACACAAGACACTAATTTAAAACTGTGATACTTTAATAAAATAAAATTATTAAACATAAACATTTTATTATAGTCATTAAATTAGTGGGTTTAAATAATTAGTAACCACCTTATGAAATCTATGTAAAAAAATTCTAATAAAACAAAGGTTATTATATTCTTGAAAATATATTTTTTTTCTATATAATGGTTTTTTCAAATTAAGTGCACTAATATGAAAATTGATTTTTCTTATCATTAGAAATTATATTTGATAAAGTGGATTATATATTTATAATTTGTTGGTAAAAATTATACAAAAATTACCATTTCATTTTGAGGCATAAAAATACGATTACAACGGTTAAAGATAAGTACTATTAAAATTGTAAAACTTTTATTTTCAAAGAATTCTTTTATTAAAATTGTATAACTTTTACCTAATAAAATTAACTAATATATTATAAAAAATGAATTTAATATAAATCTGAAACCTATATATAAATATATTATCACCCATTTTATCTGGAATCAATTCTAAATAAAATTGTGAACACATAATGGTTAAAACATCATTTTTCTATTAAAAAATTGTTCTATATATAAAATGTATTAATTTTAAAGATAATTTTATCTTATTTAGAATTCAAGTTAGAGTGAATGGATATTAAATTTAGGATCATAGATTTTTTTTTAAAACTTGTGTTATTTTAAATTTTTATTAAATTATATGTTTCTTGGGTAGAAACTAGTTACCCCATTAAAAAAAGGATAAAGTTAAAATATAAGAGTAAATGAATTTGAACATGTATAATAAATGTGTAGAAATTATTTGTTGAGTATTTATAAAACTATTCTCACTCCAATTTATATCTATAACCTTTTTATACATTTTCCATTGAATAGTGTAATATTATCGTTGAAAAGTAAAGGGTATTCACAAAAGTACCATTTTCTTCACTTATAAAAGGGGATCACTTACACACTCTAAAAGGTACACATCCCCTGAAAAATTTACATGAAACCATGAGTAATTTCACTCTACTAGAATTATATTTCATATCCATAATCCCTTTTTCTCTAGAATTAATTCTATTTACCTCATTTCCAAGATGACTTTTAAGATAAATTTCATGCTCTCTACGTGAGTAATTATTACCCCTTGTTCTCTTTTTTTAATCTTCCTATACCACCTAAAAAATTATATATACATGAAAGTATGATAACATGAGTAATATTAATATGATTCATGTCATTATAATAATGTAATATCACTCATCTACCTCCCTCTAAAACCATTCAAACAATGAAGGAATCACCATGCGTTTTTGTGTACTACCTCCTCCATGAACGATATGTTCTTTTTTTCATAACCTCTATACATGGATGGTTCATAATGGTTACTTAATGAAATAATATGATATTTATAAAAATATTATTATTATAAAATAATAATTTATTTAATTTTTACCTTTATCCAATTCAATTAAAAATGATATTTTCAACCGTGTGCACGTGTCAACTACCACCTACACAGAACGACATATTTCATTTTCCATTTCTGCCTACCATGGATGAATTTAAAAATGTATATAATGTATAAAATGATATTTGTAACACTATTATATTTTTTAATGATAATATTATACATTAATTAGGTTATATCAATAATAAATTCTCATGATAAACTTAATTGTTTAAAAGGAACTTATCTTGGAACCTTTCATAATTTGAGTCCATTTGGAGAACTATAGACATTTTAAATTTTATATCAGTTAAATTATAAGAAAATAAACCTATTAAATTATTTATATTATCAATCCATTTTAAAAAACTTTTCCAATGCTTTTAATACAAAATATTTATGGAAATATTGGTCGAACAACCTCAACTAAAAGATATAAGAAAAAAATATTTAGTAAATAAATAGAAAATAATGATAAATATACTTTATAAAATTAAATATATATTAATAAGTATATTTATAAAGTTTTTAATAAACTTAATTGGATTTATCATGAAGAAAATAAAAAGCATTGAATGAATCAGGACCATGGGTTAGGATCTTTTGAACCACCCTCATTACTTTCGGGTTACACAATTTTTTAATCCTTTTTCTCTATCCTATTATAATATATTTATTAAAAATTACTTATGTATGTTCCTTAGATTTACAACTAGAT
Source organism: Viscum album (assembly GCA_963277665.1). Classification (NCBI taxonomy): domain Eukaryota; kingdom Viridiplantae; phylum Streptophyta; class Magnoliopsida; order Santalales; family Viscaceae; genus Viscum; species Viscum album. The sequence goes on along the minus strand of OY728128.1, from coordinate 1,535,137,527 downwards.
TAATATAGATTTTTTGGGTATAATTCATGTTTTATGTTCCGTTTTTTATTCTCACATTTATGTAAACCCATTTTAAGGGAACTTCCTTACTTATCATTTTATATCAAGTACCACCCCCATCAAATTATTTCAACTAGGGATATATTTGGAAAAAACTCATTATTTTATGGAAGTCCCTCTTATATTAATTATTATTATAATCTAAAGGAAAATAACAATCTTTTTCCTTCTTTAAAATGTAATTTTCTCATTTAGTAAATCATTTCCTATGTGGTTCATTTTTCTTGTTTCTTGTCCTTGGTCCTTATCATGAATTTTTCTATATTGGAACACAATGTTCAAGTCTAATGTTTCTTTCTAAAAATTTAAACTTAAAAAATTATTTAATTCATTATTCTCTTGGTAATTGTTATGATATATAATTCGTTTATTCTTTGAGATAGGATTATGAAACTCACTTATTTCTCATGGATTTTATCAATATTATTCTATTTTTATGTTTTAACTTCATCTTATGGGACACACACACACACACATATATATATATTATTAATATGAATAGTGTTACCTAATAGTGATCTAATTCATTGGGTAATGTTTTCATCGCATGATATACCAAGTATGGTGCATGAGTAGTTACCCTAAGCACACTATGTTATGTTGTGTTGGTGGTTAGCCTTCACTTATACTTACGGTACATGGGTGGTTAGTCTAAGAAAACATTGTTAGTTTTTATTGTATTTGAACCATTAGTTATGCCTATGATTTCATGTTTTACTGTTTTTCCATAGATTTATGACTCCATGATCTTATGACATCATTTCATTATTCCATGTTTCCATGATTATGATTATTCACTATTATGATAGCATTTTACACCTTTTATCTCACATATTATGCTTCATTATCTTGGTTATTACCTTAATTGGATTTATAGCTCACCCTTTTACTTATTTATATTCCCCAAGTTTTCCTATGTTATTTTATAAGAACTGTGGTATTTAATATTTTTTTTGAATTTTAAATAAATATGGTGTAATTTCTGTTTAAGATAATGTATTTAAGTGTCTAATCTCCCAAAGATACAAGAAATATCAATCCTTGGTTTGTATTTTTCTAAAAACTATGTTAAAAATACTTAAATAAAAATATTTTTAACAATCTTGTTGCTATAGTTATAGTGATATTTTCACAATAGTATTAAATTACTGTGGGCTTGGTACATACCAGAAATATTCATAAATATGAACAGGTTTTTTGAAAAAAAAATAAAATTGTTCAATTAATTGAAATGAATTTTTTAATGATAGATTAAACTTATTATATGAATTATACATCATTCCAGTATGGTTATTATGAATTTCAAATTTTCTTCCTTGTATTTTGGGACTTATATACTGTTCAGGTACCAACTTATTGTGCCAAAAGTCAACATCCTTGTGGTTAAAGCTCTAGCATCACTAAAAGTGGCCTACAAACCTAGTTATTTTTCAGTTTTTTGTAGTCTTTCTAAAATTTTGATCATGATATTATTTGGATGAAACCCCATTATTTTTTTATTCATTTTTGTTGATTATATTCTTGGAATTTTTTATTTCCACCCTTGATACATTAGCGAGTTTTCTATAATTTTTCTCCATCCAAATTCATCTAGATTATAATTTTGACCCTACACTAGCCAAAAAAATAGTATTAGTATAGAGATATTTTTTAGCACTGTATTTTGATTCTTAATGATCGTGTAGTTAATGTATCTCTATAGGATCTCTAAATCTATTGTCCACCATTTTGAGTCTTCATTTCGGAAAGAACCTTATTATAAAATTTTATGGTAGAAATTATTTTTAAAAAAATTATGGTGACTGAGAAGAGGAGTTATCCATATTACTTATCATTATATCTAACTCATGAAATTTCATATCAAGAATGTATTTATGGCCTTTATGTGTTTTCACCCATGATTCAAAATCTATTTTTAACTTATTAATTTAATCTTTATTCTTCTTACCTGCCTCTTATAGAGAAATTTTAAAATCCTTTATCTTATTTTATTTAAATTCTAACTAAGCATCTTTAACATTCATTGAGACATTATATAATTTCTTGAAGGTATGGATTGCATCATGAAATAAATTCTTGCTCATAAAAATTTCAAAAATAAATCTTTAAAATCAATCATCTATTACAGAAAATTTTTCACTGCAAGTTAAAATAGGTTCATTCTAATATTTCAAAAGTTTTTTTGGGTTTTTCATCTTCTCACCATTTGGACTAATGTATATCCCATTTCATTATCTTTATATTATAGCTATGATATTTTATTTTTACCCCCTTGATATTTGTAAGTATGTATGTGATAAAAACAATAGGTTTCATGACCCCTACATCCAAATATACCCCTCCAAGGTCAGTAATTAACAAAAGAAGATAATGACCCCTAAGTCCCACCTCTAGTAAGCCCCAGGTTAGTGACTAGAACCAAGGGTATACAATCACACAATATAAAAGGCATTAATTTTTTTAGACAAGATCAGGAGATATAATAAACCATCCACAAAATAACTCCAAGACATATATAAAAGAAATAAAAAATCCATCCCTTATTCATGCATGAAATAGAACTATTACAAAACAAGTCTCCAAAGTAAATTACCCAAAAGCGATCCAAAGTAGCAACATAAAAACTTCCCCAAATCCTGAGCTAGTAATACCCAAAACAGTCTACATAATCCTCCTGGAAACCTGAAATATTTTTTATATACATAGGATGAGAACACAGGTATATTCAGTATGAAATCCAATGTCTCTCGTGCACATGTGAAAGAATCATACTAATGCCCATAAGAGGAAATTATAGAACCAAACAACACTAAACTGGTACACTAAACATACCAACCCCACCAAGGAACACTCACCAAATAACTCAATTCATGTAATTTAATATAATCCACATTTATGATATGGTACCCTGCACAACTTCCCCTTGATTACCTGCTCTTTCCTAATGAAAAACATCATCATGATCCGATATCTTCTGAAATTACCACGTCACAACCCACCCACACACATATGGGCCCAACAAACCACATTACATCCCACACATAGACACCTATGACCTAAAAACAAAATCAAATCCCACTCTTAGACACCTGATCCACATGACACATCACATCCTTCCCGTAGACACATGGGACACATACCATATCACATCCCGCCCACAAACACCTGACACACATACCACACCAAATCCTTCCCGCAGACACCTAGGAAACATACCACATTACATACCATCCCAAAGACACCTGTGAAAGCATAAATTATCTTATATTTAAGAGACCTAGGAAATAATAACTCACCTCATTCTAAAGACACCTGGGAAAGCAATACTCACCTCAACCCTAAGACACCTGGGAAAGCACAACTTGTCTGGAGACACTTGGGCCTCACAAACCACAACCTGCTAGAAATATCTTGGGATATCATGGCCTAGAAGAGCGAGCAGGGAAGAGAGGGTGGCCAACCATCCATCATCCCACCTGGATTTTTGGGAAGGACACCCTCCCCCGTGACGATGGGGGTGTTTGACACGTTGTTCTTAACTAGGGTGGGGTATGTATAGAAATCACAAGGTAAATAAAATTATATACATACATGATATCAAAAACACAATCCCAACCTATGGGTTCTCCAAAAAATCAACAATATCACAACACTTTCAACTTTGCTGCTACCTCTATATGCACAAAATCATACATCAAGACACAACATTAATTCAATTTCTAACCAACTTAATTAACCATTTACATTATTTATTCAAAAATCATTTATTGATTCCATTAACCAAATGAATCCAAGACAGTTCCAAAATTTATTTACCAATTATTTATTCATTTTTTCTACTATTATCTAGGCAGCTACAAAGCACAACACACAACAAGCAACACAACAACACATTACCACACGACCCAGTTGTAGCCCAATTATGCAACACTTCTCATCCATTCCACAGTCAATAAATATACCAACATGAGATTACATTACATATCTAGGTTGATGCATCATCTTCAAGTTCATCCATCACACCACCTAGGCCAACCCACAACACACAATCGTGCTCACATACATACTACAACACAAACCAGAGCAAACCCACACATCACAACATAGCCAACTCACATTAATTTTTCCTATGCACACTTCCCCAACTATTCCACACATCTTATCTCAAACCATGATGTAACACATTTTTATATTTAGAAAAGGCGACACTTATTTAACTGAGCTACATTATTCAAGGTAATTATCACACAAACCAAGTCATGGGGCATCCCTTCATTATCTAGATTTATTTGATTAACCAACTATATATTATGAAAATACCACAGTAAGAACATGTAAAGAAGAAAAAAATAGATGTAACCAGTGAAAAAAATCCCACCAATGATCACCATTTTTAGATGATCATAAATCTCCTATAATCTCAATATCACAATCATAATATCAAAACTGAAAAATTATGTTAAAAAGAATACCCCTACCCCTTCCAATTTAATTTAAATGATTCTTATCTTCTATTATCCTGGAACAATCATCATCCATAAGTGAAAAAAAGTAAATACCTCCCACAAGATGCACAGTTGAAGAGAAAAAAGGGAAATCCTACCTCGAAGAAGAATTTCAACTCATCTGTGCACCACAGGGTGAAGAAGAATTCCAACAAGCAACAACTTCACCACTAGAAATGTGGATCAACATATTCGATACTAGAAGATTATCAAAACACTTACCAAACATCCAACTCAATCTAACCCCTATCACGAAAGTGAATTCTGGGGATATAATAAGAGGAAATGGATGATAAAAATGAGAAAACTCACCATGGATTGATCACAAATCCCCAACAAACAACCACCAAGATTGACAGATCAAGGAAGGAGGAGTAGGGATCGAAGGACTCCTCAGGTACCTAGGGTTCATCGGGAATAAATGGAAAAATAAAACCATGGCTGAATAAATAATGGTTCTTCTGAAAATAATTATTAAAATTGTACATGATTGAGGAATTTCATGACATGTAATACCCTTTCATGTCGTGTGATACTCGAGGCATGTTTTTCTCTGAAAAACATGTTTCCTCTTAATTTTATTTTATTTTTATAACGACAAAATATTTCACACCATGAAACTCTTCTTCATGCTTTGTAAAATATTTACACACTGTGAAACTTCCTAGATAATCCATGAAACAGACTGTCACGTCGTGTAATCAGGTTACACGACGTGTAATCAGGTTACACGACATATAATCAGGTTACAAAATGTGTAATATTTTAGATTTGGTGTCTTTGAACCAAATATTTGTAATTTTATTACATAAATATCTGATGTATTAAATATTAAATTAAACATCTTATTAGATATTTTTCATTGCTCTGCATGACCATAATGTAATAATGTCCTAAACTGTTTTTCACATTGATATGGTTATAGTAGTTCCCTACAATGTTAAGAACCTTGATGTTCTATGGAAATATTCTTAATATAGTTCTGCATTTGGATAACATACTATGATGGGACATATAGTATATAGACCGTCAGGGGGGAGTACTCATAAGAAGATGAGACTTCTTCTCATGAAGTTCCTACTTGGTAATCTCCATGACAGGAGACTATGAGAACATACATGCCAGTAGGAATTCTGTATGTTTTGGTGTCATTGGATATTCCTATCTGCGAGCATGTGTAATGGTCCTTAGACTTTATGATTGTCATTAAATCATGTCATGACTAACTCACATAGATTTTCCGATGAAAACATTCACGCCATATGTTGGCAGGATGTAATATATATTGGGTGCAACACAAATGACATGTTATTAAAGGATAAGTCAAGAAAGAACTTGTCCCTTCCATATTTTTGGAGGTTTATATCTTATAACATTGATTGAAATAGAACCGCCACCATAAATTCCATGGCCATATTGTAATAACGAGTTTAATTAATATAGTCAAAGAATAATGTATCAAGAATATAGGTTGATGAAACTGTTATGCAACCTTCTTTATGAGATTATGGGACAAGGTATTATATTACATAGTGGGAATTTGAATGTGGCTGTTATCATTATGATTTTATGTTATTTCTCTTCGATTCCTTTACCCGTTTCTAGAAAGTAATCTTGGAGTTTAGGCAAGCCTGACTAATACCAATGAGAAATAATCCTAGAGGGTCATACACTAAGTGTTTCTTGTGATATCAATTAGATTCTATTTGAATTTAATTAATGAAATAAATATTATTTTCAGGTCTTAGGAATAATTTTATTTAATTTATAATGATCACATCAATTAAATAAATATTTATTCACTAGTTTGTGAATAAAATATTTATTTAAGAGAATAAAATATTTATTTGGATGCTCAATAAATACAAGAGGATTTCAAATAGTCAAAGACAGTGACCAGTGATAAAATTATTATTTATGAGTTGGTAAATATTATTTATCCATTTTGTGTAAGTTGGCACACCAAAAAATAATTATACTATTCTTATTACTATGTGGAATTTTTTTTCATTAATGGTTATAATTATATTGAATGATTGTTATGGAATTAAATTTTGTAACCAAAATACCAACTCTATAAATAGACGACTACGTTTATTGTTTAATTGATTCAAAACCAATTCCATGTTTGGGAAGAGAGAAATGATGCGCACAATGAATTCCCTCTCTAATATTACTCCTAGGTATCTCTCAAGAATGATAAACCCAATAGATATTTTCTTTAATACTGGTGAATGAATGATCAAGAACGAACAATGCAATACATTTGATTTACTTTGCTAGAACTTGGCGAATGAGTGGCATAGCTCAGAGACTATTGAAGAACGTGTGGATCACCTCTAAAGTGATTAAACCCTTTGATCATTGCAAGCGCGAAGAAGGAAATTCAGAAAGGCCTTTTCATATGTTCTATAATCATCAACAAAGAAAGTTCTTAAGACCAGGTATTTATTTCTTAAGATATTAAATAAATTAATTATAATTTTACATGAAATATCATTTCTCTTGGTTTCAGTCAATGATTATTGAAATAAATTTTAATATATCACCCACCACCGCATTCTTCCACTATGATTGGAACTAACATAATCCCCCTTATTCAATCGTTTAGAAACCAAACTTCTCTAGACTTCTTCTGAGCCTCCTCCGAACACTCCAACTACAAATAAATGCAATGTTATGATCCTAGAAGGCACAAACAGTTACAATAAGAACCATTTCAAGATAATCTTTAACTTTTAGACAAAAATTACTTAGTAATTCATCATACCTAAAATATTTATATACTTTAAATCTTGTAATTTATTCATCATGGGAATCAGTTTCCAGAGATTTATCAAAATACTTACCACTCTGATTACTATCAACTATTTTTTGATCCTCATGTACTTTTAAATTACATATTTAATTATTTTCATCTTTATTTTATATATTTCTCATAGTCTTGGTCAAAACAAATATTTTAGTAGTAATATGAATTAATCTAGATTCTTTCATATAAGGAACTTCTAAAACTATTCAAATCTATAATTCATATATTTTTATTAAAAACACTAGGCTATGAAAATTATGATTCAATCATTAGGAAACTTACTATTTCATAGCAATTTATATTCCCATTTGATCTATTCACAGAAGCCTAAGAGAGGGTGAATCAGGCGTGGCTAATATTTTACCAAATTCCAAATATTATTTTTAATACTTTATATAAATATTTCTTTAACCCTAGGTTATATGATAATACATACAGATTTTTTTCTTCAACTAAAAATAAACACAAACATGCAAGGATGTATTGAATGAAAACGGAAGAAAGTTTTGTTTTTACAATGTTTCTTCCCGATGTGGGTTATTACAACCTTGTTGTATTGTAATTATCTAATAAATGATTTTTTCCACTAATAATATTATTATAAGTTATAGTGGGTTGGTCACGTATCATACTAAAACCATTTGAGATAGGATTATCCTAAAATCCAACACATTTGGAACATATACATCCTATTGATGCATAATAGACCTTACTAATAGTTCTTATCAACTTAAAACCTCTTCAAGTTGATATTCATTCAGTAAATGATGCCACCGAATCAACATAATTAGATCTTATTCTCCTCGATCAGAGTATTTGACTAACTTTTTATATTTTAAGAAACATCCTATAATTTTTCTTGGAAATATAATAGATTCCATATATTTTTTAGATTCTATTCACTGGCCTTTCTCGAACATTGTGGTCTTCAATAGACAATAATTATTCAATATAAATTTATCTATGTTGGAATTTATTTGTTATTCTACTTTTTCCTTTATCAAACATATGTAATATGAATTTTCAGAGGTTTTTCCTCTTCTTTTATTCTTTTACATGACATGATATACACAATATGTTTGACTTTATCATCATCATCATATTATTCTGTAAGAATCTGGTTCTTATTCTTGAGGTACGAGTTTCTTCTTTTCCTATTTCCTTAAGTGTTTTTGAGAAAATAAGGAAAAATGTGGAAAAATCCAAAAATTTGTGGGTACAAAATATGTACTTTTACACACATCATGTACTTTGTTCGTGTGGGATGAGTATACAGGGCGTGTAGGCTAGTCGGCGATGAAGGGTGTACAAACTGACTACACACTGTGTACATAGTATATACACACTGTGTAATGAGTCGACAGGTGAATAATAATGCAGTGGGAGTAGCCACCAGTGGAACAATGGTACACACCATGTACATAGTAATACACGCAGTGTAATCAAGTTGGATGGTGAACAGTAACACGGTGGAAAAAAGCCGTCAGGGGAACAGTTTAAAATATGGAAAGTACATGTCGTGTACTTGAGAGTACACGCCGTGTAGTTATGTTTTTTTCCTTAAAATAGGTAGTAGCCTCCTCTTTATATAGAGGAAGCTTAGAACTCCCAAGAGCCACAGGAGAGAAGGATAGACCTTGGAAGAGCTCCCAACCGCACACCAGTACTCTGATTTTTTACACCGATGATCTCGTTTAAATCGCACAGGTGATTTCTTCTCTCTACTTGAGTGTTTACTTCCATTTATTTCTATATGGGAAGTTATTTGAGTTTGAAAAGGTGAACGTTTATCCCAGATCTACGTCGTTCTCGGTTGATTATGGAGGAATCAGTCACATATATCGATCAGAGGAGATCGAGGTAGGTGGTCTGGTGTTTATTTCCAACTGTTGAGTTGATTTTGTGTACCGTTGTGCTATGCGCCCATGTTTGGGGTGTTGTATGGATGGGGCCTTATCTGTTAAGATATCTATAATTTCATAGATAATATAATGAACATGTATGAAATACTTTTTGGGATCGTTGCCTTGATCCAGGGCCACCCCGAGGGTGTGTTCCCCTTGTTTAGACGTTTGGCATGGATACCCGTGGGTATGCCGTAATGATAAAATGTTTTGAGTTTTCTTGAGAGGAAACATATTTATTACTTGCTTATGCATTGGGCTCAGCCCAGTTACTTGCTTAGCCCGAGGGTAGTGTTTTTCATAGCCTGAGGGCAATGTTTTGTTTTTCCTGAGGGCAAGGTACTGATTCACCCGAGGGCAAGGTATTGATTCTCCTGAGGGAAAGGTACTGATTAGCCTAAGGGATAGGTATTGATTCGCCTGAGGGAAACATTTCTTATAGCTGAGGGTAGTAGATTCCATGCTGGAGGAAAATATTTGGTACACATGAGGGAAAGGTTCTGATTATCCTGAGGGTAAGGAAATATTTAGCCAGAGGGAAATATTCACTTGAATATTCATTGTGGTGTTTTCTTGTGTTATACCTTCCAATATAAAGTACAGTCTTGGTATTGTTATTACCTTCTATTTGATAGATATACTGTTGTAGTTTTTTCTCTGGCACTACAAAAGAGATTGTCGGCTAAGGCTCGGTCTCAGGAACATATAATTCAATTATATTGAATTGTTAAATAATAATTAAATGGTAATGGAACTGGTAGGAGTATCTACTTTTGAGTACTTCCTAGCTTACTACATTTATTTATTGCACACTATTGTTGCACATTTTCACTATCAGTTGGGAACATGACCTTGGTGGTTTCCTACTAGGATTTATTTCTCACACCCTGTTTGGTTCATTTCTTGGGCCCAAATAGATTATATTGATGTAGCTGTTGATAAGGGAAAGAGTCCCTATATAGGTACATGATTATTTAAGAGGAGTATGAGATCATGTGACCGAGCTTAGGCTTGTGATGCTGCTAAGTTCCTGTTGCACTATTTTTTTGGCTGTATTGTATTTGATTGAAGTGTATTATATTTTGACTGCTTTCTTATAAATAGGACATATTTCATCATCATATATGTATGACTGTTGGTTATATTTTTCGTCAGTACCGTTGTCCTTTCAGCTTTGTATTTTTTACTGCTTCCGCTTTTGGGTATGTTTATATTTTTCCGCTGAGCTACACTTTGTCAAATGAGGGCATAGTTTCCCTACTATCAGACCTAGGCACTCACTGCTAGTCAGCAGCTTCTGGAGTTTGGGGAAATGCGCTTGAGTTCATGTGACCAACCGTGTTCGGGGCACTCGTTAAGTGGCACCCAGATTCAGGACGTTACAAAGTGGTATCAGAGGAATTTATTTTCTTTGACTTACTATTTAGAGCCTATAGTTAGGGATAGAACAAAGTTGGTATTCGGTAATAATCTATGCCTGGGAGTAGCTAACCCATGTACAGGGAAAAGACAATCTACCTCATTTAATTATTATTTCTATGGTTTTACAATTTTACAGTTGATTTGATTTTCAACTTTGGGTGATGCACTTGTGGTGTGCTGTTTATATTTTATACTTGGGTTCTATTTAGTTGCATCCTAAGGAGATGAGGGTATGACATCTCATGAATCATTTAGGCACATGTTAGAATCACATTCCATGATTAGTTTCCATGCTATGTAGGTGCATTAGAAGTTTCATGTTGTTGTGATAGATGATGTGCTAGAAAATTCATGCTATTGTGAGAGGTACCTTGATAGATACGCCTACTGTTGATAAGGTTGGTACATGTTACGGTTGGGTTTATGGTCGCTAAACTTTGGTTCCTGATAAGTATGGGATCTCTTGGACCGGAATTTAGCGGATCATGATCTAGCCTTTGGCTGTGTTTTGTACTATAAAGTGAAAGGTCATGTGTTAAACATTGATTCACGGGGAATATGGGCCCCCACGGATCGGAATTTGGCATACTGACGCTTGAAATTTAAAGAAAAAGGGGATCCAGAGTAGTTTCTAAGGTATACTATATGGAAACCCAGACAACACAACATGTGTTCTATTAGCACATGCCATGTAATCTTCTGTTCAGGAAGAAATGAAAAAAATTTAAGTACACATCGTGTACCCTATGTACACGCCCTGTAGTTTCTAACCGTGTCATAGGCCGTACAGGAAGAAATAGGGGGGGAGAATACTTTTCTTAAATACTCTGTGTCAATTCCGAACACGCCGTGTAGTTTAATATGGGGATATGGCCATGTCACTAAGAACACGGTTCAGTGTTACCACTTCATGTGCACATCATGTACCAGTGGGACACACCATGTGGTCTTGACCGGTGAGAGACAATGTGGACTTGTCCATGTGGCTGGTGAAATAGGGTGGAGTACACACCATGTGCAGGTGTTACATGTCGTGTAGTATCAGCCGAGTAGCCGATCGTGTCACTAATAACACGGGAAGTTGGAATCTAATCCGTACACTCCGTGTCTATTCGGAACATGCTGTGTAGTGTGAACTGTGTACCCGACCATGTCATGAACAACACGGGTCATTCAAGCTCATCTTGCACATTCCGTGTAGGACTTATACACGTTGTGTAGTCTCGTTCTAAAGAGAACCGTGTGGATTAGCTGTGTAGAAGGACTCGGACAGGGCAAGAAAATTCAAGTACATGCCATGTTTGTGGACAACATTTCGTGTGTTTGGGGTGTTACATGACCAGTTCTGGAAGGAGTACATGCCCATGTGAAAGAGGTAAGGGAACACGCCGTGTAGTTATTATACATTCCATGTAGTCTTGTTTTGTAAAACTTGAATGTTTTCTATTCCCTGTTACCTTCTTACATTTCCAGTTCTTACTCCTTGATGATCTTAATATAAGGTGTGTGTTTGACATTTCAGAGTCATGCAACCGAGACGACCACCAGTTGTTCGCCAAGAGAGCGGCAATGATTATACTCTAGAGATAGTAGGCCACAGGATAACGATGGATCCTCCAGCAGTGCCAGATGCAGCACCATCCATTATACCAGAAGTAGGTGCAGATGTGCAGTTCTGTGATGGATTTATGCGGTTCATGCAGACCATACAGGGAGCACCGCTTGTTGCCACATCTATGGAATAGCTGACACATATATTCCAGCAGCATCATTCGTCTATGTTTTAAGGGGATGGTGGACCAGAGGCTATGGAGTCATGGATGGATTCATTGTAGACAATTTTCGAGCATCTTGAGACACCTCCAGGGAGGAGGGTCATGCTTGCTACCTACATGCCTATTGATTCCTCCAAGAGATGGTGGGATGTTACCACCCAGTCTGAGCATCACCATGACATGGAGTGGGAATATTTTTAGGCAGTATTTTCTTTTGGGAGATGCTAAGGGAAGATCGAGCTCGAGAGTTCATGAGTCTGCAGTAGGGAACCATGTTAGTGATGGATTATTCTTCCCGCTTCACTGAGCTACAACGTTTTTCACCTGTTCTGGTGGGTGATGAGATGTTGAGGGCCATATGCTTTGAGTATGGTCTTCAATATGACATCCGAGAACTGGTGACTGTTTTCAGGTTTCTTACAATGCATGATATTTTGAACCAGACATTGATTACTGAGACGAACCTATGAGAAGCTAGTGGTGCAGGCCAGGGAGGTTCGACACCAGAATATGGTACTATTTCTACTGGCAAGAGGAGAGGTAGATATATTTCTCTCATGATGGTAGTACTAGCAAGAAGAATTATTCAGGTGGACTAGTAGTGTGCTACTAGTGTGGTAAAGAGGGGCACAAGAGACCTCAGTGTTCATGTGACCTAGTGGAGTTTCGAGCTTGTGGAAAGATAGGTCATCTTCAGTGATTTTGCAGGGCGTTTCAACTAGTGACTAGTGAGTGGGGTTTTGTGCAGACTCCGCATGCAGGAGTAGGGCCAGCAGCTTTTTACCAGTCAGGGAATTGGAACACGTTAAGATGTTCAGGCCGGGGTGGTGGTCATGGCTGTGGTAGCCAGACACCAGGATCTCAGAGACAGCAGGGCGGGTCAGCTTAGGGTAGCCATGCTGTGTCGTAGGGCCACGACACTGGGCAGGGATATGCAGTGCATCATACCCAATAGAAGAAGGATCTCAGACCTTCCACTATTAGAGGTACTATCGTAATTGGTCTTGTTATATCTTCTGTACTTTTAGATACTGGTGCTACACATAGCTTTTTATCTGTGCCCGTTGTGGATATCCTTGGGCACGATGTTTTGTCTTCTTTTGATATCATGATGCTAGACACTCCGTTGGGAACTAGAACGGAATGTGTGCGTTAGTGAAAGAAGTGACCCCTAGAGGTTGGTGTGTGTCACTTTCTATAGGACCTATATTTCTAAGAGATGATAGCCTATTATGTCATTCTCAGGATGGACTGGTTGGTACCCTTCTTAGCCTTTGTGAATTTCTATCATCGTAGGGTGAGTTTTACGTCACCAGAGGGTGGAGAGTTTCTATAAAAGGGAGAATGGGATGTCCAGGAAAGCCGAGATGGACCCGAGCATCATGGGATAGGTGGAGTGACTACCCAGATTGAGAGTCTATATCTGGATAAACAAGTAATTTTTCAGAAGGATTTCCCTCCAGTGGTTGATCATTTCACGGATGTCTTCTCGGATACCTTTTCTGGTTTACCTCCCAAGCGAGAGGTGGATTTCTCTATTGAGCTTGTTCCAGGAGCGTAACCGGTGTCCATTACTCCTTATAGGATGGAGATGTCAGAATTGCAAGATCTCAAGAGGCGGTTAGAGGAGTTTCAAGAAAATGGATTCATCTGACCCAGTACTTCTCATTAGGGATTGCCTGCCTTATTTGCGAAGAAGGCAGACGATACCCTCATAATCTGCGTGGATTATCAGAAACTGAACCAGTTAATGGTTAAAAACTGATATCCCTTGTCAAGGATTGATGATCTTTTTGATCAACTTAGAGGATGATGAGTGTTCTCGAAGATTAACTTGAGATCCGGATATCATCATTTGCACGTTAGACCATTAGACATACCGCTTATAGCCTTTAGGAGAACATATGGTCTATACAAGTAATTGGTCATGACATTCGGACTAACGAACATGCCAAGAGTTTTTATGGCTCTGATGAATCATGTGTTCCACCCATATTTGGATTATTTTGTTGTAGTCTTCATGGACGATATCTTAGTGTACTCTCACACTCGACATGACTATTCCAACCATCTTGATATCATAATGAGTACACTGAGAGAGAATCATTTATAGGATAAAATGTCAAATTTCCACTTTTGGATGGACCAGATACACTTCCCAAGTCATATTATCTCAGAGGCAGGAGTTGCGGTAGACCCGAAGAAAGTGAGAGCAGTAGTTACCTGGGAGAAGCCTAAGAACACATTTGAAAAATAGAGTTTCTTGGGGCTGGATAGTTACTACAGGAACTTTATATAGTACTTCTCCCACTTAGCATCATCATTGACGGGTTTGACTAAGAAGGGTATGAAGTTCGTTTGGTCAGAAGCTTGCAAAAAAGCGTTTCGGGAGCTGAAGTGAAGGTTGTCATCAGCACCAATCTTGATACTTCCATAGAAAGGGAAGAGCTATACAATTTACTGTAATGCATCAGGTATTGGTCTGGGAGCAATGTTGATGCCAGGCAATCGAGTAGTTGCGTAAGGGTCTTGGCAGTTGAGGCCACATGAGAGGAATTACCCGACTCATGATCTCGAGTTGGCTGTAGTTGTTCATGCGTCACACTGTTAGAGAAATTATCTATTGGGAAAACATTTTTTGGTGTTTAAGGACCAAAAAATTCTTAAATACATCTTTGCCTAGCGTGAACTGCATTTGAGACAATGATGGTGGGTTGAATACCATCAATCCTTCGACTTTGAGCTTACCTATACACCTGGTAAGGGTAATGCACTAGCTGATGCACTGAGTAGGAGGACATAAATACTGGCAGTGTAGGAGGCCAGTGGTGAGTGGAAGCTCATGGATTTGTTCCCTGAGAT
The DNA here is from genome assembly GCA_963277665.1 of Viscum album. Classification (NCBI taxonomy): domain Eukaryota; kingdom Viridiplantae; phylum Streptophyta; class Magnoliopsida; order Santalales; family Viscaceae; genus Viscum; species Viscum album. Next base: position 1,535,122,187 of record OY728128.1, on the reverse strand, counting down.
GCATTTGGAGGTGCAAGATAGTCAGGGACGAGCCTATCTTTTATCCTTAGCTATGACTTCTACCCTCCTAGATAGAGTGAGGATGAGACAACTATCAGAATCAGAAGACCTAGTTTTATGGGAGTCATTGGTAAGTGAGGACCCTCCTCCCGGTTGGACGAGAGGCGATGATGAGGTACTGCGTATCCATGGACATGTGTGGGTTCCAGGGGATATATGTGAGGATTTGATGTGGGAATTTCATGCTTCATCTTGGGCAGTGCATCCTGGAGTTACCAAAATGTACCGTGACTTGAGACGTCAGTATTGGTGGATGGGTATGAAAAGAGAGGTAACTGGTTTTATTATGAGATGTTCCACCTGTCAGCAAGTGATGGTAGAGCATCAGAGGCCAGTCAGACTGTTACAACAGTTACCCATCCTAGAGTGGAAATGGGATGATATCGTGATGGACTTCATGATCGGGTTTCCAAGGTCACCTCAAGGCAATGATGCCATGTGGGTTGTTGTGGACAGACTTACGAAGGTAACTCACTTTTTTCCGATCAAGGAGAACTTCGGTGTTGATGAGCTCGAGAATTTGTATATACGCGAGGTAGTACATCTTCATTGGGTCCCTCGTTCTATTCTTTCATATAGGGACACCCATTTTAAATCTCTTTTCTGGAAGGGTTTTCAGAGGGAACTGGGTACACATGTGCTTTTGAGTATAGTTTTCCACCCTCAGACCGATGGCCACTCAGAGCGTATAATAAAGGTGCTGGAGGACATGCCGCGTGCATGTGTCCTATACTTTGGAGGCTCTTGGGAGAATCACATACCACTGGTCGAGTTTTCCTACAATAATAGTTTTCAGGCAACTATTGAGATGACACCTTTCGAGGCTTTGTATGGTAGGACATGCCGATCAACTTTGTGCTGGTTGGAGGCAAGTGAGGCAGCTTTACTGGGACCATGTCTTGTACATGAGACTTTAGAGTCGGTCCAGTTGATACAGAAGTGAATGGATACTACACAGTCTCTTCAGAAATCTTATGCTGATCGCAGCAAATATCCCTTGGAGTTTGTGGTCATGGATCAGGTTTTCTTTCGTCTTTAACTGAGGTTGGGACACAGGTGGATCAGGAGATAGGGTAAAATTTCACAGAGGTATGTGGGGCCGTTTGAGATTCTAGAGAGGGTCAGGCCAGTTTCCTATCGGTTGTAGTTACCCCTGAGGTATCGGGCCATGCACGACCTCTTCCACGTATCACAGCTACACCATTACCACTCAGAACCATCTCATGTTTTTCAGCATGAGGAGGTTGAACTTCAAGTAGATTCATCCTTTTAGGAGCATCTGATTCGTATTGTTGATAGGAGTATGAAGGTTCTCTAAGGCCAGTTAGTTCCTCTCATACAGGTGTTATGGAAGCATGGCCGAGTGTAGGATGAAACCTGAGAGCGGGAGACCGACGTACATTCTCAGCGGCCAGAGTTATTCTCTGTTTTATCTTTACCACACTTGGAATGGAAATTCGGGGATGAATTTATTTAAGGTGGGATGTTTTTAAGAACATGGTTCTTATTCTTGAGGTGTAGGTTTCTTCTTTTCATTTTTCCTTGAGTGTTTTTGAGAAAATAAAGAAAAATGGGGAAAAATCAAAAAAAATTTGGGTACATGACGTGTACTTTTCCACACGCCGTGTACTTTGGCTGTGTGGGACGAGTATACAGGGCGTGTAGGCCTTTCAGCGATGAAGGGTGTAACAACTAACTACACACCGTTTACTTAGTATATACACTCCCTGTAATCAGTCAGCAGGTGCATAGTAAGGCAGTGGGAGTAGATGCTAGCAGAACGATGGTACACGCCATGTACTTAGTAATACACGCCATGTAATCATGTCGGCTGGTGAACAGTAATGTAGTGGAAAGAAGCTGTCAGGAGAACAATTTAAAAAATGGAAAGTACATGCCATGTACTCGAGAGTACACTCCATGTAGTTATGTTTTTTATTTATTAAAACAGATAGTATCCTCCTCTTTCAATAGAGGAACATATGGGAGAGAATGTTAGATCTTGGAAGAGCTCCCAACCGCACACCGGGACTCTGATTCCTTCACCGATGATCCATTTGAACCGCACGGGTGAGTTTTTCTCTCTCCTTGAGTGTTTCCTTACAATTCTTTCCCGAGGGGAAGTTTTTTGAGTTTGAATGGGTGAACATATATCCTATATCTACGTTGTTCATGGTAGATTCAGGAGGCATCGTTCAAGTATATTGATAAGAGGAGATCGAGGTAGGCGGTATGATGTTTATTTCCAACTGTTGAGTTGATTTTGTGTACCGTTGTGCTACGCGCCCATGTTTGGGGTGCCATATGGATGAGACATTAGCTATTAATATATCTATAATTGCATAGATAATCTAATGAACATGTATGAAATACTGTTTGGGATCATTGCCTTGATCTAGGGCCACCCCGGGGGTGCGTTTCTCTTGTTTAGCCATTTGTCCAGGATGCACATGGGAATTCCATAATGATAACATGTTTTGCGTTTTCGTGAGAGGAAACATATTTATTACTTTATTATGTATTGGGCTCAGCCTGGTTACTTACTTAGCCTAAGGGTAGTGTTTTTCTTAGCCCGAGGGTAGTGATTTGTTTCTCCTGAGGGAAAGGTACTGATTTGCCTGAGGGTAACATATTGATTCGACTGAGGGAAAGGAAATGATTCTCCTGAGGGAAAGGTATTGATTCAACTGAGGGAAATGTTTCTTATGCCTGAGGGCAGTATCTTCTGTGCCTGAGGGAAATATCTGGTATGCCTGAGGGAAAGTTTCTGATTAGCCTGAGGGCAAGGTACTGTTTAGCCTGAGGGCAATGTTCACTTGAATATTCACTATGGTGTTTTCTTGTGTTATACTGGCCAAGCTAAAGTACATGCTTGGTATTGTTATTACCTTATATTTGATAGATAGCCTGTTGTAGTTTTTGCTATTTCACTGTAAAAGAGATTATCGGCTGAGGCCAGGTCTCGAGAACTTATAATTCAATTATATTGAATTGTTAAATAATAATTAAATGGTAATGGAACTAGTAGGAGTAGCTTCTTTTGAGTACTTCCTAGATTACTTCATTTCTTTATTTCACACTGCTGTTGCACATTTTCACTGTCATTTGGGTATGAGCCTTTGGTGTTTGCCTACTGGGATTTATTTCTCACCCCCTATTTGGGTAATGTCTTGGGCCCAAATAGATTATATTGATGTAGGTGTTGATAATGGAAAGAGTCCCTATACAGGCACATGATTGTTTTAGAGAAGTAGGAGAGCATGGGATCGATCTTAGGCTTGTGATGCTGCTGAGTTCTTGTTGCACTGTTTTGTTTTGTTTTGTCGTATTGTATTTGATTGCATTGTATCCTATTTTTACTGCTTTCTTAGAAATAGGAAATATTGCATAATCATATATGTATGACTGTTGGTTATGATTTTCTTCAGTTCCGTTGTAATTTCAGCATTGTATTGTTTATTTCTTTGACATTTAGATATGCTTATATTTTTTCGCTGCACTACACTTTGAAAAATGAGGGCATAGTTTTCCCACTATCATACCTAGGCCCTCACTGGTAGTCGATAGGCTCTGGCGTTTAGGGAAATGTGCTTTAGGTCATGTGACCAACTGAGTTCGGGGCACCTGTTAAGTGGCACCTGGATCTGGGATGTTACATATTCTTTTATTCTTAGTATGTTTTTATTCTTCATCATTGTATCATGTTTTATCTATTTCTCTCTTGGGGTTGAACTACTCTTCACATCATCTTATTATTTATATTTTTTATGAGCTCATTAAGTAATTAGTTTTTAAATATTTATTAATTCATATAAAAACCATTTTCATAATTTATTATATATTATTTTCAACCTCAAAATTATGATCTATTTAATTTTCCTCAATAAAATAATGTGGATTTCTTCCCATGAGAATTTTTTTTATTTTACTTTAACTTCATGTTTCCAATAATTTTATAATTATAAACCTTACTCATTTTTATCATTTTAACTTGGATGAACAGGTCTCTATTTAACGCATTCAGAAAGATCCAGACTCTTCCTATGAAAAAATATATACATATATCTTCATTTTATCACTCTTCATTTCTATATGACAATCATATAGAAAATTTGTGGCACTTTTTTATGGTGTGATTGTGACTTAAATAGTATTATAGATTTAGTTATAGTCATTCATTTCTTATATTATATCTTACATTGATATCTTCTAATGAAGATCATTCATCATAAATCAAAAATGGTTTTATGATATTTTACTATATTAAGAATATCACATTCATTTTTGAATTTAATTTCCTTTTTTAGAATTTTCAATTCTTAATCTCTTTCATCTTAAATGTCCCATTCAGGTTTCATTTTCTTCTTCTTATCAGGAAGAATAGTTTCTAATTATATATTCATCCAAAATCACAAATTATTTTCTTCTATTTTAAATAATATAATAATAGTGAAAGCATCATCAGATAATATTTTCTTTGGAAAATTCAATTCTTAAAATATCATATTTTTTGTCTCCAGATATCTCAAACATTTCTCCAATTATTTATATTTGTTAAGGTAATAAATATCTTATATATTATTTTTTTGTCTACAATACATTTATTAATTTTAGTTTTCTCTAATGTAATCCTCATATATACGTTTTTTATAATCTTACTAATGTACTTTGTAAGGCTTCCTTCTCAACAAAAATATATTAAACATTATAACAAAAACCATATGTTCCACTAAAATATTATGCATTCTTAAAAATTATATTGTGTATGAATCCCTTTACAAAATTATGAGTTATTCTCAAGAAATTATAATTTTAATTCCTTCCAAAAATATTATGTACCAAATTAAAAATGTTACACACGCTTGACTTCGAGAATTTTATCCATCCTTTGAGACAAATATTTTACACATTTAAACACATATTTTATGCATGCACCTTAGGCTCTAAAATATCTTACATAACAAAATTTACTTATATAATATGTTTAATATCATCAATGGGATCCTGGGTTTATGAAATTTCTATTTCCATCTCAAAAAAATGTCATGCATGATAGAAAAATATATATATTACTTCCCTTCTAAATTTTCATCAGTTTTTCATAACATGAGACTTCATCCAAGTGATATTATCACACTGTATACAATATATTTCAATCTAAACAATAATTGGATTGTTTCTACAATAGTTAAGTTATATTTTCTCAAAACATGGAACCTATTATAATCTGTTTTCTATTAACTATGGATTTCCAAACTATATTTAATTAACCTGTTCAACAACCATCTAGTTATTTCACCATAAAAGTGTTGTTGTATTCATAACTTTTGACCCTTATTCATTAATATTAATTGTCCTCTATGAAGTCTAGATTAAATAATCCATAAATTTATTATCCATTATCATAAATATATCTATCCAACAATTCAAAGATATAAACACTTCATTTTTCTTTATTCATAAATGTATAGGAACAATCCTAATTCCTGAACATTAGGTGGATACTTCATCCATAACCCATATTCACCAATACATACATATTTATATACTCATTAAAAATAAATAAAACCAACATAAAACTTTATTCACTTCATTTTGGACTATGAATTTTATCTTATGTTTTATCACAGACCTGCCTTCCAAAGATGGGTAGTCGCGAGGATGAATTAACGACACATTTAATTTAGCACACTGAAACGGTAAGAACCCAAACTCAAGAAACCCATATCTAGTAGTTTTATTACATTATTGGAATGGAATTAAATATTTCCTAATGGATCCAACAAATTTCTTGTCTTGGTATACTAGATGCATACATACATTACATTTCAAAATATAAGATATGGGGTGAATAAATTGTGAGAGCATCATTATAACTTCCATTATATTCTTGAAAATAACACATAGTTCTCCTCTAGGTTTCTTAGGGAAAGGGAAATAAATAAGGGTGGGATCAGATGCTCAGTAAGAAGTATCATACAATAGAATCTATAATATCCTAAATATGTCACAAGTTATATGTGTGGAATAAATAAACAATATGAATCCATAATCAACTAAGACTGAGGTTGTGTGACATATATGATAATAAATAAAAACATGGATATCAATATTCATTGATCTCATACTGATGGAATAAATAATACTGTAAATCAAATAATGTTTCCAAGGTATTTTTCTATGTAACTATACTGATATAGGGATATGTATACCCTAAAAAAAAGTATATTTGACTCATGAACCCTGAAAATGCTTCAATGGGAAATATAATTCCAATCCCCACCTATCACCTGATTAATTATAATTCATTATCCATAAGATTCATCAACAAATTTCATACAATTCCCAAAGGAAACTATAGATGAATAAAAATATGGTTATCCATATTATAAAAAAATATGTAAAATAAATACTATTAAATAGAATAATCTGAATGTCTAGGATAACATCCCTTAATAAACAAAGTAGTTATAGGGTATCATAAAAGTAAAATAAATTACCCTTATCATATAAATATACTGGTGATGCTACTTTTAATGTGTTGGGTTATCCATAGAAAGATGTAATTAGGTTCAATATTTTTCATTGGTATTAGAAAAAGGAAATGGTAGGTAAAATTCTTCATCATGGTTCATAAAGAGTATTTAAACATTTCAAAGCATATCCCTCTTGATTTTCTAGACATGTGTATAGTCTTTGGCCCACTCACCATAAACCAGAGTGATGATTTATTCAATACTCAACCAAACATATTGAGGTGATTATTCCAAGTTGATTAGGTTCCACAACCACATCATATTTCCATAATCTAGACATAGATGTATTTTCTAGGAAACTATACATACTTTTACTTTACCAAAACTTATGATATTTTTCCACCATGAAAAATATTGTGTTTTACAATGGTTTTGGTAACTCTTAAATAAAAATAATAAGAGGAATTGATAACAATATATAACTATAAATCCCATGAAATTATTTATTGATATTGTAAAAATACTTCCATGTAAATTTATTCACCACATAAAAGGAAGCGGTGAATGTCACATGATTCCCAAAGAATGAAAATTTTGAAGGAAAAAATCCACTTATGGATTAAATATAAATTCAATAAAATCCTCCTAAAATAGAGAGATTAAAATTTATTATAAAATACTATAAATAAAATGAATTTACTGATACAATATATATACTACGAAATATATATACCAGATAAATAAAATTTGGTTCATTATTCAAAAAAGCCTCAAAGAGTGGAATTTGAGATGGAAAACCCTTAACTTTAATCTTAATTTGCTGAATGTAATCTAACCTCCTATATAAAAAAATAAATATCATAAGAACCTAACTTATTATCTCATTTAAACAAATAAACTTTTTTAACTTCACTTATAATTATTTTACTCATTTATATTAGTTAGTTATTATCTATTTTCACTATTGTGTGTGAGTAACCTTGATCATTTTGAACTGGTTTCATAATAGTACTGTTATAATTCAATAAAATCCCTTAGTTATTAATTATTAGATAAAATAAGGAAATATAATTGATAAATTTTATTTATTTATAAATCTATTATATCATTACATTAGTTTTTTAGTTATTTTGAATGAAAGTAGAGTCAATGTTAGTTTATTTCGGTAATTTTAGCGTTCAATGATGATATTATAGTAAGAAGTTAAATATGTAACACAAAATTTTAAGAACCATTGAATTTTATTATTAAATTATAATTATATTAGTGTTTAAGTTTTCATAGTAACCCATTATATATTTTTATAGCATCATTCAAGTAAGCGGCTAGACCAACCCAAACATGAACATACTATAATTAATGGATGATTATGGTTATGAATGTAGTTTATTTTGGACTTAATATCATTATTACATGGTAATAATATTATTATTTAGATACATGTAATTAATTTATTTATATTTAATGATTAAAAAAAATATATGAAAATGAGACATGTTGTTTTATGAAGGTGGTAGTCTGTAAAACCCACGATTAACGTTTTCATTTCTCGAAGAATGAGATGGAATTATGAGATATGATAATTTGACATTTCAAAATAATATTTGTGTTATATCAATAATATTTATTCATTAATACTATCATTAAAACTAACCATGAGCTATGGTATGAGAAATAGAAGATGTTGATTCACGGAAGAAGTAGTCTACACACACGCACTAATAAACATTTTAATTTTTTAATTAATTTATATAGAGGAATGAATTATGGTTGTTTGATTCATATAATAACATATCAATACAATAATTATATTGATTTAATTATATTTATATGGATATAATAGCTATGTAAGAGCATGATTAAGATGAAAATATTAAGAAGAAATAAATACTTGTATCGTGAGCTTGAGAATTTTATTTTAAATGCCCTTTGAAATAGAGGTATTAAGAAGACTAATGGTGAAAACTAACCAAAGTAAGATGAATAGGGTTATAAGAGGAATAATATTTTATATTTTTTATAATAAAATATAAATGACAGGTTTGGTAAGAAGTGGAGGATGTGTTCCACTTTTCTAAGTGAATAAAATTTCACTTTTGTGAATACCATTTACTTTTCAATGATAACATTACACTATTCAAGGGTTAGTGATTCCATAAGTTCACAATAATTGATTTTGGTGTGAAATTTGGTCAATAAATCCACAAAAAATAATTTCCACTCATTTTTTAAACATTTTTTATTTATTTTGTATTTAATTTTTTAATTTTTTAATTTTGGTTTTTTATTTTGGTAATAAGCTTTTAAATAAGTAATTTATATTAAATTTAAAATATAAAGAAACTATTCTTAGAAAATTTGTGTTTGATGAACGTAAATTTATCCTATATTTAATAAATTAAAATTATAAATATGAAAAAATTATCTTTTAAATTAAAACATAAAATATACAGAAAAATTGTTATTTGTATAAAAATGATGTTTCCAAAATTAAGTGTACAAAATCATATTTTTTGATTACTAAATGAAAGAGTTTTATAATATTTATATATAGTATTACACATTATATAATAATATTTATTTATAATTGATTAATTTATTTTATTGGATAATAATTATATTTTATTAATAAAGTAATTATTTGAGAAAAATAGTTTTACCATTGTAATAGTACATAACTTTAATCATAATAATCTTATTTTTAGGAATAAAATGATATTAAAATTAATAAAAAATATGTAAATTTTTATCTTAAATATTAAATCCATTATATTAAATTATATTACTATTAGTGAAAAAAATTAAATTTTAATATTAGTTCATAAAATAGTTTTTTAATGTAAAATATTACTTATGTTTCCAAAATGATAAACAAGGGTTTTATAAATATAGCATAGTAATTTTAAAATATTTATTTTACTTTATAAATATTTTTATTTAAAAAAAAATATTTCAAAAATATTTAATTCATTATTGTATTATGATGTTATCATTAAATTGATGGTTTCTAGTAAAATAAGATTTTTTTACTATCCAACTAAAAAAATCATAAAAATATCAAAAATTCATATTAGGATAATTGTGATATTTGGAATAAAAACATCCATTTTAGTTAAACTAAAATCTTAAAATTTAAATTTTAACTAAATAAATGAATAAAGGCTCTTTAGAGTGTGAAGTGTGCAGTAGTTTCAGGATACAATGTTTACCTTATTTTAGTAGGGTCTTAGGTAATAAATTCTCCACAAATTAAAGAAAATTATTTTAAATTGGATATAAGTAATCTAATAAAAAATAGTGGGTATTCCATCCTTATATCTTCTATAGGTTCCCATGTTTCCTCTTCTAGTATTTAATTTCCCCAAAGGACTTTTACCAGCCGAGTTTTTCGATTCTTTAACACATTCTCTCTAATTTTAAAAATTTGGAGAGAAACTTTATTATAAGACAAGTCAAGTTAAAACTCTATTCCCTCATGTGTGAGCATATATACTTGATATGCATCTATTTTCTCAATAATGATACATGGAATATGTAATCTACTATAGAAAGGTTTGTCGGTATAACTAATTGGTGAGATATGGCTCCAATTCATTTTAGTATTTCAAAAGGCCCAATATACCTAGGTCATAGATTCCAATTTTTCCAGAATATTATAGACTAATTCCATGGGGAAACCATCAATAATACATGATCCTCCACTTAAAATTTTATTCCTTTACTTTTATTATCAGTATAATTATTTTCTCATCTAGGAATCTTTATTATAATCCTGAATAGTCAGTATTTTAATAATCGTCTCCTCTACAATATCTAGGAAAACTATCTTTATTTCTCCAAATTTTTCCCAATAGAATGGATTTAAACACCTTTTCCCTTGTAATTATTCATATTATGCTATCTGGATGCTCGAATGAAAGCTATTATTGTATGAAAATTCCTCGAAATATAGGTACTGATACCACATATGTAACAACCCCAACTCCAGTAACCCATATCTGGTGTCTACTTCTTACATTATCATATATACAAGGAGTATAATACCAAAATATCAATTATTTCAGTAGTCTTAGATAACTAAATACATACATGATAGTAATTTTATATTGTAAATGAAATATAAACATAAAAATGTAAACATTATACATCCTTGAATCTCATTCAAAGATTTTTTCTTCATAACCTAGGTAAAGGAAACAAAATAAGGGTGAGATAAAATTCCTAGTAAGGGTTACTTATAGTGGAAGCTATCATAAGTAAATAATTTATAATCAATATGACATGGTAAATAACTAAAAATTCATTCCATTTAATCAATAACTCGAGTATGAAAACAATCTAGGGATAATATCAATATATAAATAACATGGATGATAATAAATAAATTCTCATTGAAGTAAATGCACACTATTGGAATTCATGGTTTTAGACATCATGATATCTCTACTATAATGACCTTGCACCAGGATAGTTTAAACTATGGGTAAAGACCCATTTAATTTGGCCAGCTGATTGTCTTCATTATACTTATCAATGAAACGAGGGGATATAAAATTCTAGGCAATACCCATCACTACTTGTCCAATGAATTCCTCGTATATCGAATTATAGATTTAATTAATGACCAAAATTCTTAATCAATTTTGTTTATCTAGTAAATAATTAATATTATAAATAATTCCCTAGTCTATAAAATAACAATCAAAGTAAAACATTGTATATATAAATGGTATAAGGTTTAGGAAATAAATATATCCATGTTACAAATAGTATGGATATTTAATGGAAATTCAATGTTTAATGGTCAAAAAAATGTTTCAAAAGATGATTAATGATCATGAGATTAATCAAGATATGATAGATGTCCATCAAAAAAAGTAGATTCTATAGTAAATCATCTCTTTTGAAGAATAGATGATAAATGGAAATTTAAAATTTAAAATAAGTCCGAATTAATGTATTTTTTTGAAACCATTTAAAACTTATATAATAATATAAAGGGTGTAAAATAGTATTTTCGGCATGAATGTTTGTTAAAACTATATAAATATAAGAAAATAATTTTGAATTTGTCTAAAAAAAGTAAATAATGACCCCTTTTGGGAAAACATTAAAAATATTAATTTCATACAATTTTGAAATTATAGTATAGTTTATAATATCATTTATAAAATATCATTTTTAAATAAATTATCTTAGTAAAACAATTTTAAAAAAATATAGATATGGATGAAAAATAAAGTCGATCAAAAAAGAATAAGATCATATTTTATTTTAAGAATACATCCAAAAATTGTAATATGAAATGAATCATTAAAAATTATTAATAAATGGATATTCATTTTTAACACCTCAATGTGGAAGTATATACACACACATAAAAGTAAATTGGTGCATATGACCAAATATTCCGCAATGGAGTGGAAATTGAGACAAAATCCCTTACCACAAGTTTTAATTTCATAGTAAGTGATTTTAACCACACATATAATAAATTTATAGGTTACATAATTACAAACCAGAACAAAATAAATATCTATAATTTCATATATGATCCATTTATAGTATTTTATGACCTATTTGTAATGACCTTTTTACTATTATTATTATTTTTGTTGTCAACTGATTCATTTTTCATGTATATTTTGATTTGGTAGTTCTGGTACATGTAATTTTATTTTGGTTAAATAATATCTAGAATTTAATTCAATGAATAAATTTCAAGTATGTTAAATATATATATATATATATATATAGTTTCATCTTTAAAAAAATAGATAAAAAATAGTCGACTTACATCGTTCCTGGAGAAAGTAGGTCTTACATATGCATGAACACTATTTTCACTTTTCAACAGATGGAAAGAAAGAAAGGTGAATGAAAATTAAAATTTTTAGACTAATTATTATATATATATATATATATAATATTTTCATTAAATCTGTCCTTATTACCATCCATGTAAAATATAAATGAAAAACTGATCACATCGCTTCGCGGAGATGGTAGTCCACACGTATGCATGCGCGAAATTATAGTTTTCCAAAGGATTAGAAGACAATATGTTATATATGATATTATAATTACAGAAAAATATTTTTGTCATACATATTATAATTATTCTTTATTTCAACCCTTATTAATATCCATGAGTGAAATGGTAATGAAAACGAATTACACTACTATGTAAAGACGGTAAGTCGTACATACTAACGAGAAATATTTTCTATTTTCATACGATGGTAAAGAGATGGAAATGGTTATCCAGTAGTCATAATAACGTCTTAGTATATTTATTATACTGGTTTTTTATCTTAGGATGGGTACAACACATTAATAGTAAGTATAAGATGAAATAGACTTGAAGGACTCAGTAAAGACTATTACCTCTTCCTCAATAGTCTCCATTTTGATCTCTTCTTAAGGGACCTAGGGTAGGTATATTGGAATTAAGATAAATTATATAAAATATTTGAGGAATTTTATAAGAGAATTGGGTATTTTTATTTTGATCTAGATGACTCAATGTGGTGTGAATAATTAAGAGAATGGGTGCCCTTTTATAAAATAGGTGAGGGGAATTCTTGGAATTTATTAAAGTACTAAATTAATATGAATTATATTTCATATAGAAATGGAAAAAAATTCATATAATGATAATATAGGATGAATATAAGTCTAAATACTATTATATAATTTATTTTTCACATGTTTTAGTTATTTTTCAGCCTTATTTTTAGTTTTAACCCCTCATTAACACTTTTCATGATTACCACAATATTAAAATTTTTCCACACATTAAGGGTTAAGAATTTTAATATAAAATTAAAATAGACCCATAAATGGATCATGGATTATGTTTAAACCCATATTTCATTCATTTTTCTGAATAAAATATTTTATGAATTTTAAATCATTTATTAAAATATTATTTATTATAAAATATCATTAATGTCAATTTTAGAATTATTCAATTAATTTGACTTTTAAAAATAAAATAAAATAATGAAATTCAAATTTAATGCATCCAAACCTCACTAGTATGTCATTTTTATGATAAAAAATCAAGGAAAACAAAAATTCACTAAAATAATATTTTTTTAGTGTTTTCAAAATCATTTTAATGATTTTTTACTACTTAAACAAGCTCTATGTTAGTGTTTCATAATCTTTTAAGGAAATAATTTATTAAATAAAAATAAAAAAAATAAATTCTGAAAAAATTAATCATTTAAATTTAAAATTTATATTTATAGCTGAGAAAATACTCGATTTATCTCTATGTAAAAAATTTAATGATAATAAAACAAAGAATGAATTTTTTTTACTTTTATATTTATAAAATAATATAAAATTTCAAAATCATGGAAAAATGAAACATAATACCATATATTATAATTTTTTATGATTATAGTTGATTTATACTCAAACAATAAAATTAAGTCAAGGTTTAGGGTCATTATTTGGTCCTTATCATTTTATTTTTATGCAACACCTTATGATTTTTCAAATAAATTTAATATTGAATTCATGAAACACCGAGTCTCTACAAAACACTAATTTTTTATAACCTATCTAGTAAACATGATTTTTCCGCCTCGGTGATTTGAATTTTAAAAATCATGCATACAGAGTTGCGTTTAGAAAGATATTTAGAGTATGATAAGACAAACATATTTTTTTTTGTGAATAGTAACATACCCCTATAAATAGTAATATGAATAGTAATATGAACCTTATGAATATGAAATCGTATTATTATTTTATTTTCATAAGGCTATAAGATAATGAGATCATGAATAATTTTTAAAGGTGATATAAAATGAATTATAGATTAAAAAATGTTATTTTTTGAATACATTATATTTTTATTTAAAAATTAAATTTAAAATATTTAGAAATTTTATTAAAAAAATTGATTTTATTTTTTCATTTTTCACATTGAATATTTTTGGGATTTTTTAGAAATACTCGAATTTTTGATGAATAGTAAAATACAGTAATTTACCATATATATACATTTTCTGTTAAATTCACAATTCCTTGAGTCATGGATGATGTAAGAACACTTGGTTTGAACTCACTTTCACATATTACTATTCTTGGTCACAAGAATAAATACTATTGGTTGTCTTTGGAAAAATAATAAAATAATGAGTAATATAACGGGAAACCCTCCTCTCCTCCACTATAAAACCCCCCTCATTCCCTATTCTCTTCACTCCTATGAAGCCTTATTCATTGTCGAAATTATACTCAAATATCCTTCAAATATCCTCCCCCATGTCCATATTCCATTTTCTCATAAAAATACCAAAACCTCTTTCCTAAAGAGGTTCTCAGCGAAGAGTACTTCAGGAGGTAAATTCCTCTTTTCATTTCTTTTACTTCAAGTTCCTTTCTTTTCTTTTTATTTCCTCACCTACATTCATAAAAAAGTTGTGATTACTCCATTAACTTAAATGTACTGTAATTTTGTTCTGTTAAAGGAAAAATTATTCAATATATCTCCTTTCCCCGAATTTTATACTAAAAATGAAAACACCATCCGAGATGTGTTAATTTCTCACATTCAAGGATGACGAGTTTTCAATTTCTATTACCATATTCAATTCTGGTAATTAATCCATTTTATAGTTTAAAAAGACTATTATATATGTATTATAACTTATTTAAGGTTTTTTAATCATTTTTTACACATGATATTAATTTTAAATCAAAATGAGTTTGTGTGATAAAAAACCCACCAATTATCCCAATCAATTGTCATTTATGTTTTATAAAATGATTCATCTTCAATGCCAATAAAAAAATGAATTTTATAAACATGTAATATTCTGGTTGTTCACTAATAACATACAAATTCTGTTCTAGACAACCAGTATCATTCTATTTGTTTATCTATACATGAATATATGTAAATCTATCACGAAAATCAAGGAAGAAAAGGCTCCCAAACAATGAAATTGAATCTCTTAACCCATCAAAAATTCCAGAAATTTACATAATAATGTTATAATAAATAAATTAAATGTAGATTAATTTTTATAATCATTAATTTATGAATCTAAATTTGATTATTCAGGTCATTAAGATCAAGTGAGGAACACTTTCGGAGTTAAGGTAATGTATTTTCCCCCGAACCTCCATTTTCATTCTGGTTACTTTTATTATATACTTACATAAATTAATTTCTTATTAATTAATATTTAATCCTCATAAATTATGTGTTAATGTTCTATATATGTGTACTAACCAGAATCTTAGCTTGATTTATGGGGGATTATATGTTTTAAAAGGATCTTTCAAAAATTCTTCCCGAAATACAAGCCCGACTGAAGGGAATTTTTCAAATTATTACCTATTTTCAAGGGTAACCTATAATATATTCTTAGAAACCATTATATATATATAATCAATCATTTTATTATGAAAATAATATATTACATAATTTCTGGTTTTATAGAAACACTTTTGGAAAAAAAACTTATTTTCAAAGTAAAAGAGTATTTATCTCTAGAATTACTCGATGATTTTATATGTGTATCATAATCTATTTCAACACTCCTATTAATTATTATGAATTATTAGGATTAATATTTATGATATCATCTACCACAATTAATCGAATGGTTTGTGATTAGTTTCACTATGGATGTTCTATCTTAAAACCATTCACCAATTTACTCTGAATGGTTAGTGTTTAAGCTTAATGTCTGGGAAAAGTTAATTTGATTTCATATGTTAGTTTTAATATGAATGTATATGTTGGTTATGGTTATCCCCATTCATACGAGGAATAAATTTTACTTATTATGTGATTGGTGGAGCTCTCTATAGCCCCTTAATGCATCATTAGGTCTCATGAGACAAGTAGATATGGACTTGGTCGATGCCTTACCCATTTATAGATATGGTTTTGGCTGAGGGCTTAATCATTTTTATATTCCTTCGACGAGGCCTTGAAAGAATGTTTTATAGTGTCAATCATATGAATTTCCCTCATTATGAAGATATAAATTCACATTTCATGTGGTTATTTGACTATTAGAGTACCCATGATTATGTTTTATTGTGGCAATAATTACTCAACTCATATTCCTGTCATAATGTGTTAAAGTTTATTATTTTTAAAGGGATGTGTATTTAATTATTCACATGCCTAATGTTTATTTTTATGATGTTTTCTACTATATTCTTTCCCCTTACTAAACATATGATCTCTCCCCTTCTTATGTTTCATTTCTTCTAGGACATGAAGAGGTATATTATGATTGACTTTCATGGATAATATTAGAGTGGTGGATGTTCCCAATGTAACTTTTTGTTTTTTTTTTGAAGTTTTAATTTTGAAGTTATGTATGTATCTTGATTTCCAAATCTACTAAACTATTTGTTCCATTGGGATACAACTTTCTTGTAATCATTCCAATGTAATTTAATAAGGCACCGACTCTGGGAAACTGGGGTCGGGTCTTTACAGTTGGTATCAAAGTAAGTTTTGTAGAAAACATGGAAATTAGATTTAGAAATCATAGATTAGGGACAAACCCTAAGATATTATTTGAGAATGAAAGTATAATAACATCTTGGATTTTTTGTTAAGGAGTAGTTTATGTGGATATTTCTAGCAAATAAATATGTGTCTGGATACTAAAAAGTGGATGTGGTTCTGACACAGATGTACCTAGGAGTAAAAACTCTAACAAGGAGCTTCGGGCTTGACCTGGGGTATCCTCGTACATAGAAATTATCCTTACTATGCACCTTGTTTGACAATAATGGGGGATATTCTTAGGATAATTCAAATTTTATTTACAATTCATTATGAAGGATTTAAATGTAAATTTTTCCTAAAAGAAACTATTTTTATGATTATGGGATTGTCCATGAATATGATTTCAATTTATGTTAACTTTTTTTAAGTTGAGATAGTACATTATGATCCATATCCTAATCTAGTGTATTACAGTATTTAGAAATGGTTCCTAGTGTAAGGAACAGAAACCACATAAACGTGCGTTTCCTATATAGGAATTTTCCTCATGTACAAGATAATGATGTTGGCCCTGGATCTGAGATTAGTGAGAAGAAACTGATAACTATACTAGGAAATATTACTCACGTTATTAAAAATAACCTTACCCATATGGAGCATCTAGATCCAAAACCTAGAGGAGATATGTTATATTTTTTTTTTCAAAAAACAACCTCTATATTTTAATGGGACTAAAAACCCATTCATAGAAGAGAAGTGGATAAGTTCCATAGAGAATATATTTCTCTCCTTAGGAAGTAATGAAAGGGAGAAGACTTCCATGGTAATTTATCTTCTGTCAGGAGATGCTGATAAATAGTGGTAACTAATTCAAAACAAAAAGAAGGAGGAAAAGATAGAAAACATGGAATGGAGTGAATTTAAAGAACATTTCTTAGATAAATATTTTCCTCATGAATAGCGAGTGGATATATAAATGAAATTTCTGAATTTGAGGAAAAAGAAAGATGAGAATGTTTCAAAGTATGAAGATATATTCACAAGGTTAGCAAAGAATGTTGTGGACTATATGCGTAATACGAGGATAAATATTGATCGATTCTTCAATATCCTAAATCCATTCCTCTAGTGGGTGACGGTATGCCAAAATTTCACATCATAAGAATATATAGTCTCATGTGCTATTAAGAAGGAAAATGAGTTCACAAAGTCATATTATTTTAAAGTAATTCAAGAGAATAAGAGGGTTACTGAAAACTATAGAAAAGGAAATAAGGAAATAGGGAATAAAGGAAGATTTTAATTTCCACCCTATGATATATTTGGAAGAAAACACCCTATTTCCTACTTAAAAGAAAAAGTGGTGTTCTACAAGTGTGGACAGAAAGATCATCATGATTATGATTTCTAGGGTAATAAAGAAGCTAATAATGTTTAGTGCTATAATTTTATGGAGATGGGACACTATGATAATGATTGTCCAAAGTGTCAAGGAAACATGCCTCAAAAAATGCCATGGGAGAAGGGACAAGCTTATGCAATCAAAACTACTGATATTGAAGTTCCTAATGATATGGTGGCAGGTACTTTACTCATTTACTTAAAATTATCCAATGATTTATTTGATTATGGATCATAACATTCTTTCATATATTCCCAATATTCCAAGAAAATTAGATATTTCAAGTTTTTATTTAATAAGGGAGTTTCCAGTAAAAACATAGAAGGGAAGTATCATTGAAAAAAATTTGTGTCAGGTAGTCCCTATTATGGATTATAAATGTGCCTTATCTGCTGATTTTACTATCACACCCATTATTTATTTTGATATAATCCTTGTTATGGATTGAATTTCAAACCATGATGTGAAAATTTATTTCAAGAATAACGAGGTTAATTTTTTTAGGATTAAATATAATCCCTTATCATAAAATCATAAACATCACCATATGATTCTCATCTAGATCCACCCCCAATATCTCTACAAGATTCAATTATTTTGGAGGAATGGAATGCAATAACTCTGGGTGATGAAAGGAATTATCAAATATAGGACATACCTATTTTGAAAGAATATGTTGATTTGTTTCTAGAGGATTTACCTAGACATTCTCTAGAGTGGGAAATCAAGTTTTCCATTGACTTAATTCTTGATTCGAGGCCAATATCAAAGATCCCATATAGAATTTCCATTATAGAATTAGTGGAAATAAAGTAACAACTAGAGTTATTGAGTGATAAAGGATTTATTATCCCTATTGTTTATTTGTGGAGACCCATTGTTGTTTTTGTTAAGAAGAAATATTGATGTATGATGTTGTGAATTGACTATAAGGAGATAAATTCTATAACAATAAAGAACAAGTATCCCCTACCTCATATTTATGATTTATTTGATAAACTTCATGGAGCTAAATATTTTTCAGAGAGTGATATTCAATCTAGATATCCTTATCCACGTCTGAGGATGGAAGATATTCCAAAGATAGAATTTTGAACAATGTGTGGGAATTATAAGTTTGCACTAATGACTTTTGAACTGACTAATACACCCTCTGTTTTCATGGATCTAATGAATACAGTTTTCCAGGAATATCATGATTAAATTTTTATGGTATTTATTGATGATTTCTTGTTGTACTCAAAAATATATGAAGATCATTAAAATCAGTTGTGAACTATTCTGAAGACTCTTAGAAGAAATGAATTATATGGGAATTTTAATAAGTTTGAATTTTAGATTAAATTAGTTTCTTTTCTTGGCCACATTGTCTCTAAGGATATAATATCTTTTTATCTTACAATAGAAAAGGTTGTGCAAGAATGGACTACAAAAACGAACAAAACTGAGGTATGTAGTTTTATTGGTTTAGTAGGTTATTATTAGCGTTTTTTTTCAGAATATCACCCGTTTAGCCAACCCAATGACCCAGATTTAACCTAAAGGGGTTAAGTTCATATGGAAAAAAAAATTTGAGGAATGTTTTAAAAAACTGAGGATGAGATTATTGAATGATCTGATCCTACCATCCGGGAATCATGAGTTTGTGATCTATTGTGATGCATCAAAGAAAGGATTTGGTTGTGTCCTTATGAAGATTGATGGAGTTAATTACTATTCATCAAGGCATTTTAAAATTAATGAACTAAACTATCATAATCATGATATTGATTTAGCAGTGGTAATATTTTCTATGAATATATGGAGACGTTATCTCTATAGAAAAAAATGTGAGATATATATTAATCATAAGAGTCTAAAATATATCTTCATATAGAAACAACTCAACATGATGAAAATGGAATGGCTTGAACAACTCAAGGACTACAATTTCTATATACACTACCATCCAGGAATGGAAAACAAGGAAGTTCATGCATTGAGCAGGAAGAATCATGGAGTTCTCAACAAAATGAGGATTGATAAAGATCCTTTATATATGAATATAATGAGGATGGATATGAGAATTATCAAATAAGGTGAAACATAACTACTTTTTCAAATGGTTTCCCAATAATTTTTATTGGAACGAATTAAAGATTCATAGTCTGATGATGAGAATCCTAAAAAGAAAATTAATGTTGTGAGATATGGGATGTTGGCCAACTTTATGTGTGAAGATGGAATTCTAAAATTTGGGAAGATGTTGTGCATTAACTATCTACCCAAGATGAAAAGGAAGTTATTGGATGATTCTCATAGCTCAAATTTCTCTATACACCCTAGTATCACTAAAATGTATAAAGGTTTGAAATGTCATTTCTAGTGGGATAACATGAAGAGTGAAATTGGTGATTATGTATCAAGATGTTTAGTCCGTCAACAAGTGAAGGTTGAATGACAACATCCTAGAGGATTAATGCAACCTATACCTATTCATACATGGAAATGGGGTGACCTCACTATGGATATTTCAACTAGATTACCCAAATCTCCAAGAATGAATAGTGAAATATGGTTAATTGTGGATCAGCTTATGAAATCTGTACATTTCCTCACTATAAGGGAGGATTTTCCACTTGAGCACCTATTACGAATCTATATCAATGAAGTTGTGAGACTACATGGAGCACCTATCTCAATTGTTTCTGATCATGATCCATGATTTAGATCAAAATTTTAGAAATGTATTTAGAAATATTTGTATACTGAGCTTCGATTGAATACTGTTTATCACCCACAAACTGCTGGTCAATTAGAAAGGATGATACAAACCTTAGAGGAAATGATGATATCATGTTAACATGACTTTTAAGGTATGTGCGATAAATATTTATCTTTAGTGGAGTTTACCTATAATAATAGTTTTCATTCATGTATTCAAATTGCACCATATGAAGCGTTGTATAGAAAGGGATGTTGTACACAAACATATTAGGATGAAGTTGGAGAAAGGAAGCTTGTGGGCCCAAAGATTTTGTAGGGAACAAATTGATAGTAAAAACTACTCAAGGCCATATCAAATCTTATCAATGAAGAAAAAAATCAATATTGATAATCGATAGAAGGATTTTGAGTTTCAAGGGGGAGATCATGTTTTCTTAAAAGTATCTCCATGGAAGGGTGTTATATTATTTTGGAAGAAAGGAAAACTCTACCCTAGGTAAATAGGCACCAATGAAATTATAGAGATAACTGGAGCTATTTCATATCATTTGGCTATGCCACCTAGCCTGTCTAATGTAAAAAATGTATTCCACGTCTCATTGTTGAGAAAGTACATGCCAAACCCAACACATGTCATCACTTTTGAAGTTATAAAATTGGAACCTGACCATTCTTTCTGTGAAGAGTCTATCCTGAATCTGGACACTAAAGAACAAGTGTTGATAAATCAGATGACTCGACTGGTAAAGAAACATTGGAAAAACCATAAATCTTTAGAGGCAACATGGGATCCTGAGGAGCTTATAATGAAGAAAAACCCAAATCTTTTTGTGAGGTATCATTTTGGTAATTTTGAGGATGAAAATTTTATAAGGAGGGTATAATGTAAAACCCCAAGATTTTTCAAATTGATTTAATATTGAATTCATGGAGAAAAAATTCTCTAAAAAAGACTACCTTGTTATAACGTAGTTAGAAAACATAAATTTTCCACCTTTGGGATTTTGAATTTTGAAAATCTGATATACACGGTTGCGTTCAGAATGATATTTATTGTCTGATAAGACAAAATTAATTTTTAGTAAATAGTAATATACCCTTATCAATAATAATATGAATAGTAATATGTCCCTTATTAATATTAAATCAAATTATTATTTTTTTGTCTCTAGGTTATAAGATAATGAGATCTCGATTAATATTTCAAGGTGATATAAAATGAATTATAATTTTAAAATTGTTATCTTTCTAATAAGTTATGATTTTATTTAAAAATTAAATTAATAGTATTTAGAAAATTAATTTCAAAAAATGGATTTCATTTTTTAAATTTTCACATTGAAAAATGGTAACGGTTAATTTTTGGGATTATTATGAAATACTCAAATTTTTGATGAATGGTAAAATACAACAATTTGCCGTATATATACATTATCAGTTAAATTAAATATTTCTAGAATCATGGTTTATGTTAGAAAAAATGGTTCAAACTCACATTAAAATGTTACCATTCGTGGTCACATGAATCAATGCTATTGGTTCTCTTTGAAAAAATAATAAAATAATGAGTAAAATAATGGGAAAACCCTCCTCTCCTCCACTATAAACCCCCCTCACTCCCTCTTTTATTCAATCCTATAAAGCCTTGTGCCTTGTATAAATTCTTATAAAATATCCTCCCAAGATCTTCACCCACATCCAGTATCTACTGATCTCATAAAAAGACCAAAACCTCTCACATAAAGAGGCTCTCAAGGATGATTACTTCAAGAGGTAAATTCCTCTTTTAATTTCTTTTATTTCATGTTTCTTTCTTTTCTTTTCCTTTCCTCACCTCATTTCATATATTTTTTGATGAGTATATTAACTTAAATGTACCATAATTTTGTAATGATAAATTAATAATTCTTCATCATCTATCATTTTTTCTTCTTTTATACTAGAAATGAAAACACCATCTGAGATGTTTTAATTTATCACATTCAAGGTCGACGAGTTTTCAATTTCTATTACAATCTTCAATTCTGGTCATGAAACCATTTTTATGGTTGAAAAAGACTATAATATATGTATTATAACTTAATTAAGTCTCTAGGATCATTTTTTACATAGATATTAATTTATTAATCAAAATGAGTTCGTTGTGATCAAAAAACCGCCAATTAACCCAAGCAATTGTCATTAAAGTTTTATTTAATGATTAATATTCACTCTCAATGACCAAACAAATTTATAACCATTTAATATTCTTTTTTTTACTAATAAAATAAATCTTCTATTCTGGAAAACCATTCTCATTCTATATGTTTATCTATATATGAATATAAGTAAATCGATCATGAAAACCATGGAAGAAAATGCTCTCAAACAATGAAATTGAATCTCTTAACCCAATAAAAATGCTTGTAATGAACCTAATAGGGTTATAATAAATCAATTAAATGTATAGTAGGTTCTTTAATAATTAATTTATGAACCTAAATTAGATTATTCAGGTCATTAATATTAAGTTAGGAACACCATCAGACTTAAGGTAAGGGTTTTTCATCTGAAACTCCATTTTCATTCGGGTTAAATTTATTATATACTTACCTCAATTATATTCTTATTAATTAATATTTAATCCTAATAAGTTATTTGAGAATGTTATATAGATGTGTATAAACCAGAATCCTACATTATTTTATGGGTAATTATATGTTTTAAAAGGATTATTCAAAAAATCTTCCCGAAATACAAGCCTGCCTCTAGGAAATTTTTCAAATTCTTACCTATTTTCAAGGGCACTCTATAATATATTTTTAGAACCCATTATATTTATAAAATCACTAATTTTATTATGATAATACTATATTATGTAATTTATAGTTTTATACAATAAATTTTCAAAAATAATTTTTCTTTTTAATGTAAAAGGGTATTTATCTCAAGAATTACTTGATGATCTTATAAGAGCATCTTCATCTGTTTTAACACTCCTATTGATTATTATGTATTTTTGGGATTAATATTGATAAAATCATATAACATAATTTATTTAATGTTTTATGATTAGTTTTATTGTGGATGTTATATCTTAAACCCATTCACCAATTTACTATGAATGGTTAGTTTTTAAGCTTAATGTTCTGGGAAAGTTATTTATGTTTCATATGATAGTTTGAATATGGATGTATTTGTTGTTCATTATTATTCAAATTAATATGAGGAATGAATTGGACATATTATGTGATGGGTGGGGCCCACTATATCCCCTTGATGCATCAATAGGTCTCATGAGATAGATAGATATGGACTTGGATGAGGCCTTGCCTATTTTGATATTGGTTTGGCTGAGGCCTTAATCATATGTCTTGGCCGAGGAATTGAAAATTTGTTTTAGAATGTTCGACATATGATTTTACCTCAATATGAAGTTATAAATTCATAGTTCATGTGGTTATTAGACTATTAGAAAACCCTAGATTATGTTTTTAAAGGAAATAATTATTCACCTGATATTCCTACAGTAATCTGTTCAAGTTCATTATTTTTTAAGGCATGTGTTTTAAATTATTCACCATGCTTAATGTTTATGTTTATGATATATTCTAATTTATTGATTAAATTTATTGTGAATATGATCTCACCACTTCTTATGTTTCTTTTTTCTAGGATATACAAAGGTATATTATGATTTACATTTAGATATAATCTTAGAGTGGTGGATGTTCCCAATGGAAATGTGTTGTTGTTTTTCTTTTCAAGTTGTAATTTTGAACACATGTACGTATCTGGATTTATAAATATACTAAACTATTAATTAATTCAAGATAAAAATTTCTTTTAATCATGCCAATGTAATGTAATGAGTCACTGTCTCTGGTCAACTGGGGTCGGGTCTTTACATTTTAAGCTTAATTACCTGATTTACCCCTATACTGAGGTAACAAAATTACTAAAGTTACTATTAATAATGTACAAAAATAAATTTGAATGATTTAATGAATTATTAACTCCTAATTAAAAATATAGAATTAATTTTTCAATATTAAATTCATAGAATAGGAATAAATTACTTTTAACATAATGCGTAAAATGCAATGAAATACAATTTTTAGACAAATGCAATTTTATGCCCAAAAATGCACTCCTACCAAAATCAGGTAAAATTATTACTAAAATGAAGATAATTAGATTATATATAAATAAATAATAATTATGTTACTTTGACATCAAATTAAAATTATAATGATACTTTTTAATGAAAAATAAATGATAGTTTTAAATAAATTGATAATTTTCACTATTCATTGAAAAATAAAACATTTTTTAGAAAAATACTAAAATTTCACCCAAATATAATTTTGATATTATTATTTCAAAAATTAAAACCTTTTTTTGTCAAATATAATTTAAAAAATTTCATGAAATTAATTATAATTATTTTCTCACACAAATTATTAAAACTCTTTTTTTTTGAATAAACCATGTTTTTAAATAATAAATTAGATTTAAGGAAAATTGACTGTATATTTCCTAAGAATCAATAAATATATTTATATTTAGTAAGATCTTTATATATATTTCATAAATCATTTAATACCATTCATACCCACCAATTTAATAGTTATGTTATAACATTCATATTTAAATAATAATATTCTGTGTTCTATTTCAGCTCAATTTTGAGTGTCATATATGCTATAAAAAAATATTTTTTCATTTAAAATATAGTGATATTAAAACATACCTTGGAAATAAATATAAAAAGATCTTTTCATTTCATCATATATATGGATATTCCTTTTATCCTAACCGTCATTTTTGGGATTGTAGGTGGTGATTTAATGTATCTCAGAGTAGAAAACCCTTTGATGACTCTTCTAGAATTTCAGTGTGAACTAAGGGTCACGATCATATAGAGTTTATAGGGGTTCACCATGAAACCTTATGATTTCATTGATATAGAGTTGGGTAAGGTGCTAAAGGGTTAGATCTTCTCTTGTCACTAATAAATGAGTAGACTTTGTATGGCGGTTGATAATGACCCATATAGAATCATTCTACCATTGAGTATTTCAATGTTTATGAAAAATTAAATTGTAATATTATGCTAATTTAACATTGTTATAGGTATAGGTTTCTCAAATCCCATAATATGTTTTCTTTCAACCTTTATATGCTAACATACAAAGCATTTGGACACATAATCCACAATTTTCTGCTTCATACCATCCCACATGAAATGTTCTCTTAAATCCGTATACATATTTGTGCTAATAGGGTATATATAGAAATCTGAGTTATTCTATATATCCATAAATTTCATCTTCAACTCTAGTATGGATGGAAAAAACCACTTTACAAACATCAACAATCCTTCTCTATAGATGGCTCTCTTTGCCTAAAAATATCAATATTGACCATTATGATATCTCTGTATATATGATCCATGTTAATACTAATCATGGTAAACAAATATGTGGTATATCCCAAAAAATGAATCAACCACCTTGTTTTCCTTATCAGGGAGGTGGTGTATCATGAAATCGTGGTCCTTTAGTAGTTCCAACAATCTTCTTTTACTCATGTTAAGATCCTTCTAAGATAATATATACTTTAAAATATTGTGGTTCATATATATATCGTATATTTCAACATAGAGGTATTTTATCCGCATTTTCAAAGAAAAATTACGACTTTAATTCCATGTTCATGAGTTTTATTGTTCTATTCAAGGATTTTCAATTTCCTTGATGCATGGGAAAGTAACCGATCATTTTTAATAAGTACATAACCAAGTCCTTTATTAAATTAAACATTATATATTTTTGTAGTCTATTCTTTGAATACCTGTATATTTTAAGGGTCAATGAACATTATATCCTTGAAAAAAATATGTCCCAGAAAAGAAAATTCATTGATCCAAGATTCACACATACTATATTTCCCATATAATTCCTTTTTTTCTAAGTGTATCTAGAATTATTTGTAGATATATACCATTATATTCATGGATATTAGATTATATCAAGATATAATTAATGAATACCACCATAAAGTTATCAAGATAACCCTTATTCACAATGTTTTCTTCTGTAGATCATTGTTCTTCTTCCATAGATGGTGATAAATAGGGTGAAGAACAATATTGGAAAATTATTGATCTCCTTTATGTTGCTCAAATAAGACATCAATTCATGGTAAAGGATATTAATTCTATAAATTAGTGGAATTGATCAACCTACAACATGTGAAAAATCTCATAGACCCATCCTTATATTTCATGAATAAAATATGGGCTCCCCCATGGTAAAACACTACAGCATATAAATCCCCTACCACAAAACTCCTATATCTATTTCCTTAACTCCACCAACTCCACTGGTTTCATTCAATAATGGTTTTTAGATATAGTTCTTGAATTAAGAATGAGTTCAATGGATAACTAATCATCTTGATCAAGTTGATGACTGTGTATTTTTTTGAGAAAATATATATGAAATTTTGTACCCCTTTTGCATACTTTATTCTTAGGATATCTTCCACATCCATAAATCACTATTGATCTTCCTCTCCTACTAGAATTTCATTAATGAGAGAAACAAGGGGTGGATCTGGTCCTGAATTAGATAATGAATTCTCCCCTCTAAAGACAAGATCTTCCACCTCACCACCACAAATTGTAATATCCTTATCTTGGAAATAAATTTTTTTATTAAACATTTCATATTGTATCCAAACCAAGGATAATATAAAAGTTAACCATTGTTATAACAATCATGTCTTCAAATAGGCTATGTCCATGCATCATATTTATAAGAGACTAATATATCTTTGTTGAAATAATATTTCCACATTGTGTATTAATTGATTACTCCATTACTATAGTGATATGATAGTATTTTATATTCTTTTAGAAAATAGAAGATATAAAAGAGTGAAAAGATATATAATCAAATAAAAAATTAGTTAACTTTGAGGAAATTAACAAATTACCTTCCATCACATCATTAAAAACCTCAACTTAATTTTTTGTAATCATATAAACATGGATTTTGTTTTTTGTCCTTTTCTCCACATAAGAAGAAAAACTATTGTTCACTTCCTACAAGCCCAATGGTGTTTATTCACACAGTTATCACATGTGGGAAATAACATCATTTATTTATTCCACTTTTATATACTATTCATCCAATAATACTTAGTCATCATCTTTTTCTTCTGATTTCCCATTAATATATACATCTTGGATAGCTCTTTAACTATTTTAATATTGATTGATACTATATCCTCATATAATGAAATACCCTAAGAGTAAATAAACGTTCAAAGTCTTGTCTTTAACCTATCAAAGAAATTATCAATTTTTATTTCAAATTAATATACATATTCCACATCATATCTAGATAACCTTGTAATGTTATCATTATACTTGACAACATTCTCCTATTTTTGATAACTAAGACTAAGTAACTTATATTTCATTTATGATATTTTCTCATGAGGAAAATTATTTTTCACAGAAAAAATCCTTAAAAGTTTCATATCCCATGAACATTCTCCGATATAGAACATTAATTTTTTAAATTAGATACCATAATTAGTTAGCATCTCCCTTTAGATGATAGATCTCCATGATGAATATTCCCTTTTCACCAGTTCCTCATGAAATAAATAACTTCTCTATAGACATGATCCACTGTGTAAGAACTCGAATCTTATTTTTAGGTATGTTTTTTTCTAGTTGTTTTTGAGAAAAAGATGAATTTCTAGAAATGTTTGAAGTACACGTTGTGTACTTTATGAGTACACGCCACGTACTAGGTTACCACATGAAGCCTGGTGTTGGCCGTTTCGCGGACATGCACATGGAAGTGTGGGGGTGACTTAGAGGCCTCCTAAAGTGGAGTATAGAAACGGAGAGTACACGCCATGTACTTCAAAAGTACACGCTAGATAATTATTTTTTTCATTAAATGCACTAGGGTCGTGTCTAATAGCCAGAGCCATCTTCTTCTAAGTTTTCTTCATTTGAGAGAACCTGTACGGACGCGATCATTCTCTGAGCCCCCGATCCTCCATCTGATATCTGATTCGGCCGTCGTCGATTACGTTGGGATCACCTCGGTGAGCTCTCTCTTCCGCTTAAGATTTTTTTCATGATTAATCTTCTTCCTCAATTTATCCTCCGTTTAATTTTTTAGATGTTTTTGTAGATATTTGGTGTTATAAGATGATTCTAGCCTCAAGGTTCACATATAGAGATCTCATAACGTCGAGGTAGGTGGTTTATGACTTTCTATTGACTTTCTTTGAGTTTTATGTGCAAATTTTCCCAATACCCATGAACGAGGTATTGCACGTTTACCGTTTTAGCCCTATTTTTTTCCTGATATGCATGTATTCTTGAGTAGATGATAATTTATTATGAATAGGTTGAATTGATGTTCTTTGGTTGTGTTACCCATGCATGTTTGTCTATTATTGACCTTTGGGACTAGTTTGCCTGTTAGGCTTCTATTTACTTTCCCATGCCTAATATTGTAGGATGGCGTGATTATTGTTCTATTATGATATTATGCTATTATCCCGTATAATTCTATCCAAGTAGTTCTTGAGGTTTACCTTGGACGATATGAACTACTACACGTGCATGAATTACATGGGGCCGTTAGAACATGGTGTATAGACCATAAGGAGAATGGACGTTGAGGGATTCTCCATAGTTTTTGTTTTACTTTTGATGTGAGACGATAGGGGGAATTGACGTTGAGTTATTCCTCAGAGTGTTTGTAGTTCCTTGATGTGATCCATAGAGGGAATGTGATGTAAGTGCTTCCATAGGTCACCTTTAGTTACTATACGAGACTAAAGGGGGAATTAACGGCGAGTGCTTCCTCAGAGAGTCTATACTTTAGATGAACCAGAGGGGTCAGACTGTGTGTGCTTCCCAGATAGATTCTTTTACATGTTAAGTAGGACCAGAGTGGATAGGCTGCGAGTACTTCCAATAGGGTTACCTATTTGTGTTATCTGTTTTGATTAGCTGTTTCTTGATTTTTGAAACTGTAGATTGTTTACTGCTGAGTACTTCCTTGTTTACTGCTTCCTGTACTTTTACCTTCCATATATTCACTGATTTTTAGGCATAAATATCATGGCGGTTACCTACTAGGATTTAGTCTCACACCCTGTTTGGGTCATTCATTTGGGCCCAAACAGATTATATTGTCGCAGGTAAAGATAAGGGCAAGCACCCTTCTACTTCAGGTACTTGATTTTATGTGGAGCTGGAGAGCATGGGAGCAAGCTATGGTTTGCGATGCTGAGGAGTTTATATACTTTCTTTTTCAATTTGGTTTAGCACTGTTTTATTCTAGCATTGTGACTTGTTTGTCTGTTTTCTTAGACATATGTTCCATGCATCATTTTATATATGTTCTCTAGTTTATACTTTCAGTTTTCTACGGTTACTGCTGTATGTCATTATTACTGCTTCCTCTCTTGTATGTAGTTGTTTACTTCTGCCGTGTACTCTGCCAATGAGGGAATATTTTCCCCACTATCACACCCAAGGCCCTCACTGCTATTCGGAAGCCTCTGGCGTTCAGGGAAATGTGCTTGAGGCCATGTGACCAACCGGATATGGAGCACCTCTAGGTGGCTTCCGGAATCGGGACATTACACATTTTCTAGATACCAATGGATTATTAGTTCCATTAAATGTTTTATGTTTTCTTCACATGAAGGGATACAACATAGATTACCCATTTTGGTGATCAACGGGTCTCTTTAAATGATTGAGATTATTTATCATAACCTGGGTCAACTTCCTTAATATATTTATGATTTGTTTATCTGTAACTCTATCATAATTGAATTTCATAAGTGGGGATATACCTACATTGACTATGAGTGTCAATATAGTCCCAATCCTCATGTTAGTCGTCTTCTCTCTACAATGACATACACATAATTACCTCATGATATTGAATAGTAAAATATAATACCTACTAATTTTTATAGATTGTTCCATAAAAATATCAATGGGTTTTTATAGTAATTGTTTTATATAACAAGGTTACTCTAAATATAGTCCCCAAGGATCCTACTAAACATCCCTTTGATAGAAATTGTAACAACCTAGATTGTCACACCCTAATGTTGAATCCATTGACACGGTGTCGCAGGATGGAGCATCACATGACCTCAAGCGCAGCTCCCTATATTTCAAAGGCTACTGACTAGTGGTGAGGGTCCAATTAGACATGTGGTGAGACAATACCCTCTTTATTAGATTAAACCACATGATAACAAATAAAAAAAGTAAATAATATAAATAAATAAACATTCATCACTAAAACATTTCCCAAAATATGGAACAATTCCACCACCAATAGTAGATATGCAGTTTTATGTCATACAGAGCCAAGTGTAAAGGAAAAAACCCAAAATAAATACAAGGAAACGAATCCACAATATGGGTCCTGACACTAAGTTGGGTTCCCTCTTCTATGCATATCCCTAAGCACCAAATCAACTCTCTAACATAGATAATTTTCCCACATCCTGACCTGCAACTATGAAATCTTCCTAGGTACCCTATGGAGACCTGAGTAGGGTGTGGGTACAAATTAGAAGTACACCACCAATAGTGTCTAAAAAATATCTTGTCTCAATAATGCATGTATAATTATGGTGAAAAATTAGATAGTTAATATATAATCCATGTTCTATAATTTAATATATTTAATATTAGAAACCTTCAACATTAGTTCCATGTGGCACCCATGTTCATCAGCCGTGCTTCAGACTATGCTGGTGAACTAATAAAAATACAAGGGGAGTAAAGGTCTATACATTACCGGTACATTTACTTCCCAAATACAATACATAAATCAACTTACCTCATATCCTCATTCTAGGAATTCACATCATGTTCATTCATTACGGTAATAAAGCCTCAATCTAACACCCTAACACAAGCACTACCTTGGTGGGGCCTAGAGAATTATTATAGACTAACCCATGGGAGGGGAGTAGAACCTCATCCTAGCACCCCCTCAAAAACTTAATTCACATAATCATTCTTATTTAAACATTATCTGCCTTTATTTCATATATGTCATAACTCATTTTACATATTCAATATGAAAAAAACTCCCCCATTCCATTTTACAATATAAACAAAATTTTCATTGCATATACCTTATAAAACCATTCAATTTAACATTTAGAAACTCAATTCTAAGTTCAAGGAAGTGGAACACCCCATGGGTGTCCTTAAACCCATTATAATTATCCTCAATGGATCCCATGGGGATCATGAGGGGTCCAATTCATCATTCAGTTAATATAAATCATCATTTCCTACTAAGGAAACCCAATGGAATGAAAAAAGGTACCACAACACAACCAAATACACATAAATTAGGACGTCAATACTATGGGATATACTTGTAGGACACCTACCTCAAGTTCATATATGAACAATCACTTAACCTTAGACGTTTCTTCAAACTCAAAAAAATAATTACCTAACATATAATATACTAGAGAAACAAGGATTTATGTGTTTGGATCAAGAATAATAAGTATACAATACATTTTTAGGAAAATAGTGGAAAGACAAGTGTTTAAATCACCTGGGTATTCTATTATCACCCAAATGCACTCCAAATAGACAAAAATTGAAGGGGAATAGTCCATTAAAAACTTGTGAGGAAGAAGTTATATCCCTTCCTATTTTAGGCTGAAATGGGAGGAAAATCATGCTTGAACCGATAAATTATTAGGGGAAATGTGAAATTTCCCCACATTAATGAGGCCCAAAGTTTGACTCAATAGTTGACCAAACCGTACACCAACTGTGCGCCACCATCTGTCCAAGAGGGTTCCAGGTCACACGGTCTCCTAGGAATCCCGATTGGTTTCAAATACCATGTGGTGGCCATGCTTAATGAATCTATACAAGACCATATAGTATTAGGATTCCCCCTTTGATGGTTTCTCCAACCGTGCTCCTGCCTCCATAGGATGCATGACTATGGCACACAGTTACTACTAACCATTCAAAAACTATGAAAAATGAAATTGATGGATTTTTTCCCCATTTTCATGTATTGAAATCCCAGGGGATCCCCAATACTCATCATACAACTGATAACTATTTACTCAGCTAAAACTAATGGATTTTAACAAAAATAAAATAAAAAATTTCCTTAGTAGAATTTTGAGGTCTTACATCCCCCCTTATAAAAGATCATTCTTGAGATGCACTCTCAAATACAATTGAGTATCCAAGGTAAAAAATATTAGTAAACTAGTCCCATATATACACCTCTCACCACCATGTTTCCTCATAAATTCCACTATGCTTCCATAACACTCAAAATAACGGAACAAACTTACCACATAAGGCTTCTCATGGCGATCCACAATAATAACTTGATGATCTTCAAAAGATGAATCAACCTCAAGCTCAAAATCATTACCATAAATCACATGAGAATGATTAGGGTGATACTTTCAAAATAATGACACATGAAAAACATCATGCATGCCACTATATCATTGTGGAAGTTCCAATCGGTATACCATCAGTCTAATCATGTCCTCAATCTCAAATGGACCCACATACCTATGTTCCATATTTACTTATTTATGAATATTATGGTTTCCAAACCTTGGTGACACCCTAAGGAACACATGATCACCCATTGTAAACTCCAAAGGTCAATAACATCAATCAACATACGACTTATGCCTACTATGTACCATATCCTTATGCTTCTGAATCAACTAAACCTGCACTAATGTTTCCTAAATGGGACTCCTCCCCAATAACTCTAATTCCCCATCCTCCATCCTTCCAAATGAGTATTGAAATGTCCCACCATAGAGCACCTTATATGGTTCCATCTGAATAGTGACCTGGTAACTGTTGTTGTAAATGAACTCAAAAAGTGCCAAGTGTTTCTCCCAACATCTACCAAATTATAGGGAACATGCCATCAACATGTCCTATATAATCTATATAGTATATTACTACTACCCATATATCTATGGGTAAAAATATTTACGCAAAAATACCAGGGTACTAATAACCATATGTAAATCTTGCTAGAAGCACAAATTAAAACGTGTATCATGACCTGAAATAGTACTTTGAGGTACCCCACATTAATGTATTGTCTCCTAAACATGAATATTTTATAACTATCCCATTTTAAAAGTCCCTCGAATCAGTAAGAAATGGGATACCTTGGTCAATTAATATAAAATTACCCATATCGCATCATTATTCAGAGGAATCCTTAGCAGTCCTTTGACAAAATCATTGGTTACATCGTCCCACTTCCATTATTTAATGGGAAATGGTTGTAGCAACCCACCTAATCACTGATGCTCGACATTCACTGGATAATAGGTGTAGCACCGCATCCTAAAACCTAAAATGGATTTCTTTAAACGTGGACACCAATATTGTTTATGAAGATCACAACACGTTTTGGTTAAAATAGAATGAACCAATAATTTAGAGTCATGAAACCCACACATCTTCTCTTCTCACGAGCACATCTGCACAAAAAATGCACACGAATGTAAAACATCCCATCATCATTAACATTCATGTCATATGGTGAATCCCAACCTTCAAGGCTTTCCCTCAAGGATATACACCTTTAATCCTTATACTACCTCTCCTTAATCTAGATCATAAGTGTTTACTAAATTGAGAAAGATATGAGGTTCATTTTTGATTATCCCTCCTGAACCCCTATATACATCTCAGTGAACAAGGACATCATTTTCACTTTGAAGTGGACTCATGTACTGCCTATGTCTATTCTTTTTAACTTAGAAAAAATACAGCACTATTCCTCTTATTAGGCATATAATATTACTCAATGTCAAATGAAATCATATACTCAACCAATCTCTGCTATCGGATATTCAAGACTCACTGAGAAAAGATGTACTTTAATATTTTATGATCGGAATACACAATAAACCTTCCACCAAATAGGTAATGCACCTAAAAAGTTAATTCATAAACAACCATGGTCAACTCAATATCATGTGTATAATAATTTCCTTCATGTGACATAAATTTTTATGGCCCATACTCCATGACTCCATCTCTCTACATCAACAATGCCCTAAGACCAATTCTAAATGAATCAAAAAATATGGTATAACCCTTAATCTGATTAGGTAGGATCAAAATTGGTGAAGTAGTTAAACATTCTTTAAGTCCTAAAAAGCATTCTCACATGCTTCAGACCACTAAAACCTGACACCCTTATTGATTAATCCTAAAAGTGGTGCTTTTATGTGAGAAAATTCCTTGATGAGCCATCAGTAATAGACTGCTAAACCCAAAGCTCTTCTGATATCATAAACATTCATGGGATACTCCCAACATACATCTTCTTAAATCTTCTCGGAGTCCACCGATACACCTTCCATGGAAATGATGTGACATAATAAATGTACCATGTCAATCAAGTACTAAAACATATATATCTTGGCATATATAATTTTCAAACTTAGTGTACTCAGAACGATGTCATGTTATTTGGAATGATTTTCATAAGTCTGGAAATACACCAAGATGTCATCCACAAAAAAACTAAAAAATACTCCATTTATGGATGGAATATTCAGTTCATTAAGGCCATAAACATAGTAGGAGTATTTTTCAACATGAAAGGAATCACAATGAACTCAAACAAACCATACCTTCTCTTGAAAATATTCCACGATATATAAGAATATTTCAACCTCAACTAATGAAACCCTAACCTAAAATAAAATTTTGAGAACATAGACGAACCTTTCAACATGTAAAAATAATAATTGATAAGCAGACGGGGATATCAGTTCTTAAATATCATATGATTCAACTTCATGTAACCAACACACAACTGCAATGTCCTATAAGCCTTCATAGAAAACAAAACTAGAGATCCCCAAGGGTATATACTTTGAAAAATAAAACATTTTCTCTCTAATTACTACAACTAAGTCATACGTTCCTAAAGTTCTGTCAGTTCCATTTATTATAGAGGAATGGAAACTGGATCATCGCTAGAAATCGGCACAATCATAAACTCAAACTCTTTCCTAGGTGGTAGCCTTGATAAATCCTTGGGAAACACATCCAATAAGAGTTTCACTGTAGGAGGAAAGAGACCAATATCTTCTCCTCCATCATCATGCACAAAACATCCCACTTGGGCTGTGATCTCACCTAACGAATGACAAACTAGTCCTGTAAGGCCTTCTTGTATATCTCATTCCCCTCAGTGAATTTAAATGTTACCCTCAAGGGATATGAACTTTACCCATTAGTTTTGGTAGTGAATATGGTATCGATATGACATCAACCATCCATCCCCAATATCCAGTCAAAACCAAAAATCTCAAGCATAAACAAGTCTCAAAAGAAGTGTCACCCACTAACCTTGATATAAAACTCCTTACATTGCTGGATATTTATTTCCCATACCCCTAATAGTGTATCAATTGAAAAAACCCCACACAAATATTTCATCGCTAGACCCAAAAAAATCGTAATTGGGAAGATATAACAGAATGTGAGGCCCATGTATTAGATAAAGAACTAGAAAGAGTAGAATATATAAGAATCACACATTGAACTGTAGATGGTATAACCTCACCACCACTTGGTACTGGCTGAACTACATAAATCTTACATATCCATCTACCTTGGGCTCTATTCTGAGTTTCTTACACTGAAATACCTTGATGATACATAACTTCTTGTCCTAGAGTACCACATCCTCCACCCAGAAGGGTATTTCCAGTATAAATACAACTTCATTCCCGGTATGGGGTATTATACCCCCTTCCTACACTCTACATTGATCTTGAATCGCCATCACTTCCCACCTTTTGAGGGTTCCTAAAGAACCATTGTAAATTCCTCATCCAGCTAAATGATCTGTACACTACTAGTGGTTAGTGACACTGACCACACATGTGTCTTAGTCTTCCTCATTGAAAAAAAACATTAGGTCCCCACCGTAATAGATCAATCCTCCACCCTGTCTATTTTATCTACCATTTCCCTGATGAAAACCCTCAAAATGGTATTTTATACTCTCAGAATTCATACCACTAGACTACCCAACTAAACCATACATCCACCACCAGAAACGTCGTTTAGGTTCCCTTCTTAAATGAGATCTAGATCCACCACATTAGCAAACCTCTTTAAATGGAAGATATTTACATAGGACATGATCTCATATCTAAGCTCATCCTAAAATCTTCTTTTGGTACATACCTTATCCTCTACTAATACTAGAACAAATCATTAAAAGTTAGTCAAGATACTAGCATAATCCATCATTGACATATTCCCCTTAGTAATCCTTATGAACTCCATGGATTTATCCTACCTCAAAGTCATCGAATAGAAGTGTTATAGAAACAATTAATAGAAATATTTCCACTAAATACCATCTTCTTGATCAGTCTAAACCAATATATCGAGTGATTTTTAGTCCAAACAACATATAATCCACAAACCTGACTTTATTCTTAAAAGATGTCTCCAAGTGATCTGGAATAGTCAATATGGGATTTATCTTGAACATGGATACCTTAAGTCCACCCTATCTTCTAAATGTCCAAGGGTGATTTAACTAAAACTCTACAGTTTGGTCAAATATACTTGGCACAACAAACTCTGGGTCTCATTTCATCATAATCATAAAATGATAAATGTTATCATGGAACTAATATTCCCCCTCTATTACCCAAAACCAATGGGTGTTCTTACCCTACTACAGGAGGATCATTCTTTATTTTGTTCTAATGTCTCCCAACTATCAATCATCGTAATTTTGGAATCTCTCTATAATTCTAAACACACATCTAAAAACACATAACCAAATTTTTTTTACAACTTTCAAAAAAGAGAGCTCACTACACTCCATAAATAACCCAATCCAAATTTATTATCCTGAAGTATATGATAAAATCTCTATAACTTCTTACAACCATAGCTACAAAAGGTCATGTCTAACATAAGGAAACCAAACTATCAATTTCAATTCATATTAAATACAAGACAAATCCCTTCCAGTTAACACCCTTCAATTCATTAAAAAGATAAAAACTTCTCATTAGGACCTATTTTTAAACATTCAACAACCACTTTCAATTATTTATATAGTTATAAAATATTTATTATATAGATTTCATTAAAATCATAATAGAATAAAAATGTATCATGACCCATCCTCAGGGCCCGTGCAGTAACTACCCCAAGACCACCTTCCATAGGCCAGGGGTTAGAGACTAGCACCAAAGGCGTAAATCCCGATAAAAGGGAAGGAATTGCCTTTATATAAGTAAACAAACACAACAGAGTATGCAAGATGGAGTAAACACAAAGTAAACTGAGTACAAATGTAAGTGTTGGTAAGTAAATGGGTCAGTATACAAACCCAAATGAAGGTACAGTACAATTGAGAAACGTAAAGTAAAACAACTGAAAATTAAAGCAACAACCACCGAGTCATCCTCCGGAAACCCCACCTGAAGGGTGGGTACATATGGTCTCCTCAGCTCCTCGAGTCCATCTATCCGCTCCGTGTACATCCCACCTGATAGTCCACCTCCGGATACCGTCCCGCTTCACAAGCCTCAACCACAATCAGCACTGTCCGTCGTCTGCAACCAACACAACGTAGTGCAGGCATAGCCCGTGAAGGGGTGAGTATACGATACTCAGTAGGGACCCCGAGACCCCCCAAAGGTCTCCCAGAATACAAAAAGGATAAACCACAAAGGAAAGATACAAAAAAATTATCAACCAACTATACTTAGGTAAATGCCCATACATATACCTAAGTCATCAATTCGAGTTCGGCTCCAACTCACGAGCCCAAGTACAACCCAATCCACACAGGAAAGCACAACCTAGTCCACCGAGGAAAGAAAGTAAACCACATCTATGATAATGAATGAAATCCAAGACTCAGCTCACATAGGTATACTACTCACGAAGAGAGATGGAGATGATAGATGTAGCCTCTGAATCATCTCCCATGCCGAACCCACGTAGGATCCAAGTACAGAAGTCATCGCTG
The DNA here is from genome assembly GCA_963277665.1 of Viscum album. Lineage (NCBI taxonomy): Eukaryota > Viridiplantae > Streptophyta > Magnoliopsida > Santalales > Viscaceae > Viscum > Viscum album. The sequence goes on along the minus strand of OY728128.1, from coordinate 1,535,082,932 downwards.
CCGAACCCACGTAGGATCCAAGTACAGTAACTATCACGACTAAACCCATGTAGGATCCAAGTACAGTCTTGATCATTGCCATACCCACATAGGATCCATGTACAGTCATCCTCGCTGCCGAAACCACGTAGGATCCAAGTACAGTCATCCTCATCATCGTAGTCGCAGCTAGCTCTAGGGTTCCCGCACACAGCACGCTCGATTCCGGGAGGGTCCGCTCCTCAAGTCAAGGGATCAATACATCAACTACCACGAAGTCTCATGTTGGTGTATTATGAAGATCTTCCATGTCATAGGTGGATAATATAAACAAAACGTATCCAAGATACTATGTACAAAATGACCAAGCCTTCTTACCAAAAAGTACATGGCGTGTAGGTATACGGTACACACCATGTAGTAAATTCTTGAGTACTGCCCAAATCCAACGTTCCGTATCAAAAGGATGGTCATGTAGGAAGTATGTACACATCGTGTGGTATAGTTACACGCCTTGTCCATGCATCTGGGTCGGCTCTGTGTATGCTGGCCATGTGCCCGTACACAACCTCAACCCGTGTTCGCCAAATTGTGTAACTGGTACACTGGTTAGCCCGTGCCACTGTCCATGTCTGGACGTGTGGTGGAGTACATGCCCATGTACTCCAACCCGTGTCCGTGTATCCCCAGGATACACGCCGAGTCCCATGTAGTCGCTTCTTCCCTTCTGTGAAGAGAATACACGATGTGACTCTTGGATGTGTTTTGCTGCCCGTGTCCGTTTATTTCCCAGAATACACGCCATGTCTCATGAAGTTTCTTCTTCCATTTTGCATAGAGATTACACACTGTGTGACTGGGGTCACACACCGTGTGTTACTTTTCAATACCCGAATCCAAGTTGTAGTACGCCCCCACTACACGGCGTGTTCGTCAGAGGTACACGCCATGTATTCTGGAATTTTCCAGAAATGATGCCTTTGGCCAGTGCACCTACCGTGATGTCCATTCTTCGTTCTGATGGTCCGTTCATCAAGAAACATTAGACACTAGGTCTCCCTGATGTCCTGTAATTGTCTTCACTGTTTTTGGGCCTTCGATCAGCTCCGAAAACACGATTTGATTCACCCGCTCGAAGAACATTTGAGGGACGGTCCTTCCCGTTCCAGTTTTATCTGTCACCCATTATCATCGTCACACCTACGCTAGGATGTCGTGATGTTGGGTCTTTAAATTGGGATCGTTGCGTCCCATAACGAACTCGCAACGATCCGGTGTTCATCACCCATGAAGAACACAAAGAACATACCAAACATTCACAAAAACGGCGGCGGGATCAGGTCGTGTTCGTTTGGCCCAGTCCTTCTGTGTTAGTTTGGTAGCAAGCGGTCTAAGAGAAACAAACATGGAAGAAAAAATCAGCGTTTTTCAAATAAAAACACACCCCTACCTCGTGGCGTGATCACTCGACGGATCTGTGGAGAGGTAGCGTTGTTCGTTGACGTTGGAAGATGACATTATCATTTCCTTGGAGGTTCATCGCACGTTCGACCGTCAGAGAGTTGGCGTTCTTCAACAAAGGAGAATAAGTGTTCTTCGAAACACAAGAGCTCTCTCCCCAATATCTCAATACAACAAGCCAACTAAAAATAAAATAAGGCTTCTCCTTGTTTTATTTAATCATGCCATGCATTTAAAAATTTAAATTTCAAAACACTTAATTATTTGATTGAAGTTGTTCAATTAATTGATTAAAGTGTGTTGGGAAGAGTTAAGAGGGAGAGAGAGGGAAGGTGGAAATGTTTCGCAAGTAATGATAATTTTACAAAAAATTAAGAGGGGGTTTAAGGAGTTTTAGGGAATGTGAAGGGTTCAGGATCATGTGGGCCCCACCTCACATTTATCCTCACATGGGTAGTTAGGTGTTAGTGGGTCCCACTCTAACTTCCCCATGAAGGATAAAACCACCTTTAGATTTAAAAATTATATTGTTCCACAATTTTATTCACTTCTCATTTAATCCAAAAAAATTAACTTCCCCTCCCGTGAAAATGCAATTACGGTAAAGGTCCCCCTAGGCAATTACAGGCGCTACGAGTTCATCGGTGCCCGCAGATTTCAATTCCAAGCACTGGTTCAAAATATAGAAAAACTCGTTCGTTCGTTTACTGATCGTACCTGAGATAAACTTTGAAACTTGATTCCGAGCACACCGGGCCTCGGAATCAGGTGCCGTCAGAAATTGCGTACTCGTAAAATTCCAAAGTATTTAAAAAAAATTTCCATGAAAGTTCTGGGTATTTACATTACTCCAACCTGAGGAATTTACATCTCCATAAAGCTACATTATAAACTAGTGAAAAAATGAGGGTACTGTGCATGCATCTGAGCCTCCCACTCCCATGTGCTCTCATGGAAGTTCCTGTGCTGCCAACGAATGCGCACCAGGGGAATAGACCATCCATGTAGGACCCGCTCCTGTCGATCATCGATCTCCACCGGGACCTCCACAAATGTCTCCCCTTTATCGATGTTCATCTCCCCATGATCAATGATATGCGTTGAGTCATGCACGTATCTCCTCTGTTGAGATACATGGAAGACATCATGCACCCAGTTCAATTGAGGTGGAAGGGCCAGGTGATAAGCCACCTCGCCTACCCTGTTGAGAACCTGGAATGGTCTGATAAAGCACGAAGATAACTTGCCGCCCTGACCAAATCTCTGTAATCCACGTCGAGGTGAGACCCACAAGAAAACATGGTCACCATCCTCGAACTCCATTGGTCTCCATCTCCTATCAGCAAAGGACTTCTGTCTGCTCTGTGCAGTCCTCATCCGCTCTTGGATGATCTGCACCTTATCCTTTGTAGTCTGGACCATCTCTGGTCCTACAGGTGCTGACTCCCTAGGGTCAGTCCAACACAGAGGTGATCTGCATGGTTGGTCGTACAATGCATCGTATGGTGCCATCCCGATGGTGGATTGGTAGATGTTGTTGTACGAAAACTCCACCAAGGGCAGGTGATCCTCCCAGCTGCGACCAAAGACAAGGACACATGCACGGAGCATGTCCTCGAGTGTCTGAATGGTCCTCTCTGTTTGGACATCCGTCTGAGGATGAAAGGAGGTGCTCAGGTGTAGCTGCGTCCCAAAAGCCTCCTGTAACCCCTTCCAATGTCAGGAATTAAATCGAGAGACTCGATCAAAGACGATAGATGATGGCACACCATGAAGCCGTACAATCTCCTGAACGTAGAGGCGTCCCATTCTCTCAACTGAACCCTGCTCTTTGATCGGTATTAAGTGGGACAACTTGGTGAGTCGGTCTACGATCACCCAAATGGAGTCCTTTCCTCTGGAAGTACGTGGGAGCCCCGTCACGAAATCCATTTATATCTCGTCCCACTTCCACTCCGGGACCTATAAGGGCTGTACCAAGCCTGCTGGTACCTGGTTCTCTGCCTTCACCTGCTGGAAGGTGAGGCATCATGAAAATAACTCTTCCAAAACCTTCTTCATACCTGGCCACCAGTGCTATCGTATGAGATCCAAGTACATCTTCGCTACTCCAGGATTTACCACCAAAGGGGAAGTGTGAAACTCCCTTAGAACATCCTCCTGTAATGCAACTGGTACTATAGTACATCCCCTGAAGAGGATGACATGCTATCCTCCTACAGGAAATCCATCAGGTGACTGTCCTATGGATATATTTGCACCTCACGTCTCATAGTCAACATCCCCACGCTGCACCTCTCTGACCCACTGAAGTAGTGGAGCAGTGACTGTGAGTGACTGTAGAAAGGATTCTCCATCTCTATCCATTAAGGATATATGCAATGCGGCTAGCTGCTCCATCACCTCACCAAGTAGCTGAATGCCTGATCTCCTGTTGAGAGCATCAGCTACTATGTTTCCCTTCCAAGGAGTATAGACTATCTCAAAGTCATAGTCCTGGAGGAACTCGAGCCATCGCCGCTATCTCTGGTTCTAGTCCTTCTATGAGAAGATGTATATGAGACTTTGGTGGTCAGAGTAGAATGTAAAACGCTCGTCCATCAGATAGTGTTGCCACATCTTCAACATGAAGACCACTGCTGCTAATTCCAGGTCATGGGTAGCATATTTCTTCTCATGCTGCCTCAACTTTTGTGAACCATAGGCGATCACTGCCTGATCCTGCATCAGGACACACCCGTGTTCGGTCCCTAATGCATCACAGTAAACTACGTACCCTACACCCTCCTCTGGTAGCCTCAAGATGGGCACACTGGTCAATCTCTATCTCAGCTTTTGGAAGCTCTGCTGAAACCTATCTGACCACACGAAGGGTTTACCCTTCTTTGACAAAGATGAATGTTGTGCTAAAATGCTGGAGAAGTCTGGCAGAAATCTCCGATAGTACCCAGCCAGACCTAGGAAACTCTGCACCTCCATCACGCTCCTGGGTGGCTCCCAAGCAAGTACTTCCTCGATCATCGCAGGATCCACATCAACCCCCACCTCAGAGATGTCATGCCCTAAGAAGTGGACCTCTTGAATCCATAATTGAAACTTCGAGAGCTTACCATAAAGATGGTGCTCTCGGAGTGTATCCAGTACAACCCGCAAGTGGTAGGCGTGCTCCTCCTCAGTAGTCGAGTAAATCAGTATGTCGTCGATGAAGACTACGACAAAACAATCGAGGTAAGGCTAGAATATCCTGTTCATGAGACTCATGAACACTACTAGTGTGTTGGTTATGCTGAAGGGAATAACCAAGAACTCTTAGTGGCCATACCGACACCTGAAGTTCGTCTTCTGTACATCCTCGCCTCGAAATCTAAGCTGATGATAGCCTGACATGAGGTCTATCTTCGAGAACCATCGTGATCCTTTAAGCTGATAAAAGAGGTCATAAATCCTCGGGAGTGGGTAATTTTTCTTTACGGTCACATGATTCAGGTGACGGTAGTGGACACATAGTCGTAATCTCCCATCCGCCTTCTTGGCGAATAAAATCAGAGAAGCCCAGGGTGAAACACAGGGTCAGATGAATCCCTTGCCCTGCAAGTCCTCCAGCTATACCTGTAGCTCACAAAGATCAGCGGGAGCCATCTGATATGCTGATGTAGATATCCATGTTGTCCCGGGGTACAAGTAAATATAGAAGTATACCTCTCTGCGAGGAGGTAGTCCTGGAACGTCATCAGGAAAAACGTCCGCATACTGATCCACCACAACAGGAAAACTCGGACTCCGCACATCTACTACTCTTAGGATGAGAATAGCCAACTGATGGGTGATTTTAGGCCCTCTCCTCTACATAAGTCCATCCTGCATTGAAAAGGCTCCCTTCGCACCAGTGAAGGTGAACCTGCTCCCATCTATGCGGACACACCACACATTGTGCCTAATATAGTCGATCTGAGTATGAACTGTAGATAGCCAATCCATGCCCAAGATGATGTCGTAAGGCCTCGACACTGCTACAAGAAGATCCCAACCGATGTTATCGCCCCCTACAGTAAGCTCACACTACCGGAACCAATGTGTAATCATCGATTTTTCTCACGTAGGAGTCTCTAGTCGTAAGGATGGAGCCAACGGCACTATCAGAATCTCTGAGCTCTGAACGAGGGAAGATGCAATAAAATAATGACTCACTCCTGTGTCTATAAGTACTGCAGCAAGGGTGGAGTAGACACAGATAGTACCTTGAATCATATTAGGTGCACCGTGGTCGTAGGCCTCAACTTCCTGGAGCTGAGCATGCCCCTTTCTGCCAGCTCCCTGTGGTCCTCCTGGTGGTGGTGGTGGTAGAGCCTCGAAGCGTTGTCCACCACCCACTGCTCGGCCAGCTCCCCTACCTCATCTGCCTACTCCCTGCGGACTGCCACGGTCGAACCTCTGCCTCTACCTGGGTGGTCCCTCAACCATCTACTGCTCCTCTGCATGGAGGGTTGGAAAATCACAATCCATATGGCCATGCCCGCTGCATGAATAGCACTACTTACCTCTTGTATGACTATCTATGTTGCATGTGCCCCGCACATCCAAACCAGTATCCTGAGGTCTCCCACATAATGTCCTAGTCTACATGGACCTCTGCGACATCTGTCAACTACCGGCTGTAGAAGACTCCACTATGTTTCGCCCTGCGGTAGGCCTCGCTGCCGGCGTCGACTCAGCAAGGAAGCTCTCTACAATAAGGGCTCTCTCTAGTACTCTTTCCTGCATCGGAATTCTGAGGGAGACCATGGAAGCCCTGATCTCATGCCTCAGTCCCTTCTCGAAGGTCCGAGCTTGGAAGAACGGGTCACGTACCATGTTCGTGGAGTAGCGTGAGAGGTCAGTAAATCTCGCCAAGTACTGGGCTAATGTCATGCTGCCCTGTCGCAACTGTAGTAACTCCTCAATGCGCACCACATGGAGGGTGGCCGGAACAAACTCCAAGTAGAAGAGGCTCTAGAACTCCATCCAAAGTAGTTATGCCGCATCATGCACCTGTAGCATCAGGCTCCACCATCTACCTGCTGCTGCGTGCAGGAGAATCGTTGCAAGGATCACCATAAGGTCTGCTGGGGTCCCTACCAGTCTGAAGACTCTGACAATCGCCTCCAGCCAATCCTCGGCTGCCTGAGGTTCCATCTCTACCCAGAACCTGGGTGGCCTCTGTCGCTGAAACTCGTGTAGCGCACTAAGGCGGCGTGCACTATCCGCTTCTGGGGATAGTGGTATCGGTGGCCCAGCGGGTAGAGGTATCGCTGGTGCCTCCGCTGTAATGGGGCCCTTCTCCGAGGCCTCGTCGCTTGGTGGGATACCATCTCGCGTATAACTGGGAACCCTAGATGAATGCTGTCATGGGGCGATCCTAAAAAGAAACAGGTGTTCCACGGTTAATACTGTATTCCTGGTGAGCTGACACAAAGTAATCACTATGAAAACTTTTGAAACACACATGCAATCAATGTTTTCATGCACCGAGTCACAAATCAGTAGTCAGGGTCCTCGTGTATGGATACATCGGCCGCCGCACCAACACTGGACTCCCGGGACTGATAACCACACTCAATACCCTTAACACTATTGCTTCACAGGAAGAAATTATCAGAGTCCTATGTTCTGTGGTAGAACCTAATCCTCTGATACCAATTTGTCACGAACTGTCCTCAGGTCCCATGCCGTAACTACCCCAAGCCCGCCTTCCATAAACTAGGGGTTGGTGAATATCACCAAAGGCGTAAATCTCGATAAAAGGAAAGGCATTGCCTTTATATATGTAAACAAACACAATAGAGTATGCAAGCTGGAGTAAACACAATGTAAACTGAGTACAAAAGTAAGTGTTGGTAAGTAAATGGGTCAGTATACAAACCCAACTGAAGGTACAGTACAACTGAGAAAAGTAAAGTACAATAGCTGAAAAGTAAATCATCAACCACCGATTCGTCCTCCGGAAACCCCACTTGAAGGGTGGGTACAGATGGTCTCCACAGCTCCTCGAGTTCGTCTGTCCGCTCTGTGTACGTCCCACCTCATAGTCCACCTCCGGATACCGTCCCGCTCCACAAGCCTCAACAACGATTAACACTCTCCATCGTCTGCAACCAACATAACTTAGTGCGGGCATAGCCCGTTCAGGGGTGAGTATATGATACTCAGTAGGGACCCCGAGACCCCCTGAAGGACTCCCAAAATCCAAAAAGGATAATCCACAAAGGAAAGATACAAACACAAGTATCAACCAACTCTAATTAGGTATATGCCCATACATATACCTAAGTTATCAATTTCAGTTCGGCTACAACTCATGAGCCCAATTACAACCTAGTCCATATAGAAAAGCACATCCCAGTCCACACAAGAAAGAAAGTCAATCACATCGATGATAATGACTGAAATTCAGGACTCAGCTCACACAGGTATACTACTCACGAAGAGAGATCGAGATGAAAGATGTAGCCTCTGAATCATCTCCCCTGTCGAACCCATGTAGGATCCAAGTACAGAAGTCATCGCTGCCGAACCCACGTAGGATCCAAGTACAGTAACCGTCGTTGCCGAACCCACGTAGGATCCAAGTACAGTCTTCATCACTGCCGTACCCACATAGGATCCAAGTATAGTAATCCTCACTGCCTAACACACATTGGATCCAAGTACAGTCGCAGCCAGCTCTAGCGTTTCTGAACACAGCATGCTCGATTCTGGGATGGTCCCCTCTTCGAGTCAAGGGATCGATACATCAACTACCACGAATTCTCAATTTGATGTATTCTAAATACCCACCATGTCATAGGGGGATAATCCAAACAAAACATATCCAAGATATTGTTTACAAAATGACAAAGACCTCTTACCAAAAATTACATGGCCTGTAGGTATACGGTACACGCTCTGTAGTCAGTTCTCGGGTACTACCCGCGTCCAACGGTCCGTGTCCAAAGGATGGTCATGTAGGAAGTAAGTACACGAAGTGTGGTATGGTTAACCACCATGTCCATGCATCTGGTTCGGCTCCGTGTATGCTGGCCATTTTCCTGTACACAGCCTCAACCCATGTTCGCCAAACAGTGTAACTGGTACATGGGGTAGCCCGTGCCACTGGCCATGCCTGGCCATATGGTGGAGTACATGCCTGTGTACTCCACCCTGTGTCCATGTATCCCCGGGATACATGCCTAGTTCCACGAAGCTGCTTCTACCCTTCTGTGAAGAGAATACACGTTGTGCCTCTTGGTTATGTATTGCAGCCCATGTCCATGTATTTCCCAGAATACAAGCCATGTCTCACAAAGCTGCTTCAACCATTCTGCATAGAGATTACATGTCGTGTGACCAGGGTCACATGCCCTATGTTACTTGTCAATACCTGAAACTCAAGCCACAGTACGCCCACACTACACGACGTTTTTGTTAGAGGTACATGCCGTGTATTATGGAATTTTCCAGAAAGGACGCCTCCGTCCAGCGCACCTCCTGTGGTGTCCATTCTTCATTCTGATGGTCCATTCATCACGAAACATCAGACACTAGGTTTCCCCGATGTCCCGTAATCGTCTCCGGTGTTTTTTGGCCTCCGATCGGCTCCGAAAACACGATTTGATTCACCCGCTCGAAGAATGGTTGAGGGACGGTCTTTACCGTTCCGGTTTGATCTTTCGTCCACTATCATTGTCGCACCTCCGATAGGATATCATGATGTTGTGTCTTAAAATTGGGATCATTGTGTCGTACAATGAACTCACAACGTTCTGGTGTTCATAACCCATGAAGAACACGAAGAACATACCAAACATTCACAAAAATGGCAGAGGGATCGGGCTGTGTTCGTTTGGCCTGGTCCTTCTGTGTTAGTTTGGTAGCAAGCGGTCCAAGAGAAACAAAAACGGAAGAAAAAATCAGCGTTTCTCAAATAAAAACACACCCCTACCTCGTGACGTGATCACTCGATGGATATTCGGAGATGTAGCGTCGTTCGTTGACGTCGGAAGATGACGTCGTCATTTCCTTGGAGGTTCGTCGCTCATTCGATCGTCGGAGAGTTGGCATTCTTCAACGAAGGAGATGAAGCATTCTTCGAAACACAAGATCTCTCTCCCCAATATCTCAACACAACAATCCAACCAAAAATAAAATAAGGCTTGTAATTATTTTATTTAATCATGCCATGCATTAAAAAATTCAAGTTTCAAAACACTTAATTAATTAATTGAAGTGGTTCAATTAATTGATTAAAGTGTATTGGAAAGAGTTAAGAGGGATAGAGAGGGAAGGTGGAAAGGTTTCACAAGTAATGAGAAGTTTACAAAAATTAAGAGGGGTTTAAGTAGTTTTAGGGAATGTGAAGGGTTGGGGATTAGGTGGGTCCCACCTCGTATTTATCCTAGCATGGGTAGTTAGGTGTTAGTGGGTCCCACTCTAACTTTAACATGTAGGATAAAACCACCTTTAGAGTTAGAAATAAAATTGTTCCACAATTTTATTCACTTCTCATTTAATCGAAAAAAGTTAACTTCCCCTCTTCTGGAAACACAATTACAGAAAAGGTCCCCTTTAGCAATTACCGGTGCTGTGAGTTCATCAGTGCCCATGGATTTCAATTCCGAGCACCAGTTCAAAAGATAGAAAAACCCGATCATTCGTTTACCCAATGCACCCGAGCTAAACTTTGAAACTTGATTCAGAGCACACCGGGCCTCAAAATCCGATGCCGTCAGAAACTGCGTACTCGTAAAATTCCAAAGTATTTAAGAAAAAAATTTCCTTGAAATTTTCGGGTCTTTATAAAATGATTTTCCAATTCCCACACATGAAAAGAACACATTTCCTCATGTGTTCCTAACATGATCCACGTCAAATATATCGCTAAGTACCTAAAATTATGAATATATAAACAACCTCATGCCAGTTTTTTCCAAGAGAAAAATACCATAAAATAATAACATCACACATCAAGTGCATCATCCAAGGTGAAATAACATTCAAATGTAACAAAGAACATTATAAACAATAATCTCACAGTGGGTACTTATGTTTCCCCCCATACATGGGTTAGATACTCCCATGAATGAGCTCATTGGAAAGGACCAAAACATCCCAATATCATCTCTACCATACCAAAATAAAACAAATAATAGAAAAAAGATATAATGATACCACTTTTCCACACCCTGACCCAGGAGCCACTAGGCTCGTGCCTCAGGTCGGAGTACCACATTACCTCAGGTGTGCCTGCCCATACTCCAAATATTTTCAATAATAGTGAGGTTACAATGATACATGTGGGGAGAATATACACTCTTTATCAGATCAATACATAAAATATATAATAAAAATAAAGGAAATAATATAAATAAATAAACATGCATCACTATGAAATTTATTAAAAACTAGGTACAAGCCCAACACCGACAGTAAATATTTCATTTAATGTCATAAAGTTCCAAGTGTAAAGTAAAAACAAAAAATAAAGAAAAAATGAAGAATTCCCAAAATGAAACCCAACACCAGGTTTGGTTCCCTCATCCATTAACATCCCTAAGACCCAAATCATCCTTCTATAATAAGTCATTTTCCCCAATCCTCATATGCAACCATGAAATCTATGCGAGTACCTAATTACTGTCTGCATAGGGTGTGAGTACCACTTAGTAGTCCACCACCAATGGTGTCTAAAAATTGTAAATTCTAAACAATGTATGTATAATTATGGTAAACAATAAGATAATCAAAATATAAACAAGGTTCTATAATTTAATAGATTTTATATTAGCCACTTTCAATATTAGTTCCATGTGTTACCCAGGTTCATCAACCATGCTTCATCCTATACCATTAAACTAACAAAAAAATATGGGAATTGTTGTTCCCTAAACTATAGGGATATTTATATAACAAAAAAAATACATAAATTAACTTTCCCTGGAGCCTCATTACAAGAATTCAGATCATTTTCATTTTTTAGTGTCATAGAACCTCAGTCTGACACCCTAACACATGAACCACCTTAGTGAGGCCTGAAGCATCAGTATAGCCTGCCATGTGGGTGTATAGCCTTAGTATAACACCCCATAAAACCATTAATTCACATAAGCATGATTATTTAAACATTATTCACATTTACCTCATATATGTTATAACTCATTTAACAAGTTCATGCTGTGACAAACACCCCCCCCCCCCCCCGCCCGTATTCCATTTAATAAGATAAACACAATTTTCATTGTTTTTACCTCATAAACCAATTCAATTTAACATTTAGAAACTCAATTATAAGTTCAATGAATAGGAACACCCCATGGGTGTCCATATACCTATTCTAATCATCATCAATACATTCCATATGGATCCTGAGGGACCTAATTCATTATTCAATTAACCAAAATCGTTATTTCCTACCAATGAAATCTAATTTAAATAAATAAGGTTCCATAACACAACCATATAAAAATAAAATAGGGCATAAAGACTATGTTATATACTTGATGACCACCTTTCTCATGTTCGTGGGAAAATTCTCACTTAACCATCACCTTGAATTCAAACTCATACAACCTTCAATTCCCCCAACTTATAATATATTTGAAAAATGGTGCTTTGGGGAATTGAATAGAGAATAATAACTATTGAAGGCCTTTTCTAGAAAATATAGGAAGATGAGTGTTACACTATCCTAGATCTTTGATTCGCACCTAACCACACTCCAAAAATCCAAGAACAAATGGAGAATCGTCCCTTGGATGCTTAGGAGGAATAATTTCTTAAACCATGAAGATGCATGGTGAAGTGGGAGGAAAATAGGTTTATAACCATTAAATCATGAGGGGAATATGCAATTTCCCTTCTTTAATGAGTCTCATGGTTTGGCCATAGGGTTGTCAAAATCATGCACCAAATGTGTTCTACCCTCTATCCTAGAGGGTTCCAGGTCACGCGATATCTTGGGGGCCAAAATTTTTTGAAAACCCTTGTGGTGGTTGTTCAAAATTTATGTGTTCAAGACTACATGGTTTTGGGCTTCCTACTTTCATGGATTCCCCAACTATGCTCCTACCTCGGATGGCAACATGAGTATGGAATATGGTTATTACTAACTATACTCCATCCATGAAACCTGCACTGGATTGCACTTATTTCATCCTTTTCATGCATTGAACCCCAAGGACACCCTAGAAACTCCTCACACAACATAGAACCATTTACTTAACCAAAAAAATGTATTTTAAAAAATTTTAAATAGGAACATACCTTACTAGAATTTTGGGATCTTACACCAACTATAATAACCTTAAGTGAGTAGTTATATTACATTATTGGTATATAATATAAGATAACCTAAAGTATATGATATATTAATAGTATTTCAAGAATATATACATACATATATTACATTTTAAAACATTATATTCCATATTATCACATCGTGAGAACATTATTATCTCTTTAATCACATCCATAAAAATTACTGTGAGTTATCCACTAGGTTTTCTGGGGAAAGGAAAACAAAAAAGTGTGATATTAGATGCTCAGTAATAAGTAGTAAATATTGGAATAAATCATAACATAAACATTGCACAAGTGATATAGTAGGAATAAATAAACAACAACAGTCCATAATCAAATTAAACTAAGCGAATTCTATATCCATGATAATAATGAAAACATGGATAATAATAATCCTTGATCTCATACTGATGGAATACATAATGTTAGACATAAAAACATGTTTTAAATTCTTTTTTCCAAGATAGTATATTTATATGAGAGATATGTACACAAAAACCCAATATATTATTTCTCATGATAACTAATAATGTGTCGAGGTGAAATATAATTTTGGGCCTGTCAACAATTTAAGTCCAATGCATTCACAGTAAGAGTCAAAAAGTCATTTCATACCATTCCCTATGGAACAATTGATTAAATAAAAACAAAAAATATATATATAATGAAAAAATATATAGAAAACCAATACATCCATATTCAATTTAATAATGTTTATGTCTTGGATAACATCCCTTAATTAACTTAGAAGATGTGGGGTATCATCAAAGTAACAAAAACTACACATATCAATGAAATATAGTTGAGAGGGTAATTTCAATGTGTTGGATTATCCATGGAATATAGTAATTGGTTAAAATGGTTTTCATTGATATTATACCAAGGTAATGTTAGGAATAATCCTTCATTATGGTTCATAGGAGTATGTAAATAATCTAAAGAATACCCCTTAGGAGTTTCTAGCCAAGTGTAGAGTCTTAGGCCCAATACACATGTAAAATAGTGACGATTGAATCAATATAATCCAACCCTTTTCTGGGTGATTATACCTAGGTACATATATAAAAAATATGTATCAACATTCAATTATACACAATGGGATTTATTTTCTAGGAAACTGTACAATCTTTTACATACCAAAACATAAGAGGAATTTCAACCATGGAAAAGATTGAGTTTTACTGTCGTTTTGGTCACTATTGAATCAAAATAATATGAGGGAGGGATCAAAATATATAATTTAAAATACCATGAATTTCATGTTGAATATGTTAAAAATTATTTCATGTAAATGTATGCACTACACAAGAGGAAATATGTTGTGAATATAGAATGAATCTCAAAGAATGAAAATTGAGATGGAAAACCCCACTTTTGGATTTGGTAGTAATTAAATAAAAACTTTTTGAAAGGGAGGGATTAAAATTTATCTTCAAATATAATGAATATAATTAATTTCATGAAATAAAATATCAAATAGGTAGTATATTCACCACATAAAGTAAATTAGGTCCATAATACACAACATGTCTCAAAGAGAGGAATTTGAGATGGAAAACCTTACCTTTTATCCTTCTTAGATGAATGTGATATAACTCCTTGTATGAGAAAAATAACTATCTATATAAAATATTTTAGAATTTAATTCAAACTTATAACCCTTTTTAAACATCATTTATAATTAGTCTTTATATGTATATTAGTCAGTTACTATCTATTTTCAGTATCCAGTGTGAGTAATCTTGTTTGTTTTGAATTAGAATTTTTATAGTGGTATTTTTATTTATTATTATACAAAATTTCATAATTACTAGATAAAATAAGTTACATTAATAGATTAATTTTATTTATTTATAAATCCCTTATCTCATTCCATCTGCTTTTCAGTTCTGTTGCATGAATGTGGAATCAGTGTTGGCTTATTTTTGTAATTTTTGAGGTTGAAGATGATATTATAATAATAAGTTAAATATTTAACATAGACATTCCATAAACATTAAAAAATAATTATTTTATTATTTACTTATAATAATATTATCATTTATATTCCCCTATACATCCATGATAGAGTTTTATATCATGTTTCAAGTAGGTGGTTAAACCGACCCAAACATGAAAATACTATAATTAATGGGAGACTATGATAATGATTTTTTTATTTTGGATATAATATAATTATTATTGGTGAATAATTATATTATTAAGATATGTTTTATATAGTGAGTCATTTTTAAATATAACTTAGTAAATAATAAATATACTAGATGAAAAATGAGATGTGTTACATCATGATGATGGTGTCTGTAAAACACATAGTTAACATTTTAATTTCTAAAATAATGAGATATAATTCACATATATTATAATTCTATAATTAATAATCATTATTATATTTTAAATTTTCTTTTTATTCTTTAATATCATCATTTAAACCATCCATGATAGGCGATATGGAAAATGGAAGAAGTCGATTTGTGGAGGCGGTAGTCCGCACATACACACTAACAATGATTTGGTTTTCTTCTTAATGGAGGGAGAAGAATTATGGATTTTACATTCATATAATAAAATATTATTATAATAATGATAATTATTTCTTTGTATTATTATGGATATAAGATTTTATTAATATTAATATTAAGTATAAATGATTAAGAAGAAGGTAATACTTACATCGTGAGCTTGAGTTTTCTCTTAGAAATATCCTCGGAAATGGAGGCATTAAGATAAATAATTGTGACTATAGTACAAATTGATATATAAAGGGTTATATTAGGAAACAAATTTTATAATATCAAGAATAAATTATAAGTTATATGTGTCATATGAATTGGAGGAATTTTGTCCCTTTTAAAAGTGAAGAAATGGAAATTTTTGTGAAAGCCCATTAACTTTCAATGATATCATTACACTATTCAAGGTTAGTTGACTCCAAATGTTAGTAATAATTGATTATAGGTTTCATTGGGTATATAAATCCTCAATAAATAATTTCCACACATGTTTTAAACATTATTTCAGTTATTCACCATTTTTTTGTATTTTTTTTTGGTTTATACCATAATAAATAATTTATACTTTATTAAAAATATAAGGTAACAAATATAACCAAATTATGTTGTGATAAACATAAATTTAACCTCTATTTAATCTAATTTAATTTATAAATATGATAAATTTATCAATTATATCAATACACATAACATACAAATAAATAGTTTTCTGTAGAAAAATAATGTTTTCACAATTAAATGTTCCTAATCATATTTAGTATTTATTACTAAATGAATGAGTGTTCGTATATTTATATATAGGTATAAATATTATATTATAATAATTATTTATAAGTTATTAATTTATTTTATTAGATAAAAATTTGATAGTATTAATAAAACAATTCTTTGAGAAAAATAGTTTTACCATTATCACAGTAAATTTAATTCTAGTATCTTGCTTTTATGCCAAATAAATAAATATAACATAATAAATAAAATTTAAATTTATGTCTTAAATACCAAACACTTTATGTTAAATTACATTCCTATAAGTTTACAATATTAATTTTCTATATAAATACATAAAAACAGTATTTTAAAGTGAAATATTATGTATGTTTCCAAAATAATATACATGGGTTTTATAAATAAAACCTAGAAATTTTAAATGATTTATTTTACTTTATTTATATAATAAAATATTAAAAAAACATTTTATTCATTCATATATTATGAAAATATCATAAAAGTGATGGTTTCTAAAAATATTTTTATTTTTTTCTATCTATTTAAAAATAAATTATTTCAAAAAAGTATTAAAAATAAATCATAGGATAATTGTGATATGTGGAATTAAAAAATGAATTTTATTTAGTCAATTTAAAATCCTAAAATTAAAATTTTAAATAAATTCATGAATAATGGATCTTTAGAGTATGCATTGTGAAGTAGTTTCACGATGTCGTGTTTACTAGGTATACTAGGGTCTTGGATATTATAAAAAATTTAGTCTTATTGATCGAATAATCTCATGAGGGGTCTTCTTATAAATTATATTTATCTATTATATATTTAAGAATATTTTTCTGAAAAAAATCTTCGTAATAATACAATTTTTTACAACACTTATCTGTATAATAGGGTGAATACCTATTAAATAGTGATTAAATGATATTTTATAAAATCAGATAGATGGTGATTGAATGTAAATCATCCCATAAAAGGGAATTTTATATATTTCATATGAAGTTAATGAATACTCTGTATATTATAATAATATAGGAAAATCATCCTAGAAGTTAATTCATCTATAAAATCCCATGGATGAGTAAATTATGATTAAGGTTTCTTAAAATGACATAAAAAAGGTATGCCCGATATTCATACCATACAAGAAGGAAGAAGGGTTATAGTTTTATTTAAGATATCCTAGGAGTAATTAACTGTATATTAATGTTTTTTGGCCATCCATGAAGGCTTTAGGGTTATGGTATGATTTATGGTCTCCTAAGAGGAATTAAAGGTACAATGCAATTTCGTGCTATTAAGGAAGGATTACGGGTTACATTGGGTTTTAAAGTCTCCCGAGAGGACATAAAGGTACACTAGAGTTTCATGTTATCCAATAAGGGTTAAGGGTAACACTGGGATTTAAGGTCTCCCTTGAGGTATTAAAGGCATGATGAATTTTCATGCCATCTAGGAACGATTAAGGGTTTTGTTGGGATTTATTTTATCTTAGGATAACATAAAGGTTTAGTGATATAGAAATGAGTTATGTTGAAGTTGGGATTGTGCTAGTGAGAGAGCCTAAAAACATATCCCTGTGAAGGGAATAAAAATCCACACAATTTAGTGCCATTTAACATGGAATTTCCTACTTATTAAGTATGCGTTAATATGACTACAGTGGTTCATTTTATGTTTTTTTAGTCATGAATAATGAAGTTACTTTTATGTTTGTGCATCTATGACCATTATGTATGGTATTTTAAGATCATATTCCCAAGACCATTTTTGAGTATTTTAAATTTATAAAAAATGGAATTCTATGTGAGAGGTACCAATCAATGGTTTGAGTAGGATTTATTCATGATTATCCCTATATAGATCAAAATTACATTTGTCTTAGGTGAAGGTAGGCTAGGTATTACACTAGATTATAAGTTCACAAGGTATCAAGATATCTAAAAAAATACAAGAAAGGTTGTGAAGTGATTATTCTAAAATTTTATCCCATATGTCTATCATCTAATACCTGTTTGTAACTGAGTAGTGGGGGATAACTGAATACATTTATGGTGTGAAGTTGTGAGAGAAAATATAGGATTATATGGGGTCTTTGGATAGGATTAGGGTAGGTAAATACACATTCTATGGAAAATTTGGTTAGAAATTATATGAGAAAAATGGCATGTAACAGATCGGAGCCTCAAGAGATAAAAAGGTGCACTTGGTTTATTCCATATTGGAGGCCCTAGTGAGAAACTGAAAAATACAACATCCATTCTAGAGTGAAAAATCAGGAAGTGTACGACAAATCCTCAAACCAAAGTGTCCTCATTATTAGTGAGGTGAGGAATTAAAAACACATCAAGAATCAATGGATAAATAAGAATTCCTTGGGGGATACATGTTATAGGCTATATAGTCTCCTTTATCAGATGGATGTGCAAACATGTTTACCATTAATGGGATTTGAATTTCACTCATGAAAATAGGGACTATTCTTGGGGTGTGTTAATATACATAGGTACACCAAATGGTATTTTCAATTTGTATGAACTATAAATTTTAAACTTGTAGTTTATAATGCATGATTTTTTATGTTCTCATTAATGGATGTGAGATTTTTCATATTATAATATTAGATAGGTGGTCGCACATGTGACATATGAGTGGTTTATGGTCATATATGTGACAGCTAAGGGGTGCATAGTCTCATATGTGACCACTGAGGGTCATTCGGTCATGTTTCTGATATAGAGTGGTGTGTGGTCATTCATGTAACTAAGTTGTATGCATGGTTACAAATTTTATCATAAATAGGTGACCACCTTATATGATTTTTTCATTTCCCTTTAAAATAGGAATAGGGTAGGAATATTTCACGCATATAGGTTCTTCATTGGGGATTCATAGGTAGCCTCAAAGTTGAAGGTCATCTATTAGGGATTTTTGGGTCGTGGATGTCAAGGAGGGGAGGAAAGGGGAATTATGGGTCATTCTACCCCCATAATATTTCTCCCATGGATTTAATTTAGAGAAAAGGTGGAAGATTCTTAAACAGTTTCATGATTCATAAGGAACTTGTGTCACTCTAACTGTGAAATTATTTGGATCCCTCTAAATTAGTTGATACTTTGGGAGTTTATAGGTGGGGAATCCATGAAATTCCTTATTAGGGTGTGTGGTCTATAATTACTTTTTATGAAGATTAAACACCATGAATGGTCATGGGTAGGGTTTTGGATTATGCTTTTTTCTATGGAAGTTGTGTGGTCATAGATCTTCCATGTTAGAAATTGTGGTTCTTGTAGGTTCTTTAATGAAAATGCAAGATTTATTTATGTGACATTATCCTTTTCAAAAACATTTGGGGAGGGGGGGTTCATGGGGTTCCATGGGGTTACATGATTCATACATTCCATTGGGGTTCTATAGTATGTGGATCAATTACATAGCTTCTTACTTCTCTAAATTCATTGCCCTTGAGTTTTTATGTTTGTGGATAAATTTGGGGGCTCCATAGTTCATATATCACATACTTGGAAGTGATCTACTCTAAAATAGTGTCTACCTGAAATAAAAAAAGAGACTTTAGATATTTATGGTTAAACTAGTTTATGGATATCCATGTAGAAAGATGTATAGTAACACATCATGTTGGTTGGAGTTACTATGTTCACACAAATGGTTAAAGAAGTATATGTGGTCACACAACCTATAGAAGGAGGATCCATGTACATAAAGACTTTTCAAAAAACTATTTCTTTTTTTTCAAATAGTTCAAAAACTTTAAATGTTCATAATAACAAATTTTTTAATCCATTTCAAATCCATAAGATATCAAATATAATCCTATGAAATGAGTTATTCACTTGGCTATCGTGTTTTCCCATAGTAAATGTTTTCCAATTCTATAACAGACCCTCATAGCCTTTAAAATTGTATTTTAATGTTTTGAAAACCTTCTCCTTTGGATGGAATCTATGTAATATTGTATGTAGAAGGTTCTCAACACCACATCACTATATTGGGAAATGATCTTGAAGGATATTTAAACCAGTAAGAATGATTAGTCATGTGTCATGTGGAGGTCACATTCTTTTCTTATTCATAAAGTAAGTTATTCCTTCTTTATTTTACACAAAGATCTTGATCTTAAAGAAGTGTGTATACAAAATTTTTGGGTTCTAATTAAATTCATTAAATTTAAATAAAGTTTTTATGAGTTTAAGAGGGATTGAAATAAGCCTCAACATAGTCGAAGACAACTCAAAAACCTAATTAATCACATAATCTATCCATATTATGGGAATAAATAATAAAATGAATAATGAGGTTCTACTTTACACTTTTTGATCTAGTATTTAAACAAGTATTTGATAAATATAACTAAGGAGAAACCAAATGATTCCTCCTTACTAGGGTATCCATATATCACATGAATCTCAAGACACTAAAAAATCATATCCCTCTTTATCATTGTTTTAAGAAAAAATTTCAATGGTAGGAGAGAATGAGAGCTAGATAGAGATTTATATTTATGATTTTCTATCATAAAATCACACACACATGTACAAGGATTGAGAATATATATATTATCAACAAAATACACTCTTTTGAACTCTAATTTTTAGATATTTTAATGATATGTTTCCCAAAATCTCAAACCTTACAACCCCTTACAACATACAAATCAATTATCATATTGGTTTTTTATAATTTAAATGATTATTCTAGATGTATAAAATCCTCTAACCATCATTATATGAGGATCAAAGTTGAGAATTAAATTATTGGTTTGAAAATGATTTTTATCTACCCATTCTCTCATAATGTGAGTTATTTCTATGAACAAAACTATAACATGGTGACATTCCCCATGCTATGGTGTATCTGAAGGTAGAAAAAGATGTGAACCAAACCACCACACCATGGTGGTTCCTTTAGTCCATGATTCTATCAATATCCAATTTACATTAAATAATTGTGGACTTTTCACACTTTCACCTTCTGTCTTGTCACACAAAAAATATCAAATCATATCAAAATAATTTTTTAGGCATCCCACAAAACTCAATTTGGAAATATATCATTAATTTTCACCACATGTAACATCATATTTTACAACATTTGAAAATAAATCCAAAAAATCTTCCTAATATCCTTTAAAAAACTTTTGGGGTAGATCTCAAAGTTTAATTAGCATGATCTATATTCACATAACCCAAAAGTGTGACCCAAAGAACCTTTCTATAATTTACAAAAATTATGAATTCTTGAATTCATAAATGTAAGAAAAGGGTGTCCTCTATAATATTATTAATGATACTCAGTCTATAAATGGATCTATAAATACCTCCATCAAATAAATGTATCTATATAACTTTTTCATTTAGTTATATCATATACAAGTATATATAATCATTAAATACATTTATCCATTACATTGAGTTTCCAAGTGACATGGAGTAGGTCAATTCCATAAAAATCACTAAAATGATCTCAATTATACTAATTTTTACTAACCAAGTCAGTGGATGCATCAAATGTGATCCATCTATGTAGATGATAAAATTTCATACCCCTAACCCAGATATATAATCATGTCCCATATCATCATCGACATTTCATTTTTATTAAAGAGAAAGAAGACAACAACAAATAATTCAAAGAAAACCAGCTAGGGGGACTAAAATAATGAAGACCCAATTAATCCCCCGTAATCAAGTAAACCCCCTCTGGATCCAATTGAGGAGAACTTGAAAAACAAATGACATGAATAACATGATCTTCCACCACCATTGAAGCAAGTTGATCAGCCACTTTATTACCCTCCATCCACACATGAATAACACGAATGTTAGTGTTGTTGGGGGTAGATTTTAACATCCTGATAGAATAGTCTATCGACCAAGGATATAGAATTTTACTACAGATTTTATAATGAAAAATAAATGAATCAGTTTCAATCTGACTGATCATAATATTTTTTTGGCTGCACAAGTCAAGACCTATCTACATGGCTTTGGCCTCTTCTTGAATTGAATCCCCCACCCAAAGTATGCATAATAGGCAAGAAAAACACTCCCCCAAGCATCACAGACCACCCATCCTCATCGCATAATATTAAGCATGCATGAACTGTCAAAATTCAGTTTCAAATATGTGCTTGGAGCCACCCATTGAAACCAGTTCCATCTCATCACATGAACAAGTTGCTGATTCATAAAACCATTCCCCTACAAAGACCTCAAAGAAGAATAATCGTTCCATTTGTTAAAACCATTAAATAGATCAATAAGTAGTGATTTAATCCTCATGAAAATGGACCAT
Organism: Viscum album; assembly: GCA_963277665.1. Taxonomy (NCBI): domain Eukaryota; kingdom Viridiplantae; phylum Streptophyta; class Magnoliopsida; order Santalales; family Viscaceae; genus Viscum; species Viscum album. Next base: position 1,535,060,625 of record OY728128.1, on the reverse strand, counting down.
TCCATAGAAAGAGTAACTTAAAACCTGGCCTTGTTCCTTGCCTGCCGGATGCACCAGCTTCCTACACTTAAGATTATATCTCTGGCCATTTTTTATTGTCCCTCACCTTTAATACCATGGAACCATCTTTCCAGAAAATATCATTCATCAAGATCAGGGGAAAATATACCAGTAAACCCTCCAAAATATATCAATACATCCATGGACCAATCACTCTCAAAGAAGAAATGATTAGCATCATACTCCCTGTGTAACTTGCAACAATAAAATTTAGAAGTCAGGCTAGTTCCTACCTTCCTCACATTCTCATCTATAGGAATAGAATGGTTTCTTATTCGCCATAAAAAAAATTTGAACTGGGTAGGAATACAACTACACCATACCTCTTTCTTCCATGTATCATGCTTCCCATAAGGAGTAAATATTAGTTTGAAGTTATTTATGGAAAAATCCCATGTATTAGTTGCAGTAAACACAAACCTGTCCATTTCAAAGTTTAAGATAATTTCATCAAAACCCTCCCTTTAACCGTCATCCAGAACTGTATTTAGGAACCTCAGATGTTCACTAGCCTCCTTTAAATAAATAAAAGGACCAAGGTAGCCTAGATAACCCAATATTTAACCTTCCCAGTTATGAAACCAAAAAGATAACAACCCCTTCCCTAAAATCCACCTTGAATATTTCCAAATGACTGGGATAATGTCATAGATTACGGAAAAAAATGAGATCCATTTGAACTAGAATTTTCTCATATGCAGTCCCTTTATAGGACATAATATTCCCCCATAGAGTACTCTCCTCCACCCTCTCTCACGAAAGTTTTTCATGCATGCATTGAATGATATTATCCAGGAATCTCACTCTAATCCCACCTTCCAGAACAGTTCTTTCCATCCTGTCCCATGAAGTCCAATGGTGTTTTTCCTCAGATAAGGCATCCCATATGAAATATTCTATAACATTATCAATGGAAGAGAGGACTCCCTTGGGAACAATTCTATCCAAGAGAGTAGGTATAGGGATGGAAGTTAAAACACTATTGATTAGGGTTATATGACCTCCAAAGGATAAAAAATAAATTTCTAGTTCAAAAAATAGTTCACAATCCAATTCACAATATAGTCAAAGTACCAGATTCGAAGATGGAAAAAAGAAATAGCATATCCAAGATACTCCATAGGTAAACATCCCCTCTATATATCCATTATACAACACAGGGATGATACATGCCTTTCAGCACACCTATTTGAGATTTAAATATTTCTCTTGGACCTATTAATCAGCTAGCCACTCTAAAAACAATACCCATCCCAGATCCTAGTTAACTCACCAACCGATCTTCTACTATCATTATAGAAAATTGAAGTATCATCCACAAACATCAGGTGAGTTATCGAGGGTTGATTCATTTTCCTATGATACTGAAGGATGCCTCATATGGAAATATATTTGTTAATAAGGAAACTTAAAGTATCTTTCATAAGTATAATCAAAGTTGAAGATATAGGGTCCCCTTGTATATGTCCATGGGAAGAATTTAAGATAACATAAGTTCTCCCCATAAAATAAACTACCATTCAAGATCAGCTTAAACATCAAAAAATAAAATCCAAAGTACAAGAGGAATGACCCATACCTTTGAGAACCCTCTTGATAAATCCCCATTACATTTTGTCATGTGATTTTTTCATATCAAGATTCAGTTCCATATTTGATCCATGATTTTTGAATTTAATATCCCGAATCATTTTCTGGGCCAATGAAACTTTACCCAGACTAGATCTTCCTTTTACAAAATAGTTTTATTCTAAGAAGACCCAACGATGCACATACATGGATTGCCGCCTATTGAAAATACTAGATAGAATTTTATATGGAAAATTACACATACTTACCATACTATATTCAAGTATGGAAGCATGATTTTTAATTTTAGGGGTAAAAACCAAATTTTTGTCCCCCACCAATCTTGATAAAGAACCACCCCGAAAATATTCTTGATTCGCCATAATAATACCATCTTTTATAATATCCCACGACCCCTTGTAAAATGATCTTGGATAACTATGCGGGCCTGGATCACTTTTCAGGTTAAGACACATCATATCATCATAAATCACCCTTTCATTTGGTATAGCTTCAAAAAAGGCATTGTCAATATCAGATAAAAAGTTGGGAATCACCTCAAAATATTTAAAATTCTCTCTAGGATACCCATTTGACATATTCATATTGGGACCTACAAGTATATTTTTATAAAATAAGAAATCTATATTTCCAATAACCTCTCTATAATCCAAAGACATCCCATATTCAAGAAGAATATTCTGTTTAAACAACCTTATCCTTACTTTAATACATGCATGAAATTAGGTTGAGTTTGTATATCATTCTCAAAGCCATTTCAGTCTCAATCCTTCCCTAGCTACACGCTTCTGTTTTAAGACTAGTTTAGCCAACATGTTTTTCTTAATATATATCTCCCCATAAATTTTCTCATCCCATGAATATTTAAGGGATCTTACCAATCTGTCAACGTCCTATTTTAAATTTTCCATTTCCACACCCAAAGGAATAATTTCTTTCACATAGGTCTGAAGTTTTTTTTTCAAACATCCCAGCTTGTTGTGTAAAACGACCCAAGAATAACCTTGAATATCTTCACCCCAACTATCATTAACCATCTTCTGATACCCATGCACATCATCCCAATGATTACATAATCTAAACCTCTCATTACCATCCTACCAAGGAGGAAAAGAGATAAGATGTGGTGAGTGGTTTGAGATACCACAAACAAGATATTTCACCTTAGAATTGGGAAACCTTTAAATAAAATTCATATTCTACAAACACCAATCCTGCCGGATCCCGCATCTATGATCACCTTTTTGGTTGTTTCACCATGTAAAATAGACACCAATATAACCCATGTCTATAAGACCTTATCCAGCCATAAATTGAACAAAACACATTCTAGCCAGGTGAGGAAAGGTACCCTAACCTTTCTTCTCATCTGATTAAGAAATAATATTAAAATTCCCACCAAAAAACCAAGGATATTCCTCTAGATAAATTCATAAGAATCCTTCCACAAATTCTCATGCCTTTGTGCAACATAGCTCCCATACATAAAGGATATATACAACAACTCCACACCTATATTGGATTTTACAATAATATATTAATCACTTACATTAATCATATACACATCCATTTCCTTCTTCCAAAAAATCCATATATGGTGATTATCCAATTCTTTATGTAATTCCATATGCATCCTGAGTATATATGAAAACTCGTTCACTCTAGATGGGTTCTTCTTGTGATCTAGAATAACATCCATAAATACATTGTGTTTTTTGATTTCCATGGCCTGAAAATCTATCTTCACCCGAGATCCAATACCATGGGTGTTACATATTAAGAATGGAATCATTAGAACATATCTTTCCCAGATTTGACCCCATGCATCTTGGTTAGATTAGAATGGGAAGATAAAATATCCTGTATATACCGTAGATTTTTTTTCTTGTGAACACTCCATTTTCCAGAGCCAAATAAGATTAATTAGGTGAAGCTAAAAAGGACCAGCTGTGTCGAGGTCTCCCTACTACCTTGATAAGAAGATAATGATTTACATAGATTTTATAGATAGGGGAAATAATAACACATTTCCTACCATCCTTCATTTTCCCTTTAGATGAAGACCATGATTCATTTTCCTTTAAAAGTATTTCACATGACTCTCTAAAAGAACTTAGAAATGTTTCAACTTCATCTCTTTCTTGGATAGCCTCTGTTTTGGACACATTAAACACTAGAGGAAATTGAGACAACAATGTACCAACCACAGACTGTTTCACCAACCCTGCCCATGAAAACTTGAAACCTTGAATGTTTATATACATACTCGTTACACCATTAACCCAGGCTGGCCATAGATAACCCTCCTCAAATGGGACACTCTATGTCAGGGATTTGTCCCTCACTTCTGGGATATTATCTCTGTGGGGTTGTTTAATGGTTTCCGGAGAGACATTAGTTACCTTCATAATCTCCATAGGGACATCATAAGATATCTCATCAAAATTGGCTATGACAAGATTTTTATGCACGAAGTCACCTCATCATCTCTTCCTGCAAACATGTATCGATTGGCCCTATAAATAACAGTGAGAACAATACCTTGGTAGAACCAGATAAACAATATCCTCATTCCAAACAATCGATTCTTTCACTTTCCATGAGATATTATTCAGGAGATGTGTAGATAGGTATAATTCGAAAAAAAATACTTGTATAAGATATATCCTCATAAATATGGGTTTTGTTATCATCCCAAAGAATCCCCCCATGGGAATCCCCAATGACACTAATAATAGACACATTATACATCGGAAGAGGAAAACATGGTATAAAAATTCACACCGCCTCCAGAGGACTTTCCCTCCCTTATGCACGTCAATTGACCAACGATCCTAATTGAATCGCCAACGACTCATGATTAGAGGATCAATGCACTATGCGTGAATGATATCTAACTCTGAATCAATGATTAAGAAGAAAGAAACCTGATAAACTGAAGAAATTTTTACCATAGAAGAAAGCCCCCACGAATCTACAAACTTCTTGAAAAGTGATAAAGGTGATTTGTGGACCCAAATCACGTAACATGAATCCATTTCAGACAATCAACTTCATATTCAATCAAGGGCCCAAATTTCATACTTATCATATAATGGAACAAATATCATATTGGTTAATTCTCAAATAACATCGTAATCAGAAACATACCCAGTCAACCCCTAAATGTATAAGCCACAATTATTGTAAAATAAATTTATCAAATAATTATGGTTCTCATGATAAGTATCTTTCCAACCTTAGTTATAGGGATTTTATATGAAACATTTACCCCTTTCATACCAAATACATAGTGTATAACAATTTTTGTAGTATACTTGGTGGATAATCTAGTAAAAAAGATGTTTTGTGTATCATGATAAAATTTTGTATATCAATTTGAAATGATACCCTTGTTAACCTTAACATTTAATTATAACCTATAATACTCCATGAAAAACATTAGTTTGGGAATAATAAAAGTAATACTTTGAGTGGTAAATTATAATTTTAATTCATGTAATATATGAATCCAATATGAAATAATGATCAATTAGAGACTAAATTTTATTTGACATGACACATTTAATATTATTAAACTATTTTAATAATAAACATAAGTTTCTATATAATCATTTCTTATATGACAGACCTATAAAGAGACCTTATTTTCACTACACTTTTCATTTTTATTAAACTAATTACATATCTATGTAATTTTGGAAACATATCAATATGACCATATGAGAAATTCTCCTACTAAAATCCTTTAGCGAGTAACATCTATGCAAAAGTATTGGTTGAATAATAGTGACACTTAGTAATCATATTTCTAATTTTTATCCCTTTGAACATAGTATTTAAAGTCATTTACTTAAAAACATAAAAAGTTATGAGGGCAATTAAATTTCTTATCTACTTATATCTCTTTCAATATTTATCATCATCTTTTTAGAAAATTTCCATTCAAAATTTTATTAATGAATATTTTTTGTTATTGAATATAACTGCTCACATTAATATTATTTACCATAACATTCTAAATTATTTTTGGATATAAAGTGGAATTCACTTCATTATCGTAATTAAATACAATTATTTATATTTTTCTCTCTTGATATACCCATAAAATTTTAGGACATTAAATGAAATTAACTATGGAATTTGAATAGTTTAATCCTTACTTTGTTACATTGTGACATCTCTAAGTGTAAATATACACCACTAGCTTCTTAGAAAATATATTCTCTCCAAAACATTATTTAAGGCACACAAAATATTTTTTATTTATGAAATAAAACTTATTTAATTTAGAAGTAAAACATAACACAAACACTATTGTTTCTATATCATATATGGTATTTTATGTGTTTTGATAATTATTTTAAAAATAATATATTTTTTTTCAAAATGTGTCATGGAAGTGGTGAAATTTTTTTCTTTTATATTTTAACAAACATCTTGGACATACAATTTTATACAGGATAAAAATCATGTTATCTACATCATCTTTTCAATCATGTTATATAATTAGACTAATCATAACCATATATATCAAAACTGTCTTATCATATTATTCATAACAACTCTTTTTAACACATAACTTTTGAAATCATATAGGATAAATAAGATAAGAATGAACATCCTTTATTCTGATTCATATGATATTGAAAGATTACTTTTCATTCAACACTATGATTATGTAACCCTTTGCTTCATCATCTGAATTCAAACCACAAGACCTATCAATTATTTCCTTTATTTTTAACTTTTATATATTTATAAAATTTGTAAATTATACATTGTGTATCATATACCCTTCAAAATAAAAGAATTTGTTATCTAACACAAATATATGACATAGAATCTTTATATAATTTTAATGAACAATTTAGGTATTCAAGAAAATTACATCCAATAAAAACATTATTTTTTCTTTCAAATAATTCCATTAAGTTTCAATGAATTTTATTGGCTTCTTGAATATTTTTTTTGGGAATTTACAACATTATTTTTTTCTTATGGTTTGAATTTTTACCCATCGGCACTATCAATACAAACCATAAATATTGAAATTTAATTCCTTATTAATATATCCTTAACCCTTGGAGAAAATAGGGTAAACATTTTTAAAACTCTTTCACATTTTCTGATCCCTTCCAACAATAATAACATAATAAATTTAATATCTAAATAAATACTTAATGGAATCCTTCAATCACTCCAAGCCATTTATATATCCAATTATATTGAATATGTAAACAAATACTAAAATCCCTCCAGTTAACTATTAAATAAACAATTCCTTCAAAAAATTAATTGAATCCTTTTATACTTCTCGTAATCATTTATTATATCCATATATTGAACTACTTCAATATTAGGTAACTTAGAAAGCTGTTTCACTAACACATAAAATTTTCTTACTTTCTTAAAACTGATTCTTAAGTTCCTATACAAGTGAAGGATTTTTTTTATATTAATATTTTTATTTTTTAGGATTGATCACAAATTTTGGTAAGATTATAATAATGGAATTATATCTATAATATAATATTTTATCAAATTAGTATAAATTGTTACATTAATTTAATAATGAATTTTATTAAATTACCTCCAACTAAAATGGTGTCCCCTTTCAAAATAATCATATCCAATACTGGTAAAATATCAATATTCCACTAATAAATGATTTTTCATTAGCGTTATACTCACAATATATTTATTTATGTAGGAAATAATGATAATAATATCATATATGATCATTTGATGGTTGAGTAGATAACTTTTTTCCTATCCAAAATATAGATAACTCAACTATATTCTTCTATTATCGTTTTCAATAATTTCCCATCTAGGTATCATCCTAATAAGGGAACCTAACTCTTAGGGTCACCTCATTAATTTCTTTTCTTACACAAGACAATCCATGGTGTCCCTAATTTCATGAAACGACCATCTTGGATGTTGGGGGTCTTGAAAAGTGTTTTTTTATGGAATATGACACTTATTTTTCAGTGGGATTTAATATCATGATATTATAAAAATTTATTACCTTTATAGGTATGCTTACTTCTAATGATTTAGTTTGGAATCCATTTTCTTTACACCAAATAAAGTGTTGAATCCATATTGATGTGTAACTCTTTACAAAACACATATTGTGTGTTACTAACTGAAATTAAAATCCAACTATCATTATAAAAATTAAAATGAATTCCAATAATAAGGTATATTAAACCCTTTCATATAAAGTTTTAGATTCATATGAAATCAATTATCCAATCAAGTGTAAGCAAGGAGAGATAGTTAGTTGATCCCACTTTTCTAGACAAGGTATAAGCCACCATGTCGTTGAGGGGTCCAACCCAAATTACATGTACTAGTGTCTATTTAATAAAGAGAGGCCACAATTTCATAGTAATTCATACACCCAATAAGTATAAAATATAATATACTATTTTATTCAATCTCACCACCTAATACAAGCTAAAGTTAAGGTAGAGAAAAAAACTAAATCAATCAGCATACAAAAAATGTAACTCCTTAAATGCATGTATGATTAATTAAAGAAGTAGTTAAAACACTCTTATACTAAATCATACATAACAATTCATAAAATAGAATTTATATACATGAATAATAAATTAGGAAAAAAGTCAAATAAATAAAAAATTCCAAAATTTAAATATGAGATAAAAAAATTATCAACAAATCATAAATAAATTATAAGAACTTTATAAATAGGCATAGGTAAACCTGAAAAATTCACTATTTTACAATATGATTTTTTAGATTATAATATATATTTTTTTATATGAAAACCTTTATATTTTAATAACACTTGACATTTAGGGATAATTTTATTATAAAATAAAAATAAATATGAGACCATTTAAATAAATAAAACATTTTTCAAATAAATCTACTAAAATTAACATTTTACATATACATTTATAGTCTCATAAAAATTTAATATACAAAAATTTATATTTAAGATTATTGTAACCATTTAACTACACTTTAAAACCAGATAGTTTATTCAAAAAAATTGATTTGGTTTAAGTCCAATTTATATTTAGCGCAAACCCTCTAAATGAGTGCGGAAAAACGTTTTTGGTAAATTTAACAAAAAAAATATAATTTTTTAAAAATTATTCTCTAAATATATTCCATTATGGCATAGTGTTCTTTGGAAATAAATCTTATAATGGGAAACACCACACTTATTTTCCAAGATCCCAATCTATTTAGTTACTATGGTTATACCAAAAACCGTATGGGTTTTGGAATTACTTTCAATTAGCCATATAGTATTTGGATGGAAGCTTCTCTTAGCCAAGCCATTTTTGAAAAAAATATTAAAAACTCAAAATGGGTTTCCAATCTCTATTATGTTATGGTTAATACTCAAGGTGGTGGTCACCATGCCATTTTTCATGAACAACTATAGTGTATACCATTCCATTTTCAATACATAAATCATTGTTAAATGCATTTTTAAAATTTATAAATTCATTTTGAAGTTCCTCTAATGTATTTAAGAAAACTACTAGCATTCACAACGGCTGGCATTGAATATCAAAACTAGGAAACCATGAAAATACCCCTTATAACAATCAGGAAAATAATTTTAAAAAGTTTCCTAAAAAAATCATGGATATCACCTATAGGTATAACTTTAATGGAAAATCATTTTGAAATTAAAATAATTTCATGAATTGTAAAATTAAATAATTTTAAAAAAATACCCACCTCAATCGTAAGAAACCAATAAAAATAAGTCACCTATGATGGAAAAATATCAACTAAGATAGAATATAGCCTCTAAAAGACCTAAAAATCAAAATAAGATAATTAAAAAAAACCTAAATCATATAATCCATAAAATATGACCACTAGGGTTTGTAGGAGGAATAAAAACTGAGGGGAATGGAAGAGGGAGGAGAAATCAGAGAGAATATGGAAATCAACCTTTAAATCCACATAAAAAATAGAGGAAATGGGCTAATAATTAGAGGAGTAGAAGGTGGAGGAGGATACTCTCCTGAGTCCTATAAGAGATGGATTTCATGAGAGAATGGGGGGATACGAGTGGAAATGTATTTAATGTTTCTGAGGAAAAATGGTAAAATCACAAATATTAATAACTAGTCACAGGTACAACATGAAACAAACATCATGTCATTACATAACATGCCTCCCTCATATATAGAAATAATGGAGGGATGAATACCTAGGGATTATTCACAACATAACCCTATCATCAAGTCACAATACCCCCTTCATGGGAGACCCCTCATGACACACACCTAGTCGTGGTGCCTCTCTAGAACTACGACCCTACTATGTGGGTTGTGTTGCGGTGTGGAACTCCCCCTTCATGGAATGAAACAACATCACAAAAAAACAACCCCTTTATCTGTGATATTTCATGGAGAAATTTCATCTTTCATTATGTCACTTTCTAAATTCTTGGATTTCAATTCACCTAAACTTCCTGAAAAACCAAAATTTTATAAAAACCTCTTAAAATTTAAAATTCACAAAAAACTTATATAATATAAATCACCATCGTTTCATAGGGATGTAACAAGTAACTTTTATGCGAATATTTTTAGTTAAATTTTAATTATATTAAACTAAATATTATGAATATGAATAAAAAATGGATTGATGAAAATCATATGAAAATAGAGTATAAGTATGGTTTTAAATAGTTCATCATGTCTGTAACAATGCTTAGAAATAAAAATTATCAAATTACTTATCTGTATTAAATTTTTTCTTTTATGATGAATTTTTCTAGGTAATTTTGAAAAACTATTGATATTTAATGAACTCTATAAAAGTTATAAAAATTTTACCAATAATAGGGTAGAAATGAATGTAGCTAGTGGTTATTATAACAGTATGGTTTATAGATCATCTGATATGATTATAACTAAAAATTATGATAGATATCATATCAAATAAAATACTATAGTGGTTGAAGATAACATTTTTTATTATAAAAATCTATTTGATAAGTTAAATATCTTAAAAAATATAGCATTGTATGCTGGTTGTAATAAATATAAAACATTTTTATTCATACACAAACAATATAATTTATAATTTTTAAACTGATAGAGAAACACCACCTTTATAATACTACTTTCTCTTTTAGTTGATATTTTACAATAATATAATGATATTATTTATCAAATATACAATGTTGAAATAATTTTCTGATTAATGGGTATATCATTTTAAAATATAAAAGTCTATCCAAATGATTATATATTGTTTCACAAGGACTATGTATCACATAAAATTTACCTAGGTGAACTATGACATGATAGAAGTAAGATGAATCTAGTCCTTCGTAATGCATATAGTAATTCATAATCCTTCAAAGGTTTATATAGATATTTAAAAGTGATGATATTTTAATTCAACTAACATTTCATGTAGATACAATAATATTAATAAGGAAATTTCATCACCCAGTTGTATCTCCTTAGATAAAAAGATTTGATCATGGGTATTCTAAATTTGGAAATGAGTGGAGAAATGAATATATTGAAATATCTAAAGATATCATGAATAATTTTAGTGTACAAAGATGTAATATTAGTACATGGATGGTAATGTTTGTACATTTTAACTTGTGACCATTTTAATATATAAATCATAAGTAAATTTTGATGTCCCTTCTTATTTCTAGGCTAAAATGACCCGGTATTTATATTGATGTTTATTTTTAGATGCATTGACTGAAGATTTAAATTTGATGTGGGATATGGGTGTTATGATGTATAATGTCAATATAAATTTAGAGTTCTCATATATATTAATTTTTTTCGGGATGAGAAATGACTTTCTTGGTTGTGAACATTTTCTAGGATATATCCTTAAAGAAATGTTTCTTTGTCCCATATTTGAAGAAACTAGAGACTCAGTTGGGTTGACACAATATAAGAAGACATTTTTTCTTGGAAATCATAATTTTTTTCCCATTGAAAAAAATACTAATCCAAGATAATATATTTTAATAGTAATTCATAATAAGTTATAGTATATTCTCTATTAATAGGTGATAAATAGTTTGAGAAATTAATGGATATTATCACCATTTTTTGTAAGTCATTTTTTAAAAACCATATTAAAATAGTTTGTAAAATGAGATTTGTTTTCTTTTAATTTCTATATTATAATTTTTTATATGTATGATATTTTATTGATGTCACACATATAGAGAAAATTATATGTCATAGTTCCATGGCTCATTACTAAATTAAATTAGTAAAAGAAAATATGGAATCATATATGGACATGACATGATTTAAATGGGGATAAGGGAAGTGTTAGTGTTGATGAAGGGTGGAAGATGAACTTGTTATTATCAAATTACTCACACTCATTATAAGAAAGCTATATTCAATTTTACAACTTCCTAATTGTTATAAATATTATAGACACAAATTCATCAAATATCAATAATGTCATGTCATTGATTAACTTAATGTTAAAGGGTTTAAAATCACAATATTATTATATCATGATATAATATTCAATTAATATGTCTATAAAAATCATTATAATATAAAATTTATAACACACATTAACCATTATTTTTATCTTTTTCAAAGCTATATGCAGTAAAGTAGTGGTCCCGATGAAGTTTCCAACTATGGAAAAATAAAAAATGGGATTTGGATTATATAATATTCAAAGTGATGTTTTTTTGATGAAGATGGGTGGATAAGAGGAGTGTGATTAAAATCAATGAATTGGGAATAATAAAAATGAATATTAGTAAGTGTAAAAATATGAACTTTTCATAATGAAATCATTTGCAGTATATGTATTTTATGATTTGGATCCTATGAACACAAATTGTTTAGTTATTCTACTAGTGACTAAAAAATTATAGGATCATACAAAAATTCCATTGAGTATGATCCATTTATTGGGACATTGAATCATTTCATGGTACTCCCAATGTATATGGTATATTCTATTCTATAAGGTTCAAAAGGATTGTATTTGAAAACTTGAAAGAGGGTCCATATCCCTTCAACTTTTAAATAAAAATGTAGTTCAACAATCATATCAAATTTCTCTAATTAATTTTTTATACACCATGTGTTTCCTAATAATATTGTATATTCAATGTTAAATTTACATGCTGTAAATTATTTACTTAAATAGTTATGAAAATAGTGGCTTCTTAACATATTGATGCTACCAATCTCATGGAACACAATGGGGGTGATTTTGAATTTGAGAAAATGTCAGAAGGTGAGAACCATTATAAAATGAATAAGTAAGCTATAGTAGAGAATTAATCCAGTATTTAGAAAGTGGGATTTGATCATATGGTAAAAATATATAGGATCAACATATTGAAAGGGTGTTCGTAAAAGTTATTAAGGTGTTAAGTAGTGGTCAAAAATTCAGTGTTTCGTAGAATTCATTTGGTCAACCTATTGAACCAAACATGTTTGTTTTCAGTAGTTACATTGGATCCGATATTTAAATATATGTGATGATTGATATATATATATATATACATGGAATAATGTTGTTCCCATATTGAATAAAATATTTTTGGCATAAATTTTGGTAACATCATATTATACTTTCTCAATTTTACTAAAAACTAAAAAAATGAGACATTGGTATACTCTTAATTATACCTTGTAGAGTATATTTATATTTAATGTAAATTTTTTTAATACATTAGGGTATATTATAATATAAAAATTAATATATATACAACATTCCAAGATTAATATATGGATAACATTGAATTTTAAGAGAAAATATATCGAACAGTCACTCATGTAATTATTGGTCTTCAGAGTGTGAATGAAATTATCAATCATAAATAGATGGGAGGATTGGTCATGAATTTATACATGAGGAATATTTTTATAATTTTCATTTTTAATAATTTAAATATTATTTTTGTTAAAATATAATACTATTCATATTTTCTACAGGAATATATATATTACACTTATGTAAGGGGAAACACTCAAGAAAAAATATTCGGATTCGTTCATATTCATATAACATCTACATAAGAACTATTATTGAAAGAAAAATAAATTTCAAGAAGAGAATATGATATATCTATGTTTTTTGAAAATAAAATAATAGATGATAGATGATACTTAATACCTACCATGCATTGGTAAAACCCTAATCTCTAATTTTATAAAATATATTTTGATTTTTTTCCATTGCATATTTCTTTTAAAAATTTTAAGGCTCACTGGATTCTCCTTGAGATCATTTTTAACAGTTTTAAGATATAATTTTTGCATCCATTTCAGGGGTATCCAATAAATTGACCACAAAATATGTACCTTATTAAATTGTAATAAACTATATTAAATATTTTACAAAAAATATTAAAATTGATGATTTTATATTTGTTTTAAAAAGAGTTTTTAAATTAATGTGGTGTTTATTATTAAAAACATTATACAGGGGCATTCGGTGCAAACAAGAAAACTATGGATTTCTATAACTAGATAATTATTAACATATATATAATAATATTTCACTATTAAAAAATACAACATAACCGATTACTTATATTTATCAATGTTTTTATAGTGTCTAAAACAATATAATCACATCTATTATGGTAATTAAATTTGTAAATTTATGAAATATATCATATTCTAATAATAAACTATCATATTTTTTATAGTATTTTCAATTTCATTGAAAATATTTATTAACCTTATATATATATATTCATTATTGTAAGGACTATAAATAAAACACATATTCAAAAGTGGATGTGCATTTGTTTGTTAATTATTGAACGAAATACATGTTTTTAGAATGTTTTCAAACATAATAATGACATGGTTTCCCATCATGTATGTAGACATTTTTATTTCATGAACATCATGAAGGGGTGTTTTATATATTATTTAATTATTTAAAATTTTTATAATTGACTCTCATTATTTGTGATATTTATTTTATTTCTATTTGATTATAATCATTACATATGACCTAGAAAATTGAATTAATTTCACAATTAGTAGAAAAGTGTTGGATAAAAAAGGGTAGAACAATTATGCTAGTATTGGATTTTAAATAACTATTTAGTCAGTTTTATCTACTCCAACCACTACACTAAGTTACTTGAGTTCGTTTTTTGTATGAAAAAAGTATATTTGTCATGGAAATTATCATAATTACAAATGTGTCAAAAAAATAAAATTATAATTCAAAATTATTCAAAATAATTTGATAAAAGTTTAAAAATAAAATATTTTGTCATGTTTTGATACTCTTCACCATCACTATACATTATTTATTAATAATAAATTAATTTTTTATGGATGAATATAATTTTGTTATATTTCATTCACAGGGTTTTAAAAAAAATATAGAAAACGAGTATTAGTATTTTACATTTTTTAAATTATATTCATATATGGATCTAAGAAATTATATATTAGGAAGAATAAAAAATATCTTATAAATCTCATTACTTCACCCATGATAGGTTCATGCAATTATCCAACCTCTTATATCAATATAAAATTAGGGATCTAGGTTAAGAAATGCACATTTCACTCCCCCTCTTGTAATAAATTGATTTTGATTCCTTCTTAGGATGGTTAGCCTCTTTAATAATAGATAGAATGAGGTTTTAAAGATAAAATACTATGGGTTATGTCTCATCCTACCACGTCAAGGAGAGGTATTAAAAAGGCATTGCTACTAAATTAGTAGTTTCATTAGAGGTATGGTGTATCAACTCTAAACTATAATGAATATGATTAATAATGAAAATGGTTTTTTGGGGTGGAACACTTGAGGGTGATTGGACCTAAAAATTCCTATGTAATGAGTCAACACTAAGAGAAAAACCATGGGTTTTCAATACGATGTAGAGTTTAGACTCACCATCTAGACTCAACATATAGTTTAAAACCCCATGGGGGTTTCCCCATGTTCATTGATTAAATGGGCATTTTAAAATCCAATCACCCTCAAGTGTTTTGCACCTAAAAATCACTATCACTATTTTTTGGAAAAAATACATCAAGGTGTCTTATTGTTATGTTTTTGGTGTGATTGTGTTTGTTGACAAGGCTAAATGACCATGAATGAGAATGAATGGTGTTTGTAGAAGAAGGTGTTTAAGGTGGTGTAGTATCCCAGTATTTTCTAAAATATTGGGCTTCAAAATCAGATGTTTGGTTTCTCGAAAAGGAAGATTTCCATGTATGAGTGAACATTATGCAAACCATAAAGCATGGTTTTCAGACTACGAAGGATGGTACTCAGGTGGTACGTCGAGCATGCAACAAGAATCGTGAACCACATAGCGGTAATGATTTGCAGAACATAAAATGATTTGTAAAAAATTATTCACAACAAAACAATGTGTTATGCAAGAGGATTATGGTATGAGGGATCTCTTTTAATTCGCAGAAACAAGGCTATGATTTTAGAATCTACTAAGGGAATATTTTGTGAAAATTTGATGGTGATTTGGTCTGTTGTGAAGGAGGAGTGGCAGTACGCGAACCGCATAGGGAAGAATGGTTCGTAGGAGAAGCAGTAGTCGGTGAAGGTGGTACCACATTGAATATTAGGAAAATATTAGATTAGAATATTTTGTGGATATATTTACCTATATAAGGAGTTCCGATTCCATAATTAATGTAGAGTGATTTTCATAAGAAAACATCTTTGCTTTGGGGATTTGGAGAAGTCTAAAGGTGGTTTGTGAGGAAGGATTCTGTGAAGGATTATGAAGTTAATGGAAAAAATTCTATGAATGTGTGTGTTCAGAGAACTATAGTATGAAAAGGAAGAAGCTAGTCCATGGAATAAGCAGCCCATAAAAGAAGTAAATCTGTATAAGAGGAAGCATTACGTGGAGGCGGAACATGGAAGTGGTATGTAGAGGCATTTTACAGAGGCAATAAACAGAGGTGGTAAGCGAAGGAAAAAGTGGAGATAGTCCGCGAAGAAGGGGAGTTTCATGGAAGGTGTGGTCTATAGAGAATACCTGCTACATAGTTCATAGATGAAGCAATGTGGTTTATATAGGACTCAAGGAATCTTCCAAAAGCACAAAAATAGATCGTTAAAGCAATTTCCACAAACTTATAGTACATGGAAAAGTGGATTTAATATATTGGAGGAAAGGGACATCAATAGGGAATCTATATATATTTTAGTATATGTGATTACATGCAAATGAATATACCTAAAAGTTCATAAACTGTGAGTGGATCCCCTCTAAGATCAGTGAGTGAAGGAAGAGGAAGACGATGATCCTTTCCACCAGAAGTGATCCAGAGAAAGCGACATAAGGAGTAACCCTTGGGAATGCAGTAAGCCTACCCAAAACCTAGAAAAGTTAGTGAGCCTTGATATAGATGATATAGCCCTAACCTTATAATTGGAAGTGAGATTTAGTGGATTTGGTACATCACAACATTGTCATTGTATGCTCCTTGGACATAGCCCAGTGAGGGAAAACCAAGTAAAATTATTGTTTCTTATGCACGATTTCATTTTTGTTCATACATTGAAATGGGAGAAATAGAGAAGATTGTTTTTTAATGATGAAAAAAGATCCGAATGGGTAGTTGTTTTAATTTTCCATACCCTGATTCATCCCTTGGGTATTTGACCTAGTGGACCTAAAATTTTGTATCATAGGGAAATGTTAAAAGTTAGTGGTTCTCTATCATTAGTATAAATGGAAGTGGTTAATCACAAATTAATTTTGATATTTGATGGAAAAAATTTTCAACAGTGGAATAATCAGATGAAACAATAATTCTGATCATTATTAATGGGTTTATTTATGCCATCTATGCATGGAATATCAGCTAATATCAATAATGGTTCTCTATCAGAAGCTGGAAGAAAATAATTTTATGTTGATGTTAAAGGGGTCAATGATTTAGTGGGATCCCTATAAAATGAAATTTATATGAAGGTGATTTCATGTAAAACATCACCTGCTATGTGGGAAAAGCTATTAAACATCTATGAAGGAGATTCAAAGGTTAGAGAGGCAAAGCTATGAGTTTTGTTAAACAGGTATGAAGATTTTAGAATGAACCAAATGAAGTTGTTAATTCATTATTTGATATATTGAATGTCATTGTGGAAGACATACATGGTCTTGGAGAATTCATTGAAGATATTAAGATTGTGAAGTGTATTTTGAGTAAACTTATTCATTGGTTTAATCCAAAAGTTACAATATTGAGGGATAATGATCTGGAGGAGTTAACACTAGATAACTTGAATAATAATCTCATTGCATATGAAATGAGAAATGATGATAACAATGTAGTGGAAACGGGGAATTCAAAAGAAGTGGAATTCAGGGCCATGAAGAATCTCTCTATTGAATACTTTCATGAGGAAGATAATTTGGATGATGTCATTTCATTTCTCTCCTAAAATATACAAAGTGGAAAAGGAAAGATCAAAGGTAAACTTCCATTTGCATGATTTCGATATGGAATGATTGGTAATTTTTTAGAAAATTTTCTTAAGAATATTGAAGATGAAAATGAAGACAATGATGAAAATCTTAAAAAGAAGTATTTATCTAATTTGAAAGGTTTGACAAGTAATAAGAGAAAATTAATTAAAAAGAAGAATATTCTTTAAAAATAAGATGAGATTTCAGAATAATATGGGGAAGAAGACTTGGAGGACTCTAGGGATTATGAAGTGGATTCTTTAGTGGATGTTGCCATAAATATTTAAAAAAAAGAAGAAATAGACAATGAAGAAGGATAAGTTGAATGAATAATTGACCTTCTATATGAATTAGAAGATTATCTTGAAGAGATAGATGATTGGAGATAAAAAAGTAACAAAATTTTTCATGATGCCCAACTCTATATAAAGCACCGGGAAGAAGAGAAGTCTAAACTTTATGAATATATTGTAAAACTGAAGTCTTTAGTGCCAAAAAGCTTTGAAAAGGTGGTTGAGTAAAAACTAAAAATTGAAGAATAGAAAAGAGAGATCGATAGTTTTATTGAAACTATAAATGATCAAATAAAACATATCAGAGAACATGAAGAGGAAGTCATAAGTATACAATGAAGTGTTAAGGATCAAGAACAATTGTTGACCCATAGAACAAAATTGGGAAAATAGATAATACAGTCAATGGAAAAGATGAAAGTAGAGCATGGTTATCTTGTAGAACAGAAGAAATAGTAAAATTCAAATGATAAGGCTGGTATAGGGATTGATTAAAAACATTTTGCAATAACAGTTGATATCAGACCACAAGCACCTTCTCTAAGATTGAAGATTGACATGGGTACAGAGAAAAATAAGAAGATTTAGAGAACTCAAGGGATAACCAGTGGTGCGTTATTTCCATACAGGAATGTACCCCACATAAGATTCAATTGTTGTAGTAATATGGGACACGAAAAACATGTCTATTCTATAGAAAAGCAGTACTGAAGGGAACAACACCAACATCAGCATTCATACAAAGCATAATTTTCCACATCATCATTTGATGGTCACTGTTTTAGGTGTGGAGCATTTGGATACATGGAATGATATTTCTCGTCAACAATACAGAGGAATGTGCCAAAGCAGACTGAGGTTGGTTATAAGAAGTAGAAAAATGTAACATCAAATGAGCTGAAAATGAAAAATTGTTTTTCAGATCTACAATATGAAGTCAATATTTTATATTTGGAGGAATTCCAAGAGTATAAATCCATACCTTATATGTAGTCATAAACATGGATCAAAAAGAAAATATCTGATCAGGCATTAATTATATAAATTATGTTCAAGAAATTAGATCGCACTGGGATATGGATCATTGATAGTGGATGCACCTCTCATATGACAAGAAATAAGGATCTGGTGATAGGAGTAAGGTATGATTAATAAGGTATCATAAGATTTGGAAATGAAGCAGGGTTGAAATTTGTTGGCTCTAGGAAAAAATATTTAGGGGGAAAAAGATATGAGATGAGTAGATGTATTGGTTGTTAAACGTCTTAGTCACATCTTATTAAACATTATTAAATTGTGCGACTTAGGACATTCCATAAGATTTTCTAGGAAATTATGTTTCATCAAGGAAAAATATGGTGTTTTTTTATATTAGGGAATACATAAAAAAGGGAATCTCTACCTTGTGAGTATAGAAGAAGATATGTTCTTTATATCCAAGGAAGAAGAAAATAAGTTGTGTAATAAACATATTATCCACCTGATCCAAACATCCTTGGAAGATATGGTGAAATTTTATGCTCCTTGAGATCTCCCTAGATTATCACACAGTAGTTCACATACATGTGAATCCATCCAACAATGGATGATTATTCAAAATACATATAAGGAAAACAAGGAAAGGTTAAAAAGACTGCTTGAGTTGGTTCATATGTATTTGTGGAGACCAATTTCACCAAAATATCTTTATGGGATGAGATATTATGTCCTCTTCATTTATGATTATAGCAGAATGGAATGGGTATCAATAATTACCCATAAGTATGAGCTGTTCAGTTTCATTACAAGATATCAATGGGAACTTGAAAAGATTCTAAATTAAAAAAATAGAGAAGATATGAATAGATAATGGAACACAGTTCACAAATAATTAAGTGAAGGATTATATTGAGAAATATTGGATAAGACATAATGATTCATTAGTGATAATTCCACAAAATAATGGAGTAATAGAGAGAAGAAATTGGATTATTAACAACATGGAAAGAACAATGCTCATTGAGAAAGACCTTCCAGATAAATTTTGGAATGAATCAGTGATGAGAGTATTCTACATTTAAAATTGAGTATTATTATGTCCAAAAGAAGATTGGAATCTCTTTAAGATATGGTACGGAAAGAAGCCATCATTGAAGTACTTCCAAATTTTTTGAAGTAAGTGTTTCATTCTCAAGAAGTAAAAACATAGGAAGATTGAATCCCATGATGTTTAAGGGATATTTCATGGATACTCAAAGAAAATAAAATTATATAAATTCTTCAACAAGATTCTAAGAAATATTTATGAAAGCCATGGTGTAACCATAGTGGATAATTATTAGAATCTTCAAGAAAGTACATCATCAGTCTCAGGAAGATAGTGATGAAGAAATAAGAAGATCTGGGGATGCTCTAGTTCTAGAGGATGATTCAAATGAAGAATAAGATTATGAGAAGGATGAGATAAATTTGTATCTTCACAGAGACCATCAGGAAGACATAAAATTCAGAGAAAAAATATAATTGGTTATCATACAATGACAATGTAGGCAAGGAGGATGAATACTCCATATAAAGAATCATACTTATCATAGTCTGAACCTAAATGTTTTGTTGAATCAGCTAGAGATAAGAATTGGGTTGAAGCTATAACTAAAGATCTTAAAAAAATTGAGAATAATCAAACATGATAGATTGTTTCTAGGCTAACAAATAAGAATTTCATTATAAAAATGGGTGTTTTGAAAAAAAATTAATGAAGATAGTGTTGTGATTCGAATCATATCACAACTAGTGTAAAAAGGGTACTCTTAGATAAAGGGTATTGATGTTGATTAAACATTTTCATCTATTTCAAGGATAGATACAATTATATTATTGATGGACAGAGAAGTGGAATGAAATTTCAAGGTTTTCCAGATGGACATCAAGTCAGAATTTGTGAATGGGTTTTAGGAATAAGAAGTTTATATTGAGAAGCCAGATGGTTTTCCCATTCTTGAATATGAGAACAAGGTTTGTTGGCTGAAGAAGGGTTTATATGGGTTGAAGAAAGAAACAAGAGCATGGTATTCTAGGATAGAGAAGTTTATGAAAAATCTTGGGTTTTAGCATGGTGTAGTTGATTATAATCCATATGTTAGCCATGAAAATAATCAAATAATTATAGTGTTGGTATATATCGATGACATAATCTTCGGTGGATTAGATCTAGCACAGTGCAGACAATTTTCTGAATTAATAAAATGCGAGTTTAAAATGCCAATGATTGGTGAAATGACATTTTTTCTTGGTTTACACATTACAAAATGAAATAATTACACATTAATTTCCCAATATATATATTCCAACTAAGTTTTGAGGTGGTCTAAAATGGATAATTCCAAGGAGATGAAGACTCTGGTGGCTACCTAGATGAAATTGTCATGGTATGATGAAGGTAATGCAGTTATTGCTATCAAATATCGGAAAATCATTGGTAGTCTACTATAATTGATAATGAAAAGACCTGATATTGGTTTTTCCCCATGCCAAGCAGCACGGTAGCAAAGAAATACCAAAGAAAGCCACATGCTTACAGTAAAAAGAATACTTCGATATATCAAGGGCACGGTGGATTTCGGTTTTATGTACATTGGTAAATCTCATCAAAATATAATGGCATATACATATGTATATTTGGTCGCTTAATTATTTAATAGAAAATCAACATCATGTGGTTCATTTTATCTAGGTTCTTTTTGTAAATTTTGGATTAGCAAGAAACAAGATTACATCTCATTGAGCACCGCAGAAGCTGGATATATTGAGGATACTAAAGAATGCACACAATTATTGTGGATTAAGTAGAAGCTTGAGGATATGGGAGTTGAAGTGAAATATCTGATCGAAATCTATTATAATAATTCAAGTGGTATAAATCTTAGAACAAATCTAGTCTACCATTCAAGGTAAAAACACATTGAGATAACATATCATTTTATCAAGGAGAAGCTTGAGAAAGGTCTTGTGAAGTTGGAGTATGTTCCTACAGAAAAACATGTTTTAAATATTCTAACAAAGGTCTTACCCAAAGAAGCATTTGAAAGGCATTGATTGGATCTGGGAGTCCAGTCGACTCCTCTCACATGGAAAAGTGTGGATATGGGACCCCCTCTCTCAGATATTTGGTTTGTTTTTCCATAATATCCTAAAATTTGTTATTTACCCTATTCCAGATATAAAAGGAATGGCCTATGGCTTCGTTGAAAAAGGGGGAGAAATTATAGCTTTTAAATGGGAGAAAATGTCTTAATAAAGACACTAGGAGAAGCTATTAAGTGGATCGGTGAGATAGGGTGCGTTGAAGCTATTAGGGGGAGTAGTGAAGTAGGGGGGTATTAAATATGATGATGCTTAATGCAATTGATCAAAGGATACATATCACCACAGCTAAGGTTCATGATGAAAGTAGATGAGTTGTTTCAGAATGAGATGAAGTGATTCATTGATAAAATTTACATTATAATCTTCATTCTCACACAGATCATGGCTCATGTGGGCTTAGAGTATGTGCTGATTAAATCCTTGATCATTATATAAATCGCAAGAAGTGAATATTGATAGAAGATTGAAGGAGCATTAATGTTGTATAAATTTGAGAATAATTTTCAATAAACCCAAATAGGGAGATTGTTGGGAAAACCCCTCAAGGTTTCTTCTCAATATGTTTTTTGTATGATTATGTTTTTTGACAAGGATAGATAACCGCGAATGAGCAAGAATAGTTTTTGACAAAGTAGGTGTTTGAGGTTGCGTAGTTTCCTAGTGTTTTCCAAATTTTTGGGCATCAAAATTGGGAGTTTGGTTTACTGAGAAGAAATATTTCCGCATAATAATGAATATTATGGGGACCATGAAACATGGTTTTTGGGCTATGAAGGATGGTACTTAGGCGATATGCAGAGCATACAACATGACTGTGAACCACATAGCGAGAATGGTTCACGGAACGGAAAACAGTTCGCGACAAAGGCATGTGGTATGCGAGAGGATTGCGGTACCAGAGAAGAGTTTTCATTCAAAGAAATGAAGTGGTGATTTGAGAAGCTTCAAAGGGAATCATTCACAAAATCGTGATAGTGATTTAAGATACCGTGAATGTGGAATAGCAGTACACAAACCACGTAGGGAAGAACGGTTTATGGGAGAAGTGGTACATGGGGAAGGAGGTACCACATTGAAGATTTGGTAATTCTTGCATTAGAGGATTTTTCAGATATATTTTATTATATAAGGAGTTCCAATTCCATAATTAAAGTAGATACATTTTCAAAAGAAAAAAACTTTGCTCTGGGAATTTGGTGAAGTTAAAAAGTAGTCTGCAGGGAAGGATACCGCGAAGGGGGAAGCAGTTCGCAGAAGCAATTATGTGAAAGAGTTTTTGCAAAGAACTATAGTCTACAATGGAAGAAGGTTTTCCATAGATGAATAATTCTATGATATATGGGATTCTAAATAAGTGGAATTAGTACATAGAGGTGGTATGCAGATGCGATATGCAAAAGTGGTATGCAAAGGTTGTTCAAAGAGGAAGTAAGTGAAGGTGGAAGTGTATACGTTCTGCGAAGTAGGGGCAGTTCGTGAAAGAGGTGGTCCATGTAACATACACACTATGAAATTCATGGATGAAGCAAGGTGGTTCATAGAGGTATCAAAGAATCTTTCAAAAGAACTAAAACAGTTTGTGAAATAAATTTCTTCAAAATAAAACTATGCAGAAAAGTGAATTTCATCTACTGGTGAAAAAGAGACTTCAACAAAGCATCTATCTATATTTTATGAAGTATGATTTCATTAAAATTAATGGACCTAAAAGTCTATAAACCATGAGTGGATCCCTTCCAAGAGTAGTGAGAAAATGAAGAGGAATATGGTGATCCTTTTCACTGGTACTGATCCAGAGAAAGAGACATAGGGAGTGACCCTTGTGAATTTAGTGGGCGTATGTCATGACCCGTCCCCCAGGGCATGTGCCGTGACTACCCCAAGCCCGCCTTCCATAGGCCACGGGCTGGAGACTATCATCAAAAGAGTAAATCTCTAAAACTCAGAAGGCATTGCCTTTATAACCTGTAAACACACACACAAGCATGTAGACAGCAGGACGAAACACCAAGTAAACTGTATAACAAAAGGGTACTGAAAGTAAAAGGGGATAGAATACAAGCCCAACTGGAAAGTACAAGTACGACTATGATACAATAGGACTGAAGAAAATGGAAATTAAGTTTTTGGGTCATCCTCCAAGGTTCCAACTTAATGTTTAGGTACAGATCGCATCCTCATCACTCCATGTCCACCTGTCTCCTCTGTGTACCGACACGTTGTATGGTCCATCTCCGGGTGCCATCCAGTCATGGTACTCTCAGCCACAGTCAGCGCTGTACGTCATCTATATCCTACACAACATGGTCAACGCATAGAACATGTAGGGGCAAGTATAAAGATACTAAGTAGGGACCCCGAGGGGCATGGGTCGGTTCGGGCGGGACGCCGTGAGGGGCACGGGCCCGTTCAGCTGAGGCGTTGTGAGGGGCGTGGGATGGTTCAGCTGGGGCACCGCAAGGGGTGCGGGATGGTTCGGCCAGGATGCCGTGAGGGGTGCGGGATGGTTCGTCTGGGGCACCGCGAGGGGCATGGTCCAGTTCATCCCGGGATCCACGAGTGGCACGGGTCGGTTCGACCAGGGTGCCGCGAGGGGTGCATGCGTGTTTATCCAGGGCACCGCGATGGGCGCCGGCTGGTTCGGCTGGGGCACCGTGAGGGGAGAAGGCGACTTAGACTAGATAGGCAACTCAGCTTGTAGTGGTGGCTTGGCTTGGCAGCTCAATATGAAGGCAGTTCGGTGGTGGCGTGGAGCGGCAGAGGGTGTGAGTGTCGTGTGGTGATGCGGTGAGGCCGTGGGTGGTGGAGCGTCGCGGGGCACGGAGGCCATGGGAGGCGGTGGATGTGGGTGGCAGAGCACTGTTTCCTTTGTTGACTTCCTAAATTTCGAAGAACACATCAAAGAAGAATGACAGAGGGGTTTGGCCATGTTAGTTTGGCCTGCACCCTCTGTGTTTAGAGTGGGAGCAAGTGGTTCACAAAGAATGAATCAATGAACACCAGCCATGATCTTCTTCAATTTAATTATTCAAAATCCCACACAAGAGAATAAGGGAGTACATGGAAAGCGATAAAAAATAGCATTAAAACCCTACCTTGTTCGGTTGATGACATTGGCGCAACAAGGTAGTATGGTCGTCGATTCTCCGTAGTCGAAGAATTCCTACATCAGAGGAAGTCTTGAGGAAGAAGGTTGAAGTCAAGGTTGACATTCTTCATTGGAAGAACGCGTTTTTCGTTCGATGAAGTATTTTTTCATTGGAGAGATTTTCTCCCAAGGCTCCACAAAAACGAAAAGTGTGCCAAAATAATATATTATCCAATCTATTATTTTATTGACTGAATTCAAAAAGTTTCATTAATTATGGTGGGTGTCATAATTAAATAATGAGGGTTTTCACAATTAAAGGTAAGTGCATTGACACAATTAATGTAGAGGAAGTCAAGAGGATCCTCTACATTAATGAGGGGGGTTGAGAGTTTCTCTCAATTAAAGGGGGGTTTAGTCCCGGGTGGTCCCCACCACCGTAACCTCTCATGGGAGGTTATGGTTTGGGTGGTCTCCACCACCATAACCTCTCATGAGAGGTTAAGGTCTGGTGGTCCCCACACCTCAACTTCTAAATGGAGGTTTAGTTCCGGTGGACCCCACATCCAAACACACAGATGGGTGTTTCACATAAAAATAAAAATGTCATACACTTTTATTTTTCTTTTATGTTTACGCAGAAAACCCAAAAACTAACTTACAACCTCAACCAAATACCGTCGAGGTGAAAGTCTACATAAAGGAATATCGGCACTGTGAGATCAAAAATTCTCTCAAATTTCAATTCTAAGCACCGGTTAAAAATTGAGAAAAACCTGCTCGTACGTTTACTGAACGTACCCAAACAAAACTTCAGAAATTGATTCCAGGCACACTGGGCCTCGGAATCACGTGTCGTTAATTTTTGAGGACTCGTAAAGTTCCCTTTTAATTTAAAAAAATTACCTGAAAATTTCGGGTCATTACAGGATACCCTAATCCATGTAAATGCAGTGAGTCTAGGAATAGAAGATCTAGCCCAAGCCTTGTAATTTTAAGTGGGATTTAGTGGATTTTTTACATTAGCACATTGCTAGTGTATGCTCCTTAGACATAGCATAGTGTGGGTGAACCAAGTAAAATCACTGTGTTATGTGTGTGATTTCATTTTTTTGTCAAAAATTGCTATGGGAGAATGAGTGAAGTGTGATTTGTTTAATAAATAAATGGGATCATAAGGGGAAGTAGTTTTAATCTATCATACCCTAATTCAACCCCCTCTCATGGTATTTGACCTTGTTGACCTAACACTACTAATCAAATTCACCAAATCCTTATGTTGGTACATCATACCTCCAATAATATTACCAATTCAATATACCCTCATTTTTATTCCCTCCACTTAATTAGGTAAGAACATATATATCATAATAGATTTTCTCTTGAAATCCAAATTCCATCTGTAATTCAAGATCTCGACCAACCACAGAAATAAGTAAACTCACTTGGAGATAGGATATTAAGTGAAAGTGTAATTTCCTTGATATAAATCCCCAATTTGATATAGATATAAGAGATCATATCAATTTATTAAACTATCCTAGAAGAAGGATTATGAATTAAGGTATATTTATTCTTCATCCTCACAAACCACTACTCAAATATATATATAACCAAAATCTGATAAATAGAAAAAACTGATAATTATTTATTTTATAATTTTTTTAAAACCCCTATGAATTAAATATCAAATAATATTCATATTATTCCATAAAAATTTAATTCTCATATTATTTAATAAAATAAAGTGATGATTAAGCAGATCAAAACATGTTAAAAAAAGTTGTATTTTTTTATCAATTTATTTAGTATATTTTTTTTATATATGATACTTTATAAATATTAAAATTATTACAATAAAAATATTTTTCATAAAAAATGTACTAAAGTCCCTTTATATGGTGGTTAGAGTAGATAAACCTTACAACTATTTATTGATAATTTGATACCAACAAAATTGGTTTGGAGACACTATAATAAATATAAATATGAGATTTGTTAAATATGAGATTTGTTAAAAAAACTATTTCTAGTATATCCAAACTAAGAAGCATCACACCCCATACACTCACTGAATCACTACAAGAAAGCACTTAGTCCATTCCTAAAATTGATCCTAGAAAAATTAAAGAGAACACAAAACATAAAACACCAAGAATTTACATAGTTTGGAATAAATCCTACTCCATGGGAAACATTCTAACTTAAATATAATAACATGTTATATATTTACTATGTTACAGGTGACCAATCTTCTGGTATTCTATCCATGGTAAATGGAAATAGACAACATATCTAATCCAAAGTATCATTTATCAGAACTAGAATCACACAAGTGACCTATGCCCACATATTTATAAACAAGATCCATAGTATCCAACTAGTTCTTTCAGTTACAATATCTTATAATCTTCACAATAATCCATAACTCTATAAATTTCATATTAAAATTACTATGAAATTCATTAAATCCACCAAAAACTTCCAAAGAATAGTGTCACATCTAGAAGTCATCCATCTTCCCTTTTGCACATTGGGAATGATGTTGTTGTAACATGAATTCATACTTTGGTTCTATATGTCCACTACCACTAATTATATAACATGGTTCTAGAATCATCCCTTTATAAAGTTATAATACATTGGAGAAAATAGTTTTCACACCAATCATAATAATGTCCCTCGTGAGAATTCATTTTAAAGGATTCCATAAAGTCTACCAGGTCACTTTTAAATATCCTTTATTATCTTCCTTTAGTTTATTATTCTATGATATTTCAACCACTAGTCATCCAATTCCAATTGAGGCACAACACCACCCCATACGTTCTGAGAATATGACATTAGATAACATGAAAAATATGTTATTAATCCCTCTAATATTTCATAACTCATGCACCTCATCATTCATAGGCATCCATATGATGTGATACTTAAGAAAAATGAGGTTCATCCTACATTGAAACACTGTATACTTTTCATGATTATTTTTTTAAAAGGTTGGGGTGAAGCCTCATTTATTATTAAAGCAAAGAAAATAAATCTTTAACTGGGTAGAGGGAGACCCATTACATAGCCCGAAGGCCTAGTGGGAATTTAGCCCATTACATGGCCTATAGGTCCATTTTTTTGGACCAAGTCCCATTTTTTGAATAGTACTGCTATAGTACCCATGCTACTATAGTTTCACACAGTACCCACCGTTACTACAGTACCCCTACCACCGCTACAATGACTTTCCGCCTTTACAATACCTGACGTTGCTATAGTGCCACCGCAGCTACAGTACCCTACGCCCAATGGGTTTTGAACCCCCATTTTTTATGTAGAATTAAGGTGTGCTTACCACTAAGACAAACCCCAAATACACTTTTTGATATTATTAAGTTTATAAGTATCAAAGAAAAATGATATATTTTCATTCCTTATTTGGATTTTCCCAAAAAAATTATTCAGCCATATTAACTCATTCTTTTCTTCCATGATTAAAATGAACTCATCATGTGTATTTGACTGTGATATTATAGGTTGTATTTGAGATATATAGTTCATGGTAATCCCTCTAAAAGTTTACACAAATCCAATGGTAATTTCTTCTAAGTCCTTATATCCTATAAACTACTCATTTACAAACCCCTTTGGTGGATCATCCATTCCAAAATAGAGTCACATGCTTTTAGAACCATTATGATGTAATACAATCCATTTTATAACCATGTAGTTTTTCTTTCCTATATTCCCTATGAACCTACTAACTACTCTAAGAACATTCATAATTTTATGACTTGTACAGACTATGACATATATCTTGATTCTAAAAAATGATGCATATAAAAACCTTACCATGTGCAATGCCTCTTCTTTCAATCTATTTGTATATTCCTTGGATGACTTCAAGTTTTCATCAGAGGGAATCATGCCAAGATTTAACTCATTCATTATGAATCATTTCAAGACCTTATAGACGTTTCCTTATTATAAATAAACAAATTTTCATTCTTCAATTCCCTTGAATTACATATCCCCATAATTAGTTTCAAGATAATGATATATTTCATCTCAAAAATTCTATACAAATCAATGTTTTAACACTTGAAGAATTTCCTTCACTGGTCTAGGTATGATCATATTATCCCCATAAAGAAGAATAATTATGATACAACCATCATCAAAGACCTTATGGTAGAAAAATTGATCTATGTTATTCTATTCAAATAGTTTTTCTATCATAAAGGAATTAAACAACCAGTTACATTGTCTATATTTTTACTTAAGCACATAAAAACTACATTTGATCCTACACACCATAAATTATTCTCTATTTATAAAAAAACCT
This sequence comes from Viscum album, assembly GCA_963277665.1. NCBI lineage: Eukaryota > Viridiplantae > Streptophyta > Magnoliopsida > Santalales > Viscaceae > Viscum > Viscum album. The sequence continues at coordinate 1,535,030,674 of OY728128.1, read as the reverse complement.
TTTGGATACTACATGTATATATCTTTCTCTAAATCCCCATGAATGTGTTAGGATTGGCTATGAGAAAATAGTTCTTTGGCTAAGTGTTTAGATTTTGTTGATTGAATAAATTAAAAAATATTATTCGGTACCAAATGAAGATGGTGTCATAGTAGAAGCAATGTCTAGAACCAAGTGGTAGTGAGTGATAATTTTTTAAAGTGTGCATAAATCTAAGAAATGTGTTTTTTAAATCAGGAATTTGTTCACCAGAAGCTATACGTTGAGTTTATGAAATTAGGGATCAATTCATAATTTCCGTGATCGAATGACGAATGACTGTAAATAATAGACAGTTATGGAATTGGATAAATTAGATTGAACCATCTATAAAAGTGTTAGTGGGGTTACCTGTTAAATGTAATATATTGTTTTAAGTCATAGATTATTTCAAAGAAGATATTTGGTATTTAGTGTTCTTGTAACTCAATTTTTTTATCTATTAATCCAAAAATTATAGTATTCCATCTCTGGAGTAGAATACATCTCAAAAAAAATTATTCCATGTGTTTTTCTCATTTATTACTTTGTTCTTTTTATTCATTTACATTATTAAGTTCTTATCTGGTTGTGAAAGGATTCAATATAGGTATTCTAGAGCTATGGATCATATTTTGGTTTTATATATCAGGTGTCTACTAAATTGAATGTTCTAAAACTTTCTTAAACATTTGAAGGTCATGGAGGATAGATTCCAGAATTGAGGGTTTCAACATAATAAGTGTCATTATAGATTGGTTGAAGAGTTTCTTGTTGGAAAACCCTAGTCATGAGTTCAACTCTTGGAAAATATCACCACTCATTTCTTGTCCATGTAATGGAATTTTGGTATGTTGTTTCTTATACCTTTGTGCTTTTGTATATTTAGTCGGAGTTAATTTATTTTATATATATGGTGTTGAATGGGGGTATGGTCAGGATTTATAAATTTGGTGGTTTATTTTTTGGATTATGGAGGATTAAAATTAAATTATATCTATTCTAGAGAGATTTGGAGGTTCTATTGAAGGTAGTTAAATAGGAAGAGATATCAAAGGAAGAATATGAAAGGCTAGATTGTGAAAACTCTCATCATTATAGTTTGTGAAGATTAGGAAAAATTTAAACCTTTTTTCCTTATGAGTGTTTGAGTGAAGAATTATAAATTATCTTATATGATGGTCTATGGTAATTTATCCAACCACTCTATTGGCCCTAATATAGTGTGTTTACACCATGATAAGAGTTTCTTAGAAATATGAGTTGTTCAAATTTTCATAGAATATTTAATATTTATTTAATTAATTATTAATTTATTCATGCATGTTTTTTGGTGATATATTTCAAAAAAAGCATTGGATTAAGATTTAGAATCTATGGTTGTGTATTTAAGGGGTTTTTTTTACCTAGGCAAGGAAAAACCTTGTGTTGGGCACTGGAGCTGGGTTTGAACCCCTTTTCTTTTCATTTTTTTTCCTTTTTCTTCTTTTATTCTCCATTTCATTTTCTATTACTTATTTTAATTGTTATGTACATGGATTACCTCCTCCATATGGATTATTCTAATTTGAGAGAGTTTGAGGGATAGAATAAAATGATATGGAGAGGAGGATGCGCCACCAGGGAGCTCGGGTCACGTTGGATCATCGAGCGGCAGCTCTGGATTGCAGATCAGACTAAAGCTTCATCAGTTTCCACCCAATGGTAGGCTAGTTTTTTTAATTGTTTTTTCCAAAAATCTACATCTCATATACTTTTTTATGTTTTAAAATCCTTTATGGGTTTTTGGGGACCCATTGAGGGTCAATCTAGGCTTACTTAGGGAGAAATAAGGTTTTGGGCCATTTGGGGGGGGGGGGTCGTTAGGGAAACTCATATACACGAATTTTTGTTCATAGATCCCACATTGTGTGTTATTTCTATTTGGGAAATTTTAATTTTTGGGACTACAAATAGTGTACTCGGGGTATACACCACATAATAGAAACTCAGGGTGTATTAGGTGAACATGTCCATGTAGGGTACACATCGAAAACCCTTGTGAGGTATAATGCTAATGGATGTGTACAATGATTGGTCTAACCTCGTGTGGGGGTACATAACCAGGTACTTGGATAGGGACCACGTGTTGGGTGCTAATATTTTTACATTTAATACACAACATGTTGTTCAACGTTGTACACACCTATTGGGACTGAGGTACACGTGATGGTACCCTTGTTGGGGTACACTCCATGTACGAAAAGGCACATGCCATGTACTTTAGTAGGTACATGCTGAGTAGCCGAAGAACGTTTCCATGGAGGACCATTGGGATTACATTCCATGTACCCCCAAGTAAATTTAGTGTACTTTTTATGCCTTGTCCTATTTTTTCACCTTAATGTCAGAACTGGACTTGGGAGTAGTCCATTATGGGAATTTTTCCATGTAGATCAATTGTGGAATATTTTATATGTTTAGAGGCCATATGGATGTATTTTTGAACTAAGAGAAAATATAAAAATTGTTTCTTAGCTGCAATTTATTAGTGGAATTACTAGTAACCTCCATGAAATAAAACTTGTAAAAAAACATATAGCGACGGCAAGATAAAACAACCACTATAATTTTTTCAAAAACAATTAGAGGCAGTTTCAATTATAAAGTAGCTAAATATTTTTAAAAAACCCTAATTCCTCCCCCTCGTATACTCCTTCTGTCTGATCCCAACCCCCAAACCTCCTTATATCCCCTCCCCAGTGGTGACCCCAACCCCACGATCCCCATTATCCCCACCCCACCAACATACATCCTCACTTCTCGGAGGATACCCCTACCGCCATGAACCCCCCGACCTCCCTCTCCCAATATCAAGGTTCCCCTCCTTTATAGTGACGTAGCCCCCCCCCCACTTCGACCTCCCTCTCCTTGGCCCATTTCCACTCCTTATCAAAAATGTGGACACCCCCCTATAACCTTCCTCTCCCCATCTCAAATCCCCACCTCTTCATCAATGCAAACCTCCCTTAATGAATGCATCATCCTCACCCTAAATCTATCATTTAGTAGCATTATATGGACAAACATGGTTATAAAAATAGTATAGAATCTGTTTTCTATTCATTAAATAGTAACGTATTTATGTAATTTTGGTTTATACTATGTTATTTGGATTTTTCAGTTATTTTTTGGAGTTATAATAATAATTAAATTTTTTTACATTGTATTATATTAAAAAAAAAATTTATTATAATATATGTCGGTCATAGAATCTAGATCATTTATAATTTCATGGTTTTTATTTGATATTAACAAATTAAACTTTGTTCTATATATGTTAATTCATCCAATCTTAACATATAAATAATTAAGACTATTTTACAACTCATGAACAATTGGTGGTTGGGTTAGGGGTCAAACATGGTTTCATCACCAACCTTGTCAAGGTCTCTAAGGAAATAGTCCTTGAAAATGATTTATTAGTACATTTTTAAATATATAATAATGCTTCATGTTTTATGAATATGTGGGGAATCATTTAGTTTACAAAATAATATTGAATAATGATAGAGTACTTATAGATAAGTTTTACATGAATTATAATCAATTACTGGTTATGGTAACTGGAAAATCCAACATAGTTTCATTGATTTCATTTTAACTAACATTATTTTAAAGATAAATAATTATAGTTTGTTGTTTGTCTTTTAGCCAAATGAATAATTTTTTATCATTTTATTTGAAAATCACAATATACATTATTAAAATTTTTGTTAAAATCAAGTTTTTTATGTTTATATCAAATTAAAGGAACATCTAATTTGATGTTATTTGAACAGAATTGATTTATATAATTCATGTAACAACATGAAGTCAAACTACACTAGTTCAATAAATTATGGACATATAGAGTTGATTTTTTGGGGTATTTATGACATATAATGATATCCAAATAATTTTTACTTTTTATTGATATTTTTAAAGGGGTGATCTTAGTCTTAGTTATATCAATAAAAATGGTTCATACATTGATCAATGTATCTAAGTTTTAAATGGAATGAACCCTTCATAGTTACAAAACTAGGGTTGAATACATAATTATCTTTTTCTTCCATAAAAATAATATCATCTACACAGAAAATATTAAAAATTAATACATATTTATCATCGTTAATGTAGAGGTTGTTTTCCAAACTTCCCTCATTTAATATTAATTGTTTCAAGAATGTATCTAACTTCAAATATCATGCTCTATAGTCTTATCCTAACCAATATAGATCGATGTTTTACCTAAAAATAATAATTTTATCTTTATCGATAAATACCCTTCATCTTCTAACTATAAATTTAGGAAGACATATTTGATATCTTTTCAAACATTCATGGGTTTCCGTTGTGATAAAATGTGGTGGTTATCAAATTTATGCAATTATTCATCTATGTTTGTGAGAAATATTAATTTATTTGATTCATGTTTTTATATTCAATGTTCATTAAGAAATTTTTTCATTATTTGGTTCATCCTATTTTCCTTTATAGTTATTATGAAAGATTCAACAATGAATTTGGGTGATATTTAATTTTGATTATACCTATTTTATTAAACATTTATATATTTATATCTGAATGTATAGGGAAAATACAATACAATAATTACGGATAAAATTTGGATTAATTTACCTCAAAAAAACCTTTATATTCCAATGGTTTGGAAGACATTTTATATTATTTAATTGCAAACTGATCAGTGGAGAGTAGAATAAAATGCATGTGTCCTGATTGTAAATTCAAGTGATGGTTTAATAGAAATTAATTATATGATAATTTGATATTGTAATGGTTTCTTGCTTGATATATATGTTTTATTTGGCATGGTGAATCAAATATTATAGAAAATTAAAACAATGGAAATACTTTCAATTAAATACAAAGTTACTGAACAAGGATAATTCAGTTCAAAATTTGTTAAATGACGCATTTGGTTTTATAGAATACAATTTCCAAGATTTAAATAGACCAATAGAACTATCAATTGATCCTAAGCTTGTTAATCTCTCTTAGAACTTCAATGACAAAAAAATGGTTTTTATGAATCATTTGAAGATGGACATGAAGAATTTTATGAAGGGTGAGCCCAATATTTGAAGTTGTCTTCTCTGCTTAAGTTGTATCTTATCAAGTGACTCTTCGGAATTTCTACCAAATATTTTTTTTATTAAAGAGTTTCTTCATGATGTATTTAGTGAAGTTAAGATATCTTCATCATTCTATGATATTAATAAAGTCATTAACAAAACTGGACATGATTATACAATGATACATGCATGCCCTAATGATTGCATGATTTATTGGGGAGAAGAGTCTGATAAATAATAATGTAAAATATTTAACTCAATAAGATATAATTCAATGAACAATAATGAGATTATAATTCAATGCAACCCCGAGAAGAAACATATGAAGAAAACTCCTATAAAGGTATTGTGTTAATTTCCTCTGAAACTAAAATTGTAATGATTATTCATGTCATCTAAGACTGCATACGACATTAAGTGGAATTCTCAGTATATTAATGATGGATTGATGAGAAATCCAAAATATTAAACATCATAGAAGATGTTTTATTTTCTATATCCATATTTTTCTTCAGATCTTAGGATTTCACATTTGGTATTGGCTTCTGATGGTTTTAACCCTTTTGTTTCTTTAAGTATTAAGTATAGAATTTGGATAGTTTTTTGGATCCCATATAATATACCTCTATAGATGTGTGTAAAGAATAATTATTTCATTATTTTTATGATTATTTGTGGAAATTAAATGCATGGAAATAATATTGATGTATTCCATCAACCTCTAATCAAGGAATTGTTAGAATTATGGGATGATAGAATGGAAACATATGATGCTTGAATGAGACAAATATTTGAAATGGATGATTCTATAATGTAGACAATTAGTGACGTTTATGGACTTGGAAATTTATCTTGTTGGAACACTCAAACTACTTTTTATTGTCCTATTTTTAATTTTAATTTTTATCCTCAACGATTACTTCATAGCAGAAAATGCTGTTTTATGTTTCATTATCGATTTCTTGATGCTTATCATAAATTCTTGTTTAACAAGACATAATTAAATAGAGATATTGAAATGATAAGGTCACATGAGGTGTTATCCAGTTCAAAGATCTTGGGAAAATTAGTGAATGTCACTGAAAAATTTAGAAAATTTCATTACTTTGAAGAAGGGGGGAAAAGGGTACAAGGTAAAGTATCTAAAGAAACCAGAACAAAAAAATAGAAGAAAATGTATATATTTGTCAAAATTCCCGATTGGAATTTTAATTTGATACGCCATAATCTTTATTTAATGCATATTGAGAAGAACAACTATGAGAATGTAATTTTTATAGTGCATAATGAGCAGGGTAAATCGAAGGATCACTTTAAAGATCATAAGGATTTGGAGTAAATGTATATAAATCATGGTTTGTGAAAAAATTGGAATGTAATGTATAATTTGGCTATTTTTAAAATGAAAAATAATGATAATGATATATTCCTTTTATCTTTAAAGAATATAAAAGTTCCAGATGGATATTTAAGTAACATATCAAAGTGCATTGACTTAAAACAATGAAATTTACAGGGATTGAAAATTCAAGGCTCATATATTTTTATAGACAATTGTTGTCATTTACTTTACATTACACTTTACAAGAAAATGTAATGGTGGTTCTAGTTGAGTTTTGTACCATTTTAAGAGACAATTATTAAAAAACTATTAATCCCACCAAGCTTGATAATCTTCAAGATAGAATTTTTTTTAAAACTGTAATTTAGAGATATTTTCCCCCTTCATTCATCATAGTCATGATTCATTTGACGGTTTATTTGGTTGAAGAAGGTGAAATTGGTGGACCGGTACACTATTGATGGATGTATCCAATTAATAGGTACATTGATATTTTTTATTCATTGGTGAAATTTATTTTATCAAATCTGTATGAATTTTTTTTAATATGTTTCTTATTTTTTTCATTAGTAATATAGGTCATTTGAAATCATATGTGAGTAATAAAGCTCAACCAAAAGGATGTATTGATAAAGGTTACAAAGTTGAAGAGTTCTTGACCTTATGTTCTAGGTATTTGAATGGGATTAAGACTAGATTTAGTCGTGTTGGATGTACTGAATAAATATTTATTAATTTTCATTTTGAAAAAAATTCATTGGTATTTCCAACAATTGGATGACTAATTGGAATGGGGTAAATTTGATACTGATAGAATTGGAGTTACTAAAAGCATATAGATATGTGCTACTAAATAGTGTTATTGTAGATCCATTTATGGATGAATTTCAACTAAAAACAAAGAAGTGATTGGTCGAGATCAAAAAGAGTTTTAATTAACTAATTTTTTAATAATAAGTATGTATAATGGTTCAATCATCCTGTAAGTATATACTCGTATTCAAGTTATTGACATGTAGTTATTTTGTATATGTTAAAATTAATAACTTATACCTTTTTTCTAGATAATGAATATTAAAAATCGAGAAGAAATATCAAATGATATGATGTTTTTTTCTTGAGGTCCTCTAAGGAAGGATAAGAGATTAGATGCCTACAATAATCATGGCTTCATGTTTCATACAAGTTATCATGAAGAAGAATTGAAAAATAAAAATAGTTATCTGTATACCCTTGAAGAGGTGGGATACTATGGGAATGTAAATGATATAAATGAATTAAACTATCATGGCTAGTTTTTAGTTTTCTTATTCAAATGAAAGTGGGACAACATTGATAGGGGTATAATGAAAGATCTGTTACATTTTACTTCTGTCAACTTCTCTCACTTGACGGATACTGGTAGGCCTACAGAGCATGATCCATTTATCTTGGATTCAAAATCAATGATATTTTATTATGGTGATGATGGAATACATGATTTTTTAGTGTTTTTGTACGCTTAAATAAGAGAGAACTATATGATATTGGAGATGAATAACAATTGGCACTTTCTAACAGTGAACCTTGTCAACCAAAAAACAATGAACCATTTTTTAATGACAATATCTAAATATTATAACTTTTAAGAGTGGGTGAAAATGAAAGACTCATCAAAATGGAGGTTGATAACAATGATCATAATGAAGATGAAGGTAATTAAATGTATAAATTATTAACGAAAATATATTATAACTTGTCATTGATAATTGTTTTGTACATATGTAAATTTTTCTAGTTTTTCTTTTTCTGTTTGGTAAACAGATTTTAGTTTTTCATTTTTTATACATTTAATATTCCATAACCATTTGAAATGAAGGAATTAAGAGAACATAAAAAATTAAGATCTTAGCCAATTAGTATCTCAGAGTGCACCACCACTATCATCATATTCTATGGATCCTAGTTATTTTTTTGTACATGAGACTACTAGTGAGTCAGCTATTTCCCCAGATGTCATTGGTATCCACCCCCTGATTCATCTCCGATGATGGATTAGTTCGTCACCCCTCCATCTAGGGGATATTGGTGAGTAACCATTATTAGTATGTATGTAATTTTTTCAAACAAATTATATTTTATTAAATTTTTAATTGATTTTTCAAATTGATAAAGACAACCATAAAAGGGATACAAATATGAACATGACATGTGTATGGGATGTGAAGGAATTTATGATTATTATTCCATTTGATGATTTCAAGGTTTCTAGTTGTGACATTTTCAGAATCCATGGGAAGATTATTGGGCATCTTTTTTGGGATACGGTTAGATTTCCCATTAATTATAAATATTTTAGGCATATTACTACTTCTTGGAGAAAATGAGGTCTTTAGTACTCAATTAATGGTAATGTCAATTTAATATTGCCTGATAACAAATTCAAAATACAAGAGTAAATTTTTTTAATATACTAAGAATGTGTTATGTTTTTTATTTCTAGACATTTTTTCATTTTTATGTCCCTGAATATTTTTCATTCCCATGGAATTTTAAAAATTGGGTTAGGAAATAGAGATATTTTAAATAGAGACTATGGCATGAGTTTAATGACACTTCTTTGAGCTCACGAAAAATGTATGAGAAATTTCCTGAAGGCATTTCTTGTGAGCAATGGAAGTTATTTGTCGATATCAGTAGAGATGCATCTCATGAGGTAATTTCATATTTTACAGTATCTTAATAACATAAACATGATGAAATTATAGTTTTTGTAACGCCCCGACCCCAGTTACCCAGAGTCGGTGCATTATTGCGTAACATTGGCATGATCACAAAAGATCAAGTCTCGAAAGGCCGATTAGTTTAGTAGCCTTGGAAACACTAGATACATTCATAAATGTTACATTAAATCATAAAGATAAAAACTACAATAAAATAGTCTCCATTTTCCACACTCTTAACCCCTTCAGACTATCCCTGCAGGTCATTCCTAAAATACTTCTTCACATCCAGGAAAAATTAAAACATTGAAAGGGGTGAGCTCAGATGCTCAGTAAGGATAACAATATATCAGAAGAATTCATAAATAAACATAAACATTTAAGGCAATGTATAACTAAAAAAATCCTTTTAAACATGAAATTCAACATAATATGGAAAAAGTACAATGAAATAATTCAATTTACGTATTCACATGGATATTCTACTAGTCTAATAATCACATGCAATATCAATAACCACTTTCATAATGATGGAATGAATAATGACAGACTATCATAACCACGTAGCGAAGGCATCATGCCAAGACTACAAATAATATTTTGTCAAGGCCTCGTGCCAAGACACTAGTTTGTCTCGTGAGACCTATCGATGCATCGAGGATCTATAACGGGCTCTACCTGTCACTTATTAAGTCCAATGCATTCCTCATATGAACAGGTTTAAAAAAAATCATAAACCATAACATAATCGTATCACATAAAACATGAATAAAAGAAACATAACATTTCCACATTTCAATCACAAGATATCAATACAACACATTTATATTATCAAAACCATTTTCAATACCAAAATAAATGAAAATTAAAACTTGGTATTTATTTTTCATTTAAAAAAAATTATGGCTTATAGAGGAAGCCGAAACTCAAATAATAGTCACGGCGGTGGAGAATTCGTTGTCTCCGCATATGTAAGAAAAAACATTCCTTTTTTCATTTAGTAAAAACGCTTCGTATAAAAAGATTCATTTTGAATAAAAGTAAAAGTCAAAGGGGTTTATACACCGTATAAAGGAAAGTTGTGTATAAAACCAAATATTCCTCAATAAAAGGAGATTGAGACGAAGTCCCTTACAAAGATCATTTCTTTAAATAAAATAGATCTATAATGTGCATTCACTATAAGTAAACATAAATAAAGTACAAATACAATATTGGACATAATAATATCATGACAAAATTTGAAAGTAGGAGATTAACCCAAAGAATAGAAATTGGGTTAAGAAGTTCCCTTACCTCATGTCTGACTTGACTCGATCATTCTTTAATATCCGGAATAATAAACTAGAGTTAATTTCTATTTCCTTAATAACCTTTTTCAGGTTCATTATTCCTTTTATATCACTTATTACCATGTTATTAACATTATGTAATTATTTAAGTTAATAACGGTCGTTTTGTCGATCTTTGGTACTTGAGTCAAAAATAAACATCTTATAATTACCAGTTGTTTATGTGGTAGAATATTTATTATATCCAAAATTATTTTCATGATGTAGATATCATATATATCCTATATATCCAGTACATAGATTCATTAATAATATTACATAACATTTATAGGTAAGAAATGAAATGCACCATTCATGGAGACGGTAAGTCGTGTGTACGCATGAACGCTACTTTCATTTCTATTTTGTATTTAATGGAATGAAGCTATAATTATATAAATGTATAATATAATTCCAGTATAATATAATGTATAATACCATTTAATCTATCCTTTATACATCCCACATATGGCATTAACGATTCAAATCACTTTTAGGGGGCGGTAGTCCGCACTTCCTTAAATGAAAATATCGTGTTTACCCATAATGAAAACCATAAAGGTATGCCATAAATAAAAAATATAGAAGATTAATTATATCATAATCATATTATATATAATATAAAAATATAGTGACATATTAATGGCCTCCTTTGAAGGTGTTATATGAGTGTTGAACAATCATCGTTTCGTGAGGCAGAAATTCACCATCCACAGAAACAGTATGTTCTTTAACCATTAGATGTTGGTGTGTATAAGTGTAGCTCGAATCATTATTATAACAACATCATAGTATTTTTAAGATACTGGTGTTTTTAAAAAATAAAGGAATAAAAAGATTTTAAGGGGATGGAGAAGCAAAATAAAACAAAATAACATAAGAGAAGACATTACCTTAAAATCGGGTAACACTTTTTTGATTTGAGCCAAAGGCTTCTTTGGGAGGAATTATGCCCAAAGTGAGGATTCTAGGTGTAATAGAGGAAATATGAGCAATTATTTGGGTAGATTTTGTCTGATCCAAAAGGCTTTTATGGTGTGAGTAAGGTGGTAGTGGTGGGGGCCTTTTATAAGAGGAGAGGAGGGGCACTCTTGGAAAGTCATGAAATATTACATTATTATGAAATGATTTTCGGATTTTAGAGGTCCCAGAATTAAATATTTCAAGGATAGGGTGATAAGGGTTCGAAATATACTCATCCAATAGGTTTTTGACAAGTTTATGCCTTAGATTTTACATTATCCTTCAATTTTATTGAAATCGTTAATTAATGAGGTAATCGATGCATCATCACGGTGTCATAAATAATTTAATTTATTTAATGTTTAAAAATTATAAAACAAATATCATGATGTAGGAAATATTTTTATATTTCTAATTAATATTTATAGTCAAAAATATGACTTGTATAACCCCATTTAAAAATTGTTTTAGTAAAACAACTCATGTTTGTGACATTTTTATTTTAACATTAAATAAAAGGTTTTTAATGTCATTTTCCTACCAAAGTGGCTCCATGGGGTCCCCAAGTTGACCCATAAATTTTCTTGGTCGGCCATGAATCACCAAATAGGAGTAGGAAAAGTGTAAAGGTATTTTAATATTTTTATAATATCATTTTTACCTTAAATTTCACTAATTACCTTTAATCGCGATTAATAAAACATAAAAGCTACTATTCACCAAAAAATTATTTTAATCCCATTGAACCAAAATTTACATCCTAATGACAACCATGTATGTTGGATTTTTTAAAATCAAATCATAGAAGTGGTAATGTTTCATTAAAATGAAAAATCAGTTTTTTAATTACCACTTAGTGGTTTCACTCTTCAAAAAAAATTGAAGTTTTTCAGAACAATGCCAAAATTTCACCCTAAGATATAATTGATATTCCGAATTCAAAAATGATGTCTATTTTATGAATTTCTAAACATATAAGTTGAATTAATTAATTTTATAATTAATTCCCATTGTCAAAACAAGTAGTGTGTTTTTAAGAAACAATATATATCAAAATATTGACAATTGCTTATGTCCAATTTCAAAGTGAAATTAATTCTAATGAACACCATTGGATAAAATGGTAAAAATATATTCTAATTATACTTTAAAACTACTCAATAGTATTACTTATCACTATAAATTATTTTTATTAAAAATGTTTTTTTAAGTATTTTTCACTATTCATAGAAAATTGGAAGTTCTCAGAAAATTACAAAAAATTCAACTTAGGATAATTTCGATATTCCGAATACAAAAATGAAGTCCATTTTGAAATATAAAATTTCTATAATTTCAAAAAGTGGGAATTACTATTCATAACTGCTACTTTGATTGGTCGCGGTGTGTTAGAATCTCAAACTTGCGTACAAAGAAAACTATTGAATTATTGAAAGAGAGAAAAATCGTGGAAGCTCAGGGTGTTACAGTTTTTATTAATGTTACTATTTTTTGTTTGAATTATCTAAAAAAATTATTTGAATCATGAGAATCAAGTCATTCTTTAGATTGATGGGTCTCAGAGTTTTTTGATAAAAAGAATAATTTTGGTTTGTATTTTATTCAATATTATTTATATCATTTTATTATTACTCAATGTTTTTTCCAACTCATTTATATTTTTTATAAAGGCTAATGAATTAGGTCACATTGCAGACCAAACAGAGATGTGGTTTAAAATTCTTAGTAAACCTAGTGGATGTTTTGTAAATGACCTAACTAAACATATTGGATTAAGTACATTTCATTACCATTTCATATTATTTCATTACCATAAAAAATAATATTGAAAAATATATTCTAACAACTAACAATCCTTAAACCCAATTAAATAGGGTCAACTACATGGACCAAATGATTCCAATTTGGAATTATTTGATACATCTATTCAGCCAAAACGAATAGGGTTTAAGGAATGTTTGTTGTTATTATATAATTTTCATTATTATGTTTTTATAGTTTTGAAGTAACAATAAATACTAATGAAAAATTTATTAGTTAGATAAATTTTTAATATTAGATGTTTTAAAAAATCATTATTAATATTTTCGTATTAACAGGTTAAAAATAAAGAATTATAGGTTTAGAACCCTTCATATTCATAATTTATTTCCCATAACAATGTAGTTAAAATAGTTTTAGGGAAGCAACATCCCCGATGTGTATGAGGGATGGGTTTTCGGCCTACTCTACTTGTTGTCTTTGGTTGTACAGTGTCATCTATTACTATTATACCTAGTGGTGGTTCGAGTAGTTCCATTGATTGGGAATCACAAAGAGTATTTACAATATTGAAAGACAATTTTCAAGAACAAGACTATTGTCGGAAAACATAGGATCATTGGTGGTTACAAATAGAACATTCTTTATTTTTTTGTATTTCAGTGGATGACCAAAAATACACCTAAGGAAATTTCCATCCTTTTAGATCATTTGGAAAAGTTAAATTCTAAATTCCATAGACCATTCCCACATTTGAATAGAACACATTCAACGTCCATAAATAAAACTAAAATGAAACTTTTATATAAAAAACATGAATTTAGAGTCATAACGACCATATCTTGTGTTTTATTTATGCGTGGTTAATTCTAAAATGTTAAAATTAAATTATAGATCATTTTCCCTAAGTTTGAAAATAATATAATCATGTTTGTCTGTTTTGACTTGGTAAACACTTATGAAAGGTATAATGTCCTTTAAAAACAAGTTTCATGGGGGGGGTCAAACCCTGGAAAATGATGTCATATTTCACTAAAATAAAAATACAATGACTGTACATTTAAATGTAAAATGTAGGAACTAAAGTCATGTAATTATAAAATAAACTTTGTCTATTATGGTCGCAAATACATTTTTAGTGTTTTAAAACACCAAAACGAGTTTGGAGTGGTCAAAGCCATTGTAAAAGACATCAGATTGATGTGAAATTATGAGAAAACCATTTTTTAGTATTTTTTTTATGTGTAAGCATAGACAATTCTTCAATCTAATATGTGGTGTGGATAAAATTACTCATTATACACTTCTAAAAGTTAAAAAAGAATTTAAAAACAAGTTCCAGGGGTTCAAAACTAGGAAAACGACATTGGATTTCCCTAAAATCATAGAAAACTGATTATAGATTTAATTTCAAAATGTAGGAACTGAAAACACATAATTCGAAATTATGGTTTGCCCGTTATGGATGAAAACACGTTTTTAGTGTTATAAACACTAAAATTTGTAGGGAATTGTCAATACCAAATAAAAATACCTCATATTGATCTAAAATCATGGTAAAAACACAAATGGTTTTTTAATGTGTACACATAGACAAAATTTCAATCTTACATGCGGTGCGGTCTTAATTACTCTGTATACACTTCTGAAAGGTAAAAATGCCTTTAAAAATAAGTGTCGAGGGGCCAAAACATGGAAAATTATATAATATTTCCCTAAAATCATTGAAAAATAAACATATATTTAATTTGTGAAATGTAGGGATAGTCATCACACCATTCTGAATTACGGTTTGCTAACTATTGTTGTAAACCCATTTTTAGTATTTTAAAACTTTAAAATGTGCGTGAGAATGTCAAAACCACAGAAAATGGACCCAAATTTATGATCAACCATGGGAGAACCATATATTAGTATTTTTAAATTTACATGCATAAAACATGTCAATCCAATATGAAGTGTGGTTGTAATTACTCAGTATACACCTATGAAAGGTACAAAAGCATTTGAAAACAAGCACCGGGGCATAAAAACCAAGAAAATGATGTTTGATTGCCCTAAAATCATGGGAAAATGACCAAATATTTAATTATAAAATGTAGGAACTGGTGATACATCATTTTAAATTACGGTTTCCCGTTAGGGTCATATATACTTTTTCATTGTTTTAAAACACTAAAACATGCATGGAATGGTCAAAACCATAAAAAATTACCACAGATTGATGTGAAATCATAGTAAAACCATTTATAAGTTGTTTTTTATGTGTACTCAAAGATAACTTGTCAATATGAAGTGAGGTTTGGGCTTAATTACTCAGTATACACTCTTGAAAAGTAAAAAAGCCTTTAAATACAAGTGTCAGGGTTTCGAAACCAGACAAAACAAATACCAATTTCCATGAAATCATGGAAAAATAACCATGTATTTAAATTTTAAATTTAGTAACCAACAACACTTCATTCTGAATTACGGTTCTTATGTTATGGCCATAAATGTGTTTTTAGTGTTTTAAAATTGTAAAATGTGCATTAAATGGTCAAAACCATAGAAAACAGCCTCAAATTGATGTAAAATCATGTGATAACCACTGATGAGTTGTTTTTCACATGTACTCATAGAAAAAATGTCAATATGACATGTAGTGAGGTCATAATTACTTGATATACTCTTCTGAAAGGTACAAAAGCATTTAAAAACAAGTGTCAAAGGATCAAAACGTGGTAAATGACATTAGATTTCAGTTAAATCATGGTACAATGAAAATAAATTTAATTTTGAAATATTGGAACTAATAGCACATAATTCTGAATTTCAGTTTTCTCATTATAGTTTTAAATACATTTTTAGTGTTTTAAAACATTAAAAAGTGCATGGAATGGTCAAAACCATAGAAAAAAAACCTCTGATTGATGCAAAATCATGGGATGACCACTATTGAGTGTTTTTTTAATTTTATGTGTATAAAACACATCAATCAGATGTATTGTGTGGTCGGAATTACTAAATATACACTTCTAAAAGGTACAAAAGTATCTAAAAAGAATTTTCGGGGTCAAAACTAGTCAAACAAAACCATATATCCCTAAAATCATGGTAAAATGACTTTACATTTAATTTTTAAATGTATGAACTAATGGAACATCATTCTGAATTATGATTTTCTTATCATGATAGTAAACACATTTTTAGTGTTTTAAAATACTAAAACATGGGTAGAATAATTAAAACCCTAGAAAATGACCCTATATTGATGTGAAACCCTGGGACAACCAACACTGAGTTTTTTTTGAAATGTAGATATAGAAAACATGTCAATACAACTTGCAGTGTGGTCTGAATCACTCGGTTTACACATCTAAAAGGTACAAAATCCTTTAAAAACAAGTTTTATGAGGGTATAATAAGTAAAATGATGTTGAATTTCCATAAAATCAGGATAAAAAGACCATAGATTTAATTTTGAAATGTAGGAACATACATAATGTCATTTCTAATTATAGTTTTTCCATTATATCCAGATCATGTTTTTAGTGTTTTAAAACACTAAAATGTGCATAGAATGGTCAAATCTGTTGAAAATGATCTTATATTGATGTGAAGTCATGAGATAACCACGAATAAGTTATTTTTGAAATATTGGAAATGTTTTGATATCAAAATATTTGAAAATACTATTAAGTAAATTTCATGAACATTGCACGTCAAATTAAAAATAAATTAAAATATTTACTTATCTATTTTCAGTTTAAGTGTTGAATATTATCTTAAATAGGTTTTTTATGTTTTCAATGTGATTTTCATTATATATATTTTGTTTTATGTTAAATTTTATTCTGTTTTATTAAAAAAATAACAAATTTCATGTCTATTATTCTGAATATATTTTGTGTAATTTCTCTTTCATATTTCTTTTCTTAAACACTCTGGTTTTCATTATCGGTGGTATATGTTAGCAGTAGGCTAGATGTTGACTGTTCCAATCCACGAAATTCACCAGTGGTAGTCATGATGGTTCTTAGTTTCAATTTTATGTTAAAAATTTTATCAATTATTCTATAGTAATTATTTTTTGTTATGTTTAGATTATTTTATTTCCATTATATTTTCCCTAGAATTTTTTTAATAAAATAACATCTACTAATTTAATAACTCCTTCTAAATTCTCTAAAAACAATACATAAATAATCACTATGAGATTAAAGAAACCACTACTAAATGACTAATGACCATGGAAAACACTTTGATTTTAATAACTGCCACTACAATATTAGGTGGTAGTTTGAACCGCTGTTATTCCATTAAAAAACATCCACTAATGATCTTTTTTTAGTGATATTTTTGTACTAAGATTTATTTGAGGTTTAGTTTCAGAATTCTCCTAGGGGTTTGTTTTTGAGTAGTAAGGCAGGAATAAGGGTTGTGATCTCGGTGATCAGTTTGGATCAAGTGTTTCATGGTGATATGTTTGAGGAACTTTCGATATATTCAATAAAATAAGATCATGTAGTATCATTGACGATATTTTGGGTTGTACTTGTGTGTTGGGATAGATTGCTTGAGGATAGATAATTTTAGGTTTACCTCTTGTGCTTGAGGATCAGAGCTATTGGATCCATTAGGCTGGGTTAATGTCATGGTATAGTAGTTATGAATGTGTTTTTTTGCTATTTAGATGATTCTAAGGGACTCTTAAGGATTTTTGAGTGATATAGTGTTTCTTTGGATTCCCTTGTTGGAGAGTTGGTACCCATGGATGGGTTTTTTTGGGAAGTCTAAATAAGGTTTCCTTACATGGTAATTTCCTTGAGGTTTGACTTTTTATAAGGATCCCTTATGTAGGTTCCTATTTTGAGTTGTTCACATGTATCATTGTGAATTCCTCGGTTGGTGGGATTTTGTTTTTAGATGCAGTTTGCACATGTTTTTGATTGAGGATCAGTTGGTGGCCACTGAGGGCCATTTGGGATATTTCTACACTTTCTGTGTTCTATGTATTTTGATGAGCTAGAGGAACCACTCATAGGGTTTCCTAATATTTTTTCCATTATGGATGTTTGAGTATGTTTCTCTAAGAATGGCCAAAGATCTTTAGTAAAGTAGGGGAGTCCCAATTAGGACATAACCTTGGTGTTGTGATCTAGGGTGATGAAAGAGGCCCTATTCTTTAGTTTCTATGAGTAGATCAGTACATCTAGTTCAATAGTTTGGATGGTGGGTTTAATATTGTATCCCCCGTTTGTTATGCCTTTGATCATCATTTTTGAGGTAGTTTCTGCTTATGAATTTGGTTTGAGGATAGGACCCTGGGGATATATTGGATCAGATATTGGACCTGATATTTTATTTGGTTCTCTCCTCTATTGGTTGGAAACTCTTAGACGAGATTAAGGATTTAATGGATGATCTAGACGAGTGCACCCTATTAGTTGTGTATTCACCCTAGCTAAAGGTTTTTATGCCATGGATGCAATGGGATCCTAGTTACTTGAATGGTTCCCCTATAATTGAATATCTGATAGGACTATGGGTTGGATGGGATTCCCTAGTATAGTTTACATGTTGGGAACATAGTGAGGTGTTACCCTAGGATGGTGTTTATTGTGGGTCCCTTGTTTAGATCATGAACTGTTCAACATGAATTTTAGGACATGACAGTTTCTCAGACGTGTGGAGTAGAGATTTTTCACTAGTTCGATCATGCCATTTGAGTCATAGAGCCTAGTATATTCTCTTTATTGTGTGAAAACCTATGCATAATCCTTGGGCTCTATTATTCATGTCCTTTTAATTTAAACATCTTTTAGCTTTAATGAATATATGAATACGTGATGCCTATCATGTGTGAGGTTGACCCACATGTTGTAAATCCTTATGCAAGAGATATAGGGGGAGTAGATTTACCTTATGTGTCATACTAGAACCTACGGTTTTCTATTTACCTCATTTATATTTCCCCACTCCCTTATTATTACAGTTTTTCTTTTCATGCCACCTATTATTAGTTTCATCTAGGATAGGCATACCATGCATCCATGAACTTTTTAGGACATAACATTATATATTCCCCATGGGGATGTCCTGCTAAGATTTATTTCTCAGCCCCTATATGTGAACCTCGGTGTACATGAAGACCTAATATCATAATTCAAGTTAGAGAACAAGTCTCATAGTAGATGTGGATAAGGCACAATGATTCTTTATCAAGGGTATCTACTCGTGTGGAGTCACAGGATTGGGTTGGTGTAGCTTGACTGTCATGGATATTGGGTATGTGGTTTGGATTGATGATGGTTGTAGATCCTATTTTATTTATTTTCATTTTATTATTTTTTATATATGGTTAGATCGTACGGTGAATGGTTGTTCTATGTTTTTCATGTTTAGAGTTTGTATGGGTATATGTTGTATTTCATTTATTATAGAGTGTTGTTTTCTTAGTTTATTTATTATTCGTACTATAGTATTTATCTATATGGATGGTTTGGTAGTTTTCTCTATTATTTCCCTATGACCATAGGTTATAGTCTCCCCATTATATCTTTTAAACCCCCTTCACTGGTCGTTAACCGCTAGAATTTAGAGAGGTAAACTTTAGGCCATGGGGTGACCCAGATCTAGTTACATGATAGATCAACCCAGGATAGTTCATTACAAAATGGGGTCATAGGAGGTTTGGTTTTATGATTTAGGGAGTTGGTAGATATGTGTTCAAGGAATGTTTTGGATCTTTTTATGGATATAGGACTACTGTTTCATGAACATTTTTTCTAATAGTATGTCATGTTTCCATGGCATGGGTTTTTGTTCATGAATATTTTTTTACAGTTGAGTGATTTCAACTAGTGAGATACATTTCAATTTATGGGTTTGTGTTTTATTACATTTTTTAGATCTTGACCCATGGGAAATATTCTAGTGTTCCTACATCATTTTATGAATTCATGATTAACATAACATATGTCTATCTATGTTGTTTTTATGGATGATGGAGTTTCAATTGTTTAAATTGTTAGAAACTACTCATATGGTGTTTTATTGTATAAGAATTTGGTTCCATCCTACACAAATGAAACAAATGTATGCGTTTTCTTCAGATGAAAGGTCATGTGGATCATGTGGTGAGATTATCTTTTGTGATGGAGATGCAGTCCCTTCATCGATGGATGAATGGAGACCCCTATGGGTTTGTAATGGGCTCTAAGTTCCTAGTTGGTCGCTCAATGAGATAAAGGATACAAGAGAGATACTTGTATTTATCTAAAGTTTCCATAAGGTGGTGGTTATTCTAATGTATGGGTTTTTATTCCTTAGTAAGGAATTGTTCTTTCCACGTATTGTCTATGGGTTTGTGTGATTTGGCCCATATGTACTATCACCAATGTCTTGGGTACACATGAATTTTCTTCCTTGGTGGGGGTGTTGAGGCCTTATTTTACCAGGGTGTGGTTTGGAATTAGGATTCCCGATGTTGGGAAGTGGAACACTGTGAGTTCTCATTATCTCATGGATGGTTAGAGAGGGAATTTTTGGTTGGTTTCATGTCCTTTATTTTTTGGTTTTACTTTAGGTAGCATAGTGAAAGTGTGGTTGGACTCCTGTGGCTTCGACACAATAACCAAGTGGAGGGTGGTCAAGTGGTTGACCTTGGCATGAGGGAGAATCCTAGATTTTAAAAAGTAGTTATAAGGTTGCTCCAGTTTTTTGGAATTGACTTATGTGATGATCATGGCAGTGGTTTTAGGCACGTTAACCTAGTTTTTTGGTTCTTATACTATGTTATTGTGACCCCTTATGCTTTTTTGGGAGTGGTTTATAGAAATCCTTATGGCGGGGACTACACCATAGGGCGTTGGATATAGTGATCCTCATTTAAGTGGGTTTTCAAGTATTACTACTGTAGGTTTTTATAATGGTTCTCAAGTGTGAGTAGTATGGCCATGCCTATCAGTTGCATTCAGTGATGAATGTTTCATGGGACATGTGTCTTGGAATAGGGTAGTGGAGAAATGGTGAGGATACTCCAATGGTGGGGAGTATTAGGTCAGACTCAGTAGAATGCCTCTCATGTTGGGTGAGAGTTGTGGATGGTGTAATACCATTCATTGGATGGTAGAGATAGCATTGGTTATTCCAATTCTTAGAGGTGATCCTGGAATCTAGTTATCCATTGAGGATTCCCAAGGTTAAGAAGAACTTTTTATGGGGTTTTTTTATAACCAAGGTCATCCTAGTTTGTAAAAATCATAGGAAATTTGATCCTTTTTGTTCCTATAAGTTTTCGATATAAAAATGGTAAATTCAACTATAATATGATCTTGGATAATTTTTCTAACCACTATGTTAGTCTTGGAATAGTGTCTTTACCCTAGGATATGTGTTTAGTGGAAATATGAGTCATTTTAATTTTCATAGAATATTTAATATTTAATTAATTAAAAATTAATTTATTCGCATGTGACTGTTTTGTGATATCCTTCAAATGGAGAATAAAATTCATATTCCATCTTAATTGATAAGTCAAAAACAGGGGGATTTTTCAATTTGATGCATAAACATTCATTAGGCACTGGAGCTGTGGTCGGGGCTGGGACCCTTTTCATTTCATTTTCTTTTTCTTGTTTTTCATTTTTGATCTTTTTATTTTTCTATTCCTACTTTGGATTGTAACATATGC
Organism: Viscum album; assembly: GCA_963277665.1. Lineage (NCBI taxonomy): Eukaryota > Viridiplantae > Streptophyta > Magnoliopsida > Santalales > Viscaceae > Viscum > Viscum album. The sequence continues at coordinate 1,535,008,763 of OY728128.1, read as the reverse complement.
ATCTCCCCCACCACTCATTATTTTCACTCAACTGGTAGAGGGAGAGGGTGAGAAGAGAGGGAGAGGGAAAGGAGGAGGCACTACCATGGAGCTCAAGTCATGTCAGCTCACTGTGTGGTGGTTGCAGATCGCAAATCAGACAAGAGCTTCAACAATTTTTACCTGAATGTAGGAATTTTTTAATTTTTTTTTTCAAAAATTTCCATCATGTATATTTTTTTATGTTTTTAATCCCTGTATGATTTTCTAAAGACCCATTGGGGATCGATCTAGTCATAATCGGGGAGAAACATAAGTTTTTCTCTGTTTTGTGGGTATTCCTTTCTAGGAAACCTATGTACATGGAATGTGGTTTAGAGAAAAAATGTTGTGAGTAATTTCCTTTTGTAGAATATTATCTTTTGGTACTACACTCCATGTAGTGGGGGTACACCTTGGGCCATGGCGACTCAGGGTATGTTAGTGGTACATGGTCGTGTAGGGTACACGACCAAAACCTGTGCATGGTACACGAATATTGGTCATGTATTGTGCTTGTCTAGAACCCATGTGGGGGTATATGGATAGGTACATGGATGGGGACCCCATATGAGGTATAAGCCATGTATTTTTGGGATACACCATGATGTTTGGTGATGTACACACTGAGTGGGTTGCTAAAGGTTATAGAAGTTGAGGTTTTCCTCCTGTGTTTGAGGATCAAAACTACTATAGCCTTTTAGATGGGTTGATTCCATGGATAGTGGTCACATCCAGGTGTCCTTGAGATATTTAGATGATTATGAGGGACTCCAGATGACTCCTTTGTGGTAAGGTTTCTGGTCAATTATTATAAGGTTTCATATTTTGTTATTAAGTATTCTGGATTAGCATGTTATTTCTTTGGTTTCCCTTTCATGCAAGTTTGAACCTGTGGATGAGATGTTTTTTGGGATGTTCAGATGTGTTTTTATTGTATGGCAATTTCCCTATGTTTTTTTGTGCTGAGGGGACCTTGTAGAGAGTCTTTTATTGAGGTGGTCACAAGGATCATTTTTAATTCCCCTATTAGTGGAATTGTGATTTTTGATTCCCTTTGGGTGCATTATTGATCAAGGATTAGTTAGAGGCCACTAGGGGCTATTTGTGATGTTCTAATACTAGGCATGTTCCATGATTTTTAATGAGCTAGAGGAAATCCTTGTAGGGTATCATGCTCTTATAGTGGACTTTTTTCCATTTGAGGATGTTTCTACAGGCATGTCCTGAGAGCTTCGGTGCATCATAGGAGTCCTTAGAAGGACTTCACCTTTATGATGTGATCAAAATTATTTAAAGAGGCTAAGTACATTGTTAGATAAAATTGGATCGACGCTTCTAGTTCATGTATTTGGATGGTAGGTTCATGGTTAGATTGTCTCACATTGAGTTGGAATTTGGATGTGATGTTTAAGTTAGATTCTAATTAGGACTTTGGTTTGACGAGGAGTCCATTTAGATATATTGGATTAGGAATTTTCCCTAAGTTCGGATTTAGTTATCTCCTTTGTTGGATGGACACTATTAAATGGGATTAAGGAGGTAATAGATGATCTGGTTGAGTGCACCGCTCCAGTTGAGTATTTGCTTTGGATACAGGTCTTATATCGTGGATGCAGTGGTCTCCAAGTTACTTGAGTGGGTCCCTTGGGGAAGTGTATATGTAAGTCCCATGGGGTTGATGGGATTTCTTGGGATAGTGAACATTTCAGGTCAACAATGAGGTGCTCCCTTGGGATGGTATTTTCTATATAGACCTCATTTAGAGCACTATTTGTTCTGCAATACTTATAGGGCATGAAATTTTCTTATATGAGTAGAGTAGAGATCAGTTTCCATTTCAGCCATTCCATTAGAGTCCTAGAGAATGGTAGATACAATTTTTTATGTGGATGACTCTATTTACTCTCTAGAGTAAGGAATTCATTGCCTCTTAATTTAGATATCATGGACATCCTATGTAGATCTAGAAAGTGTGCTAGTTTTTGTGTAGAAGGGAGAGCCCCTTGTTGTAAATCCTCTGGTGTGGGACATAGTAGGGTTAGACTTACCTCAACTATCATCATAGAACCCATAGTTGTAAGTATTACTTATATTAGTTTCCCATATCCTTTTATTACATGTTTATTTCTATAAAACCTTTTATTAGTTTCAGTTAGGCTAGGCATACCACATATTCATGAACTTGTAATGATATCATATTATAGGTTCACCATTAGGGGTCACCTACTGAGATTTATTTCTCATCCCTTGTACATGAACATCATTGTGTTCTCACAACTACTTTCTACTTTTAGATTTTAGAAGAGGTTGTGCAATGGGTGTGTAAAAATCCTAGTGTTGATTGATTAAGAGAAGACACATGTGTGGACTCTCAGGATTAGGCTGGTACAACTCAGGATTCATGGAGAATAGGTATGTGGTTTCGATCAGTGTTGGTAGTAGATCATATGGTATTTATTTTTAGTTTTTTATTTTGAATATGTGGTTGTCCTAGTGGGAAACCGAATATTGTATGTTCTTCATGCTCAGAGTTTGTATGAATTTATGTTTATTTTCATTAATTATAGCATGTTATTGATTCAGTTTATTTATTATACAAACTGTGATTCTTAATGGTGTGTATTTTTTGGTTATTTCCATTTTTATTGCACTCTGAGCAGATGTTATAATCTCTCCGTAATATCTTTTAAACCCTCTTTATTGGTCAACGACCTCTAGAATTCAGGGAGTCACTCTTGAGGGCTTACAATGAGCCATATTTAGTGACTAGATAGGTTGAACCTAGCTAGTTTGTTACAAAAATAAAAAAGAATTTTGGTCAATTTGAATGATATTATCCCATAACATGTCCTTAAAAATTCAAGTTGAAGAGGATTGTTTCAATTATTACTACACTTTCTATCATATACGAGAATCCAACCACTATAAATAACATATTTTTTATTTAATGAATTTTTGATAAGAATATTTTAAATAGAAGGTCCAGAGTGAAGCATGTTAATAAATTTAATGTGATTTAAAGCCATTTTGAGGTTGTGAATGTAAAGTTTTTATGGGAAATGTGAGAATTTATCCTTATATGATCATTATCTAATTAATAAGATGTGAGGGATGTTGTGGTGAGAAATTATAGTGGTAATTCTAACTTAGTGTTCAAGGATGTTCGAGATCTAATTCTCCTTGAGGAAATTTAGAGGAAGAAACTCAATATTCAATCAAAAATTCCAATAGTGTAAAAGGTGGGTTGTACCATTTTTGGGAAAATTAAAAATAAGGGTAATGATATAATAGAGATAAGTTCAAGTAATTTTACTATTCTCAGACCTGTATATTGGTATTTTAGGAAAAAGGTGAAATTGGTGAAAGATTACATAGATCAAAGGGTCAACTTCAGAATGTATGACCTTGGAATTTCATCCAAAAATCAATTTTGGAGGTGAAAAATTGTATGATCTTGAGTGCCTACAGTCTTCTTCTGTCAAGGATAATTGACTCTAGAACTTATTTTCGAACTAGATTCAAGAGGGGAAGCATGAGAAACAATATTTCTATGAGATTCATTAGGGTTCACCATACAGATGATGAAACTCTTAAAATCACGGGAAAAGTAATTTTTATGTTTGAACATTGAATAGAATCTTCCTAGAGTTTCAAGGGTTGTTTCACATAGCATGTTATGGAGGAACCAAATCTCAGTATGATATTTGGATAATATAGGTTTCTATACATCATTTGTGCATGGCATGTAGAAAGTCACACGAGGTTCCATGATAGTGGATAAAGGTGTGAAGGATAGTACATTGTGTTTTACTAGGAATTTGTAATGAATAATATATGTTATAGAAACAACTTATAGATTTGTGAGGTTTGGGCATGATCATCTCTATCAAACAGGTGGAAAATGGATGAAAGCATTTACTACCAAAGGTATTCTCAAACTCAGATTCACGGAGTAAAAAACATGCGAGGAGTGCATACATGGGAATTAGGGTAAGGATTCCTTTAATAAATATAGTAAGATGATGAATTGGATGTTAGAGACAATTCATGATAATATGTGGTGGATGGCCCCAGTTTGTTCTCATAGAGGCTTAGTGTACTGTCGTACCATCATCGATGATGTTACATAAAAATTATTTGTGTAATTTTCCAAGAACTAGTATATGGATTTCATAACCTTCATCAAATGGAGTTCCATAATATAAACTATATAAGAAGTAATCTGAAATTATTGAGGTAAATTAATGGGGAAAATATATAAGTAGGGATTTCTAGCAGTTTTTCTAGTGGGAATTCATATAGTTTGAGAATACTTCACTATGAACACCAAAGAATAATGGTGTCATATAGAGGATGAATCAGATATTGAATGATAGGATTGGAGCATGTTGTTACATTTTCATTTCCCAAAGGGGTGTTTCATGAAGGTTATCAACTATGAGATCTATTTTGTGAGTCAAAATACTTTCACTTTGTTGGGGAATGAACTTCAAAATCAATATGGATCAAAAGGATAGTGGATATATATAACCAAAATGTTTTTGAAAGTATCACATATGTTTCTACTGATTCAAGGAGAATGAATAGTTTAGTTGAAAACACTTTATTGTATTTATTTATTAATTATGGAAACAAGGAATTCATATTTTTTACTTTGGAATAATGAATTATAAAAGGTTATTAGTTTTCATAATTTCATATTCAATGAGGAGATCCTAATGAAGTATTGGAAATTTTTATAAGATACAATGCAGAACAAAAAAAATTGTCTTACCAGTGTTTATCTAGATATAATTTTAAAAGATCTAATTTATTCAGGTAGTACGATAGTTCCAAAGATACCATATTGTTTAGTGGATGTTTCAAATAGAATTCAAATTCCATTGGTATCACTATGGATAGATATACTAGAATACTTGAGCGATTTAGAAAATTAGGGTAGACCTATAAAAGTTTAATTTTTATAAGTATTGGTTGAAGAAGGAGAAGAGTCATAGGTTTTGTTTCATGCTTTTTTCAAGTCTAGGCACCCGATGCAATGGTTTGAAAATAACATGAATTTCTTAGTTTTTAAAGACAATGGTGAACATGATAGACCAAAAGAGGTGGAAATCCCATGGGAATTGAGACAATAAGAGTTATTCAGAAAGAAGAAGATGGAATATTTATATGTTTTTTGTAACATTTGAGCTAACATAATTTATTACTGGGAAAATAGTTCTACATAACAAATGGGTATAACAGTTGACAAAAAAGAAGATTATTGGGAATGGTACAATACAAAGCTTTTGTGAAGTCATTTCAACAAACAGAAGGTTTGGATTTATTTTGAATATTTTCTATAGTTATAAATAATTCAAAAATTCAAATTATTCTTAGAATAGTTTATTTGGAGGGTCAATATATTGATCAATTAGATGTGGATGTCACATTCCTTCATGGTGAATTGGAGGAGGAAATATTTATGGAGTACCAAAAAGTTTTCATTGAAAATTCAATAGAATATACGGTGTGTCAACTCAAATAGTGGTTGTATGGGATGAAATAAACACCTAATAAATTCAATAATAATTTAAATACCTTCACCGTAGATAATAATTATTTATAGAGAAATTCATATCACTATTATTACTTAAAGGTCTTTGGTGATAGGAGCTTCATTGTACTTATTCTATATGTTATTGATATTCTTCTTATAGGTCTAAGGAGATATCAAATTAAGGATATGGAAGATGTTTTTTCTAGAAGTTTTGTGATGAAATATCTTATTTCAACAAATAATATGTTGGGGATATGAATCATAAGGGACATAAACCACATAACTATATTTTAATCAAATATAGAGGATATATGAAATGGGGCCAGACGATTTGAAATGAGTTATTCTAAACCAATAACCACTCCTCTGGATGTAAATTTCAAGCTATATAAGGGGAATATGCCTATAAAAAATGATGGGGTTTTGTCATGAACTAGACCTGTTCAACCAGCCACATCACCCAAGTTTTCCCTCCACAAGGCCCGAGGAACATTCCCAATTTCCGTGGGCTTGAAATTATCATTGGGGAATTAAATTATATATATTATTGGGAATTATTTCAACTAATAAATAGAATAGTAATTTCACCAAGAAGATTAATATGATCACCTCATATATTTAAGAATCATACACATCAAATAAGTTGTTTTGAAATCAAAATCATTCCAAAAGAGTCATAACAATACAAATAAAACTCAATAAACTATGACCAACTCAATTAACAATAACCTGGTATCCCTACAAATAGATAACCAAATATTAATATAAATATAAACATATAAATGATAGATAATAAAAGAAAAGTGTAGTATTAAGTGGCATGATACACGTGATGAACCAAAAATAAATAACCAAATGAGGGAAAAAACATATATCTTTGTGTGAAAATTAAATGACCATCACTTTACACCTCCAAAATATATGAAGTATAATAAAATTATTATACACTATATCCAAATGGTATTTATCCAGAACCTATAACATAGATTATAAGATCCACATACACATGTTGGGTGTGTATATAGGGTCTGATTAGTAATCCTAGTGAGTGTCCACCCACACCCCATGTAAAACCATTAAAAGTAAATCCATTTAAATTATGGTTTTAAAAACAACTGTAAAATTAAACTTTTAAATTTATATAAAACTATGTAACATATGGTATCTATTTGAAAATCATCCACCTTTAAAACCCTGATTTGAAAATACCCAAATTTAGAGATATATTAGAGAGAACCCATTCCTTGAGTAACATTCCAAAATATTTATTGAATGGGATAGTATAGAGTATTTCGTTTATTTTATAACCAATTATAGTTTTAAATATTAATTAGACTAACTTATACCTAAGAATATTAATCTATTTCCTAAATAAAAACTTTCATTTCTATTATGGAAATAAAAATAACTTTCATATTTTTATTAGACCATTGTTTCATTTAATATAAAGAAAAATATAAACATTAACCACAAACTATAATTTATAATGATATGAAAAGGAAAAAATATAATAAATAGGGAAGAAAATACAATAAAAAATAAATATAATCAAAATGGGAACACTTAGGATCCCTATAGACAATCTAGAATAAAAAAAATAATCATATATATATATATATTTTTCATGTTTGATGAAATAAAACTTCCTAAAAATCATTTTAACATTATTGGCATGGCTGAGAATAAAAATCCCCTGAATAAATAAAATTTATAATGATGAGAAAATAGACAATGTCTCATGAGTTCTAATGGAACACACATACCATGATTTCTTGTAAAGAAACCCATGGTTTCCCATGATATGAAAATAGAGGTGAAAAATAAAAACCAATATACATTAATATCATTATAATAATAATAAATCACTCTCACCTTCACAAACCTTTATATAAGTATATACCTTAGATATTAACATCAAATATATAATAACTTTAACACTTTATAGAAATCCAACCACTTAAAATTACATATAACACTTTTATTTCAACATGAACAATATAATGTTGATCACATTAACGGTAAATCAATAATATAGAATCAATAAAATATTTAAAACATTCCATACTAGGCTTTAAATTTTGAAATACATAGTATATTTCATGAAATTATTCTTTGTAAATAACAACTAACAAATTTTAATTCATAGCAGAAGTCGCAATAATGGAATTATTTTAAAGGAATAAGTTTATTAAAAAAATACTCAAATGAGTCCTTAATATTTGAAAACTGTTGTAAAAATAATGTTATAAATCATTAAAATTTTCAAGGAATCATTTCACCCAAAAAAAACATTGGTTCATAAAAATCCATGGTTTTTGTTTTGAAAACATGTAGTGTGTTTTAGTTTTATATAAGAAAAATAGAGCCTTTAAAACATGTAATCAAACTTTTATGTTAAATAAAACATCATATGATCCCTTATAAATTAATATACTCTAAATAAATAATTACAAAAACATTTATATTAGTTAATATAATGGATTAAATGATATAAGAAATCATGCTTCCAAATCTATAGGAACTGGATAGATCCACCTATCAGAATTGATGTAAATGGAGCATGGGATTCTCAATCCACCAAGAGTAAGCAAGAAAAATTCATATAATATTATTTAGTTATTTAAAATGGAAACCCCTTGAATGAAATTAATTTGACATAAACCCTATCCACTATGGAATGAGAAAAAAAAGTTAGAGGTAAAAAGGAGGAAAAATAAGAGAGATAAATATAGGAAAATATTTTATGAACTAACCTTGAAGATATTCCACTAAAATGAGGTTAAAACACATGGAATGGAATGGAAAAAAGGGAGGATTATTGGGGGAGATTACTTAGATCCGTGTCTTGTATGTGGGAGAGAAAGTGGAAGAAACCACTTTAAAAGTGGATGCCAAGATTTTAAAGTATTTGGTTATAAAATATACACTGGAATCCTACATGGACTATGAGCCCACACAAGTCACCCATGCAACCTAATTACCCTTTTGGGGAATCTATACAGTTACCCATGAAAAAATTTCACACATGTGTAAGTTACCCGTTAAAATTAGTTAATCCCTAGTAACCCAATCAATGATACCCATGGTAATTCTAAATATATTTTTAGGTTACTCGTACATCCTGCACACCCATGTATCATGCCCATGTAACATAAAAAACTTCTAAACATTCCTTAAACCACCCAATCTCACCCAAAAATTTTGCCACATATAGAACCACATTATGATAATATTTAAAAGGACTGCCAATCTAAAAACACCAAGATCAGGGTATGAAAATTTTAATTACTATAAAAACATTACACCCTCCGAACATTCTATAAATTCCCTTCAAATAAAACATTTATAAAATAAAATAAAATTTCTTATAATAAAAAACATCACATAAAATATAATAAAATCGATCTTTTAAATATCACGAACATTTGAGATTTTTATTTCTATTTATTCATTTTCTTACCAAAAAAAATTCATTAAAATGATTACTTAAACAAATGGAAACACTATAACTAAATAAAATTATAACCAAGTTAAATTCATAAATACGCCATAATTCCAAATGCTCGATGTTACATAACCCAAACCCGCCAAAAAAAAGTTCCATCAATAACATGAATTATATATAATATGTAATATTCCAAAATATACATGAAAAAAATAAAAATATATATTTTAAAATAAATTTATTTCACAAAAATTAAAGTATCCATTAAAAAAAAGGTTCCATTTATTTTTTAAACCAAATATGGTTCCATTTCTGAAAACCACTATATTTATTTTACTTTAAAAGGATATTATGAAATAAATAAGTTTGTTGTTATTATCCCATAAAATTCATCACTTATATTTATCACCAAACAGAATACTTTGAAATCACACTAAAACCACATTTAAATCACCTAGAAAACATCATCTACTATAAAAATTTAAATTAATAGGTTATCCAAAACCCAAAAAATCAACTTAAACTAGTTATAAAATATTGTTTTTAATAAAATTTAATCCCAAACTAAACATGAAAATTTTATCATTAGATATAAAACAACTATAAAACTATTAAAAACAAGTAGAATAATAAAAATCATAGTTAAAACGTCTTATAAATCAATTAAAAAACACACTAAATAGAAATTTCCTAAAATATAATACATAAAAAAACCCAATATTTTGAATATGCTTAGAAAAATAGATTACATATATTGAAACATGATTTAAAACCTAAAATTTGGAAACAAATATTTTGTATGAGGTATAATTTAGAATCCTTAAGTTAAATTTAATTAGGTATATTCCAATCACCAGCTATTTAAAAAAATTAGTATCTTCTCAAAAAATATAAATCCAATTTAGAAAAACACACACACAACGAGGGGTATATTTCCTTTAAAATACTAAATAATTTTAGGAATCACATCTATATAAAGAAATAAACAAGAGAACCCCCTTCAGAATAGTTAGTTTTGTAATAAAAATAAATTTAAGGAATTTAATATGTGTACAAAAATACATTTCACATTAGTGAAAATGTTCTATATCACTTTTTTACTCTTCTAATTATAAAATTCTACCAACACGCCGATTCAAATCCAATGTTTTATTACACTGAAATAATCTCATTAAACCACATCATTAAATATTTTATTACAATATAAAAACCTTATATAAAGTTGAAATCTACATTCGATGCACCATAAAATTTTCAAAAACTCATTTTTTAAGTTTTTCATTTATTTTCAAAAAATATATGTATAGAACCAAGGAAAAACAATAATTCATAAACCATAGGGAATACTATTCATCTCACCAAAATAATTATATAATATATCAATGAAATAATCTTTTATAAATTATTCAAGGAACATTCGTAGAATACTGTATAAAAATAAGAAAACTAACATTCATATCATTAAAACATTTAACTAATATATTAATTAAAATATTTTATAAAATTACAAAAAATACCTTGAAAACCCCTTTTATTAGTCTAAAAAAATGAAAAAATCATTAGGAGTCCTTTATAAAAGAGAAAATTATTTATGGAAATTTGAGGCTCCTTTATAAAACCTATTACAATTAATAAAATACAACTTTATAATAGTGAAAATAAAGGTTCATAACATAATAAATTAGACACGAACTAATTAAATAACAATAATATCCCATGGAAATCATTTAGAACAAAAAATATAATGTAAAATAGATTTTAGGTCATATAGTCAACATAATTATCTATTATAAACAAATAACAATGATTAATAACAAATATTAATAACCTAAAGGAGTGTAAAACGCAAAAAAATCACATATTTATGAGATGTATGTCCAATGTTCTTGGTGTGTATCCTATACACATTGTCAATGCAACTTATAGTTTACCCTTTCATATTATTTTAAAGTGAAAATTTCACCAAATTGGAACAATATCTAAAACCAAATACCAAAACAACACACCTATAATATCCCCTGTAACTCAATGATCACAATGATAATTATTATCCAAAAAATAACCTATAACAGAATTCTCGATTTTTGTTGATCATGTATCTGGCCAACCGTAACATCACATATTATATAAAAATACCATGATCATAAACCATTTTGTTATGAACCAACCTGGTTTAACCTACGATGTCACCCATCATGGTCCATTACATGCCTCAAGGTACTTTTCTATTCAAAAAAACATGGAAAATTGTGTTGTGAATTCAAAATATACATCTTTGGGAATGATTTGGATATATAAAATAATAACTAGAAGAGGAATTGTACCCCTAATTTTGACATGATCACCCAATATATTTTTGAATCATATACCTAAAAAAATTAGTATTAAAATCAAACTCATTTTAAAAGAGTCAAAAACATGAATATAAACTCAACAGTCCATGAAAAAATCAAATAACTGTAACTTGGAATCCTAAAAAATGCATAAATATACTTAATAGAAATAAAAACATATAAATCCTAGGTAAAAAAAGAAAAATTTATGATTAGGTTGTATAATAAATGAGATTAATTGAAAATAAATTACCAAAAGGAGACACCCAAACATCCATTATTGTGTAATAAGTAAATGACCATAACTTTTCACCTCTAAAATATTTCAAGTGTAATCCAATGATTATTTGTTATATCCTAGCATGGTTTTTATTTAATCTAAACCATATATCATATGATCCACATACCCACATTGGGTGTGTGTTTAGGGTGTGGAAAATAATAATCAGTAGGTATCCTCCCAATATTTCATGCATACCTATTGAAAATAAATCCATTTTTTTGCTATTTAAAAAAAAAACTATGAAATTATACATTTAATTTTTTATAAAAACATGTAAAATAAGGTTTTTACATGAAAATAGACCTCCTTTAAAACCCCACTTTGAGAATTCCCTTATTTTTTGAAATATTAAATAATTAGCATGCCCTCAGTAAAAAACCAAACCATTTATTGAAAACATAAGTAAAATAGGCAGTACATTATCATATACCCAATTATAGTTTCAAATGTTAATGAAACTAACTTCTAACCATAATGAATCAACCATTTACTTAATAAAATATTTTACTTCTTTTTCAGGAATAAAAATTACAATCTATATTTTCGTAATCCATAATTTCATGTAATATAAATAAAAACATAAACATTGACAAAAAAATGTAATTTATGAGAGGATAAATAATAGAAGTTACAAAAAATAGGTATTATAATACAATAACCAATATATATAATCAAATATCAATCCTAATGGAAAAATCTAGAAGCCCTATAGTTAATCTAGAAAAAATAATAGTTGTATCCACGTAATTGGGATTCCTGATGCGATCTAACTACCTAACACTCAACCTTAACCCTTACTAGACTGATTGTGAGGGAAAATCCCCTAATAAAATAAAATTCTAAACATGGGAAGACTAGATAGAGTCTCATTTGGATAATTTATTACTAAAACCAAAATTTTCTAAAGAGGCTTCTCTATTTTTTGATTTGAATTTATTTTCAATGATTGTTATTGGTTGTCAATAGAATAGAAAGATTTCATTGATGTTAATATATTGAAGAAGTTATAAATAAGAAGTTGTAGGAATGTTTGGTCGAAGTATCCAAGATTTGGAATAAAGTTGATGTAGTTGGGATGAATGAATAAAGGTGAAAATAATTACCCAATATTTATTATCATAAGAATGTTCTTTTAGAGTCTTTGAGTTGACTTATTATGATTGATGATGTATTTGTAATTTCTACAACATGTTCTATGTATGATGGAGAAACAAATTTGTTATCAACATTAAATAATTTTACTTAAGTGTTTTATTTGAGAATATTTCTTAGAAGAACAAATGAAGTTTTCTTAAGCAATTTCTATAATATGTTTGTGAATCTGAATAGACAGAGATTGGGCAGATAGTAAGAAAGAGGCCCGTAGACAGAGGAGATTATATAGAGTCCATAATATAAAGACGATTGGATGAATCTTATAAAATTAAGATTTCTATGTAACACCATCGAATAGAGTCGGTCATGTTATGATGATCAAATAGAGCCCAACAGACTAAGGAAAACATACAAATGATTCCATGTTATGTAAATCTTATGCTCAAACCTATGAATGGAACCCCAAAACTTAAAAGGAACGTGTGTAAGGGTAGTGAAGACCCATGTAATGGTAATGAATAATTTTGTAAAGTAAAAAAGTAATCCATGTAATGGTAAGATCACCAGAACCCTTCTCATGTAAGGGGAACCCATGGCTTGTGTAAGGGTACATAAGGGTTACCCTGAGTTCCTAAAACCTATGTAAGGGTAAAATTGATGGGTTGAATGGATAAATATGATCAAAATAATGGTGAAAATAAATGTTTACCCAATTAAATTTCCATTAAAATCACACATACAATGATTATATGAAAATATTTGATGTTTCCAGGTGAAGTGTTTCCCATTGGTCAAACATCACAATGACTTATAGTTGTGGTTCGAAGTAGTTAATGTTTTGTTGGAAGAAAATACGTACAATGTCCATCAGATGGTCTTCCACAAATATTAATATGTGAATTTTAGAAGTTGAAATAAATGGATGAAAAACATATTGATGTAGTTATATATGAAGAAAGGACATATAATGTCTTTCAAATAAACTAGGTGATTCATCGAATAAAATATTACAGATTGAATTTCTCTAATGATCAAATGCTATTTCCATAATAAATTGAATAGTTATAGGAAATGTTTAAAGATCATTAAAGGAATACATTTTCCAAATATTAGAGAAGGGGTTTTTAAATCATTGGATAATGTATATGTTTTTGAATAGGTGATTAGATAGAATAATTGTAGAGAAGTTATCTAATAATGGTTTTAAAATAATCAGAAAAAAAATCCTAAAAAATAGTGAAAATATAGATATAATTAGATAGATATTATTGAGTCTTACAATCAGTTAGGTTGGATATAATTTTACATATGAAGTCAATGAACCATGGTTTCAATGTGATGTTCATGAACAAATGTTTCCATGGTGTGGCGTTAAATAGATAATTCCAAGCTAATGCATTAGTCATAGTTTTTTGTATGAAGTTATCAGATATGGGGTTTTTCATAACATTACATGAATTAGAGTTTCCATTTATGATTAATAGATTGAATATGTTGTGGTTTTTGAATATATTGTACTGTGTTAAAATATTCATGTGATGTCATCAAATAAATTTAAATAAACACATCATGGTAAGTATTAAAAATTCATCTGATTAATATTTATAAAACTATTATATATAATGGGTCAAGAAAATCATACATGGTTCATCGGATGAAAAAAATAACAAGCTTTCAAGAACCCATCATAAGAAGAAAGATCCCTACAAAATTATACTAAATAGACTTTCGAAAAGAAGGTAGAACATATTCGTCATAATAAAGAAGTTATCAAATAAATTTTTTTAAATCATGTCCTCAGTTAGAAGAAGTAGATTTTGAAATATTTCAATATATTTTGATGATTTTGTGAAAGAAAAAAATGTTGTTTCACCAGATGTTCATGTAAGTTATTCAAGATATAATGTTCAAATAACATTTTTAATATTTTGTACTGTTATTAAATGTAGTGATACTGAAATGTACATTCAATGTTTCAATAATCCTAAAGGAAATATTATGATTCTAAAAAATATTGCAGAAATATTGACAATCATTATAGTGAGATCAAAATGCATGAGAAGTTAAAAATTCATTATTTATTTGGGAGAGGAAATATATTTGAGTTACTAAAATTTACCATGGAATCTCACCAATATAAAAGGTATTCTATAACCATTCACGTTTTGGAAATCTTTTCATATAGAGTAATTAAATTTCTAAAGAATTGAAAAGCTATAAGAAAGTGACAACCATCAAACTTGAGAGAAATTATCATTTGGGAAGATGTTTTGAGAGAAGGATATTAGAAAAAGTAGGGGTAATAGACATAGACAAAGAAATACATAAAACTGAAGAATTAGATGAATAATGTAAGACGAGTGATCAGACAAACATTCACCTGGAATATCATTACGAGACAAGCATTGTCATATGGAAGATAAAACAAACCTGTTCATGATGATGAGGAGGAGGAAGAACGATTTGGCCAGATACCATACATATCGCTTATAATTTTATTATTTGATTAATAGGTTAAATAATAATGATCAGATGAAATATCACTTAATGAATCAGTATTTTATTGATAGGATTTGATAAATCTATCGAACAATCTCCAAACAAATCATGAAGAAGAAGAAATGTTTCTTACATACTACTTTTCAAGTAACAAAGCGATGTAGAAGAAAATAGAGGAAAAAACACTTTGAAATCCAATATAAGTATAATCTAGTGGATAAATTTCTTATTTTTTATAAATTACCTTTAGAAAGAAGGTGAGGAATATCTTTAGAGGTAGTATAAATAACTAGTGGGGTGAATCAATTTGAACCAAGTCAACACCAATCTATGGATTCAAAATTATTTCAGTACCTCCTTCTAAATTTTAGAGAATCACACTTTGGATAAGTATTTTTATTTCCACCCGACTATTCCTAACATTATATTATAGTAGAGAATTTGTGTACTGGTCATCACCATATATAGAAAGGACTAGCTTCTCTTATTGAATAGTGAAACTTATAAAAATATCATGTTTCATTATTTATCTACCTTCATATACTAACATATAATAAAAGAAAGATAATAGAGATATCAAGATCCTAAAAGGACTAAGAGGTAAAGAGATAAAACGTTCCAAATTATTAAAAAGTTCCCAACACTAATTTACCCCCTCTTAGTGTTGATTATATCCTGAAGTGGTCCTCTCAATTGGAATAAGAGTTAGTATTTACCTCTATTGGATTCTACATGTTGTAGTTATTCTATTTTTAAGATTTTGGTTTCTTTCCTATATTAATAATGAATTCCATTTTTAGTGAATATTCAGTTTTCTCTAATAAGAATCCTATATCAACCAAGACCTTGTGGAAATTAAAAAAAATAATTCTGAAGAAGAGATACAAATTTTCTAATGAAGGGGGAGTATCATTTTCACTACGCCTTTCTATCAATAAAGATATATTTGGATTGGAAAGTGAAGATAAATTTGATCAAGTTTCCACCAAGTAAAATGAAAACATTTCAACCTCGTGTATGTTAATTGACCATGACGCATGTGGAAATTCTTTTAAAAAATACCCTCGATAAGAAGATCCAAGAATAAATAGTGATAATGATCAATTTAAAACAGATCAAGATATATTAGTAGATATATTGATATATATTTTAGATTTTTTCCAAAATAAATAGTCTCTATTTTTTGTTGAGTCTTTCAAAGTATGCAGAAAAATATCACCTAGATGTAGGAAGGAGTAGATATCATGGAGAAGGATTTACAATTAAAAATTATAGAATTCATAAATATCACTAGAAAAGATGGATCTTTGAGAAAACAAAGTTGGAGATTTTAATAAGTTCTTAAATATTTTAAGGTATATAGATCAAGGAAGATGAATAGTAAGATGGAGTCAAGAATACTTTGGAATGAAAGATCTATTCTCTTTAAGGAAAGTTTAAAATTAAATTTATGTCAAGGATTTACAATTGGAAGAAAAATCAAATAAAATCAAGGAAATTTACTTTTTGTTACAAGACAAGGTCATTCTGCAAGAAGATGAAGTTAAAATAATGAATGGGGTTTTTGAATAAAATTTGGTTATGATTGAAGATAAAAAAAAACACTCAGTATGAGATGTAAAGAATTATAATTTAAGTTGTCCAATATAGAGAATAAATGTTGAGAATTCCCAAAAGAAGAAGAAATTTTTTTCTCCTACTCAATGTTCACTGGTGGATTATAAGGTTAAAAGTCCTCAAACATGTCATAAGAGGATCATGAAGTCATTCAATGATATTTATCACGAAAATGTGAAGAATTAGTTACCATCTATTACATCTTTTAATAATGTTTTTAAATCTATTTTCATGAATAGTACAAGTTGTAAAATAAAATATGTACAATCATGGATGAATAAAAGATATTATAATCCTACCATTGTGACTAGAATGGATAGGAAAACTAATGTGGAATTTTTCCCCATGAAATTCCCAATAAGTTATACAGAAGACCAAAAAACATCAGTTAGAATATAGAAGAAAATCATAATTTGTGGGTTAATGTTGATGTTATAATAGATTATGGAATTTGGCATGGGATTATTGGAAAAAACCTCTAAATTATAAAGGAAAAAGGGATCCCATTTCTTAGGTAACAAGATGTAAATGAAGAAGAAACATCCACAATGTAAGAAAACTTTGAAAACCTCCAATAGTTTTGGGAATGATGAAAATACAAGTGAAGTTAGTATAGTTAGTGGATAGAAAATTTGTACTTTCTCATATTTACTTGTATATAATGATACTAATAAAAGATGATCATAGAAGTTAGTAAAGAAAGAAGAAGTATCCTTGGGAAGTAAAAGGAATAATATTGCAAACAAAAAATCCCCCAAGAAGATATCAAGTAAGAAAAGTGATAAGATCTAGGAATCTAAATCCAAAAATATGAATAAAAGTATAGTATCTGAAATTATTAATAAGAAAGATGGATATCAGAATAATCTATGTAGAAAATCAAAAAAAGATTCCAATGTTCCAAATGATATATTAGTAAACTAGGAAAAATATTTCGGGAGAATGAGGAAAATGGAATAATAATAAGAAAATTTTATTGAAAAGAGAAAATAATGTGTACCACATGAAGAAAAATAATTTAGGTGTGAAATTTAAAAAATGTCTAGTTACACTCTATGAAATTTTTCTACAATAATTACAACATAATAAGAGTTCTTTATGAAGATAAATGTTGCACCAGGATATACAAGTGATTTAAAATCTCTTGAGAAGATAAATTTGTCACATAAAGAAATTGAATAAGTTATAAGATCCATGCAAACCAAGTTAGAATTTATGTTTAGATGTGACTATATTAAGAGTGGAGGAGATGAAGAATCTTGGTTGAGAAAATTATCTCAATCTTATTGTTCACATTAAGAATCAATAAATATCCACCTTATTTCTTTAACGTTTGTGTTTCACACTATCTCTTTAAAAAAAGGAACAAAAGGTGAGGCATATTCTCAGGGAGAGAATATGAGTAGTAGGAATGGATTCTAATTTTTTTATCCAATATAATAAATTATCCATCCATAAATGTTTCTTATGTTGGTTCAGATGAAATTATATTAAGGGATCATCATTGGTGAAGATGTTGATGTTGTCAAAATCTGGAAAAACACATATAGAATATCAAATTTTGTGATTTCTAAACATGATGTCCCAAAATCATATCTATTGAAGAATTTAATTATTATTAAGATCATAAGAAAGTTCACTTTAATGGGGATACATTTGGAGAAAGATGATGTTATTGACTGAAGTGTTATCTCATTAAGATATGATTATTCTGAAAATTACTTCAATAACATTTCATTATAAAGGTAAGTATTTATTATTCTCTCATAAATTTTAAAAGAAATAAAGAATTTCATACAAAAGGGGATAAATTCAATTAATCAATGATATAATAAAAGTGGACTTATGAAAATGCTTCAAGACCGCTTATCCTGATTCTTGCACATGAATTATATTAATCTGTTTATTGAAGATAGTATATGAGTTTCAAGTTGATATGTGTTATAAAATATTCACATCATAATTAGTATCATCATCCAGGAATAAAAGTGGCTAACCCTTGAAGACATGTTTATGATTCATCATTCCATAATCCATCAATATCAATTTTAAGGGATAGTTTTTTTCTAAATCAAATCCTCTTGTTCTCTACACCGAGCATAGATCTCATAGACTTAGAGTGAAATCATGGATGATAAATTAAATAATAATGATCTAATACCATTTTCTAAAAAAAATTATTTATTTTTATTAAGGGGTGAAATTTAAATGATAGTTTTAAAACTGTAAGGGGGGATAATGAAGATAAATATTTAGGTATTGACACATTCGTTTGGAAAAAATTTTAAGTTATATCCAACAAATGAAAATGGATAATTTAAGATCCTACTTTGTGTGTTATCATTATTTCTTTTCAATGGTTTCTATTAGTTTTATATGTTTTTCAATGTAATAGAATAATTTCACTAATGTAAAAATGTTAAATAAGTTATAAAAGAAAAGTTGTTGGAAAGTTTAGTTGAGTTATTCAATCATTGGAATAATGATTACACAAATTTGATGAATTAATAAAGAATGAAGGTAGTAATAAAGTCTTATTATCTTAAGAATTTTGTTTTTGTTGACTTTTAGTTGAATTATGATTATTGGTGAGATTTTATAAATGTCTACAACATGTTCAATGTTTGATGGAGAAACACATTTTTTATCAGCATTATGGAAGTTTTCTTAAGGAGTTTCCATAATAAGTATTAGTAGTAGAATGGATAAAGATTCCTTAAGAAGTTTCCTTAAGATTTTTGTGAAGATGAATGGATAAAGATATTATAGATGGTCAAATATAGGCCAGGGTACCAAGTTGATAATATAGATTCTATCATACAAATATGATTAGTCGGAGTCCGGTGGACCAAGGTAAATTTACAAAGGCTTCCGAGTTACATAAAGGTCATTCATAGACCTATGTAAAGGAACCCTGACACTTAAAATACTTGTGTGTATGGGTTATGAAGACATGTGTAAGGGTATTTATGCATTGTGTAAAGGTAAAAAGGAACCCATTTAAGGGTAAGATCGCAAGCTCCCTTATCACATAATGGTAAACCCATGGCTTTTTTAATGGTAAATAAGGATCAACATAAGTTCCTAAAACCTATATAAGGGTAACATCGATGGGATGAATGATGTAGGTTGATCATATGATAAGAGAAAATAAATGTTTTAATGATTTCATTTGTAGTTACATTATAAAATCAATGATCTGGAAAAGATGTTATATGTTTCTCTTTAAAGTATTCATCATTCATTAGACATCATAATTCCTTATATATTTTATTTATAGTAGTTATATTTTTATTGGAATAATATCTATATGAATTATATTAGGATGAATTTCACAATTATAGTGTTGTGAAGTTAATAAGTTTAAATGAATGAACAAGGAAAATTATGGCAAGTTTGTAGCTACCGAAAGGAAATATGATATTTACTATAATAACCAGGTGTGTCATAGGATAGGCTCTACTAGAATAAAATTAATGAATGATGAAAAATATTTTTCTTAAAAAATTAAACTATTATAGGAAATGTGTGAAAATACCCAAATGATGAGATTTATTAATGATTAATGAAGGGGTTTCAGATCCATTTGAAAAAGAAGAAGTTTCAAAAGTAGGTGATTAGAATGAATAATGGTTGAGAATCAAGCTGATAAAGGTATCAAAATGATCAGAAAAACATTTCCCAATAAAGTTATAGTAACCACAAAATGATAAAAAGAAAAAATAGGCTTATGATTAGTTGGAATGGACATAAGTTTATATATAATGTCACTAGACAGAGTTTTCTAAGTGACAGTCATCAGACTGATGTTTCAAAGCTAAGAAATTAGAAAAAAATAATATCTAAGGCATTATATAGAGTTTTTTATATGAATTTATCAGATGGAGGTTTCTATTTAAAGTTTATCCGAATAAATATTCCGTGCAAGATGATCAGATATAAGTTACCAAGGTTTCTGAACAGATTTTATCGGATAGAAGCCTGTATGTGATGTCAACAGAGAAAGTTTTACAAAGATATTGAGACGAGTATTAAAAATTCTTCTATCATAGTTTTGTGAATCCATAAAATATAATAGGTCAACAATAACTTTGAGGGTACATCAGATAGAGGAAAAGTAACAAAATTCTAATAATGCATTGAATGGAATGAGTTCTCTATGAAATTATGCTAAATAAACTTTCAAATGGAAGATCTAATATATTAATGATAACAAAGAAGTTATTAGATTGATGTTTAGTGAAGAATGTTATAAATTAAAATAATTATCTTGTGAAAGATTCTGAGTTGTTATTATGAATTTTTGATGGAATAACATATTAAGTTTCACCATATGAAAGATATACAAGGATGTTATTTTGGATAGAATGTTTTATGAACTTTAAGAATATTTTGTAAATTTATTAATTATAAAAATTGTGTGATGGAATTTTATTGTTTCAATAATCATGAATGAAATATTGTGACTCTAGCTAAGATTGAAGGAAGATTGAGAAGAGATCAAGAAATATCGAAATGAGTGGCATGTTTGGAATTAATGTTTGATATGGGTGGTTAAATATCTTTGATATCCCATGATTTCCCATGGAAACTCACCTATATAAAGGGGATGATGGAAATGTACAAGTTGTGGAACACTATTCACATATATAAGAGTGTAATTACCGAATAATTGAAAGTATGTAAGAATTTTTTGACCATTAAACTTAAGAAAAATTCTCATTTGGGATGATTTTTTAGAGAAGAGTACTGGACAGAACAAGGGGTACCATATAGAACTGAGGCACGAGAGAAGGAAAGGGATAAGAGGGATTAGATAAACTATCCCTTGTAATATAATTATTGGATGAAAATTATTTCATAGAAAAATTGGACCGATAGATCTAATAGAATATTGGATAGATAGGTTCTGAATGAATGGAGGAATAATAAGAAAGGTTTGGTGAGATACTAGAAAGTGATCTTATCATTTGGTAATGGATGAAAATGTCAAAGAAGAAGGAATGGAGTAATTTTCACCAAAAGAATATAAATTGTACATATTGGATGAAGCTATTAGGTAGAAAATATTTGAATGAAATAAGAAGAAGAAGGAATGTTTATTACATTCTGCTATGAAAGTAAAAAAGTGAAGTAGAAGGAAATGGAAGGAAAAGAAGCATTGTGACATCGAAAAGAAGTCTCGTCTGGTAGAATAATTTCTTATTTTTACAAAGTACCTAAAGAAATAAGGTGAAGACTATATTTAGAGTTAGTATAAAGAACCATTAAGGAGATACTAGTTGGACCAATTCATCACTAGTCTAGGGATTCTAGATTGTTTCCACCCCCACAATAAAGCATATGGATTCACAATTTCACAAAGGATTGTTTCCTTGAAATGAAACTTTTCTTGACATCATATAATAGCCTTGAATCCCTGTACTAGACATAACAAAGTGTGGAAGGCACTGGATACTCTAATTATGTAGTGAACCCAATAAAAATATCATATTATTTTTTTTACCTTCTTTTATATACTTTAATATGATAATGAAAATAAAATGGGAGAATTAATATCCTAATAGGTTTAAGAGGTAAAGGGATAAAAATAATCAATTGGTTAAAAAGTTCCCAACACTAATTCACCCCTCCTACTCGTAGTGTTGGATATATCTAGAAGTGGTCCCCTCATTTCCCTCCTATATACTTAGGGTTTTTCATGACATGAAAAATGAGGTGATAAATAAAAACCAATAGACATGCATATCATTATAACATTAGTCAAAAATAATTATAACTCAACCTCAACTATAATAAAAATTTATAAAATCACCCCCTTTGATCAGGACATCAATTTTATAATAAATTTATCAATTTATAAACATCATATCAATTATCATTACATATATCACTTCCATTTCCACATAAACTATATAATTGATATCAATTAAAGGGTAGTTTGATAACCCAAGATAAATAAATTTTTAAAATATGACTTACTAGGATTAAAATTTTTAATAACATTATAAATATCAAGAAATTATTCCATTTAAATAAGTTTCAAAACATTTTGAAATCCTATAATAAGTCGCAACCATAATGCTTTGATAACAGAATAAGTCAATTCCAAAAATAGCCAAATGAGCCCCTAATACTTGAAAAAATTGTTAAAAACACGGTTATAAATAATTAAAACTTATAATGTTTCATTTCAAAAAATAAACTTTTATTAATTCATAAAATTTCAATGTTTTACTTTTATCAAACACTTGGTGTGCACGTATTTTATATAAGAAAACTAGAGAATTTAAAACATGGAATCCCCCTTTAAAATAAAATAAATCTTGGATGTATAAATTATAAATTCATATCCTATATATAAATAATTCTAATATAATTTAATTTAGTTAAAAATATAGATTTTGAAGTTGAAATAATTCATGGTTTCAAATTCAAAGGAAATAGATGAAGCCACCGACTAGAATTGGTAGAAATGGAGCTCGTAAATATCCATCCTCCAAGGAGAAGAAAGATAAAACCTATTAAGATATTTTATAACCCTAAAATATAAAACCTTTTAATTTATTTATTTGACACAAAACCTAGTCTCCATTTAATGGAAAATAATGAAAAATAGAATTAGGATGCAGAAGAAGAGGCGAGGAGAAGAGATGAAAATATTTGATGGGCTAAATTTGAAATATAACACTAAAATGGTGTTAGAACCCATGGATAAGGGATGGATAAAGGGAGGAAACTTGGGGGAGATACCTTGGAGGAGGGGTTTACATATGGGATAGAGAAGGGAATAAACAACATTAAAATTGGACTCCAATATTTTTTATAAATTTTTGTTTTAAAATCTGTATGGATATCATACACAAGCTCGGTGCTAGTATAGGCAAACCATGAAACATGCATCCCCTTTTGGGGAATCTCTATAATTACCCATTAAAAACATAAACACCCACGTAAGTTACCTCTTATGATTTATCTCGCCCTAGGAACCCATTCAATGTTACCCATGAAAATTAGACATGATCATGTAGGTTACCCATACATTATATACACACATGAATCCTACCCATGAAATCCAAAAATACTTTTGAACTTTCCATAAGCCTACAAATTTTACCTAAACAATCTCTCACGTATAGAACCACCTTTCTATTGGAATTTAAAACCCTTTAATCCCTAAAACTCTAGAACCAGGGTGTCCGTAGATGAGTACATATTAAGAATTCTATATGTATCAATGGATGGAATCTTGATGTATAACATGGTTTGTTAAATCATATAAATTTAATATGTAGTATGTTTCATCAGTGGGTTCATAGAGAATTTAAAAAAGGGGCTTTAGGAAGCGATTAAGTGGATACTCTAGTATCTCAAAGGTTTAGTAGACATTTTACTCTATTTTTGAATGGATGATCAATTTTATTGGTTTGTGAAATAGGATTTTAGAGGAGATAATCATACAAATATAAGTAACATTGGATATACAATCAAATTTAGGGAAGATATTGTGATTTTCATGTATAGGGTTCAACCAATAGGTTCACTATCTATAATGAAATCACTGTGAATAAAAATTGTGAAAGTTGAGAGGGATTTGATTTAGATGAAGGGGAAGTTCAAAGAATTTAGATGAAGCCAAGGGAATATGAGTTTGTTCTATGATATTCAAGGAATGATCCATATTTTAAATAATATGATGTTCACTATTGGAAAATTATATTCAGTTGATGTATTGATTTATTTTAAAGTTGTTGGAGGATGGAGTGTTGGATATATGAAAGGTTTATGGATGTCAAAATTCGATAGATATATTGACGAATGTATTAGTTTGGTAAATCATGGGGTGGTGATTTACCTTAGTAGGGTTTCGATAACAATAATAAGGGTGGAGAACCATGGTATTACTCCGGAATGAAGGAAGATAGATCATAGGATATTACCCTAGAAGACATGGTTGTGAGGCCTTTAAAATAATCAAGTGGGAGATTGTTAGGATTGAATATGTGATAACCATTTTTTTGAATTTTTGTAGATGTTACGAAAAAGTGAATTTAAAAATATGATTCATAACTATATGGAGATTGTTGTGTAGTAGAACTAATGTCTGAAACCATGATGAAGTTAGAAACAAGTAGTTGAAATTTACAAAATTATGTAAAAGGTTGAGGGATGTGTTTCCAATGTATTCACTATTCACCAAAAGCTAAAAGTTGAGGTAGTGTAATAAACGGGTTATTTAAGGTTTCCTTGATTAAGAGAAGGATAAAAACAATGATCGAATGGTAGTGGATCTAGATTAACCAACTTACAAAAATGGTGGGTGGATTTATTTATTCAATAGAAGGAATGCATTTTTCATATTACAATGCTCAAAAAATAGACCTTCCATATAAATAAGGATGAGAGATATTTAAATTGTTGAATGCTTCCCAATCGGAGAAAAATTATCAATTAAATATATTATTTCCATTTGTGGAAAAACATTCAAAACTAGATACACCTTGCATTGTTTCCTATCGTCTTCTTATTTTAACTGATAGACCCACTTGTTCTATACTGATATTTTTCCCATGGGTAATTCAATTAGATCCCATGTTTTGGAAACATGCAAGGATTCTATCTCCCAATTCAGTACTAACTCTCACTATTATATGTTTATTATACTTCTCACCTCCTTCTAACTCTTAGGTTTTCCATTATCCATAAGAAGGAGATATTTTATTTCATATTTAAACCACTACACTGGTTTCCTAGCCTTGTTAGACCACCTCAACACATAAGGATTTTATTCTTTTGGACCTTATATTTTTTAAACAATACCTTGATATTCCACAATACTAGATCATTTTACAACATCAGACCTTGGTTTCTATAGAACTTGATCAGTATCTTTAATTCTGGATCTTCTCAATACCACTAAAACTTTTGTTCCCCCTAAACAATAGCTAATCAACAAAATTTTATTTAGATCGACTTGTATGTGCTCCATTGATATTTTACACTCATTTTTTACCTGATTTAAAGTTTCAATACTTTCAATGTATCTCCTCCTAGAATAGTACCTTCCATCATCTAATAACCTTTCATTGTTTGTTATCCTATAGCCAAAATCCAAATTTTTCATTACTATACCCAATAAGGAATCATTTTAAAGAGTTAGTTTTAAACTTCTGCTTTTCCGTAGCATCAATATAGACATACATGATACTTCCAAATACTTTTATGTGATGAATATCGACTTTCCTTCTAGTATAAAGTTATTATATAATTGTTTCACCATTGGTTTGGAATGAATCTAATTAAAAATATATATTGATTAGTTAACTTCTTCCCCCTAAAAATCCTTTGGGAAACTAGATTGTAAACTCATCCTTCTAGATCTCTCATTTCATTTCTGATTCATGTTTTCTGCTACATGATTCTTCTCTAGTGTCTTGGGTACAACATACTCCATCTAGATTTATTTCACCAAACAAAACTTTTTGAAACACTCTAATTCTACAATCACCTTTGTTTCCCAACTATAATCATTTTATCTCCATTCTAGTCTCATTCTCTACTGTAGATCTCCACCTAAAAGAACTAATGAACTCCTCATAATTTTTTTGGGAAAACACCCATACATTCCATGTGACGTCATAAATAAAGGTAACATAGTATAATGAATTTTTGATAGAACGAACCAAAGTTGGGCCATATATGTCTATAAGAACCAATTTGAGCTTCTGATTTTTTGGTTCCTTTTCCAAAAATATAAACTACACCATAAATTACATCAGTATTCATTAATTTCATATTTTTTACTCTATGGAATACAGTTTTAGTATTCCTCTCAAATCCATGATCCTAAGACCTTTTTCCCTAATGTGTCCTAAGAGATTTTATCGTAACTTTGCAGTTTCAAAATTTTTCAATATGGCATGCTTTCCACTTTATAAATTCTTGGTTTGGTAAATTGTTTTTCCTTAACAACTTGATCCACCACATAATAACCCTATGTGATCATCCACACACCATCCCCAAATGTTATATATATACTCTTATCATCATGTTGGATATCCAAGATTATGTTATTTTGTAATCCTAAAATGTGATGAACACCCTGTAATTTCAGAATATAGTTTTTCTTTACTTTGATATTCACTTAAAATTTTCCAGCAATGTTGAGAAAATAACAATCTATAAGGTAAACCATGATGAATCTTCAAGATATATAATTTTTTTATGAACTTTTTATCAAATTTTGATTGAAATGATTCATTGGAGTCAGGTATATAAGGCTCTAATGATTCCATGACAGTTATAATCAAATTTTAATCTTTATTAGTTTTGATGTTTATTGATGAAATATAAGTATAATTTATAAAATTAAATAATCTTTCTCAATAATCCTTCCATAAATACCATTTCCTTTTATAGTGATAGCCTGAAAAATCAACCAATAAGGACAATTTCCCATAGCTTCTTACTTATTTTTTCTCACCCACCTTTTACTTTGTTATTTCATCTAAGTGGAATGTCCCCCCAACTTCCATAATGAATGAATTTATAGTAACATCTCATACATCCTTATACTGGATATCTTCATTCAAAATCATATCCGAAATCTCCTTGAAAAAAATGCATTATTATTTCTAGAGATTCTCACCATGGTAATAATCAAATACCATGATTATAGAAGAAAATATGGAAGGATCAACACCCACACTTACATGGATAAATTTACTCTAAAAAAATATACATGATTCTAAATTACATTATAATCATTGACATAATCATTCACTGACATTCCTTCCAACATCAACATGTTGAAAAATTATCATATTAGAGAAATGAGTTTTATAATAGTTTTATTATCATTCATATTGGCTAGTGTGTCCTTAATTTTTAAAATGGTATTCATCTCACAAATATTTGAGGTCTTGTTTCAGATCTGCGTCATCTGAATTACACTTGAAGCATTCCATTTGAGCCTTTACTATTGTCCCTTTTCCAATTATTTTATTTTTACCCCCATCGATATAAGATCAATATATCTTTGAAACATATAATCTTATAACTATACCCTTAATAATCCAAATCCATCACATTAAAAATTCCTTTCTATATATTTCTATCTTTTAATGACATCCATCTGAATCAAAATTTCATATATAATTTAAATTCCATAATTGAATGGAATCATTGATTTCGATAAATCACTAAGCTGAATTGGAAAACAAAACACTAAACAAAACACTAAGCTCTGATACCACATGTTGTTCTACCTTTACATGATATAAAACGAGATTTTGGTACCTAAAATACAGGACATGGCTATTGAAGTTATAAATCCAAAATGATATCACAACATAGTATATACAGGCTGAGAATAATCACACCCTAGTAATGTACTATATCACCATAATAAAATCCTTATCTCACTCTCAAAAGGGAATCAATAAAGATGTAAGACAATAGTCAACCCAAAACACCATGTATTTACATGGTTAAAAACATGTCCCACTCCATGGGAAACTTTACAACTTCAATAGAAGAACAATAGAAAGTATTAATATTTACAGATCCCAAATTCTAAAACACTTCCCTGGAGAAACAAAAACAGACTTTACTACCAATATAAAGTACTTTTTACAAGATCTAGTATCAATGAAGTAACCCATTCCCAACAAAATTTAAATGACCTCCATAATAGCTAAATTAGTCTGTTACTTATACTTCGTTTTGATCCTCATGGTCATTTATCACTCGATCAAGGAAACCACTAGTTACTCATTTAATGCATAAACTCTAACCATTTATTATAGTGGATTATGATTCAATTGGAACTCATATTTTTACCCATGGACACTTTCAAAATAGTGCTACTGCAACTCGAATTTGGACATTGGTCTAGCATGACAACCACCACATGTTCCATAAAAAAACTGCAAAATCACTCCTTAAAAAATTTATAGTACATATCCAAAAAATATTTTTCACACCTTGCCTTATAAGAAATAACTTCATTTTATTCTGACACTTGATCTAGATAGAATGACTAAAATTTTTGTTTTTAATTTAAAAGTGATATTTTAGTTGAAATCATGCATTGAATTCTCAAAATAAAGAAAACATTCTTATATTGTAATGAAACTTTGGGAAATAGATCAATGATTAATTTTTCTCATATTATAATTAAACACATTCCATTTTGATATGTGGTGTGTCCAGTTTGATTGAAAGTATTCATTTTTAATTAAAAAGTGATATTTTAGTTCAAAAACAACAATTCCATACTCAAAACTAAGAAAACATGCTTGGATTATGAGGAGAAGTTTAGGAAAAAATAAATTATTCATTTTTAAAAAATAAGAATTACTGAACACATTTCTTACATGTTTCTTGTTAAGTATGATTAAAAGTGCATTTTTTTAATTTAAAAGTTATAATTTGTGTTCAAAACATGCATTACATACTCATAAATAATAAAACTTACATGAATTGTTTTTATAATTTTAGAAAAATATCAATGATTCATTTTTTACATATAAGTTTTAACAAATCAATTTTCCAACATGAGGTGTGTCCACTGTAATTCAAAGTTCTTGTTTCTAATTTATAAGTGTCCTTTTATTTTAAAATGTGTTTCACATACTCAAAATTAATAAAACACATTCAAATTATCATGAAACTGTAGGAAAACAATCCATGATTTTTTGACCTAGCGGGAATCAACCAAACATAATTTATGATATATGGGGGAGTGATATGACTAGAAGTGGATATTTTTAATTTTAAAGATACATTTATTTTCAAAATGTGCATCACATACTCACAATTGAGAAAAACAGTCAGATTTTTTTGAAACTTTAAGAAAATGATAAATAATTCATTTTTGAGATTTAATTAAAAGTAAAAACTCATTCAAAAATTAATTGTGACTAATGTGACTAAATGTTAAGGTTATTAATTTTAAAGTAAAATTTTAGTTTGAAACTTGAATCATATAATACAAATTAAGTAAAAATTAAAATATTGTTCTGAAACATTAATAAAATGATTCATGATTTATTTTTTACCTATAGAAATTAATAGAACATTATTTTATCATGTAGAATAGATTAAATGATTAATAGTTTGTTTTTTAATTTGAAAGTGAAATTTTAGTTCAAAACATGCATCACGTACTCAAAACTAATCAAACGTGCTATATTTTTTTTAAACATTAATAAAATGATTAATGATTAATTTTTTTCATATAGTAATTAACTAAACATAATTTTTTACATGTGTTATGACTGTATGACTAAATGCATAGGTATTAAACCTAAAAGGCATATTGTAGTTCAAAATGCATTTCACTTACTCAAAATTAAGAAAACATTCCCTTATTGTCATAAAAATTTAGAAAAATAATCAATTATTTATTTCTATCCTTTATAAATAAATAAAAATTCATTCCATAACACATTGGACCCATAATGACATACTATGTATTTATATATTTTAAGTGTTAAAGAAGTTCAAATCATGAAACACATTCCCAAAACTAGGAAAAAATACTCAGATAAATAAGATATTTTTTGAAAATGATCGATGATTTATTTATGATATGTATAATTAATTACACTTCATTCCAACATGTTATGTAATTATTGTTACTAAAATTTAATTTTTTAATTTTAAGGTTACATTTTAGATTAAAATTTGAATCATAAACTCGAATCTATGAAATGACAATTGGGTTACCATGAAATGTTAAGATAATGATCAATGATTCTTTTTTTTCTATGGAAACCGACCATAGGTAATTATGACAGGTGGTGTGGTAATTAAATATGCATATTTTAAATTTAGAAGTGACACTTTAGTTCAAAACATGCATCACATATTCAAAACTATGAAAACACACTATTATTGTGAAAATTTAGTAAAATGATAAATGATTCATCTGTGACCTATAAGAATTAACTAAGATTCGTTCTAAAAAAAGGTGTGTCTTATAAGGCTAAAAATTCATGTTTTTAATTTGAAAGTGGCATTTTAGTCCAAAACATGCATCTCATGCTCAAAATTTAGAACACATGCTCAGATTACCATGAAATTTTAAGACAAAGATCACAGAACCATTTGTGGAATGTATGAATTAGATACATTTCATTTTAACATGTGGTGTACCCTTTAGGACTAAAAGTATTTATTTTAAATTTAAAAGTGATATTTTAGTTAAAAACATGCATCACATTCTTAAAAATGAGAAAACGTGAAGGTATTATTATAAAAATATAGGGTAGTGATCAATGATTTATTTTGAATTAACCTTATATCATCTAAAAAAGTGGTCTGGGTGGTGTGACTATGTTAAACCTAATATGTGTTAAGTTAAATTTGTTTTCAAAAAGCATGGAGGCAATATACATTATTTCAATATGTCATTACAAGAAAAATAATATTTTAAGGAGGTTTATTAGTATAGGATTCAAAGTGGAACTCCTAATTAAATAACCAAGACATTTAAAACTATTGGTAACTATTTTTAGAAACCAAAACCAATATTCAGTTTTATTGGTTTTTTTTAAAAATGTCCCTAGGTAAAACCTATTTCACATCTGCATTACCCCTCCTTCTTTTGTCTCTCGATGGCTCTCGCACCTCCGAAAAACCTATCCTCCCCACTGGAACATCCCCTATTTTTATTTATAACAGCATTATCCCCTATCCTCCATCAAGAAGACCCTCCTCCCTCATAGTTCTTCCATTCCCTCTCAATCACACCATCCTTAATCCTTATTCACAACAGATTCTCCTTCTTCATCATTTTTCACATGAACCTCTTCTCATTCAACGTTTTTCACTTCTATGTAAAATGTAAGTTCATATAATCTCTACACATATCTTTTTATTATTATTCTATAATTTTAAAGACCTACAGGATATTATCATCGACATTTTGAAATGGGAATTTATATATTTGACTTGTTGGTTTATAAAATTTTGGTTTTATCATGGATTAGATATTTTAGTATTTTTCCATCTTGGGAAATGTTTACTTTTTAGTTGTTTTTAAAATTTTATTGATTATATAATATGCAGTTAATTTTTCATTTATTATTATAGAAAAATGGTACTCTCAATTTTATTTTATTTTTTGAATTTTTTTATTTTCAATCATTCATGAACTTTGTTTTTATTTTTATTTTTTGTAGCTTCTTTTTCAGTAAGATATAGTGTAATTTTTCTTTTATTATTTGAAATGTATTTTTATATAATTTATGTGATATATTTATATCATAAAATATAATAACATAATATCAATTAATTGTAATTATTTTATATTTAATGATTTATTTTCTATCAAATTTTAAAAATTATTTTAGGTCATTAAAAGGTATTTTTTAATTATAAAATGATTTTATTTAATTAATGCGAGTTATTTTTTCATATAGATATTTATTAATATGTTATAAATGGGTAAAAGTGATATTAATTTACCACATAATGCACCACAATATATTAAGAGGTTCGATGTTTTTTTAGATTTTAAGATTATTAATTATTTGTAGATAGAAGAATAATATATCCATTAACTGATTATAATTTTAGATGATTGTTGAAAAGATATAAAATTTATGATCATTTAATAATGAAACAATTTACTAAGGGATATGTGAGATGGATTTTGTTTGGTTAATTTAACAATATATGAAATTATGAGTTTCTATTAGGATAATAAACAACCTAATATCCCAATAGTGGATAATGAAATTCAAATTTTGATTAACAATGATTTCAACACTATAAAATAGCTTGATAAAGATTGTGAAATATTAGTAGGGTATCCTTTATATTTTCTAGAGATTAATACAAGAGATAAGTATACTGAGTAATAAAATGATTCCTATGAATTAGTGTATGATATAAATATGAAGTTGTATGTATTATGTATCTAATATAAAAAAAATTTATTTCTACTGAAACTATACTATATTAGATGATTTTATGGAATTACATATAAATAAATATTGATGATGTTGGAGTTAATTCAGGATGAATTTTTTTAATCCAAGATTCTTAAATCATTTTATGATATGAATAATATTTTTAACAAACTCGGTCTCAATATTAAAAAGATGCATGCAAATCCCAATGATTGTATGTAGTTTCAAGAAAAATATTCAAATATAGATGACTGTAAAATATTTCAAACATGTATATGGAAATAAGTGAATCATGATGAAAATTTGAATGAATTTTCTATGAAAAATAATTTAAAAAAATATTATTATGTTTTTGTATCACTTTCCATTAAAAGCATGATTGTAAATATTTTTCATGTATTCTAAAATGGTAGATAAAATAAAGTTTAATTCCATGGGAAAAATGGTGAGTTTATATGACATATAAGTGATTTTACTTGACATAATTTGATTCCTTATATCAAATTTTTTCAATAAATCCAAGGAATCTAAATTTGGGACTTTATGTGGATATATTCCATCTATTAGGGACTCTACTTTCAACTTAGGACATTTGAAAAGTTATTTTTATACCTTTTAGTCTACCTCTATGGATATATATACAAAAAATTATTTCATTATTTTCAATGACCATTCCAGGAAAGAAAATGCATATAGATAACATTGATGTATTCCTTAGGCCTCATATATAATAATTTCAAGGGTTATGGGATAATGGTGTGGATATATATGATTCTTCGAAAGCTGAAAAGTTAAAAATTCATGTAGTTTTAATGATAATGATTATTTATTTCCCTAGATATGAAACATGTTTGGTTGAAACAATCAAACTTTTTAGGAACATCTGATTTTTTTACTTTTAATTTAATCATAGAAAAATATCATATGGTAGAAATTAATGTTTCATGTGTCATCGCCTATTATTAAATGAATCTCAAAGATATTAGTCAAATAGTACATAATTCAATACAATAAATGATTTAAGGCCACCACCAAATTTATTATCAAGTACAAAATTATAACCTAGTTATCAGTTATTTATGCACAATATAGGATGGATTATTTGTTGAATATTTTTGGGAAAATATTTTGAAGCTCATTAGATATAGTTGGAACATAAAAATGTAAGAAACATAGTATTTTATTAAAACTAAATTATTGAAAGTTTTAATTCATACATCAAATCTTCTTGTTATTCAGATTGAAAATAAGGTATATGAATTTTTTTTATAACATTGATTGAGAAATGAAAATAAAAATATCATCTCAAAACTTGTAAGTAATTGGATGAAATTAATATAAATAGTGATAAGTGATAAAATTATAATGTATTATAGTATATTTTTCATTGAAAAATCAATAAATAGATGTTTTTCTTTAAATACTGATAAATGTAATAGTACTTTATGAGTATTCAAGTAAAATTTAAATATTTTTTGACTTAAAACTTATAAGATAAATGGGGTTAAAATTCACGATTCACATATTTTGATGAAGAAATCACTATCTTTGGAAATACATAAATTGTTATATAATAAAAAAATTGTAGTTGAAGTTGAGTTTTTCATATTATTAAGAGGGATTTGTGAGAAAACTTTAAACTCCCTGGATCTATTAAAACATTAATAAATTATTGCAATGACACTTTTTAATTTGGATATGATATTCCCTTCACTCTTTTTCACTATAACAGTTCATCTGACTATGTATTTGATTATGAAAATTAAATTTGGAGGGGCTATTAATTATAAATGTCTATATCCCATAGAGAGGTATTACTATATTAATTATCTGTCATTACTAAATTTAAATTTCCTTACCCATTACATATATGGTTTATTTTAATATGTTCTATTTTTTTAATTAGGAATCTTATTCTTTTTACTTCTTTTGTGAAAAAAAAATATCAACTAGAAAAATATATTATTGATGGTTATATGGTCAAAGAGTGTCTCACCTTATGTTCAATGTATTTGGTAAATATTGAAGCATTGTTCAATTAATTTGGGTGTGTTGATGATAATGAAAATCAATTACAATCTTAGTAAGTGATATTTCAAATCAATTCATTGATTCATTGAAGATGAGAAAAATGAGATGACTTTGGAATTGAAAATGAAATGTGAATGAGATAAAAAAATATGTTAATAAAGGTATTATGTATTGGTTTGTACATAACGTAAGATCATATTCAAATTCAAATTCATAATATGTTGATATGATTATTTTATGTAACAAATATTATTTAATTTTTATACATGTACATAATGAATTTCGATAATCAATATATAGTACCAGATGATTTGAAATATTTAGATCCAGGACCTTTGAATATGTGAAGGTGTTTTATAATTATAATATTAATGGATTAAAGTTTCATATAGTTTTTCATGATGATTTTTTAAAAACAAAAAAAATTGAATCATCACAAAATTCATAGAGTTGGGATACTATGGAAATTTTATTGATATTGTTTCTGGCGCTTTCGCAGGGGCGCGCGCATCCGTCCGTGAGGACGCACGGCTTTGTTGCCCCGCATTACCGCTTTCCAAAGGCGGGCGGCATTCGCTCCTTATTCAGGGACGTCTGCTCTATGATCGAAACGGGATGATGGGATGTCGGTTCTTCCTCCTTTGGGTTCCTCCACAGAACTCGTCACCTAGTCCGGGTCTCCCTTATAGATTTAATACGTAGTTCGGGAAACTCTTCCCAGTGCCATGTTTCCATGGACACCGGTTAATTACACTGCTTCTGTCGGGACATTCCAAAGGGTCCAATCAGGGCAGCAACCTTCGGTCAGGGGAGTAGTCACGTTGAGGCATCAGTAGCGTGTCTGGATGCTGGGGTACCTGGCATGTCTGTCTGTTATCCTTGATCACAAGGCTTCTCGAGGGCGTGGAAGCATGAGGCATCCCACATCGGGCGCAAGGAATTACATGTCGTAGACACATATCTGAGGGGTTCCTCAGCTTCCCGTGCTCAACACAGGGTATGCCGCGAGTTTAACGTCCAGTGGAGATGGATCAACCCAACCAGAGCATTAGCTGGGATAAATCAGATTGAGGGATCCTCCGTGAAGGGATATCGACATCGGGGCTAGCATGTGGGCGGCAGTGAATGGAGTAAAAGGAGAGTGAAGTGGAACCATCGCAGGGGGGGGGCAACAGTGAAGTTGGGCTTGAGCCTTGACGAGGCTTCCTACGTATCCCCGTGGCAGGGAATCAAAGTCCGCGTAGTTCAGGATGGTGCCGGTAAACTGACGTGAAGCTGGACCTTGGCCCGATGAATGTTGTCAGCGTACCAACGTAAAGGTGGACCTTGGTCCGATGGGAATCGTCAGCGTACCGACGTGAAGATGGACCTTGGTCCGATGGGAGTTGGGCTTTAACCTCTGGGAGGATTCCTACGTACCATGCCTTGGCATGGATCAAAGACCTCGTAGTTCAAATGGGGCTTTGTCGGTGAACCGACGTGAAAGTAGACCTTCGTCCACTATTGGTGGGCTTGAACCTCATAAAGGCTTCCTACGTACCATGCCTTGACATGGATCAAAGACCTCGTAGTTCAAATGGGTTTTGTCGGTGAACCGACGTGAAAGTAGACCTTGGTCCACTATTGGTGGTCTTGAACCTCGTGGAGGCTTCCTACGTACCGTGCCTTGACATGGATCAAAGACCTCGTAGTCCAAAGGGGAATGGAGTTTAACGTCATGCCAGACGAAGATGGGTCCCGACGTGAAGAAACGACGGGTGGGTGTGTCGGTGAACCGACGTGAAAGTGGACCTTGGCCCAATGGGTGGTGGGCTTGAACCTCATAAAGGCTTCCTACGTACCATGCCTTGACATAGATCAAAGACCTCGTAGTTCAAAGAATACAGTTTAACGTCATGCGGGACGATAGTGAACCCTGACTTGAATAAACGACGGGTGGGCTTGAACCTCATGGAGGCCTCCTACGTACCATGCCTTGACATGGATCAAAGACCTCGTAGTTCAAAGAATACAGTTTAACGTCATGAGGGACGATAGTGAACCCTGACGTGAATGAACGATGGGTGGTCTTGAACCTCATGGAGGCCTCCTACGTACCATGCCTTGGCATGGATCAAAGACCTCGTAGTTCAAATGGTGGGTCGCAATGGCTTACCGCTGGACCGGAATGGGACCCGACATGAAGGAGCGACGGGTGGGCTTGAACCTCGTGGAGGCTTCCTACGTACCATTCCTTGACATGGATCAAAGACCTCGTAGTTCAAATGGGGTGTTCAGGGTCGGTGCTCACTCTAAGCCCACGTGAGACAAGCTCGGTGTGAGAAACAAGAGGTTGCAAGGACCTGACGATCACGTCGCGAAGGGTGCGTCCGTGAGAAGCGAAGAGGGGCTTACGCGTTGGGCGGCCCATGGTGTTGGGAATTACTCCAGGATGGAGGCCCATGGCGCGACAAAGCACGGGAAAGATGGACCTTGGTCCGACGATGGGAGGTGCCTCGTTCCCTATCACGTCCTCCACTGACCTTGGTAGTGGGGAAGTACAGAGATGCACAGGTGCAATCATCCGTACCAAAGGTTAGGGGCTTACGCTCTGAGGCAGCCCTTCCCCTGCGAACATACACCAATCCGACAGGGAGGATCTCATTCCATGTGCGGAAGAGTTCCATTCCCGTGGAGACGAGTGGTGTAAAAAATGTTCGAGTTGGGGGGACCCTTCGTGAGGGAGACGAGGTTGGGTCACAGATTAACGTCATCTGTTGAGGATGTGGTGCTTGGCAGTTTAACGTCCTGCAGCTCGGACGAGGTGGGTTCACTCCACACCCATAGGACTTACATAACTGGTACCCTCTGGTCCTTGGGGAAGGGAAGGTGCCGGTAAGGCCATAGTAAAGGGGGGTCGAGGGATGAACCATCGAGGGGTCCACGTTAGTGTGGCTATGCGAAGAAGCAATAACCGTTAGCGTGCCTATGCGAAGAAGCATTAGGCGAAGCAATGCTACGGGTGATATTGTCCATGGGACTTTGAAATCACATCGTGCAAACCTGGAGGGCCGCACGGGAAGAGGAATCGCTAAGCAGAGGAGTGTACTTTGCGAAGTGGGGTGCCTTGGCCTTAGCATGGGGCATTGGTGTGAGTGGGAGGTGCTTCGCGAAGTGGAACAGTTCTCGCGGAGCACTGCCTCGCGAAGAATGGGTGCCTCGCGAAACGGGGTCCTGCGAAGCAGTGTGCTTCGCGAAGTGGAGCGGTCCTGCCTTAGCATAGGGATCACTCGTATGGGTTGGGTGTTTCGCGAAGCACAAGTGCTCCGCGGCTGCCCGGGTTCCCTTGGGAATCCCCTTCCTTCACGAATGCCCTTGATCTTCGCGAAGGGCATCCCTCTCGGAAGAGGGGCTCAAAACGAGACAAAGCAGAGTCGTCTCGCGAAGTAGAAATACCTCGCGGAGCTCATGATTCCCGGGGCAATGCGTGCTTCGCGATTCGGGAGAGGAGAAGCCGAAAGGTCGGATTGTCCGTCCTCGGGACTCAGGGGGAGTCGAGTATTTATAGGTAAGGGGCGCCGCGAAGCAGGGCTCGCGCGCCGCCTCTAGGGCTTCGCGGCGGCTTGCGAACGTCAAACGGGTTCACGGAGGATTACCGCCTCTGGGGCTTCGCGGCGGCTCGCGAACGTCAAACGAGTTCGCGGAGGATTACCGCCTCTGGAGCTTCGCGGCGGCTCGCGAACGTCAAACGGGTTCGCGGAGGATTACCGCCTCTGGAGCTTCGCGGGGCCACCATGGTTGGGACGCTTCGCGGCGAGGCTTCGCGGCTGTGCTTCGCGGCTGTGCTTCGCGAGGCAGCGTGCCGGCTGTCTTTTTCGTTCCTTCCTTTCGGGCCACATTTTTGGCGCCAACAAATGCCCCCCCTCAGACTTGGAGCCGCGGAGGGCGAAGGGTCGAAGTCTGAGGGATAATCGCCAAAATTGTCGGTGGTTCGCGATGCTGCATCGCGAAGGGGGGGCCGCGATGCTCATCGGGGTCGTGGATCCGGACGCGCCACGATGCTTCGCGCGGATAAGGCGCGCCGCGATGCTCCGGGGTTGTCGCCTATAAATAGGGGGTCTGCCCTCTTTTGTCTTTACGTGCCTTCCTTTTCTTTTTGTTCTCTCGATTTCGCGAAGCTCCGCGTACTCCACGACAGCACTCCGCGAATCGAGCTTCGCGGTGAACTGCGAGTCTCTGACTCCGCGTCCGTGCCAAGCGAACCTTTGCTTGTCTTCCTTGGCCGGACTTCGCGGTTTGAACTTGCGACTGACCTTCGCGATCCGGCTTCGCGATCGAGCTTCGCGATCGAGCTTCGCGATCCATCCGAAAGAATCCTTTTCTGAGGGCCAGAGTTAAAATGGCCCATCAAGAAGCTGTCTTGGGGGTCCTCACAGATGCTGCTCGTCGAGATGAGATGGCCAACCGTCCAGGCTTGGGGGAAATGGTTCGGAGCCACTCGGACCACACTTCCTTGACAGACCTGCTGTCGGAAGCTCAGAAGGATTACCCGCAGTGCAAGAAACTGCCGTTGTACGGCTTCAGGCTGAGGGATGACGTCTTCATCCCTGAGGCAAGAAGGGATGAACCAGCTTGCTGGTTCAGGAGCACACCATGCCAGCACCAATGGTTCAGGGCGGCCAATGGTCATGCACAGGAGGATTTCACACCCGTCACCGCTGATTGCCTCTACAATCATATGAACGACATTGACGGGAGGCCACTGCAACCGGAGACGTCCCCTCCTCTCTACCGCACCATGCTGAAGGCGGCTCTGCAGGATCCGAAGAAGGGATGGTCCGACGAGTGGGACCTGCGCCAGGGCGGCAACTTTACCGATTACTGGGCCTGGGCCTACCGGGTAGGCGCCTCATGAGAGGAGTTCGAGGCCGTGATGAGGACAGTGGGATTGTATGAGGCGGCATGGGCCTCCCAGTTCCACATTTACCAACCAAAGCAGCTGATGCCGGAACTGTTCAGTAGATGGTCGTCCAGAACCAACACTTTTCACCTGCATCACGGGGAGGTGGGCATCAGCCTGTGGGATGTCTACCAGGTTTCTGGGGTCCCGATCTTGGGGGCCATGTATGACGAGTTCCTCCCCGTTGCCAGCGTGTGGGGAGATGCTGAGCAAATGCCACGGCTGGCGTCAGCGCTGATGGCGCTTTTCCCTGGAGAGGACAAGGAAGCAGTGAGGGATTTCCACTTCAGAAGATGGTTCAAACGCTTCCTGAACTTCCCAGAAGATCGAGAGTTCCCTCAAAGGCCTCGAACTTGTCCAAGGGCAACCCAGCGGGGCAAGGGGCACTCGTATTGGCGGGTTTTGGAGGACATCCAATGGAAGACTTGGGGTTTCAGTGTTAGCACTGAACAACAGCCAATAGTCAGGCTGGCGGCGTTCATCGCGGCTCTCATCTGTGGGTGGATCCTACCGGTGAGAGATACAAGCATGGGGGTACGGCCCAACTCATTCATCATGGCATCGATGTTGGCCATGGGGCAGCGGATCATCCTGGGGATCCCGATGCTCGCCAAACTATACAGAATGCTGCGGCGTATTAGCGAGGGAAAGAAGCCTCCAAGAATATGCGGGCCCTTCCACCTCCTGTATGGGTGGATCGCGGCGCATATCAGGGAGATTTACGAGTATCCAAACCCCATTTCACCGCCGGGATCAGACTTTCGCCCCTCCATTCTGAACGCAGTTGGGAGCTTCCCATTCAAACTGGCTATTCCGATGGTGCTGAATAGGGTGTGGAGGGCGGACGAGTTCAACCTTCATCCCTTCCCACTGCCGACGGGGAGGCTTACTGATGATGGACGGGGAACGGAAGAACATCGGTCTTACCTCCTGGCCTTCCGAGGTGGTGTTTTGGTGGCTCGGATAGATCGTGAGCCAATCTGTGAACCGTACACCCCGCATCGTTTTGCGAGGCAGTTCCGGTGCCTCCAGCGGCTGACCCCGCAGGTATACTGGGAGGTGCGTCACGAGGAGCACCTGTGTGTGATGAGGCAGATGTGGCTCATGTTCACACGTGAGGATGGAAAGATGCAGATCGCATTGCCTCCGTCCACCGCCGCCTTCGGATTAGTGAAGGAGTATGCCATCAGTTGGGAGGCCGCTTACCCGGGGGAGATGAAGAAGCAGCCAACGATTCGGGTTGGCGATGGTGGGCCTCCTCTATCTCGAGGTCGAGGTCGGAGGGCAGCTAGGGCCGCTCGCGGGAGCAGGGCTGCCATGGCGGCGAGACCCGCACCGGCCGAGGGTTCGGCAGCAGCGGCGAATCCGGTGGTTCCGGGAGAGCAGGGTCATCCGGAGGGGCGGCCACCGAGGGGGTTCCGTAGGATACCCACTCAGGCTCCGGGGAAGCGGCTGCGTCACATCGATATGGCAGAAGATGCTGTCTTTCCGGAAGCTTGGGACATTTGGGATGTCAACCGGAAATTCCCCAGCCCACCTGAGATGTGGGCCCACCTAAATCGCCTCGGGATGGAACTGCCGGGCATAGGCCCAGTTCGGGCTGGATTCATGGTGTCTCCGGCGGAGGCGGAGCAATACTTGAACGAGCTGGAGGATTACGTCCACTCCAGCGGTGTTCCTCGCCCAATGACGGATCAGGTGAGGGTACTGTTGAATCAAACGATGCCCCCGCAGCTATCGGCTGCCGATCTGAGGGAGTGCTTCCCCTTGCCGGAGGAATCAGGGGACTCTTCTCAGGGGGACGAGGCTGGAGGAGGGAGCCCGTTGGAGGAGGGCGAGGTCGGAGACCGAAGCTCAGAATCGGACGACTTCGCGGAGGCTCTCGAGGTAGCATTCCGAACTTCTCTCCTTACGACCTGTTTTTGGGTCCATATGGACTTCTCATCAATTTTTGAGCCATGCAGGAGGAACTTGTTCGTAGGCCTCGCTCTCGCTCCTTGACGGGTGATGACGCGGGACCTTCAGAACCCGTGCCTATGGCTGCGTCCAGTTCTTCGTCTGGTGGGACCAGGGGGCCTGAGGCGGCTCCTCTGGAATCTCCAGACCTTCCAACAGTATACGGGGGGCCTCGTCTCGGAGTCCCATCAGTACCGGACCA
Source organism: Viscum album (assembly GCA_963277665.1). Classification (NCBI taxonomy): domain Eukaryota; kingdom Viridiplantae; phylum Streptophyta; class Magnoliopsida; order Santalales; family Viscaceae; genus Viscum; species Viscum album. The sequence goes on along the minus strand of OY728128.1, from coordinate 1,534,966,883 downwards.
GGAGCAGCCCTCGGAGGTCGATCTTCGTAATTCTCCTCCACCGGTCTCCTCGTTGTCACATGTAGGCCATGCCAACTAACGTTTATGTCTCTTTCTGTAATACAGTTCTCCGACTGGCGTGGGCTGCTGCAGCGAGGCTGGTCGGGAAGTCTGGCGGCGTCCCTCCTAGGGGCATGCCAGTGATGGTGGCGATAGTCCCTTCACCTCCTCAAGCTGCGGCGCACACCATCACTGGCGGGACCACCAGCAGGGCCATACCTGAAGTCATCGAGGTGGACTCTGAGGAAGAGGATCAACCAGTCAGTCCCAGTCCTGTCGTGCCTGCGCCGGCGTCAGGTGTCGTACCAGACTCAACACCAGATGCAGATCCCGCTGAGGAATTCCTGCAGGCATATCCTGCGTACGAGCCTGACGACCGCACGGATTGGGACGAAACAGCCTCTTATGAGGAAGACAGCAGCATAGTCTGTCGCCGGTCGTGGAAGATGATCACATGCTTTATCAGGGACACTCCCCAAGCGCAATGGATGGCTAAAATGGATAGACTCTGCTCGCGGTTGCGCGAACTGTGTGCCGGGGGAGTGGATGCCCAACGCCCTCACATGCTCATCCGAGACCTCATGGCTGAGAAGATCCGGGAGCATGATCGTGGGCTGAGCGTGGGATGGCAGCGGAGGAAGGCGACCAGCATTAGGAATCTCCAGGAGGCTGAAGGCGAGGTCCAACAGATGCAGATCCGGGCCAACGAGCTTTCATCCACTCTTGATGTGCAGTCTGAGCTGGTCTCACGATTGAAGGCCCAGCTGGCAGAGGCTGAGGAGCATATGGGGCAGACCTCTGGATGGATGGCTGCCGTCCAGGCCGATGTAGAAAGGGCCAGGGCCAGAGTTGACGAATTACGCCCCGCCGCTGCTGAAGAGGAGCGGGAGTTGAATCAGCAGCAACAGGCTTTGGACGCCGCAAGTCAACGGGTGGCGGAGCTGCAACGCTCCGTTGACGGGGTCAACCCATCCATGGGGGAAATCAACCCCCGAGTATTGTAACAAACCCGAAAGAAACTTTTATTAACACTTTTGTGCTTCAACTCTTTCCTTCTCCTTTGTTTTGAGTGTCGTGGCACGCACGATTTCCACTGTTGAATTTCCTTGTTACATCCCTACAATGATTGCGGGATGTTTGATGACAATTCCTCAAGCCAGTCCAGATTCCCGAAAGATGGGGAAGGCTTGATCAGAGGAGGAACATCCAGGATAGCCGAATTACCGTTTCTTCAACGTGCTCTTATGCACGATCGGGGCGACGCCAGGGGCGCTGAAATCGGTTCAAACAAATGAAAATGGGAAGTGTGAATCACGATACCCAAATTCGGAACACTGTGGGGATGGCGTGACAATAAAGGACAACCGTTAACCGTGGCGGACAAACATTATCCTTACTACGTTAGCCTGAAATGGGGACAACAAATGAGCATCGACCGCTGACCATATTCGCAACGCGGCATTTTATCAATTTGTTGTCGATCAATCCTTCGGGACATTGACCCGTAACGGTAGGAGAGCCCTTGGGCATAGTATCCAGGCCATTATTGGGGGTCCCTCCAAACATGACCAGCCTTCCGGAACGTTGGCCCAGGACGGTAGGTGAGCTGATGCGGCATGAGACCAGACCGTTAGGGGGTTCTTTCAGACATGAAAGAGGACGAGGGTCCGAATAAGGGGTACGCAAAGCGTGGAACATGGAGTGGTGGTTTGTTCAAACAGAATCCAACACTTTGGTAGTTGCACCACCGTGGTGGGAGTACGCCAGATGGGTGCATCGGCCTGATCACGAATCATTCTTTCTTCTAGATAGGGCCTCTCTGGTGAGGGCTGGAAATGGGGGGGAACAAGTTTTCGTGATTCCAGGGGCTGAACCCTAGGCGAAATGCCTGGGCGTCTCTACGTATCCCACGTGATGATGGGAATCAAGCCACACGTAGTTCTGGAAGCGCAGTTTAACGTCATGTGGGACGGGGAGGGGCCTAACCGTGTTGGTACACATCCTGCCAAAACTACTAATCCCACGTGAGTCGTACTCGGTGTGGGAAACAAGCAGCAGTGGTGGGAATTTCCCGACACAAAGGGGCAGGTTAGGACAAAGGGACACTCGGTGACTACCGGCCCAATGACACTAACACGATCATTTAGCGCACCTAGATGCACGAAGAGAAAGAGCCGAGTATGACAGAATTCCACTTGAACATGAGGAAGTGGAAATGTGTGAATCATGGTGCTCGAGATTCAGATCACAATGATGGTGGCGTGACGATGGAGGATTACTGCTGACCATGTTCGCAACATAGCATCCTGTCGCGTTAGCCTGAGGTGGGAAAAAACAAATGAGGGTCGACCGTTGACCATGTTCGAAACATGGGACCATGTCACAAATGTTGTCAAATATCTGTAGGGACGTTGGCCCGAAACGATTGAAGGGCCCTTAGGTCCAGCATTCATGGAGAGCCCTTAAGCTTAGTATCCACGCCGTCCGAGGGTCCTTTTGGATGTGGAAGAGGATGAGGATCCAAATAGAGAGCTCACGAAGCTTGGTCATGAGATGAGGGGAATGTCCCTGTGAAAATCCCATGCTTCGGGCTTTTTTTCAAAACACATCTGAATACGGCAACGAAACGTATTAGAGAGAGGGAGCAGATTCTTTTCCCTTGGGGTGATCTTAGTTTATGGTCATAGAACTCGGACCATGGATGGGAAAAAGGGATCAGGGGACACATGACATCAAAACCTGATGTGAATGAGGAAATAGTCCTGCTTACTATGCGTTCTCCGAGGAAATGCTCGAGTCGAGGGACCGAACACTAGGGTTAGGCTGGGCCCGCGGCGAAGTACCCAGGCGCTCCTACGTATCTCATAAGGATGAGAATCAAGCCATACGTAGTTCTGGAAGTGACATGGTAGGATACCAGTGCCAGGGGAAAAGGGGAGTGCAGACGTGGCCCTTGCACTAAAGAAGCGGAATTTGATGTATCTTGTTTGTTCTTTAAGGTGAATGGTTTTTTTTTGTGAAGCGACAGGCCTAGAACAGTAGGTCGTGATGTCGCCACAAGAATCAAACCGTGATGGGCATTGACAAACGGTATGGCACATGACCAATACCCAATGTGATGTCCTCTACAGCGAGGTCACCACAATGCGGTGCCGTTTTTCGTCGTGCGGCCAGGACGATAATGTCACAGTTTTGGGTCGTATGATAGGACCAAGCATGCATTTTATCGTCATGCAGCGCAGACGTAGCAGAGAGGATGCTAGGCGGGAAATGTGCGTAGTGTTATAAAACACAATTGACGGAGACATGATCCCACATCAGATTGTACGCCATCCGGAGAGGGAAACCTTAGGCCGAGGGGCCTACACGGAGGTGAAACAGGGAGAGAGATTGGCTTCCTGAATGGGTTGTACCCAGAGACAGGGAGTTTGGGCGGTCCTACGTGTCCCATGAGGATGGGAATCAAGTTGAACGTAGTCCCGAATGGATCTTAGTTTATGGTCTTAGAGGTCGGACCATGGGAGCCCCAAAGGGCGCCAGATTGCAGCTTTGTCCCCCTAACATGCAAAGGTGCACTGAGGGATAGTGCCAAAAGTGTCGAGATTCCACCTGGACATGATGGGGTGGAAAATGATGTGAATCATGCAACCAACATTCAAGGACTGAAGGGGCTGGCATGATGACAGAGGATTACTGCTGACCATGTTCGCAACACAGCATCCTGTCGCATTAGCCTAAAATGAGGACTAACAAAACGAGCATCGACCGCTGACCATATTCGCAACGCGGGATTTTATCGATTAGTTGTCCAAAAACCCTCGGGGGGCGTTGGCCCGTATCGGTAGGAGAGCCCTTGGGAATTGTATCCAGGCCGTTCTTGGGGGTCCCTCCGGGTGTGAAAGATGATGGAAGTCCGAATAGAGGGGAACACGAAGCTTGACAAGTGGAAGGAACTTGATCAAGTTGAATCAGACACTCTTGGTCCTAGACTAGAGTGCTCTTAATACATGGGTGAACCACTGCAAGGAGTCAAGGGACTCAACTTTGAGGGTGATCGGGAGATGGGGCTGGACCCGAACTTTGGACATCCAGGTGGTCCTACGTATCCCATTAGGATGGGAATCAAGCTGCACGTAGTTCTGAAGGGTTCCTTTTAATGTCATGCAGGATAGGGAATAGGAGGACTGAACCTCAGAATGGGGGCGTACGTGGTGCAGTTGTTAAAAACCAGACGCGAATGAGGACGTAGTCCTATACTGCGCCACGCAGCCCTGTGATCGGGGTCCTGAAGGCAGGATTAGAGGGGTAAATTTGCTGAACTCAAGCTGGGTCCGAAGACAAGGGGTCTTGAACGTAGTTCCAGATGAGAGTCTTAGTTTATGGTCTTAGAGCTCGGACCGTGGATGGCGACAACTCCCGAGTAAGCACAGATGTTAACCCAATCCCTAAGCCCACGTGAGATAAACTCGGTGTGGGAAACAAGGGGGGTATCCTCATTGCAATACTTGGGGCGTCCACCAATGGGGAGTCAGCAGAGAGTTCCGAAGGACACTTTGATGTAGCTTGTTCCTCCAACACGCAGACGTGCACTGGGGAAAAGTACCAAGAGTTCTGAGACTCTACATGGACATGATGAAGTGATGAAGGGTGTGAATTGTGTACCCGGCATTTGGGCTTAATGGGTTGGCGTGGCGATATAGGATTACTGCTGACCATGTTCGCGACACCGCGTTCATATCGCGTTAGCCTGAGGTGGGAACAACAAACGAGCATCGACCGCTGACCATATTCGCAACGCGAGATTTTATCGATTTGTTGTCCGAACCCCTCGGGGGGGGGGGGGGGGGGGTTGGCCCGTATCGGTAGGAGAGCCCTTGGGCGTAGTATGCAGGCCGTTCTTGGGGGTCCCTCCGGGTGTGAAAGATGATGAAAGCCCTGATGCGAGGATACTCAAAGCCTGGAAAGCGAGTGCGGACGTGTCCAAGTAAAGCTTGGCATTCCAGGTAATAAACTAGAGTAATCTTAAGCACATTGGTGAACCGCCGAAAAAGAGGGATCGATGAAACAACTCAGTAGGGGGGTGGGATCATGGCATGGTCATCACGAGACCGTCGTGAATGAGGACATAATCCCGCACCGCACCATATTATCCCCTCATGGAGGAAGGATGGGCCAAGGGGCCAAGATGGGATGAGGATTCCCGAGAGATGGGGATGGACCCAGATCATGGACGTTCAGGTGGTCCTACGTATCCCATTAGGATGGGAGTCAAGCCACACGTAGTTCATGAAATGCAGTTTAACGTCATACTGGACGAGGAGGGGAGTAATATACCCCTAAAAAAGGGAGGTGTATGGCATGGTAAAGAAGTCGTCGTGAATAAAGACGTAGTCCTACGTCACACCATACGATCCTATAAGATAGGTCCTGGGCCGTGGCCCGGAAAGGCCTAGGGGCCTGGGGATGATCCTCGGTCAGGAAGGCCTGACTGGTTTGTAGTTTAACGTCTTACATGATGACGGGGGGCCAGGGGCCCAAGGAGGCCAAAGGGCCTGAGGCTGGGCCTCGTAAAGGGAGTTGCACGGCATGGTACATGATCCCGACGTGAATGAGGACGTAGTCCCACACCAAACCGTACACTCCTATGGGGAAACAGAGCCGTGGGCCCGATTGCTAGCACCTCCCTGGGGAAGTTTTCCACCTCGTGATGGGGCAGAATGAATCACTGTTCTCGATGCTTGGGGCATCTCGGGGTGGACCCGAAGATCCAGGACACTGTTGACCATGTTCGAAACACGGCGTTCCTATGGTGACCCGCATGGGGGCAACAAATGAGCGTCGACCGCTGACCAAATTCGCAACGCGGGACTTTTATCGACTTGTTGCTTGGGAAAACCCTCGGGGGCATTGGCCCGTATCGGTAGGAGAGCCCTTGGGCGTAGTATCCAGGCCGTTCTTGGGGGGTCCCTCTGGGTATGAAAAAAAGATGGGATCCCAGTCAAGGAGTGGGTGAAGCATAGCTGTATCCATCCACGAAAGGGGAAAGCATCTCCAGGGGAAAATGTGCAGCCAGGTCGAGGCTTGCTCGACGTGGGTCGGGGAAAAAGTGTGCACCCTGCCATGTCTTGACCCGAGGGGAAGATTTTGGCTTTTGGGCTGGGCCAACAGACGAAATGTCCGAGCATTCCTACGAATCTCATAAGGATGAGAATCAAGCCATACATAGTTCTTGAAGGCCATGCAGTTTAGCGTCATGCGGTGAGGACGTGGGAGGGTAGAAGAACGGGAGTGGGCGCATGGTGCGACCTTTACAATCATTGCGCGAGTGGGGTTGCATGAGCGGGGCCAAGAAAGCCTACTCCCTGCTACACAAAGATCCTCCAAGGAGACTATCCCCAGGGGGAATAGCGGAAGAGAAAAGCTTGGGGCTAGGCTCAAGACGAGGCGTCCGAGCGTTCCTACGTATCCCATGAGGATGGGAATCAAGCCATACGTAGTTCTTGATATGCAGTTTAACGTCATGCGGGACGAGGGGCATCTCATTCGGTGATGTGTACGGTATGGTACATGATCCCAACGTGAGGACGTAGTCCTACACCGTACCGTACGATCCCGTAAGAGGGTAAGTCGGAGAGAAACGATGGGGCCTGGGGCCAGACCGCGGTGAAGACGGGGCCAGGGGCCCAAAGAGGCCGAGGGGCCTGAGGCTGAGCCTCGGTCAGGAAGACCTGACTGGCTTGCATTTTAACGTCTTGCAGTGAGGACGGAGAGGCAGTTTAAGGTCATGCGGGACCAAGTGGAAGTTTAGGGTCGTGTAGGACCCTCTCGCAGTTTAGAGTCGTGCAGGACCCTCTCGCAGTTTAGGGTCATGCAGGACCACTTTTTTTCCCTAGGAAAAGTATCGCTTGAGGAATTTGGCATTGGTGGGAAGAGTTACACGCTCTCCATCTGTGGTCACCAAGGAGTATGCTCCGTTGGGGTAAACCTTATGGATGATATAAGGCCCTTCCCATTTGGGTTCTAACTTGGGTGGTTTCCTACCGGGAATCATTGGCGCTCGAAGGGCCAATACCAGGTCACCCCGCAGAAAAGAGCGGAGACGAACCTTCTTGTCAAAGGCTCTCACTATCTTGTCCTGATGCCTTTCCAGATTGTGCAGGGCACGGAGCCGGTTCTCGTCTAGTGCTTCCAACTCAGCTAGACGGATCTCGGCTACCTCATCTGATGTCTGGTGATCATAAACTGCAGTGCGCAGCGATGGCAGCTGGATCTCAATGGGTAGGACGGCCTCAGCTCCATACACCAAGGAATATGGGGTCACCTGGGTAGAGTTGCGAGTCGTCGTACGGTAAGCCCAGAGGGCGTTGGGGAGCTTGTCCGGCCAACTCTTCTTGTTCTAACCAACCATCTTCTGTAGAATGTTAGAGAGGGTCTTGTTGAATGCCTCGATCTGTCCATTCGCCTGTGCGTGGTAGCGGGAGGTATGGTTCGACCGGATGTCGTACTTAGTGTACAATTTCTTCAATTCAGCTACCCGGAAGTTGGTGCCATTATCGGTGAGGACAGCGTGAGGGACTCCAAACCGGTGGATAATGTTGGATCTCACAAAGTCAACGATGGAACGGGCCTTGACCTCTTTGAGCGGAACTGCTTCTGCCCACTTGGAGAAGAAATCTGTAGCAGTCAGGATGAACCTGCACTGGCGGGCTGTTGCCGGCGGATACGGTCCCACTACATCAAGTCCCCATACTGCAAATGGCCAAGAGTACTTGGTGGGGTGGAGGGGTTCTGGCGGCCGATGCAAGAAGTTGGCGTGCACTTGGCACGCGTGGAATCTCTTGGCGTATCCAATACAATCGTGGATCATGGAGGGCCAGAAGTACCCTAACCTCCGGATTTGCTGGGACAGCTTCGGCCCAGCTTGATGGGCGCCACAGGAACCGGCGTGAACCTCTTGAATAACTTGAGGTATCTCTAGTCCTTGGATGAAACGGAGGAGGACACCATCGAAACTCCGTTTATAGAGGGTCTGCTCAAGACTGGGGCCACTCTGGAGGGTAAATTGCAGCGCGCGGCGTCGGATTTGCTCGCGTTCGGCCCGGTCGTCCGGGAGCTGACCATTTTGGAGATACTCGACAAAAGGTGCTCTCCAGTCAGGGGTGGTTTCAACCACTACGTCTGACGAACCCGGGACTCCCGATTTGGAGGGTCCGACGGTGAGATGACTTACCCACAGGCTATCACGGTCCTCTTGGGTGACGGGAGCAATGAATCTCCAGTGGGCCACGTGTGTGACCAAATCATCTTGCTCGGGTTCTGCGAGCGACGCGGCTAAGCCAGCCAGGGCGTCCGCTTGTCCGTTCTGCGATCGTGGAACATGGGTAACCTCTGGCCGTGGAGAGAACTGGGCCATTAGAAGGAGGGTGTACTCCAGTAACGGTGCAAGATCTGGCTTTCTGATGACGTAGTCTCCATTAACCTGTCTGATTACCAGCTCGGAATCTCCCTTCACATGTAGATGGGGAACATGGATCTCAAGGGCCATCTCGAGGCCGGTGATGAGAGCTTGGTACTCTGCCTCGTTGTTTGTACAACCTTCTGACAGCAGGAACAAGTACGGCAGGATGGCTTGCGCCGGGGTAATAAAAACAATACCCAGACCCACTATGTTGAGCTTGGGGTCGTTGAGCCTTCTACCGGTGGGGATCCGGGAGGCGCCGTCGAAATGCATTTTCCAACATGGGGCAGAACGATCGACTGAGAGGATCGTCTCGTCGGGGAAATCCAGGTCCAGGGATTGATCCGCGGAGGTTGTATGAGCAGCTAAAAAGTCTGCCAATGCCTGTCCCTTAATGGCCTTCTGAGGTATAAACCTGATATCACACTGCTGGAGAATCACCTCCCATCGTGCTAGTCGGCCAGTCAGCATGGGGCGGTTCAGGATGTACTTCAGCGGATCTACCCGAGAGATCAATTGTACCTCGTGGTGTTGCAGGTAGTGCCGCAACTTTTGCACGGCGAAGACGAGCGCAAGGCAGCTCTTTTCGATAGGGGAGTATCTAACCTCCGTATCGAGAAGCATGCGGCTGAGATAGTAGAGACTGTTCTCAGTGCCCTCGTTATTCTTCTGGGCGAGCAGCGCACCGAGGCATCTCTCCAGGGCGGTCACATAAAGGACCAGTGGATTTCCGGAGACGGGTGGCATCAAGACCGGAGGTTGGAGCAGATACTGCTTGATTTCCTCGAGGGCGGCCCGACACTCCTCATCCCATTCGTAGGCAGCATCTTTCTTCATGAGCCGGGAAAAGGGCTTGCACTTTCCAGCCAAATTCGCAATGAATCGGCGTATATAGTCTAAGTGGCCTTGCAGGCCTCGAAGCTCCCGAATGTTGCTCGGGAGAGGCATTTGGCTGATGGCCTCGATCTTCTCCGGGTCGATCTCGATACCTCGGTATCTGACAACGAAGCCCAGAAACTTCCCGGAGGTGACTCTGAAGGCACACTTCAGCGGGTTCATCTTCAGGTGATGGGAACGGAGGAAACCGAACACTTTCTCAAGGTCTTTGAGATGGTCCTGGCGCTGGCATGATTTGACTACGAGGTCATCCACGTAGCATTCCACCAATGTCCCGAGGATCGGTTTGAATATGCGATGCATGGCCCTCTGATAAGTGGAACCAGCATTTTTCAAACCGAATGGCATTACCCGGTAGCCAATGGTACCCTGGGGAGCCCTGAAGGCAGTGGACTCGTCGTCTTCGGGGGCCATACAGATCTGGTTATACCCGGAATACCCATCCATGAAAGAGAGGGCTTGGAACCCGGCCGTGGCGTCAATCAACAGCTCTGTCACTGGGAGTGGGAAGTCATCCTTTGGGCAGTGGCGATTGAGATCGCGGAAGTCGATGCAGACTCTGATCTTCCCATTCTTCTTCCTGACCGGCACAATGTTGGCGAGCCATTTGGGGTACTGGACCTCCTTAATAAAGTTGTCTTTGATAAGCTTGTCAACTTCGGCCTCCACCATAGCACCATGAGAAGGGTGCATTTTCATGGGAGGCTGCTTGAACCCACGGTGTTTTGCCGGGAGACCCATACGGTGGACGACCACTTGGGGATCCAGCCCTGGCATCTCATCGTAACTCCAGGAAAACACATCGCGGTGCTGTTTGAGGAAGTCTATATACTGCTGCCGCTCCTCGAGGGACATGGCTGCACTGATCAATGTGGGTCTCGGATCAGCCTCGCTCCCAAGGTTCACTTGTACCCGTTCATCAACCGTGGTAGAGACGCCTTCTTCAAAGGCTGGGGGAGCATCCTCCAAGTCTTCCTCCCCAGCCATGGGGGAACTTCCCGCGACGGAAGATACTTCTGGGCTCTCAAAACCCGAGGGGCAGCTGGTGCCGGCTTGGGCAGCAGCGGTCATCACCTCGGGAGACTCACTCGTCGTTGAGACCATAACAATGAATGCATTTGATCTGATCCCATCTGGCCTTCGGCCTAAGGGGCCACGTTTGATGGTATCAAAGCAGTGGTGACGCGTCGGCCTGAGTCGGTTAATTCCAGCCTGGCGAAAGAGACACGTATGGCGCACCGCTGTTGTCATCAGCTTGACGTCCCGGTACCGTACAGGGGTAGGAGGTTCCGGGATGACCCGAGCCTGGTTGATGTAGGATTATGAGGTGATTTTCCACCGTCGCTTGGACACAGGAACATGACTTCCTTGCGTACCCGAAACAACAAAACATTGTCCCATGTCGGGTGTCGTGGCCTCCAACCGGTGGATCGGGAGGATGTAGGCGTCGTCCATGCTTGCCCAGGGATCACTTGTGATCGGGGCAGGCTCATCCTCGCTTACCAGGATTTTCTTGTCCTTGCTTTTGTAATAACCCGCATCCAGATAGCGGGCCTCACAAGAAGCGAAAGGGGACGCGTCTCCCTGGAGCACGCCTACTCGACCGTTGAGCGAGTACTTAAGGCACTGGTGATACGACGAGGGGACCGCTGCATGCAGATGGAGCCATGGACTACCCATCAATGCGTTGTAGGAGGTGTCCTGAGAAACAACCATGAAATCGGTGCTGGCAATTAAGCTACCGAACTGGGTCTTCAGGCGGATCTTGCCGACTGGGGTTTGCTCTCTCCTGTCGTACCCCTGGATCCTGAGGTCAGAGGGAGTTAAATAACCTTCGGACAGACCCAGCTTTCGCAGCGTCCGGGTCGGAATTAAGTTGATTCCAGAACCCGTGTCAACGAGGCATCGGCGGACTTCCACACCGTTGAAGTGGCCAGTGATATACAGTGGGGGAAAGTGCCCCTGTATAGGGGGGGTCCTCATCTTCGCCGGAGAACGAGATAACCGCCTGACATTCGGCGTTTTCAATCGTCTCGGTATGGAAGGCTTCCGCAGCTGCCACTTCCATCTCAAACTGGAGGGGGCTCCTTAGGGCCTCGGCAAGTGCCTCGCGCATTTCAGATGACAGGCGAAGGGCCTCGAGGATGGAAAGCATCGCCGGGATGCCAGCCAGATGCTTCAGAAAATCGTACTTTCATGCCAAACGCGAACCTCTTCTTACAGGAGGTCGTTCGGCATTTGGATGCACAGCAGGTCCGGCTAGCTGAACCGGCGAGTAACTAGTACTGGGTACATCTTGCTGCCTACCAGTAGAAGCGTGAAGAGTAGTCGCCGGACTAAGATCGGACAGCGGAGGCTGGCCTGTCGCCGGGCAAGACTGGCTGTGATACGAACGAGGCAGCTCCCCCCAATCCAGCAGCACGAACGGCGGTGGAGGTAGAGCCGAGGGTGCTGGATGGGTCTGCGCGTGCTGAGATCTGCGCTGAGCATGCTGCCTGGTCTCAGTATCATGCATGGCTTGGTCACAAGTGCCCGCTGATGTACCTCGCTGACCGGCACGATTGCGATTCCGCCGACTGGAAACGTTGGGGAGGTCTGCCTGGGGTTCCCCCTCGTCGGGGGTCATATAGGGCTTTACCAGCTCCACGGTGTTAACCAAACCGTACCCTTGACTGTCGCTCGAAGAGTCATCCACCGCTGGGTGGATTCTGGGAGGAATGCCCATTTCGGGAGGCATAAAGTCACCGAGAGTGCGGGATGACGACGGCACTGGCGGTGCTTGTTGCTTCTTCTTGCGTCGCCGCTGCTTGCCCTTTTGGGCAGAGGTCGACTGTGAAGACGATGCTGAGGCACCGACTACATCTTCTGAAGGTTCTGACTGCTTCAGGCGTGCTCGGATGATACCCTGGGCACGGACGACCGTTTTTCGAGCCATCCAGTTGTCGTATTTCTGGGACCCGCGGCTATGGACCTGCTGCCACTCACCTTCGCCGTCGCTACCGATTTCTGATCCCGCAAAGATGCCTGCCACTTGCGCTGGCGCTGGGCCCAACTTGACTATGTTGTTGTTGACCTGGTCCTGAAGCCAGTCATTAAACACATAGCATCGCTTGAGGGTGTGCCCCAGGATCCGATGATAAGGGCAGTAGTTGGGGTGATCGGTGAGATGCGCCTCTGCCGGCCTTCTGCATTCAGGCAGACGCACAATCCCTTGCTCTAGAGCACTTCGGATGTAGCCAGGGACCTGATTTTCGTTGAACGAATAGGTATGGTACCTTCTTTCCGGATAGGGGGCCCTGGGGGCCTGGTCCAGTCGAGGGACCGGAGGGGCCTGCCGAGGAGGCGACGCCTGGTTGTCTCGCCTAGGTGGCGGTGGCGCATTGCGCGGGGGAACCTGTCGGTTCTGAGGCGGTCACTGCTGGGCAGGAGCCTGTGCTTGAGGTGGAGGACCTCTGCGGGGTTGCGGGGGTGGTGCCGCCGGCAGCAATTCCAGCCGCCTTGGGGCTTCTATTTGAGCCACTGCGGCGGGTTCAGCCCTGGCGGCCCTCCTGGCTGGGATCATAAGGGGCAGCAAACGTGCCTGACTAGCCTGTTGCAGGGCCTCCTCGAGGCGCTGGGCCTTATTAGAGAAATCTCTGAACCCTCCAGGATAGTTCTGGGTAATCAGGGAGGGTACCAGCTCTGTCTTGACATTCCCCACACACATCGTCAGTAATTTCTCCTGAGTCAGAGGCATATCGAGGGAATACGTAAGTCCTTTCCACTGGGCGATGAAGTCTGCAACCCGCTCATCAGGCATCTGTTTGCACTTGAAGAGGTCCTCAATGCTAGTCTTTCACGTGGTGGAGCTGAACTGGTATAAGAACTGCCGGCGAAGATCCTCCCAACCGGTCACCGATCCGATAGGGAGCTGGCTGTACCAGACAATGCCAGACCTTCCAATGTCTGTACGAAACATCGGAGCTTGGCGGCTTCTTGCTGAGCCAGGGTCCCCAGAATGGGGCCACACCTGGAAGAGAAATGAGCCAAGTGCTGGGGTGGGTCCCCTGTCCCGTTAAAAGGCGAGAAAGTGGGGTTCCCAAAACCCGGAGGCGCGGTCATATCATCCACCCACACGGGATAAGGCTTTCCATCCGGTGGGACCGCCACCTGCCGTGTTTCCAACGCCTCGAGGCGGGATGTGAGTGCCGTAATAAGTTCTTCCGGGTGGGGGTCCCTATCTTGATGGGGATCCCTAACCACAAGCGCATTACCAGGTTCTTCAACACGGTAGACGGCTTCGGCTGCTCGCAGGTCGACTGGCTGGACGACCTGTTGGGCGACTGGGGGAACCCGGGTTGGATTCTTCAGATTGCCCCGTCGCTCAGGGGGGTTTGGCGAGACGTATCGCTCCCTCTTGCTGTATGTTCCGGCTTCCGCCCTGTCTGCGGCAGTAGCATGATCAGGGTTTCCCGGAGGCATATCACCGGGGGGAAGTTGATCCTGCCCCTGCTGCCCCGTCCTGGGATTACCATAGTCGGGTCGTCGCTCTGCGGCGCGTTCAGCCAAGAGTTCGTCAACCAGCCTCTTTTTCTCAGCAAGCTGCTGGCGTAACGTGTCCTTCTCAGGATCTTCGTCCATTTTATGCACAGAGGCGGACGGGTCGGAGTGCTTGAATATTCCGACATGCTCCTTACCCTTTCCACTGCTTCGACCGAGTGCCAGTGACTCGGTGGGTACATGGAGGCCTAGCAGGTTCCTCTGATGACGGGTAACTCTCCCTGACGGGTCAAGAAGCGGCGGTACGCCCTCGGATGGTAAGTCCCCATCAAGGAACTCAAGCTCATCTTCCTTATCCACAACGTCGGCCATGTGGACTGTGACCCCTCTTGAGGGCATATCCTTAATGTCGCATAGCGAATCGGGCTGTCGTCGGATAGGGTCGAAGAGGAGAGCGGCATAGCGTCCCCAACCACGGACTTGCACATGGGGGGTGGCTTCCCTGACGATTCTGGGAAGTGCTTTAAGACTCTAAATGCATTTTCGTTGAAGGGCGCTCTGGTGGCCTGGCGACTCAGGGTGCTGGGCTGCAAGAAGTGTGGCTGCATCGATCAGGCGGCATTGCTCTCTGATTTCTTCGAAGTGCTCACGACTTCTGGGGTACACCACCTGTTCAAAACGGAGGCGGTAGTGTGTCGTCCACAGGGTTCGACAAAGGCACCCCACGTTTTCAGGGGTAAGAGACTCTGGTACGCGGAAATTTAGTGCCGTCGTCGGCCAGAACTTCTCTGGGAAGTAATCCGCTACAAGGATACTCCAGAAGCTCCTATGGTCGGACTCAGGGTCTGGCCCTGTGTTGCCCCAATCGTCAACCGGGGGTGGCTGAGGAACCGGAAGTGGTACCGAGGCGGACCTTTGGGATAATAAGCTCGGCGGTGGAGAATATGGCAAACGAGCTGACTGGCCGCCGAATTCCGGGCCATCCTCCGAAGAGTGAGGTGACCTGGCCATGATGTCACGATACGACGGGCTGATCACAGCTTCCGGAACTGGAGCCGTGGCTACCGGCGATGGGTCGTGTCATCGCTCTACCGTCGTGGGGCCCCAAAATAACTCTACGTGATCCCTGGTAGAGGTAGAGGGCTCTTCTGGTGATAGGGGCGATGATTGCGTGGCCGAGACCTGCGGAATTCCCAGGATTTCTTCCTCCTGGACGTACCTGCAGAGAGAGACGGGAATCCGGTGGACCTCAAATTCTGGGAGAACGAGGCTGACGCATCTGGTTCCTGCCCCAGTCCTTGATACGGAGGAGCTGGGAGAAGGTTCCATCACTGAATCGCATTCCGCTTCCGAATCGGAGAAGCGGGCAGGTTTGATCTCCCCCTGGGCCTTCCCAGGATTCTTCTTGTGGCGGCGACGACCCGCTCTTCTGCCCCTGGGTGGCTCTTCGGGACAGGGTTGACCCCTATCAGGAAGCCTTGGGGCGGCGCTGGCGCCGTGGCAGAGAGGGCCCCCACTCGAGACAGCCGGGGTGCGAGAGGCACCAGGGCAAATGTCAAAGGGTACATGGGGAGGACCTCCATGAATAGTACCCATGTGGGCGGGGCCTCTGTTGGAACTGGCAGGAGAATGGGGAAGAACTCCATGGTCGATGCGAGTGGAGCGAGGAGGACCTTCGTTGGTTGTAGAGAGGACGTAGGGAGGCCCCCCGCGTTGGAGGAGGACCGGATGGGTGGTGCCTTCAGCAGGGTGAACTTCATACCCTGTACAGCGGGCGCGTGAAATGTTTCCGCGCTGAGCACCACTGCCGCGGGGAAGGTCTTCCTGCAGGACGGGGGCAGAACAAGGCATGCCTCCATGACGAACCTCGGAGCGGGGAAGGCCCACGCTCTGTGGAGTAGTGGTTCGGGGAGGACCTCCGTACGGGGTGGCATCACCGCGGGTTAGCTCGCGACAATCACCACTGGGGCCTGCAACCCGGAGAGTCAACCCAGCCTGCCCATGGGGCAGTTGGGGTCTCAATCTTGGTTGGGCGAAGGGGTGCCCCTGCTCAGTGTACGTGGGGGCTTCATAATGTACGTCGGCGGTGGCTCGGGCCACTGTAGCTGTCGACGTGGATGCGCCTGAGCGAGCGTCCTCAGCCCGGGCCCGGCGCTGACGTCGGGTCAGGCGAGCCGGTGCAGGTGGTGCAGGGACGTAGTCTGCCTGCTCTTCCTGCGGGGCCGGACGGCGGCGCTGACGCGGCCGGACGGGAGCTCTCGCCTAGGGGCTCCGGGTCGGGGCCCTGAGCGGACTGAGCCGGACAGCACCTGCCTCTTCGGCGTAAGGCGAAGAGTCGTCAAGGAGTTCCGGGGATAGGCTCCCGAAACGGTTGAATGTCGGGGTGGGGAGCAGGGGCTCCCTGCGCGGCCTGTTAGGGCGGCGTTGACAGCGGGGCCTGGAGGCCTCCAGGTCCAGACGGGCCATATCTCGGGTTGGGATGACCCCTTCTTCTTCATACCAGCGCACGAGGCTGTTGATCACCCTTCGTTGGATGTTCTCTGATGGGGAAAGGGGACGTGGGCGTCCCGTATTCCGTGACGTGGCAGCCATCGTGGCGGTAGTGGCGCCATGTGGAGTGGCCGTCGTGGTGTTTCCCCCTGCCCCTGCGTGGGCGAGGAGCGGATGGTGACCGCATCTCCGAAATGGCAACCTGGTTCCTGGCAAGCGAAGGGATCAACTGATCAGTACTGAGAGGAAAAGGATTGACAGCCAGTGCCCCAACGTTCTTCCATCCTCCATGTCTGTGAGAAGGATCCACGCCAACACGCTGCAGAGCGGAGTGCCCCACGTTCTACTACCCCGACTTCCGGTGAGTTCCACGACAGGCCCGCTATTTGCTTGGCGGGACCAGGCACCGGATATCTGGATCCGGTGACACGTCAATCTACTGGTGTCTCGAACTCTACTAATCTCCATATTGAGGAGAAGAACTTCACGTCGGGTTCACCATTTCTGTTTCCGACGCTTTCGCCGGGGCGCGTGCATCCGTCCGTGAGGACGCGCGGCTTTGTTGCCCCGCATTCCCGCATTCCAAAGGCGGGCGGAATTCGCTCCTTATTCAGGGATGTGTGCTCCTTGATCGAAACGGGATGATGGGATGTCGGTTCTTCCTCCTGTGGATTCCTCCTCAGAACTCGTCACCTAGTCCAGGTCTCCCTTATAGATTTAATACGTAGTTCGTGAAACTCTTCCCAGTGCCATGTTTCCATGGACACCGGTTAATTACACTGCTTCTGTCGGGACATTCCAAAGGGTCCAATCAGGGCAGCAACCTTCGGTCAGGGGAGTAGTCATGTTGAGGCATCAGTAGCGTGTCTGGATGCTGGGGTACCTGGCATGTCTGTCTGTTATCCTTGATCACAAGGCTTCTCGAGGGCGTGGAAGCCCGAGGCATCCCACATCGGGCGCGGGGAATTACATGTCGTAGACACATATCTGAGGTTTTCCTCAGCTTCCCGTGCTCAACACAGGGTATGCCGCGAGTTTAACGTCCAGCGGAGACGGATCAACCCAACCAGAGCATTAGCTGGGATAAATCAGATTGAGGGATCCTCCTTGAAGGGATATTGTCATCGGGGCTAGCCCGTGGGCGGCAGTGAATGGAGTAAAAGGAGAGTGAAGTGGAACCATCGCAGGGGGGGGGGGGGGGCGACAGTGAAGTTGGGCTTGAGCCTTGACGAGGCTTCCTACGTATCCCCGTGGAAGGGAATCAAAGTCCGCGTAGTTCGGGATGGTGCCGGTAAAACGACGTGAAGATGGACCTTGGCCCGATGAATGTTGTCAGCGTACCAACGTAAAGGTGGAACTTGGTCCGATGAGCATCATCAGCGTACCGACGTGAAGATGGACCTTGGTCCGATGGGAGTTGGGCTTGAACCTCTAGGAGGATTCCTACGTACCATGCCTTGGCATGGATCAAAGACCTCATAGTTCAAATGGGGCTTTGTCGGTGAACCGACGTGAATGTAGACCTTGGTCCACTATTGGTGGGCTTGATCCTCATAAAGGCTTCCTACTTACCATGCCTTGACATGGATCAAAGACCTCGTAGTTCAAATGGGTTTTGTCAGTGAACCGACGTGAAAGTAGACCTTGGTCCACTATTGGTGGGCTTGAACCTCGTGGAGGCTTCCTGCGTACCGTGCCTTGACAAGGATCAAAGACCTCGTAGTTCAAAAGGGAATGGAGTTTAACGTCATGTCGGACGAAGATGGGTCCCGACGTGAATAAACGACGGGTGGGTGTGTCGGTGAACCGACGTGAAAGTGGACCATGGCCCAATGGGTGGTGGGCTTGAACCTCATAAAGGCTTCCTACGTACCATGCCTTGACATGGATCAAAGACCTCGTTCTTCAAAGAATACAGTTTAACGTCATGCGGGACGATAGTGAACCCTGACGTGAATGAACAACGGGTGGGCTTGAACCTCATGGAGGCCTCCTACGTACCATGCCTTGACATGGATCAAAGACCTCGTAGTTTAAAGAATACAGTTTAATTTTATGCGGGGCGATAGTGAACCCTGACGTGAATGAACGACGGGTGGGCTTGAACCTCATGGAGGCCTCCTACGTACCATGCCTTGACATGGATCAAAGACCTCGTAGTTCAAATGGTGGGTCGCAATGGCTTACCACTGGACCGGAATGGGACCCGACGTGAAGGAGCGACGGGTGGGCTTGAACCTCGTGGAGGCTTCCTACGTACCATGCCTTGACATGGATCAAAGACCTCGTAGTTCAAATGGGGTGGTCAGGGTCGGTGCTCACTCTAAGCCCACGTGAGTCATGCTCGGTGTGAGAAACAAGAGGTTGCAAGGACCTGACGATCACGTCGCGAAGGGTGCGTCCGTGAGAAGAGAAGAGGGGCTTACACGTTGGGCGGCCCATGGTGTTGGGACATACTCCAGGATGGAGGCCCATGGCGTGACAAAGCGCGGGAAAGATGGACCTTGGTCCGACGATGGGAGGTGCCTCGTTCCCTATCACGTCCTCCACTGACCTTGGTAGTGGGGAAGTACAGAGATGCACGGGTGCAATCATCCGTACCAACGGTTAGGGGCTTACGCTCTGAGGCAGCCCTTCCCCTGCGAACATACACCACTCCGACAAGGAGGATCTCATTCCATGTGCGGAAGAGTTCCATTCTCGTGGAGACGAGTGGTGTAAAAAATGTTCGAGTTGGGGGGACCCTTCGTGAGGGAGACGAGGTTGGGTCACCGTTTAACGTCATGTGTTGAGGACGTGGTGCTTGGCAGTTTAACGTCCTGCAGCTCGGACGAGGTGGGTTCACTCCACACCCCTAGGACATACATAACTGGTACCCTCTAGTCCATGGGGAAGGGAAGGTGCCGGTAAGGCCATAGTAAAGGGGGGTCGAGGGATGAACCATCGAGGGGTCCACGTTAGCGTGGCTATGCGAAGAAGCAATAGCCGTTAGCGTGCCTATGCGAAGAAGCATTAGGTGAAGCAACGCTACGGGTGATATTGTCCATGGGACTTTGAAATCACATCGTGCACACCTGGAGGGCCGCACGGGATGAGGAATCGCTAAGCAGAGGAGTGTACTTTGCGAAGTGGGGTGCCTTGGCATTAGCATGGGGAATTGGTGTGAGTGGGAGGTGCTTCGCGAAGTGGAACAGTGTTCGCGGAGCACTGCCTCGCGAAGAATGGGTGCCTCGAGAAGCGGGGTCCTGCGAAGCAGTGTGCTTTGCGAAGTGGAGCGGTCCTGCCTTAGCATAGGGATCACTCATATGGGTTGGGTGTTTCGCGAAGCACAAGTGCTCCGCGGCTGACCGGGTTCCCTTGGGAATCCCCTTCCTTTGCGAATGCCCTTGAGCTTCGCGAAGGGCATCCCTCTCGGAAGAGGGGCTCAAAACGAGACAAAGCAGAGTCGTCTCGCGAAGTAGAAATACCTCGCGGAGCTCATGATTCCTGGGGCAAAGCGTGCTTCACGATTCGGGAGAGGAGAAGCCGAAAGGTCGGATTTTCCGTCCTCAGGACTCAGGGGGAGTCGAGTATTTATAGGGAAGGGGCGCCGCGAAGCAGGGCTCGCGCGTCGCCTCTGGGGCTTCGCGGCGGCTCGCGAATGTCAAACGGGTTCGCGGAGGATTACCGTCTCTGGGGCTTCGCGGCGGCTCGCGAACGTCAAACGGGTTCGCGGAGGATTACCGCCTCTGGAGCTTCACGGCGGCTCGCGAACGTCAAACGGGTTCGCGGAGGATTACCGCCTCTGGAGCTTCGCGGGGCCACCATGGTTGGGACGCTTTGCGGCGGGGCTTCGCGGCTGTGCTTCGCGGCTGTGCTTCACGAGGCAGCGTGCCGGTTGTCTTTTTCGTTCCTTCCTTTCGGGCCACATTTTTGGCGCCAACAGATAATATCAAATTAAATTATAATTTAAAATTTTATGTTGCATTATTATAATGAAAGTGGGTTGATATTTATTAGGGTATAGGGAAAGTTTCATAAAAATTTACTTATGTTGACTTATCTTAGTTGATTTATATTAGTGAGCATGAAGAATATGATCCATATAATTTGTATTCACAAAATAAAATGGTCTATTATGTGGATAATGGAGCCAATGAAGGGTGGAGTTTCGTAGTCTATGTCATGCTATGAGACTTGTATGATATGGGTGATGAAATTGAAGAATGTTTTATAACAGCAAACCCCATTAACAATAGTATATTGACTTATCTATATATGATGAAATTGAAAAAATTTCTTTTCCAATTGATGGTGGAGATGATGATATCATGATAATGGTGAAGGATGCAAATAATATAGTCAATGAAAAATCAATTGATTGTCTAATTAGTCCTCATTTAAGTTATCTATTATTTTCTATTTATAATAAATTAATTCAGTTAATCTATGTGTATCTTTTTCAAAATAAATTATTATTTTGTATTGAATATTATATTCTATCTTCTTTTATACTTATTATGAATATTGAAATTCCAAAAACCAATTGATTTAAAGATATTTTTCGGTATTATAAAACTCATATGTCATCAAAACCATCTGATATGCTCTCACATTCATCAGGTATGATCCTTACATTTGATATTCCCCCTTCAATTTTTCAATAATTGAGTCTAATAAATTTACAAAAAGATAAAAAATACAATTCCTTGTTTAAATAACATTTTTAACACCCTAATAAATTATTTTTCTATTTCTCTATACCTTATGGATCTCTCCACTATAATTTTTCACTTACCTAACTACATAGTCCCATTATCATCACCTAAATGATAATTTCAACTCATAATACCCTATTAATACTACCCACTCAAAATTTTATCAAATATTTATAATTAAATTACTAAACATAGGACTATTTACTTATAGAATATCTTAAATTCAAGTCAATCTATCAATTTTAGATATTTTTAATAAATTATTGAAAAATTGAAATTTTTATAAATTCTCACAAAATGATTTTATATCTACAATGGGTTAATTTTAATTTATGTTTCTAAATATATAATCCCCCAAAAATAATCCTAGGTTAATTTTTTTTAGAACACCACAATATTTGTGTCTTCTGCTTTAGGCATGTTAGGGGGATTATATGGAAGAAGCTAAGGAGAGGTCATGAATTGAGCACATGGCATCATAGATACCATCATGAGGGTATAAGAGGGTGACTATGATTGGTTTGCAATTGTAATCGTGAAAAAAAATTCATTACTTATGTATAATAATTTTTCATTTAACATGCATGGGATTCCTATAAATGATGTATATTACTTGTATGGGTAGATATTGGGACAATTAAAATGTGATATGATGTCCTTTTACATAATGTATCATTATTGGAGACACATTATCATCCCTTGTAAGAATTATATATTTTATAAAAAAGAAAAAATTAGTTCAAGATAAATATTGTAGTTTATTTTATATAATATTCTTATCAAATGCAAGTTGAATTATTTTTTTCATATCTATTTCAGGGAATTATTAAAAGTATTACTTCAAACATCACATCCTTTATATGAGTGGTACTGAATATGTTACATTTATTTTAATATTTCAATTTTATTATGAAAATTGAAATTCTTATATCTATGAAGGATCACTAAGAGGATGAGGGGGTAAATTTGTGATCACATTATTTTATAAATTATTATAACAAAAAATTAATCCTATGAAACTTGTTAGAGTATTGATACACTAAAAGATATCTCCCAACCTCAATTAATATGTAGTAATAAAAATAAAGATATAATAACACAATATTTATATAATTTTTCTTAAATACATACTCCATTCCATGTTGTTTATACCCCCCCAACATAAATTATTTTACTAACTTGTTTCCGGATTACATAGGCACAAGTAGTAATGGGTTCTACACCCCATTAATTATTCTTCTAGTTAACACAAATTCTACACCACAGAAATCAAATATTCTCTTATAGTTCTTTATAAACCACAAATTTTCTTCATATATATACTTCCTTCATGATTTGTTATACCTTCCATCCACAATCCAATTCAACAACAAGTTTTATAAATTATCTAAAACTCTCCCTTATTCTTTTTTTGTCCACAAAAGAAATAACTTTTTCTTTATATGTTATTTCTCCATAAGAATATTGAATCATCTTCCCCTGTGTACAACTACTTTAAGATCTTCAACAAATATTTTAATATTCTATTGGCCGGGAAAATTTTCCCTAATATAAGAAAGATAAGGATAAACTCAAACTTTCCCTACCAGAACATTGTTTGGAAATATTTCTTAGTAGTAGTTCATCCCTTAGATTTCAATCCAGTATACTCTATCCATTGAAACCCAGTCCAGTGAAACTCAATCCATTGAAACATTGAATAATTCTACTTCTTCATCAAATTATCCCACTAGAAATAAGTAAGAACTTAGTTAGAAACTCATACACTACTTCTTTAACCAGTAAAACTCATTCAGATGTGCCTCTACTTTAGTCAATGATCAGTCTATTAGATCTATATTCAGAGATCTTATTTCTTATAAAATTTATTTTAACCATGTAGGGACTTGATTTACAACTCAAATTTTAATCTAAAAAATTCAATACTTTCACTCCATCACACATATTAATAGTGATTTTTATACTATTCCTTCACCTCTTTATATAGAAATTATTCCATGAGAAAGTGTGGGCTCCCAAATGAATTTTTCACTCAAATAAAATTTTAATTTTATGTCTTACCACTCAACTAAACTTCATTATAATTATTATAAAGCCTTCTGGAACATTCTAAACAGTGTTTCTCATCCTTCCTATAATATTCAAGGTGTTAAAAAACTTACTCAAAATTCCATAACTTGGAAAGATAAAAAAATGTTGATAGAATGTATCAGATTCATCACATTGATAAGGAGTTTGAAAACTGTATGTAATGTTCATCATAACTCCATAGGAAAAATGTATATCTGATGACTCCAATAAGAAATTCTCTTATCGATGGATTTATGAATGTTTTTCTGGTATAATAATAAGCCGTATTCTATCTAATGCTTCTCACAAGTTTCCTATGACTATTAGATTCACATATGTTTTTATGATAGACTTTTTACACTTCCCTCAATCTAGTAAGACCTCATGTTTCTTCATCTAATGAAATATTAATCCTCCATCTAATTTTATTTCAATTCCCCATCTGGTGGAACTCCATCTACCTTTTTTATGGAACTTAATATCTCTTTATCTAGTAACATAATCAACTTCATATTTATCCTTTAGATGTAAGTACATATATTTCTCTATGTAGTGATATTTATGGCTTTCACTCATCTAATAGCACAAACAAGGTATCCTCCATCTGGAATATCATTCCTTTTTAGAATCATTATACATATAATATTAGTAAATCAATCTTTTAGAATATACATTTCCATGATTTTATAACATTGGACTAGTTATGATAATGTTGTCATATGAAATTTTCAATGTTGTAAATTCATTTCCTGAAATCAGTCCATTAGCCTTAATTTAGTGTACTTCATACCTTTAACTCTTTACACCTTTTCTCTCTTTGAACATTATGTGTATGCTAATGATAACTTCATTGATCAATCCTCATAAGCCCAAATGTTTTAAACATATACATTGGTCTACATAAAACTCTATGTCTAATAATATTGTAAAATATTGTAAAAACATAGAAGGGTTCAAGAATGATTTTATGATGTTTTTTACTTTTAAAATTAGTGTAGCATCATCTCACTTTGTAAGTAAAATTCCTTAAACTCCATAAATAAAGTTTCTTACATAACTCCGGCAATGTATTCCTCTCTTAATCTTCTTTGAAATTATTTGTAAACACATATTTATACATTTAAATATTGATAACAAATGAAACCAAATATACATTGGAAAAATAATCTCCCCCTTTGTGTTCATTTTTAATATCCCCATGAAACTTCAAAAATATTCAAATTCAATATATGTTCTGAATAATTTCGTCATCATATTATGTTTTTATTTTCCTTTCTCCCCCTACATTATTTCTCCCCATATTGAAAATAAAATACAAATGGTAACATAGAGAACATTAAAATTCATCTTCTTTCCTCACTAAATCATAAAAACATTCTTTGATAGAAAAATAGTATCACATAAGTTTTTCTTTACAAAGATACATTAACTAAACATCTCTATGTCTATGTGGGGGAACTCGGATTATAAAAAAGTGTATATAATTAAGATGAATTTTTTTTTTCATAACACTTATTTTATGTAATACATTACTCGAGATTCTTATGATGTATTTATATTAGGTGAAATATAAGTAAGTTTGTCAGGATAAAAACCCACACCCATCTCAAGAAACTTATCAAAAAAATTGAATTTTATATATATAATTCTTCTTTTATCACAGATTTCATAACCACTCAACATTCTGTTTTAAGAATAGTATGATACTTATACCTCAAATTCAGCTTTTCTCCCCCATGAGTGTAGTACTATATTCCCCATCATGGTGATAATAATGATTCCATGTTGAATTTATCTTTTTGATGTAAAACTACTACAATCATTATACATCTTATTTACTTATTCTTATTCACTTACCTACTAGTTTATATAGATAAGAAAATATACTAGGAATAAGGAGGAACCTCAATGTTTCTTATAAGTAATGAATGTACTAATATTCTTCCCAGATTATTGATTTCTTCTTCTTATTCATAGATTTAGAATGGGATGTGTTTTCTTTCTTGTGATCGTCCTTCATGTATTTAGTAATGGGTTTCTTCTAATGTATAATCTTGAGAAGAATTATTCATATTATCACTATATTTAATAAAATCTTAGTAGCCTTGAGTTTGAAACATCCCATTAATGATTTCATCTTAGGACACTAAGATAGAAATATAGTTTTTTATACCATACCCATCCTGATGGTACCTCTTATATTTCTTTTGGAACTTTAACCCACTATCTATTGAAAAATTGTTATAAATTTTGTTATCATATTATAACTAATATTTTTCACTTTTTATTCAATATACTTTTATTTTTCCTCTATATTTGTATATATTTCTATTAAATCTATCAAAATAACCAAGAACTCTCTCTTACCTTTCTCAAATGTTTTGAGTTCCTTTCCTTACTCAACTTTATGACCCTGCTCAACATTATTAGAGCTAATTTTCTTACTAAATATTCTTAAAATCCTTTAGTTTCTCAAAATTCTCAAAATTCTCATTTTATTATCTTGAATCTTTAATATTATTCAACTTCTAAAATTTCTTTTCAACATCATCACGCATTATTGAAAATTTTGTTCTTCTCTACTCATTGTAGCTCCCCTTTGATTCATACCTTTTTCATGGTACAAACATATTATTCTGGAGTGAATATTCTTTTTTCCAAAATACTCCACAACACCAAAAATGACCTATGAATCATGTTCTTTCATACTTATAGTCATATTTTTCTAATGTTTTTCGTTGTTATATCATTACAAATTATGGGTGACTTTGTTCAGGGGAATACTCCCATGATGAATTCCACTATTTCTTAGTGGAATATGATTTCTCACAAATCATTTTTGTCAAAGATGATTCAATCTTATCTATTTAAATTTCTATACTAATATAATAATATGTATATTTAAATTATTTTTTAGTGGAAACATCCTATTCTGTTGAACCGTTTTTCACTAACTTGAGAATATTCACTTTTAACTTCAACTAATTTGGTGATGTTTTATTTAAGCTTTCCTAACTCACTTTTTGCAATAATAATTATTGATTGTGTCTTAGAAAATAATTATTCTTTCTTATTCAATAATTATTTAAGAACATTTACCATATTCTAAAATTCATCCAGTATCAACATATTCTACATACTTTCCTTAATAAGGGTTTTTTATTCCTTGGTAAGATTCTCTTGTTCAGCTAATTTATCTTATTGATCTTTTATATTTCTTTTGGTCACAAATAATTTCATTTTCTAAGCTCTATTATCATTATATATTGTAAACTCGTTTTTTATATTCTCACCATTATCAAACATTATCTCCTTAATTTTTTTTATAAAATTCTTCCTTCCCTTCCTGATTTATGTATTTTTCTCAAGAGAATATTCTAAATTTTATTTTTGAATCCACTCAAGTGATATTCCATTTTCTAAATTATTATCAATGCATTATGAAGAACTTTCTATTATGAAATAATATAAAAATTTTATATGATTATCAAATTCCTTACAAGATTATGAATCATCATAATCTATTCTCCTTAGCATAATTTTCTTCTTCTTTCTAGGAATCTATTTCTTATGTTTCTTTAACTTCTGTTTTTGAGACTTCTTATCTTCTTCTTATGACTCTGAATCATCAAAACTATTCTAAGTGAATATTTAAAAAAATTAATATCATCGTTAAAATTCTAGAATTTTAGATAAATCTCACCTTTTTCTTTCATATTTCCTTATTATATCTCTTAAAAAGAAGATAAATAATTTTTAATTCCTCTTATTCATCCTTAGCATCTGAGTCCCTTAATTATTATTCTAGTTTTTTAATTCTAAACTTACCATTTAACAATTTTCAAGGTTTATTTTATTACATAGCTTTATTCTTAAATATTTTTTATTCCTAAATTCGTATACTTTTAGAATATTCCAAAATTTATCTAGAGATAAATCCTATTGATCTTCTATAGTTGACACATTAGTATCAAATCTATCTGGAAACTTTCTCATCAATTTCATAATTATAGTAGAATATTAAAACTAGTTATTAAAACATCTAATATTGTTGAAAATATCATTGAATATTTTAAAGTATTCATCAATACTTTCTTCATCAATCATCTTAATATCTTCAAATATGCTTCTATATATTTGTATCATAGCCTCATTATCTTTTTTTCCTTTATAGTTTCTTCTAAACATATCCCACATTTATTTAATAATTAGAAAAACTATAATATTTGTATAAAGATTCTATAATAGATCTATTATAAAGACATTCCATGGTTTTCCATAAACTTCCGGATTGTTTTATCAACATCTGTTATAGAAACATCATTAATGGGAGTGGATGCCACTGTTTCAATATCTCTAACTTCTAGAACACGAGATGGAAGATATGGTAACATAATATTATTCTGAATATAGTGGTTTATTCCATAAAATAGAGTAATTCCTCTAGTGTTTGATGAATTTATATTCTTCATGCTCAATATATAATTTTATCTTTCATAGGGAACCTATGCTATGAAACCGATTGAAGTTCCCAGATAAATAAATTAGAAATCAAACATTGAAATTTTTTATAGTTTTAATTAATTATATGAAATCTATCAACCTCACATCATATGAAATAATAAAAAGATAGAGATAATGACATCATATTTAAAAGGTTTGGTAAAAATATCTACTTCTTGCTATGTTGGTTATCCCTCATAACATGGGTTAATTTACTAAAATATTATTGGATTCTAAATTCACATGAATCAACTTGTTATAAACCATAATAATAATTCTTCTAGCTAACCCTATTTATACACCCTAGAAATAAAATATTATTTTATAGTTGGTTATAACCCCAGTTATCCTTATTGTATTCACTACCTACATTACTAGTAATACCCCCAACCACGATCCTTTTTAGAAACAGGTTCTACACCATAGCTGTGAGCTCTTACTTTTTATTTACTGATCTAATATAAAATAATATTCTTCTTCAAATGTTAATTATCCAAAAATGATAAATATCACAGTCTCTTGTGTACAACTTCTTCAAGATCATCAAATACTCTATTAAGAGTCAATTAGACTTGAATCTTCTTCCAGATATAAGAAATACCTGTAAAAAATCAAAGTCACATTTCCAAAACATTACATAGAAATATTTATTAGAAATAGTCTATCTATTAGAAATCCTTCCAATATTCTCTATCCATGCAACTCAATTTGGTGAAAATTAGTCAGACAAAACTCATTATGATACTCATTCTTCATTCGGTGCTCTTTATTGAACTAAATAGGAACTCAGTCAAAAACCCAAGAAATAATTCTTCTTAAAAAATGGAATTTAGTACAATGTAACGCTTCTTTAGTTGATTCTATGTCTGTTGGATCTCTTTTTGATGCTCTTCTATTTGATTCACTCTCCTTTAACAATTTTGGAACTTGATCATAATATCACATTATACCCTAAAAAATTCATCACATTCACTCATTAATATGTATGAACAATTTTTTTCAATGCTACGCCTTCAAACCGTTATATAGGAACTCTTCCAAGAGAAATGATGGTATCTCAAATGATTTTTTCTACTCAAATAAAATTTTACTTTTGAATATTCACACTTATATCAGCTTTGCTAGAATAATTTTCAAAAAATTTGTAATATTAAATACAACACTTTTCACACTTCCAAGAATATTTGAGTTGTTAACAAACTTCCAAAACATGGATATATAAAAAAAATTGAAATAAAAACTCAACATCATCACATTTTTAAGGACTTTAAAAAGTGTATGTAAGGATTCTTAGAACTCCATCTGGAAAATGTTTATCTCGTGAATATATTAAGAACTTATCCATGCAGTATATTTATGATTATTTTCTTTTATAATCAAGATAATTCATCCATATAGTGTTTATCACATGTTTCCTAGGGCCGATGGATTCATATATGATTGTCTCATTGACCCTATACTTTTCCTTCAATCTGGTAAAACTTCATGTTTCTTCATCTGATAAAATCACAATATTTTACTAGTGTCATTTAAATTATCCCTCTTCTTGAACTCCACCAAACTTTTTATTTATTATTAATTAATATCTCACTATTTGGTGACTTACTAACCTTATATTTCTCTATTTGATGCAGCTATATAGATTTTTCTATATAGTGATATATATAGGTTTCCTCTATCCGATAGCATTTAAAAGTTTTCCTCTTTCTAGTAAATATTTCCTTTGTCTAATAATTAAACATCTAAACATTTTAAATAAAATATTTACAAAATCATCTCAATGAAATCATAACATAATCTTTTTTCCATGAATGTTTATCTATAACCTTTTTAAAACTGAAAATTCATTTCATGAACTTGGTCCATCAAACTTAGTCTGGTGTACTCTATACCTTAAACTTTATACAACTTTTCTTTATCTGATCATTATTCATTTTATCATGATAACGTCATAGATCAATCTTCATACATACTGATATTATAACTTTATACCTTTAACAACATACAACACTATATATGATAGCATTGTATAACTGTGTACAAAATCAACAACAATCATGATTGTTTTCATGATGTTTTTTATATTTAAGATCAGTGTAGAATCATCTAAATTAGTAAAGAAACTTCCTTAAACTACAGAAGTAATGTTTCTTGTACAAATTTGGAAACATATTCTTCTCTCAAAATTATTCAACATTATTTTCAAACACATATTAAAACATTGACATATTGAACAAATTGAAACCAATTTTTTTTTGGAATAACAATAATTATTCAAAATATATTTTTTTATACACAATAAGTATTTGAAACTAATTTATATTGAAAATTCTGTTTGACATAGGAATTAGATGTACTACAGGCTCTTATTCGGCATAAAAATTAGTATCATAGATCCTCTAATGGTATCTATATTGACTTATGGGATTAGATGTGATGTTATGTCCCTATGTTAATGTGTTTTATGTTTTCTTATAAAACATTTATATACTTACATTCTGCAATTTTATGACTCAAACAAATATATTTATGTATTTAAAATATAGTATGATATAATTTATATAATTATTGTATCTTTTTTGACTATGGAAACTACTTAATTGTATAGATTGTTGATATATTTGTATTTTAAATTATTAGTGGTAGTATAATCAGTGGCTCCCTTTCCCTATTAATTAAATTTGGTGTTTATTGGTTGTTTAAACAACCACAAAATAATAGAAATTATAACAATTTTTTAGCAATGATTAAAACCCTTATTTTCAACAAATAAATTTCGACTAAGTACTAGTATGGATTCCTAAGACACCATGAAAAAATTTCTCGACATTTATAAGTGCCACTAATATATGTATAATATAAAGTATGTGATATCACTATGAAATATTTTTTTAGTAGTTATAAGCGATGTTATATATTAAAATAATACTAGAATATAAACTACTAAATTAATTATAATGGAATTTTGGAAAATAATAAAAATTATGGATTCAAAACAGTTTTTATAGCCCATAAATAGTAAAAAATCCTATAATTTATAGTTTACTAAATAAATCATGGTTGTTTTATAAATTGTTGCAAATAAATTATTGGTGGTTTAAATTTCTACATAATCCAAAAAAACACTACTAAAATATATTTTTCTTATTGTATGTGTTTAAAGAGAGTGGCATGAAATTATTTTAGAGTACCTATGTATGTTTATGAGAATAAGGTTGGTGTTCCCAAAAAATGTGTCATTATATATGGAGTTATGAAAATTGCATAAGGATTTAAGAAACACCTTTAAGATTGAAAGTAAGTGGCCTTAATTATTCATATGTTAAAGTGATATTCTACCATTAGAGATAATTTTGAAGATATATTCACATATAATACATGTTTTTTGAGTTATTACGAACAATATTATTCTATGTATAATATTTATTTGGTAAATCTTGTAGGAATTTGAGATTATTTATGAATGATATATCATGTGAGAAGACTATCTATGTATGTAAAGAGTAGTCCCAAGGAGCGTGAAGAATGATGAATATTATACCTCTATGAAGAAGCCAGAAATATATTTTTGAAGTTCCACCCTTGTAATTTTCCTGCTTGAAGAGGGTAATAAAATATGAAATCTTACTTGGATGAAGATGTTTGAGGTTTGAAAGCTCTATTGAAATACCCTAAGTAATATTTATATGTTTCAGAAAGAATTATACTTAATCTAGTTATGATTGAGGTGATATAGAGGGGTTGGAGGACTTCATTGATAACCAATGATATAAATTCTATAATTTTCAACTAGATTATATGCTTTGAGGTATTTAAAAGTTTCTAATATTCATGATCTAAAAGGAGTGTTTGAACTATCTAAATGGTTCAAATGTTAAAACTGATGATACTATATTGATTTTTCCAAGTAAAAAAACATCATGATTGTATGAGAATAGTTTTGGATTCATACCGAGTTTGTAATTTATGTGGTTTTAAGAAGATGAAGTATCTCAAAGTTAGAAGATTTGAAAAATTAAAATAGTCCATGAGAATTCACATTATGATACATAAGAATACCTATGTACATAATTATGTATAATTTGGAAAAGGAAAAGATCTTATGTTGATATGTATGATATTTTAATTCATGCGGAACAATTTTTTGAAATCATATTGAATAAAATTAAATTGAAAAATCCTTATGTTAGGGTCATCAATTGGAGAAAATATAGCAATAGGAAAATCCTTATGTGATACATAAGGGTAGAAAATATTTATATAAGGGTCACTAGGAAGTATATATACATAAAATAAAAAAAACATTTCATGATACATAAGAGTTAATGGATGTTATGTAAGGGTCATCAATGAGAGAAAATTTATAATGGAATAATCATTACGAAATATGTAAGAGTAAAAAAAATTATGTGAGGGTTTCTCACTAGAAAATTAGAAATATCTTGAGTTTGAATGTGATACATTAAGGTAAGGTGATCAATATGTAATTGTCATTATAGTGTTAAATGAAATATATAAAGGTTATTACTATTTTTAAAATGTGATATTTTGTGAAGGAATTATTCAAAATAATGATTAAATTTAGATAATTCTTGTAATATTATTCCATGATTTTAATATAATTATTATTTAATAATCATGATTCAATATAATATTAATTATTATAACACTATACTGATATTTAGCGACTTAAATATCATGATGCTAATCATTATTATCCATGATTCGAGTAGTGATGAGTTTTTTTATATAAATAAGGAGATAATTTAATGGGGGAGGGTTATGACATGGTGTGTGATGAAGAGAATATTTTGGGAGTGTTTCATGCCATGATACACTGTAATGAATGTTAGTCATTGTGCTGAAAGGATATAATATATTATTTTTTCCTAAAATAGTATATTATATTTAATAGTATTATTATTCCATGAAAATGAATAATTGAATTATTATCTATGAGAATAGACATCATGTTGCAATTATACCACTATATGTTTTCCTGAGGATGTGGATATAATAATTTTAGTATCAGAGAAATATAAATCTAGGAAAATCTTATATATCACATGGATATTAAATATAGGTGCTTATCGATTTATCCCTTGATATTATTACACACTAAGGAAGCAGATTAATTTTTTTAGTCTAGTAGAGACTCAGGCTATATTTCTGATCATTCTTTATAAAAAATACAACTGAAACATGTATTTATAAAGGAAGTTATGGTTGGTTCCAAATACTATAAATATAAATTTTTTTCTTATGTTATACCTGGTTGGTTCTCAACATACAAGTTCAAGTATATACCCTTTCCCGATATTATTCTTGATTATAAGGTAGAAATTGTGTGATATTGGGATAAAAACAACCATATAATTGGGACATATTAATCCATATTAGAGGAAAACTACATTAACAATTATTAGTGTTCCATTTCATTTCTATTTCCTACTTAAAGTAATTTAAATAAAACTGAAGGTGAGGAAAGAGTATGAAATCCATTCACTAAATTGATGTTGAGTTGAGAGACGAGAAATGATTTAATTATTATAATTAACTCACATAGATTCCACCCACCCACATATGTGTTTGGACAGATCCATGTGGAACATCAAATGGTATCATAATATGTTCAACCTCTGATTGGATTCTAAATAATCTAAAATATTTTGGTCTTGAGTTTCTATTAGGAAATTCATTATAAAGTGTATACTAGGATAATGTGCATTGATTACTGATTATCATTCCATGTCTTCAAATTCACTAAAAAATTTAAAGAAAAAAGAGATAAAAAATATGAATAATTCATCCCTCGTATTAAAATAGGAGGAATATAAATTTTTTACATTCTAGATTCATAGATGAGAGTTATTTCGCATGTATGGAGAAGATATGATTGTTAAAAAACTACTAAGGATATGGACAGTATATTTTCCTCAAATGATCCTAGAAAGAGTGGAGAATCTCATATATTAGAAGAATTGGATGATGATTCATATTCTATTTTTAGGAATATCTTGTAAAATTTTTCTAAAGAAACTAAAATTTATATGTGTATCTCTTTCAATGGATTATAGGTGTAGATCATCCACCTTGAAGAAGAATCTGATAATAGGGAGAAAGTACTGGCACAAAATGTAATGATGAGCATAGAGGTCACCAATTAATATAGAGCCATGAGTTCTATAATAATGGATCTTTAAGAAAAGTGATCCAATGTTAGTATGGATTGGATTTAATAAATATTGATGAAATATGAATCCATAAAAAGGATTGAATAAATGTTCCACGCATTGGACAAAATGAAAGGGTCCATCATTTAGTTCAATAATTCTCAATTGTAGATCTAAATAAACAATATTAAAGATCCTAATTATTTAATGTAAGAGATGATTAAATTTCATGATAATCATTATAATGATATTAATAAGGAATTTGAATATAGAATAAAACTTTTTTAGTATGATAAAAACACAATCAATATGAAATGGATAAAGCTTTATGTCAAATAAAAAAATTTCGAAAAAATTTAAAATGAGTCTTCACAATAAAGTGAAACAATACTTTCTTCCCTGAAAACATAAAAATAAGATCCTTAAGATAAAATAAATCTATTCTATGGAAAAATAGTTTGATAAAAAATCGATAAATACTTATTATAAACCCAATGAAAAAATGAATCATCTACTCAAAAATTATTAATTACAGTAAATCTATTTACTAGCATAGTGTAGGTTTCAATTCAAAATATGGGAAAACATGGATGAATAAAAATGTTAAAGAAACCACCAATACATATATAGAGTATGAAATAAAGTGAAAGAGGGTATTTCCCCCAATATAATATTAAAGGGATATTGAAATTTGGTAAAAATACCCAAGGACAAAAGATATTCATATTTTTATAGAGAAGAAAAGAACAAGGATGGTTGGCTGTTACTGGTGTTCTGGATTGTTCTGGTATAAGGAACGTGATTTTTGGAATGAAATGTCAACTCATATAAGATAAAGGAAAAAATAATAAATGGGTAGAAAATCTCATGTTATTTAATGTTCACATAGAATGGATAAAAAAATTATCTAAAATTTTTGGAAGTGTGTGGAGTCTTTACCGAATTTTCATTGAGAGTAGTCATAGTAAAGAATCATATTGTTTTACATCAACCAAAAATATCCCATAAAATAGAGAGTTTTATATCAATAGAAGTGAATTTTAGAAATACTTGGTAAAAATAGAAAAGAAAACTATTTTCTAAAAGAAATCCAAAAAGTTGAAGAATGATGGTTCGTCTAAAAAAATAAAAATTGGTTTCTGTTGTAGAGGAAGAAGTGAAACCATGGAACATGGAAAAAATACTATTGAAATCATTGTTCATAGATACAAGATAAAAAATGGATCTTCAGTATAAGTGATAAATAGACGGATTGGGTTGTTGTAATACATTTCTTATCAAGAATTCAAGGTCCATGAAAATTTCCCAAAGTTGGTACCTTGAAGATTCATGAGAATCCATGTGGAAGATCTAATAAATATAACCACGATTCTAAATAATACATGCTCATTTGAATAGATCAATTGTAAATGACAAGAATGATAGATAAAGGAGAAGAGAATGATTGTGCTAAATGTAAAGAAATAACTCCACATGAAGAATTATAATTTCATGAGATGTTTTAAGAAAGGGATAACTCAAGAGATCATGATGGACTATATGGGAGGTGCAATAATGATGGTCATATCTCAAATTTTTGTTTAATAATCATGTAAACTCAATAATAAATGTTATATAAAATGAAGTTAGAACCAATAAATTTTTGTTCTTTTATTACTGAAACAAAATATGTAATATGACCTAAAAAAATTAAATAAACAAGGAAACTATGATTCCCAAAGAGAAAACATCCTGGAAAATCCAAAAATAAAGAATAAAGGATTGTCTAAAATATGGATCTAAATGGAAAGGATTAAATTTTTAATAATAATATATTATCTATTTTTATCTTACTAATATGTAAAAGAGTTCCACATATTCCCATATGTAGTTTGTTTATTCTGTTTATGTGGGGAATTGAAGGTGATGCATAATTAAGGGGGGGGAACTAAAAACATGATGAACTTTGAATAACTATTCCAGACATGAATTATGTTACCATCTTAATATGATATAATAGTTTTCATATTTAAGCTTATTTTATGATTAGATCAACCTTGATTAAGGGAAGTATGAATGTATCCCTTGAGGGAGAGAAGTTTGAGTAAGCTGTTAAAAGTTATTATTTCAAGTGAATTTGGAATTTATGGAAAGTTATTAAAAATATGTAATTGAAAAAATATGTATTTTCTTTCTGTCATAATTTTTTTACAAGAAAAAATTATGACATTTAGGGGGAGATATCTAATTGATCAATGATATAAAAATTAGAAAATCAAAGGATGAAATCTAACATTTTTTAACAGGTAGGGGGAACCCACCTTTTTATTAAAACAAATACCCACTTTTCATAAAAGGTAGAGAGATCTCAATACATGGTATTTTTATAGATCTAGTGGGCATTAATTCCAAAAAATTATACCAATCATCCAAGACCCATAGGTCCAACTGTATCTTCCAAACCAATGGCAGTTCGACTAGAAGGACTTCCTCAGGGCATGTCATCGTGTTCCACATCATCCACCATGTTTACCACACTATCATCATATACATATATTGACTCATTAATCCAATCATAGTCCCTCCATACACCTATTATATGACCTAATCAATTAATACTACTTCCATCCTACATGAACCCACCACCAATTCCATTCCCACTGAGCTTCTTCCCTCATTCATCAATACCACCACTAGGGGTCTACCACCCTTGTCATGATATCAAAACTATAAAACTTATACACACCACCCTTTTAGTGTAATAAACCATTAATGAATCCCCATATTATGTTCATCCATATTTTGAACCCTGAACCTGATGCAGTACTACAGGGTTACCATACCACTCTTCGAAAACCCCAATAGCAGTTGATTTCTGATGTTAAACATGTCAGTTATTTTTAAATGTTTTATATATATGTATTGAGATGAGTTCATGAATTTAGGTTGAAAATTGAAATTGAATATATATTATATAATAAATATTAGTAAGAAATTATTTGAACAACCCTTTAAAAAAGAGTGTTTATAAGTTGGTAATTTATTCTTCTTTGATTATGGATAATTTTTTTATCCAAATTAGTTTCTCTATTTTTCTACTCCAAGTTCTTCTATTGTAAAATCATAGTGTAAAAATTTAGGGAACATTTATTTATGTGAAATGATGTTAACCTCTTAAAATCCCCTTTTTTATTTCTTTCTTGTAAGGGATGGATTGAAGGAAATGGGTGAAGAACATGTTGATATGAATATTCTATATTGGTATCACTATTAGAATAATATATTTTCACATTGGTTTTTTTAGTCTTTAACATAAGTTGTTAACCAAATTTTATAAATAATATGCAATAAAAAATATTTTTTACATCTTTTCTAGGAAAACTGATGTCTAAACATTTTAAAAAAGGTGATGAATAGGGCTTCCAACATCGATTTATATATAAAACGACATTGAAAATACATTTCCAAATCGATTTTATTAAAAACCCAATATGGAAATGAACGCATGTAAATTTCAATGTCAGTTATATAACAAATTGGCATTAAAAGTTATATAATTTTTAAGGTGGAAAATCCAATTCTATTTTTAATGTAGGTTTTTTTCAAAAAATTGACGTTCAAAGTTGTACTAGTTAATTGTGTAAGACTATCAATGTCTATTTACTAAATAAATAACCTTGATAATTAATTTCAATATTATTTATTAATAATAATTGATGTTAAAAGTATTTTTCAGATCAACTTTCAAGGTCAATTATTAATAATTACCAATTTTAATGTGTTTCCATGTTTGTTTTTTAAAAACAAACATTGATAGTTCATTTTTTTAAATATATTTGTTACCTTAAAATTCTCAAAATCCAAAAAAATATAAATAGCATATATATTAGAAAAAATAAAACTAAGTAAAAATTTTCTAAAAAATAATCTTCTCCTTGAAAAATTCCCCTTATTACCATTCTGAAGACTAAAAATATTACATGAATCCTCTTATTGATGTTATCCTATATCACACCAATATCTTGTGGTGACCTTTCCTACAAAACAAACACCTAGCTACATCATCAACAATCTAAATATCTATTCTCATTTACTTTCATGTACAATAAATTTTATACGTGAAACTTCTAGTCAAATAATGTACCAATTCAAGGTGTGAGAGTGAAGACTCAATATGAACCATATTGGGGATTAATATCTCATAATATAATACTATATTGATTTAAATTTATATTTTTTAGGGTATTTACATAATATATACCATTTTAAACTTAAAAAAAGAGCACATATATAACAAAAAAACATTAATTTAACCCAACCAATTATATGTTTATAATTGAAAATATATTTCATTTATCATTGTAAATTTATTATAAAGTCAACCAACTCAACCCAAAATAAATATACTATTAAAAACATAGACCAATTTTTTAAAACAATTAATTTAATGATATCAAACACCAGTTATGACAAATGAATCAGTTTTTGAACACTTTATTCAAAAATGTAATGGTAAACATTAAAATTTAAACAAAAATACAACACCCATAAAGCAACTTATTAACATTTAAAAGATAGTAAAAAAACATGACCTTCCATAGAATAAAGGGAAGATCTCTAGAAAATGGAAGAACTCTAGAAAATGGAAGATCTCTAGAAAAGTATTTCTATGTCTAATTTTGGTCCTATATCTAGGATTGTCAAGGGATATTTTAACACCATAATAGATCATGCTTAGAAGAAAGGAGTTGGTATATATTGAAGGATTGGTATGAATGATTTGCTTTCATTTTTATCCATAACTAATTCACGTAACTTTGG
This sequence comes from Viscum album, assembly GCA_963277665.1. Classification (NCBI taxonomy): domain Eukaryota; kingdom Viridiplantae; phylum Streptophyta; class Magnoliopsida; order Santalales; family Viscaceae; genus Viscum; species Viscum album. Next base: position 1,534,928,277 of record OY728128.1, on the reverse strand, counting down.
TTTAATGGATATATTATCACATGGTTCAATAAAAAATGTTTTCATTATATAATTTTAGTTTAAGACTCTATTTGTCAACACACAATGAAAAAACAAGCATGATTTTACTGTTAGATAATTCGATTATAAGAAGAAATTTCATTTTTTTGTTTTTTGATGAACACTTACCCTTGAATTCCAAAAAATATGGCAACATGATACAAAATGAAATTGGTCATTTAGGACGGATGAGAAGGTCTGTTGTACTATGTGACATCTTTTTCTCACTAAGAAAGTACTTTCACTTTTGATATAAATTTTTAAGGGTGTAAAAGAATAGTTAATGGGATTTAATTTATGGTAGATCAAAAAAAGATGAAATTATTAAATATAATATTGTTATAAAATATAGGTCAAACAAAAAACCCATCAAATCACAAAATCCACTAAATAAAAAAATCAAACTTGATGAAAATTTTCTGCATACCAAGTGAAGGAAATATAGATTAATCTAGTATTACTTGTAAACCCTCATTTCCTAAATAAAAAAAATGAAAAAATAACCATTAAAAATGCATTTTTCAGAGAATATTCCAAGGAAAATAAAAAGGTAAATGTTATTTATCATACACATTAAAGGATATATAATATATAATAATTATAAAAATTCAGTGATTCAACAATATCAAATCCTTCCATGAACTGTATTTTAATATATCAATTATCAAAACAAGTATAAAAATAATAATGAAGATTAAATAAATTATAGAAAAGAATAAAATCTATTTCACTAAAAAATTTATAAAAGATTTATGTCTCCTCTTAAAGCACAAAATTTAGGCAAATAACATCCATGTAAAATCAAACAAAACATACCAACTAAGAGAAAACAATAATTTGTATAAATACACTGTTATTTAACTTTAATTAAAAGAGACATACCTAAAACATCTTAAATGTATAAAAACAAATATATTATACAATCATCAAGAAAAAAATGATTGTACAAATACTCATTTTTTTAAACTTTAACGAAAAGAGGCATACCTGAAAATTTCAGTGATTATATTGTGTGGATATTTTTTATAAAGCATAACCCTCTATAAAACATATAACAACCCTGTAAAAATAAACATAATATAAAAAATTAAAGAAAAAATTATTATCTAAATACTAAATTTTTGTAACTTTTATTGAAAGAGATATACTTGATAATTTAAATGAAAATCATAATTAAGAAATAGTTCGCAAAGAAACTGGTAAGATGGTTAAGTTCACCACTAGTATATGATGAAATATCAATGAAAAGATACAATAAATATTAATATTATGATATTAAAAAACAAAATATGTTGATATAAAACATAAAATAATTGATATAACTAACATTATCAAATTCATATGTTGACCCAGTTCTGATTGTCACATACATGAATCTTTAAATATAATAACCACATTCCTAACATCCTTTTTGATGATGAAACTATGATTATAAATTATTAAATTAAAAATAAAAACCAACATATATGTATATATAACCAAAAACAAATATTATCAAATATAAAAATATTTACCATTACTTCCATGTATTTGATTGTATTTGGATGCTTTATCGATAAGTTATCTTTTTTAAACTTTTTTTATGACTTGCATTTTCATATATATCAACTAACGAAACATGTATAAAAAATAAGAATTAAACATAAATTTTTAAAAAAGATTAAAAATTATTTGTCTAAGAAAATCCTAAATATTTTATGAACACCATCAAATAAAGAGAAAAACCAATAAAATTCTCATTCTTTTTAATAGAATACGCCTAACATCCAATGGCCTCTATAAGATAAAAAGTTTCCAAATAATAGAATTATACTTAATTTTAATTCATAATCTTATTAATGTTCTTACCCATCAAATAATGGAAAAAATAGCATCTAATATCTGTATTTGATAATCTATTATATATATATATGCAAGTCTAGTAAGAGATCTAAGACACTACACAACCGAGGAAATTAATTCTGGATCTATATGACCATAAACACTAGTGAACTCATTTTGGATAAGAAGTGTGTTTAGATACCTAATTAAATAAGTAATATAGTAATTCACTTGAAATCATCTTTATTTAAATAAAGGAAAATGGATACATAAATTTACTTACATGGAAATCAACCGCAATATAAGCATAATGAGCTCATCGAAAATAACCAAATCATTGATATCTTTTATGAATTATCTCATTAGTAAATAAATTCCACATATATTAAAAATCATCATAATATCATAAATATTATCCAAGGAATAAGAAAGTTGGGATAATATTTTTATCCAATAAAAAATATCAAAAGTATCTAATGTTTTTGGTTCTTGAACCGTTTGTTTTATTTTTCAAAATTCTTTTCATATTAACTACTCCTATAGAAATTAAATGTCGTAAAACATTATAAGTAATTTTTAATCAAATATAAATAATATTTAAAAAAACAAATCATGCCTCGTATGTTAGATAATTAAGAAGGATGGCCAAATAAAGTAAAAGACGACCCATTCAATCCCCAAATCAGTAACCTCCTCAGTAGGCAATGATAATAGACTAGTTGGATCAATAATATCATGCAATATTATTCCTACCTGACCCAACAATATAGGATGGTGATGTAAAGAATCCCCAAAAATATGTTTGAATATTTATGCTACAATACATATATAGGGATCTCCATCATACAACACACATTATTTGGTAGGGTCCAAACGATGAGGTGGAGGATCTGATTAGGTAGGATAGGTAGCCTAGGAAAGATACATAGGCTCCATATACTATGTAGTATTGGATTATCTCATCAATTTTTTAATCCTAACCTACACGGATGATTGAATATTATCATCCATATATTATTTTAGGTTTTTTATCCTATCTTTTAAGGAATCTATTTTTGCATCTCTTGATTTCATTATTTAACGACCAAAATCATTCCTAACAATAAAACCTTCCACTTATCCTCTTACGAAACTTGGGTGTTCTGTAATTCCTAAATAAGTAACTAGGATATCCATCCTACCCTCAGGGATAAAATTATCCATTTCCCTTTCTCCTGAAATACATACTGAAATGAATAATTAAATTATCATATTAGTGTTAATTTTAAAAATATTCGTGGAAAATAAAAATTAATTCCCTAATTTTTTTTAGATAATTTCTTATATTTAAATGTAAGATAATTTTCATTTTTTTCTTCTCACTCTTTCCCATTTTTTATTGAGAGTGGGGAATGATGGAAGTCCAAGCTGGACCACGTTTGAACCACTACTATAATGAGATCTTAATGCAACAACATTTTTTGCAATCATTTTATACTCTGATAAATGATACCCTCCACATGATAAAGTATGTGGGTATAAATTCTACTACTAAAATATTAATGAGATATCTTGGAATCCTATTACATAAAAAAAGACTAATAATTAATCAGGTAATATATAATAATTTTTACAATATAAAATATTTATCAAAACATTAATGTTTCATCACATTTGTTGGAATCAAATTTATTCTATGTATCTAAATCATAAAACCCATAATGGGTTTTCATTCAATAAATTTCTAAAAATATAATATTTTGTTAATTTTGTTTTAAAATTTCTCCATTGAACTCTAGCTAAAGATTGAAATATTTTCTTAATTTTCTTTTGTTTCTTCAAAATTGAATTTCATCTTTAATTGAATAAATTAAATATTAGTTATTTAAAATATATAATATTCAAAAAATGAGATAAAAATAAATCAATTGATAAATTTTACCATTATGGACTCCCACATCTTCTCTTTCTCTGACTTCTCAATGGACTTCTAATCAGGATATAAAAGGTTAATCCTGCAATGACTCTATATGGAGATAAAACTAGTAAACTGCATTGTATTTGAGCAATAGGGGTATTATTATTATCAAAATTAATATGTAATATCTTTTCACCACAAGACAGTGAAAATTTTGGTAAAAATATAATTCCATGTTTATCAACTCTAGAAATCGATTTCTCTATAGAAGAAGAAGAATACACCTCTGTTGGAGGCACATCAATAGTCCTATAATTATTATTTTTTAAATTAAGAGATTTCTTTCAATAAATAATTATATTACTAAATATTTATTAATATGAAAAAAAGACATATACCTTGGTAAATATTCTACTTTCTCTACATATATCATTGAAGTAGACAACTTTAATAAAATACTGTGTATTAGCATATTATTATAAAATTGAATATTTAAAAATAATGATTACAAAAATATATAAGTAAAACAATAGTATCACTCATGTTTATGTATCCAAAAAATGATTCCATGATTCCTAACAATAAAATATTAATGTTAAAATTTTAAATATAAACATAAATTATATAATGATTTAATCATTTATAAATTTAAATACCAAAACTAAAAAAATGTGTTTTCATGTACGTAAATTTCATGAAAACATAATTAATATATATATATATACATAAACATCCAATAATTAATAAAAAATAGTGTTTTTTACAAATGAAAATTTCATAAAATAAATAAAATATAAATATTTACCTAGATAATTTGGATAGTAATTTAGTGTTTTCCCATATCCCTTCAACAAGATCATTTCGTACAACATGTACTATGTCCACATTATAGTCATTATAATTATCTAGAAATCGCATAATAGATGAATAAGCATCATATAAATTCATAACTTTATAAACATCCACAACATCCAAATGAATTGTTTTCCCTTTAAAAATTACACACCATTGATCATTCCATAGATCTTTGACATAAAAATATTTTCTTTTTATGTGTCTCCATGATAAATAGTTCCTCTTTGGAACTAAATATTTTCGAATCAACTAGTGTAAACCCATAATCATCATATCTCACACCACAATTACAATCCACCCAATTACACATAGACACTATGACTCAAAATTTATTATAATCATTTCCCATATATCCTCAAGAACTCTAAAAGATGTCATTGATATAGAAATTGGATTTTTATTATTTACATTCTTAAAATAAATTACACTATCAATGACCATTACCCACAATAATTTGAATGGTACTCTTTTCATCCTAATATTTTGGGTAAAATATGTACCCATTAATATCAAAACAAGACCATGTGATCACATTAAGAGACAGTCCCCCTTCCAACTATTTCAATGATTCTGATGCAGATACATTTAAGGTGACTTTCTATATAAACCATGAAACAAATGCATTTTTATTCTAAATCATGAACCACTTTCTATTTATTTTTCGATATTTTATCTTTAATTCAGAAATATATAATGATAAATATTATTGAACCATGTATCTATTTTTCAAAAAGTATAAATATTTTTACATGACTTCATCACTTGGAATAAACATTGCCTTTAAGTCTGGGACCCCTCTACATTTACTATCAACAGTCATTTGTCAATATATTGGGAGACCAATATTCTCCACTTCATACAAATAATCAGTACAGAACTCAATAACATCTTTTGATACATATTTTTTTAACAATATAGGCATTTAATCAATCAGTATTTTTAAAATATCCCTTTAAAATTTTCATATATCTTTCAAAAGGATACATCCAACATAAATAAATAGGCCCACATATTCTTATCTCACACACCAAATGAATCAATAGTTAAGTCATAATTAGGTGGGAAATACATTTCTAGTTGACATTGAAAAATAGTGGTTTCATTCTCTAACACATATAACAAATTTCTATCAATGATTTCCCTCCAAATGGATTTGAAAAAATTAAATAACACGATGATAGTCTTTCTGAAAAGTGTTCTAAATATACCATGGAATGTGACTGATAACATTTTTTTCATAAATACATTAAATTCATGAGATTTCAAAACCATTAATTTATAATACATCAATAACACCAAAATTTTCATATTTGAAGAATATCCATTGAGTAATTTAATATCATATAGAAAATGAAAAAAATCATCTTCTCCCTCTTTATTAATGTGTGGAAAGCCATAGGTAAATATTTTCAATTTCCTTTCATAGTGGGATATAACTCCAAATGTGTTCCCATTGATATCATGTTCAATCTAGGAATAAATCAATATATTGCCTTTCATTTTTTTTCTAACAAAGTTCCATTCAAACTATCACATATTTTTTTCTCAACATGCATAAAATCCATGTTATTTTTATCTCTAAAAATATCCAATAAGGTAGATCAAAAAATATATATTGTTTCTTCAATTTTTTTTGATGAAAAGATTTTAATTTCTTTACAGATGTTAAATCAATGTTCTTCACCTTGTCATAATATCCCTTAACACTATATCCTGATATGTTACTATATGTAATAAATTCATTTATAGTTAACATTATCATAAAATGAAAAGAAAAATACTCAATCTTGTATGCATAAAAAACTATATCACAAGTCCCTCATAGAATTTTTAAATAATCAATAAATAGTGAAATTTACACATCAATATTGTTTCCCAGCTGTTTTAGACCCAAAATCCTCAAAATCATCATAAAATATTTTTTCCACATACATATATATGTGGAGAAGTTGTAAATTACAAAAAAAATGTAGTGAACTATGTTCGATATTTAGGATCTGATAGGGATTCATTCCATATGTATATATTCCCATTCTTATATTTATAACTTCACTTCGAAAATAAAGAAATTGTTCATTAATTCTCATCAACAATGGTGAATCAATAGGGTGACTTAATTTTCTATTAGGGATGTGCTCATCTTTTTGTCATCTTATCCTTTTTTCTTCAATTGAATTTGCAAAAAGATGTTTCAAATGAGGAATTATTTTCAAGTACCAAATTGCATTACAAGGAGGTTGGATCCTGGTACTTGAGAATAAATCAGAGTTGAATTATTGTAATTGGATGTAATTATTGGAAGAAATTATTAGAAGTTACAAAATTTATTTAGCAGGTGATTAGATTCAAGTACCTTAGAATGAATCAGAGTTGAATTCTTCATCCATATTATAGCATGATGTCCCACATTTAGGATGTTTTGATAAATATTCATATTCCTTCTTATACAATACACAGTAATTGGGGAAATCAAGTATCTTTTCATAACCCAACCCCATTAGGCATAATATTTTATTTTCCTTATAAATGGAATATTGAATCCTATTACCTTCTGGAAGTAGCTCTTTTAAAAGTTCAAGATACTTAGAGAAAATTGTATCACACCACCCACTAATAACATTCAAGTTAACTAACCATAGAAATACTGATAATATTGTATATTTAGTGTAACTTGAGAATCATTTTTTCTCATTTTCTCTATACAATAGTTCAACATTTACAATTTTTTATGGTTTCAATGCCTACATCATTAATTAATTCTTCCATATGATCCTCTCTCTAATTCTGAATATTTTCATCAACATTAGATGTTTAATTTTCAATTAATTCACCATGAAAGATCTAACATGTATAATTATAGCTAAAATCAATGAAAATGAGATAATTCTTGATTTATCTAGAATTTAAATTTCCCATATTCAAACAGTTAGTGCATGGATAGAAAATCAATTCTATGTTTTGGATATTTTATTTAGGAAATTTCAAGAAATCATCAACTCCTTTTTCATATACATCAATGGTCCATCATAAATTTATCCAATTATGATACATTAAATATATAATATCATAATATAGAAGGATAATATATTATGACATATAAATATTTATAAATATATATATAAAGAAATAAATTTTAAATATAAAAAAATATAATCTAAATGATTGGTGATCAGGTGGGAAATATATACGATTATTAGGAATCAGATCAAAAATAAATTACTCTAGGAATATATTTTAATTAAATAATTAATTATAAACTATCTTTTGCGATCTTAGTAAATGGATAAGGATACTTTTTCCAAGTTTAGATTCTTTTTTAAAATAAAATATCACCTAACACTACTTTCATTTTTCCTAGATCCTTCAAGATAGTCATCAATATTCCTATTTAGTTAACCTTGAATAAATACCATTACACATAAATTAAAATTTTCATTATCAACAAAAAATATAAGAAAGTAACTAAAAACAACTTTTTGATTGAAATCCCCAACCATAATATGGTAATATGGGATGGAAATCAAGTATACATTCTTTTTTTTCATAACATAATATGTAATTATTTATAAAAAATGAATCATATGATTTTTTAAACCTATAATTTTATCCGACTTATTTTTTTATAAAAATATCAAAGAAAAATATTGCCATATCTTAATATGAACCAATTTTAAGAGGACCCTATGATAAACATGTAATATGATACCTATGAGAAAAAATTCTTAGTAGGTATCCACTCTACAACTCATGCATAACCTTTAAAAGTAAATCCATTTCATGATAGTTTAAAATAAAAGTATAAATGTAATATTGTTACTTTTATTGAAAACTAGTAACATATCAGCAACATTTGAAATCATTTAATTTAAATAAGGAAAGTTACATATTTAAAAATAAGATGGTCGTCAAAACTATAAAGCAAATGAATCATTGATACAAAACTAAAATTTTAAACATCACATTAAAACTATACATGTATAATAAAAATAATGTAAAAGTATAATCCATTTTATGTAAGGCATAATAGATGAATTTATACTTTTAAAAAGAACAATAATGGAAATATATTCAATCATAATTCCCTTAAAAACAATAATGAAGGCTCAACATAAAATAATGCTAAATCAACTATCATGAAAATTGGAGAATCATAGAGACCATAATATAATAAATATCCATAATAATTGGAATACCTATGATCTATGGGGACTATGTAGGACAAAACTAAAATAAATTACATCTATTCGGCACTAAATACAAGTCAAAATTAAAAAAAATAACTTACCAAATAAATATTTCGATAATATGAAATTGATCTTGAATATAGATGTATCCCTCAAAACTAGTGACAAGATGAATAATTCAATATTAAATAAACATTTTTACAAAAAAATAATAAAAAAGAAAAAAAACCTTCAAATGTGGTTTTTGGGAAACTAAAATAGTGTTTTCAGAACAAAATATCTTTTTTGGTCATGAAAGAACAATGAAGGATGAAATATTCATGATCCATTATGGTGAAAAGAAAATTAAAATGGGAAAAAATAATCTTAGATGATCTTTGGGTAGTTGAGGGTTATGTGGTCGACCAAAATAAGGTTTTCAATGAAAAATATATCTTTGGAACATGAAAAAATTACAAAGAAGGAGATATAGAGGATCAATGAGTGTGAAAATATTATTAAGGATGATTCCAATGAAGAAAATTGAGATCAATGGATGGTGGGTGGTGTTAGTGCCTTTGAAGGTCAGGAGGAAATCATGATTGGGATAATATCGAATATTATGTTTGAAAGAAGATAAGACTCTCTTTCAGAAAGACCTTCTAGATAAATTTTGTAAAGAAGCAGTGATGAGAGTATTATACACTTCAAATAGATTATTATTATGTCCGAAAGAAGATAAGACCCTCTTTGAGCCATTGTATGGAAAGAATCCATCATTAAAGAACTTGATAATTTGTGGAAGTAAGTTTTTCATTATCAATAAGGAGAAATATATGAAGATTTAATCCCATGAATATGAAGGGATATTTCATGTCTACTCAATGAAAAGAAAATTATATAAATTCTTCAACAAGAGGCTTGTAAATATTTATGAAATCCAAGATGTAACCATAGTGGAGAATTAATATAATCATAAAGAAAATACATCATCAGTCTTAGGAAGATAGTGATGAATAAATAAGAAGAAAAAGGGATGATCCAATTTTAGAGGATGATTCAGAAGAAGACTAGTATTATGATAATGATGGGATAAATTAGTATCTTCACAGATAAGTGGAAATAAAGTTCAAGTTTTTCCAAATGGACATAAAGTCAGCATTTGTGAATGGGTTTCAGGAAGAAGAAGTTTATATTGTGCATCTAGATGGTTTTCCCATTCATGAATATGAGAACAAATTTTGTTGGCAGAAGAAGGTTTTATATGGTTTGAAGAAAAAAAAATAGCATGGTATTCTAGGCTAGATAATTTTTTGACAAATCATAGTATTTATCATGGTGTAGTTCATTATAATCCATATGAAAACCATGAAAATAATCAAAAAATTATGGTGTTGGTATATATTGATGACATAATATTTTGTGGATCAGATCAAGCATGATGTAATTTTTTTTTTGAATTAATGAAATTTGAGTTTGAAATGTCAATGATTGGTGAACTGGCATTTTTCCTTGGTTTACAAGTTACAAAATTAAATAATTACACATTCATTTCCCAATCTAAATATTCCAACTACGATTTTATGTAGTTTGGAATGAATAATTCCAAGAAGATAAAGACTCTGGTGGCTACTTGGATGAAATTTTCATGGTATGATGAAGGTAATGCAATTAATGTTATAGAATATAGGAAAATAATTGGTAGTCTACTATAATTGATAGTGAAAAGACCTGATATTGGTTTTTCCACATGCCAAGTATCACGGTATCAAATAAATCCCAAAGAAAGACACATGCTTGTAGTAAAAATAATACATCGATATATCAAGTGCACAATGGATTTCGGTTTTATGTACAATGATAAATCTCAGCAAAATATATTGGGATATACATATGCATATTTGGCCACTCCATTATTTGATAGAAAATAAAAATCATGTGGTGCATTTTATCTAGGTGTTTTTTCTAATTTTGGATTAGTAAAAAACAATATTACATCTCATTGAGCACCACATAAGCTGGATATATTGTTGTTAATCAAGAATGCACAGAATTATTTTGGATGAAGTAGCAGCTTGAGGATATGGGATTTGAAGTGAAATCTCTAACCGAAATCCATTGTGATAATTCAAGTGCTATAAATCTTAGAAAAAATCTAGTCCACCATTCAAAGAAAAACCACATTGAAATAACGTATCATTTTATCATGGAGAAGGTTGTCAAATCTCTTGTGAAGTTGGAGTATGTTCTTATAGAATAACATGTTTCAAATATTCAAATGAATGCCTTACCCAACGAAGGATTTGAAAGATATTGATTGGATCTAGGGGTCCAGTCGACTCCTCACACTTGGAAAAGTGTGGATGTGGGACCCCCCTTCCTAGATATTTGGTTTATTTTTCTATAATGTTCTAAAATGTGTTACTTACACTATTATAGATATAAAAGGAATGGCCTATGGGTTTTTTAAAAAAGGGGGAGAAATTTTAGATTTTAAATGGGAGAAAACGTCTTAATAAAGACATTAGGAGAAGTTGTTAAGTGGAGAGGTGAGATAGGGTGAGTTGAAGCTATTAGGGGGAGCAGTGAAGTAGGGGGAGTGTTAAATATAATGATTCTCAATGCTATTGATCAAAGGATACATATCACGATAGCTATGATTTGTGATGAAAGTAGATGAGTTATTTCAGAATGAGATAAAGTGACTCATTGATGAAATTTACATTATACTCTCTTTTTTTCACACTCATCATGGCTCATGTGGGCCTATAGTATGTGTTGATTAAATCCTTGATAACTATCTAAATCACTATAAGTGAATGTTTATAGAAGATTGAAGGAGAATTAATGATTTATCAATTTGAGAAGAATTGTCAACAAACCCAAACAGGGAGAATGTTGGGAAAAAATCCTTAAGGTGTATTCTTGGTATGTTTTGGGTATGATTATGTTTTTTGACAAGGATATATAACTACGAATTATCATTTATAGTTCTTTTCGAATTAGCTGTTTAAGGTGGCGTAGTTTCCTAGTGTTTTCAAAATTTTTGGCCCTCAAAATTGGGTGTTTGGTTTTTGGAAAAGAAATTGTTTTTCATAGGATTTAATAGTATGTAGACAATGAAACATGTTTCATGGACTATGAAGGATGGTACTCAAGCAATATGTAGAGCATGCAGCATGATCGTGAACCACATAGTGAGAACGATTCACGGAACAGAAAACAGTTCATGGAAAAGGCATGCGGTACACGGGAGGATTGCGGTACCCGAGATGGGTTTTCATTTGCAGAAAATAAGTAGGGATTTGAGAATATTTTAATGGAATCCTTATCAAAATCATGATAGTGATTTATTCCACCGCGAATGTGGAACAACATTACACAAACCACGTTGGGAAGAACGGTTTGTGGGAGAAGTGGTACACGGTGAAGGTGGTACCACATTGAAGGTTTGGTAAATCTTGGATTAGAGGATTTTGACGATATATTTTCCAATTTAAGGAGTTATAATTCCATTAATAAAGTATATATATTTTCAAAATAAAACAACTTTGATCTGGGAATTTGGTGAAGTTCAAAGTTAATCCACGGGGAAGGATTCTGCGAAGGGGGATGTAGTTCACAGAAGCAATTCTGTGAAAGGGTTTTTGTAGAGAACTATAATATACAAAGAAATAAGGTGTTTCATATAAGAATAAGTAAAAAATAGATGTGATTCTATATAAGGGGAAGTGGTACATGGAGGCGGTATGTATAAGCAGTAGCAAAAGTGGTACACAGAAGCGGTTCATGGAGGAATTAAGCGAAGGTGGAAGTGGAGACGCTTTGTGAAGTAGGGGTGGTTCGTGAAATAGGTTGTCCATGTAAAATACCTACTACGTAGTTCATGGATGAATAAAGGTGGTTCACAAAGGGATCAAGGAAGATTGAAAAAGAACTAAAATAGAATGTGAAAGCAATTTTTTTCAAAATAACAGTATACGGAAAAGTGGATTTCGTCTACTGGTGAAAAAGAGACTTCAACATAGAATCTATCTATATTTTATGATTTGTGATTTCATTAAACTTAAGGGACCTACAAGTCCATAAACATTGTGTGGATCCCCTCCAATAGCAGTGAGAAAATGAAGTGGAAGACGGTGATCCTTTTCAGCGGTACTGATCCAGAGAAAGAGACATAGGTATTGACACTTGGAAATTTAGTGAGAATACCTCAATCCTTGTAAATATAGTGAGTGTGGGAATAGAAGATGCATCCAAAACCATGTAATTAGAAGTGATATTTAGTGGATTTTTTACATTAGCACATTGTTGGTGTATTCTCCTTAGACATAACCGAGTGAGGGGGAACCAAGTAAAATCACTATGTTATGTGCGTGATTTTATTTCTGTTCAAAAATTGCTATGGGAGAAAGAGAGAAGTGTGATTTGTTTAACAAAAAAATGGGATCTGAATGGGCAGTATTTTTAATCTATCATACCATAATTCCACCCCCTCTCATGGTATTTGACCTAGTTAACCTAACACCACTAATCAAATTCACCAAATCCTTATGTTGGGACATCATACATCTAATAAAACTACCAATTCAATATCACCTCATTTTTTTCCCTCTACTTAATTAGGTAGGAAGATATATATCCCAATAGATTTTCTCTGTAAAACCAAATTCCATCAGTAACTCAATATCTCAACCAGCCTAAAAAATATGTAAACTCACTTGGAGATAGGAGATTAAGTGAAAGTGTACTTTCCTTGATCTAAATCCCCAATTTGATATCGATAGAAGAGATCATATCAATTTATTAAACTATCCTATGAGAAGGATTGAGAATTAAGGTATATTCATTCTTCATCCTCACAAACCACTACTCAGATATATATATAACCAAAATATGATAAATAGAAAAACCTAGTAATTATTTATTTTTTAAATTTTTTAAAACCCCTATGAATTTAATATCAAATAAAGTTCTTATTATTCCATAAAATTTTAATTCTTATATTATTAAATCAAATATAGTGATGATTAAGCGGATCAAAACATGTTAAAAACAAGTTGTAATTTTTTATCAATTTATTTAGTATATTATTTTTTTATATGGTTTTTTATAAATATTATAAATATTATAATAAATATAATTCATACAAAAAATGTACTCAAGTCCCTTTATATGGTGGTTATATTAGATAAAACCTCACAAACATTTATCAATAATTTGATACCAACAGAATTGGTTTGGAGACTCTATCATAAATTTTTATATGATATTTGTTAAAAAGAATATTTCTAGTAATTATTATACCCTTAATATTACAATTTTAATGTATTTATATTTATTTTAAAAATTTATACAATTATTATATAGTTTTTGGAACGGATTATATTCTACTTTGGATTTATTTTTCCTTATATTCATTATTAAAATGGAATTTATCTAAATTTTATTTATATCCATTCATTAAAAGTGTGTTTTTTAAATTTAAAAATGGAATATTAATTATATTTTTTTTCCATGTGATCAAAATCAATAAAAAATTCTAATAATTTCATGATACTTTAGTACAATGATCAATGATTCATTTGTGACATGTAGGAATTGTTACACTTTTTAACCATGATTTGGAAATTGCACTCAAATTATTAAATGAGGAACAAGGTTATAGTGGTTATGAAACCAAAAAAAATAGTTCCATGAATTAGTATATCCAAACTTAGAAGCATCACACCCCATACACTCACTAAATCACTACAACAAAGCACATAGTTCACTCCTAAAATTGGTCCTAGGAAAATTAAAGAGAACTCTTAACATTAAACACCAAGAATTTACATAGTTTAGCATAAATACTACCCCATGGAAAACATTCTAACATAAGTAGAATAACATATTAAAGTTTTACTATGTTACAAGTGACCAAACATCCGGTATTCTATCCAAGGTAAATGCATATAGACAATATATCCAATCCAAAGTATCATTTATCAGAACTAGAATCAAACAAGTGACCTATGCCCACATATTTATAAACAATATCCATAGTATGAAACTAGTTCTTTCAGTTAAAATATCATATAATCTTCACAGTAATCCATAACTCTATAAATTTTATATACAAATTCCTATGAAATTAATTAAATCCACCAACAACTTCCAAAGAATAGTGTCACATATAGAATTCATCCATATTCCCTTATGTAGATTGGGAATGGTATTCTTGTAGCATGAATTCATACTTTTGTTCAATATGTCCACTACCACGAGTTATACAACATGGTTCTAGAATCATCCCTTTAAAAAGTTATAATACATTGGAAAACATATTTTTCACACCAATATTAACAATATCCCTCATGATAATTTATTTTGAAGGATTCCATATAGTATACCAAGTCACTTTTAAATATCCCATATTATCTTCCTTTAGTTTCTTCTTATATGATATTTCAACAACTAGTCATCTAATTCAAATTGAGGCACAATACCACCCCATACATTCTGAGAATATGACATTAGATAACATGAAACATAGGTTATTAATCCCTCTAATATTTCATAACTCATGCACCTCATCATTCAAAATCATTTATATGATATGATACTTAAGAAAAATGAGTTTCATTCTATATTGAAACACTGTATACATTTCAATATGATTAATTAGATAAGTATCAACGAGAAATGATTTATTTATCTTTCTTATCTGGAGTTTCCCAAAACAATTATTAAGCAATATCAACTCATTCTTTTCTTCCATGATTTAAATGAACTCAACATGTGTATTTGACTATGATATTATAGGTTGTATTTGAGATATATATCTTAAGTTAATTCCTCAAAAAGTTTACAAAAATATAATAGTACTTTTTTATGAGTCCTTATATCCTATAAACTACTCATCTATAAACCCCTTTAGTGGACCATCGATTCCAAAATAGAGACACGTGTTTTTAGAACCATTGAGATATAATATAATCCATTTTATAACAACCTATTTTTTCTTTCCTATATTACCGATGAATCTTCTAAATACTCCATGAACATTCCCAATTTTATGACTTTTATAAACTATGTCATATATCATGATTCTAAACAATGATGCATATAAAAACATTACCATGTGCAAAGCCCCTTCTTTCATTCTATGTGTATATTCCTTGGATAAATTTAAGTGGTATTCAAAGGGAATCATACCATGATTTAACTCACTCATTATTAATAATTTCAAGACCATATAGATGTTTATTTATTATAAATAATCAAATTTTAATTCTTCAATTCCGTTGAATTACATATCCCAAAAATTAGTTTCAGGACAATGAGATATTTCATCTCAAATATTCTAGACAAACCAGTGTTTTAACTCTTTTAGAATTTCCGTCACTAGTCTAGCTATGATCATATAATCCCCATAGAGATGAATAATTATGAAACTCCCATCAACAACTATCTTATGGTAGAAAAATTGATCAATGTTATACTAGTAAAACATTTGTTCTATTATAAAGGCATTAGACAACCAGTTACATTGTCTAAATTTTTACTTAAGAACATAAAAACTTCATTTGATCCTAAACATAACAAATTATTATCTATTTACAACAAAACCTTTTGGATACTACATGTATATATCTTCCTCTAAATCATCATGAAGGTGTTAGAATTTTCTATGAAAAAACAGTCCTCTGGCTAAGTGTTTAGATTTCCTTGATTGTATAAATTAAAAACTTTGATTTGGTACCGAATGAATATGGTTTCATAGTATAAGCAATGTCTAGAACCAATTTGTAGTGAGTGATAATTTATTAAAGTGTTCATAAATATAAGAAATGTGTTTTTTAAATCAAGCATTTTTTTACCAGAAGATATACATTGAGGTGATGAAATTGGCGATCGACTCATAATTTCCTTGATCAAATGATGAATGACTTCAAATAATAGATAGTTATGGAATTGGATCAATTTTATTTAAACATATATATAATGGCTATTGGGATTACCTATTAAATTTAATATATATTTTTAAGTCATATTCTATTTCAAAGAAGATATTTGGTATTTAGGGCTCTTGTAACTCAGTTATTTTATCTATTAATCCAAAAATTATAGTATTCCTCCTCTGGAGTAGAGTACTTCTCAAACCAAATCATTCCATGTGTTGTTTTTTATTTATTTATTACTTTGTTCTTTTTATTAATTTACATTATTAAGTTGTTTTCTGTTTGTTAAAGGATTCAATATAGGAATTCCAGAGTTATAAATCATATTTTGGTTTCATATATCAGGTGTCTACTAAATTCAATGTTCTAAACCTTTCTTCCATATTTTAAGGTCCAGGAGCATAGATCCAAAATAGAGGGTTTCAACATAATAAGTTTCATTATAGATCGATTGAAGAGTTTCTTGTTGGAAAACCATAGTAATGAGTTCTAAACTTGGTAAAGATCACCACTCATTTCTTGTCCATGTAATGGAATTTTGGTATGTAGTACCTTATAAATTTATGTTTTTTAGATTTAGTTGGTGTTAATTTATTTTATATGGATAGTGTTGGATGTGGGTATGGTTGGGATTTATAACTTTTGTGGTTCATATTTTGGATTATGGAGGATTAAAATTAAATTTTATCTATTCTAGAGATATTTGGAGGTTCTATTGAAGGGAGTTAAATAGTATGAGATGTCAAAGGAATAATATTTTTTCCCTTCATTTTTTATTATTTTTGATAATCCACCTTTCAAGGGATGATGTGGAACCCTTACAAGGCCTGAAGGCTTAGAGACAATTACATGACCCATAGGTATTTATAGAGAATCACCCAGATAAGAAAACTTGGAACTTCTCCTCCCCAATATGAATCATGATATCAGCACTCCAACTTTGTATGGTTGGTCGGCTATCTATCCTATGAAAATATGCAAAAGCCCGGTACCGATGGCAAAGAAATACACTCTCATTCTTCCAATTATGGTTATCTCTGCTCCAGTGAATGTGCCTACCCTGAATCCTCCTCTGAAGCCTTGCCCCTTGTAGTATGACTTGTACATCTACATTCATGTGGCCCGAAGGCCTTGGGGTGGCCCAAAGTCCTTAAGGTGGCTTGAAGGCCTTGATAATCAACTACCCCGAAGGCCTTGAGTGGCCCGAAATCCTTACAGGACCCGAGGACCAAACGGGTGGCCCAATGGCCCAGATGGACGAATAGTTCTGGCTACTACAGTACCGAACAGTGCCTCCTACAGTACCCACTACAGTACCGAATAGTACCTGCTACAGTGCTTGTTACAGTGCCTGGTACAGTACTGCTACTATACCTGGAAATAAGCCTCCACCCATATTTGATCTCGGGTCTCTTGGATGCACCTACTGAGTCCTCACCAATCGGTCTGAGGCTCATGTGTGTCAAAGGAAGAATATAAAAGGCTATATTGCGACAACTCTCATCATTATAATTTATGAAGATTGGGAAAAATTTAAAACTTTTTCCCCTATGATTTTTCAGGTGAAAAATTATAAATTATCTTATATAATGGTCTCTGATAATTTTTCCAACCACTCTATTGGTCCTTATATAGAGTTTTTACACCATGATACGAGTTTGTTGGAAATCTGAGCTGTTCAAATTTTCAAAAATATTTATAATTAATTAATTAATTATTAATTTATTAATGCATGTTTTTTTGTTGATATATTTCAAAAAAAATAATTGGATTATGATTTAGAAACTATGTTTGTTTCTTTAAAGGGGTTTTCACCTAGGTAAGGAAAAACCTTATGTCGAGCACTAGAGCTGGGTTTGAACCCCTTTTCTTTTCTTTTTCTTTTTCCCTTTTCTTCTTTTTTTCTCCATTTCATTTTCCATTACTTCTTTGAATTGTTATGTACAAATATTCCCTACCCCATATGGGTTATTCTCATTTGAGAGTGGTTGAGGGAGAGAATAAAACAATATGGAGAGGAGGATGCACCACCAGGGAGCTCGGGTCACGTTGGATCATTGCGCGACAGCTACGGATTACAGATCAGAAAAAAGATTCATCAGTTTCCACCAAAGGTAGGCTAGTTTTTTTTAAATTTTTCCCAAAAATCTCCATATCATATAATTTTTTATGTTTTAAAACCTTTTATGTGTTTTTGGGACCCCTTGAGGGTCGATCTAGTCTTACATAGGGAGAAATAGGGGTTTTGGGCCATTTGGGGGGGGGGGGGGTCATTAGGGAAACTCATATACATGACTTTTAATTTTTGGGAATATACACAGTGTACTTGGGGTATACACCACATAATATAAACTCAAGGTGTATTAGGTGTACATGTCCATGTAGGGTACACAACCAAAACCCATGTGAGGTACAAGGCTAATGGTTGTGTACAATGATTGGTCTAACCCCGTGTGGGGGTACATAGCCAGGTACATGGATGGGGACCATGTGTTGGGTACTAATATTTTTACATGTGGTACACATCATGTAGTTCAGGGTTGTACACACCTAGCGGGACTGAGGTACACATGATGATAACCTTGTTGGGGAACACTCCATGTATGAAAAGGCACATGCCATGTACTTTGGTAAGTACATACTGAGTAGCCTGAGGAACATGTCCATGGAGGACATTGGGATTACATTCCATGTACCCCCATGTAAATGTCATGTACTTTTTATTCCTTGTCTTATTTTATACATTAATGTAAGAACTAGACATTAGAGTAGTCCACTATGAGAATTTTTCCATTTAGAAAAATTGTGGAATACTTTAGATGTTTAGAGGCCATATGGATGGATTTTTGAACTAAGAGACACAATAAAAAATTGTTTCTTCGGAGAAGTTTATTAGTGGAATTTTTAGTAACCTCTATGAAATTAAGCTTGTAAAAAAACATATAGTGGTGGTTAGATCAAACATCCACTATAATTTTTTTTAAAACAATTAGAGTTAGTTTCAATTATACTGCAACAAAATGTTTTAAAAAACCATAATTCCTCCCCCTCATGTACTCATTCTATTTGATCCCAAACCCCCTACCTCCTCCTCTCCCCTCCCCAGTGGTGACCCCGACCCCATGACCCCCATTACTGCCACCCCTCCAACTTACCTCCTCCCTTCTTGGAGGATACCCCGACCTCCATCCCCCCCCCCCACTTTGACCTCCCTCCCCCGGCCTAGTTCCCCTCCTTAGCAGTAATGCTGACACCCCCTCTAACCTCCCTCTCCCCATATGAAATCCCCACCTCTTCAGTATTGCAAGCCTCCCTTAATGGATGCATCATCTTCACCCAAAATCTATTATTTAGTAGCATTATATGGACAACCATAGTTGATAAAGTAGTATAGAATTTGTTTTTTATTCATTCAATAGTAATTTATTTATGTAATTTTGGTTCATACTGTGTTCTTTGGATTTTTAGTTATTTTTTGGAGTTATAATTATCATTAATTTTTTTTATGTTTTATAAAATTAAAAAATAAATTTTATTATGATATATGTCGGTCATAAAATCTATATAGTTTATAATATCATGTTTTTTATTTGATATTAACAAATTACACTTTGTTCTATATATGTTAATGCCTCCCATTTTAACATATAAATAATTAATACTATTTTCCAAATCATGAAAAATTGGTGGTTGGGTTAGGGGACACACATGGCTTCGTCACCAACATTTTCAAGGTCTCTATGGATAAAGTCCTTGAAAATGAGTTATTAGTACATTTTTAAATATATCAGAATGATTCATGTTTTATAAATATATGAGGAATCCTTTTTTTTAAAAAAATCTATTGAATAATGATAGAGTAGGTATAGGTATGTTTTACATGCATTATAATCAATTACTGGTTATGGTAACCGAAAGATCCAACATAGTTTCATTTATTTTATTTTAACTAACATTATTTTTAAGATAACTAATTATATTTTGTAGTTTGTTTTTTAGCCAAATGACTAATTTTTTATCATTTTATTTGAAAATAAAAATATACATTATTCAAATTTATGTTAAAATAATGTTTTTTAAGTTTATATCAAATTGATGGAACATCTAATTCGATGTTATGTGAACAAGGTTGATTTATATAATTCATGGAACAACATGAAGTCAAACTAAACTAGTTCAATAGATTACGAACATATAGAGTTGAATTTGTTTTGTATGTATGACATATAATGATATCCGAATAATTTTTACTTTGTATTGATATTTTTAAATGGATGATCTTGGTCTTAGTTATATCAAGTAAAATGGTTCATACATTGATCAATGTAGTTAATTTATCAATGGAATGAACCCTTTACTGTTATAACAATGGGGTTGAGTATATCATTATATTTGTCTTCGATAAAAATAATATCATCTACATAAAAAATAACAAAAATTAAGACATATTTATCATCCTTAATGTAGAGGCTATTTTCCACACTTCCATCATTTAATATTAATTATTTCACGAATGTATCTAACTTCAAATATCATCCTCTTGAGTCTTATCTTGAATTTTATAGATCCTTATATAACCTAAAAATAATAATTTTATCTTTATTGATAAATACCCTTAATCTTCCAACTATTAATTTAGGAATACATATTTGATATCTTTTCAAACATTCATGGGTTACCTTTGTGCTAAAATATGGTGGTCATATAATTTATGTCATTATTCATCTATGTTTGTGAGAAATATTAATTTATTTGATTCAGGTTTTTATATTAAATGTTAATTAAGGAAAATTTTCATTATTTGGTTCATCCCATTTTCTTTTATAGTTGTTATGAAATATTCAATGGTGAAGTTGGGTGATATTTAATTTTGATTGTACCTATTTGATTAAACATTTATATCCTTATATCTGAATGTATAGTGAGAATTAAATCCAATAACTATGGATAAAATTTGGATTAATTTACCTAAAAAACATTGACATGCCAATGGTTTGGAAGAATTTTTATATTATTTAATTACAAACTGATTAGTGGAGAGTAGAATAAAATGCATGTGTCCTGATTATAAATTCAAATGACGGTTGAATAGAAATTAATTATATGATAATTTGATATTGGAATGGTTTCTTTCTTGATATATATGTTGGATTTGTCATGGTGAATCAAATATTATGGAAAGTTAAAACAATAAAAATACTTTCAATGAAATAAAAAGTGACTGTCCAAGGACAATTCTGTTCAAAATTTGTTAAATGACACATTTGGTTTTATAGAATACAATTTCCAAGATTTAAATTAATCAACAGAACCTTCAATTAATCCAAATATTGTTAATCTGTCTTAGAACTTCAGTGACAAAAAAAGATTTTTATGAATTATTTTAAGATGGATAATAAGAATTGTATGAAGGGTGTGCCCAATATTTGAAGTTGTTTTCTCTTTTTAAGTCATATCATATCAAGTGTCTCTGTGGAATTACTACCAAATATATTTCCATGATTTTAGAGTTTCTTCAGGATGCATTTAGTGAATTTCAGATATCTGCATCATTCTATGATATGGATAATGTCATTAACAAACATGGACTTGATTATACAAAGATAGATGCATGCCCTAATGATTGCATGATTTATTGGGGATAAGATTTTGATGAATAATAATAAAAATTATTTCACACAATAAGATAGAAACCAATGAACAATAATGAGATTATAAATCAATGCAATCCAGAGAAGAAACATAAGAAGAAAACTCCAGCAAAGGTATTGTGTTACTTTCCTCTAAAACCAGAATTGTAATGATTATTCATGTCATCTAAGACTGCATATGACATTAAGTGGAATGTTCTGTATAGTAATGATGGATTAATGAGAAATCCAAAATATTAAACATAATGGTAGACGTTTTATTGGCTATATCCATATTTTTCTTTGGATCCTGGGATTTCATGTTTGCGATTGGCTTCTGATGGTTTTAACCCTTTTGTTACTTTATGTATTAATTATAGAATTTGGATAGTTTTTTTGATCCCCTATAATATAACTCCATAGATGTCAATAAATAATAATTATTTCATTATTTTTATGATTATTTATAGAAATTAAATGCCTGGAAATGATATTGATGTATACCATCAACCTCTAATCAGGGAATTGTGAGAATTATTGGACGATGAAATAGAAACATATTATTCTTCAATGAGACAAATATTTAAAATGAATACTTCTTTAATGTGGAAAATTAGTGACATTCATGGACTCATAAATTTATCTTGTTGTAACACTCATACTACTTTTTCTTATCCAATTTGTAATTTTGAATTTGGACCTCAATGATTACATTATAGCAGAAAATGGTTTTTTATGTTTCATTGTCAATTTATTGATGTGTATCATAAATTCAGGTTTAACAAGACAAGATTAAATGAAGATATTGAAATGATAAGGTCACATGAGGTTTTATCCAGTTCAAAAATCTAGGGAAAATTAGTAAATGCCACTAAAAAAATCAGAAAATTTCATTACTTTGAAGAAGGGGGGAAAAAGGTACAAGTTAAAGTATCTTAAGAATCTAGAACAAAACAATAAAATAAAAAGAGTTTATTTTCCAAAATTCCCTATTGGGATTTTTATTTCATATGCCATAATATTTATTTAAGGCATATTGAGAGGAAAATCTATGATAATGTAATTATTACATTGCTTAATGAGCAGGGTAAATCGAAGGATCGCCTTAATGATCATAAGTATTTGGGGTAAATGTATATAAAGCATGGTTTGTGGGAAAATGGGAATGTAATATATCCTTTGTCGATTTTTACAATGAAAAATAATGATAAAGATATATTTTTTTGAACTTTAATGAATATAAAAGTTCCATATGGATATTTAAGTAACATATCAGGGTGCATTGACTTAAAACATTGAAATTTATGGGGATTGAAAAGTCTAGACTCACATATTTTTATAGACAATTATTGTCATTGAATTTGCATAATACTATACAGGAAAATATATTGTTGGTTCTAGTTGAGTTTTGTACAATTTTTGGAGACATTTATTGAAAAACTATTAATCCAACCAAGCTTGATAATCTTCAAGATAGATTTTTTTGACACTATAATTTAGAGATATTTTTTCCACTTCATTATTCACAGTCTTGATTCCTTTGACTGGTCATTTGGTTGAAGAAGGTAAAATTGGTAGACCGATACACTATTGATGGATGTATCCAATTAATAGGTACAATGATATTTTTTTACTCATTGGTGAATTTTATTTTAGCAAATCAGTATGTAAATTTTTTTAATATGTTTCTTGTTTTTTTTCATCCGGAATATAGGTCATTTCAAATCATTTGTTTCTAATAATTCTCATCCAAAAGGATCTATTCCTAAAGGTTTCAATGTCGAAGTGTTATTAACCTTCTGTTCTTTGTATTTGAATGGGATTAAAACTAGATTTAATTGTTTTGGATGTGTTGATGAAATATTTATTAATTATCATTTTGAAAATCAGTCATTTGAATTTCCAACAATTAGATGACCAATTGGAATGGGGTCAAATTTGAAACTGATAGAATTGCAGTTACTAAAAGAACGTAGATATGTGCTATTAAATAGTGTTATTATAGATCCATTTATGGATGAATTTCGACTACAAACAAAGAGGTAATTGGTAGAGATTAAAATGAGTTTTAATTAAAAAAATTGTTAATAATGAGTTTGTATAATGGTCCAATAAACCATTAAGTATATACTCATATTAATATTATTTAAATGTATTTATTTTATATATTTTAAAAGTAATAACTTATTTTTTTTCTGGATAATGAATATTGAAAATCAAGCTGAAATATCATATGATTTTACATTTTTTTGGTCGAGGTCCTCTAAAGAAGGATAAGATATTCGATGCCTACAATATTCATGGCTTCATGTTTCGTGCAATTTATCATGAACAAGACTTGAAAACTCAAAATAGTTGTCTATATACCCTTGAAGAGGTGGGATACTCTGGGAAGGTAAATTATATAATTGAATTAAACTATCGTGGCTAGTTTTTAGTTGTCTTATTCAAATGAAAGTGGGACAACATTGATAGGGGTATAATGAATGATTTGTTACATTTTACTTCTGTCAACATCTCTCAGTTGATGGATACAAGTATTCCTATAGAGCATGATCCATTTATCTTGGATTCAAATTCAAAGACATTTTATTACGAGGATGATGGAATACATGATTTTTTAGTGTTTTTGTACTCTTAAATAACAGAGACCTATATGATATCGGAGATGAAGAACAATTGGCACATTCTGATAGTGAACCTCATCAACCAAAAAACAATGAACAATTTTTTAATGGAAATATCCAAATAGAATAACTTTTAAGAGCGGGTGAAAATGAAAGACTCATCATAATGGAGGATGATAACAATGATCATAATGAAGATGAAGGTAATGAAATGTATAAATTATTAATGAAAATATATTATAATTTATCATTGATAATTGTTTTGTACATATATAAATTGTTCTAGTTTTTATTTTTCTTTTTGGTAAAAAGATTTTAGTTTTTCATTTTTTATACATTTAATATTCCTTAACCATTTGAAATGAAGGTATGATGATAACACAAAAAATTAGGATCTTAGCCAATCCGTGTCTCAGAGCGCACCACCACTGTCATCATATTCTATGGATCCCAGTTATTTTTTTGTGCATGAGACTACTAGTGAGTCAACTATTTCCCCCGATGTCATTGGTATCCCACCACTTGATTCATATCCGATGATGGATCAGTTCGTCACCCCTCTATCTAGGGGATATTGGTGAGTAACCATTATTAGTATATATGTCATTTTTTCAAAAAAAAATATATTTTATTAATTTTTTAATTCATTTTTCAAACTGATAAAGACAACTATAAAAGGGATACAAATATGAACATGACATATGTATGTGATGTGAATGAATTTAATATTATTATTCCATTTGATGATTTCAGGGTGTCTATGGTGAAATTGTCATAATCTATAGGAAGATTCTTGTGCATCTAGCTTGTGAGACTGTTATACTTCCCATTAATTATAAATATTTTAGGCATATTATTACATCTTGGAAAAAATGAGGTCTTTGGTACTCAATTAATGGTAATGTTAATTTAATATTCCTTGAAAACTAACTCAAAATACATGAGTAAAATTTTGTAATATACTGAGAAATTGTTATGTTTTTTACTGCTTGATGTTTTTTTATTTTTATGTCCCTGAATCTATTTCATGGCCATGGAATTTAAAAAAATGTGTCAATAAATTGAGAGATTTTAAAGAGAGACTATGGAATTAGTTTAATGACACTTCTTTGAGGTCACGAAAAATGTATGAGAATTTTTCTGAAGGAATTTTTTTGATCGATGGAAGTTCTTTGTCGATATCAGAAGAGATTCATCTCATGAGGTAATTTAATATTTTATAGTATCATAATAACAAAAACACAATTAAATACAGTTTTTTTTAATGTTACTATTTTTTATTTTATTTATCTAGAAAAAATCATTGAATCATGATAATCAAGTCATTATTTAGATTGATGGGTCACAAAATTTTTTAATAAAAAGAATAATTTTGGTATTTATTTTATTCATTATTATTTATATCATTTTATTATAACTCAAGGTTTTTTCTAACTCTTTTATATTTTGTAATAAAGGCTAATGAATTATGTCACATATTTGACCTAATAGATATGTTGTTTAATGTTCATAGAAAACCCAATGGCTGTTTTATAAATGACCCAACTAAACCTGTTGGAGTAAGTACATTTCATTACCATTTCATATTATTTTATTACCATAAAAACATAATATTGAAAAATATATTCTAAAACTAACAATCCTTAAACCCAATTAAACGGGGGAAACTATATGGACCAAACGATGCCAATTTTGAATTATTTGATACATCTAGACAGCAAAAATTAATAGGGTTTAAGGCATGTTTGTTGTTATAATATAATTTTCATTATTATGTTTTTATATTTTTGATGTTACAATAAATACTAATGAAAAATTTATTAATTATATAAAATTATGAATATTAGATGTTTTAAAAAATCATTATTAATATTTTTGTATTAATGGGTTAAAATTCAAGAATTCTAGGATGATAACCCTTTATAATCATAATGTTTTACCATGTATGATGTAATTAGAATAGTTTTAGGGAAAGAACATCCCAAACGTGTATGGGGGATGGGTTTTGGGAATACTCTATTATTTGTCTTTGGTAGGGTAGTGTCATCCATTACTGTTATACCTGTTGGGGGTTCGAGTAGTTCCATTGATTGGTAATCATAAAGAGAAGATAAAATATTGAAAGAAAAAGTGAAATAACAAGACTCTTATAAAAAACATAGGATCATTAGTGGTTGAAAAAAGAAAATTCTTGAGTTTTTGTATATTCGAGGATGACCAAAAAGATCCCTATGGAAATTTCCATCCTTCTAGCTCATCTGGCTGAGGTAAATTCTAAATTTCATAGACCATTCCCACAATTTAATAGAGCACATAAAACATCCATAAATAAAACTAAAATGACACTTTTATATAGAAAACATGCATTTAGAGTCATACCGACCTATCATGTGTTGTATTTATGCATGGTTGATTCTTACGTGTTAAAAAAATTATAGATAATTCTTTATAAGTTTGAAAAAATCTAATCCTTTTTGTCTGTTTTGACTCGGTAAACACTTATGAAAGGTACAAAGTCCTTTAAAAACAAGTTTAGGGGGCTCAAACCCTTGAAACAGATGTCACATTTCATTAAAATCAAAGGAAAATGACTGTAGATTTAAATATAAAATGTAGAAAACAACGTCATGTCAATTTGAAATACAGTTTGTCTATTATGGTCATAAATACATTTTTATTGTTTTAAAACACAAAAACAGGTGTAGAATGGTCAAAGCCATATTAAATGACATCAGATTGATGTGAAATTATGGGAAAACCATTGTTGATTATTTTTTGATGTGCAAGTATAGAAAATTCTTCAATCTGATCTATGGTGTGTATAAAATTGATTATTATACACTTATAGAAGTTACAAAATCATTTCAAAACAAGTTCCATGGGTTCAAAACTAGGAAAAAGACATTAGATTTCCCTAAAATCATTAAAATCATATTATAGACTTAATTTCAAAATGTTGGAACTGATGACACATCATTTGGAATTAGGGTTTGCCAGTTATGGAAGAAAACACATGTTTAGTCTTTTAAAACACTAAAATTTTTAGGGAATGGTCAAAACCATATAAAAATACCTCATATTGTTATGAAATCATGGTAAACCTACAAAGGATTTTTTTTTATTTGTACACAAATACAAAATGTCAATATTACATGTAGTGTGTTCGTAATTACTCTGTATACACTTCTGAAAGGCACAAAATCCTTCAAAACAATTCTGAGGGGTCAAAACATGAAAAATGATATATGATTTCCCTGAAATAATTGAAAAATAAAGATAGATTTAATTTTTGAAATGTAGGTATAAACATCACGTCATTCTGAATTACGGTTTTCTAATTATAGTTTTAAAAGCATTTTTTGAGTTTTAAACCATTAAAATGTGCGTGGGATGGTCAAAAACAAAGAAAACGACCCCAAATTCATGATCAATATTAGGAAAACCATCTACTAGTTTTTTTAAATGTACATTCATACAAAATTTCAATCATACATGTTCTGTGGTCATAATTACTTGGTATACACCTCTGAAAGGTACAAAAGCATTTAAAAACAAGCATCTGGGAATAAAAACCAAGAAAACGATGTTTGATTTCCCTAAAATCATGGGAAAATGACCATATATTTAATTATGAAATATTGGAACATAAGATACATGATTTCAAATTACGGTTTTCCCGTTATGGTCATAAATAATTTTTAATTGTTTTAAAACACTAAAGCATGCGTGGAATGGTCAAAAACATAGAAAATAACCACATATTGATGTGAAATCATGGTGAAACCATTGATAAGTTGTTTATTATGTGTACTCATAGATAACATGTCAATATGAAGTGAGGTGCGGGCATAATTACTCAGTATACCCACCTGAGAAGTATTAATGCCTTTAAATACAAGTTTTGGGGTTTAAAAAAAGACAAACAAAATCCTATTGTCCTAAAATCATGGGAAAAAAATCATGTATTTAATTTTGAAATTTAGTAACCCGTAACACTTCCTTCTGAATTATGGTTTTCCTGTTATGGCTATAAACTTGTTTTTAGTGATTTAAAATAGTAACATTTGCACAGAATGGTCAAAACCATAGAAAAAATCCTCAAATTGATGTAAAATCATGGGATAACCATAATGAGTTGTTTTTCAAATGTAATCGTAGAAAAAATGTTAATATGAAATGTAATGTGGTCATAATTACTTGATATACACTTCTGAAATGTACAAAAGATTTTAAAAACATGTGTTAATGGATCAAAACTCGGTAAACGACATCATATTTCCATAAAATCATGGTACAATGACAATAAATATAATTTTGAAATATTGGAACTGATATCACATAATTCCGAATTTCATTTTTCTCATTATAGTTTAAAATACATTTTTAGTGTTTTAAAACATTAAAAAGTGAATGGAATGGTCAAAGCCATAGAAACAAACCTCTGATTGGTGTGAAATCATATGATGACCACTATTGAGTTTTTTTCTTGTATGTGTAGAAAACACAACAATCAGATGTGTTGTGTGCTCAAAATTACTCAATATTCCCTTATGAGAGGTACATAAGCATTTAAAAAGATGTTTCTGGGTCAAAACTAGTCAAACAAAACCATATATCTCTAAAATCATGGTAAAATGACATTACATTTAATTTTGAAATTTAGGAACAGATGGAAAATCATTCTAAATTATGATTTTCTTATCATGGATGTAAACACATTTTTAGTGTGTTAAAGTACTAAAACATGGGTAGAATAATTAAAATCATAGAAAATTACCTTGTATTGATGTGAAATCATGGGACAACTGTAACAGGCCAAAGTTTCATTAATGGAAATCCATCTTTATCTAATTAAATGTCTCTTTATTTTTATATAAAATGTCAACTTCATTGGTTTTATGTTAAGAATTTTGACTGTTGCTAATATAGCCTTTGAAAAGTGATCACATGATTAGTATAAATATAGGGCTTTAACACATCCAATTTTACTTAGAAAAAAGAAGCGATGGCCTCGTCCAGTAGAATTGCTCCGTACGAAGCACATTTGTCGGAGCTCGGAAAAGAGGTGGCGTCTTTGGGCTTCTCCCTTGACCAAGCCCAAGCTGAGCTTCATCTTGTCCAGCTCGAACGTGGCCATCTACGGGAAAAGTGGAAGTTGATTGAAATTACCACTCAAGTGATGCTATCCGAGCCACCCCAAGAGTCTTTCACCATTGCACACCTTACCCTTAGGTCTGATGCAGCTATTTTAAGGATTTATGTAACAAATAATTAGTACTATGTTCATGCACATTATTTTTGTATATAATAATAAATATAACTTCTAGTCATTTTTGATACATTGTAAATAGTTTTTAAAGTACAAATGACGTTTTTAGTTATTATTTAATTAAGAATTATATTTTATTAAATTAAGGGATTTTTTATTTAAATAATATTTTAATAAAATATTATTATTAATGTTAAATTAATTTTTATTAAATATAAATGATATTATAATTTTATGAATGTAATTATAATTTTTATTAAGGTTTGAAAACCATTTCTATCAAAACCTGTGAATTTTTGATAAATGTTGATTTTTATTATAAAAGTGAAAATTCACATATTTAGAAAATTATTTAGATAAAATAAATATTATTTTTGGAATCAGGACGTCGAAATTATCCAATGGTGAGTTTTCATAATTTTCTGAGACAGTCAAATTTTTCGGTTAAAATTAAATACCGTTTAAATATATAATGTGTTTTATGACATCATAATGACCCAATAGTGATGTAATAAAATACTATAATCTTTATCTTCGACAAATATATGTTTTACCATTAAAATAATGTGATTTCGGGTTTGTTTGACTTATTTTTCAAAGCATTAATGGACCCCTCAAGACTTATTCAACACTTTGCCTTTTTAAATTAATTTCCATGGGAGTGTGACTCGCCTCCACATAAGAAACCTTATTATTTTAAGAAGTTCGGACATTGTCCTTATAAAATAATGTTTTCCTCTTCCCTTTTCCAAAAACCATGGGAAAAAACCAAGGGATTGTTTTTGGTTTGGATTAATTTAATATAAGGTGTCCCAAACCTAAATAATAAAGAATTCCCTCACCTTACCTATATAAACCTACCCAAGATCCCACTTCCTCCTCACTCAAAGCCTTTGGATTTCGTCCAACCTCTTCCATACTCTCTCTAGTATCCTCCAAAGGTTCCCCAAGCTCCCAAGAAGCCTCTCACAAGCCTCTCTCTAGCCTTTGGAAGCACACTTCCATGTAAGGGTTTTTTCTTCCTTTATCATTTTTGTCAATTTTCTCTAAGCTGTATTACCCTTTTTAATTTCAATTATTAATGTTGGGGTATGGTTTCACACCTCCCCCATACTTCCCTATTATTGTTTGAATGATGCGAGACCCCTTTCTCAATCATTAAAAACCTCCCATGTACACCTGTTACTATGCTGAAATTTCGAAAGGATCTTCTCTCTCCTCTTTTACATTCAAGAAATATTTTTGTATCAGGAATCTAAATTCCACTAAAATTGTTGGGACATGTATCTATATGTCCTCCTTAATGTCCATTAAATGTAAATATGATGAGGAACCCCTTTCTCTCTCATCAACCATTTTTATGAATTCTTATGTCACGCTGTTATGCTGCCGAAATCGCACCAATTTTTAAAGCCAATACCATTGTGTAGTGAATACCATGCCCATTTCTCCATCAAGGGTATTCACCTTTATGCACATTTACTTATTTATTATAAAGTTTCATGTATTAATTCAACATTCCTTTATCGTGGAACAAATGATTATGTTTTATGAATCCATGTGGCACACTTATGCATGAAATGAAATGTTTAAGAAGGGTGCGCCCTTATAGCGCTCCAATGTATTGGGTAAAGTATAGTATCATGATACGTAATGTGCAATGAGTGTTGACTCATGATAATTCAAGTTCAACAAGGGTTTACTCGTGCTTTTTGTGCAATGAGGATTTACTCATGCTCTATGTTCAATGAGCTTTGGCTCATGCTAATTCCATGTTAAGTGTTGTTGCCACATTTCCATGTTATGATTGTCATTCTTTATCATGCCTTTATGTTCATGTTTCTTTTATGCTCTATTGATATTCCTATTGTCTGACATGTTTTTTACCCCTCATGTTATTCCATGTGTACTCCCTTACTGGGCTTTATAACTCACCCTTTTCTTATGCGTGTCCCCTGGTTATCCCATGAAATGCTAAGTACGAGGGAATGTAGTGGTCTTTTAAAGGAAGTTTTCAATAAAGATGTTGTATTTCATGTTTTATGTTTTTATGTAATGATCCTAATCCCCAAATACACTAAACCTCTCGATCTTCTTTGTTGTATCAAGTGAAGTTTTATGTAATAAATCATGTTTAAGTTTGTATTAAAAGGCAGGAGTGTCATAACAACCAACACTATGTTTTTTGATATGTACATATAGACAACATGTCAATAGAACTTGCAGTGTGGTTTGAATTACTCAGTATACAGTTCTAAAAGGTACAAAAGCCTTTGAAAATAGGTTTTATGAGGACATACTAAGGAAAATGATGCAGAATTTCCCTAAAATCATGGGAAAACAACCATAGATTTAATTTTGAAATGTAGGAACAGACATAATGTCATTCCTAATTATATTTTTTCCATTATTTCCAGGAACATGTTTTTTGTGTTTTAAAACACTAAAATGTTTATGGAATGGTCAAACCATTGAAAATGATATCATATTGATGTGAAATCATGGGATAACCACCAATAAGTTATTTTTGAAATATTGGAAATGGTTTGATATCAAAATCTTTGAAAATACTATTAAATAAAATTCATGCACATCGCACGTCGCATTACAAATAAATTTGAATATTTACTTATCTATTTTCAGTTTCGAGTGTTGAATATTACCATAAATATGTATTTTTAGGTTTTCAATCTGATTTTCACTATATATATTTTGTTTTATGTGATAATTTTAGTTCTACTATTCTGAATATATTCTGTGTCTTTTTTCTTTCAAATTTCTTTTCTTAAATTCTCTAGTTTTCATTATAGGTGGTAGATGTCAGCAATAGGCAGGATGTTGACTTTTACAATCCACGAGATTCATTAGAGGTAGTCATTATTGTTCTTATTTTATGTTTTATGCTAAAATTTTATCAATTATTCTATATTAATTCCTATTTATTATGTTTAGTTTTAATTTTGGTTTTTTTGTTACAATTGGTGAGATGATTGGTCAGTTTCAGTTGATGAGATAATGTGGAGGCAGATAGATGCAATGAAGGATGTGACATGGATATATATTGTCTATAAGTTATTTTTTGGACATATATATATATATATATTTTGATGATAGAGGTATTGATTTATAGATTTATGAGTTGAATTAGATTGATTTTATGATGAATGGATATTTGTATATTACTGTGGATGTATGAAATATGTTTGATGGGTATATCATATATTTATGTTTTAGTTTATTGCATGTCATTTTTTTATATTTATATATTTTTATTAAATATTTAAAAAAAGAAAACTGATTTAGAGGCGGTTTTAAATAACCACCATTAAATACATTACATACTATATGTTTAGTGATGGTTATGTAAAATCACCACTAAAATAAAGCATTGATAATATATTTTGTGGTAGTTTATTTTATTTTTATTATATTTCCCATAGATTCTTTTTAATAAAAAAACATCTACTAATTAAATAACTGGTTCTAAATTCTCCAAAAACAACACATAACAAAACTGCCATGAAATTAAAGAAACCACTGGTGAATGACTAGCGACGGTTCTATACATTGTGATTTTAATAACCACCACTACAATATTAGGTGTTAGTTTGAACCGTCATTATTCCATTAAAAAACCTCCACTACTGCTATTTTTTAGTGATATTTTTGTATGAGGATTTATTTGAGGTTTAGTTTCAGAATTCTCACGGGGGTTGGTTTGTGAGTTGCAAGGAAGGAATAAGGGCTGTCATCTAGGTGATCAGTTTGGCTTGAGTGTTTCAATGTGATATGTTTTATCCTAATTTGATATATTCTATAAATTAAGATCATGTAGTATCTTTTATGATATTTTCAGTTGTACTTGTGTGTCAGGATAGATTACTTGAGGATAGAGAAGTTGATGTTTAGCTCTAATGTTTGAGGATAAGAGCTATTAAAGCCTTTAGGCTGGGTTAATGTCATGGTATGGAAGTTATGAATGGGTGTTGTTGTTATTTAGATGAGTCTAAGGGACTTTTAAGGATTAAATTGTGGTTTTATTTCTAGAAAAGTGATCACAAGGTGTCGTAGTCAGCTATTCAGGATTCCTGAGTGCTATAGTGTTTCTTTAGATGCCCTTGTGAGAGAGCTGGTACCCATGGATGTGTTGTTTTTTGGGATATTTCTACACTTTCTTTGTTATATATATTTTTATGAGAAAGAGGATCCACTCATAGGGTTTACTACTATTTTTTTCCATTTTGGATGTTTGAGTATGTTTCTCTAAGCATAGACTAAGAGCTTTGGTAAATTAGGGGAGTCCCAATTAGGAGATCACCTTTGTGTTGTGATCTAGGGTGGTGAAAGAGGCCCTATTCTTTATTGTCTAAGAGTGGATTAGTACTTATAGTTCAACAGTTTGGCTGGTGGGATCAATATTGTATCCCACATTTTATATGCCTTTGTTCATCATGTTTGATGTAGTTTCTAATTAGGAATTTGGTTTGAGGATAAGACCCTCGGGATATCTTGGATTGGACATTGGCCCAGAGTTTTTATTTGGTTGTCTCCTGGATTCGTTGGAAACTGTTTGACTAGATTAGGGGTCTAATGGATGATCTAGATGACTGCACCCTATTAGTTGAGTATTCACCCTAGCTAAAGGTTTTTATTCCATGGATACAATGGGATCCAAGTTACTTGTGTAGTTCTCATGTAATAGCATATCTTTAAGGACTATGGGTTGGATGGGATTACCTAGGATAGTTAACATGTTGGGAACATATTGAGGTGTTACCCTAGGATGGCGTTAATAGTTGGGCCTTTGTTTAGAGTATGAACTGTTCAGAAAGAATTTTAGGACTTGACAGTTTCTCATACGTGTGGAGTAGAGATTTTTGACCAGTTAGATCATGCCATTTGAGTCCTAAAGCCCAGTAGATTCTATTTGTTGTGTGAACACCTATGCATAATCCATGGGGTATATCATTCATGTCCTTTTCATTTAAACATCTTAGAGCTTCGATGAAGATATGAAATACCTGATCCCTGTCATATGTTAGGGTGACCCACATGTTGTAAATCCATATGAAAGAGCTATAGAGGGAGTACATTTACCTCGAGTGTCATACTACAACCTTCAGTTTTCTATTTTCCACATTTCTATTTCCCCCTACATTATTATTATAGTTTCTCTTTTTATGCCACATATTATTAGTTTCAACTAGGATAGGCATACCAAGTGTCCATGAACATGTTATGACAAAACATTATAGGTTCCCCATGGGGGTGTCCTGCTAAGATTTATTTCTCAGCCCCAGTATGTGAACCTCAGTCTACATGTAGACCTAATATCTCAATTCAGGTAGGATAAAAGGTCTCGTAGTGGATGGGGATGAGGCAAAATGCTTGCTTATCAAGTGGATCTACTCGTGTGGAGTCTTAGGATTGGGCTGGTGCATCTTGAGTGTCGTGGATATTCGGTATGTGGTTTGGATTTATAATGGTTGTAGATCCTGTTGTATTTATTTTCATTTATATATATATATATGGTTTTCCCATACGGTGAATGGTTATTCTTTTTTTTTTCTTGTTTAGTGTTTGTATGACTATATATTGTATTTCATTTATTATAGAATGTTGTTTATTAGTTTATTTATTATGTGTACTTTAATATTTATCTATGTAGGTGTTTTGGTAGGTTTCTCTATTATTTCCCTATGGCCATAGGGTATAGTCTCCCCACTATATCTTTTAAACCCCCGTCACTGGTCAGTAACCCCTAGAATTTGGAGAGGTATACTTTAGGCCATGTGGTGAGCCAAATCTATTTACATGATAGAACAACCCAGGATGGTTCATTACAAAATGGTGTTAGAGGAGGTTTGTTTTTATGATTTAGGGTGTTGGTAGATATGAGTTCAAGGAATTTTTTGGAACTTTTGATGGATATAGGACTGGTGTTTCATGAACATTGTTTCTAATAGTAAGTCAAGTTTCCCGGGCATGTGTTTTTGTTCATGGATATTGTTTTTACAGTTGTGTTATTTCACCTAGTGAGATACATTTCAATTTATGGATTTATGGTCTATTCCATTTTTTATCTCTTGGACCATGAGAAATATTCCAGTGTTTCGACATCATTCTAGGAATGCATGATTAACCTAATATATATCTATCTATGTTGTTTTTACTGATGATGGAGTTTCAGTTGTTTAATGTTTTAGAAACTACTCATATGGTGTTTTGTTGTATAAGAATTTGCTATCATCCTACTCAAATGACCCATATATATGTATTTTCTTCTAATGAAAGGTCATGTGGATCATTTGACGAGATTATCATCAGTGATAGAGATGCATTCCCTTCATTGAGGGATGTATTGAGACCCCTATGGTTCTGTAATGGGATCTAAGTGCCTAGTTGGTGGTTCGATGAGGGAAAGGATACTTGAGAGATAATTTTATTTCTCTCAAGTATCCCTATGGTGGTGGTTCTTCAAATGTAAGGGTTTTTATTCCTTAGTAAGGAATTGTTCTTTCCACATATTCTTTATTGGTCTGTGTGATGTGGCTCATACGTACTATCACCGATGTCTTGGGTATGCATGAATGTTCTTTCTTGGTGGGGGTGTTGAGGAATTCTTTCACCAGTGTGTGGTTATAAATTAGGATGTCTGGTGTTGGGAAGTGGACCACTACGAGTTCTCTTTATCTCAGGGATGGTTTGAGAGGGCATGTTTGGTTGGTTTCATGTCCATTCTTGTTTGGTTGTGATTTAGGTAGCATACTAAAAGTGTGGTTGGACTCTTATGGATTTGAAACAATGCCTAAGTAGAGGGAGGCCATGTGGCTAACCTTGGCATGAGGGAGAGTCCTAGATTTTTAAAAGTAGTTATAAGGTTGATCTAGTTTTTGTGTCCCCTTATGCTCGTTTGGGAGTGGTTTATGGAAAGCCTTATGGTTGGGACTACAATATTGGACGTTAGATATAGTTAGCCTCATTTAAGTGGGTTTTCAAGCATTGATATTGTAGGTTTTTATGATGGTGCTCAAGTGTGATGAGTATGGCCATGACTATCAGTTGCATTCAGTGATGGATGTTGCATGGGACATGTGGCTTGGAATTGGGTAGTGGAGAAATGATAAGGATACTCCTATGGTGGGGAGCATTAGGTTAGTCTCAGTTGAATGACTATCATGTTTGGAGATAGTTGTTGATGGTTTAATACCATTCATTGTATGGTAGATATAGCATTGGTTGTTCCAATTCTTGGAGGTGATCCTAGAATATTGTTATCCATTGAGGATTCCTAGGGTTAAGAAAAAAAATTAATGGGGATTTTTTATGACCCATGTCATCCTAGGTTGTGAAAATAATAATAAATCTGATCCTTTTTGTTCATAGAAGTGTTTGATAGGAAAATGGTAAATTCAACTATAATATGATATTGGATAATTTTTCTAACCACTATGTTAGTCCTGGAATAGTGTCTTTACCCTAGGACTTGTGTTTGGTGGAAATCTGAGTCATTTTAATTTTCATAGAATATTTAATATTTAATTAATTAAATATTAATTTATTCTCACATGACTATTTTGTGATATCCATCAAATGGAGCATCAAATTCAGATTCCATCTCAATGGATTATTCCAAAACAGGGGTGTTTCGATTTGATGCATAAACTTTTATTGGGCACTGGAGTTGGGGTCGAGGCTGGTCCCCTTTTCTTTTCATTTTATTTTTCTTGTTTTTATTTTTCTATCTTTTTATTTTTCTATTCCAACTTTTTACTTCAACATACTCATATCCCCCCACCCCTCATTGTTTTCACTTAACTGGTAAAGGGAGAGAGTGGGAATATAGGGACAGGGAAAGGAGGAGGCACTACCATGGAGCTCAAGTCGTGTCAGCTCATCGTGTGGTGGCTGTAGATCGAAAATCGGACCAGAGCATCAACAATTTCCACTCGGATGCAGAAATGTTTCAATTTTTTTTAAAAAATTCCATCATGTATATTTTTTTATGTATTTAATCTTTGTATGAGTTTCTAGATACCCCTTGGTGGTTGGTCTATGCTTAATCAGGGAGAAACATAGGTTTTTCTCAGTTTTGTGGGTTTTAATTTCAGGGAAACCTATGTACATGGAATGTGGTTTAGAGAACACATGTTGTGAGCTATTTCCTTTTATAGAAAATAATGTTTTGAAACTAAACGCCATGTACTGGGGGTACACATTGGGACCTGTCGACTCAGGGTATGTTAGTGGTACATGCTCGTGTAGTGTACACGACCAAAACCCGTGCATGGTACATGGCCAGTGGTCATGTATTATGCTTTTCCAGAACCCATGTAAGGGTATATGGACAGGTACATGTATGGGTACCCCATATGGGGTATAATCCATGTATGTTTGGGATACACTATGATGTTTGGTGATGTACACACTGAGTGGAGATGAGTTACATGGGTTGGTGCCCATGTGGGGGTACACTCTATGTATTGGAAGGCACACATCATGTGCTTTGGAAAGTACATTCCAAGTTTCCTAAAGAAAATATTCAAAGAATACCATTGGGTTTATACACCTTATATCCCCTAGTAAACATTGTGTACTTTTCCCACCTTGGCCTGTTTTGCCTATTTTTTCCCTATTGTCAAATTGAACTTCAGAGTAGTCCGTTCTGAGTGTTTTTTCATTTATATAGATGGTGTAATATTTTTGATGTTTATAGGATGTTTTGATGGTGATTTTTAATGAGAGAGTATAGTTGGATAATTTCATCAAGATTTAGTTTTAGAATCCTCATGGGGTTGGGTAGTGATCTGCGAGGCCTGGGTAAAGGTTGTAATCTCAGTGATCGGCCTGGCTCGAGTTTCCAATAGAAATCTATTTGAGGTTATTAAAAAGGATTCTAGAAGAATGTATATTTTATTATCTATGAGAATATCTTGGGTTGTCCCAATGAATCATTATGGGTTGTTAGAGGATATAGAAGTTTAGGTTTTTCTCCTGTGATTGAGGATCGAAACTATTATAGCCTTTGAGCTGGGT
Source organism: Viscum album (assembly GCA_963277665.1). NCBI lineage: Eukaryota > Viridiplantae > Streptophyta > Magnoliopsida > Santalales > Viscaceae > Viscum > Viscum album. Next base: position 1,534,888,997 of record OY728128.1, on the reverse strand, counting down.
TGATTCCATGGGATGGTGGTTACATCCAGGTGTCATTGAGATATTGAGATGAGTATGAGGGACTCTTAATGATTCCCTTGTTGTAAGGTTTCTAGTCAAGTGATTATAAGGTTTCATATTTGGTTATTGAGGATTCTGTATTAGAATGTTATTTCTTTGGTTTCCCTTTCATGCAAGTTGGAACCCATGGATGGTATATTTTCTTGGAAGATCGGATGGGTTTTTCTTGAGTGTTAATTTCCCCGAGTTGTTTCTGTTGTGAGGGTCCCTTGTAGAGATTATTTTATTGAGGTGCTCATGAGGATCATTTTTAATTCACATATTTGTGGGATTGAGATTTTCGATTTCCTTAGGGTCTGTTGTTGATCAAGGATCAGTTGGAGGCCACTAGGGGCTATTTGTGATGTTTCAATACTAGGCATGTTCTAGGATTTTTATGAGTTAGAGAAAAATCCTTGTAGGGTTTCATGCTCTTCTAGTGTAAAATTTTCAATTTGAGGATGTTTCTATAGTCATGTCATAAGAGATTGGGTGCATCAGTGGTGTCCCTAGTAGGACTTCACCTTTACGATATGATCAAAATTATTGAAAGAGTCTCTGTACTTTGTTAGATAATATTGGATCAGTTCTTCTAGTTCAACTATTTGGATGGTAGATTCATGGTTTGATTGTCTCAAATTCAGTGGGCATTTGGTTGTGATGTTTGAGGTAGTTTCTAATAAGGACTTTTATTTGAGGAGGAGTCCCTTCTGATATCATGGATCAGGAATTGGCCTTGAGTTCTGATTTAGTTATCTCCTTTTTTGGATGGACACTATTAAATGGGATTAAGGAGGTAATGGATGATCTGGTTGAGTGAAACCCTATAGTTGAGTATTTTCCTTGGATAGAGTTCTTATATCGTGGATTTGGTGGTCTCCAAGTTACTTGAGTGGGTCCCTTGGGGTAGTGTTTCTGTAAGGCCCGTGGGTTTGATTGGATTCCACGGGACATTGCATATTTCAGGCCATCATTGAGGTTCTCCCTTAGGATGGTATTTTCTTTTTGGACCTCATTTAGAGAAATATTTTTTCGACAAGACTTTTTGGACATGAAATTTTCTTATATGTGTAGAGTAGAGCTCAGTTTCCAGTTCAGTCATTCCATTAGAGTCCTAGATCCTGGTAGATGTACGTTTTAATGTGGATGCATCTATTTACTCTCTAATGTAAGGAATTCATTGCCTCTTCATTTAGATATCCTATGTAGATCTAGAAAGTATGCTAGTTTTTCTGTGTAAGGGAGAGCCACTTGTTGTAAATCCTCTAGTGGGGGACAAAGCAGGGTTAGATTTGCCTCAACTGCCATCCTATAACCCATAGTTGTTTGTTTTACTTATATTGGTTTCCCCTCTATTTTTATTACATATTTATTTTTATGAAACATGTTATTTGTTTCAGCTAGGCTAGTCATACAACATGTGCATGAACTTGTAATGATATCATATTATAGGTTCACCATTAGGGGTCACCTACTGATATTTATTTCTCACCCCTTGTACATGATCCACGATGTGTACACACACCTACTTTCTACCTTTAGGTTAGATAATAGGTTGTGAGATGGATGTGGCCAAATCCTAGTGTTGATTGATTAAGAGAATACACATGTGTGGACTCTCAGGATTATGCTGGTACAGCTCAAGCATCATGGAGACTAGGTATGTGGTTTGGATCTGTGTTGGTAGTATATCATATATTATATATTTTTAGTTTTTTTTAATATGTGGTTGGCCTAGTGGGAAACAAAATATTGTATGTTCTGTATTCCCAGAGTTTGTATGAATTTATGTTTTATTTCATTTATTATAGCATGTTATTGATTCAGTTTATTTATTATGCAAACTCTGACTCTTAATGGTGTGTATTTTTTTTATTTCTATTTTTATTGCACTCTGACCAGATGTTATAATCCTCATCTATATATTTTAAACCCTCTTTGTTGGTCAAATACCTCTGGCATTCATGGAGGCACTCTTGAGGGCTTGTGATGATCCAGATTGAGGGACTAGATAGGTTTACAGATGGTAGATTGTTACAATAATAAAAAAGAATTTGGGTCAATTTTAATGATATTATCCCATAATATGTCCTTAAAAATTCAAGTTGAAGAGGATTGTCGCAATTATTACTACACTTTCTAACATATATGAAAATCCAACCACTATAAAAAAACATATATTTGATTTAATGACTTTTTGATAAAAAATATTTCAAATGGAAGTTCAAGAGTGAATCATGTTAATAAATTCAATGTGATTTTAAGCCATTTGGTGGTTGTGAATGTAATTTTTTTATGGGAAATGTGGAAATTTTTCCTTATATGATAATTGTATAATTCATAAGATGTGAGGGTTGTTGTGGTGAGAAATTATAGTGGTAATTCTAACTTAGTGTTCAAGGATGTTCGAGATCTGATTCTCCATGAGGAAATTTAGAGGAAGAAACTCAATATTCAATCAAAAATTCCAATAGTGTAAAAGGTGGGGTGTACTATTTCATGGGAAAGTAATAATAAATAGAATGTTAGAATAGAGATAAGTTCAAGTAATTTTACTAATCTCAGGCCTGTATATTGGAATTTTGGGAGAAAGGAGAAATAGGTGAAAGATTACAGAGATCAAAGGGTCAGTTTCAAAATGTATGACCTTGGAAGTTCATCCAAAAATCCAATTTGGAGGACAAAAATTGTATGATGTTGAGTGCCTATAGTCTTCTTATATCAAGGATAATTGACTCTAGGACTTTTTTTCACACTAGATTCAAGAGGGTAAGCATGAGAAACTATATTTCCAATAGATTCATCAGGGTTCACCATACATACGATGATACGACTAATGTCATGGGAAAATTAATTTTTATGATTGACCTTTGAATAGACTCTTTCTAGAGTTTCAAGGGTTGTTGCACATAGCATGTTATGGAGGAACCAAATCTCAGTATGATATTTGGATAATGTAGGTTTCTATATAACATTTGTGTATGGAATGTAAAAAGTCACACAGGGTTTGACGATAGTGGATAAAGGTGTGACAGATAGTACATTGTGTCTTACTAGGAATTTATAAGGAGTAAAATATGTTATAGAAAAAACTTATAGATCTGTGAATTTTGGGCATGATCATATCTATCAAATGGGTGGAAAATGGATGAAAGCATTTACTACCAAAGGTATTCTCAAACTCAGATTCTTGAAGTACAAAACATGCGAGGAGTGTATCCATGGTAATGCGGGTAATGATTCCTTTAAAAAATATGGTAAGATGAATAATTGGGAGTTAGAGCCAATTCATGACAATATATGGTGGATGGCCCCAGTTTGTTCTCATAGAGGCTCAGTGTACTGTTATACCATAATCAATGATGCAACATAAAAATTGTTGGTGTAATTTCCCATGAACAAGTATAAGGATTTCATAACCTTCATCAAATGTAGTTACATAGTATAAATTATATAATAAGTAATCTAAAAGGATTGTTGTAAATTAATGGGGAAAATATATATGTTGGGAGTTTTAGCGATTTTTCTAGTGGTAAATCATATAGTTTAAGAATATCGCACTAAGAACACCGAAGAATAATAGTGTCATAGAGGGGATAAATCAGATATTTAATGATTGGATTAGAGCATGTTGTACATTTTCATTTCCCAAAGTGGTATTTTGTGGAGGTTATCAACTATGCGATCTATTTTGTGAGTCCAAATCCTTTCACTTTGTGGGGGAATGAACTTCAAAATAACTATGGATCCAAAGGATAGTGGATATATATAACCTAAATGTTTTTGACAGTATCACCTATGTTTCTTTTGATTTAAGTGAAATGAATAATTTATTGGAAAACTTGTTATTTTATTTATTTATTGTTTATGAAAATGAGGAATTCAGATTTTTACTTTGAATAATGACTTATAAAAGTTTATCAGTAGTCATAATTTCCTATTCAATGAGGGGATCCTATAGAAGTATTGGAAATTTTTATAAGATACAATATGGAACAAATAACATAGTATCTCCAATGTTTTTCTAGATATAATTTGAAAAGATATAATTTATTCAAGTAGTACGATAGTTCCAAATATACCAGATTGTTTAGTGGATCTTTCAAATAGAATTCGGAGTCTATTGGTATCACCAAGGATAGATATACTAGAATACTTGAGCGATGTAGAAAATTAGGGTAGAACTATAAAAGGTGAATTTTAATAAGTATTGGTTGAAGAAGGAGTAGAGTCATAGGTTTTTTTCATGGTTTTTTCAAGTATAGGAACCTGATGCAGTGGTTTGAAAATCACATGAATTTCTTACTTATTATAGACAATGGTGAACTACATAGCCCAAAAGAGGTTTAAATTCCATGTGATTTGAGACAATGAGAGTTAGTGAGAAAGAAGAAGATGGAATATTTATATATTTTTGGAACATGTGAGCTAACATAATTTCTTACTAGAGAAATAGTGCTACAAAACAACTGGGTACACTAGTTGACAAAAGATGAAGATTGTAGGAAATGGTACAATACAAGGATTTTCTAAAGTCATTTCAACAAACACAAGGTTTGTATTTATTTTAAAACTTTTATCTAGTTTTAAATAATTCAAAAATTCAAATTATTCTTCGAATAGTTCCTTTGGAGGGTCAACATATTGATCAGTTAGATGTTAATGTCACATTCCATCATGGTGAATTAGAGGAGGAAATATTAATGGACAATGAAAAAGTTTTCATTGAAAATTTAATAGAATATATGGTGTGTTAACTCAAATAGTGGTTTTATGGGATGAAACATCCACCTAATAAATTCAATCATAAGTTAAATACCTTGATGGTAGATTATACTTTTTTCTGGAGCAATACATATCATTGTTTTTACCTAAAGGTGTTCGGTGATAAGAGATTCATCGTACATTTTCTATATGTTATTGATATTATTCTTATAGGTCCAAGGATATATCAAATTAATGATATGGAAGATGATTTTTTTAGAAGTTTTGTGATTAAATATCTTATTTAAACAAATCATATGTTGGGGATATGAATAATAAGGGACTTAAATCCCATAACTATATTTTAATCAAATTTAGAGTATATATGAAAAGTTACCAAGCGATTTGAAATGAGTGAATATAAACCAATAACCACCCCTAGATGTAAATTTCAAGAAATAAAAGGGGAAAACTCCTAGAAAAAATGATGGGGTTATGTCACGAACTAGCCTTGGTCAACTAGCCACATCACCCAAGTTGGCCCTCCACAAGGCCCATGGAATATTCCCAATTTTTGTGGGCTTGAAATTGTCATTGGGGAGTTAAAATATATATTACTGGGAATTATTTATACTAATAACTCGAATAGTAACTTCACCAATAATTTTAATATGATCACCCCATATATTGAAAAATTATACACATCAAATAAGTTGTTTTGAAATCGAAATCATTCCAAAAAATTCATAACAATATGAATAAAACTCAATTTTCCATGACAAACTCAATTAAATATAACCTAGTATCCCAAAAAATAGATAACTAAACATTAATATAAATATAAACATATAAATGAGAGATAATAAAAGAAAAGTGTATGATTAGGTGGTATGATACATGAGATGAACCCATAATAAATAACCAAATGAGGTCCAAAAGCATATATCATTATCTCAAAATTAAATGACCATCACTTTACACCTCCAAAATATATGAGGAATAATAAAATTATCATACACTATATCCAAATGGTATTTATCTAGAACCTATAACATAGATTATAAGATCCACATACACATGTTGGGTGTGTATATAGGGTCTCATTAGTAATCCTAGTGAGTTTCCAACCCACCACCCATGTAGAACCATTAAAAGTAAATCCATTTCCTGATAGTTTTAAAAACATCTACAAAATTAAACTTTTACATTTTTATCAAACCATGTAACATGTGGTATCTATATGAAAATCGGCCACCTTAAAAAACCTAATTTGAAAATACCCAAATTTAGAGAAATATTAAAGAGAACACATTCCTTGAGTAACATTCCAAAATCATTATTTAATGGGTAAGTACAAAGTACTTCCTTTAATGTATAACTAATTATAGTTTAAAAAATTAATGAGACTAACTTATACACAAGAATAATCATTTATTTATTAAATAAAAACCTTAATTTCTTTTATGGGAATAAAAATAACTTTCATAATTTTCTTAGACCGTTGTTTCATTTAATATAAAGTAAAATATAAACATAAACCACAAACTATAATTTATAAAGACATGAAAAGTGAAAACTATAACAAATAGGGATGAAAATACAATAACCAATAAAGATAATTACAATGGGAACACCTAGGATCCCTATAGAGAATCTATAATAAAATAATAATCATATACATATATTTTTCATGTTTGATGAAATAAAACTTGCTAAAACTTATTTTAACAATATTGGCCTAGTGGAGATGAAAAATCCCCTGAATAGAGAAAATTTATAATGTTGAGAAAATAGAAAAAGTCTTATCATGTCTAATAGAGCACTCATACCATGATTTCTTGTAAAGAAATCCATGGTTTCCCATGATATGTTAATGGAGGTGAAAAATACAAACCAATATACATTAATGTCGATATAATAATAATAAATCACTCCCACCTCTCATAACCCTTTATATAAGTATATCCATTTGATATGAACATCATAGATATAATAATTATAACACTTTATTAAAATCCAACCACTTCAAATTATATATAACACTTTCATTTCCACATGAACAATATATTGTTTCACACATCAATGGTAAATTAATAATCTAGATTCAATAAAAAAATTAAATAATTCTATACTAGGCTATAAATTTTGAAATATGTAATATATTTCATGAAATTATTCTTTTTAAATAAAAACTAAAAAATTTTAAATCATAGAAGAAGTCTCAATAATAGAGTTATTCTAAAGGAATAAGTTTATTAAAAAATAGTAAAATGGTTCCCTAATCTTTGAAAACCATTGTAATAATAAGGCGATAAATCATTATAATTTATAAAGAATCATTTCACCCAAAAAAATGGTTCACAAAAATCCAAGGATTTTGTTTTGAAAACATGTAGTGTGTTTTAGTTTTATATAAGATAACTAGAGCCTTTAAAATTTGTAATCCCACTTTTATGGTAAATAAAACACCAAATGATCCCTTATAACCTAAACTACTCTAAATAAATAATTACAAAAACATTCCTTTTAGGTAATATATTGGATTAAATGATATAATCATTCATGCTTCCAAATATATAGAAAATGGATGGAGCCACCTATCAGAATTGATTTAAATGGAGCATGGGAGTATATATCCACCAATAGTAATCAATAAAAATTCTTATAATATTATATAGTGCCCTAAAATTGAAACTATTTGAATGAAATTCATTTGACATAAACCCTAGCCACTATGGAATGGGAAAAAAGTTAGAGGTAAAAAGGAAGAAGAATAAGAGAGAGAAATATAGGAAAATATTTTATGAACTAACCTTGAAGATATGGCACTAAAATGAGGTTAAAACCCATGGTTATAGAAAGGAAAAAAGGGAGGATGATTGTGGGAGATTACTTGGAGGGGTGTCCTGTATGTGGGAGAGAAAGGGGAAGAAACCCCTTTAAGAGTTGATGCCAAGATTTTAAAATATTTGGTTATAAAATATAAGCTGGAATCTTACATGAACTATGAGCCCACACAGGTCACCCATAAAACCTAATTAACATTTTAGGGAATCTCTATAGGTACCCATGAAAATATTTTACACATGTGTAAGTTACCCATTTAAATTAGTTCCTCCCTGGTCACCCAATCAAAGATACCCATGATAATTTTATATATCTGTGCAGGTTAGTTTTACCTCCTTCACACCCCTGTATCATGACCATGTAACATAAATAACATCAAAACATTCCTTAAACCTCCCAATTTCACCCAAAATTTATCCCACATATAGAACCACAATAGGATAAGAATTAAAAGGTCTACCAATCTAAAAACTCCAAGAATAGGGCATAACAATTTTAACTACAATAAAAACATCTGACCCTCTGAACGTTATATAAATTCCCTTAAAATAAAACATTTATAAAATAAAATTAAATTTCATATAATCAATGTAAGAACCCGGACCTTCTTTTCAGGTAAGTTTTTCCTTTCTATTTGTTTTTGGAGAAAAGAGGATTTTCTAGAAATTTTTCAAGTACACATCGTGTACTTGATCAGTACACGCTGTGTATCGTGTGATGTCCGTGTAGGGGACACACACACGACTGTGTAAGGGTGTTTGGAGGCCGCTTAAAGTGGAGTATAGAAAAGGAGATTACACGTTGTGTACTCCAAAAGTACACGGTGTGTATTTTGTTTTTTTTTTCATTAAACACACCAGGGTCGCATCTAAAAAATAGAACAACCTTATTCTAGGTCGTCTTCGTCCGAGAGAACCTGTATGGCTAAGAATTCTCTCTAAGCCCCCGAGCCTCCATCTGACATCCAATTCGAACACCGTTGATTGCGTTGGAATTGCATCAGTGATTTCTCACTTCTGCTTGAGCCTTGTTTTCCAATTCCTCCTCCTTTTCAAGTTCTAGTGGGTTGAATGTTTTGGACATTTTCTTAGATCTATGATGTTACAAGGAGAATAAATCATTGAGGTTCAAGTATATTGATCACCAAACCATGAGGTAGGTGGTTTGTGCCTTTCCATTCAAAAATCATTTAGTTTTATGTGCAATTGTGCCAATACCCTTGAACGGGGTATTGTGCGCTTACCGTTTTATTCCTGTTGTTTTCCTGCCATTCTTGTAGGCCTGTGTATAGGTAATTTGGATATGAATTATGTTGTTTGTTGTGCTTGGGTGTGTTTCTTCCATGAATTGTTCAGTTTTTTACTGTTTGGTCCTGTTTAGCCTTTGGCTGCTTTGCCTGATTTTCATGCCTGTTGCTGTAGGATGGAGAGTTATATTCTGACACGCTTGTTATGATGTAGAAAGTTTATCCAAGTATCTTTGTAGGTTTACCTTGGCTATATTATGCTGTTATTCTCGTTAACTTACACAGGGCCGTGAGAACATGGTGTAGTAGAATAAAAGGAGATAGACTGAGTGAGATTCCTCAGAGATTCTTTGGAAATTATAGATTATAGGGGGATAGACTGAGTGAGATTCCATAGAGAGACTTTGAGATTTATATACTATAAGGGGGTAGACTGAGTGAGATTCCTCAGAGAGCCCTTGATTTCTTTAGAATAAAAAGGTAGAGACTGCATGAGCTTCCTCATAGAGACAGTATTTGACTTGAATGACCTGGGCTATAAGGGGAATTGACCGAGTGAGCTTTCTCAGAGAGTCCCAGACCATGGGTTTATAAGGGGAATTGACATGTGAGCTTCCACATAGAGTCCTTGACTACCTTATACTATGCGGTGAATGGACTGTGTGAGCTTTCTCAGAGAGTCTTGCCTTACTTTTGACTATAAGAGGATAGACCGTGAGCGCTTCCTCAGGGAGTCTTTATTGAATTCCTATACATAAACAAAGGGGTTAGACCGAGTGTTCTCCCTAGAGGGTTGTCTGTACTTCTTAGGTAGGACCAGAGGGGATGGTTGTGGGAACTTCCTAGAGGGTTACCTGTTTGTGATTAGCTGATTGGATCACTGTTGCTTGTCTAAACTGTGGATTTCTTACTACTGAGTACTTTCCTGTTTACTATTTAATGTTTACTGTACTTTTATCTTCCATATACTCAGTGACTGTTAGGAACATATCTTCCGGTGGTTTCCTATTGGGATTTATTCTCACACCTTGTTTGGGTCATGTTTTTGGGCCCAAAATAACTTTGTTGTTGTAGGTATAGACAAGGGAAAGCGACCTTCTACATTAGGTACTTGATATGCTGCGGAGCTGGAGAGCATGAGACCAAGCTATGCCTTGCGATGATGAGAAGTTTATCTATTTTATTTTGTACTTTTGTTTAGTATTGTATTCATCATTGTGACGTGTTTGGATTGTTTCCTAGAAATATATGTATCATGCATCATTTATATATATATGTATGCTCCAGTTGTTTCTTTATCTCAGTCTTCCGTTGTTTATCATTGTTGGATGTTTACTGCTTCTGCTATTTTATGTGTTTGTCTACTTCCACTGTGTACTCAACCAATGAGGGCATAGTTTCTCCACTATCACACCCAAGGCCCTCCCTGCTAGTCGGCAGCCTCTAGAATTCGGGGAAATTCACTTGAGGCCATGTGACCAACCAGCTATGGGTCGCCTTTGGGTGGCTTCCAGAACCGGGACGTTACAAAGTGGTATCAGAGGCAATACCCAGTTGTAGGTACTTAGGTACTGCCTGGGATTGAGGCTTGGGGTCCAAAACAAGGGTGTTGTGCTTTCAAGGGATGGATAACGTAACAACCTTGGAAAAGTGATACTTAAAAGGGGATAGACCGAGTGAGGTTCGTCAGAGAGTCCTTGATTGCTTTAGACTAAAAGGGGAGAGACTGCGTGAGCTTCCTCAGGGAGTCAGTATTTGACTTGAATGACCAGGGATATAAGGGGAATTGACTGAGTGAGATTCCTCAGAGAGTCTTAGACCTTGGGGCTATAAGTGGAATTGACATGTGAGCTTCCTCAGAGAGTCATTGACTACCTTAGACTATGCGGGGAATGGAATTTGTGAGCTTCCTCAAAGAATCTTGCCTTACTTTTGACTATAAGGGGACAGACCGTGAGCGCTTCCTCAGAGAGTCTTTATTGAATTCCAATACAGAACCAGAGTGGTTAGACCAAGTGTGCTACCCAGAGGGTTGTCTATACTTATTAGGTAGGACCAGAGTGGATGGTTGTGAGTAATTCTCAGAGGGTTACCTGTTTGTGATTAGCTGATTGCCTCATTGTTGCTTGTCTGAACTGTAGATTGTTTAGTACTAAGTACTTTCCTGCTTACTGTTTACATTTTACTGTATTTTTACCTACCATATACTCACTGACTATTAGGAACATATCTTCGAGTGGTTTTATACTGGAATTTAGTCTCACACCCTTTTTGGGTCATGCTTTTGGTCCCAAACAGACTATATTATTGCAGGAAGAGACAAGAGAAAGCACCCTTCTACTTCAGGTACTTGATATACTGCGGAGCTGGAGAGCATGGGATCAAGCTATGGCTTGTGATACTGAGGAGTTTATCGATTTTCTTTTGTAATTTTTCTTAGTACTATATTCAGCATGGTGACTTGTTTGGCTGCTTTCCTATACATATATGTATCATGCATCATTTATATATATATGTATACTCCAGTTGTTTCTTTGTCTCAATCTTCCATTTTCTATCGTTATTGGATGTTTACTGCTTCGGCTATTTTATGTGTTTGTTTACTTCCATTGTGTACTCTGCCAATGAGGGAATAGTTTCCCCACTATCACACCCAAGGCCCTCGCTGCTAGTCGGCAGCCTCTGGCATAGTTTACGGGGCGCCTCTGGGTGGATTCCAGAACCGAGATGTTACAATCAAAAACATCACATAAAATATAATAAAATCAGTTATTTAACCCCCACACACATTTGAGATTTTTAATTCCAATTATTAATTTTCATACTAAAACAACTTCATTAAAATGATTACCTAAAAAACTGGAAACACTATAACTAAATGGAATTATAACCAATTTAATTTCATAAATATTCCATAATTCCAAATGCTCGATGTTACATAACCCAAACCCTCTAGAAAAGAAGGTCCATGAACAACATGAAATATATTTAACATGTAAGCTTCCAAAATATACTTTAAAAAAATAAATATAAAGATTTTAAAATAATGTTATTTTACAAAAATTAACGTATCCTTTTTAAAACAAAGGATACATTGATTTTTTTCCCCAAATATGGTTCCAGTTTTTAAAACTACTTCATTTATTACACTTTTAATGGATATTAAGAAATCAATTAGACTGTTGTTCTTATCCCATAAATTTCATCACTTATATTTTTCACCCAACATAATAATTTGAAATCACACTAAATCACATTTAAATCTCTAAGAAAACATCATCTACTATTAAAATTTAAATTAAAAGGTAATCCAAAACGCAAAAAAAATCAACTTAAACTAGATATAAAATATATTTTTAATAAAATTTAGTCCCAAACTAAATATGAAGATTTTATCATTATATATAGAATAACTATAAAACTACAAGAAACAAGGAGAATAATAAAAATCATAGTTAAAACATCTTATAAATCAATTAAACAACACACTAAAGAGAAATTTCCTATAATATAATACATAAAAACATCCAAAATTTTGAATATGATTAGAAAAATAGATTACATATATCAAAACATGATTTAAAATCTAAATTTTTGAAAGAAATTTTATGTATGAGGTGTAATTTAGAATACTTATGTTAAATTGAATTAAATATATACCAATCATCAACTATTTAAAAAACAATATCCTCTCAAAAACATAAATCAAATTTAGAAAAACACACACATAAGTAGGGGTATATTTCCTTTAAAATACTAAATAATTTAAGAAACACATCACCAATTATGGTAGTTAAAACCCTTTAAATATTACGGACCTAATTTCTTCAAATAGTTAAAAAGTGTACATTCATATCCTCATGGAAATTTATTGATAACTTATCCAAAATGAAATTATAAAGAGAATAAATTTTGAAAAAAGTAATGTTCATAATTTAATACAAATGTACATTTTAATAAGTTATAAAATTAACTTATAACACCTTCTCAATTAGTTGGACACTAAAGTTATAAATTTTTCCTAAGATATGAAACTTTTATAGTGATGATTAAATTTATACAGTCTCTAATCCATTTCATAGATTCCTATAACAAACAAAAGAACTTATTTTTTTAATTACAACCCATAAAATATATATCTATATACCCAAATACACAAGAAAAACCCCTTCAGAATAGTAAGGTTTGTAATAAAAAAATTTAATAAAGTAAATATGTGTACAAAAATATATTACACATTAGTGAGAATGTTATATATCACTTTTTAACTCTTCTAATTATAAAATACCACCAATGCACCGATTCAAATCCAATGTTTTATTACACTGAAATCTTCTCATTAAAGCACTTCATTAAATATTTTATTACAATATAAAACCCTTATATAAAGTTTAAATCTACATTCCACACACCAATTTTTTTTCAAAAAACCCTTTTTAAGTCTATCATTTATTTACAAAAAATATATGTAATGAACCAAGGAAAAACACCAATTCATAACCCATAGAGAATACTATTCATATCACCAAAAAAATTATATAATAAATTAATGAAATAATATTTTATAAATTATTAAAGGAACATTTGTAGAATACTCTATAAAAAATAAGAAAACTACCCTTCATATCATTAAAACATTTTACCAATATATTAATTGAAATATTTTATAAAATTACCAAAAATACCATGAAAAAATCTTTTATTGGTCTAAAACAATGAAAAATATCATTAGGAGTCCTTTATAAAAGAGAAACTTATTTAGGTAAATTTGAGGCTACTTTATAAAGCCTTTTAAGATTAATAAAATCCAACTTTATAATAGTGAACAAAAAGGTTCATAACATAATAAATTAGATGTGAACTTATTAAATAACAATATTATCCCATGGAAATCATTTAAAACAAAAAATATAATGTAAAATAAATTTCAGGTCATATAGTCAACATAATTATCTCTTAAAAACAAATTATAATGATTAATAGGAAATATTAATAACCTAAATAAGAGTAAAACATAAAAAAATAACATATTTATGAGATGTATGGCCAATGTTATTGGTGTATAGCCCATATACATTGTGAATGAAACTTACAAGTTACCCTTTCAGATTATTTCAAAGCCAAAATTTCACCAAATTGGAATAATATATAAAAACAAATACCAAAAAAACACATCCATAATATCCCCTTGTAACTCAATGATCAAAAAGATAATTATTATCCAAAAAATTACCTATAACAGAACTCTCAATTTCTGAGGATCTTGTATCCTGTCAATCGTAACATCACATATTATATAAAAATTCCTTGCTCATATACCGTTTTTGTCATGAACACACCTGGTTCAACCTACCATGTCACCCATCATGGGCCATCACAAGCCTGAAGGAACTTTTCTGTTCAAAACGGTATGGAAAATTGTGTCATGACATCAAAATATAAATATTTCAGAATTATTTGGGTATATAAAATAATAACTACAAGAGGAATTGTACCCATAATTTTGACATGATCACCCAATATATTTTTGAATCATTCGCATAAAAAAATTAGTATTAAAATCAAAATCATAATAAAAGAGTGAAAAACATGAATATAAACTCAACAATCCATGAAAAAATCAAATAAACATAACTTGGAATCCTAAAAAATGCATAAATATACTTAATAAAAATATAAAAATATAAATACTTGATAAAAAAAGAAAAATGTATAATGAGGTGGTATAATAAATGACATAAATTGAAAATAATTTACCAAAAGAAGACACCAAAACATCCATTATTTTGTAATAAGTAAATGACCATAACTTTTCGCCTGTAAAATATTTGAAGCATAATCCAATGATTATCTGTTATATCCTATCATGGTTTATCTTTAATATAAAACATAGATCATATGATCCACATACCCACATTGGGTGTGTGTTTAGGTTGTGAAAAATAATAATCAATTGGTATCCTCCGCATATTTCATGCCTAACTATTGAAATTAAATCCATTTCTTGATATTTGGAAAACAACTATGAAATTATACTTTTATGTTTATATAAAAACACGTAAAATGAGGTTGTTACATCAAAATCAACCACCATTAAAACCCCACTTCGAAAATTCCCTTATTTTAAGAAATATTAAATAAATTGAATGCCCTTAGTAAAATACCACACTATTTATTGAAAACATAAGTAAAATAGGTTTTACTTTATCATATACCCAGTTATTATTTCAAATGGTAATGAAAAAAGCTTCTAACCATGATGAATAAACCATTTACTTAATAAAATCTTTCACTTATTTTCCAGGAATAAAAGTTACTATCTATATTTTTCTAAACCATAATTTCATGTAATATAAATAAAAACATGAAAATTGAAAAAAATATACTTTTTTAGAAGATCAATAATAGAAGTTAAAAAAATAGGGATTATAATACAATTACTAATAAATATAATCAAATATCAATCATATTGGTAAAATCTATAAGCCCTATAGTTAATCTAGGAAAATATAATAGTTGTATCCAACTAATTGGGATTCATGATGTGATCTAACTACCTAACACTCAGCTTTAACCCTTACTAGAACGACTATGATGAAAAATCCTCTAATAAAAGTAAATTCTAAACTTTGGTAGACTAGATAGAGTTCATTATGGACAATTTATTACTAAAACCAAAATTTCCTTAAGAGGCCACTCTGTTTTTTATTTGTATTTATTTTCAATGGTTGTTATTGGTTGTCAATAGAATAAAAAGATTTCATTGATGTTAATATGTTGAAGAATTTATAAATAGGAAGTTATAGGAAAGTTTGGTCGATGTATCCAATATTTGGAATAAAGTTTATGTATCTTGGATAAATGAATAAACTTACAAATAATTACCCAAGTTTTATTATCAAAAGAATGTTCTTTTAGAGTCTTTGAGTTTACTTTTTATGATTGATGATCTATTCATAATTTCTACAATATGTTCTTTGTATGATAGAGAAACACATTTTTTATCAACATTAAAGAATTTTACTTATTTATTTATTTTAATAATCTTTCTTAGATTAAAAAATGAATTTTACATAAGCAATTTCCATAATATGTTTTTGAATCTAAATGGACATTGATTGTACAGATAGTAAGAAAGAGTCTAGTGGACTAAGGATATCATATAGAGTAAATAATATAAAGATTATTGGATGAATATAATAAAATAATGGTTTCTATGTAACACCATCTGATGGATTCTACCATGTTATGATAATCGAACGGAGCCCAACGAACTAAGAAAAACATACAAATGTTTCCATGTTATGTAAAGCTTATGCTCAAACCTATGAATGAAACCCCAAAACTTAAAAGGGACTTGTGTAAGGTTAGTAAAGACCTATTTAATGGTAATTAATAATTGGGTAAAGTAAAAAAAGGAATATATGTAAGGGTAAGATCACTAGAACACTTCTCATTTAAGGGGAAACCCATGGCTTGTGTAAGGGTACATAAGGGTTACCTTGAGTTCCTCAAACCTGTGTAAGGGTAACAATTATGGGTTTAATGGACTAAGATGATCAAAATAATGGTGAAAATAAATGTTTAAATGATTAAATTTATATTTAAATCAGACATACAATTATCAAATAAAAAAATTAGATGTTTCCAGGTGAAGTGTTTCTCATTGATCAAACATCACAGCGACTTATGGTTTTGGTTCAAAGTAGTTAAATTTATGTTGGAAGAAGATATATACAAATTCCATCAGATGGTCTTGTACAAATATTAATATGTGAATTTAAGAAGTTGAAATAAATTGATAAAAAACATTTTTATATAGTTATATATGAAGAATGTACATATAATGTCTTTAGTATAAACTAGATGAGTCATCGAACAGAATCTACTAGATTGAAGTTCTCTAATGATCAATTGCATTTTCCATAATAAATTGAATAGTTATACGTATTGTTTAAATATCATTGAAGGAATATTTTTTTCAAAATATTGGAGAAAGGTTTTTTCAATCAATAGATAATGAGTATGTTTTTGATGTAGGTGATCAGATAGAATAATTATAGAGATGTTATCTACTAATGGTTTCCAAATAATTAGAAACAAAATTCTAAAAAAATATTGAACATATAAATATAATTATATAGATATTGTTGATGCTTCAAATCTGTTGTGTTGGATATAATTTTCCATATGAAGTCGACGAACAAAGGATTCCAAGTTATGTTCATGAAAAAATGTTTCCAAGTTGTGTCATCAAACAAATAATTCGAAGATAACGCATTAGTCACAGTTTTTTTGTATGAAGTTATCAGATATGGGGTTTTTTATAAAATTCATTGAATTAGAGTCCCCATGAATGATGAATAGAAATAATATGTTGTGTTTTTTTATTATATTGTATTGGATAGAAATATTCAAGCGATGTCATCATATAAAGTAAAATAAACACATCAATGTAAGTCTTAATAAATTCATCTGATAAGGTTTTATAAAAATATTGTATAGAATGGGTTTCTAAAATCATTGAGGGTTTATTAGATGAAAACAATAACAAGCTTATAAGAACCCATCATAAAAAGGAACATCCCTACAAAATTATACAAAATAAACATTAAAATAGTATATAGAACATATTCATCATAATAAAGATGTTATCAAATAACTTTTTTTAAATCATGTCATCAATCAGAAAGAGTATATTTTGAAATATTTAAAAATATATTCCAATGATGTTGTGAAGGAAAATAAATGAAGTTTCAACAGATGTAAGATGTGCATGGAAGTTATTCAAGATATAATGTTCGAATAACATTTTTAATATTTTGTAATATTATTAAATGTAGTGATAATGATAGGTACATTCAATGTTGTAATAATCCTAAAGGCAATATTATGATTCTAACAGAGATTGCAGAAATATTGATAATCATTCCAGTGAGATCGAAATGTATGTGGAGTTAAAAATTCATGTTTTATCTATGTGGGTAAATATATTTAAGGTACTAAAATTTCCCATGGAATCTCACCAATATAAAAGGGATTCTAAAATCAGGCATGTTTTGGAACACTTTTCACATAGATTAATTAAATTTATAAAAAATGGAAAAGATATAAGAAAGTGAAAACCATAAAACTTGAGAGAAATTATCATTTGGGAAGACGTTTTGAGAGAAAGATGTTAGAGAGATCAGGGGTAATGGACATAGATAAAGCACTACATATAACTAAAGAATTAGTTGATTAATGGAAGAAGAGTGATCAGACAAACTTTCAACTGGAATATCATTACCAGACGAACATTATCAGATATAATATCAAGAAAACCTATTCTTGATGATGAGGAATAGGAAGAACGATTTAGGCAAATACCATACATATCGCTTATAATTTTTTATTTGATGAATAGGTTAAATAATAATGATTGGATGAAATATCACTGAATGAATCCGTATTGGATTGATAACATTGGATAAATCTATCAAAAAATATCCAAAATAATCAAGAAGAAGAAGAAATTTTTCTTACACACCACTTTTCATGTAACAAAGTGATTTTGAAGGAAATGGAGGGAAAAACACTTTGAAATTCAATATAAGTCTCATCTAGTGAAAATGATACTCTGCATTCATTAGAAAATATCATGTTCCATTATTTATCTTCTTTCATATACTTACATATGATAAGATAAAGATAATAGGGAGATAAATATCCTAATAGGACTAAGAGGTAAAGAGATAAAATGTTACAAATTATTAAAAAGTTCCCAACACTATTTTACCCCTTTTTAGTGTTGAGTATATCCCAAAATGGTCCTATCAATTGGAATAAGAGATTGTATTTACATCTATTGGATTATATATATTGTAGTTATTCTATTTTTAAGATTTGGGTTTCTTTCCTATATTAATAATGAAATCCATTTTTAGTGATTATTCAGTTTTCACTGATTAGAATCCTAATAAACCAAGACCATGTGGAATATTAAAAAAAATAATGCTGAATAAGAGATCCAAATTTTTTTAATTAAGGGGGAGTATAATATTCACAACACCTTTCTATCAATAAATAATGTTGGAGCTTATAATAAGTTCATAAATATTTTAAAGTATATGGATCAAGGAAGTTGAATAGGAATATAGATTCAAGAAGAATTCGGAATAAAAGATCCATTCTCTTTAAGAAGAGATTAAAATTCAATTTATGTCAAGGATTTACAATTGGAAGAAAAATCCAATAAAATCAAGGGAATTTACTTTTTGTTTCAAAACAAGGTCATTTGGAATGAAGATGAAGTTAAAAAATTAAGGGGTTTTTTTGAAGAAAACTTGGTTATGATTGAAGATAAAAAAACACACTCAATATAAGATGTCAAGAATTATAATTTAAGTTGTCCAATCTAGAGAATACATATTGAGAATTCAAAAAATAAGAAGAATGCTTTTTATGCTACTCAATGTTCACTGGTGGATTATAATGTTCAAAGACCTCAAACATTTCATAAGAAGATCATGAAGTCATTCAACAATATATCTCAAGAAAATGTGAAGAATTAGTTACCATCTATTCCATCTTGTAATAATGTTTCTAAATCTATTTTCATGAATAATACAAGTTGTGAAATAAATTATGTACAAGTATGAATGATGAAAAGTTATTATAATCCTACCATCATGACTAGGGTGGATAGGGAAATGAATGTGGAAGTTTTCCCCCCTAAAAATCCTAATAAGTTATAAATAAGACCCAAAAATCATCAGTTTGAATATAGAAGAAAAGCATAATTTGTGGGTTAATGTTGATGCTACATTAGATTATGGAATTTTGAATGATATTATTGGTAAAAACCTCTAAATTATAAATCACAAAGGGATCCCATTTCTTGAGGAATAAACTAGAAATGAATAAGAAACATCCACAATATAAGAAAACTTTTAAAACCTCAAACATATTTGGAAATCATGAAAATAAAAGTGAAGTTGGTAAATATGGTTGATAGAAAATTGGTATATTCTCATCTTGACTTGTATCCAAAGATAATAATAAAATATTACCATAGAAGTTAGAGAAGAAAGAAGAAGTACCCTTGGGATGTAAAAGGAATAATATTGGAAACAAAAAATCTCCCAAGAAGATATCAAGTAAGAAAAGTGAAAAGATCTTGGACTCTAAATCCAAAAATATGAATAAAAGTTCAGTATCCTAAATAATTAGTAAGAAGTATGGAAATCAGGATAATCCATGTAGAAAATCCAAAAATGATGCCAATATTCCAAATGATCTATTAGTAACCTGGCCAAAATATTTGGTGAAATTGAGGAAAATGGAATAATAATAAGAAAAGTCTATTGAAAAGATAAAATAAACTGCACAATAGGAAGAAAAATAATTTAGGTGTGAAATTTGAAACATATCTAGTTACACACTATGAAATTGTTCTACAATAATTCCAACACAAGAAGAGTTCATTATGAAGATGAATATTTCCCCAGGTTATACAATTGATTTAAAATCTCTTGAGAAGGGAAAGTTTGCACATAAATAAATTGAAGAAGTTATAAGATCCCTGCAAACCAAGTTATAATTTATGGTTATATGTTACTAAATGAAGAGTGGAGGATATGGAGAATCTTGGTTGAGAAAATTTTCTCAATCTTGTTGTTCACATTAAGAATCAATAAATATCCACCTTATTTCTTTATCCTTTGTGTTTCACATTATCTATTTTAAAAAAGGGAACTAATGGTGAGGTATACTCTCAGGGGGAGAATATGAGTAGTAAAAATGGATTTAGATTTTTTATCCAATATAATAAATTTTCCATTCATAAATATTTTTTATGTTGGTTCAGATGAAATTATATTAAGGGATCGTCCTTGGTGAAGATGTGGATGTTGTAAAAATCTTGAAAACCACATATAGAATATCCATTTTTGTGATTTCTCAACATGATGTTCCAAAATAGTATCTATTGAAGAGTTTCATTATTATTAGGTTCATAATAAATTTCTCTTTAAGGTGGATACATATGGAGAAATATGATGTTACTGACAGAAGTGTTATCTCATACAGATATGATTATTCTGAAAATTACTTCAATAACATGTCATTATAAAGGTAATTATTTACTAATCTCTCATACATTGTAAAAGAAATAAAATATTTCATAAAAATGGGGATAAATTGAATTAATCAATTATATAATAAATGTGGACTTATGAAAATGCTTCATGGCCTCTTATCCTACTTATTGCACTTGAATTTTTTTAATTTGTTTATTGAAGTGAGTATATGAGTTTCAAGTTGCTCTGTATTATAAAATATTCACATCATAATTAGTATCATCAATCAATAATAAAAGTGGATAAACCTTGAAGACATGTTTACGCTTCATCATTCCATAATCCCTCAATATCAATTTTTAAGGGATAGTTTTTTTTCTAAATCAAATCCCTTTGTTATCTACACTGAGCATGGATCACGTAGACTTAGAGTGAAATCATGGATGATAAATTAATTAAGAATTCTCTAATACCCTTTTCTAATAAATTATTTATTTCTTTTCAGTAAGGGGGATGAAATTGAAATGACATTATGAAAAATTAATGGGGGAGAATGAAGATAAGTATTTAGGTATTGACATGTTGGTTTGGTAGAAATTTGAAGGTATTTCTAATAAATAAAAATGTGGAATTTAGGATCCCGCTCAGTGTGTTATTTTTATTTTTATTTTGTCAATGGTTTTTATTAGTTTTAAATTGTTTTCAATGGAATATAATAATTTTACTAATGTAAAAATGTTAAATAAGATATAAAGGTAAAGTTGTACAGTTGAATTATTCTATCTTTGGAATAATTTTAACATAACATGGATGAATTAATAAATAATGAAGTTTGTAATAAAGTCTTATTATCTTAAGAATTTAGTTTTTGTTGACTTTTAGTTTAATTATTATTATTTGTGAGATTTTATAAAAGTCTAATACATGTTTAATGATTTGTGGAGAATAACATTTGTTATCAATATTATGGAAGTTTTCTTTAGGAGTTTTCTTATTATTAGTAGAATGGATAAAGTTTATTTAAGAAGATTCCATAAGATTTTTGTGAAGATGAATGGATGGAGAGAGTATAGATGGTCAAACAGAGGCCAAGGTACCTAGGTGATCATATAGATTCTATCATACAAAGATGATCATACAGAGTCCAGTGGACCAAGGTAAATTTACAAAGTCTTTCATGTTACATAAAGTTCATGCCTAGACCTATGTAAAAGAACCCTGACACATAAAATTATTATGTGTAAGGGTAGTGAAGACATGCCTAAGGGTATTTACACATTGTGTAAATGTAAAAAAGAACCCATTTAAGGGTAAGGTCTCCATCTCCATTATCACATAACGGTAAACCCATATCTTGTGTAATAGTGCATAAGGGTCATCCTAAGTTCCCAAAACCTACATAAGGGTAACATTGATGCGATGAATGAACTAAGATGATCAGATGATAGGTGGAAATAAATGTTTTAATTATTTTATTTATAGTTACATTAGAAAATAAATGATCTGAAAAAATTGTTAGATATTTCTAATTAAAGTATTTATAATTCATTAAACATAACAATTCCTTATATATTTTATTTATAGTAGTTAAATTTGTATTGGAATAATATCTATATTAATTCTATTAGGGTGAATTTCATAAATATAGTGTTGTGAAGTTAAGAAGTTTAAATGAATGAAAAAAGAAAATTTTAGTGAGGTTATAGCTACTGAAAGGAACTATGAAGTTTAATATACAAACTTGGTGTGTCATAGGTTAGGCTCTACTGGAAAATATTATTGAATGATCAAAAATATTTTTCCTAAAAAAATCAATAGTTATATAAAATTTGTTAAGATACCAAAATGAAGAGATTTATGAATGATTAATGAATGGGTTTCTAAACCATTTGAAAAAAGAAGAAGTTTAAAAAGTATGTGATTTGAATGAAGAATGGTTGAGAACTTAGCAGATAAAGGTATCAAAATGATCAGAAAAACGTTTCCCAAAAAAGTGATAGGAAACACATAATGATAAACAGAAAAAATAGGCTTACGATTAGTTGGATTGGACATAAGTTTTTGTATAATATCACTGGACATATTTTTCTAAGTGAAAGTCATCAAACTAATGCTTTTATGTTTCGGAATTAGAAAAAAATATTATCAAAGGCATCAGATTGAGTTTTTTATTGAATTTATTAGATAGAGATTGTCATGTAAAGTTTATCAGAATAAATATTCCATGTAAGATGATCAGACATAAGTTACCAAGGTTTCCGAAAAAATTTTATCGGATAGAAGCCTATATGTGATGTCATCATAGAAAGTTTTACAAAGATATTGAGATGAGTATTAAAAATTCTTCTAACATAGTTTTGTGAATCCATAAAATAGAAGAGTTCAAATTTAACTTTGAGGGTACATCAGATAGAGTAAAAGTAACAAAATTATAATAATGCATTGAATGGAATGATTTCAATATGAAATTATGCTAAATAAACTTTCAAATGGAAGATATAATAGAGTAATAGTAAAAAAACAAGCTATTAGATTTATGTTTAGTGAAGAATATCATAAATTAAAATAATTATCTTATAAAAGATTCTGAGATGTTCTTATGAATTTTTGATTGAATTCCTGATTAATTTTCACCATATGATAGATATACAAGGTTGTTATTTTGGATAGAATTCGTGATGAACTTTAATAATATTTTGTAAAGTTATTAAATATGGAATTACTATGATGGAATTTCAATGTTTCAATAATCACGAATGGGGTATTGTGACTCTATCTATGATTAAAGAAGGATTGAGAAGAGTTGAAGAAAGATCAAAATGAGTGGGATGTTTTGAATTAAGGTTTGATATGGGTTGTAAAATATATTTGATATCCCATGATTTCCCAAGGAAGAAAACCTATATAAAGGGGTTGATGGAAATGTAAAAGTTGTTGAACACTATTAAAATATATAAGAGTGTGATTACAAAATATTTGAAAATATGTAAGAATGTTTTAGCCATTAATATTGAGATAAATTCTTGTTTGTGATGAATTTTTTAGAGAAGATTATTGGACAGAATGTTTTAACCACTGGTCATCCTCTTCCTCTCAATCAGCTCTCTGCCGATCGGCCAAAGTAGTCTCCGGGGCCTTGATCGCCTATACCACACGTGGTCTCCTTCCAGGTTCCATAGCTACAAGGTAAACAAGGAATGCCTAAGACCAAGTAGTGCAGAATATTGTTCTTAAAATTTCTTAAACTTTTCATTTATTCTTAATTCTCAGGACATCCCAGAAGCACGAGAACAAAAGTCATTATGATGCATGTACATTTCCTAGGGTCTCTACCCTGCAATCAGTGTGGCCTCACTTGGAAATTCGGTAGTTCCATATTCCTTGCATCAGATCACGGGGGGGGGGGGGGGGGGGGCTAAAATCTCGTGTCCTAGCCAGTCTTCCCTGGCCTAATTCATGCACCGAGGTCACCCAACACGGTTTCCCTACCATCAGATGCAATCAAAACTGTTACTAACTCCAGACTCCATCCTATCTCTCAACCATCACCCTCTGATACAATTATGTCATGACCCGCCTTCACCAAAAGGAGGGAAGGGTCAACAGACTACCATGCCCTTCCTTCTTTAAGATGAAGGAGAGATAATGACCCCCGAAACTCGCCTTCAATAGGTCCCAGAGTGGCGATTAGCACCAAGGGTATAGAATCACACACTAAATAGAAGGCATTACCCTTTTTCTATTTTACAGGATTGTGAGATAAGATGATGGAACCCAACAACACAAAAACTAAAAAGAAAAGTAAATCCAAAAGTAAACCATTCCCAGATGCATGTTTCAAAAGTAAAAGCCACAAAGTACAAAAGGTGACTACAAAGGTAAGTACCAAAGGAAGAAAAACAGAAACTGCAACTGCCCCAAAGTTCCGAGCTAGTATGGTCCTGCGCGATCCCTGAAGTCCTCTTGGAAACCTGATAGCAGTTTTATATATGTAGGGTGAGCATACAAGTACACTTAGCAGGGAAAACCAAAGACTCTCGTGCAAAAGTGGGGGGGGGGGGTACTTACTAAAGTCCCGTGAGAAAAGGAGTAAGACAAACACCTATCAAGGTAAACTATCCACCTAAGCCTCACCAAGGCACACTCCCCAAATAACGCAAGTCAAGTAATATATATAAGAGCACATCGATGTTTGGGGTACCCCGCACCACTTTCCCACTGGTTATTGAGACATCATACGCATCGAACCAATCCCGCCATTCTCACTGTAGTCCCACTACCACACCCGCCCGCACACACCTGGGCCACAACGACACGCAGTCCCACTGTCGAATCCCTCCTGCACACACCTGGGCCACAACTGTCACACGTAACCACGCCTGCAAAAACCTAGGCCAGAAAAACCACCACCATGCCCGAAGACACCTCTTCTAGAAGATCCACTGCCATGCCCGAAGACACCTAGGCCTCATCCTAAAGACACTTGGGAAACCACCTACCGCAAAAACCTGGCCAACCACCACACTATCCCACCCGAAGGTTCTTGGGCTAAAAAAATGGACCTCAGGCCATCACAGCCTGCCCGAAGATACTTGGGCTATCCGGGAAAGGGAGCAGAAAAGGATCTAATAACCAAACACTAAGAATAGTGTTGGGAAAAACACCCTCCCCCATGAAATGGGGGTGTTAAACACTAAGTGCTCAACTTGGGTGGGGCGCGAATAAGAAACACAAAGCTACAAGTATATATATAGGTAACAATCACTCTCCCAATGCTAGGTTTTTCTTCAGACAGCCTATAGATCACAACAGCACTCAAGTCCGAGTCACGACTCTCACCAACAAAACCCATTTGTCCCATTCTTGTTTCATGTTTAGTGATAATGTTAAAATATGTTCATGCACTATTGGGAAAGTAACACCATAAGCATAACCAAGGAAAAGAATCCAGCCAATCGTCAATTTCAACATTCATGCCTGGTTCTCTAGTAATGTTACAACAACAAGGGGTTAAGTGAGATCCCTCAAAGTACTGGAACCAAAGAAAAAATACCCTTGAGACACTACCCCGTGTCCCCCGAAATGGATTCTCATCAATAGAGGATCCCACCCCAACTCGTGATATAAACAAGTACCCACCTGCTCTTAAAACTCACAACCGCTGAATCCATATCAACAGGGGATCCCATCCCCAATTTCACACAACCACCGAGAGTATATAAAAAAACAGGGGATCCCATCCCCTCCCACATTTCCACCAATCGGCCCGTGAAAGAAAACAACCAAACCACTGCCACCAACACTAAGCAGGGCCATGCCTGTATTTTCAGATTTATAAGATTTAACACACTCCATGATTTCAATTCCGTGTTTTGACCGGGGTTAGCACAGAAGGGATTGATCCTGGTTCTTTCAATTTATTTAGCCGGGTATACGTGATTAACCAATTTACCTTTGATATCATGAGTTTAAAATTAGGAACAAGCTATTTAAAACACCACGAGGGGTTCATTTGTTCATAGACAACGACCACCAACGGCCTCAATTTTCTGAAGGCGTAAGCCGACACAAATCAGAAAGATGATCATAATTTAAACATCATCAATGATCACGACCCCCCTTCATTTCTTATAGAAACAGTTTATTATCTTTATTTAGTTCTGGTTATCCAATTCTACAGAATCAAAAGCACGCCCACCCCGCATGATACACAAAAGAGAGAGACGAAGGATAAATTCCCTACTTGTTGATAGACGATCGACGTTTAGGTCAGGCGCGGAATTTTACGGATAACGATGCGGCTCGCCCGATGCACCAGAAGCTATTTGTGAAAATCCGCGATCGAGTAAAGAAGAAACCACAGCTAACCCTTATTTTATAAGAGCCGCGAACGGTTGATATGAGAACGCCAAACCGCGTAAGGAGCGGGGGTCGTGGGTTGACCACGCGGTTGGGTAGTTACACACGGAGGTCTCTCAGGATTTTTAGGAATTAATTATGGGATTTAAATGGTTTTGAAAGGAGTAAAAGAATTAATTTACATCTATACTTACGTTGCAGGAGCGGAAAAGTCAGTTATTGGAAAAAGAACGAAAGGCTTGGCGAGGGGACACGGTGCCACAGTCACAGTGTCACCCTCACAATGGCACCCTCACGGTGTCACCCTCACGGTGCCACTGTCGGTGTCACCCTCATGGTGCCACCTTCACGGTGCCACCCTCACAGTGCCACCCTCACGGTGCCACCGTCACGGTTCCACCCTCACGGTGTCACCCTCACGGTGCCACCGTTTTGGTGGAGCCTCACTTTGGCAATGTAATGGGCCAGGAGGGTCTGAGCCATTACAATATAAGATCATATTCAAATTGAAATTCATAATATGTTAATATAATTATTTTATGTAAAAAATATTATTTTATATTTATACATGTTTATAATGAATTTGGATAATCGAGATATAGTACCAGATGATTTTAAATATTTAGATCAAGGACCTTTGAATATGTGTAGGGGTTTAATTCTTATAATATTAATGGATTAAAGTTTCATAGAGTTTTTCATGATGAATTTTTCAAAACAAAAAATAATGGTATCTTCACAAAATTTATAGAGTTGGGATACTGTGGAAATTTGATTGACATGATCATATTAAATTATCATGTAAAATTTTATGTTGAATTATTCTAATGAAAGTGGGTTGATATTTATTGGGGTATAAGGAAATTTTAATTAAAATTTACTTATGTTGACTTGTATTAGTTTATTTATATTAGTGAGAATTAAGAATATGGTCTATATAATTTGTATTTACAAAATAAAATGATCTATTATGTGGATGAAAGAGTCATTGAAGGCTAGATTTTCGTAGTCTATGTCATGATATGAGACTTGTATGATATGGGTGATGAAATTGAAGACTATTTTAAAATAGTGAACCCCATTAACAATAGGATATTAACTTATCTATCTATGATGACATTGAAACAATTTCTTTTCCAATTGATGGTGGATATGATGATATCATGATAATGGTGAAGGATTCAAATAATACAGTCAATGAAAAATTAATTGATTGTTTGATCATTCCTCATTTAACTTATCAATTATTTTTTATTTAGATTAAATTAATTCTGTTAATCTATGTGTATCTTTATCAAAAGAAATTAATAGTTTATATCGAATATTATATTATAAATTCTTTTATACTACATATTAATATTGCAATTCTAAAAACCAAATGATTTAAAGATATTTTTAGGTCTTATAAAACTCATATGTCATCAAAACCATCTGATATTATCTCTCCTTCATCAGGTATGATCCTTAAATTTTATATTCCCCCATTATATTTTTAATAATTGAGTCTAATAAATTTACAAAAAAGATAAAACATACAATTCCTTGTTAAATTAACATTTTTTAACACCCTAATAAATTATTTTCAATTTCTATATACTTTATGGATCTCTCCACTATAATTTTTCACTTACCTCACTACATAGTCCCATTATCATCACCTAAATATAAATTTGAACTCATAATACCGTATTTATACTACCTACTCAAAATTTTATCAAATATTTCTATTTATATTACTAAACATAGGATTATATACTCATAGAATATCTCAAATTCAAATCAATTTATCAATTTCAGATATTTTTAATAATTTCTTAAAAAATAAAAATTTATATAATATCTCACAAAATGGTTTTATATCTACTATGGGTTAATTTTAATGTATGTTTCTAAATATATAATCACCCAATATTAGGGTAATGTTTTTAAAACACCATTTTATTTATGTTTTATGCTTCATGCATGTTAGGTGGATTATATAGAGAAGCTAAGGAGAGGTCATCAATTGAGCACATGGCATCATAGATACCATCAAGAGGGTATTATAGGGTGACTATGATTGGTGTGTAATTTTTATTGTGAAAAAAATCATTACATATGTATACTAATTTTTTCATTTAACTTGCATGGGATTCCTATAGATGATGTATATTGCTTGTAAGGGTAGATCTTGGGATAATTAGAATGTGATAAGATGTCATTTTCCATCATGTATCGTTATTGGAGACACATTCTCATCCCTTGTAAGAATTATATTTTTTATAAAAAAGAAAAATTAGGTCAAGATAAATAATCTAGTTTATTTTATATAATATTCGTATTAAAAGTAATTTGAATTATTTTTTCATATCTATTTCAGGGAATGATTTGATGTATTACTTCAAACATTACATCCTTTAATGAGTGGTACTGAATATGTTACATTTATTTTAATATTTTAATATTATTATGATAATTGAAATTTCTATATCTATGAAGGATCCCTAAGAGGATGAGGGGGAAATATGTGATCACATTCTTTTATGAATTATTCCATCAAATAATTAAACCTATGAAACTTGTTAGAGTATTGATACACTAAAAGATATCTCTCAACCTCACTTAATATGTAGTAATAAAAATAATGATATAAGAACATAATATTTATATTATTTTTTATAAATAAATACTCCATTACTTGTTGTTTAAACCCCCAACATGAATTATTTTACTAACTTATTTCCAGATTACATAGGCACAAGTTGTAATGGGCTCAACACCCCCATTAATTATTCCCATAGTTAACCAAAATTCTACACCATAGAAATCAAATATTCAGTTATTGTTATTTATAAAACTCAAATTTCCTTCATATATCCAATTCCTTCATGATTGGTTATACCTTCCATTTACAATCCAATTCAGAAACTAGTTTTATAGCATATCTAAAACTCTCCCTTCTTCTTTTTTTGTCCAGAATAGAAATAACATTTTCTTCATATTTTATTTATCCATAAGAAGGTTGGATAACCATCTCCAATGTACAACTACTTAAAGATCTTAAACAAATATTTTAATATTATATTGTCCTGGAAATTTTTTCATAATCTAAGAAAGACATGGATAAACTAAAACTTTCTCTACCAGAACATTGTTTGGAAATATTTCTTAGTAGTAGTTCATCCCTTAGATTTCCATACAGTATACTCTGTCAATTGAAACTTCGTCCAGTGAAACTCAATCCACTGAAATTATGGTATAATTATCCTTCATCATACAATTACCCCACTTCAAATAAGAATGAACTTAGTCAGAAACTCATACACTACTTATTCCTTGTCTATTAAAACTCATTCTGATGTGCCGATACTTTAGTTGATGATCGCTCTATTAGAGCTCTATTCAGAGATCTTATTTCTTATAAAATTTTTTCAACCATGTAGGAACTTGATTTACAACTCAAAGTTTACTCTGAAAAAATCAATACATTCACTCATTCACCCAAATGATTAGTGTTTTTATACTATGACTTCACCACTTTATATATAAACTATTCCATGAGAAAGGGTGGGCTCCCAAATGAATTTTTTCACTCAAATAAAATTTTAATTTTATGTATTCCCACTAAACTAAACTTCATTAGAATTTTTATAAATCCTTCTAGAATATTGAAAACAGTGTTTTTTATCCTTCCTATAACATTTGAGGTGTCAAAAAAACATACTCAAAATTCCTTAACTTGGAAAGATAAAAAAATGTTGAAAGAATTTATCAGTATCATCACATTGATAAGGACTTTGAAAAGTTTATGTAAAGTTCATCATAACTCCACATGAAAAATGTATATTTGATGACTCCAATAAGAAATTCTCTTATCGATGGATTTATGAATATGTTTCTAGTATAATTATAAGCCTTCCTCTATCTAGTGATTCTCACAAGTTTCCTATGACTGTTAGATTCACATATGTTTTTATGATAGACATTTTACTCTTCCCTCAATCTAGTAAGACCTCATGTTTCTTCATCTGATGAAGTTTTAATCCTCCATTTGATGTCATTTCAATTATCCATCTGATAGAACTCCATATTCCTTTTTTTGTGGAACTTAATATCTCTTTATCTAGTAACTTACTCAAAATCATACTTATCCTTCAGATGAAATTACATATATTTATATGTGTGGTGATATTTATGGGTTTCACTCATCTAATTCCATAGACAAGCTATCCTCCCTCTGGAATATCTTTTCTTTTTAGAATCATTATACATCTAAACTTTGTAACTCAATCTTTGATAATATGCATCTCCATGATTTTATAACTTTATATTTGTTATGATAATATTGTTACATGTAATTTGTAATGCAGTTAATTCATTACATGAAATCGTTCCATTAGTCTTAATTTAGTGTACTTCATACCTTTAACTTTTCACACTTTTCTCTCTTTGAAGATTATGTGTATGATCATGATAAATTCATGGATCAATCTTTATAAGTCCACATATTTAAAATTTATACCATGGTCTACATATAGCTCTATGTCTAATAATATTGTAAAATATAATAAAAATAAGGAAACGTTCAAGAATGATTTTATGATGTTAATTAATTTTAAAATTAGTGTTTCATCATTTCACTTATTAGGAAACTTCCTTAAACTCCATAAATAATGTTTCTTACATAACTCCAATAACATATTCTTCTTCTAAAATTATTTGAAATTATTTGTAAACACATATTGACACATGTAAATATTGATAAAAAATAAAACCAAACATACTTTGGAAAAACAATTTCCCCCTTTGTATTCATTTTTAATATCCACATGAAAATTCAAAAATATTCCAATTCAAAATGTGTCCTGAATACTTTCTTCATAACACTTAGTTTCTGTAATAATTTACTCAAACTTATTCTAATGACTTTATATTAAGTGAAATCTGAGTAAGTTTGTTAGGATAAAAACCCACCCCCATATTAAGAAACATAAAAAAAAAATTGAACAGTATATATGTAATTATCTTTTTATCTCTGATTTCATAACCTCCAAACATTGTATTTTAAGAATAGCATGATACTTATACCTCATTTTTAGCTTTTCTCCCCCTCAAGTGTATTACTATATTCCTCATCATAGTGATCTTAATTATTCTATGTTGAATTTATCTTTTTGAAGTGAAACTACTACAATAATTAGACATCTTATTTAATTATTCTTATTCACTTACCTACTAGTTAATAAAAATAAGAAAGTATACTAGGAATAAGGAAGAACCTCAATGTATCTTATAAGTAATGAAAGTACTAAGTGTCTTCCACAATTATTGATTTATTCTTCTTATTATTATATTTATAATGTGATGTGTTTTCTTTCTTGGGGATCATCCTTTATATATTTAGTAATGGGTTTCTTCTAATATGTATAATCATTAGATGAATTTTTCATATTCTAATTATATTTTATTACATTTTATTTTCTTAGAGTTTAAAACATCATATTCTTGATATCATCTTAGGATGGTAATATAGTTATATAGTTTTTTATAAAATACCCATCCTACTCACACCTCTTACATTTTGTTTTGAAACTTTAACCCACTATCTATTTAAAAATTGTTATAAATTTTTTTATCATCTTCTAACTAATAGTTTTCAATTTTTATTCAATATACATTTAAGTTTCATCTTTATTTATATCTATTTCCATTAAATCTAACAAAATAACCAAGAACACTCTTTTACCTTGCTCAGATATTTTGAGTTCCTTTCCTTGCTCAACTTTATGACCCTAATCAACATTATTAGAGCTAATTTTATTACTAAACATTCTTAAAATACATTCCTTGCTCAACATTTTTAAGATTCTCATTTGATTATTTTGAATATTTAATATTATTCAACTTCTGAAATTTCTTTTCAAAATCATCATGCATTATTGAAAATTTTGTTCTTCTCTACTCATTGTAGCTCCACTTTGATTCATACCTTTTTCATGGTAAAGACATATTATTCCAGAGTGAATATTCGTTTTCCAAAATTACTCCAAAACACCAATAGTGACCTATGAATTATGTTCTTTCATACTGATAGTCGTATTATTCTAAATTTTTTGTTGTTATATCATTACAAATTATGGGTGACTTTGTTTAGGGGTATACTCTCATGATGAATTCCACTATTTCTTAGTGGAAGATGATTTCTCAAAAAAAATATTTTGTCAAATATGATTAAATCTTATCTTTTTAACTTTATTTACTATTAGAATAACATGTAAATTTAGATTATTTTAGAATAGAAATATCCTATTCTATTGAACTATTTTTCACTAACTTGAGAAGATTCCCTTTTAATTTCAACTAATATGGTGAAGTATTATTTAAACTTTCTTAACTCACTTTGTGAAATAATAAATATTGATTGTGTCTTAGAAAATTATTATTCTTTATTATTAAATAATTATTTAAGATCATTTAACATATTCTAAAATTCATCCAGTATCAACTCGTTCTACATACTTTCTTTGTTTCTTCCTTTTTAATATTCTCTTGTTCAGCTAATGTATCTTATTGATCTTTTATATTTATTTTGATCAAAAATAATTTCATTTTCTAAACTCTATTATCATTAAATATTGTCAAATAATTTTTATATTCTCCCCATTCTAAAACATTATCTCCTTAACTTCTTTTATAATATTTTTCCTTACCTTCTCGAGTTCTGTATTTTTCTCAAGAGAATCATCCAAATTTTATTTTAGAATCCACTCAAGTTATATTCCATTTTATACATTATTATCAATGACTTATAAAGAAATTTCTCTTATGAAATAATCTATAAAGCTTATATGTTAGTCAAATTCATTACTAGATGATGAATCATGCTACGCTATTCTTCTTAACATAATTTTCTTCTTCTTTCTAGGAAACTATTTCTTATGTTTATTTCACTTCTGTTTTCTGGACTTCATATATTATTCATCTGACTCTAAATCATCAAAATTATTCTTAGTAAATATTTGTAAAAAATTAATATCATTATTAAAATTCTAGTATTTTAGATAAATATCATCTTTTCTTTTCATATTTCCTTATTTTATCTCTTAAAAAGAAGAGAGACTATTTTTAAGTCCTCTTATTCCTCCTTAGAATCTGAGTCACTTAATTCTTCTTATAGTTTGTTAATTCTAAACTTTCCATTTATACATTTTTCAAAGTTTATTTTATTACATAGCTTTATTCTAAAATGTTTTTTTATTCCTAAATTCATATGCTATATGAATATTCCAAAATTCATTCACAGATAAATCATATTGATCTTCTATAGTTTACACCTTCGTATCAAATCTATCTCAAAACATTCTCATCTATTTCATAATTATAGAAGAATATTAAAACTACTCATTGAAACATCTAATATTATTGAAAATATCATTGACTCTTGTAAATTATTCATCAATACTTTCTTCATCAATCATCTTAATGTCTTCAAATCCGGTTCTCTATATTTTTATCAACGCCTCATTATCTTTTTTCCTCCATAGTTGCTTTTTAACATATCCCACATTTCTTTAATCACTAAAAACCTTTTCAGATTTGTATATAAATTATATAATAGATTAATTAGAAGGAAATTCCATGGTTTTCCATCAACTGCCTGATTTTTTATTAGAATCTGTCATAGAAACATATTTAATGGGAGTTGATGCCATTGTTGCAATATCTCTAACTTCTAGGCCAAGAGATGGAAGGTATAATAACATAATAGTATTCTGAATATAATGGTTCATTACATAAAATAGATTAATTCCCCTATTTTTTTTATTAATTTATAGTCTTCATGCTCAATATATAATTTTATATTTCATAGGGATCCTATGCAATGAAACCAATTGAAGTTCACTGATCAATAAATTATAATTCAGACATTGAAACGTTTTAGAGTTTCAATTTACTCTATGAAATATATCAACCTCACATCATATGAAATAATAAAAAGAGAGATATAATCAAATCATATTTAAAATATTTGGTAAAAATAGCTACTTCTATCCATGTTGGCTATCCCCCATAACATGGTTTAATTTACTAAAATATTAGAGGATTCTAAATTCACATGAATCAACTTGTTATATACCAAAATAATAATTCCTCTAGCTATCCCTAGTTACACACCCTAGCAATAAACTCTTATTTTATAGTTGGTTATAACCCCATTTATCCTTGTTTTATTCACTACCTATATGACTAGTAATACCCCCAACCATGATCCTTTTTAGAAATTGGTTCTGCACCCCAATTGCAAGCTCTTACTTTTTTTACTGATCAAATATAGAATAATCTTCTTATTCAAATGTTCTTTCTCCATGAATGAGAAAGATCACCTTCTCTTGTGTACAACTTCTTCAAGATCATCAAAAACTCTATTAAGAGTCAATTATCCTTGAAGCTTCTTACTGATTTATGAAATACCTGTAGAAACTCAAAGTCACCTTTCCAAAACATTATATAGAAATATTTCATAGAAATAT
Source organism: Viscum album (assembly GCA_963277665.1). Taxonomy (NCBI): domain Eukaryota; kingdom Viridiplantae; phylum Streptophyta; class Magnoliopsida; order Santalales; family Viscaceae; genus Viscum; species Viscum album. The sequence goes on along the minus strand of OY728128.1, from coordinate 1,534,853,733 downwards.
TCTGTATATTTGAAATCCTTCCAATATTCGCTATCCATGCAACTTAATTTCATGAAAATTAGTTAGATGAAACTCATTATGATATTCTTTATTCATTATGTACTCTTTTTTCAACTAAATAGGAACTCAATAAAAAACCCAAGAAATACTTCTTCTTCAACCAATCTAATTTAGTCCAATTTAACTCTTATTTAATTGGTTCTATGTCTTTTGGATCTCTGTTTGATGCTCTTCTATCTAATTCAATATTCTTTAACAATGTTGGAACTTGATCCTTATATCACACTATACTCTAAAAAATTCATCACTTTCACTAATTAACATGTATGAACAATGTTTTCCAATACTACGCCTTCAAACTGTTATATAGGAACTCTTCCGAGAGAAAGGATGGTATCTCAAATGATGTTTTCTAATCAAATAAATGTTTACTTTTGAATATTAACAATTATATATGATTTGTTAGAATACTTCTTATACCTTTTAGAATATTAAATAAAACACTTTTCACACTTCCAAGAATATATAATTTGTTAAAAAACTTCCAAAACATGGATATATAAAAAAAGTAAAATAAAAACTCAACATCATCACATTGTTAAGGACCTTACAAAGTGTATGTAAGGATTCTTGTAACTCCATCTGGTAAATTTCTATTTGTTGAATACATTAAGAACTTCTCCATATAGTATATTTTATTTTATAATAATTTTTTTTCCCATATAGTGTTTCTCACAAGTTTTATATGACCGATGGATTCATATATGTTTGTCTCATAGACATTATACTCATCCCTCAATCTTGTACAACATCATATTTCTTCATCTGATGACATCACAATATTTTTCTAGTGTAATTTAAATTAACCATCTTCTTGAAATCCATGTAAATTTTCATCTATTTTAAATTAATATCTCTTTATTTGGTGACTTACTAAACTTTATATTTCTCTATTTGATACAGCTATATAGATTTATCTATATAGTGATCTGTATAGGTTTCCTCTATCTGATATAATATACAAGTTATCAACTATCTTGTCAATATTTTCTTTGTATAATGACTAGAAATCTAAATATTGTGAATAAATTTTTGTACAAAATCATCTCCATGAAATCATAACATAAACTTTGTTTCCTGAATGCCTTTTTATAACCTTTTTAAAACTAAAAATTCATTACATGAACTTGGTCCATCAACCTTAGTCTGGTGTACTCTATACCTTAAACATTATACACCTTTTCTTTATCTGATCATTATTCATTTGATCATGATAGCTTCATAGATCAATCTTCATGCATACTAATATTATAACTTTATACCTTTAGCAACACACAACACTATATATGATATCATTGTATAACTATGTACAAAATCAGTAACGATCATGAATGTTTTCATGATGTTTTTTACATTGAATATCAGTATATAATCATCTAAATTAGTACGGAAACATCCTTAAACTTTAGAAGTAATGTTTCTAGTAAAACTTTGGAAACATATTCTTCTCTCAAAATTTTTCAACATTATTTACAAACACATATATAAATGTTGACATATTGAACAAATTGAAACAATTTTTTTTGTAATAACAATAATTATTCAAAAAATATATTTTTATATACAATATGTAATTTATACTAATTTATATTGGAAATTTTGTTTAACATTAGAATCAGATGTACTAGAGGCTATTATTCGGCATAAAAATTAGGATCATAGATCATCTGAGCGTACCTAGATTGACTTATGGTAATAGATGTGATGTTATATCCCTATGTTAATGTGTTTTAGTTTTTGTTAAAAAACATTTATATACTTACTTTATGTAATTTTATGACTCAAAAAAACATATTTATGTATTTAAAATATAATATGATATAAGTTATATAATTATTGTATCTTTTTTGTTTTGTTTTAATATGAAAACTACTTAATTATACAGATTGTTGATATATTTGTATTTTAAATTATTAGTGGTATCATAATCAGAGGTTCCCTTTCCCCATTAATTAAATTTGGTGTTTATTGGTGGTTTAAACAACCATAAAATAATATAAATTCTACAAATTTTTTAGCAATGATTAAAACCATTATTTTTAACAACTAAATTAAGGCTAAGTACTAGTATGCATTTCTAAACCACCATGAAAAAATTTCTCAACATTTATAAGTTCTAGTAATATACATATAAATATAAAGTCAGTGATATCACCATGCAATATTATTTTTGCAGTTATAAGCGAGGATAAATATTAAAATAATACCAGAATATAAACTATCACATTCATTATAATGGAATTTTTGGAAATATAATAAATTATGGATTCAAAATAGTTTTTCTTGCCCATAACTAATAAAAAACCTCTAATTGATAGTTTAATCGATAAATCATGGTTGTTTGCGAAATTTTGGAAAATCAATTAGTGGTGGTTTTAATTTCCACATAATCTAAAAAACACTACTAAAATATATTTTTCTTATTGTGTGTATTTAAGGAGAGTGGAATGAAATTATTTTATAGTACCTAATTATGTTTATGAGAAGAATTTTGGTGTTCCCATGAAATGTGTCATTATTTATGGAGTTATGAAAATTGCCTATGGATTTAAGAAACACCTTGAAGATTGAAAGTAATTGGCCTTAATTATTCATATGTTAATGTGATATGCTACCATTGGAGATAATTTTGAACATACATTCACATATAATACATTCTTTTTTGAGTTATTACAAACAATATTATTCTATGATTAATATTTATTTGGTAAATCTTGTTGGAATTTGAGATTATTTACGAATGATATATCATGTGAGAAGACTATCTATGTATGTAAAGAGTAGTCCCACGGAGTGTGAAGAATGTTGAATATTATATCTCTATGAAGAATCTAGAAATCTATTTTTGAAGTTCCACCCTTGTAATTTTCAAGATTGAAGAGGGTAATAAAATATAAAATTATACTTGGATGATGATGGTTGAGGTCCAAAAGCTCTATTTAAATACTCTAAGGAATATTTATATGTTTAAAAAAGCATTATAATTACTCTAGTTATTATTGAGGTGATATAGAGTGGTTGGGGTACATCATTGATAACCGAAGATATAAATTACATAACTTTCAATTAGATTGTATGCTTTGAGGTATTTGGAAGCTTCTAATATTAATGATCTAGAAGGATAGTTTGAACTATCTAAATGGTTCAAAAGTTTAAACTGGTGATACTATATTTATTATTCCAAGTAAAAAAGATCACGATTGTTTGAGAATAGTTTGGGATTCATGCTATGTTTGTAATTTTTTTGGTTTGAAGAAGATGAAGTATCTAAAAGTTAGAAGTTTTCAAAAATTGGAAAAGTCTATGAGAATTAACATTATGATAAATAAGAATAACTATGTACACATTTATGTATAAATTGTAAAAGAAAAAGATCATATGTTGATTTGTATGATATCTTAATTCATGCAGAAGATTTTTTTGAAATCATATTGAAGAAAATTAAATGGAAAAATCCTTATGTATGGGTCATTAGTTGGAGAAAATATAACAAAGGAAAAAACCTTATGTGATACATAAGTGTGAAAAATATTTATATAAGGGTCACTAAGAAGTGGAGATACACAAAATAGAAAAACTTTCATTATACATAAGAGTTAACATATGGTATGAATGGGTCATCAAAGAGAGAAAATTTATAATGGAAAAATCATTACACAAAATTTAAGAGTAAAAAAAATTATATGAGGGTTGATCACTAGAAAATTAGAAAATTTCATAGTTTTAATGTGATACCTAAAGTTAAGGTGATCCATATTTAATGGTCATTATAGTGTTAAATTAAATATATAATGTTTATTCCTATTACTAGTGTTCTGGATGGTTCTATCATAGGGAACATGATTATAGGAATAAAATGTAAACTCATAAAAGATAAAGGAAAGAATAATAAATGGGTAGAAAATATCATGTTATTTAAAGTTCACATAGGAAGGATAAAAAAATTATCTAAATGTTTTGGAAGTGTTGGGAGTCATTATGGAAATTTCATTGAGTGGTCATAGTAAAGAATCATATTTGTTTAAATCACCCAAAAATATTCCAAAACAATAGAGAATATAATATTTCAAAGTAATAATCTAAGGAGAAGTGATGTTTAGAAATCCTTTGAAAAAAATATAAAATAAAACTATTGTCTAAAAGAAATAAAAAAAGCCGAAGAATGATGGTTCATCTAAATGAATAAAAAGTTATTTCTATTGTGGAGGAAGAGGTCACACCAAGGACCATTTAAAAAAGACCTTTGAAATCATTGTTCATAGAAACAAGATAAAAAAATGGATATTCAATATAAGTGATAAATATAAGTATTGGTTGGTTGTAATACATTTCTGATGAAGAATTCAAGGTCCATGAAAATTTCCCAAAGATGGTAACTTGAATATTTATGAGAATCCATGTAGAAGATCTAATTAATCTAACCATGTTTCTATGAAATACATGCTCATTTAGATAGATCAATTGGAAATGAATAGAATGATAGAGAAAGGACAAGATAATGATTGTGCTAAAGGAAAAGAAATAATTCCACATGACGAGTTATAATTTCATGAGAGGTTTTAAGAAAGGTATAACAAAAGAGATCATGAAGGACTATATAGGAGGTGTAATAAAGATGGGAATATCTCAAATTTTTGTTTAATCAATATTTCAACTAAATAATAAATGTTATATAAAATGAAGTTAGAACCAATAAATTTAGGTTCTTTTGTTACTGAAATAAAAGAAGTAATTCGTACTAAAAAATTAAAGAAATAGGGAAACTATACTTTTCAAAGAGAAAACTGCCTTGAAAATTCAAAAGTAATGTATAAAGGATTATTTAAAATATGCATCTAAAATTAAAGGATTACCTTTTTAAGAATAATATATTAACCTTTTTATCTTACTAATAAGTAAAAAGAGGTCAAAATATTCCCATATATAGTTTGTTTCTTCTATTTCTGTGGGGAATTAAAGGTAATACATAATTAAGGGGGAGTACTGAAAACCAGATAATATTTGAATAACTATTAAAAACTTGAATTATGTTACTATATTAATATGATATAATAGTTTTCATATTTAATATTATTTTATGATGAGATCATCCTTGATGAAGGGAAGTTTGAATGTATCCCTTGAGGGAGAGAAGTTTGAGTAAGCTGTTAACAGTTAATATTTCATGTGAATTTAGAATTTATGGAAAGTTATTAAAAATATGTCATTGAAAAAATATGTATTTGTTTTCTCTCATAATTTTTTTACAATAAAAAAATTTTACAATAAGGAGGATATATCTAATCAATGAATCATATAAAAATTAGAAAATCAAGGGATGAAATCTGATATTTTTTAACAGGTAGGGGAAACCCCCTTTTTATTAAAACAAAGACCCTTTTTTCATAATAGGTAGAGAGATCTCATTACATGGTATTTCTATAGATCCAGTGGGAATTAATTCCAAAAAAATTATGCCCATAATCCTTGGACCATAGGTCCAACTGCATCTTTCAAATCCATGGTTGCTCGACCGGAAAGCCTTCGATAGGGCATGTCATTGTGTTCCCCATCATCCATCATGTTGACCACACTGTCATCATAGCCATATATTGACTCATAAATCCAACCATTTTCCCTTAATACACCTATTCTATAACCTAATCCATCAAGACTACCGCTATCCCAGATGAACCCACTACTATTTCCATCCCCACCGAGCTTCTTCCCTCGTTCGACAATACCACCATTTGTGGTCTACCACCCTTGTATTGAGATCACCACCATACTAATTATACCCACCACCCTTTTAGTGTAATAAACCATCAATGAATCCCTATATTATATTCATCCATATTTTGAACCCTGAACCTGATGTAGTATTGCAGGGTCACTATACCACTTTCCCAAAACTCCAATAACAGATGATTTCTGAATTTAAACATTTCAGTTGTTTTTAAATGTTTTCATTCATTGTATTGAGATGAGTTCATGAATTTAGGTTGAAAATTGAAATATAATATGTATTATATAATCTATATTAGTAAGAAATTATTTGAACAACCCTTTAAAAAATAGTATTTCTATGTTTCTAATATATTCTTCTTTTATTATGGATAATTTTGATGTCCAAATTAGTCTCTATTTTTGTTATAATCCAAGTGTTTCTCTTATAAACATATAGTGGAACAATTGAGGGCACATTGATTTAAGTTAAAAGATGTTACCCTCTTTAAATCTACATTTTATTTATTTCCTGTAAGGGGTGGATTGAAGGAAATGGATGAAGAACATATTGATATAAATTTTCTATATTGGTATCACTAGTGGAAAAATATATATTCCTGTTAGTTTTTTTAGTCTTTAACATTGGTTTTTAACCAAATTTTATAAATAATATTTTATAAAAAATATTTTTGACATTTTTTAAGAAAACTGATGTTTAAACATTTTAAGGAAAAGTGATGAATATTTCATCAAACATAAATTTATATATAAATCGATGTTGAAAATACATTTCCAAAATGATTAAACTAAAAAACCAATGTGGAAATGAATGCATGTAAATTTCAATGTTATTTATATAAAAAATTGACATTGAAAGTTATATAATTTTGAAGGTGGAAAATCCAATTCTAATTTCTACGTCGATTTTTTCAAAAAATCGACGTTCAAAGTCGAACTAGGTAACTGTCTAAGACTATCAACTTCAATTTCATAGAAAACTGAAATTGAAAATTTCTTTCAATATCTTTTATTAATAATAATCGATGTTAAAATTATTTTTCATTTCATCTTTCAAGGTCAATTATTAAGAATAACCAATTTCAATTTGTTTCCATGTCAGTTTTTAAAAAATGAACATTGAAAGTTGAACTTTTTTAAATAGATTTGTTAACATAAAATTATCAAAATACAAAAAACTATAAATAGAATATATATTTTATAAAAAATAAAACTAAGTACAAATTTTCTAAAAAAATCAACTTCTCCATGACGAATTCCCCTTATTACCTTTTTGAAGACAAAAAATCTTACATGAATCCTCCTATTGATGTTATCCTCTATAACACCAATAGATTGTGGTAAACTTTACTACAAAACAAACACCTAGCTACATCATCAACCATTCAAATATATAGTTTCATTTACTTTCATGTACCATAAATTCTATATGTGAAACTGCTAGTCAAATAATGTTCCCTTTCAAGGTGTGAGAGTGAAGAATCAAGAGGAACCATATTGGGGCTTAATCTCTCATAATTTAATACTACATTGAATGACATTTATAGTTTCTATGGTATTTACATAATATATACCATTTTAAACTTAAAAAATATCACATATATAACAAAAAACGCATTAATTTAAAACAACCAATTAGAAATTTATAATTGAAAATATATTTTATTTATCATTATAAATTTATTATAAAGTCAAAAAATTCAACCCAAAATAAATATACTTTTAAAATCATTAACCACTTTATTAAAACAATTTATTTAATGATATCAAACACCAATTATAACAAAATAATCAGTTTTTGAACACTTTAATAAAAAATGTAATGTTAAACATTAACATTAAAACAAAAAATATAACACCCACAAAGAAACTTATTAATATTTAAAAGTTAGTAAAAAAACATAATCTTGCATAGAATAAAGGGAAGATCTCAAGAAAATGGATGATCTCTAGAAAAGGATTTCTATGTCTGATTTTGGTCCTATATCTAGGATTTTCAAGGGAGATTTTACCACCATATAGATCATGTTGGGAAGAAAGGAGTTGTTATTTATTAAAGGATGGTTATGAATGATTTTATTTCATTTTTATCCATACCCACCTCATGGAACTTTGGTATAATGGAAATATTTTCACTTGGTTCAATAAAAAATGTTTTCATTATATTATTTTAGTGTAAGACTCCATTTATCAACACTTAATGAAAAAACTAGAATAATTTTACTATTAGATAATTAGATTATAGGAAGAAATTTCATTTTTTTTTGGATGAACACTTACCCTTGAATTCCAAAAAACTATAACCACATGATAAAAAATGACATTGGTCATTTAGGAAGGATGAGAAGGTTTGTTGTACTATGTGGCATCTTTTTCTCACTAATAAAGTACTTTAAATTATTATATAAAATTTTAAGGGTGTAAAAGAATAGTTAATGGGATATAATTTATTTTTGATCAAAAAAATTACAATTTATAAAATATAATATTTTTATAAAATATAGATCATACAAAAAACCCATCAAATCATAAAATCCCTTGAATAAAAACATCACACTTGATTAAATGTTTCTGCATGCCAATTGAAAGAAATATAGATGAATCTCGTATTATTTGTAACCCCTCTTGTCCTAATTTGAAAGAATGAAAAAATAAACATTAAAAATTCATTTTTTAGAATATTCCAATGAAAATAAATTGGAAAAACTTATTTGTATTACCCATTAAATGAAATAAAAGATATAATAATTATAAACTTTCAGTTATTCTTCAATATCAAATCCTTCTATGAACTGTATTTTAATATATCAATTATAAGAACATGTATAAAAAAAATAATTAAGATTAAATAAATTATAAAATCGATTAAAATGAACTTCTCTAATAATTTTATAAAAGATTTATGTCTCTGCCTAAAACATAAAATTTAGGCAAATAACATCCCTGTAAAATCAAACACAACATACCAACTAAGAGAAAAAAATAATTTGTATAAATAATATGTTATTTAACTTTAATTAAAAGATACATTCATAAATCATCTAAAACCTATAAAAACAAATATAATATACAAACATCAAGAAAAAAAATGATTGTATAAATACTCATTTTTTAAACTTTAATGAAAAGAGGCATACTTAAAAGTTTCCATGATTATATTGTGAGGCTATTTTTTTATAAATCATAACCCTCTATAAAACAAATAAAAAACCTTCAAAAATAAACATAATATACCAACATAAAGAAAAACTTATTATCAAAATACTAAATTTTGTAAGTTTTATTTATAGAGATATAGTTGATAATTTAAATTGAAATCATAATTAAGAAATAGTTTGCAAAGAAAATGTGAAGATGGGTAAGTTAACCATTCATATACGACACAATATCAATGAAAATATATAATAAAAATGAATATTACTAGATTATAAAACAAAATATACTAATATAAAACATAAAATAATTAATATAACTAATATAAAAAATTCATACAATGACCCAGTTGTGACTATCACATATATAAATCTTTAGATATAATAACCACATTCCAAAAAAAATTGACGATGACACTATGATTATAAAGTATTAAATTTAAAATAAAAACCAACATATGTGTATATATAACAAAAAATAAATATTATCAAATATAAAAAATTTACCATTACTTCCATGTATTGGATTGTATTTGGATGCTTTATCGACAAGTGATCTTTTTTAAACTTTTTTCTTGACTTTCATTTTCATATATATCAACAAAAAACATGTATAAACAATAAGAATTAAAAATAAAATTATAAAAAAGATTAAAACTTATTTGTCTAAAAAACTGCTAAATGTTTTATGAAGACCACCTAATAAAGAGAAAAACCAATATAATTTTCATTCTTTTGGATAGAATATGCCTAACATCGAATGGCCTCTATAATATAAAAATGTTCCAAATAACAAAATTATATTGAATTTTACTTCATAATATTATTAGTTTTCTTACCCATCAAGTAAGGGAAACAAAATATCACATAATATCTGTATTTGATAATATCTCATAAATATATATATATATATATATATATGCAACTCTAGTAGGAGTTCAAAGACACTGTACAACCATTGAAATTAATTCTGGATCTATATGATCATAAAAACAAGTGACCTTTGGATAAGATGTGTGTTTAGATACCTAATTATATAAGTAATATAGTAAGTCACTTGAAATCATATTTATTTAAAAAAAGAAAAATAGAAACATAAATTTACTTAGATGGAAATCAACTGCAATATAGGCACAATGAGATCCTAAAAAATAACCAAATAACTGATATCTTTTTTTAATATTCTCATTGGAAAATCAATTCCATGTATATTAAAAGTCATCAGAATCTCATTAATAATTTCCAATTAAGAATAAACCTGGGATAATATTTTTATCCCATCAAAACTCTCAGATGAATCTGACGTTTTTGGTTCCTGAACCTTGTGTTTCATTTTTAAAAATTCTTTTCATATTAAGTACTCCTATATAAATTAAATGTTGCAAAACATTATAAGTAATTTTTAATCAAATATAAATAATATTTAAAAAAATCATGCCTCGTATCTTAGATAATGAATAAGACTATCTGAAGAAAGTAAAAAACAACCCATACAATCCCCAACTCATGTAACCTCCTTAGTAGGCAATGATAGTAGACTAGTTGGATCAATAATATCATAAAATATTATTTCTACCTGACCCAACTACATAGGATGGTGATGCACATAATCCCGAAAAATATTTAAGAATTTTTTCGCTACAATACATATATAGGGATCTCCATCATACAACTCACATTATATGATAGGGTCTAAAAATTTGAGACGGAGGATCCGAGTATTCAGGCTAGGTAGGCTAGGCAAGATGCATAGGCACCATATACTATATAGGATTTGATTATCTCATCAATTTTGGAAACATAGCCTACACAGCTAATTGAATTTTATTATCCATATACTATTTTAGTTCTTTTATCTCATCTTTTAAGGAATCTATTTCTGCGTCTCTTGATTTCTTACATTAATGACCAAAAACTTTCCAAAACATAACACCATCCACATATCCACTTAAACGACTTGGGAGTTCTGGAATTACTAAATAAGTAGCTAGGATACCCATCCCACCTCCAAGGAAAAAATTACATATGTCCCTTTCTCCTGAAATTCATCCTGAAATGAAAAATTAAAATATCATATTAGTATAAATTTAAAAATTATTAATGGAAAATAAAAATTAATTTAATAATTTTTTGTAGATAATTTCTTAAAATAAAATGTAATATATTTTTCATTTTTTTCTTTTCACTCTTTTCCATTTTTCGTGGAGAGTGGGGAAAGATGGAGGACCAAGCTGGACAATGTCTTAACCACTACTACAACGAGATCTTAATGCATGAATCATTTTGGAAATCATTTTATCCTCTCAAAAATTATACCCTCCATGTTATAAAGTATGTGGGTATAAATTCTTCAACATGATCTCTTAATGAGATCTCCTGGAGGCTTATTACATAAAAATAAACTAATAAGTAATTAAGTAATATATAATAAATCTTACAATATAAAATATTTATCATACCATAAATGTTTCATCACATTGGTTGGAATCAAATTTATTCCATGTATCAACATCTTAAAACCCATACTTGAGGTATGGTTTTTCATTCTATAACTTTATAAAAATATAATGTTTTGTTAATTTTGTTTTAAAATCACTCCATTGAACTCTAGATAAATATTGAAATATTTTCTTTTTTTTTGTTTCTTCAAAATTCAATTTCATCTTTAATTGAATCAATTAAATATTAGTCATTTAAAATATATAATATATAAAAAATGAGATACAAATAAATCAATTGAGAAATTTTTCCATTATGGACTCCCACACCTTCTCTTTCTCTGACTTCTCGATGGACATCCAATCAAGATATAAATGGTTAATCCTACAATGACTATGTATGGTGATAAAACAAGTAAACTGAATTGCATTTGAGTAAGATGGGGTGTTATTATTTTCAAAATTAATATGTAATCTCTGTTCTTCATGAGAAAGTGAAAAGTTTGGTAAAAATGTAATTCCATGTTTACCAACTCTAGAAATCAATTTCTCTATAGAAGAAGAAGAAGAAGACACCTCTGTGGGAGGCACATCAGTAGTTCTATAATTATTTTTTATAAATTAAGAATTTTATTTCAATAAATAATTATATTACTAAATATTTAATAATATGAAAAAAGGCATTTATATTGTTAAATGTTCTACTTTCTCTGTGTATATCATTGAAGAATACAAATTTAATAAAATACTGTGTACCTGTATATTATTAGAAAATTGAATATTTAAAAAAATGATTACAAAAATATATAAGTAAAACAATAGTGTCACTCATGAGTATGTTTCAAAATAAAATGATTCCATAACTCATAACAATAAAATATTAATGTTAAACTATTAAATACAAACACAAATTATATAATGATTGAAACATTTATAAATTTAAATATTAAAACAATAAAAATGTGTTTTCATATGCTTAAATTTCATGAAAACATAATTAATATATATATAAATAACAATCAAATTATTAATAAAAAATAGTGTTTTTTACCCATGAAAATTTCATAAAAGAAATAAAATATAAATATTTACCTAGATAATTTGGATAGTAATTTAGTGTTTTCGAATATCCCTTCAACATGATCATTTCATATAGCATAAACTATGTCCACATTATAGTCATTATTATTATCTAGAAATCACATAATAGATGAATAATCCTCATATAAATTTATAATTTCATCCACATCCACATCATCCAAATGAATTATTTTCCCTTTAAAAATTACATACCATTGACCATTTGACTGATCATTGGCAAAAAAATATTTTCTTTTAACGTGTCTCCATGATAAACAGTTCCTCTTTGGAACTAAATGTTTTCGAATCAACTAGTGTAATCTCATAATCACTATATCTCACACAACAATTACTATCAACCTAGTTACACTTAAACACTGTGACACAAAATTTAGTATAATTATTTCCCATATATCCTCAAGAACTCCAAAATATTCCATTCATGCAGAAATTGGATTTTTATCTTTTACACTCTTAAAAGACATTACTTTATCAAGGACCATTACCCCCCCTAATTCGAATGGTACTCTTTTAATCCTAATATTTTGTGTAAAATATGTACCCATTAGTATCAAAACACTACCATGTGATCACATTAATATACGATCCCCCTTCCAACCATTTTAATATTTCTGATACAGATATATCTATGATGACTTTCTATATAAACCATGAAACAAATGTATTTTTATTCTCAATCATCAATCAATTTCTATTTATTTTTTGATATTGTATCATTAATTCAGAAATATATAATTATATATATTATTTAACCTCATCTCTATTGTTGAAAATGTATAAATATTTTTTCATCACTTCATCACTTGGAATAAACTTTACCTTTAAGTCTTGAACACCTATACCTTTACTATCAATAGTCATTTTTCAATATATAGAGAGACCAATAGTCTCCACTTCATACTAATAAGTAGTACAGAACTCAATAACCTCTTCCAATACATATTTTTAAACAATATTGGCCTCTAATCGATCAGTATTTTTAACATATCCCTTTAAAATTTTCTTATATCTTTCAAATTGATACATCCAAAATAAATAAATAGGCCCACAGATTCTTATCTCACGCACCAAATGAATCACTAGATATGTCATACTTAGGTGGGAAATACATTTCTAGTTGACATAGATGAATAGAGGTTTCATTCTCTATCACATATAACAAATTTGTATCAATGATTTTACTCCAAATGGATTTTAAAAAAAATTAATAACCTCATGATAGTCTTTCTGAAAAGTGTAGGAAATATACCATGGAATGTGACCGATAGTATTTTTTCATAAATACATTAAATTCCTGAGATTTCATAACTATTAATTTAAAATCCATAAATAACACCAAATTTTTCAAATTTGTAGAATATCCATTGAGTAATTTAATATTATGTGGATAATGAAAGAAATCATCTTCTCACACATGAATAATGTGGGGTAAGCCATAGGTAAATAACATCCATTTCCTTTCATAGTGGGATCTAACTCCAAATGTATTCCCTTTGATATCATGTTCAATCTAGCAATAAATAAATATTTTTCGTTTTATTTCATGTCTATCAAATTTCCATTCAAACTATCAAATATTTTTTTTCTCAAGATGCATAAAATCAATGTTATTTTTATCTCTAAAAATCTCCATTAAGGTAGATCAAAAAAGATAGATCGTTTCATCCAATATTTTTTTGATGAATTGATTTTAATTTCTTTCCAAATAACAAATCAATATTTTTCACCATGTCATAATATTCCTAAACTAAAAATGGTGTGAGGGAATATAATATTCCTATAAACTATTAAATTATTTTTTCAAACTATGATAATAATGATTAATTAGAATAAGTATTTGATGTCCCACATACACTATCATTCTTCCATTCTGAAATTGATAATATGAATTCTATTATTACAAATCGGATATACTTTCTATCCCTTAACACTATATACTAATGAGTTTACATATGTAATAAATTCATTTATAGTTAACATTATCATAACATGAAAAGGAAAATACTAAATATTTTATGAATAAAAAAATATAACAAAATTCCCTCATATAATTTTTAAATCACCAATAAATAGTGAAATATACACATCAATATTATTTCCCAGCTCTTTTGGACCCAAAATCTTCAAAATAATCATAAAATATTTTTTCTTCAGACATATATATGGGGAAAAGTTGTAAATTACAAACAAAAATGGAATGAACTATGTTGGATATTTAGGCTCTGATGTGGATTCATTCCATCTGTGTATATTCCCATTCTTATATTTATAACTTCACTTCCAAAGTCATGAAATTGTTCATCAAATCTCTTCAACAATGGTGAATCAATAGGGTGACTTAATTTTCTATTAGTTATTTTCTCATCTTTTTGTCATCATAACATTTTTTCGTCAATTTAATTTGAAAAAAGATATTTCAAATGAGGAATTATTTGAATGAACCAAATCGGATTAGAAGGAGGTTGGATCCGGGTACTTAATAATAAATCAGAGTTGAATTATTGTAATTGGAAGTAATTATTGGATGAAATTATTAATAGCTACTAAATTTATTTATCAATAGGTTAGATTCATGTACCATAGAATGAATAAATGTTGAATTCTTTATCCATCTTATAGAATGATGTCCCACATTTAGGATATTTTGATATTGTAAAGACCCGTAAATTTCAAGGAAATTTTTTTCTTAATTTTCTTTGGAATTTTACATGAACACAGTTACTGACGGCACCTGATTCCGAGGCCCGGTGTGCCCGGAATCATTTTCCGAAGTTTGGCTCGGGTACGTTCAGTGAACGAACGAGCAGGGTTTTCAAACTTTTAAACCGGTGCTCAGAATCAAATTCTGAGGGCACCGATGGAATCGCAACACCGGTATTTTCTTAGAAATGCCTCTTCCGGAGTTGCGTTTTCTCGGGTGTGGTTTTTAAATTTTGCTGTTAAGTTAAGAAATTAAATAAAGTGGTGCGACAACTTTATTTTCATTTCACTTAAATCCACTTAAAAGCCCCTTAAAGCCACTTAAGCTGAGTTGATGCAGATAGGGTGGAATCCAAAATATCCTACCCTCTTGGTAGGATATTTGTGAGGTGGGGCCCGCACGAGCCCCACCGTTTCTTTTCCGCTAAGTAACGCACCCGCGAAAACCCCTATTAAATGAAAGTCAACTGGGGTTTTTTCTTAAACAATTAAACACTCCTATTAATTAGGTGGTTTTATTCGATCAATTAATTCTATAAATTAATGGGTCGTTACTTAACTTATCTTTTTTCGTTTGTTGGCATGTTAATAAAATAAAACCAACACTTTTATTATTGTGTGTTGTTCGTTGAGAGGATTTGACAGAACCTTAAGTCCTTCATCCTCCTTCGCGAAGAATGCGAAGAACGAAAAGAACGAGAAGAACGCCGGACTTCGACAAAAGGCGACGAAGAACGCCGAACCCTCAGAGATCGACGACGTGACGTCGTGTTCCGCGACGCTAACGATTCTTCTCCCGCGACGTTATTCTACGACGTTCCTTCATCCACGACAAATCTTTGATCATCCGTTGAGGTGAGAGACTGCAGACCCTTTTTAATTCATTGTGGTTTATAACAACAACATGGATTTAATTGTTATAATTAAATCTGCATGTTCTTGATCCTCGAAGTTCGTCGACGCAACGCCGTATACCGCGACGATGAAAAACGGGGCCGCAGTGGCGTTTTGAGGGCCAGGCAGTGAAGTATGGGACCCGGGAGGAACTACGGCGCAGACGGAAGTGGATTCG
Source organism: Viscum album (assembly GCA_963277665.1). Classification (NCBI taxonomy): domain Eukaryota; kingdom Viridiplantae; phylum Streptophyta; class Magnoliopsida; order Santalales; family Viscaceae; genus Viscum; species Viscum album. The sequence goes on along the minus strand of OY728128.1, from coordinate 1,534,837,486 downwards.
GACCACCGGAGCAACTCCGGTGTCCCGCGGAATCCACCGGCGGCGCGGGTCGCCGGCGACAGCCAACCAGACCCGCGACCGCGCGGGTCCGGTGACACACGGGACGCGGAAAAGCCGCGTCCGTTGACCAAGCGCGGCCCCACGCGGGGCCGCGGCACCTCATCCCGCGGGGGGCAGCACCCCGCGGTTTCCTCCGCTCGGCCGCTCAGCCGAGCCGAGCCGGGCCGGGGTCGCGCCCAGGCCGGGCCGGGCCGCCCGGCCAGGTCGTGCCAGGTCGGTCCGGGCCTAGACCCCCCCGTTTCCGGACTTTTTCGGTCTTTTGCTCATAACGTGAGCTACGGGCCTCCGAACAACGCGCCGTCAGCGGCGATGCGATCCTTGGATCGAGACGGTTATTTTGGTATATCACACCCACGGTTTTGAAATACTTTGTGTCTGGCCGGGTTGGTTCGCACACGAAACCAACCGGGCCCTCGGAGCGGAAACGCTCATATCTTGAGCTTCGGACGTCCGATTGACGTGTCGTCGACTTTGTTGATTTCCTCTAAGTGAGACAGATCTTTTGGCTTACTCCGCCCGAGGTTTGGACGCAGGTGGAGTACGGTTAGGATGGTTTTGCCTTAAAAACCAACCGGGCCCTTGGGACGAAAAAGCCAATAACTATCAGACCGGGCGTCCGATTGACGCGCCGTCTGCGACGTTGAGTTCCTATTGGTGATACGGAACTTTTGGATACATCAACTCTAGACTATGTGTCAGTTGATGTATCAGCCTCTCGGCTCGTGGAGCGGACCCTCCCGAACGAGCTTACTGTGTGCGGGAACCCTAGAGCTGGCTGCGACTTCTACTGTGACGACGACGACGACTGTGCAGAGATCCTCAGTGGATTCTACGGCGACGACTACAACACTCAGTGATCCTTTGTGGGTCAGTGCTACCGATCCTGTGTGGGTCCGATCCTGTCTGGGTCAGCGCTCAGCGGTCCTGTGTGGGCCAGCGCCTACAGGTCCTGTGTGGGGCCGATCCTGTGTGGGTCTTTGCGGGGGTTAGTTACCTATCGATCCTTTGTGGGTCATATCCTTTGTGGGTTATTGCGGGGGTTAGTACCTATCGATCCTTTGTGGGTACGACGACTTAGATGGACAAGTGATCATCACTATCATCATTCGAAGAAGTATACATGTGTGAGCTAAAATCGTGTTTTATCTTTCCTGTGGGGATTGTGTTGTGCTTTCCTGTGTGGATTGTGTTGTGCTATCCTGTGTGGATTTGCGTTTTTCTGTCCTGTGTGGACTTGGTTGTACTTGGGCTCGGAGGTTGGAGCGTATTGGAATTGATGACTTAGGTATATTAATGGGCATATTCCTATGCCGTGTCGAATGTTACTTCGTGATTGTATCCTTTCTTTGTAGTTTATCCTTTGTGGATTCTGGGAGACCTTCAGGGGTATCGGGGTCCCTACTGAGTTGCTTATACTCACCCCTGCATGGGCTATGCCCGCACTACGTTGTGTTGGTTGCAGACGACGGACCTCGCTGATCGTGGTGGAGCCATGCGGAGCAGGATGGTACCTGGTGGTGGACCACTGGGCGGTACATACTCGGAGCGGTCAGCTGGACCCGAGGAGCTGTGGAGGCTATTTGTACCCACCCTTCTGGTGGGACTTCCAGAGGATGGCTCGACGCTACGGATTTCACTTTTCAGTTGCTGTTTTCCCCTTTCAGTTTTACTTTACAGTTCGTCTTGTATTTCCGTCCCCCTTTACTTTTCTGCACTTACTGTTGTACCAGTTTTTACTTAGCGTTTACTTCTTCTTCTTGCTTACTCTATGGTGCTTGTTTACTTTACAAAGGCAATGCCTTCCCTTTTTACTGTGATTTACGCCTTGGTTCTAGTCGCCATCCCCTGGCCTATGGAAGGCGGGCTTGGGGAAGTCACGACACGGGCCCCGAGGATGGGTCGTGACAAATTGGTATCAGAGGAGTTCGGTTCTACAGCAGACTCTGATCTTTTTCTATGTGAAGCAATAGTGTTAAGTGTATTGAGTGTGGTTATCAGTCCAGGGATCCCAGTGTTGGTGCGGCGGCCGATGTATCCGTACACCGGGACCCTGACTTCTGATTTTCGACATAATGCATGAAAACATTGATTGCATGTGTGTTACAAGTCTTCATTGTGATTACTTTATGTCAGCTCACTAGGTATACTGTTCTGACCGTGGCTCACCTGTTTCTTTCCAGGATGGCCCCACGACAGCAGCCAGCTAGGGTTCCGAGAGTGGTACGTGACGATAGCCCGTCGAGCGACGAGGCCTCGGTACAAGGACCTTTGACAGCAGAGGCACTAGCGGTACCTCTACCCGCTGAGCCACTGATGCTTCCAACACCAGCCGCTGACGATGCACGTCGCCTCAGTGCACTGCATGAGTTCTAGCGCCAGCGACCGCCCATGATCCGTGGGGAGACGGACCCCCAGGCAGCCGAGGACTGGCTGGAGGCTGTTGTACGAGTTTTCAGGCTAGTGAGGAAACCACCTGACCTCATGGTGATCCTCGCAACGAGCCTACTGCACGCAGCAGCGGGCCTATGGTTGAGCTTGATGCTCTAGGTGCAGGATGAGGCATCTCTCATATGGAGAGACATTGAGGGCCTCTTCCGCTCAGAGTTCGTCCCGGCCATCCTCCGTGCAGTGCACATCCAGAATCTTTTTCAGCTGTGAAAGGGCAGCTTGACGGTCGTCCAGTACTCGGCGAGATTTACCGATCTCTCGCGCTTCTTGACCGACATGTTACGGGAACCATTCTTCCGGGCCCGGACCATTGAGCAGGGATTGAGACATGAGATCATGGTATCCCTAATCTCCCTCAGCATTCCGACTCAGGCAGGAGTACTGGAGGGAGCCCTTTTGATCGAGAGCTTTCTTGCTGAGGCTTCTCCAGTAGTGAGACCTACCGCTGGGCGGCACGTAGCGGAGTCTTCTGCAGAAGGCAATCGACAGATGACTCAGGGGTCTAGGCAGACCAGACCCTCACGTAGATGACCTCAGGACCCTGGCTCAGTAGTGCAGGGCACACAGCGTGGAGCCAGTCTTTCGAGAGGCAGGTAGTGCTACACATGTGGCGGGCAGGGTCACATGGATCGTGACTGCTCGACCCACCATGTCAAGGAGCAATAGATAGTTGAGGGGACACCTAGGCAGAGGCAGAGGGTCAACCGTCGCGGTCCACAGGGTGGAGGCGGATGAGGCAGAGGAGCTGGCCGAGCAGCAGGTGGTGGGTGACGCTTTGATTCTCTACCACCACCACCACCAGGAGGTCCACCCCGACCACATGGAGCTGGCTGGAAGAGACAGGAACTGCTCTAAGAAGCGGAGGCCTACGACCACGGTGCGCCCGAGATGATTCGAGGTACTATCTGTGTCTATTCAATCCTTGCTGCAGTTCTTATAGACAAAGGAGCGAGTCACTCTTTCATATCCACTGCCCTTGTTCGGAGCTCGGAGATTCTGACAGAGTCGTTGGCTTGATCCTTATGGCTAGAGACTCCTACAGGAGCAGACTCGACGATTACGCACCGGTGCCGGCAGTGTGAGCTTACTCTAGGAGGCGAGAGCTTCAGCTGGGATCTTCTTGTAGCGGCGTCGAGGCCTTACGATGTCATCTTGGGCATGAATTGGTTATTTACAGTCCATGCACAAATTGATTGTATTAGGCGCAAGGTGCGATGTGTACGCACCGACGGGAGCAGGTTCATCTTCACCGGCGAGAAGGGAGCCTTCGCAGCACAGGATGGAATTCCACAGAGGAGAGGATAGCCCATCACTCATCAGTTGGCTAGCCTCATCCTTGGAGCAGTTGACGTGCAGAGTCCTAGTTTTCCTGCAGTGGTGGATCAGTATGCGAACGTCTTTCCCGATGATGTTCCAGGGCTACCTCCTCGCAGAGAGGTAGACTTTCATATTGACCTATACCCTGGGACAGCCCCGATATCAACTCCAGCATATCGGATGGCCCCCGCTGAGCTTCAAGAGCTACGGGTATAGTTGGAGGACTTACAGGGCAAGGGATTCATCTGACCCAGCGTTTCACCCAGGACTTCCCCGATATTGTTCACCAAAAAGGTGGAAGGGAGCTTGAGACATTGTGTCGAATATCGTCTTCTGATCCAGGTGACAATGAGGAACATGTATCCGCTACTGAGGATTGATGACCTCTCCGATCATCTCAAGGGAGCACGGTGGTTCTCGAAGATAGACCTCAGGTTAGGCTATCATCAGCTCAGAGTTCGAGACGAGGACGTGCAGAAGACGTCCTTCAGATGTCGGTATGGCCACTATGAGTTTTTGGTTATGCCATTCAGCGTAACCAATTCTCCAGCAGTGTTCATGGGCTTCAATAACAGGATCTTTCAGCCATACCTCGATCGATTTGTCATAGTCTTCATTGATGACATTTTGATTTACTTGACGACTGAGGAGGAGCACGCCTACCACTTTCGGGTTGTACAAGACACACTCCGAGAGCACCAGATTTATTGAAATCTCTCGAAGTGTTAGTTCTGGAAACGTGAGGTCCACTTCTTGGTGCACGTCATCTCTGAGGCGGGAGTTGTCATTGATCCTGCAAAAATCGAGGCAGTGCTAGCTTGGGAGCCATCCAAGAGCATGACGGAGGTACGAAGTTTCTTGGGACTAGCTGGATACTATCAGAGAATTGTTCCAAACTTATCCAGAGTTTCAGCACCACTCTCAGCTTTGACAAAGAATGGGAAACCCTTTGTGTGGTCAGACAGATGTTAGAAGAGCTTCCAGGAGCTGAGACAGAGATTTACCAGTGCACCTATCTTGGGGTTTCATGAGGAGGGAGTAGGGTACGTAGTCTACTACGATGCATCAGGGACCGGACTCAGATGTGTCCTGATGCAGGAGAGGGCCGTGATCACCTATGGATCATGTCAGTTGTGGCTGCATGAGCAGAAATACACAACCCATGACCTGAAGTTAGCAGCAGTGGTCTTTGCTCTGAAGACATGGTGACACTATCTGATGGGCGGGCGCTTTACAGTCTTTTCTGTCCATTAGAGTCTCAGGTACATCTTCTCACTGAGGGACCTAAACCCGAGACATTGGAGATGGCTCATGTTCCTCCATGACTATGACTTTGAGATAGTCTATACTCCTGGGAAGGGGAACGTGGTAGCCGATGCTCTCAGCAGGAGGACGTGCATTCAGCTACTTGAGGAGGCGATAGAGCAGCTAGCCGCTTTGCAAATATCCTTCTTGGATAGATATGGATCAGCCTTCCTTCAGTCTCTCACAGTCACTCCTCCACTACTACAGCGGGTCAGAGAGGCACAGTGTGGGGACGCTGACTGTGAGACGCGACGTGCACATATATCCTTAGGACACGCACCTGATGGCTTCTCCTTGGGAGCAGAGCAGACCATCCTTTTCAGAGGATGCACCTGAGTACCAGTCGCTTTACGAGAGGAGGTTCTGAGAGAGTTTCACACTTCTCCTTTGGCGGTTCATCCTGGAGAGGCGAAGATGTACCAGGACCTCAGACGACATCACTGGTGGCCAGGCATGAAGAAGGCTTTGGCAGAGTTAATTTCACGATGCCTCACCTGCCAGTAGGTGAAGGCAGAGTATCAGGTACCAGCAGGCTTGGTAGAGCCCTTGGAGGTCCCGAAGTGGAAGTAGGACTAGATATCTATGGACTTCATGACTGGACTTCCACACACTTCCAAAGGTCACGACTCCATCTGTGTGATTGTCGACTTACTCACCAAGTCGGCTCACTTCTTACCCATCAGAGAGCAGGTCTAAGTGGAGATCTTGGGGAGTCTCTACGTTTAGGAGATTGTACGACTTCACGGTGTGCCATCATCTATCGTCTCCGATTGAGATGCTCGCTTTACTTCCCGGCTTTGCAAGGGGTTACAGGAGGAATTCGGGACGCAGCTACGTCTGAGCACCGCCTTTCACCCTCAGACGGATGGTCAGATAGAGAGGACCATTCAGACTCTCGAGGACATGCTCCGCGCATGTTTCTTCGACTTTGGTCACAGCTTGGAGGACCACCTACCCTTGGTGGAGTTCACATACAACAACAGCTACCACTCCACCATCAGGATGGCACCATACGAGGCGTTGTACGATAGATCTTAGAGATCTCCTTTGTGCTGGAAAGACCATGGGGAGTCAGCACTTTTGGGACCAGAGATGGTCCGGGCCACGACAGAGAAAGTCCAGGTCATCCAGGAGCGGATGAGGACAGCTCAGTGCCGGCAGAAGTCATACACTGACAGGAGGCGGAGGCCACTAGGGTTCGAGGATGGCGACCATGTCTTCTTGCGTGTCTCACCTCGACGTGGATTACGGAGATTTGGCCAAGGCGGCAAGTTTTCTCCACGCTTTATTGGACCATTCCAGGTCCTCAGTAGGATTGGCGAAGTGGATTATCGCCGGGCTCTACCACCTCAATTTCACCGGGTGTACGACATCTTCCACGTATCTCAGCTGAGGAGATACGTGCACGACCCGACGCATATCATCGACCATGGGAAGCTAGACGTTGATGATGGGGCGACTTTTGCGGAGGTCCCAGTGGAGATCATGGATCGATAGGAGTGGGTCCTACGTGGGCGATCGATTACTCTAGTGCACATCAGATGGCAGCACGAGAACCTCCCGGAGAGCACTTGGGAGCGGGAGGCTCAGATGCGTGCTCAGTACCCACATTTGTTTCCCTAGCTTATGATGTATCTTTACGGGGACGTAAATCCCTGAGGTGGGAGTGATGTAAAGACCCGTAAATTTCAAGGAAATTTTTTTCTTAATTTTCATTGGAATTTTACAAGAACGCAGTTTCTGACGGCACCTTATTCTGAGGCCCGGTGTGCCCTGAATCATTTTCCGAAGTTTGGCTCAGGTATGTTCAGTGAATGAACGAGCATGTTTTTTCTAACATTTAAACCGGTGCTCGGAATCGAATTCCGAGGGCACCGATGGAATCACAGCGCCAGTATTTTCTTAGAAACGCCTCTTCCGGAGTTACGTTTGCTCGGGTGTGGTTTTTAAATTTTGGGATTAAGTTAAGAAATAAAATAAGGTGGTGCGACAGCTTTATTTTTATTTCACTTAAAGCCACTTAAAATCCACTTAAAGCCACTTAAAATGAGTTGATGTGGATAGGGTGCAATCCAAAATATCCTAACCTCTTGGTAGGATATTTGTGAGGTGGGGCCTGCATGAGCCCCACCGATTCTTTTCCGCTAAGTAACGCACCCGCGAAAACCCCTATTAAATGAAAGTCAACTGGGGCGTTTTCTTAAACAATTAAATGCTCCTATTAATTGGGCGGTTTTATTCATTGAATTAATTCTATGAATTAATGTGTCGTTACTTAACTTATCTTTTTTCGTTTGTTGTCATGTTAATAAAATAAGTCTAACACTTTTATTCTTGTGTGTTGTTCATTGAGAGGATTTGACAGAACCTTAAGTCCTTCATCCTCCTTCGCGAAGAACGCGAAGAATGCGAAGAACGCGAAGAACGCGAATAACGCTGGCCTTCGACGAAAGGCGACGAAGAACGTCGAACCCTCGGAGATCGACGACGCGACGCCGTGTTCCGCGACGCCAACAATTCTTCTCCCGCGACATTCTTCTGCGACGTTCCTTCATCCGCGACAAATCTTCGATCATCCGTTGAGGTGAGAGATTGCATACCCTTTTTAATTCTTTGTGGTTTATAACAACAAAATGGATTTAATTGTTATAATTAAATCTGTATGTTCTTGATCCTCGGAGTTCGTCGACGCAACGCTGTATAACGTGACGACGGGACGCCCTTCCGCGACAATGGGACGCCCTTCCGCGACGCGACGATCCTCTTCTTCCACGACGATCAATTCCGCGAAGAACGCACGCTTGACGACTATGACGAGGTAGGGGTTTTATTTGAGAACAATCTTTATTTCCATGGTTGTTTCTTTTAAAACTAAGAACCAGGATCAAAGTTGAATTTTAATTCTATTAAAATTGTGCCTTGCTTGTTATTCATGTGTTGAATTTTTATTCCCGATTGTTATCACCTAACACGGAGGGTGCGGGTCAAACAAATACGGCCCGACAACCCTCCGCAGTTTTCCGTTGATGCACGGACTGGCAGACGATGACAAACGGGGCCGTAGTGGCGTTATGAAGGCCAGACAGTGATGTAATGGACCCGGGAGGAACTACGGCGCATACAGAAGTGGATTCGGACCACCGGAGCAACTCATGTAGCCAGTGGAATCCACCGGTGGTGCGAGTCGCCGGCGGCCGGCGGCGGTGGCGCCCGAGCGCGCCGCCAGAAGGATCCGCGGTGGCGGCGGCGGTCAACCAGACCCGCGACCGCGCGGGTCGGGTGACACACGGGATGTGGGAAAGCTGTGTCCTTTGACCAAGAGCAGCACCACGCGAGGCTGCGACACCTCATCCCGCGGGGGGAAGCGCCCCGCGGTTTCATCCGCTCGGCCGCTCGGCTGAGCCGAGCCGGGCCGACCCGTCGGGCCGGGTCGCGCCCAGTCCGGGTCAGGCCGCCTGGCCGGGCTGGGTCGTGCCCAACCGGGTTTGTCCGGGTTGGTTCGCACACGAAACCAACTGGGCCCTCGGAGCGGAAACGCTCATATCTTGAGCTTTGGACATCTGATTGATGTTCCGTCGACATTGTTGGTTTCCTCTAAGGGAGAAGGATCATTTGCTTACTCCGCTCGAGATTTGGATGCAAGTGGAGTACAGTTGGGTTGGTTTTGCCGTAAAAACCAACCGGGTCCCTGGACGAAAAAGGAAATAACTCTCAGACTGGGCGCCTGATTGACGCGCCATCTGCGACGTTGAGTTCCTGTTGGCGATACGAGACTTTTGGATACATCAACTCTGGACAATGTGTCAGTTGATGTATCAGTCTCTCGGCTCGTGGAGAGGACCCTTTCGAATGAGCTTGCTGTGTGTGGGAACCCTAGAGCTGGCTGCGACTGCTACTGTGACGACGACGACTGGGCAGAGATCCTCAGTAGATTCGACGGCGAAGACTACAACACTCATAGATCCTTTGTGGTTCAGTGCTACCGATCCTGTGTGGGACTGATCCTGTGTGGGTCAGCACTCAGCGGTCCTGTGTGGGCCAGCGCCTACAGGTCCTGTGTGGGCCCGATCCTGTGTGGGTCTTTTCGGGGGTTAGTAACCTATCGATCATTTCTGGGTCAGATCCTTTGTGGGTCATTGTGGGGGTTAGTACCTATCGATCCTTTGTGGGTCTGACGACTTAGATGGATCAGTGATCATCTCTATCGCCATTCGAAGAAGTATACATGTGTGAGCTGAAATCCTTTTTTACCTTCCTATGTGGATTGTGTTGTGCTTTCCTGTGTGGATTGTGTTGTGCTATCCTGTGTGGATTTACATTTTTCTTTCCTGTGTGTACTAGGTTTTACATGGGCTCGGAGGTTGGAGCGTATAGGAATTGACGACTTAGGAATATGTATGGTAATATACCGAAGTTGTGTCGAATGTTACTTCGTGATTGTATCCTTCCTTTGTGTTTTATCCTTTGTGGATTCTGGGAGACCTTCGGGGGTCTCGGGGTCCCTACTGAGTTTCTTATACTCACCCCTGCACGGGCTATGCCCGCACTACATTGTGTCAGTTTCAGATGCCAGACATCGCTGATCGTGGTGGAGGCTTGTGGAGTAGGACGGTACCTGGAGGTGGACTACTGGGCGGGACGTACTCGGAGCGGTCAGCTGGACCCGAGGAGCTGTGGAGGCTATCTGTACCCAACCTTTAGGTGGGACTTCCATAGGAAGGCTCGACGCTGCGGCTTTCACTTTTTAGTTGTTGTTTTCCCCTTTCAGTTGTACTTTATAGTTGGGCTTGTATTTCCGGCCCCCTTTACTTTTCCTCACTTACGGTTGTACCAGTTTTTACATAGTGTTTACTTCTTCCGCTTTCTTACTCTGTGGTGCTTGTTTACTTTACAAAGGCAATTCCTTCCCTTTTTACTGGGATTTACGCCTTGGGACTAGTCTCCATCCCCTTGCTTATGGAAGGCGGGATTGGGGTAGTCATGGCATAGGCCCTGAGGATGGGTCGTGACAGATAAATATTCATTTTCCTTCATATACAATACACAGTAATTGGGGAAATCATGAATCTTTTCATAACCCAACCCCATTGGGCATAATATTTTATTTTCCTCATAATTGGAATATTGAAGCCTATTTCCTTCTGGAAGTAGCTCTTTTAAAAGTTCAAGATACATAGATAAAATTGTATCACTCCACCCATTATTAAATTTCATGTTAACTATCCATAGAAATACTCATAACACTGTATATTTAGTGTAAATAGAGAATATATTTTTATCATTATCTTTACACAATAGTTCATCATTTACAATTTTTTGTATGGTTTCAATGCCCACATCCGGAAATAATTCTTCAATACGATCCTCTCTCTCATTCTAAATATTTTCATGAAAATTAGATGTTTAATTTTCAATTAATTCACCACGAAAGATCTAAAGTGTATAATTATAGCTAAAATAAGAGAAAATGAGATTATTCTTGATTAACTAGAATTTAAATTACCCATATTCAAACAGTTTGTGCATGGATAGAAAATCAAATCTAGGTTTTGGATATTTTATTTTGAAAATTTCAAGAAATAATCAACTCCTTTTTTATATACATCAGTGGTCCATAATAAATTTACCCAATTAAGATCCATTAAATATATAATATCACAATATAAAGGGATAATATATTATAATATATAAACATTTCTAAATATATATATAAATAGATAAACCTTAAATATTAAAAAATATAATCAAAATGATTGGTGATCTGATGGGAAATATGTACGATTATTATGAATCAAATCAAAAATTAATTACTCTAGGAATTTATTTTATATAAATAATTAACTATATACTGTCTTTCGTGATCTTAGTAAATAGATAGGGATACTTTTTCCAAGTTTCGATTTCTTTTTTTTAAAAACTATCACACAACACTACTTTCATTTTTCCTAGATCCTTCAAGATATCAACATTCCTATTTAGTTAACATAGAATAAATACCATTAAACACAAATTGAAAATTTTCATTATCAACAAAAAATTTAAATTAGAAAATAAAAACAACTCTTTGATTGAAATCCTCAACCATAATATTGTAATATGAGATGGAAATCAAGTATACATTCATTTTTACCATAAAATAATATGTAATTATTTATAAAAAATGAATATCATGATATGTTAAGCCTATAATTTTATCCAACTTATTTTTTTATAAAAATATTAATGAAAAATATTACCCTATATTAATATGAACCAATTTTAATAGGATGCTATGATAAACTTGTAATATGATACCTAAGAGAAAAAAATCCTTAGTAGGTATCCACTCTAAAACTCGTGCATAACATTTAAAAGTAAATCCATTTCATGATAGTTTAAAATAAAAATATAAATGTAATATTTTCACTTTTACTGAAAACTAATAACATATAAGCAACATTTGAAATCATATAACTTAAATAATGAAAGTTACATAGTTAAAAATAAGATGGTCCTCAAAACTACAAAACAAATGAATCGTTGATACAAAAGTTAATTTTTAAATATCACATTCAAACTACCCATGTAAAATAAAAATAAATGAAAAGTCCAATCCATTTTAAGGAAGTAATAAGAGATGAATTTGTTCGTTTAAAAATAACAATAATTGTAATATAGATCAATCATAATACCCATAAAAAAATAATGAAGGCTCAATTTAAAATAATACTAAATCAACTATCCTGAAAATTAGAGAATCATAGAGATCATAATATAATCAAGATCCCTAATAATTAGAATACCTATGATTAATGGGGACAATTTAGGACAAAACTAAAATGAAATACATCTAATCTTCACTAAAAAAAATTCAAAATTAAAAAAAATAACTTACCATATAAAGATTTCGATAATATGAAATTGATCCTGAATATACATGTATTCCTTAAAAACCAGTGAAAAGATGAATACTGCAATATTAAAGAAACATTTTTTCAAAAAAATAATAAAAAAGAACAAAAAAACCATGAAACGTGTTTTAGGGAGACAGGAATAGGGTTTTCCAGAACCAAATATCTTTTTTGGATCATGAAACAATGATGAAGGATGAAAGATTCATGATCAATGATGTTGAAACGAAAATTAAAATGGAAAAAAAATAATCTTAGAAGATCGTTGGGTAGTTACGGGTTATGTGGTTGACCAAAATAAAGTTTGCAATAAAAAATATATCTTTTGATCATGAAAAAATTACAAATAAGGAGATATAGAGGATCAATGTGTGTGAAATGATGCTGAAGGATTATTAAAATAAAGAATATTGAGATCGATGGATGGTGCGTGGTGTCAGTGCCTTTGAAGGTCGGGAGGAAATCGTGATTGGAATAATATAGAATGAGGGTTCGAGGTCAGTATGAGTTTTTAGGTGTTTCAAAAATGGATTTTAAAAAACCAACGTTGAATGTTTTTAATAAGGATATGACATCAGTTTGTGACAAAGCTGATATCAATTGTTTTACTTTTAATGTTGGTTTTTTAAAAAACTATTGTTAAAAGTTCTTCTGTAGAACTATTAACATCGATTTTTAGAAAAACCAATGTTAAAATCTTCTACCTGAAATTTTTAATATCTTTTTTGGAAAAAAAATAGACATTTGAAATCATACAAATGAACTTTTAACATCAATTTCTATAAAAACCAACATTAAATGTTTCCCTTATAGATTTTAACATCATTTTATAGAAAACTAAATTTGTATCTATGACATTAAATCCAATACTTCTACTAGTGTATTGAAAAAAATCAAAATAGAGAGGTTGTTAAACCCACTTAGTGTTGAGAATTATTTTTTTCAATAATCATAGAGGCAATTATAATTATTCCCATATGTATTGAATGAGAAAATCTTGGAATGAGTTTGGAGTACCCAAAAATGTTGATGTTAATAAGGATGATGTTTCCAAGAAATTTGTAATTATATGTTGAGTTATGAACAATAAATAAGGATTGAAGTAACACATTTATGTTTGGAAGTGAGTGGATGTGATTATTCATTTGATAAATTGATATGTTTCAATTAAAGATACTTTTGGAGATTCATTCACATGGAAAATATTATTAATTTAGTTATTTCCAAAAATAATATTTCATGAAGAATATTCATTTGGAAATATGGTTGTAAGATAAAATTATTATTTCTTAATATTTCATATGAAAAAATAGTTTAATAAGTTAATGAGTTTTCCCATGGAGTGTGAAGAATGATTAGTATTATATATCTGTAATGAAGCTGAAAATATATATATAATGTCCCATCCTTGTAATTTTCAATATTGAAGAATAATATGTCATATGGAAACGTACTCAATGATATTTGTTGAGGTAGTGAAGGTTCATTGAAATACTCTCCCTACAGACTTTATATATTTTATGAAGCATTGGAATCAATCTGGTGATAAATTAGGAGAGCTGGATTGGATGGAGGTGTCTATTGATAACATTTGATATAAATTCTTAATTTATGTATCTGGATTATATTTTTAAGGTATCTGAATGTTACCAATGTTGAAGATATTTAAGGTGATTCTAAACTAACTAAATATTTTTATTGTTTAAATTAATTCTGTTATTCTAATTATTAAAAGGAACAAACATCATGATTTTTTAAGAACAATTCATTAGTCTTTTTGAGTCCTAATTTTATGATTTTTTAAGAAGATGAACTATTTGGAGGGTAAAAAAGCTGATGAATTGGAAAATTACCTGATAATTTACATTGTGGTATATAATTATTTCTTAGAAGGATACATAAAAAAACATTTCATAGAATTAAACTAAAATTGTAAAATGAAAATCATTTATGTTGACAAATAAGATATTTTACTTCACAGTGAATATATTTTCCAAATCATGTAGAATAAATTGGCAAAGGAAAAATAAATACATGAGGGTCACCAATTGAATAAAATATAGCAATGGGAAAAACATTACATTATACACAAGGGTCACAAGTTAATCGAAATATAGTAAAGGAAAAAACCAAACATTATACATAAGAGTTAAATGAAGTTATGTAAGGTTCATAAGTTATATAAAATGTGTAGAGGAAGAAAACTTATGCAATAAGAAAGAGTAATAATTTCTTACATAAGGGTTTCTCATTGGAAAATTTTCAAAATTCTGAATCTCACTATAAAATGTGTAGGTAAGGATATCGATATATAAAGGTCATCACAGTGTTAAAGGATATAGGTAAAGGTCATTCCTTTTCAAAAAATGGGATACTTCTAGAATAAAGTATTTCCATAAAGGATGAAATTAAGGTGATTATTTCTCTATTATTTAGTGATTTAAATATCATGACTATGGTTTGACACACACATATTCCATGCATATTTTTAAAAAAATTAAGTGTTTTTAAATGATTTTAATATATATTCACATAAAATTAATTTTTTTATTAAAATATTGTGAATTAAGTTGAATCATTGAAATTAATTTATAAATGGAGAATAATGATGATTTTGAAATTTAGAATTTATTATGAATTTTTTAATATAGACTTAATAAATTTTTATTTGAAATATTACTAAGTGTTTTAATATTTTTCAGGTGTTAAAAAATGGCCATCCCAGGGCGATCTCTCAACAAATATGAAAAATAACTCTTATCTAGACCAAGATAGTTCCATCTGCCCATGAAACCCACTAGGAGGCCCAGTCTGAGTGGTGATGGATCATGGGTCACGGGGAGGACCCCGCAACAATGCATAGATTGGGTCGATTTCTACATGGGTTGTGTGTGTGGGTGAGGTCCTTGAATTGTGTTGCTGTGGTCCAGGATCCCATACCCGATGTAGGAATCTAAACTGTTGAATCCAGAATTTTCTATTTAAACATGTGCAGCCTCCATTATGATTTTTGATGTAGGATGGATTTTAACATGCCACTGTTCATACTTTCTAAAATATAGTTATTATGCATCCCTCTCATGCTCTTCTACCTCAAAAACACCTCTCTGTTTCTCTCTATCAATGATTCACTGATCAACATTGCTAGATGCAACTAAAACACACTAACAATTCCATTGATGACCACCGGGAAGCTAGAGCTCAAGCTAGTAACCATTACCAAGGATGTTTCCTTCACCTAGATTGAGGTGTTTCACCAACCTGGATTATAGGATTAGGTGGAATATAGTTTTCATAAGTATTTAAGGTTCTATAATCACTAAATAAAAGAATATTATTCCATGATTTAGATTTTATAATTGGGTTATCAAACTAAATTTAACCAATCAGCATGATTAATTTCAGGATCTGAAATTAAAACCGTAAAAGGCCAAGTAATTTCTCTATTCTATTTTACATTTCATATTAATCTATATTTTTGTTTTTCTTCTCATTTATAAATATTAAATAATATTATTAAAATAATAAAAACAATAAAAATTAGTGGTATATAAAAATTAGAATAAGTAGGTAGACAAATTTGAATCTCTTTAAGGGATATGACCATGTTCAGCCTCTATGTTTCACTAGAAAAAAAAAATAGAAAAAATTAACACACCCCGCGATAGATTTGTGTCAAAATTGGAACTATTTCTGAGGAGTAAATGTTAATCTAAAATCTATATGACTATGATCTCTAATGAAGTGTTATTACCCTTTTATACTAATATAGGGGGATCAATATTAACTAATATTATTAATTTTTATTTAGATAATAAAATTGAAAAAGTAAAATTAGAAAACTCAAGTGAAACCTCAAGAGTTCACTCTAAGCCAACCATAATGGAGATTAAGCCCCAACAAACCATAAGGGGTCTTTGTGCACCATAATTTGCTACCAAAAATAAATAACTCATTATGCCTGCTACATGTAATGATTTAAAATTGCATGTAAATATGATTCTAGTACTACCAATGTTTTGTGTTCTTGTAAGAGAAGGCCATAAATAACACTATGAAGTATTCAGATTTATATTCTCATGCTTCAAACCAATAGAAGCAGCTGAGGAAAAAGACAATTGGAGGGAATTCCCCTTTTCAATTAAGGGAGATTCATTGAGGAAGTACACTAGATGATGGATAGATGGATATAGGTATGAGTCCATAAGGGGCGTCGATGCGTTAGGGTTTCCCTGGTCACTGTCTCTCTATCACCTTGTTTTGAATTTAGATATTCTATTTATCACTCCTTCTCAGTGCTATCCTGACAGTGGTTATTCTCCTAACGGCGGTGTCAAGTACTTAGTGGGAAAAGATGTCTTGGTATTTCCCACCATTTTCTGGCCAACATTTACTCTCCCCCTTCTTCACCGTGTAGGGTTTTTTTGGAAGTGTGGTGACACCCATGGTTATTGATCCATCTTCCCCTGGCCAAGGGTTGGTGCAAGGGTTCCAGTCCGAGCTGAGAGAGCGTGTGGTGGGTCAAGGTGGTCTCTTGGTGAGAATGTGAAGGCGGTGATGAGATCCGATTTTGGTTTGCAGTAAGGACTTGTGGCTGTCTTCATGCTTTTGGTTTTTTCATTGATATTATAACCATTTTAATTGTATTTGGGTGTGGTTGGGGACTATTTGTGGTTTGGGTTCATGTTCATATTACTCTAGGAGGATCTTTGGTTTATTTGTCATGACGGTGTGGATTATATGCAACTATATTTTATTTCATCGAGAGAACAGTTCTTCTTTTTACTATTTTGGATGTACAGGAAAGGAGGATAGTTGGTTTTGGCCTTGGGGGTTCATAGCTCTAGGTATTCTGCAATCATTTTTCTAAAATAAGCTGCTCCAGATGAGGTTCAGGGCATGGATTATTTACTATTTCATGGATTTTCAGAAACATATGTTTGAGAGGGTATGGATTTTTTCATCGGTTCTAAGCCTATGCTCTTTGGATTGAGACAGCTAGTCCTACTATGATGAGATTGTGAAAGCTGTATTTAATGTTTTTGTGGCTGGTAGGAGATTATTTCTTATAGTGAGGTTTGTTTTTTATCATGAGTGTTGGTCCATTGGGGATTGGTTTTCATTTAAGTCTTGTTGTCATGATGGGTTCCCCCTTAGTCCTCAAAAGGGGGTTGATCTCAATAAAAAATTAATTTTTAGTCAATTAAGGGAGATTCCAAAGAGTGGTTGTAAAAACAACAACCCAGAGAGATCCACAATTGGGATGATATGCAAATAATATTCATGAAAATATTATTTATAGACTCCTAGATCACAATAATAAGGAAGGATATTTATACCATCTGATAAGAGTCTATTGAAACCCTATAAGAATACTGGGAATGATTCAAAAAGTTGCATGGAAATTTTACTCATAAAGATACAAAAGATAATAACATCCTAGTATTTTTATACCATGTACTATTGGAAACAAGATAGATCACTTATATAAATATTCTAGTGGATATTTTACTGATAAGTCACTCATGGAATCTAGAATCCTAATCAAGAAGATTTCACAAAAATCATAACAGTTTGTAACAAGTGGTACAAGAACCATAGGTATCTATGAGGTAAAAACTTCTAACTCATCAACATTAATTGAAACTAAAAAGAAATAATTAACAGACCTAGTAAGACCGATGGTTGTTAAATGAGTGAATGAACAACCTACCCCACCTTAGGTAAGTGGGTTGTATTCATCACCCCCGCACTTCATGGATAAATGTGTTGAGGTACAGGGCATGAAAGCTATATAGAGACATTCCATCCGAGATAGTTTCAATAAAATCAACCATAGAGATAAGGTCAAGACCAATAGCGATTTTTATGTCAATATAATTAGGATAGGCCTCCCTTTTATCCCCCTTCCAAAAAGCATTTCTAGAATCCACCCCCTTTCCAACAACCATATAAGAAACAATAACGAAAAAAAGATTATAGGTTACCTCCATTTAAAATAATCCTTTGGAAATACCTCTTCTAGTACACCACTAGTTGAAAAAAGGAAGGGAACATATATTGAGAAGATAAATAATACAATGAAGGATTCTTCAACTAATTTTGAAAGTCTTATGGACATGCTTTCCAAAAAACAAGGTAAAATTCCAGATCAAAAAATAAAAAACCCAAAGGAAAGTGTAAGAATAATCATCATAAGGATTTGAAAGGATATTCATACACCATAACCCATGGAAGATCATGATGAACTATAAATAGGTGGGTCTATAAATTTTGGAAATTTTTTGAAAGAACAACCTTTTCAACAAATAGAGAAACACAAAATGTCATGAATTAGCCCAGATACCTTGGTACACTAATAATAGAGCCATATGTTCCATGTATTAAAGGGGATTCCTAGTCCCTACGGGTTCTAAAATATTACCTATCACTATAAAATATCAAGAGGGAATGAATTTTATACAAAATAACAAAAGATAAAAGATTAGAAGTCAGTATTCTCAACACTCCAAAGTGATAAAGTACCAAAAAACAATAAGGTATAACAAAACCCAAAGTAACAAATCAACAAATAACTCTGTATATATCAAGATAAAAATAAAAAATTCTATGTAAAAGTGGATAACATCTCCACTAGTCACCGATGTTCACAGTCCATGGTCCAAAGGATCAAGAACATCCATGACCTACTAGTGGTGTTTTACCGTTGCACTGACCTAGAATAACAAAGTATACAAATTCCCTAATTAAAAGAAAGTTTATGAGCTATAAATCCTAGTAGGGTCTGAGAAATTTTTTCAATAATAGATACCATAATAATAAACCAAATAATTTTTACAATTTAAATAAAATAAAGAGTGGAATGAAACAAAATTTTCAAATTTAAAACAACACATGCTTTCTTTTCAATAGATGGAAAAAATTTCCAATAGGGATTAAATGAACATTTTATATAAAATAATTTATATAAATCATTTTGAATAAGTAAAATATTTCTATAATCAATGTAATATATTTAATAAAATCATAAACAACAAGCATCACAGTCATCTACCCTGAAGTATGTTAGTTTCTAGTTATCTGATCCCCGCACTTCTTAAATTAGCGATCACAAAAAAACATATATTCAAATGTTCCTTAGACTCTAGTCAAATAGGACTCATCAACATACCATTGGGGATAATCATGTTGAATAAGGTTTTTTTCAGATTTTTCATAGTCAATCCACTGCTATGGGATCAAGATCATAGTGTTTTTGTCCCAAATAATCCACTAACCACCCATGCCCTCATATTCTCAATAAATAAATAAATAATTAAAAACTCATATAATTTCAAATAAATTTTAATTTAAAATTCAATTTCCCAATTTTCAATTTCAATATCACAATTGAATTTCAAAACCAAAACATGGGTTTTTCATTATTTCATGCCATTTCAATACAAAACCAATCATAGGTTTTCATCATTTCAATTTAATTCATTTTTTAAAATAAATTCTGAAATCATTTCATCAATTCCATCATTTTCAAAATACACCCCACAGTTCCATTTCAATTAAAATTGGAATTGGGGCTTTTCTGAAAATCCATTCCATTGCGAATTTTATAATAAAATCAAATCAAACTGAGGTTTTATAAATAAAATGAAATCTATTTAAAATAATTCCTGAAAATTATGGTATCAATTAAATGTAAAATAAAAAATGGAACCACCTACCTTTAAATAACAGAATCAAATGACCAACGCTTGTAATGGGAGCACCAACGGTTATTGAAGGTGGATAATATCTATGAATCAAGATAAAGAATGGATCTATCGAAATAGGGTTTAAATCCATCAAAAACATGATGATATAATAAACTATATGAAGTCGAATAATGAATATCAGAAGAAAATATATGATAAGAGATCCAGTTACTGTAGAGGGATTAGATCTTCAACTGGCACATTGATTTTCCAAAGGAAGAGGTTGGATGAGCCAAAATCAATTCTCGGGAGCCTCTATGGAAGGTAAAATCATGTTAGGGTCGATTTTAGAGATTATGAAAATTATATGGAAGGGTCATGAATTATAATTTAATTTTTGGATAATTAAATTCCATATGCACAGTTTTCTAGGGAGGGATACATAGTTATACAAACCATGCACCCTAATTTTTTGCCCCCTATAGACTCACTTTACAAGGGTGTATGATTTCCCCTAGGTGAGTGAAATGTTTGGTTAACCATGTTCCAACCATTTAAATGACCCCTTCTTTAGTCCACACTATTTTCAAGGTATGTCCTCATGGTTTGGAAAAAAATTATACCCCCTTCTAGATCACCATCAAAGGGTGAAATGTTTTATAAGCCAAACTAAATAATTTTCCCTAATAGTGTGCCAACCATGCACATCCCAAATAGATTCCAAAATTCTCCAAATTTCACCCAAATATTACTAAAAAAAGTCCCAAACAAAATGAGATAAAAACATGGGTCATGGAATACCTGAAATCATGTAACTGGATGTTACAACCTCAACACTGTAAACAAATTCCCTAGAAAGAATTTCAAGATGTTTCCATATCAAAGAGAGGATTCCACTTCTCTCTCATCAGTGCATACCTCTACAATGTCTCATTATAATCATAACCATGATTTCATTTCACATATACCAAAGGTATCATCCTCCCACAAACTACCTTTTTATCATAATCAACAATCCTAACTGGATGATCAATCATAAATAAATCATGATCAACATCAAGATCCTCCCAGCACAATACATGAGATGGATCAGAAATATACTTCCAAAGTTGAAATACATGGAACATATTATGTATCAACATAAACTATGATAGAAATTATTAATAGTAAGGTAATTTCCCCACCATGTCAACAACCTCAAAAGGTATCACAAACCACGGTGAAAGATTTCCATATCTCCCAAGGCATTGGTGACCCAACCGAGGTGAAACTCTCAAGAACACCTTGTCACCAACTCGAAACTCTAATTGTATAAACTTATGATCAGTGTAAAATGTATTTCATGTCTAAGCCATCACAATTATTTGATGAATCGACTAAATCTTTATTTTTTTCTCTTGGATGAAACTTGATCTAACAAAAAAACATTCACGAATATCTGAAAATTATAATGAAGATTTTCAATGTCGATCATATAAGGACTCAAAATGAGTCATTCTAATCACACACTGGTTACTATTACTATAATAGAACTTAACTTGTACCAAATTGTTATCTCAAGATCCAAAAAGATCAATAACACATGCATGTATCATATCTTCAAGAATTTGTGTAGCCCTCTCTGTCTGGCCATCCATCTGGGGATGGTATGCCATACTCAAACAAACCTAGTATCTCATCTCATCCTAAAGGCCTCACCCAAAATGAGAGGTAAAACATGGATCTCTTCCAGAGACTATATCATATGAAACTCTGTGAAAACAAACAATATGTTGTACATATATATATTTTTGAACTCCTCAACGTTGGTTGTATCTGGAATGGGTAATAAGTGAGCTAATTTGGTCAGTCAGTTGATCACAACCCATATCACATTCTTTCCTCGAGGGGTATGAGGTAGCCAAACCACAAATTCCATCGAAATATCATCCCACTTCCAAATAGGCACTAGAAGTGGCTAAAGAAAACCTAAAGGTCTATGTGCTCATATTTTACCTACTGATAGGTATAGAAACATGAAAAAAATAAGCAATATACCCTCTCATACCTATCCACCGAAATCTTCACTAAATATCATAAAATGTCTTTTTGGTTCCTAGATTCACAACCCTTTTGGAATTATGGAAATCCCCTATTATATATTTTCTCATTCTTAAAGGTACAATATATCAATTTTAAAAACATTGAATACCCTATGTGGAGAAATACCACTCTATGATGTTCTCCCCACCATAAACAGAGTCTGTAATTCTATTGAATTCATCATCTATCTAATGCTCCTAACGAATCATATCGGGAAGAGAATCAGTCAACTGAACACTTTTTAATACAACCTTAGAATCTTTATCTAAGAATCCTAAATGAATATATGAAAAAAGAGTCATGAATTTCCACTCTTCGTATGATTCTTTTAGGGACTAGGTTAGAATTTTCCTTCTCAAAGCATTGGAAACAACATTCCCCTTCATTAGGTTATAGGAAATGTTGAAATCAAAAGATTGTATGTACTCCACACAATGCCTATAGTGAGAATTCATATATTTGTTTAGATAATATATATATTAGGATATTGTGTTTAGAAAACATGGTAAACCTTTCTCTGAAAAGGTAGTGTTGCAAACTCTTAATAACATGCATCACAAATGTGAGTTCAATATCATGGGTTGGATAATTCTTCCCATATGTTATAGGTATTGAAGAACCATAGGCTACCACATGATCACCCTGTATAAGAACACATCCCAAAATAAAACTTCATGCATCATAGAATACCATATAGCCCTACCAAAGCTTTGGAAGATTCAACACTAGTGCATAATGAAAAATAAATTTTAACTCAGCAAAAGAACTCTGACATTTCTTATCTCAAATAAACTTTAATCCATTCTGAGTGAGAGTCCTAGACATTTCATAGTTTCTCCCATGTCAAAAAATCTTTCACCTTTTTAGTATAAACTAAGATACCATGTTTTGAGACCAAATGTCCCCAGAAAATTGCTTCATGAATCCAAAAATATCATTTTTATAGCTTGTTAAAGAGTAATTGATTTATCAACGACTCTAGAAATTTTCTCAAATTATGCACATCATTATACTTGGATTGGGATTAAGCTAGGATTCCATCCAAAAATACCACCATGAATGTATCAAGATACTCATGAAATATCTTATTCATTAAATCCAAAAATATTGTAGAAGCCTTGGTAAGACTGAATGGAATGATAATATACTCATAATGGCCATGACCTCTCTCCAAGGTGAATTTTTGAATGTCTGATTCTTTTATTCTGAATTGGTGATAACAATATCAAAGATCAATATTCAAGAACCAATTTGACCCTTTCAACTAGTCAAACAAAGAATCAATACATGGTAACATATACTATTTATTTACTATAACTCGATTTAGATTTTGGTAATCAACACATAGGTGAAGTGTTCTATCAAATATTTTTGAAAATAGAACAGACACTGCACAAGGTGACACACTCGAGTGTGTAAATCCTTTATATTACATATCATCCAACTAAGTCTTCAACTCTTTCAGTTTAGTTGGTGCTATATGGTAAGAATTTATTAATATCAGCTTAGTACTAGGAAATAAATCAATAGAAAACTCTACCTCTCTTATCTATGAAAAACCAAATAATCACAAGGAAAAAACAACATGAAAATCGATGAAAATTTGTGGGAGATCATGTTGGATATTAATATGTGTTATATTGATATTAGTATTGAATAATATATTCATGATGGATCAATTACAATAGGGGGTGAATTTTATTTTCAAAAAACATTAGTTTAAATGTATTTAAAATAAACAATTCACAAAAACTCTTTAAGTAAAAGGAAAACAGATTCAGAGTTGGCCCTCAGTCCGATCCAAATAGGATTGTAATAGGATGATTCCAATATATTATTTATTGTATTTCATAATCATAGATGATCAAATCTACACAGGTAAAATGACAATCTTATTAGTTACAGTTATATCGGATTATATGGAAAACTATAATTATTTATGATTCTATATTAAATCATATAAAATCGTAATCAAAGCAATATTATATTCATAGATGAATCTATTTAAGCAGAGAAATAAAATTGTATCGCAATCAACGTTATTAGGATAAACAAAAAACAAATATAAATATTAAAATAGAAGTATCACAATCTATTACATGTATTGGAAATAAAAATATATAATAAAACAAGTGTCTAATTGAATACATTTATATTATCCCAAATAGAAGGGTATCCAATAACCTAGGATAAAGGTTCCCTTGTTTTATACTTACAATAAAGTCTATATTTCTTCATTAAGGAAAGAACTTGATACAATACCTCTTTCTTCATAGCCTTGGAAGCCCTCGATCAACTAGATCTGCACCTATTTCTTCCAAGCCTTGGAATCCCTCTATCACCAGAATCCCTCAATCAACCAGATCAGCACCTCTTTCTTCCTAGCCTTGGAAGCCCCCGATATTATTCACACAATCGGGTGCACAAAGCAATTAGAAAACAATTCTTAATAATACAACCTGATAAGGTTATTTTAAGGACTCTCTCTAAATAAATAAAAAATACTAGGAATAAGTTATTCATGCTTTTTATACATTAGAAAAATCAAGAGAAAAATTAACCAACCTGAATCTCCAAACTCTTAAAATGACTAGGTATTTATAAGAAAACCCCCAATGGTCATATTTCCATACCAAGAGTCATATGTCTATGATTTTGTTTCAATGGCTTGGATTGATGGCACTACATTAGATATATCATAATCAAAAGTGCATTATCTTTTTTTCACAACTATCGTGTAAAAGATGTTCCATTTTTTTAAAAATATTTTTCGTATTCAGAATATAAATATTTAGTCAATCTGATTGATTTCTTCCATATGACATTATGATAATCTTTATGAATATGAATATTATGTTTATTGGTTTTGATATCAGTCCGATCATAAAGACTATGTAAGTATGTAAGACAAGACAGAATATCTTATAAGTGATTTGATAAGGGGATTCTGATTTTTATTGGTTTCATATTCACTACGATAATCATAAGGAGTAAATTTAGTATAAATATAAGAATAATTTATAACTATTTATAAGTATGGTAAAAGTACACATTTTCAAAAAAAAAATTATAAAACACTTTGTACAAAAAAAAATTATAATCAAGTATTTGAAAAGTGTTTGTGATTTTAAAAACTAAAGGATTGGACAAGTCATAAGTAAAAAAATCTGGCTCAACAATCTCCCCCTTTTTGGTAATCACAAACCACAAAGCATAAATAACATAAAATTTGAAAAACATATGGTCCATTATCTTTGAAGTAATTCATATTCAAAATTAAGCATTGATCCATATCTCCCTGTTGGTTTATGATTTATTTGAATAAGATAATGAATACGACTATATCCCCATTAGGATAATAATTCCCCCTAAGGATTGTATTCTACTTTTAAAGAAAAAATTATCCCACTTTCATATAAAGATCTCCCATATCATTTTTATCTACTATGAAATAACTTCTCCTACTTAATTAAAACATCTACCCCTTTGTTATTTTGATAAAGGAAGGGGGGAAATTTTGGAATACCTGAAAAGGGATAGAGAAAAAAAAATGAAAAATAGGGGAGAATATTAATTAATTAATTGTTCATCAAAAATAATGAAAAAATATTCGTCCAATATAAATTGGGATACATTAAAACAATTCATAATAAAATGAAAAATTCATTTATTGATAAATATGTTTACAAAAACTATAATTACAATAAGAGTTAAAGGTAAAATATTTAATCTTTCTTCTTCATAAAGGATCCCCTGATGCTCTTCATCTTTTTGAACTCATTTATTTCTTCTAAAAGAATTTTTTATGAATTTATCTTTGGAAATATTCTTTTCTTTTTGAATTCAAAGTCTTTCTTCCAAAGCTTTATTCGGATACTTCAAACTAATTATTTCATCTATGTAATGTTTGAACCTTGAAATCTCCATGCCATTGTATCTCATTTTTTTCATTGATGTCTTTGATATCTTGAGAAAGACTATCAGACATATCTATGAATTTATCAACAAAAATTTCCTTGTCTTCCATGCTTTTGGATAAGTCACTGTAGACTTCTACAAATTCATCCATGTATTTATTTAACTTTTAAATGGATTCCTCATAAATCTTGATTTTAGCATCGATATTATGTGACCATTTAATAAATTTGTTACATGATTTCTTATGGGCTTGGAAACATTCTTGAAGTATTTTATTTCTACTTCATTTCAAATAACTCTTTCAAATAAAACACTAACTAACTCTGATTTTTAAATTTTATTTTCATAAACTAAATCAATCTTTACATCTATCCAAGGGAAGTAAGAAATAGTTTCTTCAAGTATCTATAATTATTGTGAAATATAGTTAGCACCTTATACTATTATCCTATGTACTGAATCATATATTTCAATATTAGATAGTTAAAGAAGATAGGTTTCAACTTCTAGTTGTTTTCTCTTTTCTTTTCCATTTTTCTTTGACACTGATTTCTCAACTCTTCCACTCACTTTCTTTCCAACCGAAATTTGAATGATATCATCATAATTATTTATTTTATAAAAATGATGTCTATCAGATAATATTTTTGAATTATGGTCTTTTTCATCCTTCTTGAATAAGGATTCAGAATTTTTTTTTATGCAGGTTTTTCATTTTCTTTAATTATAGATTTTCCCTTTTTGTTTCATAAGGATGAAAAATACACTGAAGATACTTGTGACGTTCTTAAAGAAAGAATATCATATTGAACATATCCTTCATCTCTGTTAACTTCCTTAATCACATTTTATTCCTCTTATTCTTCTTCTTTATAATTAACATATTTTCCTATTTATTCATATTTACTACATTCTCAATCTCGAATCCCTTTTACATCCTTTTCTAAAACATCAATTCGAACAGAAAATTTATCCACTTATTTTCAAAACTCCTTATGGAGTTGATCTTGAGTCCTTAAATCATTATTTCTAGCTCATCCCAATTCAGATTCTTTTTTATGATCTTTAGGAGGTACTAATTCATCAAAAACTATTACTTTTCCATTATCAACTACTAAAGGAACATCAGAATAAACAAATACAATCTCTTGAAAAGATATACAACCATATGAGTTTAATTGATCAGATTAAAACAGAGTAGATATAAAATTTTCTGATACCACATTAACATATTTTATTACTATTTCACAAAAAATTTCTTCCAATAACTTCTTCTTCTTTTTTATATTCCTTTTCTTATTTTTCTTGGGTTTTAACACTATGTAATCTGATAACAAGGGCTTCATCTGGATTGAGTCCAAACAGAGGATCTCCTTATTTCCTTTCATCAATTTTCTTTATTCATTATTCAAATACTTCATATGGTAATTTTTTTTTGGTTTCATAATTTTGTGAGGATAAAAAACTTCTTTTCTTTTATCACCTTGATTTACTTTCTTTTTCATATTCTGAACACTTTTCTTCAGTTTTTTAGAAAATTCTACTTCTGAAGCTATTTCTCTACACTTTTCAATAAACTCATTTTTTTCATTATCAAAATAATATGTCATCCTCTTAAGAGTATCATCAATAATCAGAATAATTTTTATTTTCTTCAACTTTGAATTATTTTCAACATTGAAATAATTCATACACATAAGAAATAACTTTTTTAAACACTATCAGGAATATAATTATTTTATACTTAATTGAATTTGTATTTAGTTTACTGATGGTAATAAATTTGTATCCCATGAGATATCTATTTCTAATATTTACAATGAAATCCAAAATAAATGCATATGTTTCTATTGGGGTATCACAATCCCCTTTTCTTGGTATCAGAAAACATTGCATCCATAATACAAAAATCAGATTGTTTACAATTAGATGGTTGACATTCTGGTTCTTCTCATAATGACCAAATAAATATTTATATATTTTTTATTATAAAAATATCCCACACTATTGGGATACTTATTAAAAATACAGAAGAATTCTCCGTCTAATGGAATATAAATAAAAATTGAATCTTTTTTAGAAGTTATTTGATAAACTATTCAATAAAAAATTTAATGAAATATTTCTCTTTCCTTCTTCAACTTGAAACTCCACTAATTTATAAAATTATCTAACTTGATCATGAATGACTAGATCATAATCCTCATATGGTTTTGTTACACACAATGATTCTAATACTTGAAATTGTATAACATTCTTAAAAATTGAATCATACTTATCATGAAAATATTTGTTGACTAACCTTTATTTAAAAATGAACCATTCATCAAAATCCTTTTCTGTAGGAATCAAATTCTGGGAATAGGCTAATTCTGACATTTATACTTGAAGAATTGAGAAACGCACAAGAGACTTTTAAATTCAATATCTCTTTGAGGAAAGGATTCTAGAAATTTCTTATGTGGGGCATGAGGGTAACCCCTTTATACATGAAACTGATATGACAATGAATATTCTGGATTTAATCCAACGGTTGTGAATTGATCTTATCAGACTTAATGGTTGTGAGTGATCCAAATATTATTTAAAAAATTGAAACTCTTGATGTTTTAAAAAATACGTTATCATATTAGGATTTAATATGATAAAAATAAAACTGAAAAAATTAAATAAATAGTATCAATGAAAAAGATAATTAATATAATAAAATAATACAAAAAATAATAAGAATATCATTTAGAATTGGAGAGACTTATTAGTATGATAATTATATTCTTCATGATTTTTGTAAACTATTTTCATTACTATAGAAACTAAAAACAATTGTCTTAATATTAATACTAAGTGAAAATGATTTAAAAGAAAGATTAAAATAGTTTTAAGTAGTAAAAACAAAATGCGATATAATTAAATTATTATAAAAACATTAAATAAAAAAATTTATAAAATGTGAGTCTGTAAAATTTGTAAAGTTTCTTGAATCCAATGATCCACTTTAAAATACAAACATTGAAAATTTTATAATAAAACATATGATTGGAAACCCAAATATGATAAAATTTTATGAAAACTAAAATTTTGAAAA
Organism: Viscum album; assembly: GCA_963277665.1. Taxonomy (NCBI): domain Eukaryota; kingdom Viridiplantae; phylum Streptophyta; class Magnoliopsida; order Santalales; family Viscaceae; genus Viscum; species Viscum album. The sequence continues at coordinate 1,534,808,693 of OY728128.1, read as the reverse complement.
CTAAATATTTTGAAAATAAACAACAAACATATGTACTCCCCCCATGAATAGGGGTTAAATAATGTAAGGATATTGGTAAAAAAAAAGAATATATGAATAATCAATTTAAATTTATCATTATTATCTTCTATTTAATGTATTCAAATCTATCGAAAAGTACCAATTTTATAAAAATATCAGAAAGTGATTATAACATTCTGATGAGTTATAAAATGATATATCATTTAAGTGTGTGATCCCTAAAAAAGTGATGTCTAATATCAATGTATTTTTCATGGGAGTGATGTGATGGGTTCTTACAAAAAGAAATGAAACTTATGTTATCACATCGTATTTGAGTTTTTGTAAAACTCAGGCCATAATCAGTGAGTGTGTGTTGCATCCCCAACACTTGAGCACAACAACTTACAACCACCACATTATTGGCTTCAATAATGGAAAGTGAAACCAAGTGTTGTTTCTGACCAGACCAATAAACTATTGAATATCTTAATAAATGACAGGATCCAGAAGTACTTTTCCCATCCATTCTACAACCACCAATGTTAGTGTCTAAAAAAAATTAATTCAAAATCATTTCTAGGAGAATAGAAAACTTATAAATCCATGGTTTCCTATAGATAATCAAAAATTCATTTTCCTACTTAAAAATGGGATTACATTGGATTAGTTTGATATCTTTCCCATAAGAATACAGAAAACATTAAGTATGGTCGACCAGCATTTAAGTGTAGTATATTTTATATCATACCTCTAAAAGTCCATTGATCAACTTGTTTCCTAGCTTCATCATGATCAAGTGTATTTGACATACTGATGGGAGTAATAATACTTTTAGTATTATCTTATCCAAACTTTTTAAGAAGATCTTTTGTATGCATATGTTGAGATATATAATTACCTTCTAGTTTTTGAGAAATTTGAAAACCAAGATAAAATGTTAACTTCCCCATCATACTCATATCAAACTCATACTTCATAAGATCCACATATGAATCAATTAAAAAATTATGAGTTGATTCGAATATAATTTTATCAACATATATTTGAACAATAATTATGTTAACTCATTTTATAAAAATAGTAGGATCTATAGATACCTTAATAATTATGTTTTAATTTATTAGTGCATCCGATTGTGTGAATACGATTATGGGATTTTGAGGCTTGGAAGGTAGAGAGACCGATCTTCTTGATTAAGGGCTTGTGGGGATAGAAAGATAGAATCTTATCCATCAGATCGAGGGCTGCTAAGGATAGATGGATATAGAATCTGATCATTGTATCGAGGGATTTCCTTGCAAAGGAAAGACGAACATTCTTTTAAGTAAGAAACATGGTAACCTTTATCCAAAGTTATTGGATACCCTTCTATTTGGGTTAAAATGAGGGTATTAATTTGTACTATTTATTTCATTACAGGTCTTTTTAGTTGTATTGCAAGTAATAGAAAGTGACACTTTTATTTTAATCATTCTATTTGTATTTTTTTCATCATAATAAATTTTATTATGATATAATTGTATTTATATAATTAAATAGATTCATATGTGAATACGATATTACTATTATTATGATTCATTATGATTAAAGATAGATTCATAAATAATTACGGTTTTCTATATAATCTGATATAATCATACCTACTATGATTACAAGTTTACCTATGTAGATTTAATCATTTGTGATTACAACCTATGGTAAATAACATATCAGAATTGTCCTGATTATGATACTCTTTTTATTAGACAGAGGGACAAGTTTGAATCTTTTTCCTTTTAGTTAAAGAGGTTCTATAACACCCTAGGATTTCATAGTAAGTTATTTTCTTTAATTCAATAGCTTGTGATACACGCAACACCGAGTTTGAACGCACCACGACTTAACAAACAAGCCGTTCAAAAGAAATTATCAATAGTATTAACTAAATTTTTAACTTAATATAATAATTATAATTTTAGAATCCATATTATGAGTTTCTTATACATAATTTAAAAAAATAATTTTTTTAGATAAAAGAAGTATTTTAAAAAAAATGCAATTTTACCGCCTTTTAATGGTGAACCCTTTTTAAATCCAATATTTGAATCTTTTATATATTCAATTTGACAAAATAAAATTCTTCGTTAGAATCGGGACATAAGAATTTAGTTTCAATAAATTTTTGGTGTTTTTCTGATAACTTTCACTTTTGGGTTAATAGGTAAAAATACTATATTTTAATTGAAAACAACTTTTTTAATCAAAATAATTTGTAGTGTTTAATTATAAATTTTAATTGTTTGGAATTAGAAATAGATTATATTTTTATGATTTAATCCAATTTTATTCATTGGAAATAATTTCACTTTGAAATTGAACATAAACAAGTATCAATCTTTTGTTATTTATTATTACTTAAAAACACGTTTTTTGGTTTTGACAATGGGAATTAATTTTAAATAAATAAATGAAACTTCTATGTATTTAATCTGGTAAAATAGAAATAATTTTGGAATTCATAATATTAAAATTATCTTAGGGTTAAATTTTGGTATTTTTCTGAAAACATTCAATTTTGGATGAATGGTGAAAAACACTGTGTTATAGTTTAAAACCGACTTTTTATTTAAATAATTAATTATTTTATTTAAATTTATTTTAAGTCCAAATAGATATATAATACCTATATAAGTTCAATATAATTTATTGGAGTCATTTTATAATAAAATTAGATGTATAAAATTTTATTGAACCTTTTACCGTCTTTTACCCACCTCCTAGGAGCATTTGCAAATTTACATAAAACATAATTTTACCGCTTCTCTGAGTGAAATTTCAAAAACCAGAGATTCATGATTGATATCAATATGTAAAATTTGGTTCAATAAGATGAAAATAATTTTTGGTGAATAGTAAATTTTTACTTTTATTTACCACGGTTAAAAGTAAATAGGTTAATTAAGGTTAAAAATGATTTTATTATTACACTAACACATGTCCTAATTCTATTGGATAAGTGTAATTAGACCAAAATCAACCATTGGAATAAAATATGAACCTTTAGTTCCACTTTTATTAGATTAGTATATTTATTATTATTTAATTCAAAGAAAAGTTAAAAGTGATAAATTCAATGTTCAATAACTAAACCATTTTTAATATAGGGTTAAACATAAGATAAATTTTACTATAAATATTAATTAGAAAGATAAAACTATTTCCTACATAATAGTATTTATTTATATTTTTTATACATTAAATAATTTAATTTATTTATGACACAATGATGAAGCAGTAATTAACTAATTAATGAAATATTAAAATAATTGATATTATAAATATCCAAATAAATGTAATTTGAGAATTTTATGAATATCACTAATTTTCTAGGTTAATATGACATTATATGGTTGATTAGATGCATTTTTTTCAGTGTAATAATGTTGTCCTAAATTTAGCAAAAACAAAATACCAAATAGTGTCAAAATTGTCATAAAAGTGTTTTAAAAACAAATATTATATTATTAATTGATATTATATGAATAAAAATCTAAGGATCAGCCATAAAACTTATATAATGATAGGTGTATTTTTAATTAACCACTTGGGGTTCTTTTGAAAGTTTATAGTAATTTTATTAACCATGTAATATAAAAATACAAAGAGACATGGTAAATGTCAAACTATTTAAGTAAGAGTTAAATCTCAAAGATAAAGTTAATTTAGTGACCCAAAACACTCTAAAACCTTTTTGTTGAGTGGTTTTTTACTCATACCCTCTTTATCCTTTAAATAATTCATTTTGGGGCCATTATAAACTGAAAATGATTTTATTATAAAATAATATTTCAATCTTTTCCTAGGGTGCCCCTCGCTCCTCTTATAAAAGGGGAATTCCCCTTCTCTTTAATTCACACCTTCAAATCCATTTGGCTCAGGAAAAACCTGTCCAAATATCCTCCCAACTCTCCTACCTTAATCCTAGAGTCGTTATGTTAGTCATAAATCTAACCTAAGGAGCCCTTTTGATCAAATCAAAAGGAAGAACCCGAAGAGGAGGTAAATATTTCATCACCTCTTTCAAGTTCTTTTTTTCTTCCACATCCTCTTTCTTTGTTGTTTCTATTATAAAATAATAAATCCAGTATATTCTATATACTGTGATTTTATTATAAATATGTCACAACCATATTCATTATTTTATCCATCCTATGAATGACATGTCACCATACGTGTGTACGTACGGCTTACCGTCTCCACGTCGTGGTGTAGTTTGTTATTCAAACACTTCATCTTTGGGATGGGTATAATAATGTGTATAAATGATGAAAATAATAAAAATAAAATGATAATTATTCTTTATATATGATATTACATCCAATTATATGTGATTTTAATATCAAAAGAATGATATTTTCGCTCGTGCGTACGTACAGAATACCGTCTCCACGAACGTGATGAGATTCATTCCCCATCGTATCAATTCAAGACTAATTTTCATTTTATGATTGAAAATAATGTTTAAAGACTTTATATCATTCAGAATATGAATAATATACATCCCATCTATAACAAATATGACTCACATAATAAAGAATATAAAGGAAAACGAATCTGTTAACACCTGAAATGATGATACTGCTAAAATATTATTAACAAGGAAATATTAGAGGATCATATATGATATCATATTTATGTATATAGATCTTTTATAACTTAATAAAAACAATTTAACTATTATACAGGAGGTTAATTTACCCTCAACCAATTGAAATTACAATGTAAGGGGTTTCTTATCTCACTTTTAATTCTGTGAGATTTCCATTGTACGCCACTTATTTATTGCATGTAGTGTATGGTGTAATTATATTTGATATATATTATTATGATTCTATTTATATTCATGGTATTCTGTGATCCATTTGGTGGTTATTAACTTTTTCTCATATGGATCGATTGATTACAACGAAGTAAGGGTTTTTCATCTCACTTTTTATTCCCGTGAAATTCCTGTTATATTGGCCACTATTTCCTTTTATGTGGTGTATGTACTATCCATGATTGTGTTATTGGTTTAATATACATTAATTTATGAGTATTTACATCTTCAATCAATTATCCTTATTTCATGGGTTTTATGTTTCATAAGTTACCAAATCGGTATGGGAATTTCAAATTTCAATTTCGACTCAGTGGGATTTACGCATATTTTATAGATTTTTTTACTCCAAGATTATGTGTGGAATCATTATTTATTATTTATGTAATAATTTCCACTCCCCTTTGTTTGGATATACTTTTTTTTCACATAATCACTCCATTGATAATTTCTCAAGTCATTGATATAAACTTGATCTTAACTCAATTTATATTCATTGAGTTAAACATCCAAGTCATTGGTGTTGTTTTTACAAGAATATGTGTGAATGTCCTCTGATTGATTTACAATGAATATCCAATCATATTGAGTGTATTTATATTTTTCATACATAATTATGTCATTGATTTATCCTTTATCTAAGGATATTGTCTTTATAATGGATTTCATCTCAATTTACATTCCCTTGAGACTTCTTTGTTGTTATGCCCCAATTCACTTTTATATCGTACATATACTGTCATTTGACATAGTATATAATGAAATACTTTATTCTCATGGTATTATAAATTTTTTATTACCTCAATTATTTTTATTCAAGCATCTCTCATTTGGATAGTAACTCTAACTAAAATTCCATTTTAAATGTTTTAAAATTTTATTCTTCTAAATATTTCTCATTAATGTCCACGATTTAAAAATGGTTTTAAGGTTTTATTTATATGGAAATTAATGTTTTAAAATTATAATTTCTTTTACAAGTTTCAAAGTGGTATGGGACACTTTGATTAAAAAATTTATTTTTAATTGGTTTCTTGACAAATAGTGTGACTTTAAAAAGTTTTCAAGAAAAGGGGGGATATTTCTCTCAAATAGTTTTGATGATTATTTTCATCTAGGTCAATATCCTTCATTATTCTGAATTGAGGTTAATCTATTACAATAAAATATTTCAAATTGTATTGAATGAGTTATGTTTGACAGTGGATGTGCTATTTTTATACCATTCATGGTTTGTGGAAAAATTATTGATATTTCATATGCCAGTTTTAATATGAATATTTATGTTATTTTTTAAACTTTTCATATGATAAATGCATTGGACTTAGTAAGTGATGAGTGGAGCCCGCTATAGCTCCTCGATGCATCGGTAGGTATCATGATACAAACTAGTGTCTTGGAATAAGGCCTTGACAAAATCTTATTTGTAGTATTGGCACAAGGCCTTGACTATGTGGTTATAAAGTCTGGGATTATGCATTCCATCATTATGAAAGTGGCTATTGATATTTCATGTGATTATTAGACTACTATAATATCCATGTGAATAATTAAATGGAATTATTTGATTTTATCTTTTCCATATTATGTTGAAGTTCAAGTTTAAAAGTCTTTTGTTTTATTCTTATACATTTACTTAAATTTTTATTCTTATTTATGAAGGTTTTTTCTTTATTGTTTCCTTACTGAGCATCTAAGTTCACCCCTTTATATGTTTTATTTTTTCCAAGATGAAAAGAAGTAAATTATGACTGACCTGCAGGGATATTCAATGGGATATCAAGGTTGTCTGTAGAAACAATGTTGTTGTAGTTTTCCATTTTATGATATAATGTAAACCTTATGAATATATCTAGTACTTCCAAGGATACTAAACTAATCAGTCTTTTAAGACTTGATCTTTTGTGATCATGCCAATGATACTTAACAATGCACTGACTCTGGGATTTTGGGGTCAGGGCATTACAGTTAGTATCAGAGAAAGTTTAGTACAAATCTTGAAATCTAGATTTAGATAAACTCTGATTAGAGCACATTACCTTAAGATGTGCTTTAAGGATTAGTATAGAATAACTTCCTAGAATATTGGTATTGTAGAGATTATGTGGGTTTTTGAACCAATACTTCCCTGTCTGGATATGAGCAGGTAGATGTGGCTCTGGTAGAGATGTACCTAGGAGTGAAAACTACGACAAGGAGTTTTGGGATTGTCCTAGGGTATCTTGGTACACAACAATGGTCTTTTCTTTACTCTTGGTTACGAAACTCCCTGGGGATATACTTAGGATAATTCACATTATATTTACAAACTGATTTGAAGGATTTTAATATAAGATGAGAATAAATAACTGTCATTAATCCTAAGGCATTTTATATTGAAAATAAGGTGTTATTATATTCTCTAAATGATTTTATGACTCACACTATACTTTCTTATGTTAGTCAATGGCTGGATTCCAAGGAAGTCATGGTAACACTGAACATGAGGTACAGGGTGGGAACGATGGAGGAAATGAGAAACAGAATGGAATGTTGATAGGTGTAAAAGATATCATGTTCATTCCAAAATAGTTTTCCAAAAATATGATCAACAAAATATATATTAACCAACTCCCGTACTCAAAAAAGAAGAGAAAGGCAGTGAACGAAAAGAGCTACAGTAGTAGAGACCATGCAGAAAAGAAATCTCAATTTCTATCATGCAGGAAATGAGGAAGGGGACACCTAAGGAAGTGTCTCAATGGAACAAAGAAATTCTTTATGTGTGGTAAATAAGGACATAATGTAAAGAATTGCCGAGGAAAAATGAATAGTACTATGGAAGAAAATAAAAATGATCCCAAGAATCCATTTACTGTCATTTTACATAAATGTAGGGCACCTGGGCATTACCCGAATGAATGAACTATTCTATAGGATAAACCCTTAGTCAAGGAAGAAGCTATGTGGGAATAAATGGATGGTAAAATGTTTAAAAGTATTAGTGCTCTTTGTTTATGGGATTACTTTGGAATACTTTTCTCTTATATGTATCCCTGTAGTTTATTATGTGAAAATTCAATTTTAGGAAGAATTTTGTTTTCTATTGTTGATATAGTTATAAATAACCACTTAGGTTTATAATATCCTTAAATTTGATGCAATTACATGTTATTAAATTTTGGGATGAAAATGAGAGGTATGATATAACATCTGTGGTGAAATTATGTTATAGTTATTTTGAGGAATTTACCTCATTTTGGGAATGTTATAAAATATAGTTTTGGAAAAAGGGCAACATGCAGACCGTGTGAAAACCCATCGCATCGGACAAAGCTGCAGGAATCGAACCCACAACCATAGTGTGATTGGGATTTATCACTTACCACTGGACTACATGAAGTCCCTGGTTAGCGTGACTAATTCTTTTTAGTTAAATGATTTTATTGATCGATAATAAGTTGTTTTGGGATCCGATGTATTGTCAAATGTATATCCTTAGTATAAGAAAATGATTTGGGATTAAGTGATAAATGTTATTTTGGAAGATGATCGCTCTATTTGTAATACTATATGCTTATAGAAAATTGAATACTATAGGATTTCATTTGAGGTGTAATGGTAGATTTATATCTATGTTTTTATTGTGGATCTATAGCAATTTGGGATATTTATGGAAATGATTAACCTATCATAGACAATATGTGATTTGGTTAATTAATTTTAAGTATGTGACTTTAAGAGTAGTCGATGTTATTTGGAAATACAATTTAACGTGGAAGACTACGTAACAAAATTATTCTATGTTTTGGGTGTTAATATTAGTTTGGATTATATTGATATATTATAAGGACAATTGTTTATTGAATGGTATTTATTAATCTTTTGGTATTGTTGGATTAATTTTAGAAATTAATATAGGTATTTCTTTCCCTAAAGGATTATACTTTTTGGGAATCATCTGATCTTGTACTAAACATTTTGGTTTTTGTTAATCTCTACAGTCAAGGTAAATATATATAGTTTATCCTTTGTGGATTATGTGATTCTCTAGATGTTTATTCTAGCACTTTAGGTGTGACCAAGTTATATTGAATACTCATCATTTGAAAAAAAATTAATTAGTTGTATAAATTTATTAAAGGATGAAACTATAATTAAAAATTAGGTATATCTCTTTATGTTCTTATTCAATCTCATAAATAAATTCCTCAACTTTATGAAATTTAACTTAAAACAAAAAACTTATCTGTTTACTTTTGCTACTAGGAAACTAATGAACGATTATCTCATCACAAGTTTGTGGTTTTCTTGTTGTTAACATTCTCATAATAATGTCTTCTATGACTCTGCACCAGAACTTGACACATATTTTATCTTCTATATCCATGTTTTCCTACATAGAATCCTAGTGTGGGTTATCTTGGGTGACCTTTGTACTTCTCTTTATTTCTTTTAAAAAGATAGTTTTATTGACTCTTTTTCCGATGTGGGAATTTCAATAAAGTTCCCAAGCCCAATTTTAAAATCGTGAGGACACAATTTCCAAAATGTGGGAACAATTTAACACCCCAATATTTCATAGTAAGTTATTTTCTTTAATTCAATAGCTTGTGCTACACGCAACACCATGTTCGAGCGCACCACGACTTACCGAACTAGCCATTCAAAAGAGGTTATGAATAGTATTAACTAAAAATTGAACTTAATATAATACTTATAATTTTATAATCCATATTATGAGTTTCTTATACATAATTAGAAAAAAAATCATTTCTTCCGATAAAAGATGCATTAAAAAAAAATTACTGCCTTTTAATGGTGAACCCTTTTTTAAATCCAATATTTGGAACTTTTATATATTTAATTTGACAAAATACACTTCTTATTTAGAATCGGGACATAATAATTTAGTTTCAATAAATTTTTGGTGTTTTTCTAGAAACTTTTATATTTGGGTGAATAGTGAAAAATACTATATTTTAACTGAAAACAACTTTTTTAATCAAAATAATTTGTAGTGTTAAATTATAAATTTTAATTGTTTTGAAGTATAAATAGATTATATTTTTACCATTTAATCAAATTTTATTCATTGGAAATAATTTCACTTTGAAATTGAACATAAACAAGTATCAATCTTTTGTTAGTTATTATTTCATAAAAACAAACTTTTTGGTTTTGACAACAAAAATTACTTTTAAATTAATAAATGAAACTTTTATTTTTTGAATTTTTTGAAATAGACTTAATTTTTGGATTTAAATTATCAAAATTAGCTTAGGGATAAATTTTGGTATTTTTCTGAAAACATTCAATTTTTGATGAATAGTGAAAAACACTACGTTATAGTTTAAAACTAACTTTTTATTTAAATAATTACTTATGTTATTTAAATTTATTTTAATTAAAAATAGATATAAAATACCTATATAAGTTCAATATAATTTATTTGAGTCATCTTAAAATAAAATTAGATGTATAAAATTTTATTGATCTTTTTACCATCTTTTACCCACCTCTTTTGCGAATTTAAAAATTTACATAAAACTTAATTTTACCGCTTCTATGAGTTGAATTTCAAAAATTCGATAGACATGGTATATATTAGTAAGTAAAATTTTGTTCAATAAGATGAAAATAATTTTTGGTGAATAGTAACTTTTTACATTTATTTACCACGGTTAAAAGTAAATAGGGTAATTAATGGTAGAAAATGATATTATTATTACCCTAACACTTGTAATAATTTGATTTCATAAGTTTAATTCGACCAAAATAAACCTTATGAATAAAATATAAACCTTTAGGTCCACTTGGATTAGATTTGGACATTTATTATTATTTAATTCAAAGAAGAGTTAAAAGTAGAAAATTTATATTTTTATAACGAAACCATTTTTAATATTGGGATAAACATAAAATAAATTCGAATATAAATATTCATTAGAAAGATAAAAATATTTCCTATATAATTATATTTTATTTATATTTTTTAGACATTAACTATTTTAATTTATTTATTACACAATGATGAAGCAGTAATTACATAATTAATGAAATATTACAATAATTGATATTATAAATATACAAATAAATGTAATTTGAGACTTTTATGAAATAAAATAATTTTATTGGTTAATATTATATGTTAGGGTTGGTTATATTAGTTTTGTTTTAAGTAATAATGCTGTTATAAATTTAGCAAAAACAAAATACAAAAGTGTCAAAATTGACATAAAAGAGTTTTTAAAACAAATATTATATTATTAATTGATATTCTATTCATAAAAATCTAAGGTTCAGCAAAAAAGACTTATATAATGATATTTGTATCATTAATGAACCACTTGGGGTTCTGTTGGATGTTTAAGGTAAGGTTATTAACAATATAATATAAAAATACAAAGAGACATGGTAAATGTAAAACTATTTAAGTAAGAGTTAAATCTAAAAGAAAAGGTTAATATAGTGACACAAACCTGTCTAAAACCTATTGGTTGAGTGGTTTTATACCCATAAAAACCTTATAATTTAAATAATTCTTTTTGTATCCATTAGAAAACGAAAATTATTTTATTATAAATTAATATTTCAATCTTTTCCTAAGGTTCCCCTAACTCCTGTTATAAAAGGGAACTTCCCATTATCTAAAATTCACACCATCAAATCCATTAGGGTCGGCCAAAACCTTCCCAAATATCCTCTAAACTCTCTTACATTCATCATAGAGTCCTTAATTTAGTCATAAATCCAACCTAAAGAGCACATTTGATCAAATCAAAAGGAAGAACCCGAAGAAGATGTAAATATTTCATCACCTCTTTCAAGTTATTTTCTTCTTCCACTTCCTCTTTATTTGTTGTTTCTATTATAAAATAATAACTCCAGTATCATATAAATACTGTGATGTTATTATAAATATGGTACAACCATATTCATTATTTTATATATCCAATGAATGACATTTCACCATACGTGCGTACATACGGCTTACCGTCTCCATGTCGTGGTGTAGTTTGTTATTCAAACACGTCATCATTTTGATGGGTATAATAATGAGTATAAATGATGAAAATAATAAATATAACATGATAATTATTTTTTATATATTATATTCCATCATATTATATATTATTTTAATATCAAAAGAATGATATTGTCGCTCGTTCGTACGTATGAAACACCGTCTCCACAAACGTGATGAGATTCATTCCCCATCATATCCATTCAAGACTAATTTTCATTTGATGGTTAAAAATAATGTTTAAATACTTGATATTATTATGAACATGAATAAGATACATACCATCCATAACAAATATGACTCACATAACAAATAATATAAGGGAAAACGAATCAGTTAACACAAAAAATGGTGATACTACTAAACTATTATTAACAAAAAAAATATTAGAGGATCATATATGATATAATATTTATGTATATAGTTATTTTATAATTTAATAACTATTATTTAACTATTATATATATGGTTAAATTACCCTCGACCAAGGAAAAGAACAAGGTAAGGGGTTTCTTATCTCACTTTTAATTCTGTGAGATTTCCATTGTCCGCTACTTATTTATTGCATGTTGGGTATGGTGCACTTCCATTTGATATATATTATAATGATTATCTTTATGTTCATGGAATTCTATGATCCATTTTGTGTTTATTAAATTTCGGTCATACGTCTCAATTGATTACAACAAAGTAAGGGTTTTTCATCTCACTTGTTATTCCTGTGAGATTCATGGTATATTTTCCACTATTTACTTTTGTCTGTAATATGTACTATCCATGATTGTATTATTGGTGTAATATAAATTAATTTATGAGTATTTAAATTATCATTTTATGATCCTTCTTTCATGGGTTTTATGTTTCATATGTTACCAAATCGGTAAGGGAATTTCAAATTTCAATTTCCACTCAGTGGGCTTTACACATACTTCATTTATTATTTTACTCCAAGATTATGTGTGGAATAACTATTTATTATTTATGTAGTAATTTCCACTCAACTTTGTTTGGATATAAATTTGATACACATAATCAATCCATTGTTAATTTCTCAAGTCATTGATATAAACTTGATCTTAACTCAATTTCCATTCATTGAGTTAAACATCTAAGTCATTGGTGTTGTTTTAACAAGAATATGTGTGAATGTACTCTGATTGATTTACACTAAATATCCAATAATATTGAGTGTATTTATATTTTTAACACATAATTAGGTCATTGATTTATCCCTTATCTCAGAATACTATCTTTATAATTTATTTCATCTCAATTTACATTCCTTTGAGACTTCTTAGTTATTATGCACTAATTCACTTTTATATGGTGTATATACTGTCCTTTAACATAGTATATAATGAAATAATTTATTCTCATGGTATTAAAAAGTTTTTATTACCTCAATTATTTGTATTCAAGCATCTCTCATTTGGATAGTAACTCTAACTAAAATACTATTTTAAATGTTTTAAAAATTTATTCTTCTAAATCTTTCTCATTAATGTCAATGTTTTAAAAATGGTTTTAAGGTTTTATTTATATGGAAATTAATCTTTTAAAATTAAAATCCCTTTTAAAAGTTTCATAGTGTTATCGGAAACTTTGATTCAAAAATCTATTTTTAAACGGTTTCTTGACAAATAGTGTGACTTTTAAATGTTTTGAAGAAAAAGGGGGATATTTATATCAAATAGTTTTGATGATTATTTTAATCTATGTCAATATCCTTCATTATTATCGATTGAGGTTAATATGTTACAATACAATATTCCCTATTGTATTTAATGAGTTATGTTTGACTGTGGATGTGCTATTTTTATACCATTCATGGTTTGTGGATAATGTCTTTACATTTCATATGCTTGTTTTAATACGAATGTTTATGTTATGTTTCAAAATTTTTATATGAGTAATGCATTGGACTTAGTAAGTGATGGGTGGAGCCCACTATAGCTCATCGATGTATCGGTAGGTCTCATGAGACAAACTAGTGTCTTGGCATAAGGCCTTGACAAAATCTTATTTGTAGTCTTTTCACAAGGGCTTGACTATGTGGGTATGAAGTCCGGCATTATGCATTCCATCATTATGAAAGTGGCTATTGATATTGCATGTGATTATTTGACTAGTAGAATATCCATGTTAATTAGTAAATAAAATTATTTGATTTTATCTTTTCCATGTTATGTTGAATTTCCAGTTCAAAAGGCTTTTTTTTAGTCTTATACATTGCCTTAAATGTTTATTATTATTTATGAATGTTTTCGCTTTATTGTTATCCTTACTGAGCATCCGAGCTCAACCCTTTCTATGTTTTGTTCAATGATGCGAAGAATTATATTATGACTAACCTGCAGGGATAGTCTATGGGACTTCAGTGTTGTTTATGGAGACAATGTGGTTGTAGTTTTCCATTTTATGATGTAATGTAAACCTTATGAATGTATCTAGTACTTCTATGGCAACTAAACTAATCAGTCTTTTCAGACTTGATCTTTCGTGATCATTCCAATGATACATAATAATTCTCCGACTCTAGGATTCTAGGGTCGGGGCGTTATAGGTTCTGTGAATTTTTTTAGTTTAAAAACGTTAATGATAAGGTTTTTAAAATATAATCCACCCCTCTTTTAATTGATCCATAATTAATACATTCTTTGATCCTAATATCAATATAACTCATATTGATATCCAAAAATTGGTTTCAAATCAATTAAAAATAATTTATTAAGAATACAAATAGACGAGGTTTTCTTAAGAAGGAATCTCTCTAAATAAATACATAATTCTAGGAATTAGTTGTTTAATCTTTGTAGGCTTTAGAAAAATTGAGAGCGACAATATTAATCAGCAGCTCTAAACTCTTCAAATGACCACATATTTATAGGAAAAACACCAATGGTCATATTTCCTTCCCAATGGTCATATTTATGTACAGTTTTTGCAATGACTTTGACAGTTGGGACTCCAAAAACTATACCATAATAGAAATTACGACATCATTGTTTTTACCTCATTAAAATGTAAAAGATGTTCCATTATAATAGAAAATAGTTTCCTGTATTCAGGATTTAATTTATTTGTTCAATAGTATGGATTTATTGCATATTTAATTAAGATAATCATTATGAATGTGGATTTTATGTTTATTGGTTATGATATAAGTTCAATTATAAAGACTTTTTTAATACTAAAGATAATATATAATGTCTTATAACTGATCTGATAAGGTGAATCTGATTGTTATCGGTTCTATATTCATTACAGTAATCATAAGGAATAAAGTTAGTATAAATTAATTAATACTTTATAACTATTTATAAGTATGGTAAAATTATATGTTTTCTACAAAAAAAATTCTAAAACACTTTGCTGGTAAAAAATTAGTAATCAACTGTTTAAGAAAGAGTTTTTGACTTCCATAACTAAAAGAATGGAAAAGTCATAAGTAAGAACTTTTGAGTAAATCAATCATCACTCAAAGACTCTCAATATAGATCAAAAGTGAACACTGATATTACATTCATAAACTCTAGATTAAAATGTTTGGCTTTACTTGACCTCATATAACTTTCTCCCTGAAAGAATGGCACACCCCATCGGGTGGAGTAAAAGAGACCCATTAGAGATAATAGTCAATTTGGGACTTATTATAAATGAAAAAATACATCCCCAAAATGTCATCAATATATTTCATGATGAGAACTATAAAATACTAGGTGATATTAAGCTCCTATAAAGAGAATACACAAGAAGTAAAATGGAGACATCTGTCTCCCGTCATTTCGAGGGGCGTAGTATTATTAGTCACATCAAACAAAAGTTCCATTATAAGGTTTACTAGTCCCATAATATGAGTTGATATAAAAGAGTTAGATTCACTAGTTTCAAATAAACCATTCAGTAAAGATGAATATATAGTAAGGGTGCCTCTCACAGGTATTGAAATCATATCTACTTCCTCTGGAGACCTTTCCACTGCATGAAGAAGCTTCGTTCTGCTTGCATGTGGCTGGAACCCCTTTGTTCTTGAAGCATATGACTAGACCATGGTTCTTTTATTTGTCGATGAGATCATTACACTACATACGGTAGGAAATATAAAATATAATTTTTTCAAGTGACCTGAGTATCTATAGGAACTGAAGATCTTAAGTTTATTAGTGAAA
The DNA here is from genome assembly GCA_963277665.1 of Viscum album. Taxonomy (NCBI): domain Eukaryota; kingdom Viridiplantae; phylum Streptophyta; class Magnoliopsida; order Santalales; family Viscaceae; genus Viscum; species Viscum album. The sequence goes on along the minus strand of OY728128.1, from coordinate 1,534,792,657 downwards.
ACTCATTTCGAATGCCTAGACTTTTTACACTAGAAGTAAGTCAAAGGGACTTTTCCAAGCACTATAGGAGGTCTAGAGGATGCCTTCTATCAATACCCATCATGTGACTCACTGTGCTTTATTTTTTTTCTTTAAAGGGGCTCATAGTTCTACCATTGGGAGAAAAAGGAACTCCCATCAATACTACCTTACCAGCCATGTCAAGCTCAACCATCAATTCCCTATATAGCATGTAATTATAAGAAGAGATCTTAAACAATAAGACATGATAATGGATATATAGTCAAATAATAATCTTGAAACATCGAGTCTTAATATTCTAATTTAATAAAATATGAGGTTCAAACCACATATGATTGGAAAATATGTTTTCATACTCCATCACAGTCTTATCAGCCTGATAGATATTGAATAACTCTATAGCCTTAACCATCACCATAGATTATAGATACAATTGATCAGTGAAAACAACCCTAAATTTCTTCCACTCTATACCATTTTTCTTCTTATCCATTATCACCTATTCCCACCATCAACTATTAGGTCCATCTTACTTGAAGGTGTCACATTTTACCTTGATCAAATTATGTGTTTCGAATAAATAAAATATAAGTTATATCATTATCATCCTATCCCTAGACCCTTGAGGATCATTAGAGCCATGAACTTTTGGTGGATTTTGGTGAAGTAAATCATGATCATGATTCTAATATTCATACCTTTGAGGTTCTAAAACTGGAGCCCCAATGGGAATGGGTGCAGGTGTGTGTCTTGGAGATTGGACACACAATAATCTCAAAAATATTTTGGTCCATGGGAGGATTTTTTCACCATGGTTCACCAAAATCTTCCTTGAGGAGCATGTTCACACATCTTCTCAGAGTCATGGAATCACAAAATACTAAATACCTCATAAGATTACTCAAATCAACAACATAAAAAAGAAAAATGTGGAAAATAATCCCATCATATATGTTATTAAGATTTATATTTCAACATATCCAAATAAAAAACATGTAAAATACTATAATCAGATAAAATTATTCCTCAAGACCCCATTCCCAAACTACCCATGGTGACTTAAGTCTCATTACGATGAGATATGTCTACAAAATCACTCATAAATACCTCCTTAGTCCCTAAAATACATCACAAACTCCATAATAACATCAAGGAAAGATGATTAACATGCCCCTTTGATACCACTTTGTCACAAACTATCCTAGATAACCGGGTACACTAATAACTAAGATACATATGACATTTACCAAAGGGAATTACCTATCCCCATGAGTTAGAGACTAGCATATAGAATCATACAAGTTCAAGAGGTAATTAGTTTTCCACAAAAAAATAGAAGATAAAATATTACAAGTTAGTATTATTGCAACTAAAAAGGGACAAAGTACCAGAAACCAAATAGAAATAAAAAAAAATAAAGTAGTATATCAACATAGAACTCAGTATCTATAAAAATAAAACTCAGACAACTCATAAAACAGGTGGACAACATATCCACCAGTCACCACTATAATCACCCCATATTATAAAGGATAAATAACATCCACCACCTCCAAGTGGAACTTTCTCTTTTCTCGGACCTGACATAACAAAGTCAAAAAATTCTCAAAATAAAAGGTACAATATGATATATAAATACCAGTAGGGTCTCAACATGTTTACCATAATAGGAACCACAATAATAAACAAAATCATGATTTAAATTTAAATAAAACATGGCATGTCATGACATTTCATTTTCATATTTAAAACAAAACATGATTTCTTTTCAAGGATGGAAAACATTTAAAACAGAGATTAAATGAAAATTTTATATAAACAATTTATATAAATCATTTGTCCTGAGTAAAATAGTTTTATAATCATTGACATATATATAATCAAATCATATAAAATAATCACCATGGTCATCTACCGTAAAGTACATTATTTTCTAGTTATAGGATTCTCACACTTCTCAAATCAATTCTTATGGCTAAACATGTGTGTTCACACACCTTAGGATCTAGATGAATAAGACTCATCAATATCCCATCAAGGATATTCATGTTCAACTAGTTTTATTTAGAGTTTTCATCGTTAATTCATTTCTAGGGGATCATGATCTTGGAATCCTTATCCCAAATAACCCACTAACTATAGAGGCTCACATGTGCTCAATAAATCAACAAATAATGGTAAAATCATCTCATCTCAAATAAAATTCCATTTACAATTCAATTACCCAATTTTTAGTTTCAATATGCCGTTTTAATTTCAAAACCAAAACATGGATTTTAATTATTTCATGCCTTTTAAATACAAAAAAAATATTATATTTTCATCATTTAAATTTTATGCATTTTCTAAAATTAATTTTCAAATCATTTCATCAACCCCATAATTTTCAAAATACACCCCACAATTCTAATTCCATTAAAATTTTGGTTTTTTCCCAAAATTCATGTCATTGGAAATTTCATTATCAAATTAGTTCTAATCAAGGTTTTATAAATCAATTGAAATCTCTTTCAAAAAAATCAAGAAAATCAAGGTTTCAATTATATTGAAAAACTTAAAATGGAACCGCATTCTTTTAAATAAAAAAATAATATGATAAACACCTATAATGGGAACGCCAATGATGATCGAAGGTAAACAATATTTAGGAATAAAATATATAATCAATATAAGGACTAGATCGATAAAAAAATCTTATATCCATCAAAAATAAAATTATATAATACTCTCTAAGGAGGAGTAGAAGGAATATCAGATGAAGCTATACGAGAGGAGATCCACTTACCATAGAAAGATCAGATCTTCCACTAGTGGTTTGATTAACCCAATTAAGAGGTTAGAGGATCCAAAATTACTTTTCAAGATCCTTCAAAAAATGGAAAATCATATTCGGATTGAGAGGATGAATTAAGAAACTTAAATGGGGGTAAGTAATTTTAATTTAATTTTCAGGGGAATTAAATTCCACATGCACGGTTTCCTAGGGAGGGCCACATGGTTCAAAAAATTGTGCACCCTAACCATGAACCCCCTCTAGACTCACTATCCAAGGGATACTGGTTTAAACTAGGTGAGAACATGGTTTGGCTAACCATGTTCCAACCATGAAAATTCCCCCTTCTTGATGCCCCGTGTTTTGGAGGGTATGGATGCATGGTTTGGAATAACTATTTGCCTTTAATACCATGGAATTACATGATTTTTTTTCAAAATTAAATGGGATTATTTTGAGACCAAGATCTAAGATGGAACTTAATTTGATTCCTTGAGTATCCAGACCAGATTTTTAACCTATTTTTAATGATTATTAAATAAACATACGAGTGGGTTTTTTTAACATTTAAACTGGTGCCCAGATCAAAAATATGATAGCACCATTGAACTCAGAGCATTAGGATTCACCTAGAAAGGGCCTCAAATTGGCCAGCGTGGGCTATCTGTGGAACGTAGTTTTTGGCCATAAATAAAATAATTGAATAATAATTATTTTATATTCCAATCCTTATAACTCATGAATGGTAACTCAGATAATAAATATGAGAGTATCATTGAGCTGTTGAGGGCGTGATTCCCTTAGGAGGATCCTAACCTTGACCAGCACAGGTCGAGGGTGAAAGTTAGTTTTTGGAATATTCAAAAGAAAAATAAAATAACTTAAGAAGTTTTTTTATTATATTTTCTTCTTCATTGTGTATTGACTCGTCAGTGATGTGGTACAATGATGAGGATACACTAAATCCCATTAATGAACCTCATTAATGATTCAGCGTAACAACATTGCAACACAGTGTAATATAAACACATATTCATGTTTTATTAATTAATAAACTAACATGAAATGAAAGATTTTTGGCACAATCCTAGAATTTCACTAAGACGTTGGTGGGTGGTGATGATGAATGATGAACGTCCTTTATTACACCCTTCAACGAATCACTAACAACAGTGGGCTAAAAATCAAGAATGAATAACAGAGGTGCATGATTCCATTCTTCCTTGACCAATAATTATATCCCAGGTTGAGGTTTGATGCATTTTTTTGTGAATTTCTTTTCCCCATTCTCACTTTTAAATGATGAACATCGGTTATCTCAAAAACAAGTTAACCCATAGATCGATCATTCATGTGGGATAGTTAATGATTTGGGAAGAAGGCTATATTTATCTTAGTGATTATTCCACCCTATTTTGGTTCTTCATGATTTTTCTAACAAGAACGCATCATGTTTAACAATAAACAAGACCCAAATCATTCTTTGGGTGTTCATAGGTGTGAATCCTTCCCCTTTTTCTCTCTTGTGTTTTCTTGTTCATCATGGAATAATGGTCGACAGCACATCGGTCATGTAGGTTCCAAATGGATGGGTCACAACCAAGAGTATCATGACATTAGCACTAGGCTAAAACACCCAACTGCGATGACAGGTAGGAGGCATGACGCTGGCATCATGTTGTGGTGGCAATAGAGGCCACCGGCATAGAGGATGGTGGCTGGGGGCTAGCAGACGCAGTCAACCTTCCACGTCGAAGGTGAAAGTTGATGTATGAAGACCGTGGCACTGAGTTGGACCCACTGCTCACCACAGTTCACATAGAGGAACTAGTCTACATGAGTGAACAAGTTGGATGAAAACATGGCACTACCTTGGTACCATGTGGCCTTGTGAACCGGACGCCACTCAGCATCTGGGTTGGGAGAAAACCGGCCCACCGATTTGGGTTGATCCAGAGGGGAAACCTCGTGACTGGGTGGTCCGGAGGGGAAACATGGCCATGTGGTGGACTGGCTTGGCAGTACTAGTCTGACTGAGTCGGACAAGGTCGGAGAACATAGATCGGGTAGGTGGGAGACCTAGCTGGCTGGACCCACGTTCGAACTAGGCTAGGTCCAGTAATAGCCTATGGGACTGATCTAGTGGTCAGGTCAGATCAGGTCGTCCCAGACCCAACTGAGTTAGGTCGGGTCAACTGAACTGGGTCGGGTCATGTGGGACCTCTAGGTCGGGTTGGTCAGGACAGCAAGCCAAGTCCAATTGGGCCTAACCACAACTGGTCCCTGTTTACTAAAATGCCAATATCATTTAGACCGGGCCTCTGATTGATGCTTCACCTATGGAGTTTGGACCTTTGTGACGAGACAATCCTTTGGGTATACTCTAAGTGAGACTTTGTGGTAATCGAGATACGAATAATGGAATGAGGAGTAGATTCTTCTCGAATCAAGCACACTGGAGAGTAGAAATCCTAAGGCTTCTTGTGACATGAAAGATATAATGAGAGGATCTTAGTGTTCTAGAAGACGAGCATGCCTCAGTGGTTTAGCTGATGAACACACCTCAGTGGTGCAGAAGACGAGCAAACCTTAGTGGTCCAGTAGACGAGCCGACCTCAGTGGTCCAGCTGATGAGCAGACCTCAGTGGTTCAGTAGAAAAAAGTACTTTAGTGGTTCAACAAATGAGTGAACCTCCGCAGTTTAGCAAATGAGCATACCTCAGTGGTCTAGTAGACGAGCAAACCTCAGTGGTCTAGAAGATGATCATACCTCAGTATTTCAGTAGAAGAAGATACCTTAATGGTCTAGAAGACGAGCTCATCTCAGTGTTCTGGCAGATGAGTGGACCTCAGTGGTCCAGTAGTCGAGCTAACCTTAGTGGTCAAATAGCTGTTCAAACCTCAGTGATCATCAGGGATGATTCCCTCAGCAGTACAAGATGAATCATCTCTATGAATGATAATCTTTATTTCTATACTTAATGTTATACCTCATATGAGTTGTCTTTATTGTGTGGTTTTGTTGTGTGATATTTGCTTTTTGTTCTTGATTTTTGGTATTTCCATTGTGTATTAGTGGTCCATGACCAGGTGGTGCCCAGTAAGACAAGACTGACGGGACATACTTCTAAGGCTACTAATAGCTACCCTCCACCTCCCCTTCAAGTAGGTCTTCAGAAGACGGACCATGGAAGTTGTACTTTTCTTCATGGTTTTGGGATTTTATTTTGGTCCCCTGTACTTTTCAGTTGTATTGTACCCTCAGTAGTTGTATCAGTGATAATTGTGGTTTACCTTTTGTTTACTCTATATAGTTAGATCTTTGTGCCTACGTATAGGATTAATGGAAATTTCTGCCCTTTTGGGATATTCATTCTCGGTACTAGTCACCAGCCCCTATCCTAAAGAAGACAGTCTTGGGTAGTCACAACATGAGCTCTAGGGGACGGTTTATGACAATGTGGTATCATAGGAGTTTAGTTCTACCAGAAGAACTATGAGTCTTTAATCATTATGGGGAAACAGTGTTAAGTGTATCGAGTTTGGATTTCCAACCGGGTGTCCAGTGTTGGTGAGACAGTCGACGTATCAATAAACCTGGACTCTGAATTCTGATTTCTAACTTAGTACATACACACACTGGTTTCACGCATCATTGAATGTTTATCATGATATTTGTGAGTCAGTATAAGGTCACCATATATAACCCATTGATCATGGTTCATCTTGATCTCTTTTAGGATGCCTCCATGCAGACAGCCATCCAGGATTCCAATGCATGACCACAAGGATGGTCCATAGAGAGATAAATCATTGGTACATGGACCGTTTCCCAAGATGGAACCTTTGGGAGGTGACCCAATGATACCACTGCCCATTGGTCAGCAGTTACAACTTGAATTATCAGTAGATGATGCACATAGGCTCAGTGGCATACATGATTTCTAGCGATCTAGACCTCCCAAATTCACATGAGAGACAGATCCTTAGGTCAATGAGGATTGGATAGTGGTAGTGACATGAGGATTCCACTTACTGATGATGCCACTTGACCAAAAGGTGGTTCTTGTAAGGATCCTTCTGTAGGGCGTTGTGGGGAGATGGTGGAGTTTGACCATCCAGATTAACGAGGAGGCGACCCTCACCTAGTCTGACACCAGGAAACATTTCAGGGAGGGTTTCTTACCAACTAATTTGTGCATAGTTCATATACTATAGTTTCTTCACTTATAGTAGGGAATCCTAAAATTGGATTAGTACTCTGCGTGGTTCACAGACCTCTCTCATTACTCTATGAATATGGTGTAAGACCCTTTCTTTAGGGCTCAGTCCTTTAAGCAGGGACTCCGATGGGAGATCAGGGCAACAATTATTTCCCTCAGTATCCCTGTGTAGTCTGTGGTATTGGATTGAGCCCTACTAGTGGATAGCTTCCTCACAGAGTAAGCATCGATGGTTGGATCTACCACTAGGCGATGGGTGTCCGAGTAATCCATGGTGGGTAGCGAACAGATGAAACAGAGGCCCAAATGGGATAGACCTCTCAGACAATGACCTCAGGACATAGGGTCGGTGGTGCAAGGATCTTAAGGCAAATGGAGTCATAAGGGGAGAAGGGTTTGCTATTAATATGGAGGGCAGGGGAACATGGATCGAGATTGCCTGACCTGTCATGTAGAGGATAGACAAACGGTCGAAGGACTGCCAAGGAAATTTCATAGATAGGAACAGGGCGGTCTTCCAAGTAGTAGATGTGGAGGAGAAGCGGGACGAGTGACAGAAGGTGGTTTTAGGTACTAGTTATTATCACCAGCACCACCAAGTTGTACGCCACGGGATCTAGGAGAAGGTAGACATGGGTGGGATCGGCATTAGGTGATCGAGGCCTATGATCGAGACATCCTCGAGAAGATATGAGGTATGACCTGGGTCATCTCCACATTATCTACAGTTCTTGTAGAAACAGGTTCTAGTCACTCTTTATTTACCAAGGACCTTGTTTGGGGATCAGATATTCTGATCGAATAATTGGCTCAATCCTTATGATTAGAGAATCATACGAGAATGGATTCGATTATCACACACTAGTGTCAGAAGTTTGAGATAACTCTTGGAGGTAAGAGATTCAGCTGGGATCTCCCAGTGGTGGCATTGAGGCCTTACGAATTCATTCTAGGTAAGGACTGTCTATCAGTAGTCCATGCACAGGTTGACTATTTTATGATCCTAGTGCGGTGGTTCAACAAAGATGGTAACATGTTTTTTTTATCGATGAAAAGGAAACTAAATCATCACATGATGGACTCGCACGTAGGAGGGTGCATTCGATCACTCATCAGTTGGATATCATGACCCTAAGTGCAATAGATGAGACAAGTCCAAAGTTCCCTACAGTGGTAGATGAGAATGACGACGTCTTTCCAGAGTATGTTTTAGGACTACCTCTACATCGAGAGGTACACATCTGCATTGATCTATACCCCATGAAGGCACCAATATCTATAGAATGTCTCTCGCAGAGCTCCGTGAGTTAAGGGTACAGTTGGAGGACATGCAAAGGAATGGTTTCTTAAGGCCCAACATTTCACCATGGGTAGCCCCAGTGTTGTTTTATATGAAGGCAGAAAAAATATTAAGGTTATGTGTTATCTTTCAGTACCTAAACTAGGTGACCGTGAAGAACAAGTATCCTCTTCCAAGGATTGATGACCTCTTTAATTAGATTAAGGGAGCGAGATGGTTTGTGAAAATAGACCTCAGACCAGGCTATCACGAGCTTAGAGTACAAGAAGAGGACATCTCGAAGATGGATTTTAGATGTCTCTACGGTCACTACGAGAACTAAAGGATTCTATTTGGTGTGAAGAATTCCCCAGAAGTGTTCATGGGACTCCTGAATAAGATCTTCCAACCATACATAGACAAGTTTGTAGTGGTCCTCATTGATTAAATCTTAGTGTATTCAGAATACTAGGAGGAGCACATAATACACATAAGGATGGTTCTAGACACACTCTAAGAGCACCAGATTTACAGAAAACTATTGAAGTGTGAGTTCTTGATACAAAAGGTCCACTTCATTGGAAATTTCATCTCAGAGTCTATATTTGTGGTGGATCCAGTAGATATCGAGGTAGTTCTTTCTTGGGAGCCACCCAAGAGTGTTATTGAGGTGAAACATTTCCTTAGGATTTCATTGTACTATCAAAGGTTTGTACCTAAATTATCTAGAGTGTAATCACCCATGATAGCAGTGATGAAGAAGGGAAAAACCTTAGTGTGGATAGAATGATGTCGGAAAATATTTCAACTATTGAGGAAGATCTTGATGAGTGCTCCTATCTTGAGGTTTCCAGAGGAGGTAACCGACTGCATGGTGTACTGTGATGCATCAGAAACTGGGCTTGGTTGTGTCCTCATGTAGGAGAAAGCAGCGATTACTTATATCTCACGACAGTTGAGACCTCATTAGAAGAACTATGTGACTCATTACCTTGAGATGGAAGTGATAGTCTTCGCACTAAAGATGTGGCGACAATGCCTTATAGGAAAATGATTCAACGTCTAATCAGACCACAAGTGTCTCAAGTATATCGTTTCTTAGAAGGATCTGATTCCATGATAGTAACATTTAATTGAGCACCACAAGGATTATGATAATGAGATAGTCTATACTCTTGGGAAGGGTAACATGGTGGAAGATACTCTCAGTAGGAGATTGAGTTCATAGCTACATTATGAGTCCTTAGAGTAGTTGGCCTCGCTTTAGATATCCTTTATAAAGAGAGATGAGGCATCTTATCTTCATTCGATGGTGTTTTCCCCTCCACTCTTATAGTGAGTCATGAAGGTGCAACTCGGAGACTCCAGTTGTGAGACAACATGTGCCCAAATGTCCATAGGGCATTCCCTTGATGGATATTTTAAAGTTGGCGAGCATTTCATCCTTTTCAGAGGATGCACCATTGTGCTAGTGGAATTGTGGGAGAAGGTGTTAAGGGAGTTACATACATCCCATTTGGTAGTACATACAGGTGTATCAAAGATGTACCAGGGCCTCCGATGTAAGTACTGGTGGATGGGGATGAAGAAGGTAGTGGTAGAGTTTTTCTCGAGATGCCTCACATGTTAGTAAGTGAAAGCTGAGAACCAATTTTCAGCAGGTTTGAAACAAACTTTAGAGGTACCTAAGTGGAAGTTTGATGGGATATAAATGTACATTGTGAAAGGCTTACCATGTACGTCCAGGGGGAACGATACCATCTATGTGATCATAGACTAACTCACCATGTCGTCCCACTTCCTACCATTCGAGAATAGGGTTTAGTAGAGTGCTTGGGACGCCTCTACGTGTAATAGATAGTTAGACCCCATGGAGTCCCATATAAAATAGTATCAGATCATGGTGCACGATTTTCATCCTGGTTGTGGAAGGTATTACAAGATGTGTTTGGGACAAAGTTATGCATTAGAAAAACTTTTCACCCACAGATGGATGGTTAGATAGAGTGGACCATACAGAACTTCGAGCACATGCTTCATGATTTCATTTTTTATTATGGTTGTAGTTGGGAGGACCACCTACCACTGGCAGAGTTTTTGTACAACAATAGCTACAACTCCAACAATAGTATGGAACCATTCGAGGAATTATAAGGACAACCATGTAGGTCATCGTTTTACGGTACAGACCTAGGGGAGTCAGTACTCATGGGTCTAGAGCTGGTACAAGATACCATAGAGAAGGTGCATGTAATCTGAGAGCGGATGAAGACTACAAAGAGCTGACATAAGTCCTATGCTGATAGGTGACGGATACCTTTGGTGTTCGTAGAGGGGGACCACATATTACTACGAGTCTCTCCTTGATGAGGGGTATAGAGATTTGTTCGGGGCAGTAATCTATCTACGAGGTTCATCGGACCTTTCCTAGTACAAAATAGAGTGGGTGAGGTGGTGTACCGCTTGGATCTACCACCACAGTTAGAGAGGGTGCACGACGTCGTCCATGTATCCTAACTTAGGAGATACATGAACCACCCTTCTCACCTCATAGACCATGGTGATCTAGTGAATTATGATGAGGCGACATTCATGGAGTAACTGGTAGAGATAGAGGATCGATAGGATATTATCCTTCATGGATGGTTGATTCTTTCGATGCGTGTCTATTGGAAGTACATGAATCTCTAGAAGAGCACATGGGAGAGGGAGGCTCAGATTCATGCTCAATACCCCCATTTTTTTATCATCCCTTGGTTTGGCTTATAAGGATGTAAAGCCCTAATGGGGGGAGAAATGTAATACCCCTGAATTCCATGATTTTTTTAAATTAAAATGGTATTATATTAGGACCATGATCTAAGACGACATGTAATTATGAGGCCTAGAGTGGCCATGACGTATTTTTGAACTATTTTCAATGATCATTAAATAAATATGTGATTGGTTTTTTCTAAATTTTAAACTGGTTCCCTGATCAAAAATATAAGTGCACCATTGAACTCAGTACATCAGAATTTTCCTAGAAAGAGCCTAATATTGGTCAGCACTGGCCAACTGGGGATAGTATTTTTTGGTCATAAATAAAATAATTTAATACTTATTATTTTATTTTCAAATCCTTATAACTACTAAATTGTAACTCAGATTGAAAATCTAAGAGTATCGTTGAGCTCGTGATGGTGGGATTCTTTTAGGAATAGCCTAAACTTGACCAACATGGGTTGAGGGTGAAGGTTTTTTTTAATTTTCAGATTAAAATTAAAATAACATAAAATGTTATTTTTTTAGATTTTCTTCTTTTTTACGCAGCGAATTTTCATCCCTGCAGTACAATGACAAGGCGATGCTGAATCCAATTAATGAACCTCATTAATGAGTCATTTTCATGATGCTACAATAGAGTTTATCTAAAACACTGATTTTTATTTCTTTAATTAATAGTCCAATAAGAAATGCCGGATCATTGGAACAATTCTGGAATTTATCTTAGGCTTTGGTGGGTGGTGAAAACAAATGACGAATGCACTTTATTCCACCCTTCAAAGAATATCTAGTAACGGTGGGCTACAGATCAAGAAAATATAATGGAGGTGTGCGATTCAGTTCTTCCTCAACCAAAAATTCTATCCCAGGTAGGGGTTTGATGCTTTTATGTGTGAATTTCTTTTCCCAATTATATATTTTAAACGATGAATGCAGGTTAACTTATGAAAAATTAAACCCACAGATCGATCCCTCATGTGGGATGGATAATGATCCGAGATGAATGGAATATGTATCTTTGTGATTATTCTTCCCTATTTTGGTTCTTCGTGATCCAACTAACAAGAATTCATCCAAGTAAACATGAAAATGACCCAGATCATTAATTTGGTGTTCATATGTGAGACTCATTTTTCCTTTTCTTTCTTGTGTTTTTTCGTTCCTCTGGGTGCAACAATTGGTGGAGCATCGGTTGTGGAGGCACCAAACGGAAGGGTCACGGCCAAGCGGGCAGCAACATCAGCACCAAGATGTGGCCCCTAGCATCGGTGGTGACACCAGGCTCCGGAACCCAGCCACAACAGTGATAGTGGCCACCGACACTGAGGATGGTTATAGGCGGATGTGGCCAACCAGCTGCATTGGAGTTTCAAGTCATGGTCTGAGAACCACGGCTGTGATCAGGACTCACTGCTCGCCACATGTCACGAGGAGGAACTGGTCCACATGAGCAGACTAGATGGCCAAAAACATGGTTCCACCCTCACATCATCTGGTCAAATGAACCAGACATCGCTCAGTGTCCATGCTGGGATCAAACCAGACCAAAAATGTGGGCCGGGTCGGAGTGGAAATTAGGCCATTGGGCGGCCCAACTATGAAGTACCGGTCCAAACGATTCATATCGAGTTGGAGAATGTGAATCATGTCACTAGGAAACCTAGTGGGCTAGACCCACGGCTGAACCGAGCTGGGTTCAGCAATGGCCAATGGTCCTGGCCCAGTGGCCAAGACAAATTGGGTTATCCAAGACCCAACCAGGTTGGGTCAGGCCGGCAGCACCAAGTTGGGTTGGTTGGGTCAGTCCAACCAAGTTGGACTGGGCCCAGACACAACCATTCTATTATTTCAAAAAATAGAAATATGTTTATGAATGTGCATCTGGTTGATGAATTTCCTGCGATATTGGACCCCTTGCGATGAGATAGTCTTTTGGGAATACTATAAGTGAGACTTCGTGGCAGTCGAGATACGACTAATGGCCTAAAGAGTAGATTCTCCTGAAATCAAGTTCACTGGAGAGAAGAAATCATATAGTTCAATTCGACATGAAGGATATGATGAGCGGACCTTAGTGATCTAGATGAAAATCATACCTTAGTGGTTCAGCAGATGAGAATACCTCAGTGGTTCAGCAGACGAGTGGACCTCCATGGTGTATCAGATGTGTGGACCTAAGTAGTCCAGCAGACAAGCGGACCTCAGTGATCTATCAAATCATCATACATCAAGGGTATTATAGACGAGCGGACCTCAGTGGCCTAGCAGATGAGCTGACATGAGTGGTTTGGTAGCCGAGTGGACCTCAGTGGTCCAATAGCCAAGTAGACCTCAGTGGATCATCAGGGATGAGTCTCTCAATAGTACAAGTTGAATCAGCTCTATGATTGATAATATTACTTTCTATAATTAGAATTATAATTGGTGTGAGATGTCTTTGTTGTGTGATTTTGCAGTGTGATCTTTTCTTTTTTCTCTTTATTTGTGGTATTTTCTTTGTGTATTGGGTCCCTATTGAGTATTATGTTACTCACCCATGCACGTGCCTCACCCACACGTGTCATGTCTCATCTAGGTGATTGACACTTCGACAAAGACCTTAGTAGTCCGGGACAAAGTGTTTCCCAGTGAGACAAGAAGAACCAGACTATCTTCTATGGGGATAGATACCCTCTACCTACCCTTTAGGTAGGTCTTGAGAAGATGGATTTTGGAATATGTACTATTCTTCATGGTTTTAGGTTTGTATTCTAGCCCCTTTTACTTTTCATTTTTACTATACTCTCAGTAGTTGTCTCAGTGATAGCTATGGTTTACATTGTGTTAACTCTCTATAGTTTGAGATTTCTATGTTATATAGGTTTAAAGTCAATGCCTTCTCTTTTTTGGATATGCCTCCTCGATGTTTGTCACCAACCCCTGTCCTATGGAAGGCGGGATTATGGTAGTCACGACAAGGGCCATGGGGGATGGGTCATGATAGTGACCCCTCTATAGCACCATCAAAGGGTGCACGGTTTGCTGTTCCAAACTGCATGGTTTTCCCTAATAATGAATCAACTGTGCATAGCCCAAATAGATTCCAAAATTCTTCAAATTTCACCCAAAACATCCCAAAATAAGATTCAACCAAAAAAATATCAAAACAAGGGTCAAGGAATACTTGAAATCAAGTAATTGGATGTTATAGAAAATGAAGGAAGAATAACCTAATACAATATTTAGGAAGGAATGACCTAAAACTCCATTACAAAGGCATATAAGTTAGAAGAAAGAAATTCCCCTTCCATTCCCTTTTAGGTTTAATAAATCCAAGAATATTGAGGAATAGAAACTCCAAATATAGATCCATGTGACATTTCAAAAGGGTGAAATTAACAAAACACTATTAGAATCCATTCGAGAAATTCTAATGTTCGTTAAATTCCTCAAAGATATTTGTACCCAAAGAAATAGACTTGATATAAATGAAAGGATCAGCCTAGGGAGAAGTGTTTCGACCATGATCACACCACCATTTACAAAAAAAAATCATGATCCATGGACATTCTCTATTCACTACACAACTGTTTATTTGAAATTTACTAACTCATTGTGTGATCTTGTTTCTTTAATTAATTTTATTTCCCATTCTATTTTTTCATCTTTGAAAATAATTGAATCGAGTCCTAAAATAGTGGTAGTGCAGATATAAAATAGATCCACTATTTACCATCTGGAGTGTTAAAGGATGTGTTTGTAGGAGTATAAGGACGTTCTTTTTCAGCAGACCTTTATTTGCTCACCATGAAAGAAGACAAATTACTAGGAAACTCACAAATCATATTGGGTAGCCCCTTCCTAGAAATATCCAATACAATCATCAGTGTACATGAAGTAAAACATTCAATGGATCATGGAGACAATATGGTAAACATCATCATCCTTGACTCTACAAATCAAACTTCAAGAACCCATTCCTTCATTGAAATCACTCATGAATAAGGTATTAGTACCATTGAAGACTTAGGTATTGTGAGAGATTTTTTATCCATAATAGATCACGTTTCTACTAAAAAAACCAAGGAAAAAAGTTAATACTCCCAAATTTGAAAATTCAATCATTAAATTTCAAGAAGAATTATCAACTAAATTATTTTACAATTTAATGGACGAAACTGGTATTATTCCCTTTAATAAGTAAATTAGATCTTTTTAAGTGGGGAATTTTATTTCAATCTCATATCTAGAACTACACCCAAATCTGGAATTAATTAATATCCCTTGTGATTTAAAATATGTATATGATATGGAAGGAGAAAAATTTCCAGTAGTCATAGCTAACAACCTATCCCAAGACCAAGATAAAATTTTAGTTGACATTTTTAAAAGAAACGACCAATCCAAATGGTGGAGCTAATGAGACATCCCTAGAATTAACCCAAATATATATTCCCATAGAATTTTTTTGGAGGGGGCACCTGACATATTAGGAAACACCAGAGAAGACTTAACCCAAAAATTATGGAGGTTTTTAAAAAATAAATTATAAAACTTTTGGTATCCGACATAATTTACCCGATTTATGACTCATAATGGGTCAGCCCATCCATGTGGGTCCCATGAAAAATGGTTTTACAATAGTGAAAATGAGATTAATATATTAATTCCTATGAGAATTCAGAATAGTTGGAGGGTATGAATTGACAATAGAAAGAAAAACAAAGTCACCGAAAAAACCAATTCCCTATCTAATTCATTGACCAAATGTTATAAAGGTTTGTGGGTAGGACACATTACACAATTTTTGATGGTTTTAGGGATATTTATAGGTACCAATTTATCCATAAGATGTCAAAAATAAAACATTCACATTTCCTTTTGGAAAAATTTCTTATAATCAAATGTTCTTCTAACTATTCAATGTTCCAGATAAATTTTAGTGATGTATGGTAATAATTTTTTCATATCGAATTGAGGAATTCCTTGAGGTATTTCTTGATGAATACTATTTTTGGAAACTCCTTTGATAATTCATTAGGGAATATGGAGCGATTTTTGATAACATGCATAGAGAAAAATCTTATTTTACTTGGATAAATATTTATCATATTTATTGGGAAATAAAGTAATTTTATTTTCTAATCATGCAGCACTTAGGAACATAATAAAGAAGTGTGATTCCAATATAGGGTTGGTAATATGGATAATGCTATTGAAAGAGATCAACCTAGAGATTAAGGGTAATAATAGAGATGAAAATCATGTGGCATATCACCTTATAAAAATTAAAAACACTACAACAATAGAAATTCCAAAACTAATCCCACTCAATGATCACACACCTAAAGTAAAAATCTAGATAGAAGAAGGAGAAGTACCATGGTATGCCAATATAGTAAAATATTTGGCCATATATCAAGTACCATCTCACCTTAACATTCATAAAAGAAACACACTTAAGTTTAAGCTCAATTTTATAATTGGGAGTATCCATATTTTTAGAAAATTTGAAATGATCATGTCATAAAAAATTCTTAACAAAAAGTGAAATAGAATCTGTTTTTGGAAAAAAAAATTATACCCTTTCTTGTGTAGACCACTTTGGACCTCAAAGAACTAATTTAAATTCTTAAAATATAGAATATATTTGATGAAATTATTTAAGTATGTTCATGGGTATTGTAATATATTTGTGAAGTGACAATATTTTAGAGATATTTAGATAAAAAGAGTTGATGCTTCATAATCCCATAATTTTTTTTGTGAAATATTTGAAGTATGGGGATTTGATTTCATGGGACCCTCCTATGTATTTTGGAAATTCTTACATTTGACTTCTTATTGATTATTTCTTAAAATTGGTGGAAGATAAGTCCATCAAAATAGATGATGCTGAGGTTGTATGTGATTTTCAGGTCCAATATATTTTGTAGGTTTGGAGTTCCCATGGACATTATCATTGATCAAAGGACTCATTTTTGCAATATAAATATAGAGGTTACTATTAAAAAGTTTGAATACATAACCAAACATATACACCCTACCATCCTCAGAAAAATAGAAAAGATGAAGTGTCTAATTTGGATATTATAGGTATCTTGGAGAAAATAGTTAAACCTAATAAGAATGATTAGAGAATAAGTCTTGAATACACCTTATGGGAATACTAGACAACCTGAAAGACACCCTAAGGTATGATCCCCCCAATGTTTTGATTTATTGAAAGAGTTTTCTTCTTTCATTGGAGTTAGAACACCAAGAATATTAAGCTATCAAAAAATGAATTTGGATTTGATGAGTCCTGGGAAGGATAGAAAACTAAAGTTTCAAGAAATTGAGTTAATCAGAACGGTGTCTATAAAAAACTCAATAATTAAAAAATAGATAACAATAGTGGAACATGATAAAATGATTTATAAAAATACCATTCAACCAAGAGATCATTTTCTACTATACAATTCCATATTGAAGTTAATTTTGGGTAAGATTTATTCAAATTGGGGTGTAAATTTTTTTATTACTAATGTCTATCCCTTTGGTTCTATACAAATCAGGAAATAAGAAGAAGGAAATTCATTCACTATCAATGGGAAGCAGTTCAAAAAGTTCCTTGGGAATATACCAAAATAACTAGTGGAGGAGATAATATATCTCTAACCCATCTACTAATTTCTTCACATGAGTTTAGGTCAATCCGAAAATATTAAACAAAGTTTATTTTGAGAGGTAGCATGAGATTTATTGATTTTAATATTTAGGAGTTTGGGATATATCCTCCTCTTACCTTCATCCCTTGAGCTTTAATGGAATATTTCCTACACTGGTGTGAGTTTTTTTATAGAACCACAATGATGGAAGTCAATAAGAAACCCCACAAAATAATAATTAAGTAGAGAAAATGATACATATGAATAGAGAATGTGCCATGTTTTAAGCCATTTTATTCATCTCTACCCTCATATTAGTATTTTTCATGGTATTTTAAAGTTAAATTGTTGGGGTAAAAGGATTCATGATGAAAGGGATGCACTACATTATAAGGGAAAGTTGAGGGGGAGTTATCTATGGTATTGGTAGAGGAATAATGATTCATTCATTATGATTTATTGTTTTCCATTATAGAAAATGAAAAAAAATAAAAACCAATGTGGTTAATGACTTGGGAGAATAAAAAATCACCATTACGAGACTGATGATCTGGATAATATGTGGTTATGTGGTGAATGTGAGATTCATTCTAAGAATAAATTTTTAAAAAATAAAAAATAGAGAAAATTAAAAAGGGGGAAATTTAATAAGGAGAGCATCATTCATTTTACATACTTTGATCATAACCTTTACATTAAGCTTGGGGGAAGGAGAGTTTCTACTAGAAGGGGAAAATGTTTATTACACTTTTACTTTTGATATCATTCATTATAATTTAGAGAACCCTCTTCCATTAAGCCTTAAATTTTAAACATAAAATCATACCAACATTAATCCTCAAATTCAATAGAAAGTTTATTGAAAATATCTCATGATTTTATATGAATTTTTGTCTTTATAAGGTGGAGAAATTAGTTCCTTTGAATTCCAATGGATTAAGTGCATTTTCTCATGATAGTAGCATAAATAAAATTGAATTTGTATCATGACATATGAGTGAAAATATTTAAAAGTGAGGTAGATCATAACATGTCATGTTTAAAAATAATAAATTGATGAATGTAAATGAATGAGAGGATAAGATCCATCATTTTTCAATGGGATAAAGTAAATTTTTTTATTGATTATTTATTTTTAAATATTAAAAATTAAATTGATATTTTATGTGGAATTTGAAAATGTGGTTTTAAATTGACAATCAATTTTTTATTTGAGTTTTAAATATTGGTAACATTGGTTCCCTCTTAAATTCACTGTTGATATTTTATACTCGAGGACAAGCATAGTTTAATTATGGTGGTATTTTACACACTCATATTTCATGTATATTTTTAAACATAATTTAATTATTTTTAAATTATTTTAATGTATATTCCCATAAAATTAATTTTTTTTATTAAAATATGTGTAATTTATGTTGAATCGTGAAATTTATTTAATTGGATTAATAAATGTAGATTTTTTATTTTGAATTTTATTATGAATTTTTTAATTTGGACTTATGATATTATTGTCTGAAATATTTCTTAGTGTTTTAATATTTTTCAACTGTTAAAAATTTTGGCCAGACTATGGCTATCCCTCAACCAATAGGTAACACACCTCTTATATAACTCAATAGAGGGCCAGCTCGCCATGAATCCAACTAGGAGGGCATGCCCAAGAAGTGATGGACTGTGGGACATGGGGAGGAGCCTATAGGTATTCATATATTGGATTGAGGCCTATGCAATATATGTGCATAGGAACGGACCATGTATTGTGTGTGGAGTGTACCCGAATCCCATCCTCAGAGTAGGATTCTAAGCCACTGAATCCACCCTTTTTTTAAATAAGTGTGGCCTCCATTATAATTTCATATATGGGATGGATTTTCATTTGGTACTATTCATACTTGCTAAAACCCCATCATTCTACATCATTATCACACTCTCTTTATTTGGATACACCTCACCTTTACTCTCTATCACCACTCAACATGGCACACTGTTTCCTACAACAATATGGAAACTCCATTACAACAACCCATAGAGCTTGATCTTGAGATAGAATTTCAAAGGGTTTGATGAAGTCCAAATACACTATCGAAACCACGACTTTGATATTGATTTTCCCTGATGAGTGAGTGTTCCACCATGAAGAAATGTGGCCCATGCAATATTGTTTTCTATCACCAAGAAGGATATGCTTCCATGTGTGTTTGATAGCTAATGGTAGAAGTGATCTAGCATGGAGATCATGGTAAATGTGATATATATTTGAGGAAATGGTAGATCTAGAGGAAACACCCTTATGCACGACCCACTGTCATATATTCTTCCAAGGAGGAATCTGAGGTCGTAGATATACTATATAAGTAAATAAGCATATCGCCACTACTGTTGGTAGTAGGAGTTGATTCCAACCACTACCATTGGTGTGAAAAGTGAATCATCAAGAATGATTTGTCGTTGAATAATAGTCGATGTTTCTACTATTAGACTGGTGGTAGAATCCCAATGGTAGATGTTGTTACCGTTACTGTACAAAATGATTTAATACTGGAAATTGGAAATAGCTGATATTAAATCATATTTAATATGGAAAATATTTTAGAAGATATCACCCACTTTTGTCCCAAGATAAAGGAGATATAAACAGGATAGATTGAAGGGAATCATGCCTTTATAAAAATAGTGTTCTCTTCCACTGAAAGAGGATCAATTAATTGGAGGATTGTATTAGGATAATTATAGTTTGATCTATTTGGTTGGCTTCTTTTATTTTTTACTGTAACTTTTGATTACTTATATTTTTTATTTAATTCATTCTATCTCTTTTAATTTAAAGTTCACTGTTCACATTTTTCTTTTCACTATCTCACATTATTTATAATTCCTTATTCTATTTCTCTCATAACATACACTATGACCTCTTGTACTTGACAATGGGTGACTGACCTGAGGATTTGCCTCAGGGGAGGATTGGGTGTTCCAAATTAATTTTCTTAAATTCATATGTTTTATTTAAATTTGTAGTGATAAATAGTGAAGTATACGAGTGTGGTGATTTCCCACCATGATATGGAACTCTAACTCACTAATTTTCATTTATTTAAATACTTTCCCCTACTTCATTTGAACACAATATCATTACATGATGGAGTTAATCTGTTCAAGGGATGAAATGGAATATGATGGAGCAGGGTCCTAAAAGTTGTCACACTCTCAATTGAGGTGTGTCATAGAACTTTATTATAGGAGGAGGTGGGATCTAGTTTACTTATAAATTCAAGTTTTCACACTCACTAAAATAATAGTAGTAATCCAAGAGTGATATTTCATAATTGGGTTATCAAAATAAATTTAAAAATCATCATGAATAATGTATAATGCCCAATTCCAAACCCCAAAAGTCCATGTAATTTCTTCATTATGTTTTTCATTACATGTTAATCTATATTTTTATTGCACTCTTCATTCTAAAAAATTTATAGTTTTCAATAAAAAAAAAAAGAAGTAGTGTTAGGGAAATATAATGATTAGTTATATAACATTGAAACTCCTCAAGTGATATGACAATGATTAGCCTCTATTTTTTACTAGGAAAAATTATAAATTTTCTTTTACCACACCCCATGGTAGGTGTGTGTCATGGTTATAAGCATACTTAAATAAAATATTGATTTTGGTGATGCAGTTTTGATATTTGGTGACTTAAATATTATGATTTTAATAGTGATTGGTTATAATTCAATCATATATGTGGTTTTTCGTATTAAGAAGGTGGTCACGTAGTGAGGAGAAGGCCATGTCATGGTTCATAATAAAGAGGATGTTGTAGGAGATCATCACATCACAATGTTATGATATAATTTTTTAATATTATTATGTAATGAGATAATAGAATATTTCATGATGCGATAGTAGATTCCATGTTATAGTGTTATTATTCCATACACATGAAGAATTAAATCTTTTGTTGTGAGAAGAACCCTTATATTGAGACTGTATCACCACATGTTATCATGAATATGTAGAGAAAATATGTGGGTATCAGGGAAAGAGAATGTGATAATTTTGGATATTTCACAGAGATTAAAGATTGGGTCATATAGAGATATTTTATGTAATTTGTTTAAATGAGTTTAATGACCAAGAATAAGGGAGAATTTGAGTTCTATGATAGATGGGTTTTTCATATTCAATGTATGAAAACAATATTAGAAATATATACTAAGAATATATATAGTGTAAGGAGTAGAAAATGTTATCAATGGAATAGAGAGAATCGATCTTATTATCGTATTGAAGATTTTATGTGTCAATGAAATATAGATATAACTTTACTATTAGAATATTGTTTTTTGTGTTGATGAATATGAATAAGAGAAAGAGATTGTCATGTTTTTATTGATCATCATTCTGGTTGAAGAAGAAGAACAATAAGAATACCAACATATGATATTAATAATTGAATATTATGATTCCCATATATCATAAGGTCATAGGAAAACCTTGATATTTTTTTACACTACAGAAGAAGACCAGATCATGTCAGTATAGTGGATATAACAACACGAACTTTTTTAAATAGATTTCCCCTTGAAATTTAATTAAATGACTTATTATAAATTATAGTTATAGAAAACACATGAACTTCCTTGATTTTATTATATCAGGTTTAAAAACACCATTAATCATCATTACCATTGATAATATATTTTTTTAATAGTGATCCTATCATTAGTATAAATATAGAGTTTTAACAAATCCAATGGGCACAGTCAAAGTGATGGCCTCAACTAGTAGGATCCTACCATAGGAATCCAATTTATCATATATTTATAGGGAGATAGAATCTATAGTATTTTCCCTGGACCAATCCCATGCTATGATCCAAAAACTAAAGAATGATTGAAACTTTTTATCGGAGAAGTTTATGCTCATCGAAATCATAACCCCAACCATGTTCGTCGATCCACCCAATGAAAGTCACGTAGCCACACACCATACCCTTAGGGTATTTGTTGGTGTATTAAAGAGATATGTATCAAGAACTTAATTATAAGTATATTTATATTCTATTTTCCATAGAATAATGGTTATAATCACCTCTTATTATTACTTTATAAACAATTTTTATTTTTGATACAATAAAACACATATTTTATTTTTAGGTAATATTCAAATTCAACTAAGGAATTTATTTTCATGAATTAATGGACTATGGAAATAATTTTTTTTAATAAAATATTATTATTAATTAATTTTTATCAAATATAAATGATCATATAATTTTTATGAAGTTAAATGTAATTTTCATAAGGGTTTGAAAAAAAAAATTTGTCAAAAAGTTGAAATTCCATAATAAATATAGATTCTTATTTTAAAAGTGTAAATGAACATATTTAAAAAATTATTTAGATAAAATGAATATTTTTTTATATCCACAATGTCTAAATTATCCAATGGATAATTTTTCATAATTTTTTGAGATAGTCAAAATTTTGAGTAAAAATTAAATACCGTATAAATATACGTTGTGTGATATGGCATCATAATGACCCAATAGTGATGTAATAAGTACTATAAAGTGTATAAAAGAACCAATATATTTTTCCTCTTTAAAATATATTTTTTATGTTTATATTATTAATTTTATAAACCCCTTATGAATCCTCCAATACAATCAATATATTTTAAGGTATTAAAATTATTTCTTTACGAGTATGAATCACTTCCACATCAACAAGGGTATAATTTTATTAAGTTTAGAACCTTTACATATAAAATATTTAAACCCACTCCCATTTGGTAGATACCATGGGAAGGTTTTTGGATTTAGTTATTTTGTAATATAGTGTCCAAAATAGAAGTTTTAGAAATCATAAAGAATTACCAAATCATTTCCTATATAAACCCACCCAAACTATCATTTCTCTTCACTTAAAAGCCATTGAGCTTGTAATTAATTTACAGTAACCTCTATATATTCCTCCAAAGGTTACCCCATTCTCTAAAGAATCTCCTCCCAAGCATTTGGAGTCCCACTCTCAATGTAAGGGATCCTCTCATTATCCTCTTTATTAAAGTTTCTTTATTATCTTATGTCTTAAATTTTCAATTCCTAATGTTGTTATATGTATTTACATGTCCCTATTAATTCCTATTTTATGTAAAAATATATAGATACACCTTTCTCTCTTATCAACCCATTTTATGAATTTTTAAGTGGCGTTGTTATGCTGCTGAAATTTCACCACGATTTTCCAATGTGAAGTAATACCATACCCATTTCCTATAAAGGGTGTTCACATTTATACACTTATATTTATTTTAATTGGTATTTACATGTATATATTTCACACTCCATTATTGTGGAGAAAAATATTATTTTTAATGATTCCATGTTTTATTATCTATGTGGAACACTTAATCGGGAGAATGAAATGAAAGTGACTAGTGCGCCAAGAATTATATAGCTCTCTAATAAATTGGGTAATGTTTAGTATCATGATATGTCATGTTGGGATATAGAGTAAAAATGATTAATTTATGGGAATTTTTACATCATGATGTCATTGAAGATAGACTTGACCTATGATTGTATTACATTGTTTTATGTTACCACATTTCCCATGTTGCCATTATGAATATCACGCTACCTCATGTCTCATTGGTCATGTTTATGATTCTAACTCCTTTTATGCACCATTTATATTACTATTCTCTAACATGTATTTTTTTCTTCATTTTATTTCATTTTTATTCTATTATTAGGCTTAATAACTCACTCGTTTCTTATGTATGTCCCCAGGCTATCCCATACAGTTTTATGTGCGAGCATGTTAAGGATGTTTTAAAAAAAGATTTCGTTTTTCCTATTTTAAATTGTTATATAATTTAACTAATTCCAAAATATGCTAGACTTATCAATCATTATGGTGGTATTAAGTGTAGTCTTAGGTAATAAATCTAGTATTAATGTGAAATAAAAAAATAAGGTTGTCATAGTTTGTATCAAAGGAAAGGTTTAGTTAATTTTGAGATTAGGATTAGAAAACTCCAGTGAAAGCCTTTTGGATAAGACAAAGTATCATCCCTAAAATTTGGTAAGTATAGAGTTAGTGTTTTATCAAGAAAATACATCTTTATTTGGACACTAAAAGTGGATGTGGCTCTGGAACAGATGTATATAGGGGTAAAACCTAAAAACACCGCATTGAGTTAGACTCGACCAAGAGCCGGTGCGTGAAAACAAGTCTTGCTACATACCACTTTGGACACTTCTGAGGTGTAATATCATGAATTTTTCAATGATTATAAAAACCCTCCTGTTAATAAATTATATGTTTTTTATGTGAAAAAAATATTTATCAATGAAAATAATAGAATAAATGTGTTAAAGGATTTGTGTATGGTTAAAAATCCCAGTTTACACTTTTGAATATTCAATCAAATATTTTTGAAGTCAAATGCTATGTTGGGTTGAGATTCTGAGGCCCGTAAAGCTTCGGGGACGAAAAAATAAAATATTCATTATATTATATTATGTGTGCATATTTTATTCAAAATAATTGAATAACTCTAAAATAGTGAGTCATATGAGAAATCACAGACCACTATTAGGTCCGGGATGTTGTGTTTACCCTGGGTGGGGTTTAACATTTGTATGCGTCAGACATTTGGATGTCTCGCTCATGAAAATAATTTATTTAATAATTTTATTAATATATTATTTTTTTAAATAAATTAATATCTTTCAAATGATACATAGTATATAAAATCAAAGAGAACCATTGGGTCTAGAATGGGGGGTTTAACCTAAGTACAATATAACTTTATACATGTTGGGTTTTTAAAAACATTGCATTAAATAAAACGCTTTTTATATTTAATTAATTATTTGATCCATTTTTTTAAATAATTAATAATTAATTTCTCTCAAATGGTGCGGCATATTAGAAATATGTGAGTGTCGTTAGGTATAAAATATAGGATTTATCCTAGGCGTGGTATAACCTTTATACACAATGGGGGTTTGGTCGGATCACCCTTTAAAGTAATTTATTTAAAATTTTAAATTAAATAATAATTATAAAGAATGAATTTTTTTGTTGGATTATTGTTCATCAACTCTTACTTGTGTGTTTCCTCTATTGTTGAATGTGGAATCTTCCTAAAAATCTTGATTCACCGCCATTTTGGTCAAAATAAAATTAGAAAAACCTAAATAATGAGAAATCAATAAGGCTACATTGGTTTTTTTAGGTTGAATAGCAGATTAAAAATGGGTATTAATTATTGGATTGATAACCACGCGGTGCCCTATGGTTTCAAATAATTCAATCATTCAGTTGTGGTCAGCGGTGGATCTATTCGAGTCTGATCATTCCCTACGTGCGATCGGTGAAGGTCATTTCCTCATTTATCTTCTTTGGGTACCAAGATGTGTGCGGCTGGGTATTGTTCCTACCCTGAGGCATTGATCCCATAAAAGGTGAATTTTGTTTTATTTATTTATTTATTGATTTTTTATTTGTTATATTTTTAGAACTTGTACCTTCGATAACTCTTACAAAACTAATCAGATTGACCTGTCGCCTATGTCGTTGGGTTTATATTGACTAAAAGAAGCTAAATACTATTTTTTTGAAGGTAATAAGATATTTTTCAATATGATTTTTCACATTTTAAATTATAATTTAAGAAAAAATATCCAATGATATTATTTAAAAAAATTATTATCAAGGATAGCAATATATAATTTATCAAAGGATAATAACAAATAATTATTCATAAATAATTACAATTAATTATCAAAGATAACATTTTTATTTTATTAAATAAAAATTATAAGGTAATTATCACATCACACTATTATAAAAATTATCATAGTATAATTATGTATATTATCAAAGTATAATTATTATAATTATTAAATGATAAATTGAAATTATTTATCGAATGATTATTTATCAAAATTATCAAAGGATAAAATAATGAATTATCATGGGTGATCTTTTTAAACTATCGAAAGATAATTATAATGGATAATTTATAATAAATTATTGAATGAAAATTATAAAAGATAATTTGGGATAAAAATTATCAAATATAATTATAAGGTATATTTTGTAATAAAATTATCAAAAGATAATTATAAAGGATAATGTAAAATAAATTATCTAATGATAATTATAAAGGATAATTTGGATTAAAAAATAAAATATATTTATAAAGGTTAATTTTTAATAAAATTATCAAGAGATAATTATAAAGGGTAATTTATAATAAATTATCGACAGATAATTATAAAGAATAATATTGTAAGCACATGATTTGACCTAAACGGTAATTTATAAATTATTCAGGAGAGAGAAAATATCATAGCATGTGATATTTTTTTGATAATTTGAAAATTATCAAGGAGAGAGAAAGAATCATCACCTGTGATATTTTATTTCTATTAAAATAAAATAGTTAACTTTAGTTCTATGGACCCTTGGTGAACCTCGAGTGTCGATGCTTGCGATAATAAGTCTACGAAGAGGTGTTCTTGACCAATTTATCATTGCCTTTGACATTGATGACTTTTGAGGTAGGAGGTTCCTTTCCATTTTGTACCATGTATATATGATGTTATCATGACGTGACATTCTTGTGATGAATTTCATGTGGGTGTGTGAGTATCCACGGGGAGGATTTTTCTTATATGCCTAAAAATAAAAAACAAATTTCAGATATATAAAAATGGGAAAACAAATTCTAAATCTACAATTCGGTGTCGAGGGTAGTTGTGGAAGGTTGAGCACCTTTGGGAACGACACCTTCTTCAAATAATCTTTAATGAACTCACTATTCAATTATACACCTTCTTTACAAGGATTTTTTAGAAGTCGCTTTCTAATTAAGCACCTTCAAAATAACACTTCTTAAGAAAGGGCTTTGTTAAAAAGAGACTTCTTCATAAAACTTATACATAAAGCACTATTTTAAACAGTTCATTCTTCTATTTTTTTAAATTTTAATTCCTATTTTTTTTAATTTTTGTTTATATATTTATATATAGTATAAAAAATTATCGATAAATAATAATAATCATATTAATAATAATATATATAACTAAAATAATAATAATATTAATATTAAATCTAAAAATATATAAAAATAAATAAAATAAAAATGTAATTATTGAATATAAAGTATATTTTTTATTTATTAAAATAATTAATATTTTATTTTTATTATCAAATAAATTAAAATCATATTATCATTAAATATTATTATTATTAAATAATAATTACATGCATATAATCATTTCAACTTAATGATTATTTATAATTAATATTATTATTAATTATATTATTATATAGTATTATTAAATACATAAATAATTAGATTATAAAAAATATTTAAAATTATTATTTATTTAGGTGTTTATTATAAAAATATAAATATTATTAATATTATGATCATTATAAATGATTAATAATTATATTAAAAATTGTTAATAATAAAAATATTATTAGCAATTATATTTTTTTCTATATTAATATTTAAATTAATATTTATTTTATGTTATATTATTAACTAATTTACTAGTTACATCGTGAACTGTGTTATTTACCTCATTATTCAAAATTATTATTCTAATTCTTATAAATATTTTAAAATATAATTATTATTTATAAAAAAAATGTTATTCATAATATTTAACAATAATAACATTTTTATTTTTTATTTTTTATTTTTTAACATTTTTTTATTCTTAATTATTTTGTATTTGTAGAGTCTATGTTTTAAATTTCACATATAATTTATTTATCCCATATTTCATGCACATAAATTTTTTGATGTGTAAAAGTTATATATTTAATTAATAAAGTTTGAGTCATGTAAATTATTTTTGTTTTGTTATATTTATTAAAACAATATTTTTAACTATTTAATATATGTTTAATCCATGTTTTTAGTTTTCTTTACATTATTATTGTAGTTTATGTTTTATAGGATTCTAAATTCACCTGCATGAAAACTAATAATGTATCAAATAGATGGATTTGAAAGCCTATAACATATAAACTATAAGACCAATCAAAATAAAACATAAATCATAGATTAAAAATATAATAAATGATTTAAAAATAATAATAAATATAACAAATAAAAAATAATATACATGACACAAACTTTATTGATTAAAAACATTACATTTACACTTCATGTAGGTGAATTTAAAGACATGTAGATTAAAAATTATAAATAAAATTTAAATGATATTTTAGACACTAACTAAACATAATAAAAATATTTGAAAATAATTTTTTTAAAATATAATAAATAAAAAATAATTTATAGGCTTTCAAACTAGTCTACTTAAAACATTATTAAATTTTATATAGGTGAATTTTGAAGCCTATAAAATATAAACTATAAGTAAAATCTAAACGAAAAATAAAACATGGATTGAGGAAATAATTTTTTTTTGAAAATAGAAATAATTTAAAAAATATAAACAAAAACATAATAATTTACATGAAACAAACTTTATTAATTAAAAAAATATGATTTACCATTCAAAACAATTATGTGCATAAAATATAGTATAAATAAAATCTAAATGTAATTTAAAATACTGAATTTATAAATAAACATTAATTGCAAATAAAATGAATGTTAAAAAAATAATAATTATTTTTTTGTTATTGTTATATATTTGGAATTACATTTGTAATAATAAAAAATTATATTTTATAATATTTACAAGAATTACAATAATGATTATGAATAATGATGTAAATAATCTAATTCTAAATATTAATAATAAATCGATTAATGATATAATTTAAATTAAATATTAATTAAATTTTTTATATTAGAAATATAATTGTTAATAATAATGTTATTATTAACTATTTATAATAAAATTATTAATCATTTATAATAATTATAAAAGTGATATAATTAATACCGTAACAATAAACCGATTAATAAATAATTATTTTAAATGTTATATATAATATTATTATTTATGTATTGAATAATACTAAATAATAATAATACAATTAGTAATGATATTAATTATAAATAATCATTAAGTTGAAATGAATATATGCGCATATTTTTTATTTAATAATAATAATATTTAATAATGATATGATTTTAATTTATATGACTATAAAAACAAAATATTAATTATTTAATAAAATATTTTTTATATTTAATAATATATATTTTTATTTTATTCGTATTTTTTTTGTTTAGAAATGATATTACTATCATTTGTTTATTTGTATTATTTTAATTTTATACATCATTATTATTATTTATTGAAAATGTGTTATATATATATATATATATATTGTATTATATATATATAAACCAAACATGGAAAAAAATTTGAAATCAATTTTTTTTTTAAAAAAATGAGGGAAGGTGTTGTCTGCAATAGTGCCTTCTTAAAAAATGTTTGGAAGAAGGCTTTGTTTCAGAAAGCACTTTTAGTTTAATGTTTTTAAAGTGTGTGATTTTTCAAAAAGTGCCCACCCTCCTACCCGCTTCCCCCCAAAGATTCAATGATAGATTGGGATATAGTTTCTCAATCTTCCTATTTTTTGAAATAGATTATTTATTTCTATTATATGTGGAAATTTTCCAGCCATGGGCATACTTGTTTATGATT
The DNA here is from genome assembly GCA_963277665.1 of Viscum album. NCBI lineage: Eukaryota > Viridiplantae > Streptophyta > Magnoliopsida > Santalales > Viscaceae > Viscum > Viscum album. The sequence continues at coordinate 1,534,762,299 of OY728128.1, read as the reverse complement.
GATTATCCTAATTTTGATATTGGGGTGACTTATCATTCCTTTCTAAGACTTGTTTTTCTCTCTCCGTTGCATAGCCCATAGAATTGTGTTCCATGTCCCAATATACTCAGGTGGAGCCTTGAGATTTGGTGTATGAGGTTACTCAACCTGACGTTGTCCTAACATCCTTGAAGGCAAGTGTGGATACCCGTGTAGATGGGTAGGCATAATGAATAGATGGTAGGTACTGAGATACTCTGGTGGAGTCTTGAGGTTGGGTGTATGAGGTTACTCAATCAAACACAGTCCTAACATCCTCAAAGGCAGTTGTGGATACCCCTTTAGAGGGGAAAGCATAGTGGATAACTAGAAGATACTATGATATATAGGTGGAGCCTTGAGGGTGGGAATTATGTGGTCCATTGTTCGGTTACCGATCCTGACACAATCTTAATGTCCTTAATGGAGGATTTCACTACCAATTTAGAGGTGAAATCATAGTGACTTGATGAAGGATATTGGTCGTGGATTCTTACGAACATGGGCCATCGGTCATTAAAAGGAGAATCAGACCGAATATAGACCCAACAGAATGTATGACATTCCTGTCACAACCACTGGAAGGGTGGGGTATGAAATGTGACCTTGATTGATGTATTTGTGTTCTTGACATTCTTACTGGAAATGAGTTAAAGGAAATGTGGTTGGGGTTTGTGGAGGTTTGGTCAACACACAATGAATAAACACATGTTTGTTTACCAAGAATTTAATTATTTCATAATTTATATTTTTATATATATTATCTACTTATTGTAAGGATGCATTGGTGGTTCCCTACTGAGTATCACACTCACACCCTACTCTATCATTTCAGTGCACTTGTAGATTTCATGACCAGAAATCTGGGGGAGGGAAAAGGCCCTATGGTGGACGGTTGAGTGGTGGAGCATGGAGCTATAGTCGACTAGGACAAACATAGATGTACCCCACAGATGTTTATTAATTTACATGTCTTGTATTTACCAAATTATTACACTCTATAAAGGCTTACTACGTTGGGAGCTAATTTTATATGTATGTCATTATTCAATTTCCCCATTTTATTGTGATTATTTATTCTATGTTTTTTTATTGTTCACCATTTTCCATCTTGATGACATGATATGGAGGGTATAATATCTCCAATGTTATATTAAAACCCTCACTACTATTCAGAATCCTATTACATACAGGGAGGCGTACATGAGGCCACGTAGCATCTGGCTTAGACCCGGTGGTTTGGGTTGGGATGTTAAAAAATGGTATCAGAGCACTATGATTCTCTAACTTGTTTCTTCTCTTTGTCTTAGGTTGCGATAGGTTAGACCAGATATTTGAATTTGGGACTTAGGAAGTGGAACTATGTCAATGCATAGACAACACTATATAGTGGACCTACGAGTTTCTATATAGGGGAATTGATGTTCTATAGTTACTATTTATTAAATTCACCATGGGTGATGCATGTGATGTTATACGTGATTTATGATATTTTTTGAATGTTTATGCATCATGACTTGGTACATAGTTTCACATTCCATATATATACCTATTTTTGTGAATCATGGTAGTTTGTTAATTAAGTTTTTGGATTTTTTCTATTTGTTCGGGATAGTTTCTTTTTGTGTGATATAAATGTGTTTCCATGTTTTGTGATATATCTTTATTCAAATTAATTAGTTGAATAGATAATGTTATTGTGTTATTGTATATATTATAACTGTGACTAACTTGTAGGGACAAAAACAAGGGTTAGTGCTATGAGGGTTATACCTTGTGATGAGGGTAGACTTCTAGGGAATCCTTTGTGTGGTCCAATAAAATGAATAAGGAAAACTTATATTCTGAATGTAATTATTAATTCAGAGATGAAACCTCATAGATGATTAATAGGACCACCAGTTGTGGTAGCATAAGACACTCCTGTGCCACCACTTATGATAAATGGGGATATAACCCAGCATGCTCTTAAATAATAACAGGTAATCCAGGCTGCAGAGCCTGTTCAAAAATGGACTTTTTTGGTTAGTTCCTATACATGGTAGATCTATTTGAAGAACTACAATGGACCATGCTTAGGATTTCAAACTGCAGCATTCTCTGGAAATCAAGGGTATCGATGACCTACTAGATGTAGAGGATTGACTATACAATATCAAAAAAAATTAGATCTAGTTCAGAACCCTTAGGAAGGAAAAGTGATTCTGGAAATCTTCATGTTCCAAGGACCTACTAGGAGATGGTGAACTTCCTTGAATCAAGATGGGAGATGAGAAATTCTTACATGGATGAACTTTAAGGAGTTTTTTTGGATAAGTAATTCCCTGACATGATTAATTTGGATTGTTCCCAATAGTTCATAGAATTTCAATAGGGTTACATGACTATCTATACGTTCTCTTCTCAGTTTATATAGTTACTATTCTTTTCTACATTGTTATCTAGGAATGATGAACGGAAAGCACAAAAGTTATATATAGGTTTACAACCAGAGCTTAGATGTGTGGTTAGAAGATTTAAACTTATTCCATGCTCTTAGGTGCTTCACAAGGCCTTGACCTTTTGGAAGGATCTAGAGGAGGATTAGGTAGTAGGCTTACTTCTGAATCACGGAAGGCCAATGTCTGAGTTTTCCCTTAATACTATAGGAGTACCTTCAGATAGTTGGAAGAGAAACTCAATCCCAGAATAGCATAGCGATAGACAGTCATGTTAGAATAGAAATTCTTTAGATAGGTGTTATAATTGTGGAATATGATGCCTTTATAGAAACAGTTGTTGGAATCCAATAGTGGACTGCCACCAGTGTGGCAGGGTTGGTCATTTTTGACACTTTTTCACAATGGCCTCCTAGAGGAGTTCTAGGAGGTTAGGATAAGATATGACTGGAGAACCCTAGCAGAGGATAGAAACTCCCCTAACAAAAATTACATAGTGAAGTCACAAACATGATCATGGAGCTGAGGTATCTCCTGTTTATGGAATGTATCAAGCACCAATAGATGGGGATAATGAGCTTGTTACTGTATGAGTTATGGTCTTGAGTGCGTCTTTTCAATATTCTTCTTTGTTTAATATTATTGTTTTCATTATATCTACAAGATATTTATGTATTTGACATATCAATAGAGTTTTGTTTCCCTAACTTACCTTGCTCTAATATATCATTGAATGATTACATGAAACCCTCGTATATGAGAGTGTGGAAGTCAGTTCTTCCTTTAGTGAGAGACTGATGAGGGACTCACTCGATGGAAGTGATAAGAAAGATCTATGAATGAGATATCATGTGTCTACATGGGATCCATTTGAGAATTGTTTCATATATATAGGCATGTTTTATATAACACTTTTGGTAGGGCTTGAAAAAAACCCTAAGTACTTGGATGAGATTTAGCACGACCTACCATCATTAGACTGACAAACAGTTTTAGTAGACTATACACATATTTAAGAATATGATTTGATCTTGCGTGAAAGACCTTGGTTGAGCATGGGATAATCACCTATCCTCGATTTATTTTTAATATAATAACAGTTATCTAGATTCAATTAAGATGGTACCTTATGAGACTGTTTATGGGAGGTCATGGGGTTGGAATGTGGTGGGTGAGGCAATAGTTGTTGGCCCCAATATGGTTCAAGATATTTCCAAGAGTGTGCAGCTGATATAGAAGAAATTGATCACCACTCATATGAGACATATATCATATCTCAATTGTAGGAGGATACCCATGGAGTTTGTGGAGGGAGATCAGGTTTTTTTGAGATTGACTCCTCGGTTGGGGAACATACAACACTGAAAGTAGGGAAAGCATACACCACATTTCGTTTGACCAATTGAGATAATCAAGCAGATAGGGATAGTGGTGTATCATCTGGAACTCCCTTCTCGTTATTTAGGTAGGCCCGATGTGTTCTATTTGTCACATCTTCTAATGTACATACCTAACCTTATGCATGTTATTGATTGTGTGGATGTTGATATGGGGATTGACGTATCCTGTGAGGAGCGTCCAGTGCAGATCATTGATAGAAGCGAGAAGGTGTTGTGGGGAAAGATAGTAACACTAGTCTTATAGAGACCCCATCCTTTCACATAATATTATATGATTTTAAACATAATTAACTATCAAATTACAAGCTACGAATTGTAAATTCTAGTGTATTTGGAAGACTAGGTACATAAAATAGAAAACATGGGACTAAATAAAACATTTACTTATTTATCTTCCATTATGATATCCAAACATTCTTTTAGACCTTACATAATCATAGGATAAAATGGGTATAACATGACAAAGGGGATGAACTAAAATCCCAATAAGGGAATAAACATAAGAAAAAAGCATAGCATAAGGGGCAGTAGGAATAATAAGATAACATAAAAGGCATGGATATACATAAGGTAGCATAAAAAATGTAATAATGGTATCATAAGAGATGTGGAAAGAACATAAAACATGAGATAATCATGATTCAAGGCTCATTGATCATAAAGGATTATAATTCAAGGTTAACCACCAACACAATTGCACAAGGAGCACAGGTCAAGGATAACACGAAGACCATTACACATGAAGTCTCATGATAATAAACATTACACAATGCAGTAAAGCGCTATCTAGGTTCAACCATCATATAATTTCATGAATATGTGTGACAAATGAAGAATCATACAAAAGTAATCAAACATAAACATAAGGGTTACCCATGGTATGAATTGGGTATCATAATCTTGTCAAAAAAGTCATAACATAAGGGAATATTACAATGGTGTCCATGAAAGAAAGGATTTAAATCATACATGGAAATTATTAAGGTAAAATTGATATATATCATTATATTTTATGTCAAACTATAGTGATAATATGTGAAAAGTGTTTTTAAAAAACTTTAGAATTAAACCCTTTTTGTGTGGTTTAAGGAAAATATTAAAGAGCATTTAAAGAAAAAAATGGGATAATATTTAATATAAAACCAGAACTGAGACATGAATTTTTTCACAATAAAATGTGATATTTTAGAAAAATAATGGTGTCTTAAAAACATATTATAGAGTACACTTGAATATGGTTACAAATTCAGGATGTCCCCTTAAATTGAGCTTCCTTATCGGGAAGAATCGAGTGGTGAAGCTTTTAAAAACATTTATATCCCTGAAAAAAAGGTTGAATGGATCATGATACTTGATTTTGTAACATATAAACAGAATTTATAATATGTACATTAAAATAAAATAGAATTTAATTTGGGTAATAAAGTGAAAATGAATAACCCAAAGGAATAAGGGAGTTTCAGGTAGAATCTCTTACCTTAAGTCCGAAGGTGTTCATCCCTTGATCTTAATGGCATGGATAATCAAATTAGAATAATTAATTAACAATTAAATAACCATTTATAAATTTATTTTATTTATTATAACATTTTTAAGTTAATTTATGACCTTTTTGATGGTTAATTGATTCAATTTCATCATTTTGGGAGCGTTGGTTTTACTTGGTTTTCATGAGTGATTGACTTGTATACATGTATGAAAGATCATGTAATGTTGGGTTAATTATCTATAATTGAAAATATATATTATTAATGATCTTTTAGTGGTTAAATTGTTCTTATATATAATTTTTATTGAATTAGGACGAATCATTATATAAATAGTTAATGATAATCGTTTGGGTTTATTTTTGTGGTTTTCAATCACAACGAACTCATTTTGTTTTATAAATTAATATCATGCTTAAAAAATGATTAAAGAAAATTGAATAAGATATAATAAATATATTATAATCACTTTCAAGCAAAAAAATTGTTTCATTACCAACTTTGAATATGGTAATAGAAATTTAAAACTCTGTCATCCTTAAATGTGATAAATTGACACATCACGAGCGATGGTTTCATTTTTAGTATGAAAGGAGGGGGAGGAGAGATGGTGATGAATTATTTCATTATAATAACACGATTATAGTATATTTAAGGTACTATAGTTTTCATACCATCTATATGAGGGTAGTTGATTAGATAAAAAAAATAAATGTACTTGAAAAGAAATTAAAAGAAAAGGAAGAGGGTTTTACCTCTTGATTCCTTCTTCTTGTAAACCTCTATATGGGATTTGTTTTTGTATTTTATTAAGAAAAAAATCTCCTAAAAAAGGGTTAGGGGATTGGGAGGATATTTTAGAAAAATTTTAAATATGATCATGGGTTGAGAGGTGTGATGAGAAGAGGTGGTGAGTGTGGTATTTATAGTAGAAGAGATGGATGTTTTCTCATTATTTTATTCACTAGTTTATTATTTTTGATCAAGTATATTAATAGTTTGATAATTATCACCAAATATATTAAAATAATGAAGGGAATTTTGAGATTGAGTTTCTTACATCAGTGATGACTCAAAGAATAGTGTATTTAACTTGTAATGTATAAATAATGTCAATTATCAAATTTTACTATTCACCCAAAATTGATGTATTTCAAAGAATTCACAAAAATTTACCATACCAATTTTTTGAAATTTAGAATTAATAAATGGTCTCCATTTTTAATAAATAATTTTCAGAATATTAGAAATTTAATTTTTTATTAAAACCATAATTTACTTGAAAATACTAATTTTAAAATCATAACCGATTTTATAAAACTTTGAAAAATCAACTATGGTTTCATAAAATTATCTGATAATAATTAGAAAAAAATATTAATTTATGAATAAATTTTATGAAAATATTTTTTCATTTAAATAATTAAATTAATCATTAAAATGTAATTAAAAATTAACAACTTACAAAAATAACAAATCATAATTAATAATTTTTACAATATTTATTTACTTATACTACGATATAATTATATAATATTGTCACTTATAAGATGGAAATTTTTTTTATACTTTCATTGGTGAGGTTACTATTTATTTGGTCATATTACTATTCAAAAGGGTAATATTACTAATCAAAAGGATCAAGTAACCATTTACCAAAAAATTAAGTTGATCCTATCATGATCTAAATTTCTTACTAATTGCAACCGTGTATGTCCATTTTTTAAATAAATTTCTAGAAGCATAAAAATTATTTTTAATATCTAGGTTATAACTATCTCCTTTAAATAATTTTAATAAAAAAGTGTTGTTTCAAAGATACATTGTGTTGCGTGCATTACATTATATTTTAAATTTATTTGTAAATACTTGTGGTGTTACATGTCTGGATTCAGTGGTAGTATGGATGGATCCCATAGGAGATGTGGGAATGTGAGTCTGATGTTCGAGCTCAGTGGCATGAGTTTTTCAAGAAAGACCTCTAGAGATACTTCTTGAGGGTGAGAAGTCGATAGAGGAGGAGAATTATAATATCCTGAATTTTACAAAGATAATAAAAACCCTCTTGTTAATAAATTATAAGTGTTTGAGTGAAAATTATTTTCAATGAAAATAACTTAATAAATGTGTTAAATGATTTCGTGTAAGGGTAAAAAGACCATTAAACACTTTTTAATATTCAATCGAATATTTTCGGAGTCACTTGTTAAGCTGGTGAGAAATACTGAGGCCCGTAAATCCTCGATGATGACAAAATAAAATATTAAATATATTATATTACGTGTATTAAATTTATTAAAAATAATTGAATAACTCTAAAACTGTGAGTTGTATGAGAAATTTGAGGCCACTGTTAGGTCTGGGACACAATGTTCACCAAATGTAGGGTATAACATTTATAATCATCGTATTTTTGGAATCCTCTCTCATGAAAATAATTTTTTATTATATTATTTTTCAAAATAATTTAATATATTCCAAACATTGCATTGTTTGTAAAATTAGAAACCACCATTGGGTCCATAATGGGGGGTTTAACTTATGCATAGTATAAATTTAATCGATTTTTTAAGAATAAATAATTAATATCTCTCAAATGGTGTGTCCTATGAGAAATATGGGTACGCCTTAGGTCCGAAACACGGGGTTTACCATAGGTAGGGTATAACTTGTATACACAATAGTTCTTTGGGAAGATGGCCCATTAAATTTAATTATTTAATTTTTTATATTGAATAATAATTATAATAAAGCTATTTTTTGGCCAAATTATTGTTCATCATCTCTTCCATTGCACGTTTCCTCCATTTTTTTGAATGTTTATGCTTCCTAATCTATATTATTCACCACCATTTTGACTAGAATAAAATTATAAATTGCATAATAAATATACATCAATAGGTCCGCAGTAGTTTTTTAGGTTGAATAGCCGATTAAAAAACGTGTATTAATTCTTGGATTGATTACCACATGGCACCATATGGTTTCAAATAACCCAACCATTTAGTTGTGGTTCATGGTGGATCTAGTTGAGTCTGAGCATCCCCTACATGTGATCGGTGAAGGTCCATTCCTCATTCATCTTCTTCGGGTACCAAGCGATGCACAACGAGCTATTGTTCCTACACCTGGTGTGCCCCTCCCATAGAAGAAAAATATGACTTTTTATTTATTTATTTATTTATTTATTGTTTATTTATTAATTTTATTTTAAAAATGTATACCTTCGATAACCTCTCTAATACTAATCATATTAACACATCGTTAGTGTTGTTGGGTTTGTATCGATGAGAAGAAGCTAAATACTATTTTTGTTTTGAAGGGATAAAGGTATTTTTAAATCTAATTTTTCACATTTTTAATGGATTATTTAAAATAAAATATAAAAGGATATTATTTAAAATAAATTAACATCATGGATAGAAATAAACAATTTATCAAATGATAATAACAAATAATTATCAAGAAATAATTACAATGAATTATCAAAATAATATTATTATTTTATTAATGGATGATTATAAGGTAATTATCGCATGGAAAGATTGTTGAAATTGTCATATGGTAATTATTTACATTATCAAATGATAATTATTATAATTATAAAATGATAAATTAAAATTAATTATCGAAGGATAATTTATCAAAATTATCAAAGTATAAAACAACGAATTATCATTGTTGATATTTTTAAATTAAAAAAAAAATTATAAAGTATAATTTATAATAAATTATTGAAAGATAATTATAAATTCTAATTTGTGATAAAATTATAAAATATAATTATAAAGGATACTTTTTAATAAAAATAGAAAAATATAATTATAAAGGATAAACTATAATAAATTATCAAAAGATAGTTATATATGATAATTTGGGATAAAATTATTAAATATAATTCTAAAGGATAAATTATAATAAAATTATTAAGAGATAATTATAAAGGGTAATTTATAATAAATTATCGAAATTTAATTATAAAGGATAATATTGTAATCAAATTCTTTGACCTAAACGATAATTTGAAAATTATTCTGGAGAGAGAAAATGTCATCACATGTGATATTTTTTTGATAATTTGAAAATTATATAAGAGGGAAAATGTATCATCGCATGTGATATTTTGTTTATATTGAAATAAAATAGTTGATTTTGGTTCTAGGGACCCTTAATGAACCTTGAGTGTTATCGTTTACGATAATAGGAATGCAATGAGGTGTTCTTGACTAGTTTATCCTTTCCTTTGACATCGATGACTTTTTTGGTAGGAGGTTCCTATCCATTTTGGGCAATGTATATATGATTTTATCATCATGTGATGTTTATATTGGAATAAATCATGATTTTAATGAATTAAATGTGGGTGAGTGATTAACCACGGGCGTACTTATTTATGTGTCATTATCTAGACTTTTATCTTGTTGTTACTTATCATTCATTGTTATGACACATTTTGTTTGTGTGTTGCATAGCTTGTGGAATTGTGTTTTTTGTACCAAGATAATCAGGTGGAGCCTTGAGGTTGGGTGTACGATTTTACCCAACCTGACACAGTCCTAACATCCATAATGGTAGACATGGGTACCACTATAGAAAGAAAAGCATAGTGACTGGCTATAAGGTACTGAGATACTCATGTGGTGCCTTGAGGTTGGGTGCATGATCTTACCCAACCTCTCGTAGTCCTAACATTTTGAAAGTGGGCATGGATACCCCTATATAGGGAAAATTATAGTTTCCAGTTGAAAAATATTGAGATACACAAGTGGATTATTTAGGGTGAGAGTTACACGGTCCAAAGGTTGGTTACCTATCATGACGTTGTCTTAATATCCTTTAATTTGAACATGGCTACCCCTATAGAGTGTAAATCATAGTGGCTTGTTGGGAGATATTGTTCATGGATTCCCATAGACTTCATTCATTGGTGATTGAAAGGATAAATGAACCAAAGATAGACCTAACAAAATGTGAATCATTCCTGTAACAACCACCAGAAGGGTGTGGTGAGCTATGTGGACTTGATGGAGGTATGTGTGATCTTGACATTCTTATCAGCAATGAGTTAAATTATGTGGGGTCAGGGTTCATAGAGGCATAGTTAGAACATGATGAATTGTAACATGTATGTTTATGAATAATTTATTTGTTTCATGATATACATTGTTATATATATTGTGCACTTATGGTACACATGCATTGGCAGCGTCCTACCAAGCCTTATACTCACACCCTACTTAGGCATTTTAGCGAACATGTAGATTTCACAATTAGAAATCTAGTTGATGGTAAAGTCCTGATGGTGGATGGTTGAGTGGTGGAGCATGGATCTAGAGTAGAAATTAAATACACTAGAGTACCCCATAAATGATTATTTATTTACTTGTATTGTATATACTTATTTATTACACTCTAGACAGGCATACCACATTGGGAGCTACTTTTATATGTATTTCATTATTCAATTTCTATATTTTACTCTATTTAATTATTATATGTTTTGTTATTGTTAACTATTTTCTGGATTGATGACATGATATGGTGGGTATAGTCTCCTCACTATAAAATTTAGACCCTCGCTGCTAGTCAGTATCCTCTCGCATATGTGGATGTGCGCATGAGATCTTGTAGCATCCATCTCGGACCCAGTGGTTTGGTTTGGGATGTTACATGGAAGATAAGATTTGGTAAATTCATAAGCTCAAAACAAACCACTATTAAGGGAATAATATCCATAAAAATATATGTTTGGAAAAAGATCTTAGATAACATAGATTAAAGTATATAAATTCATATGTTAAGGAGATATTTTTAATTTTTAATTTATCCCATTAATGTCATTGGATTTACCTTTATTTTTTAATAGTTTAAAAATAATCATCCCTTATTTTCCTTTTATTTCTATCGATGGTCAAAAATATGATCAATTGGGTAAACAACCAATGTGATGGGAAATGTGATGACTACCCCAACAAGATGCCAAACCTGATGGGAGTAGGAAACACGAACATTATGATGATACTCTATCAACTGATTACGTTTTGAAATAGAAACCTAGATTAGGAGGAGCATCCAAATACCCCTAAGAGAAGAAGTTATGATTGATACCTTTATGCAACAATGGCCTTCGACATTCAATGGAACATCTAATCCCTTAATCGTGGAACAATGGATTAACTCCATTGAGAATATGTTCTCCATCCTTCAATGTTATGAGAAATAGAATGTTCTAATAACTATTTATCATATTAAGGGAGAAGCAGAGTGGTGAACATTGATTAAAAATACGAAGCTTGAAGAAGTGATCGAAGCAATGGGTTTGAAGGGATTCAAAAAAAAATTGATTAATATTTTACTCACACTCTCCATATTAAAATGTAATAGGATATCCTTACCCTCATGAAAAAATAATGAATCTATTATGGATACATATAAAACTTAACAATACATACATGATACACTTATTCCTTTGTCATCACACCTTAAATCAAGGTTGAATACTTCTTTGGTGGGATAAATCCTAGTCTATGAAAATACCTGGTGATCCAAGACTTTGACAGCTTTGAATAAATTGTCTGATGTGCCCTCATAGTTGAAATGGATATTGGATAATCTCAAGGGTATCATGGAGATAAGATTCCAAAAGTGGAGTTTAATTCTGTAGGTTCAATAGAGAAATCTATCATTTCTAGGAAAATTAACCATCCCACTTATCAAAGGTCTAGAAAGAAGAACCATGGAAATTGACAAAGGGGGAGAGGAAATGCTTTAGGTGTGGAAAAGAAGGACAACTAGATAGTAATTTTCAAGAGGAGAAACCTACTAATGAGACAGAGAAAAGGAATACTCTAGAAAACCCTCAGCACATTGTTCATTTCTTCAAATCCAAGGAACTATGACACTTTTCAAACCAATGCACTAAGCTAAGGGTTTTCTGTCATGACCCATCCTCAGGGCTCATGCTGTGCCTACCCAAAGCCTGCCTTCCATAGGCCAGGGGCTGGCGACAAGCACCAAAGGTGTATCCCTGATAAAAAGGAAAAGCATTGCCTTTAAACCTGTAACACACACAGTCTGAACACAAGCAGTAAAAGCATCAAATAATAATATAGAAAAAAAGTGTGCTGAATGTAAGTGTGCCCATATACAAACCCAACTAAACAAAAAGTACAAGTAAAAGTAAAAAGATAAGAAGATCCTAGATCATTGTCTGGGAAAATCCTACCTAAAGGGTAGGTACATATCTCGAACAACGCGTCCTTGAGGTACATCGCATCTAGTCCATCTCCGAGAAGCCTCCCGTTCGGCTCCATCAGCCACAATCACTATTGACCGTCGTCTCCACAGAATACAGCAAGGTGCGGGCGGAGCCTATGTAGGGGTGAGTATAATGATAATCAGTAAGGGATCCCAAGACCCCTGATGTTCTCCCAAAATCCACTAAGAATAAACCAAAGTAATAAGATACAATCATGAAGTATCAACCATCCCTACTTAGGTATATGCCCAAACATATACCTAAGTTACAAATCACAGTTCGACTCCAACAATCGAGCCTAAGAACAACCCATTTCACAAAGGAAGTAAATTCAATCATCCTTATGATAAAAACATACAAGACTCAGCTCACACAGGTATTTAACTCAAGTAGAGTGGTAGAGATGATTAGATGTAGCCACTAAATCATCTCCTCTATCGAACCCATGTAGGATCCTTGAATACTATCAGCGCTGCCGAACCCATGGAGGATCCTAGTCCAGTATTGTCGCTATCGAACCCACGGAGGATCCTAGTCAAATATCTTCACCGTCAAACCCATGGAGGATCCTGGTACAGTAGTAGGTCCACGTAGGATCTTATAATCTCAGTCGTAGCCAGCCATAGGGTTCCCGCACACAACACGCTTGATTATGGGAGGGTCCACTCCTCAAGCCAAGTTTCAATACATCAACTACCACAAATTCTCGAGTTGATGTATCACATAGTTCTGTCTCATCATAAGGAACCCAAAGAGACAGACGACACGTCAATCAGACCCCCGGTCTGTGAGTTATTGGCATTTTCGTTCCGAGGTCCCAGTTGAATTTAGGTTCAATCCAACCCGGTCATACCACAATTATGTCCAAACCTTGAGTGGGGTATTCCAAAATAAACATCTCATTACAAGATTCCCGTCGGCGTAGACGGTTCGTCAATCGGACACTCGTAACCCAATATATGGGAAAAAAGGTGAAATGGGTCAGAATTGGGTCCGGGTCCGGTTCGGCCTAGCCGGACTGACCCGACCCTACCCCAGGTCCTGATACGGACCGGGGTCCGACCCGGTCCATGGGTACGACCCGACCCACTGGTACAGACCTGGCCCGCCGGAACCAGCCCAGCCCACCTGAACCGGCCCGGCCCAGCGGTGGCGGCCCGACCCAGCACGGTGGCCCGGCCCAGCGCGGCGGGTGGCGCCGCCCACATGGCCCGCGCCAGTGGCCCGACCAGAGGGGGCACAATGGTCGATCCCGAGGCCTAGCCCACGGGGGGGGAGGCTTTTCCCAGCCGGCCAGTGGGAGTGCCAGATAGGGGCGGCACCCTGCGGGGCCCGACCTAGCAATCAAGGGGGGGGGGTTACACTCCCCACCTTCAGCAACGGCCGACGCATGGCGCCGGCCCGATAACCGTGGGACCCTTCGGGTCCCGCCTTTAGCGCGCCCGCCGGCAGCCGGCTCAGCCTGCCGTCCTCCTCCATCTGTCGCGGCCCATGGCCGCGGTTCTTCTCCAATGCGGTGTGACGGCACCGCGCCCAGCCTGTCCAACCATCGCGGCCTGCGAAGCCGCAGATTCTTCCTCCGGCGTAGTGCAACAACACCATGGCACATTGGCATTGTCGCGGACCGTTTCTCGGCACGGTGCGACAGCGCCACACCCCTTTGGCGGCCCTAACACCACTGGCTTCTTTCGCGGTAAAATTGTTTCCTGTCGCCGTGTGTACCATTGTGGCCTGTCGGCCGCGGCCCATTCCTCCGGCAGCACCGTTGTGTTTCCCCTGCCATCAATGAACAAGAACCATCATAGGGTTGTCGGTCCGTGTTTGTTCGGCCCGTGCCCTCCACGTTATTGTGATAGCAAACGACTATTATCGAAGCTCAAGAACTATGAAGAACGAAGATCGAAATCAATCAAAACGACCCCTACCTTGTTTTTCGTTCGTTGATGATAGAAGATGGCATCGTCGTTGGCGGCGTTCTACTCGGGCGGCTTCTCCTCCTTTGATACGGAATAAGATCGTACGTCATCGGTGGGGGAAGTTATTCCCTCAAAAGGTGATGCCTTCCACTTCTCCAGCTAGGTGGAAGAAGAATGTGGAAGGTGGTGGAGAAACGAGAAGGAAGGAGATCCTTCTCCAACGGATCCTCCTCTCCAACTAAGAATGCTCCTCCCTTAATTAATTAAGGGAGAAGTTACTTGAATTAATGTGGGGTTTCCGACCCCACATTAATTCCAATAAATTTGAATAAAAATAAAATACTTGTCATATATTTTATTTTTATTTTACTTCTTCATTTTTTTTAAAAAAACTAACTGCGTGGGTTAAAACTCAACCAATGCTCTAATCCAAATGCAGCTAATGTGAAGGTCTCACTAAGAAATAATCGGTGCTATGAGTTCAACAATGCCCTTGGAATTCGATTCCGAGCACTGGTTCAGAAGTTACCAAAACCCTCTCAAAAACACGCTGAACGCACTTAGAAACTTCGGAAAACATTCCGAGCACTCCGGGCCTCTGAATCATGCGCCATCAGAAACTGCAGACTCAGAAAAATTCCATATAATTTAAAAAAAAATTACATGGGATTTTCCATGTCTTTACATTCTCCCCACCTCAGGGCTTTGCATCCCCGAAATCCAAAACTCAAAACTAGGGAAACAAATGGGGGTACTGAGCACGGATCTGAGCATCCCGCTCCCATGTGCTCTCCTAGAGGTTCCTGTTCTACCACCGTACACGCACAATAGGTATCGACCAACCACGAAGGACTCTCTCCTGTCGATCCTCGATCTCCACTGGAACCTCCGAGAAAGTCGCCCCTGCGTCAATGTCAAGCTCACCCCAGTTTATGATGTGGGTTGGGTCATGCATGTATCTCCTCAGTTGTGAAACGTGGAAAACCTTTTGCACCTGGTGCAACTGAGGTGGAAGATCCAGGCGGCAAGCCAGCTCACTTACTCTGCTGAGGACCTGGAAGGTTCTGAGTAACCTCACAGATAATTTTCCGCCCCGACCAAATCTCTGTAAACCTCATCAAGGTGAGACCCGTAAGAAGACATGGTCAACATCATCAAACTCTAGAGGTGTCCATTTCCTATTAGCATAGGACTTCTGCCTACTCTGTGTAGTATTCATTCACTCCAAGATGACCTGAACCATTTCTGTTGTAGCCTGCACCATCTCTAGTCCCATGAGTGCTGACTCCCCTAGGTCAGTCTAGCACAAAGATGATCTGCAAGGTCAGTCCTACAGTGCCTCGAAAGGTGCCATCCCGATGGTGGAGTGGAAGTTTTTGTTTTATGAAAACTCTAACACGGGTAAGTGATCCTCCCAGCTGCGACCGAATTCGAGGACGCATGCACAGAGCATGTCCTCGAGTGTCTGAATGGTCCTCTCAGTCTGGCTATCCGTCTGAGGATGGAAGTTGGTGCTCAAGAAAAGATGCATCCTGAAATCCTCCTGCAACCCCTTCCATAGCCGGGAAGTGAAATGAGCATCTCGATCGGAGACGATCGTCGATGGAACACCATGAAGCCATACGATCTCATGTATGTAGATGTGTCTCAAGATCTCTACTGAACCCTACTCTATGATTGTTAGGAAGTGGACCGACATGGTGAGTCGGCCGACAATCACCCAGATAGAGTCATGAACTCTAGATGTATGTGGCTGTTCCATCACAAAATCCATGGATATCCCATCCCACTTCCACTATAGGACCTCTAAGGGCTGAACTAAACCTACTGGAACCTGGTGCTCTGCCTTTACTTGCTGACAAGTGAGGCACCGTGAGACAAAAAATGCTACTGCCTTCTTCATACCTGGACACCAGTGTTGTCGTCAGAGGTCCTGGTACATCTTTTCCACACCTAGATGTGCTGCTTGATGCGATGTGTGAAACTCCCTCAACACTTCCTCCTAAAGCGACACTGATATCATGGTATGTCCTCTGAATAGAATGGCGTGCTCCCCACCTATAGAAAATCCATCAGGTTCCTACCCTGTGGATATATGTTCACGTCGAGCCTCGCAGTCAACATCCCCACGTTGTGCCTCCCTGACTCTCTAAAGAAGTGGAGGTGTGACTGTAAGAGACTGCATAAAGGCTGCTCCATCTCAGTCCACAAAGGATATCTGAAAAGTGGCAAGCTACTCTGTCGCCTCTCATATCATCTGAATGCCTGATCTCCTACTGAGAGCATCTGCTACAACGTTCCCCTTCCCAGGAGTATAGAGTATCTGGAAGTCATAGTCCTGGAGGAACACAAGCCAACAACGCTGTCTCAGGTTCAGGTCCTTCTATGAGAAGATGTTCCTGAGACTCTGGTGGTTAGATTAGACTGTAAAATTCTCACCCATCAGATAGTGTTGCCACATCTTCAAGTAAAATACCACTGCTGCTAACACCCGGTCATGAGTTGCGTAGTTATTATCATGCTGTATCATCTGAAGAGAACCATAATCTATCACTGCTCACTCCAACATCAGGACGCATCCGAGCCTGGTCCCTGATGCATTGAAATAGACTACGTACCCAACGCGCTCCTCCGGTAGCCTCAAGATGGGCGCACTAGTTAGAGTCTTTCTCAGCTCATGGAAACTCCACTAGCATATCTTTGACCACACGAAGGGTTTCCCCTTCTTCGTCAACGCTGAAAGTGGTGCAGAAACTCTGGAGAAGTCCAGCACAAATCTTTGATAGTACCTAGCTAGACCCAGAAAACTTCGTACCTCCATCACACTCCTGGGTGGCTCCCAAGAAAGTACTGCCTCGATCGTCGCTGCATCCACTGCAACTCCAGCATCTGAGATGAAATGTCCCAGAAAGTTTACCTCTTGGATCCATAACTGGTACTTCGAGAGCTTACCATAAAGCTGGTGCTCTTGGAGTGTGTCCAGTACTACCTAAAAATGGTAGGCGTGGTCCTCCTCGGTACCTGAGTTGATCAGAATGTCATCGATGAAGACTACCGCAAAGTGATCAAGGTGTGGATAGAAGATCCTGTTCATGAGTCCCATGAACACAGATGGTGTGTTGGTTATGCCGAATGGAATAACCAAGAACTCGTAGTGGCCATACCGGCATTTGAAGGTCGTCTTCTGCACATCCACATCCCATACTATGAGCTGGTGATAGCCCAATCAAAGATCTATCTTCGAGAACCAACACTCTCCCTTCAGCTGACCAAAGAGGTCGTCAATCCCCGGGAGTGGGTACATGTTCTTAACGGTCACCTGATTTAGGCATCAATAATCAACACATAGTCTCAAGCTCCCATCGGCCTTCTTGGTGAACAAAATAGGGGATTCCCAGGGTGAAAAACTGTGTCGGATGAATCCCTTCCCCTGGAAGTCCTCCAGCTGTACCCACAGCTCATGAAGCTCCGTGGGAGCCATCCGATATGCTGGTGTGGATATCGGTGTCGTCCCAGGGTACAATTCAATGTAAAACTCTACCTATCTATGATAAGGTAGTCCTGGAACATCATCAGGGAAGATATTTGCATACTTATCCACCAAAACTGGAAAACTCGGACTTCATGGATCAACCGCTCCGAGAATGAGGCCAGCCAACTGATGTGTGATCAGCTTCCCCCTCCTCTGGGTAAGTCCATACTGCACTGAAAAGGCTCCCTTCTAACAGGTGAAGGTAAACCTCATCCCATCCTCTCGAACACATCACACTTTCCTCCTAATTCAGTCAATCTGAGCATGAACTGTGGATAACCGGTCCATACCCAAGATGACGTTGTAAGACCTCGACGCCGCTACTAGAAGATCCTAGTTGATGGTCTCACCTCCTAGAGTGAGCTCACACTACCGGAACTAGTGTTTAATCATCGAATCCTCTCCCATAAAAGTCTTTAGCCATAAGGATCGAGCCAACGGCTCCACCAGAATCTCTGACCTCTGCAAGAGGGCAACAACATTAAAAGAATTACTCGCACCTATGTATATAAGTACGGAATCAAGGGAGGAGTAGACACGGATAGTACCTCAAATCATCTCAGGTGTTTTGTGGTTGTAGGCCTCGATTTCTTGGAGTTGATCCCACCCTTGTCCACCAGCTCTATATGGTCAGGGTGGATCGCTTGGTGGTGGTGGTGGTAGGACCTCAAAACGTCGTCCACCACCTGATGCTTGGAAAACTCTTCTTCCAAGTCAGCCTACTCCTGGAGGACCACCACTGTCGAACCTCTTCCTCTACCTGGGAGGACCCTCTACTGTATGTTTCTCATCTACATGGTGGGTTGGGCAGTCACGAGCCATGTGAACCTACCCTCCACATACATAGCACTGCCTGCTCCTCGTATGGCTGGCTCTATCTCATGTGCCCCGCACAACCGAACCTGTATCCTGGGGTCACCCACCTGATGGCCTGGTCCGCTTGGACCTCTGCGACATCTGTCTACTGCCGGCTATAGAAGAATCTGCTACGTATCACCCAATGGTGGGTCTCGCTACTGGTGACTACTCAGCAAGAAAACTCTCTACAAGAAGGGATCACTCCAGCACCCCCACCTACGTCAGGATACTGAGGGAGATCATCGAAGCCCTGATCTCACGCCTGAGTCCCTGCTCAAAGGTCCAGGCCCTAAAGAATTGATCCCATACCATATCTTTGGAGTAGCGTGAGAGGTCGGTGAACCTCGCTGAGTATTGTGCCACCTTCATGTTGTCCTACTACAGAAGAACCAGCTCCTGAATCCACACTGCACGAAGGGTGGCTGGAACAAACTCTGACCGGAAGAGGCTCTCGAAGTCTGCTTAGAGAAGTAATGCCTCGTCATGCACCTGGAGCATCAGGCTCCACCATCTTCCTGTTTCTTCCTATAGGAGACTCGTGATAAGGATCACTATAAGGTCGGCTGGTGTCCCTACCAATCTGAAAAATATCACAACAACCTCCAGCCAATCCTCAGCTGCCTGTGGGTCCGTCTCTCCCCTGAACCTGGGTGGCCTCTGGCGCTGAAAATTGTGGAATGTACTTAGACGTCTTTCACTCTCTGCTGCTGGAGCTGGTGGTATCGGTGTCCTAGAGGGTAGTGGTACCGCTGCTGCCTCCGCTATGAAGGGGCCCTGCACTGAGGCCTCATTACTCCGTGGGCTCCTATCTCGTACACATCCCAGAACCCTGGTTGGCTACCTACGTGGGGCCATCCTGAAAAGAAACAGGTGCTCCATGGTCAAAAAAATATAACTAGTGAGATAACACAATGTAATCACAAAGAAAACATCTCAAAGGAAACACACACGCAATCAGTGTTTTCATGCATTGAGTCGGAAATCAGAAGTCAGAGTCCTAGTGTATGGATACGTCGGTCGCCACACCAACACCGGTTTCCCTAAACTGATAACCACACCCAAAACACATAACACTATTTCCATTAAAATAATCAGAGTACATGTTCTGCGGTAGAACCACCTCCTCTGATACCAATTTGTCACAACCCGTCCTCGGGGCCCATGCCATGACTACCTCAAGCCCGCCTTCCATAGCCCAGGGGCTGGCGACTAGCACCAAAGGCGTATCCCTGATAAAAATGGAAGGCATTGCCTTTAAAACTATAACACACAGAGTCTGAACACAAGCAGTAAAAGAAACAAGTACTAATATAGAAAGAAGTGTGTTGAAAGTAAGTGGGCCAGTATACAAACCCAACTGAACAACAAGTACAAGTACAAGTAAAAAGATAAGAAGCTCCTGGATCATCCTATGAGGAATTACTACCTGAAGGGTGGGTACAGATCTCGAATAACACATTCGTGAGGTACATTGCATCTAGTCCAGCTCCGAGCAGCCTCCCGTCTAGCTCCATCAGCCTCGATCCCTATTGATTGTCGTCTGAACAGAACACAACATGGTGCGGGCGAAGCCTATGCAGGGGTGAGTAAAATGATACTTAGTAAGGGACCCCGAGACCCCTGAAGGTCTCCCAAAATCCTCTAATGATAAACCAAAGTAGTAATATACAATCCCAATGTATCAACCATCCCTACTTAGGTATAAGCCCATATATATACCTAAGTTACCGATCACAGTCCGGCTCCAACACTCGAGCCCAAGAACACCCCATTCCACAAAAGAAGTAAAGTCAATCATCTCGATGATAACAACTTAACTTCA
Source organism: Viscum album (assembly GCA_963277665.1). Lineage (NCBI taxonomy): Eukaryota > Viridiplantae > Streptophyta > Magnoliopsida > Santalales > Viscaceae > Viscum > Viscum album. The sequence goes on along the minus strand of OY728128.1, from coordinate 1,534,741,570 downwards.
ATAATCAGCTCACACATGTATTTAAATCAAGTAGAGGGGTATAGATGATTAAATGTAGCCACTGAATCATCTCCTCTATTGAACCAATGTAGGATCCTCGAACACTATCGACGCTGTCAAACCCACGGAAGATCCAAGTACATAAGTCATCGTTGTCGAACCCATAGAGGATCCCGGTCCAGTATCCTTTCTATCAAACCCACAGAGGATCCTAGTCCAGTATCGTCATTGTCAAACCCATGGAGGATCCTGGTATAGTAGTAGGTCCACGTAGGATCTTATCATCTCAGTCGCAGCCATCTATAGGGTTCCCGCACACAGCATGCTCGATTCCAGGAGATTCCACTCCTCAAACCAAGTGTCAATACATCAACTACCACAATGTCTCAAGTTGATGTACCCTGTAGTTCTGTCTCATCATAAGGAACCCAACGCGATAGACGACACATCAATCAGATGCCTGGTCTGTGAGTTATTTGCATTTCCGCTCTGAGGGCCTGGTTGCATTTATGTTAAATCCAACTTGGCCATACCCCATTTGCATCCAAAACATGATTGGAGTATGTTGAAAGAATTTTATCGTTCCAAGCTTCCCATCGGCATAGACGGTTTGTCAATCGGACACCCGTAGCCGAAGATATGGGCAAAAAGGTGAAACGGGTCAGAACTGGGTCCAGGTCCGGTCCCGCCCAGCCGGACCGAACCGACTCGGTATGGGCCGACCTGACCTGGTTCGGGTCAACCTGACCCAGGTCTGGATCTGGACCGGGGTCCGACCCAGTCTGCGGGTCTGACCTGGACCGGCCCAGCGGCGGCAGCCTGGCCCAGCGCGGCGGCCCGACCCTGCACGGCGACCCAGCCCGAGGGGGTGGAGTGGTCCAGCCCGCAGGGGGGGGGGGTGCCCAGCCGGTCCGCTTGGCCAAAGGGGGTGGTATATTGGGGTGGGACCCGCCCTAGCTATCAGGGGGGGTCACACCCCCCGTCTTCACCAACGGCCGGCGTGTGGCACCAGCCTGGTAACCGCGGAACCCTTTGGGTCCTGCCTGTAGCGTGCCCACTGGTGGCCGGCTCAACCGGCCGCCCTCCTCCGTCCGCCGCAGCCCAAGGTTGTATTTCTTCGCGCCCAGACTATCCGACCACCGCAGCCTACTTGGTCGTGGCTCCTTCCTCTGGAACGGTGCGATGGCACCACGCCCCTCCGGCACCGCCATGACCCGTCTGGCCGCGACCTGGTTCTTCACGCGGCGCGACTGCGTCGCCCCCCTCCAACGGCCCTAGAACCGCCGACTTCTTCCACGAACAGCTCATTTCCGGTCACCACGTGTACCACCACGTCCCATCGTTTGCGGCACGTTCCTCCAGCAGCACCATTGTTCCACCACCGCCATCAATGAACAAGAACCAACGGAGGGTTGTCGGGCCGTGTTTGTTCGGCCCACACCCTCCGTGTTAGGGTGATAGCAAACGACTATTATCAAAGATCAAGAACGATGAAAAACAAGGATCGAAATCAATCAAAATGACCCCTACCTTGTTTTTTGTTCGTTGATGATGGAAGATGGCATCGTTGTTGGCCGTGTTCTACCCGGGTGACTTCTCCTCCTTTGATGCGGAAGAAGATCATACGTCGTCAGCTATGAAAGTTCTTCCCTCCAAAGGTGGTTCCTCTCACTTCTCTAGCAAGGTGGAAAAAGAAGGTGGAAGGTGGTGGAGAAATGAGAAGGAAAGAGATCCATCTCCAGCAGATCCTCCTCTCCAAATAAGAAGGCTCCTCCCTTAATTAATTAAGGGAGGAGTTACTTGAATTAATGTGGGGTTGAGGACCCCACATTAATTCAAATAAATTTGAATAATATAAAATACTTGTCATGTATTTTATTTTTAATTTACTTATTTTTTTTTTAAAAACCAACCACGCGAGTGAAAACTCAACCAATGCTCTAGCCCAAACGTAGCTAAGGTGAAGGTCTCACTTAACAATCATCGGCGTTTCAAGTTCAATGGTGCCCTCAGAATTCAATTCTGAGCACCAATTCAGAAGTTACCAAAACCCGCTCAAAAATACACTGAACGCACATATAAACTTCAGAAAACATTCCGAGCACTCCGGGCCTTGGAATCACGCGCTGTCAGAAACTGCGGACTTGAAAAAATTCCATATAATTTAAAAAAAATTACATGGGATTTTCCAGGTCTTTACATTTTCAGAGACAACCAACAATATCCAAGGAAGCAAGGGTGATATTTTTACATCACGACTACTGAGGTGTATCCCGACAATGAAGTGGGGATAGGTAAGTTTCTTATTCATTTAAGAATAGTGAATGTACATTTTGATTTTGGTTCTATATATTCCTTCATATCACAGAAGTTTAGTAGAACTATTCAAACACCTCCAAAAAGCATAGACGTGGAGTTGTCAGTGAAAATAGTAAATGGGTACATTATTACATACCAAGTAAATAACTTCTCCCCTATTCATATTCGTGGACTGAAATTCCCAGAAAACCTTGACATACTCCCTTTGTATAAATTTGAAACAATTATGGGCATGGATTCGATTTCCCTATATATAGCCAACATGAATTCTTAGGGGAATAAAATCACTCCCCATATTGTGAATCATCCCTTTCTTCTGTAAAATTGAAAGGAGGATGATGAATCTTCTTTAGAACCAATATATAAATTATGGACATTATTTCTCTATAATCAAGCATATCTAGAACAAATTATTGATTCAAATTAAATGATCATCCTTGATGACTTTCCCATTGTGAGGGAGTATGATGTTGTGTTTCCCAATGAATTTCTTGGTCTTCCACCTAGAAGAGAAGTTGAATTTTCAATCGATCTTATACCTAGGGCGTTACCGTTATCCAAGAATTTGTATAAAATGGATGTTTTGGAACATGAGGAGGAGAAGAAACAACTATAGGAGAATCTGAATAAAGAGTTCATATGCTTAGGTTCCTCACCATTGGGTGAACCATTCCTCTTCATCAAGAAAAAGGATGGGTAAACGTGAATTTTCATTTATTATCGTGAGCACAACAAGATCATGATAAAGAAAATGTATCCTCTTCCATGGATTGATGACTTGTGCTATTGGCTATGTGGAGCAAAATACCTCTACAATGGGGATATATGGTCAGGATATTACCATTTTAGGTTTAAGAAGGATGATATTCCCAAGGCAACTTTTCATACACAGTACAAGAAATATGAGTTCATAGTAATTTCATTTGTACTCACAAGTGCTCCAACTATATTCATGGACTTAATGAATAGATTCCTTCGATATTACCTCAACAATTTATGGTGGTATTTATAAATGAAATTATAATATAGTCCAATAGAAATTAGGATCAATAGGAGTATCTGAGCATTGTACTAAAGACCTTATAAAAGAATAAACCTTATTCCAAATACAGTAAATTTTAGTTCTGGTTGAAGAAGTATCATTATTAGGTAATATAATCACAATAAATATGATATCTTTGGACCCTTTAATGATATAATCAATTTAAGGATGGTTGAGGGAAAATTTTTTGATAGATATCCATAGTTTCCTTGGATTATCTAGGTTCTATCATGGATTTTGGAAAAAATTCTCGTGATTTCAAACCCTCTAACCGAGATAACTCAAAAGGGAGTCAAGACTTCTAGGAATGATGAATGAAAATAAATAATCAAGTAATTTAAAAAGGATTATTATCAATGCACATGTACTCACACTACCCACTAGTGGAGAAGTTTTTGTGGTATTCAATGATGCTTCAATGAAGGGAATGGGTTTTTGTGTTAATGAAAAATGACAATGTGATAGCCTATGCTTCAAGGTAGTAGAAAGTTCACAAATAGAAATACCCAATGAATGATCTATAATTGGTTGAAGTGGTATTTTTATTTAAATATGGAGGCATTGTCTCTTAGGGAGAAGTGTGAAATATATACAGATCAAAAAATACTCTAGTATATATTCCCATAGAAAGAGATGAATATGTGCCAAAGGTGATGGTTACAGGTGATCAAGGACTATGAATACACAATCCACTACCGTCCTAAAAAGAGAATAAAGGGGAATCCAATCTAATTAGAAAGGATCCAACAATTTTATCATTTCTGAGAATTTAAAAGGATATGATCTTCTTAGACTTGTAAAGGATGGACATGGGAATCATAATGGAAAGAACATCACCAATACATTAACAAATTATTGCTCAATACTCCCTTATAGACATGATAAAGTATAATTAAATAAATGATCTATGAATTCATAAGGAATTGGAAACTATATGAAAATTTAAATCCTCAAATATCACTTTTAATGAAGAAGGAGTTGTAATATTTGGGTCTTGACTATGTGTACCATAAAATCCTAAGCTAAAGGAGTTATTGGATGATGCACATAGTTAGACTTTATCCATCCATCTTGGAATCACAAATATGTATTGAGATCTTAGAGAGAACTATTGGTTGGAAAATATGAAAAATGAGATTGTGGAATATAAATCAAGATGTGTTGTATGTTAGTAAGTGAAATATGAAAGGAAAAAATCCAAGGGGGTGACGAAATCATTACCCAAACCTACATGGGAATGGAAAAAACATCACTATATAATTTTTCACTAGTCTTCCAAAGGAATCAAGAGGAAATAATTCTATATGGGTTATGGTAGAGGACTTCTCACTCGATCAATTTAAAAAAATATACATTAGAAAAGTGGTAACACCATTGTCTATTTTATCTGATCGAGATCCCTGATTTACCTCAATGTTCTGGAAGAGAATCCAACACACTCTAAATACTAAGTTGAACATAATTATGTCTTATCACCCTCAAACTGATGGTCAATCGAAGTTGAATATCTAGACACATGAGGACATTTTTATATCATTCTTGATTGGCTTCAAATAAGGATAGAACCAAATTCTTCCTCTAGTGGATTTATCATACAATAAAAGTTTCCACTCAAGAATCCAAATGAATCCCAATGAATCCCTTTATGGGAATAGGTGAATTACACCTACATGTTGGGATGAAATTGGATAATGAAAACTTCTAGGTCCTAAAATGGTCATGGAAATGGTAGAAAAGGTTAGGTTCATTTAGTAGCACATAAAGGATTATCAAAGATGATAGAAGAGCTATGATGACAATTGTAAATGAGAAATAGAGTTTGATTTTAGAGACATGGTATTCCTATGAAAATATTCATGGAAGAAACTGATGTTATTTGGGGAAAAGGTAAAGCTCGGTCCAAGATACATCATCCTCTATGAGATCCATGATTACATTGGAGCAGTGACCTATCGACTAGCACTCCCACAAAACCTATATAAAATAAATGATGTATTCCATGTATCCATATTGACTAAGTACATACCAAAACCATTACATGTACTAAATCCAGAGGTGGTACCATTGTAGAATGATATTTCCTATCCATAGTGGCTGGTGAAAATCATGGATCCTAGAGAAAAAGTTCTACAAATAAGACAATGGACCTTGTCAAAGTGCTACAGTGAAACTACAAGTTTGAAGAGGTGATGTGGGAACAATAAGAGGTAATGAAATAGAGTTACCCTTATCAGTTTTAGTGTGGGAAATGAAAATTTCTATGGTTAAATTTCTAAAGGGGAGAATATTTTAATGACCCAGACATTTATAAATAAAATTCCCCTTGTAATTTAATTAAATGTATTATTATGTATTATGATTATATAAAACACATATAATTACTTGGTTTTATTATATCATATTTTAAATAACAATAAAAATCATTACCATTAATAATATAACCATTTAATAGTGATATTATGATTAGTGTAAATATAGGGTTTTAATAAATCCAATTGACAGAGACAAATGATGTGATGGCCTCAACCAGTAGAATCGTAGCCTATGAAGCCCATTTATCAGAGCTTCAGAGGGAGATATCATCTCTGATTTTTCCCTTTGACCAATCCCAATCTTAGATCCAATAACATAAGAAAGAGTGAAGATGTTTAAGGGATAATTTCAAGCACATCAAGAACACGAGCCAAACCATGCTTGTCAAACCACCCCATAAAAGTATCACAGTCGCACATCTTACCATTAGGGAGTTTAATTGTATATTAAAGGGATATTAATGAAGAACTTAACAATATTAGAATTTATATTCTATTTTCACTAGAATAATGGTTATATTTACTTTTATTGTTACATTATAATCTTTTTTTTGATACAATAAAACACAAAATGTATCTCCAGGTAATATTAAAATTCAAACAAGGAATTTATTTTCATGAATAAATGTATTTTTGATATTAATAATATTTTAAAAAAATATTATTATTAAATATTTTTTATCAAATATAAAAGATCATATAATTTTTATGAAGTCAAATGTAATTTTTATAAGGGTTTGGAAACTTTTTTTAACAAAAATATGCATTTCACAATAAATATAGATTATTATTTTAAAAGTGTATATGAATATATTTATCAAATTATATAGATAAAATGAATATTATTTTTGGGTTCATAATTTCGAAATTATCCAATGGTAAATGTTTCATAATTTTCCGAGACAATCAAATTTTCGGGTAAAAATTAAATACTATATAAATATACGATGTGTATTATGACATCATAATTACCCAAAACGTGATTTAATAAATACTATAAATGGTATCCATGATCAAATATATGTTTTACATTTAAAATTAATTTTTTTTTATTTTATTAATTTTATAAATCCCTTATGAATCCTCTAAAATCATTAATATACTTTGAGGTTTTAAAATCAATTCTGTAAGAGTATGACTCACTACCACATAAGAAATGGTATTATTTTATAAATTTCAGACATTGAATATATAAAATAATAAATACTACTCCCATTTTGCAGAAAACATGGGAATAATTCACGGTATGGTTCGAGGTTTTGGTTATTTTATTATATAGTGTCCAAAACCTATGTTTGAGAAATAATAAATAATTCTCCACTCATTTACTATATAAACCCACCCAAACAACCATTTATCTTCACTCAAAATTCATGGATCGTGTAATTTATTTTACCCCCCCCCCCCAACACTCTAGAATCCCCCCCATGGTTCCCTCAATCTCTCTAGAAGCTCATCTCAAGCATTTGGAGTCACACTCTCATGGTAAGGGATCATTTCATTCTTATCTTTATTAATGTTTCTTTGTTATCTTGTGCCTTCCATTTCCAATTATTAATGTAAAGATATTTCTTTCAATGTCCATATTACTTTTCATTTTATGTCCAAATTAGGTTACACCCCTTTTGATCACATCAACCGATTTGATGAATTTTTACGTGATGCTCTTATGCTGCCGAAATTTCACCATGATTTTCCACTGTGAAGGGAATTCCATAACCATTTCCTATCAAGGGTGTTCACATTTATATACTTATACTTCATTGAATTGTGTATTACATGTATCCATTCCATACTCCATGATTGTTGAATAAAATATGATGATGAATGAATCCATGTTGTGTGATCTATGTGACACGCTTAATCATGAGAATGAAATGAAAGTGACAGGTGCGCCCGAAATTATATATTTCTCTAATGCATTGGGTAATGTTTAGTCTCAATATACGTTGTGTTGGGATAGATTGTAAACCTAATTCCATTATGGGACATTTTCTATCATGATGACTTGGTAGTTAGTCTTGACCTATGTTTATGATGTAATGTTTTATGTTGTCTCCACATTTCCCATGTTGCCTTTATGATTATCATGTTATATAATGTCTCATTGTTCATGTTTATGATTCATACTCCTCGTATGCCCCATTGATATTCTTATTGTGTAACATGTATTATTTTCTTCATGTTATGTCATGTTTATCCCTTTACTAGGATTTATAGCTCACCTATTTTTATGTATGTCCTCAGGTTATCCCATTTTCTTTTAAGTGCGATCATGTTAAAAAACATTTCAATAAAGATGCTATTTTTTCCTGTTTTAAATAGTTGTGTAATGTACGTAATTCTCAAAGATGCTAGAATTATTGATCTTATGAGTTGTATTAATTGTAATATTATGTAATAAATCATGTATTAATGTGAAATAAAAAGTAGGGTTATCATTGTGGATACGCAATCTACATTGTTGATCTTTCAACATATCAAAGCCAGAAAAAATTGGTATTTGTAAATGAAGGCCCAGTTGGTCCCAAATCCCGAAAAAAAGTTAGTGCTTGTATTTTACCTTATTGGGGATAGGAGTATAGGTTCAAGGATATACCCTTGCGTGATATTCTTCTTCATTATAAACATGAAGTTGTGTCCATGTGGGATAACAACCACCATATATCGAGGTTTCCATGATTATCTTTAGAGGTGAAACTTGTTAACAAATCCAGGTGTGCCTTATTGTTTTTTTTCCTGCTTAATGTACGTGAATTATAATCAAAGGTTAAGAAATAGTGAGAGATCTATTCACTAAATAGGTGTATAGGTAAGAGAAGGGAATTTTTTAAATTAGTACAAGTTGCTCACATTTATTCCACCCCCTCCCCAATGTGGTTAGAGAGTACAAGTTGAATATCATACATAAATTGTGTGTTTTTAATTAAAAAGTATCATTTTAGTTTAAAACATGTGTCACATGCTCAAAACTGAGAAAACACACCCATATTATCCTAATGATTTAGGAAAACAATTAATGATTCATTTCTGAACTATAAAAATTAACCGAACATAATTTTGACATTCAATGTGGTCAGTATGACTGAAAATGCATGTTTTTTAAATTTAAAGAGGAATTTTAATTCAAAACATGTGTTTCATTCTCAAAATTGAGAAAACATGCTTGGATTTTTGTGAAAATCATGTAAAATGATCCATAAATCATTTGAAACCTATAAGAATTAACCAAACTATTGTTTCTGAACCAATGATCCAGAACAAACAAACTCTCTATATCACAAATGTTAAAAGAAGGAGATCCAAAAGGTCTGAACCACCCAACACTGTGGAACTGTGTACTCGGAAGTGAGAATCCTCAAACACTAGCCAAACATTGTCCACACACCATCTGAAAGAACTCAAAGAACACAACCAAATCATAACCAAGAAAAATAAAATTAAATCACTCAACAATTGAACATGGGATTTACATGGTTCAAAACAAGTCCTACTCCATTGGAAGTAGAACAAATTCAATAAAAGAGGAACATGAGATTTAAATAGAACAAAACTTTATCTTCACCACATAACACAATAAAATATATGCTAAATAGCAATGATATCAAACCCTTATGCAAGTGACCTCACCCATCTATTTATAGATGATTTCCCGCAACAACTGATTGATCCAATTGGTTCCACCACCATCTGATCCTTACGAACAACCCTCTTCTTAATCATGGATATATCTAGAAACCCGCCAATTTCCTTGACTTCACTTCCACTCCAAGTAAATAATGCATGAGTTTGGAACACATCCATCTGCATCCACTCTTTCAAAATATGTTGATTCTAGTGGTTCTGATCTTGTCTCCATCCAATCTCGTAACACTGACTTTTTAAATTCTTCATCATAAAGTCAGGTTAAAAACCAAAAATAAGTTTTCATAAGCCTAAAAAAAACATCATTCAATCATGCAGTGTACTTGGTATGAATAAAAGTGTGTGTTTTTTATTTAAAATAGGTATTTAAGTTTAAAAAATGCATCACATACTCAAAATTTATTAACCACACTTAGATAGTTGTGAAACTTTATGAAAACGACAACTGATTAATTTGTCACCTATAGGAATTAACCAAACATTATTCTAACACCTGGTGTGGTAAGTAAGACTGAATGTGTGTATTTTAAATTTAAAATAAATATTTCATTTCAAAACATATATCACATGCTCAAAACTAGAAAAACATTCTTAGATTTCTTTGAAACATTAAGACGGTGATCAATGATTAATTTGTGACCGTTATGAACAAACTGCATGTCATTTTGATGCACATTGGAGACAAAATGACATATAAGTATATTTTTTAACTGTATGTATTAAAGAAGTTCAAAACGTGCATCGCCTACTAAAAACAAATAAAATAAGATTATATTGTCATGAAAAACTATGAAAATCATCACTGATTCATTTATGACTTGTATGAATTAATCACACATCATTCAGATTGAAATTGATCAAATATTATATAACATTAAAATTATAATTTGTTTTTATTTATTTATGTACTAATACTAAAATAAAAATTATTTTTATTATAGGGGAACTGATTAGCCACTAAATTAGGATAATATTCATTGTTAATTTATATAATATTCATGTTCTTTATTAGTCATAAACACCATTTTAGTGCATTTTACACCTTGAACATCATTTCACATTATGATTGTAATTCCTTTTTAAAATGCACTATTATGTGGTACATTTTTTTACATCATTTAAAGTACCCAATGATTCATCTGATTTTAAGACATGTAATTATCCATATTTAAATTTTATATTTTGGGAAATTTATCTACACTTCAATATGAACATGTTTTATTTAGGGATCAATGGAGAATTCATTGAAGAAGATGGGGATATTTTGTGATGAAAGGAAACAATTCTGGAGAAGTTAGATTGGACATCAGCCCACTGATGCGAATTTTGGGCCCAACATACAGGCCCAATGAAGCCCAAATTTCGTGGGATAATAGAAGAAATGTATAGGAACAAATAATTCTTCGAGATACAATACTAATCCGGCCTCTATGGTGGTCATTATGGTGGACCAATTTGGAGATAAAATTATTGGCCAGATTCTACGGCCCATAAAAAATCCTACCAATATGATCTTATCTCGGAATACATAACTCCAAATAGGCCCAAATTTTACAGGCGGTTAGGAGACATCCGAGGAGAAATTTGATTATTATATGGACCACTATGATTCTACGATCTAGAAGGACTTATAAGCGCGTCTATTTGGTGCATTAAAGATGGCTTCCACCTCAGGTCAAGTGTGGAAAAGTCCAAGTTCCACAAGATTTCCACCACACTAGGCCTAGCATAATCAAGTGATATGATTTGTACTATTGGAGGATCTACCCAAGGCTCCCAAAATTCTCTATTTAAGGTAGTGGTGGTGGAGGAGTTTTTCATCTTTGAGCATTGTTTTCATCTTAATGTTATGCTGCCAATTTGTCATTGTAATGTTCTTCTTTCATATGTAAGTTGTTTTAATTCATCCTAGTTTCTTAATAAAAGTTCTTCTTATACTCTTATTACGTTCTTCTACATATCATGTTTATAAATTTTATTCAAGGTGTGAATTTATTCACACCATAATTTGTGATATTTATCACACAATGGTAGACTGATCGATTTTTGTTGTTGTTTTTTTTACTTCTTCAATTCCACCCTCGTAAGTCTACATATCACTTCTGTTGAAGACATGTCATCAATGGAGGGAAAACACTTTTATGGGTTGATCCAAGGGAGTAACAAGGGGTTGGATTGAATGTTATTTCTCACTCCATTATTGTCTAATCACTTCTTTTAAATGATATTTTTATTTGATGATTTTAAAACCTCTTCATCCTTATTGAATTTAAGGTCACACATTTCATGTGTTAATACGAACCTTTACCTTGGATTCCTCAATGCTTTGATCCTTCAAGTGTATAGGTGATTAGTATTAGGGCGTGTAGGAATTAAACCAGTAAGTGATGATTATGTTTGATCTTCTTAAATGAACAAATCTCAATTATAAGAAATTGAAATCATTAAGAAAGGAAATCATCCAATCCACCCCGAGCGATAACCTAGGATCAACTCATTACCTAAATTTCAATTAACTTAAAACTATTAGTGATACCTTAAACCCATATAAAATCAACCCGAGTTGGCCACTTCATATCCAAAAACAATCCATAGAATGTAGGTGTCTGTAGGTACTTCTTAGGTCTCTGAGGATTTGACAACCCAAGCTAGACTACAAGGACTATCCTACCTTCTTATTTTGGGTAAATTTGAGCGTGAATCAGGAACACTTATTTTGTCTGAAGTTGGGTTGATCATTGGAGAAGGTCTCCCATAAGAGATAAATTATATTTGTATTGGTTGTAATTGTTTTTTTTGTAAGTGGATTTTACATCAATGTAATTTTATTGTACTAAAATATTTTAATGTAAATATATTTATATTGAATTATTGCAATAAAAATATATTATTTATTATATATATTTATTGAATTATTGCAGCATAAAAAAATTATGTTTTGTATTGGGTGTTGTGGTGTGTTTTTTATGTAGCAAAGTACTACAAGACTTGAGGAGTGCTTTTATTTGTGCTCGATGAGCATTGATAAAAATTGATTTTTTTTAAAGGTTGGGGCCGAAGCCTCATTTTATTATTAAAGAGAAGCAAAGACCACTTTTAACTGGGTATAGAGAGACCCATTACATAGCCCGAAGGCCCAGTGGACATGTAGCCCATTACATAGCCCGTAGGCCCAAATTTCAGGCCTAAGGCCCAATATGTGAATAGTAACCCAGCTGCTACAGTACCCTCCACTGCTACAATTTCTTTACGCCACTACAGTATCCTGCCACCACTACAGTACCTGCCGATGAACAGTTCCTCCTCTACTACAGTTCCGCTACAGTGCGGCTACAGTACCTACGCCCCCTGGGTTTTGAACCCCCATTTTTTATCTAGGAGTACTAGGTGCTTACCACTAAGCCAAACCCCAACTACAAAATGTGTTGTTGGGTAACGAGGTATAGGGCTTAGCCTTGCCCACCTGCGCGCCGCACGTCCATAGCTAGGCCCAAGGTGGCTAACCCTTGGGCTTGGGCCAGTTCCCATGGAGTCGAGGGGACGAGAGGATCGCTGGCACATAGTGCACGTTGCCTTTGCGAGGACTCGAACCTCAAACCTCGACGACGGGATGCCGCCGCCTTGAACCAACTCACCGAGCCCCCGTGGAAAAAAATCGATTTTTATCAATGATAAACTCAGCATTAATAAAGGTATGATTTAATATCACTTAAATTATCATTGCTTTAAAACCACTCTTAAAGGCCATTTTTAGCATTGATAAAGTTCGTCTGTATGGTAGTTAAATTACATATCAAGGATATTACGTTTAATTGTGGATGAAAATCATGAAACATGATGTAACAATAGTTTTCCAATGTATTAGGTGATACAGATACATGAGGAAGGGGAAAATTAAGTTAAATTAAGTAATATTTTCCCAATATTTTATAAAAAACACTAAAAAAGGATGAAATTTAATAAGGTTAAATCTGTAATAGTAAATTATTCATGCTTTAAAGTAAACCTATAAAAGGGCCAGGGACCGCTCAACAAGATAAAGTTTGCTTGATAAAAAGTTTTATTAGGCCAAATTCTTTTGTAGAGAATAACAAACTGACCTATTTTTTAAGCATAATTAATAATTAGATTTGACTCAGACTTTAATACCTGGCCTCATAAGGGACCCTCCCAACCCAATTATGTTATATTATAATAATTTTTAAAAAAACTATAATATGATTCATTTAGTATATCAAATTAGTGATTATTATATATAAATTTTATTTAATTTAATCATATTTTTAGGCCTGATTAACACGTACCAAAATTATGTCTATCAAAATTCTCTCACCTATGTAGATACCATAAGTCAAAAAAAGATCAAAGGTTAATTTTTTAAGGTATGCCTCAATTGTCATATTATTTATCTGAACTCGGCGAAATTATTTATTTTTTTTCTTTTTTATTATATATTTTCAAATAATAGTGATATTATAAAATATATTTATAAATTCGAATTGTGTATCATATTAGGCTTAAGATTGAATTTTAAACAACGATCTAATTAAATTAAATATTAATAGATTATTAATTATATTTTTTAAATGATTTAATAATAAAAAATACATTTATATAATTTGATACCCATTAATTTTAAATTTATAAATTAATTTTAAAATTTTCATACCATAAATTGATATTTAAATTGACCGTGGAAACAATTTTATCAAAATACAACACTGAAATATAAAATATTAAAAATGAAAAAATTAATTTCAAATATTTTTGGGATTAATATAATTAATCAGGATGAAAATAGGGCAGGTACACACTCGTTTAGAGGTTCCCAACCCAAACCCGATTAACGAAGTCCTAGTTGAACTCTACCAGAGTCGGATCTGGACCTGAAGAGATACCTAGATATCGCCACTCCCCCACTTTTATATTCCAATAAAATAATGAATATAAAGACTCATAAAAATTTATACATATGTTTTTCTAATGATTATTATTTCTATATAAAATCAAAACTAATATCTCATGGATCTATTTGTTGTCATGCATATGAATGATGATATAATGATGACATCATAAATGATTCCTCCATGACGATTTAATATTCATCATAAATGAGTGTAATTTTTATTTTTTTTAAAATCTCAATGTATTGATATAACAACCCATCGGCTCTCCATGGAATTTATGATATCCTAATCCTTAAACATTTGGTTTTTTAAAACACAATCTTTTATAATCTGTTTATTTTTTAAAATTTGTTATCCTAATTTGATTCTATTATATTTTAAATTATTGGTTTAACATTCATGATCAATTTAAATACTTGTTTATTATTACAAAATATCAAAATTAATTTTTAAATCTAAAATGAATGAATCTAAAATAATATAAATATATTTTATAGTTTTATTACCATTAAAAAAATGTTGTTAATAAATTAATGATAATTAATTTAATTGTATCCATATTTATAATTATATATAAATCTAATATGAATTTAATTCAAAATAAATAAATAAATTTTATAATTTTACTATTATTTAAAAATATACAAATAAAAAATTAATAATAGTTAATTTAATAGGGTTTTGGTGGAAGGTGACCAAAGACAACAACCCAAAACTTACTATAATATTAATTTGGTTTTGAATTCAATATTCTCATCTTATAAAAATTCAATTAACCAATACTCCAACCATACAAAATCAAGTGTATCTGACTAACGATTGCTTATTTTCATCCCAAACTATGTACTCTAACATATCATTTTTCATCATTTTTATGGGAATTTCCTCATATTTCAATATTCCTTGTTCATATAAAGAAATAATTTTTTCTGTAAAAAATAAAAAATAAAAAATTATAACAAGTCCAGCTTAAACTTCTATCCACCATCTTATCATTTTTATCACTATAAGATTTTTTTAAAGAAAAATCATTTAAATGCTTTGAAACTCTTCATCTTTTTATATTTTTAATTTTAATCATGTTTAATTTTTCTACTGTTTCATTTTATGGGTGTTTCTCTCCATGTTACGTTGTAATTATTTTTCCTTCTCTCCCATATTAAAATACAAAAAAATTTATCATTCTTATATATAGTGACCAATGTCATCAAGTATCAATGAAACCACATCAAACTGTGTTGGAGCTAATCTAGAGTAGGGGTTATTTCCCATTATGATTTTTGGTTGTGATTTTGACTTTGGAGGATGGGTTTTAGGGTGTTTTTGGCACATGTGTAGACGTTTCATTGGAGATTTCAATGTTTGAGTGATGGTTTGGAGGTTGGAAATATAAAATTGTTAACAATATATACAATTGGGTATTTGATAAAGTCATCTCGGGTACTCAGTGAGCTGTATAGTGAGGGGGTAGACTAGGTGAACCACCAGACACTTGATGGAGGGGTACTAGATACCTGGTGGAACTAGTCCATTTTTTCAAAAAGTATAATTAATTCAATTAATTTGTTTAAAACTAAAAAATATCATTATCCCCCTCATTCAGTCATGTGAAACCAGGAGCCCAATCCCTCTCATCTTGTTCTCCCCTCCCTTTTTTAGCCCTCCAACATTATTATTGTCGGTCTGATTGGAGATCCATATATAAAAGGTGTCTCCAGCAGTATAGTGATCCTTCCGCTCCCTTCTTCTTATTGTTTCTCAAAATTCTTCATCACTGTCCTCCTAAAACCCTATTTTTGTGTTTTTTATATGATCTTATGATTTCTGTTGTTTGAGGTCGAATCATCCAATAATATTGGACAAAAGTTCTCTTTTTAGCAAATTTTGTGTTGTCCCGTGCATTTTCCATTGATTTATATGTGTTTGTATACATTTTGTGATGACAATTTAGGGTAAACATGTGCATTCGATGTGATATTTGGCCTATAGAGAACATGGCGGTTCTATGAGGTTGTGAAAGAATTATTAGTTCCATGAAGGACATACCACATGTGGCACAATGTGTTTTTGAGGTTATTTTATCAATTCATCTAGGTTGTTTGATACACCCTTAGTTAGAATTGAAATCCCTATTAAGAAATGTGAAGTCTCTTTCATGCTTCGACCTAGATATCCGAAAGGAGAAATTCCAGAACACGTGGTTTCAGCTTGATGAAGACTCGTGGATGTGGATGTCTAGTGAAGGCAGTGGTCCCGATGCTATGTTCCAGATCGGGTCTGTACATGGTCATTTTTTAGACTATAGATGACTAGAAGATACAACATACATATGTTTTTTGTATGATTACATGATATCTTTCCTTTTGGTTCAATGGAAAAAGAATTAAGTAAGGTTTTATAGAATGATACTTAAGAGTAACTTTCTTAGTTCACTGAGTGTTGGTGGTTGTGGAAGAGGTGCCTATGAGTAATCAGAGGTGGGAAAGGCAAACAGTGGGTCCCCCACATGTTTTAGAAGGAAATGAAACTGATTGACTAGGCGGATCCCACAATTTAGGTGGGGTGGGGCCACATGTGAACATGTTGATGATTATTGATCAAATTGGATGATCTGTCAATAGTTATTATATTCTTGAAACATCCATGAAATGAAAGGAAACAACAATGTTCTCTTGCAGATGTAGGATTAATGTCAGAACCACATAAATATTTTTTGTCCATTTTCTGTTTTCTTTATAGCAATTCAATGTTTTTTCATGAGTTGTGTTTGTTGGAGTGTGTGAAGAGTTTCATTTTGATGTAGTGATTTAGGGTGCATCATGTCTTCTTATGTTCCATTACATTGGTGTGGGGGGTTATTTATGAATAGTTTTAATATATTTATTCTATGCTTTAATATTCAAGTGGTTTAACATTTGGTGATTGATGTTTCATGAATCCCAACAAATGGTATCAGAGATTGTGGTTTAGCAATTCCCAATAACACACTCTATAAAAGACTCTCATTTAACATTCGTGTCTTGGTGTTTTTTATTCAGTTGGTGTTAAATGTTTCATAAGGTCTGAATTCATAAGTAAGAAAGGTACACATAGAAAAATTCAATAGGGTTGACTTTTACTTCTAGAGGATGTATATTGAAGACTATTTGATTAATAAGTATATTTAGGTTTCATTAAAGGGATTTTTTAGCCCAACAAGGTTAAATACCCTGAGGGAGGGGGGGATTAGGGTATGCCAGGTTATGAAAATTACCCCATTCAGATCTTATTTCGTCATTAAATAAAACATTTTTCTATCTCTTTCCCATAGCAATGTATAAACAAAAATGAAATCATGCAAGAGATATAATGATTTTACTTGGTTCACCCTCACTGGGCTATTTCCAAGGAGCATACAACATAAATGTGCCGATGTACCAAATCTATTAAGGCTCTCTGCCAAAAAACAATGTTCAAGCTATATCACTTCTATGACTAGACTCACTGCCTTTACAATGTTCAAAGTGGATTCCACTCTTGGTTTACAAGCAATCACAATTTGAAATCTCACTACTCATTCAACTGAAGTGTTCTCAATGCTCCTCTAGAAGAATCTCCTATTATTCAGAATCAACTAAGAATTGTTTCACACATATACGAGTGTTCCGTGAAGTCCCATTTTACCCGGTAGATAAAGCCCACTTTCCCATGTACTGTTATCTTGTGGAAATTGATTTTACGGACTATTTTAGTCCCTTTAAGAACTTCCTTTCTCCCTATTCAAACTATATTGTATCCTCTGTGGACTACCATGAACCCTCCGCAAAATATGTTGCACTGCATCGCATGAGTTCTTCGTGATCCCCTTTTTATTCACAAATCACCCCTGCTCCATGGACCGCTGATGCCTCACAGACCACCTCTGCTACACAGTCCCTTTTCCATTGCGATCCACCGAGCCCTGCAAACCCCTTTCACAGAATTGATCCCCTACGAACTACATCAGAATTCCCCAAATTCTTACAGTGAAGATCCTCTATAATGAAATTCAATTTTTTAATGTTTTATTAGGG
Source organism: Viscum album (assembly GCA_963277665.1). Lineage (NCBI taxonomy): Eukaryota > Viridiplantae > Streptophyta > Magnoliopsida > Santalales > Viscaceae > Viscum > Viscum album. Next base: position 1,534,723,293 of record OY728128.1, on the reverse strand, counting down.
ACATTTATATAGGAAAATAAATCTGGAAAAACCTTATAATCACAAATACTCATAACTTTGATGTGGTACAACCTTCATCGTGAAATTGGTATGCGGTCTGCATATCACCATTATCTTTTGTGGTAGACAATGTCTTCTGGAAATGATTGTGGCTCCTTAAATCACCACCTCAATCCCCAAATGACGAGCCTCCCACAAACTGATTTCTCTACGCGGTTCTCATAGCGTGCTTCGCAGTTCACATGCTTCCTTTGCGGTCTACATAGCGGAGTTACACTACTATGTGATCCAAAAACTCCATGCTTCGCGGTCTGCGAAATACGGTCTGTGAAATCCTTTGCATAAGATCATCCTTTTCTATAAAATAACCTCCCAATTTTGAGACCAAAAAATTTAGCAAACACTGAGAAACTATGCCAAATTAGACATTTCCTTCAGCAACACTAACCATATTGAAACGAGGTAATATGGATTTGTTATCGAATGCATTCGCCCCAAAAACAAAAAGATGACACCTTGAGTGATTTTTTCCTAACAATCCCCCTTTGGGCTGGTTGAAAACTATTCACAATTTGATACATCGTTAACGCTTCTTCCATCATCTACCACCATTTACATCATGCGATTCAGATAATGATCAAGGATTTACCCAATGCACACTCTAATACCACATGAGTCATGCTCAACATGAGAAACATGTAGCATGAAAAATTTATCAATGAAACAATTAATTCTAAAACCACACAACTGATTTCATCCCAAAACTAATATTTCATGATATATATCATTTGATCAATCATCTCTAGCAACATAATATTTAAAAATCCCCCTACTACACTGCTCCCCCTATCAAATTCTCCCCTGTCTTGATTAAGACATTTTCTATTTTCCCCACTAGTTATACCCTTAATTTCCCACCCACCCCTTTGTCAACGAACCTGAGGGTCACTTTGTTATGGTCTATAACAGGTTAAATAACATAGATCAACACATTAGGTAAAACATACCATACAATGGGGAGAAAGGGTCTCACATCAACACTTTTCTAGTATAGGGAGTCATATAAACTCCAAGAGCTAGTCGATGACTCTCAAACACCACTTTGGGTAAGGAATTCATCATAATGTCTAGAAATTATAGTTATATAGGCACATACTCCAACTTCACAAGCCCTTTCTCCACCTTCTCCTTGGAAAAATGATGCTCGATTTCTTTTACCTTGAATGTTGGAATGGATATTTACTAAGATTTACAACAATTGAATTATTAAAATGGATTATAATTGGATAATTCACTTCAAATCCCATATAATCAAGCATCCACTTCATCCAAAATAACTTCATGCATGATTGAATAGCCATAATATGCTCAACTTCTACGGTGATCAATGAAATGAAAACTTGTTTCTTGCTTAACTAATAAATAAACAATCCAAAAACATAGAATGCACCACCTGATGTTAATTTTCTATCATATACTGATTTAGACCAATCATTATTTGTATAGCCTAATAAATCTTACTGAGATTTTTCATTACACAAAAAACTGAAATCCATTGTTCCCTTGATATACAAATTTTTCTTTTCACTAAAAGAAATTGTGTTTCCTTCTGATTTCTTTAATATTGTTCTGCTTGGAATACGGAAAAAACAATATCATGTCTTATCACTATCATGTATAATAAACTGCCAATCATTTGCCTATATTATGTCACATTAACTGTATTACATTCATCATCCCTTAATAGTTTCATCCAGCCACCCCTAGAGTCGTCATCTCCTTGGAATTATCTATTCCAAACCTTTTCAGGGCTTACGTGGAATATTTGGACTGTGAAATAAATGGGTCATTCCTTACTTGTGTTAGTTTTAAACTAAGGAAAAACTCCATTCACTAATAATCGACATTCAAATTCACTTATCATTATTTCTGAAAACATCTTTCACTGATATTTATCTGATCAACCAAATATTATGTCATTGACATACACTAAAACCATCATCCATTGATTTCCATCATTATAGACATAGAGATTTTAATCAGCTACACCACATTGAAAACTGAGCTTCTTCAAAAACCAATCTAGCCTTGAATACCATGATCATGGTTCTTTCTTCAACCCATATAGTGTCATTTTCAGCTGATAAACTCTTTTGTCATCTCCATGAATGAAAAAACCATCTCGCTGCTCAATATAAACCTCTTCTTCAATAACCCCATTCAGAAATGCTGACTTGACATCCATCATGAAAACTTTGAAATTTATTTTCAAAGATATGGACAATAATAATATAATTGTCTATATCCATTCAATAGGTGTATATTTTTCATCAACATCTATACCCACTATCTAAGAGCACCCTTTTCACACTTGTCGTGCTTTTTTTGAATCATTTCCCCATCTTCTTTCATCTTTTTACAAAAAACCCATTTAGCTCCAATGAAATTCTTATATATTAGACTCAAAACAATCTACCATGTCTGAGTCTTCTCAATTTGGTCATTATATTCATTTATATCCTTAATCTAGTTTTCATATCTAGCTACTTCCACAAAACATTTAGGCTCTACCAAGGATAAGAACGATTCTTGTTGTAGAGTCTTCATCCTCCTTGTCTGTACTGGCACTATCTGATCACCAATTATATACTGTCTATTAATTTCATATCTTCTCTCTAGTCATTATATAGATACTGGTTTATTTCATCGTTTTCATTAACTGAATCTTCTTCTAAATTATCCTCTGGAACTGGAACATTCCCCGAGCTGCTTATCTCTTCATCACTGTCCTCCTAAGACTCATCATGTATTTCCTAAAGATTCTAGTCATTATCTACAATAGTTAAATTATTTATTTTAAATACCTTTCCCAGACGCTTATTCAAACATTTATATGCTTTTATTTTACTTGAGTATCCAAAAAATATCCCTTCATCTCCACATAATTCAAACAATTTATGTTTCTCCTTATTAAGAATAAAACACTTACTTCTGAAAAATAAAAATTACTTAATCATTGGCTTCATTCCATAAAATATCTCATTTAGATTATTCTCTTCTTTTAGACATAATAATGCTCTATTTGATGTGTAGACTGTTGTCATCACTGCTTCTTTCCAAAACTTCTCCAGAAGGATTTTCTCAGTGAGCATTGTTCTAGCCATGTTGTTGATAATTCAACTTATTCTATCAATTTCTCTATTTTGATGAGGAGTTATTACTACTAAAATTTGGTGCCTTATACCATATTTCTCAAGATAATACTCTACTTGGTTGTTTATGAACTGTGTTCTATTATCTATTTAGATATTTTGGATTCTTTGAGCCAACAACTTTTCAACTTCCATTCGATAAGTTATTATGCAACTGAACACCTTAGATTTGTAAGTGATGATTGAAACCCATGAAATTTTACTAAAATCACCATTAAATAGAATGCAATATCTCTTCTCATCAATAGATCTTGGTGAAAGAGGTCTTCACACATCAATATAAACCAACTCAAGTACTTTTTCTAACCATATCCCTTTTGACTTAAATTTATTTCAAATTATTATCCCTTGTTGAAAAGAATCACATGTATGGGTACAATCATGTGATAATATATGGTGGTCTCATGAAACATCACATTTCACCAGATCTTAATGTGACATTTGGCTCAACTGACCAAGGAGTTTATGCCATCACCTATTTTACTCTTCCTTGGAAAAAAATCACATATCTTCTTCTTTACTTAAACGGTAGAGATTCCCCTTCGTACGCTTTCCCTATAAAACAACTGCACCATATTTTTCCGTAATGATACACAATTTCTTTGAAAATATTATGTCATGTCTTGAGGAATATAGTTGGCTTACCCTTAGAAAGTTGTGACTCCTTCCTTCAATAACCAAGACATATGCGTGTCTCATATCTTTTCCCCAAAACATGGCTTTCCCTATGCCAATAATTTTTGTTCCTTCATTATTACCAAATCTTACAACACCATCCATTTCATATTTTATTCCTATAACAAGTTCCATATTTCCTATCATATGGTAGGTGATTCAACTATCAGTGATCCATATTCTAGTGTGATCTGATACTCTGAAGGCAATCTCTACAACCACTATCTGATTATCTCTCTTCTTTTTTGATCCATGTTTTTGACTTCATACCCGATACAGATTCATAAAATTGATCTTTAGTGAAATATGATAGACTAGATTCATCTTAGATAACTTTTAATTGATTATTCATTTTTTAGCTCATTTAATGATGCATTTCTGTACTACTTATGACCATATTTATTCTTCTTGTCACATTACTCCTCATTGTTGATAAAAAATATCTTTTCATGTCTCTGAATCCTCCACAACTGAAGAAACGACCATTATATGATATCCTAGAATATTGAGTTCTGTATGACTTCATATTTTGTTCTTGTTCCATTTGGCACCTCTTGGGAATGGAACATACATTTTGTGAGTGTCTCATATTTCCACAATAATGACACTTGATGCAAGGTGCATTCCTGTGTGTCAATAATACACTACTAGTTTTCCCTTAGGTTCTCTAAATCTTCTAATTCTGATCTTTACCCAAATCAAGCTTTAATCTCAAATTAGGTGCTTATGGAATAACTTGAATCATTACTACTTTTTGTTTTCTATCAATCCCCATACTAACCTTATCATTTGGATTTTACTATTTATCCTATTCTCCTAGACATCGAAGATCCACTTCCATCTTTTCTATTACGTTAATGATATGATTTATTGATTTTGTTCCAAGAGTTAAGAGTTTTTTCCCAATCCTTAACATTTTTTCGCTGGCTGAAGACTTCCTATTCAAGTTCTTTGATATGTTTGATTTCATCTTTTACAATGTTATTAAAACTCTCAATTTCTCTTTTATGTTTTTTTATTTTGAGCTTGTACTCAAAAAAAATTTATGAGCTCTCTTACATTAATGACCTCAGGTTTTCAATTTCATCATTCAGCTCAGTCTTGTCTTTCTATTACAGTTGTATATAAACTTTTGCATCACGGAACACTTTGTTGGCTTTCTTCGTTTTAGATCTCCAAGCATCTATCTCCTCAAGGGAGGCTTCTAATTCAACCTATAGATAAAATATTCCTTCAACTTCTTCTTCATTGTTATCACTTTTTTTGGACCTACCTTTTTCCAAAAACTTATTATCATCGTTTCTCATCTCATACACAATAAGAGTACTATGCAATCTTTTCAATGTCCACTAATTTGGGTCTTTATCTTCCAATATATAATCTTTTTAATTGAAATAATGTTGAAGTATTCTCAATATTCACTTTACAATATTTACATCTTCTATAATTTCACTGAGACCACACATACCTTCCAAATTAACAATTAAATAATCAAAGAATGAATCTATAGACTCATTTGGGCACATTCTCATATCCTCATACTTGTTCCATAGAACATGAAACTTTTCTTTTCTAAATTTTGAGTCACCCTCATAAATATTTAGCAACTTCTACGACATAGAATGTGATGAATTACACGATATCGCCTTCATATATATTTCTTTGGATATGGTTCCCAATAAAACTATGATTCCCTTAGTGTGAGAATCCAATTCCTTTCAGTTATCTTCTAATAAAGATCCACTATCAATGTTGGCCGAAATACCATGCATTACTACTGTAAAGACATCCATTCCTAAATATTAGAAGTAGTGCTATATCTGATTCTTCCATAATTGAAATCTATTTCCATCAAAGACTGTAATCCTTTTATGATTGATAGCCTCTATTGAAACCCTTGAGAGATAAATATTGATATTAACAACCCTATAATACCAATTGTTAGTCCAACTAGGTTAAATACCCTGAGAGGGTGGGTGGGGGGAGGTGAATCAGGGTATGATAGATTAAAACAACATATACTTAAAATATTATTTTTTTCATTAAACAAAACACTCTTCTCTCTCAATAGAATAACAACATATGAAAAGAAATGAAATTAAGCACAAGACATGATTTTACTTGGTTCAACGTCACCAGGATACGTCCAAGGAGCATATAATGACAATATGCCTATGTACAAAACCTAATAAGGATAACTACCAAAAATCAATGTTAAGGATTGATCATTACTATGCCTAGGATCACTGCCTTTACAATGTTTTGAGTGGACTCACAATCCCTCCTAGTTTACAACCAATCACAAGTTGAATTCTCACTACTCTCTCAAATAATATGTCCTCAATGTTCCTCTAGAATAATCTTTTATTTTTCTGAATCACCTTAGAATTATTTCACACAAATATGAGTGTGCCATGAATTCCCATTTACACATGGTCGATGAAATCCAATTTTCTACTTACTATTAGATTAGGAAAATTTCTTTCATGATGGTTCTTTGTACTTTTTTACATTCATAAATTAATCAAGAAGGAAAGTAAGAGTATACTTCCATAAGAAAAAATCCAAGATGTTTTTAGTGTTCATTCTATGGAGATCCATGGTGGAAGAAAATAACATAACTAAACCTAATTTTTTAAGGCATGATAATGGTGGATAATATGGTAGCAATGATTTTTGTAAGTTTTACTGGAGAAAAGTAATCGGGTTTGAGATGAATATATCTAGAACAGTTAAGAATAAGGGTGTAGTTGGGAAGATGAATAAGATATTGATATAGAAGGCCCATAGAACAAGACTAAATTTTGTAATTTCCAAGGAATTTTTGGTATAAGTAATCAATTGTAAAACTTACCTTGTTAATTTGAGTCTTTATGATCCGATGGGATCAAAGATTTTTGAAAAACCTTAGTCTAGAAATTCAACATAAATTACCCACCTTAATGTTTTCATAAGTATCGTCTATATCCATATTAATTTGATGTATTTGGAAAAACATGAATCAACATTCAAAGAAATATTATATATGGGATATGGTGATGAAAAATTTGGTTTTCAACTTTGTGATAATGATAACTAGAAGTCCAACAAATGCATTAATGTTCTACTCAATGAGAATGACTTGTGGATGTTTTAAAAATGTTGGGAGTCACATCGGTAGATAGGTTTTTAGAAGAATAAATGACATATAAAATAAGAATAAGAATAAGAACATAGACGCAATGAATTATGTGGTTCAGGAAATGATCCCCATGTCCATAGAGAGGCATAACAATTCACTATAATTCAAAATAAGAATTACAGGGAGGTTTTTCAGAGTTTCTCTCACACACAAAGATCCTAGATTAAATGAGATAATAAAGAAGATAAAAAACTATTCCACTAATAGAATCGTAAGTCCACTTTGCTACTTTGACCAGTGGATAGATGTCTACACTGCTAGAGTGATGTGACCACCAAAGTCTAAGCTACTATAGTATCTGTTGTAAGAATTCTGTGGAGCTACAATGACTTGTCACATGTTGCTATAGTAAATAAACACTATTATAGTGCCCAACTGGTGTTTTCAGTCATCTCTACTATAATTGGACAAAGATGCAACGATCCCCCAAAATTTCGGCTAAGGAACTTTTGTAATGTCCCAAAACAATATGCCACTGAACGATGCCCCATGCTTGGTTGGTCAAATGTCCTAAAGCACATCCCCCCAAACACCGGTGGCTACTGACTAGAAATGAGAGACTATGATGTGTATGTTGGGAGACTATGCCCTCTTATCAGAGTAGAACACTATGGTAGAAATCATACATATCAATAGTGTAAGCAGTTACAACAGAACATAAGATAAGAATCCAGAAGACATATATATATATATAATAATTCTGGAATTAATCCCATATACCATGATGATCCTGTCATGTATCTACAAAGCAACCAAAATAGATGTACAAACAACTATACAATGCACATAATAAAATACTACAAATAACAAAAACAATCCCATATATCATCACAAGCCTCAACTCAATCCCATGCTACCCTACTCCTAAGCATGACACAAAGTCAATGGTTGAACTATGGGAACTTTTCCCACTCCCTACCTACATCCATATAATCTGTTCGGGTTCCCAACGATGGCCCGAACAGGGTGTGAGATACAATTGAAGTAGGTATCCACCTAAAGTGTCTATAAAAATCCTGATTGTGCAATATAATAAGATAAAGAAGTCTGAAATATATATAATTGTTAACCAGTAAAAAATGTGAGGTTCCCATGGCATATATAATGCAAAACAAGTGATACTGTATAGCCCAACAAGGATCCCTGAAAAAAAGGTCTAAGTTCCTATAATAAAGAAGATATAACAACATAAAAATAACTATCCTGACCTTACCGTACATCCAATCATATCAGACCAACCATGGAAAAGCGGTATAACCTATGTATCAAACAATGAAGACCGTTCCATATAACTAGAAGTGTCATATAAAACAAGATTGTGCCATATAATCAGAATTGTAAGACCCCACAGGACTAAATCCAAGATGTACAAGACCAAGAAATCCTCATCAAGTTCTAGGAGCATCTTGAGGGAAACTCATTAATGACAATGATGGAGTCGTAGGATCATTTTAATAGAGCATGAAAAATGTGATACTAGGAAGCTAGATCCAAGGGGTATAAATGCCCTTAGAATCCTACAAAATCAAGATCTAAAGAGAATACCAGTCCAAGGTATCTTCTATCTTAAAACAAGACACATGGGTGAAACTTCTATGACATTTAAATGGAATCAAGATCCCTGGTATACCAACCAAGGCATCCACTACCATTTCAATTGACATTTTATTCCATTAATCAACTCACAAGAATTCATGTTCCATGAGTATACCCACTCATATAACAATTCAATTTCAAATAAATTCAAAGAGTTTACCCACTCATATAACAATTCACATTCAAATACATTCAATGAGATTACCCACTTATATAAAAATTCCACATAATGCATTTAATCAATGAATCAATATGAAAAGAAGGAAAACATATCCTAATTAACAAATTCAGTGAAATTAATTTATAATTGGGCTTACTCTAACTAGGAAAGATAAAACACACACCCCATGGGTGGTACAACACGGGAAATCTCAAAGGCACACTCAATGGGTGACCTTGGTTGGGAGAAACAACCTCCAATAAGTATTATGGGAATTAAATAGAATTACTAACAAGTTAATTTTCATTTAATTCAATTAATAAATAAAATTATAGGGTTTTTCTAGAAATTGCTATGGGAGACACAATGAAAAAAATCCCTATAAATCACCAAACCACTTGGTAAAAGTATATACCACCAACTGTAGGTCCATAGTAGAGTGCTTGTAGCACCCCCAGTTTCGAGTAAGTAAACCTTTATTTATTATTTTTAAGTGTGTAAAGTGTTTGGGTGTGTTTGGGAGGGTTTGGAAGACTTTTTTAATGTTTTTGGTGCTTTTATAAAGGTTCATGGTTTGAGTATGGTTAGTGAAAAACGTGAAAATCCTACAGGAAATCACGCACAGTGAGACAAGGGATAATGGGAAGGCCTACAATTTGACCAAACCGTGCATCCACCCAGGTGTAACCGTGAAAAGTGGGATAGAGTTATTTTACACAGTTGGTGCACTATTTTTTAACTGAGTGATACAATCATTCATGGTTCACCTTGATTCATAGGCTAGCACATGGTTAGTGCACAGTTTTCCTAACTGTATGACTAATCATGCACACTTTAAAAGTGAGATCCTAAAAAAAGTGAATATCACACATTTTAACCTCTAAGCCTCTCATTTTACCTACATTTAGTCCCTAACTAGATATTTCTTCCTCCCAAAGGCTGTAGAGTCTTTCCCCATTGATCTAGAAGTAATCCTAAGGAAAATATTTGTGCTTTGGATCCCAATGCAATTGTCAAGCCTTTTATTCCTTCGTTTTTGTTTGTTTTTCTTAGTTATACCCATCTACCCTCTCTCATATTCTTATATATAGTATGATGTGGATTGATATAGGTGTTTTAATTCCAATTTGGATAAGATATGGTTGTTTTTATGTTAGTTAATGAGATCTATGGTGGTTTTTTGGAGATTCAACCCGATTTTGTTAGTGTTTTTGTTCCCTTCTTAATTTTCATCATAATTCCCAAAGTAGCTGGCTTCACTCATGACTCCTCTTGTTATAAGAAGAATCCTTGGTTATAAATTGATTTTTTTTCTTGAAATTGATTATGAAATTGTTGTGAAATGCTTGATGGAAACCCTATTTTGTGTGTGTTTATGGAATTGTGAAAAGTGGTTGTTTCGGTGGAAAGTGAAAGTGGTAACATGATTTTAAAATGATGATTTTAAAATGTTTATTTGTTTTTGATGCGTGGAAAATAATTTTCAATAAAATTATAGTTTTATAGAAATGGTTTGGAAAATATTTTATTGCAATCTGGTTTTCTTAAATGATTATGCATGAGTTGAATGGGATGGATATTAATCATGAACTACCACCATCAAAGGGATGGGTTATGGATGTGAAGTTCCACCATCAATGGTAACACCAGTATTGTATGATTTACTATATGGGTGGGGTTATTTGAAATTGAATGGGTTATGCTAATGTGATATTGAGAAATGGTTAAATGAATTTATCTTGCTTTCCATGGAAAAAGGATTTGATTTGAGAAAACTATTTTGTTGTAGAAAATGTTTTATATTTTGATATAAATTGTTTTAAATTATTTTATATAAATTATTTTATATAAATGTGACAACATGTTTTATACTAGTGGTGTGAGTAGGGAAGTAATTTTGGGAAAACCCACCAAGTTTCATTACTCCCCCATACTTTGAAATGTTGGTACTTTTTTAGATATTGTCTATCGGGATATAGGTAAAGGTAAAGAATCTCCCTTCTTTAGTGGTGTTGTGTGGTACTTTATAATGGAGTTGTAGGTAGATCATGGAGTTATGTTTTGAGTCTTTGACTTTTTTTTTGTATTCCACTTTTTATTTTGATATTAGTAGACTTTCGTTGTGGTAATCTTGTTGTAGTTGGTTTGGATTTTCATTTATTAAACACTGAGTTGTATACATTGTTATCATGCATCATTTAGTGGTTATTTTGATAAGGTGTTTTTGGTTGCGTTGTTTTATTTTCAAATAGAAAACATTCCCAAATTTTATTGAAGGCCATGGAATTTATTTTCAGCCTTGGGTTCCTTGGGGATGTTGCTTAAGCCAAGTAGAAATTTCAACTTCACTCAATAAAATGATAAGGGGAAGGATGTTACAAGTGGAATCATCCTATTCTGTCCTTGACTTAAAAGAAGTATGAGTTTGTTCAATCCTTGGTTATCAGTCGTGTCAGTATTGCAGTTGAAAATTCATTCTAGTTTAATCATCGAGTTTGGTTGTTGGAAAGGAGTAGGATTTTCAGGACTTGAAATTTAGATCATAAAATATATAGCTAACCTTTTTATGCTAAAATTAAAGTTACCAGAGAGTTGGCTACATACGTTTTTTGGAACACTTATAGGAATAATAATCTCATCTTCATGGGATTAGCCAATGATAAAAGCATTCCATGCATTTTATAAATAAATTCCCACTAGGAGTGAATATTTCATTTTGTGTAATGATATATGATTGGTACAAAAATGTTGATTTTTGAAAAAAAATTGAAATTCTTTTCAAATGTGAGATTTTGAAAAAGTCATGATATGGGTATTTTGAAAATGGATTGATTTTCAAAATTAGGGTGAAATGTTTAATTTTGGAAAGTAATATTTTGATATATGATGTGGTATAATTTGAAATTTTTAGGCCTTCAGTTTCTGAAGAGTGATATTTATTATGTTTATTGTGTTTCTAGAAAAAGGAATATGGTAGGTGTCATAGAAAAAACCAGAAGAAGATTCTAAGAATACGGATGTACCTAAGCCATAGGTGAACCAGAATCTGGTTCAGAGTATATTAAAAGATTTTGATGCTTTAGATATAGGGAATCAAAGGGATGAACCCAGACAAGTGGATCATTCCATTCTGTTCTAGAAGCCAAATCCACCCATCTTTTGGGGTGATTCAGAACCAGATAAGGAAGAGGTGTGGATGAATAGGATGAATTGAATATTCGATTTCCTAGGCACAACAGTGGAGTTGAAAGTGAAGTTGGTGATGTATTTTTAGGAAGATCTTTGATTCCAATCGTGGGACATATACATTCAATATAAATTGGACCAAAAAATCACATGGGGGGATTTTGATTAATTGTTCAACAGAAAATTCTACCCTCACACCTTCATGGTTTCAAGAATGATGGATTTTTTTAGCATAAAGCAGGAGAGCCTCACAATGACAGAATATATTGCTAAATTTATTAATTTAGTACTATTTTTATCCAATGTTTACTCTAGTGTGTCCTTGAAGGATCACATTTTTGAAATGGGAGTGAGGTGGAAGATTTGATAAAAGATTTTTGTGATTTGTATAACAGGCTATTCAGAGACGGTAAATAGAGAAATGTTGGCCGAAAGGGACATTTCAAGAGCTAAAGGTGTAGGGATCATGTTATATTTATAGGAAATGGTGGGAACTCTAATGCTGAGAGAAAGTAGAATAGGGACACCTATTTCCAAGTTAGTGGAATGGATAAAACCAAACAACTTGATCCTCAAATCTTCTACCAAAACCCAAGAGCCAGCCAAGATTATCACAATGTGGTTCTTTAGATCATAAGAAGTGATATTGTATAACACCACACAAAGTATGCCACAATTTCAATCATATGGGGAGTCTTCAGTGTTATTGTCATAGTGCTCCATGGTCAGGTGTTTGGGACACTTTTTAGGTGTCACAGACGTTGTATGATTCAATGGGATGAGGGAGGTAAAATTATTTTCGTCAATAGAATATAGATATCAATGGTGAATCTAGTAATACCATAACTCTTAAGGAATCACAATCTCAATAGGGAAATAATGAATAAAGTGGAATGAGTAATTAGTTATATGGAGATGAGAAGGTTATTGTGGATGATCAATCTGTACAATTGACGGTGTGAGGTACGATTCTTTTTAATTATAACCTCATGCAATGTTTATTTGATACAGGTGAATCTCATTCGTTTATTTATTATTTTTCTATTGATTTTCATAGTTTACATGTTGATATGATGTCTTCTATTTTAAAACATCAAACTCCTCTTGGTCAAAGAGAATGTAAAGCCTTTGTGGGTAAAGTATGTTATATAACTAATGATGAAGATGATTTGATATGGTATTTAATTATGCATTAAAAATGATATCTATGAAATAATCTTGGATATGGATAGGTTGAAAATGTTCAAGGATCACATCAATTGTTATACCTGAAAGGTTAGTTTCAAGACTAATGACGACGTCGAGTAACTCTTTAAAGGAGATCAGAGTGTAATGGTAGGTGTAACGGGCTTGTTTGCACCAGCAGTTGGAATAATATCATACCAATTGATAGTGTTGACTTTGGAATCAATGGAAGAGATCAAAGATACTAATTTTTCAATGGTTGTTGATCAGTTTCTGGGCATTTTTCTTGAAAATTTATCAAGGTTTTCACCCATAAGAGGAGTGTATTTTATGATTAATCTTCATCTGAGGACTAGTCCTATTTCCCTTCCATATTATTATATGGAACCAGAAAAATTAAGGTAATTGAAAGTGCAGTTAGAGGATCTTTAAAGCAAAGGATTCATTTGTCCTAACACATCTCTATGGGCAATACTTGTCTTGTTTGTCAAAAAGGTAGATGTTACTACTCTGTTGTGTGTGGATTATCGTATGCTTAACCAAGTTACAATAATGAATCAGTATATACTTCCACACATTGATAATCTATTCGATCAATTTAGGGGAGCTCAGTGGTTCTCCAAAATTGAATTATGATCAGGATATCACCAATTCTGGGTTCAAGAGTAGGGTCCTTCAAAAACTTCTTTCATAAGTAGATATATCCATTATGAGTATGTAGTGATGCCTTATAGTCGTAGAAATGTACTAGTGGTATTTATGGAATTGATGAATTAAAAAATTTAAAGGTATCTAGATTCTTTGGTGGTGGTGTTTGTGGATGACAGATTGGTGTATTCAAGGACAGGGGATGAGAATGACCAATAGTAGGATATAGTGTTGGGAATCTTGAGAGATCATCATTTGGATGCCAAATTATCAAAGTTTGATGTTTGGATACAATAGGTACATTCTCTTGGACATGTAATATTTGAAAGAGGTGTTTATGTGGATCTAGAGAAGATAGAGGATGTTATCTCTTGACAACCACCAAAAAATGTCTTCGAGATACACAGTTTCCTTGGTCTAGCTAGTTATTACTAATGTTTTGTTCATGATTTTTCATTACTAGCTTCAAATATGAGAACTATGAAGAGGAATAATGGTCCATTCCCGTGAAATGTGGAATTTCAAAAGACTTTTCAAGAGATTAAAGTTCACCTTACATCAGTAATGATCTTGATATTTCTAGAATCAAGACAAGGCCACATTGTGTATTATGATGTTTTAAGAATTTGGTTGGGATGTGTTCTCATGTAGGGATATCAATTTGTTTCTTATGGCTTAAGATAGTTACAATTTCAGGATAATAACTACCCAACACACGATTTGGAGTTAGCTTCAATAGTCCATACATTGAAAACTTAGAGTCATTACCTCTTTTGCAAGAAATATACCATGTTTATGGATCATAATTGGTTGAAACATATTTTCACATAAAGGTATTTGAATCTTAGAAAAATAATATTGATAGAGTATCTCTAATGGTTTGACTTCACTTGATGTATGAATTGGGTAAATGAAATACAGTGGGAGATTTGTTAAGCAGATAGTCATATGATTAGTTGGAAAAATAGGCTTTAGAACAATGGAAATTAATGTTTGTGATAGCAGACATGAACTTGGAAGGTGAATACACATGTAATTTTTTATTTTTCTTTCTATTTTTGTTCGTTCCTGATTTGGTGAAGATGATTAAAGAGGTGTATACATCTGATTTAGAATGTGATTCTATGATGTCAAAACTCAATGTTGGGGAGACCATTAAGGGAGGTAAACTGGATGGGAGTCCAATTTTTGGTTTCAAGATCAGATGGTCATACCTATGGATTGTCAAGAACAGCTTCTTCATGCTTACCACCATTCGAGATTCGCTAATCATCATAGAATATAGAAGATTTATAAGGTGTTTTGTAATAGATCAAACCTCTCTGGTCCATTCCTTTGCTGAAATCTAGTGTATGAGGTGTTCTGTGAGGCCAAGGCGACTTATTCTCAACACTTTAAAAAAATTTCATATTTTTGAATAGTTTTTTCAACTGTCTGTAGGTGTACTGTGTTCCAGGTCAGTGATTCATCTATCAGTATGTGTAAAATGTTTCCAGCTGTCGGTAGATCATCTATCGGTAGGTGTATAGTGTTTCCAGCTATCTGTAGGTGTACAATGATTCCAGCTGTCGGTAGGTGTACATTATTTTTAGCTATCAGTAGTTCATTTATTGGTAGGTTTACAGTGTTTCCAACTATCATTAGGTGTATAGTGTTTTCATCTATCAGTAGGTGTAAAGTGTTTCCAGGTCGGCGAGTCATCTATTGGTAGGTGTAGAATGTTTCCAAATATCAGTAGGTGTACAATGTTTCCATATATCGGTTGGTGTATGATATTTTCATGTCAGTGAGTCAACAATTGGTAGGTGAATAGTGTTTCTAGCTATTGGTAGGTGTAGAGTGTTTTTAGGTCGGTTGGTGTACAATGTTTGCAGCTTCCCACAGTTTCTCCCATTTGACGTTTTCTTTGACGTAAAATGCATTCAAAGGCTTTTTTTATCGGATTTAAGGCTGGTTCAAATCCCACAACTCCTTTCTTAATTTTCCTAAGGGTCTGACAGACTTCACTTGGTTATACTACATAGTCTTGATGAGATTCTCCATTAATGGAAAATCTAAGCCGTATCTAAATGGCTGCTCTGTTTAGATTTTCAAATGGCTGAGATACATTCCTCTTTATTCTTGCTTCTTGTTTTCATGGGTATGGGACTCCCCATACCATTATTTCTCAAGGAGTGTGATTGTGGTGTGGACCTTGGATCATGTTTTCCCTGGAGTTATTCCTACTATATGCGCACCCCCTGTTTTGGTGAAACTAGGATGTTTTTATCCATCTTTGATAAAAGTTATGTTCTACATATGTTCTTCTGGGTTCCGTGATATGTTTCCTCCCATTTCGCCATACCATGTGATGGAATGTGATATCCATGTTTCTAATGAAGATTCCATTTTTTTTGGTCGGTACGTGGGTGTCATGGTGTCCTTGGGTGGATGCAGTTGCTACAGGAGAAGATATCATCGACTATGTTGGCTCATTCTCATGAAAATATCATCAGAAACCTTTTTGAGGCAAGGGATTCTTGGCTTACCTATTACTTTATGTGTAGTTGTAGAGTCAAAATGCTTTAGAAATTAGATCACAAATAAATTGACATAATAAATTCCTGAACTAGATTAAAGAATTGGTATTAATGTCTTTTTGATGTTATTGCCTTTTGATTTTTTTGATCGAGTGATATCTAATATTTTAATGTTTATCATGTCGTTCATGATAAAAATTGGTAAATAACATAAACTCAAGATTATTTATTACTAGGTCCACTAGATTTAATTCCATGAGAGAGGGGGGTGAATTAGGGTATGAAAGATTAAAATAACCGCCCTTATTGAACTTGTTTTGCTGTTAAGAAAAACTATATTCTCTATCGTTCTTGTAGAAAATTATAAATAGAAATTAAATCATGCACCAGACACAAAAAAATTTACATTGTTCACCCTCACTAGGAAACATCAAAGGAGCATACACCGTCAATGTTCCAATGTACCAAATCTACTAAAAGCTCACTGTTGTTTACAAATTTCGAAGCGAACTCACTATCCCTTCTGGTTTACAACAACTCAAAATATGAAATCTCACTGCTCTCTCAACTGAAGTGTGATCACTGCTTCTCGAGAAGATTCACCCAATGTTTAAATACATTTAGGTCCCTTTATTATCACAAATGAATTCATATTCTTCTATATGTATATTATCTTTTAAAGATCTACTTTCATGCACTGTTGAATACAACTTTACCCCGGGTGTATCAGGAAATCTTACAAATTTTGTGCAACCCTAGAATGACTGGAGGGAATCTCTATGCCTAAAGCGATTCTCTATGCTTTGGAACACTTCTGAAAGCCTGGAACACATGTGTCCCCTAACCACTTGCGCAAAAATCCCTTCACCAACTCAGAACTTGAGAGACTTAAACCCTTTTTCTCCCAAACCAATATTGGTGTGCCACTATCAATAGGCGCAGAACTTCTGAATAAAATTATACTTGCACTACCATACCACCACTTGTACGCACAAACCACATGCGTGACTGGTGCTCTAATTTTCTCTAATTTTTGAACTGCCACAAAAATGGGATGTGGTATCCCAATATTTATCAGCATTTTGGGTACCCTGAGAACCACGTGAAAGTCTCCTCCCAACGTGGAAGTCCAGCTGCCCCAGTCTCTGTCGCCCTAGTCACCTTCCACACCCAAACCAAAACTGGGGTACCCCTATTTCCTTTGACATATTTTGATGTTCTGATCTTTAAAAACATATGGTGCACAAAAATGAACATTGTGGTCTACTTTTTCAACAAACACATCACAGATTCCTACTTTTCCAACAAACACAATAACCTCAAAAATGCTTCAATGATAACTTGAGGGATTGTTGTATAACATTTATTAATTAATTGGCTATAGATAAAGAGTCATGTTTAATGAATCTGGGTTTTCTTTGTGCTTGGTGATAATAAAATGGATAAAATTATGTCTGTTTAATTGAATCGGTTAATCCAAAATGGAATAAAGGTCCAGTTGTGTGATAAAGATAACACTTTGAAGGGTTATGAGTTACCCTATTTATTTTAAAGTCTATGTTCCTAATGTATTGAATATGTGAACAATTGTTTTGTGTAGAGGATGAATTCCTTGTCTAGGGATAAGAGCCCAATTTCTATATTATTTGTTTCATGTTGCGTGTGTTTGTGTGTGAGCCTGGCATGGACGATCCTAGATGGCTGTTGTGGTATGTGGTGGAAGGGAGACCCAGTGGTTGTGATAGCTGTTGATTCTTGGTGTGATGAGATGTAGTGGTTTAATCATGTGGGTGCCGAGGATGACACCAGGAATGATGGAATAGGTTGAAGCTGGGCTTACCCATTGATGAAAGTGGTTGTTGTTGCATATGATGTTTTTTAATCTACCTTAATTTCCCTACTAATTGAGGTAAATGGTCATTCTTACCCTCATTCCAAAAAAGGCGAAGATGCATGGGGTATGCCACATGCTTTCCATGTTTAGCTTCTCAAGGATAGAGGGGCCTGTGCTCCAGCTATTGGTAGAAATGAATCGATGGGTATTTCATTTACTCTCCATGTTGAGCCCCTTGTGTTTGGAATCTTAGAGTGAATTTCTTGAATAAATTGAATTATTAAAAAGTTATAATGGAATTAGAAAATGGTTTAAAAACTAATGTTAACCAATGGGGTTGTATATTTCTAGGTTGCAATGATGAGGTTAGAATTTAATGGAACTAAGGACTTGGTCTGGTTATTCCTGGAGGGCATGGAACTTTTGGTTTGATGGTAATGAAATGTAACGTGGAAATGGTAATGGTTAATTAATGGTTAAATAATTAATTAACATAAAGTTAAACTGATAAAAAGGGATAAAGTAATGTAATATAGCTCTTTAAATGGTTTTGTTCTTATGGGAAACCTAGTCTTAGTAGTGGCAGTCAGGAGTCTGCGAGACGTTGGCTATAATTGATTATAAGACGAGGTTATACCCATAGTGTGGTTGTGAGATATAGTATATTATTTATTTTTTGGGTTTCTATATGATAATCTACCCTATCAGTTAGGGCCACTGATGCCCCAGGTATTCTGAGCCCTGGGGGTGTATTCCCCAACATCCCGGTGGGAGGATGGATGGATGACTACCCCCATTATCCCCACTCTATTCTCTTGATAGTTACATGTGCTGGTAGGCATGACAATTGTTTTTCCCATACATGTGTCTAGAGGGCTATAGTATCTTGTGGTTATTCACACACATATATTCTGGATATAGTTTTCAATGGACTACTATAGGTGTAACATGTATATGCTATGATGGATTGAGGCTCGTGACTCAGTTTATGGGATGTAATGGCTTGAAGAATAATACTCAACATATGATACATGTTATGAAATCTATGGTGGAACCTGGAAAATACTTTGTAACTTTGGTTATGTGGATGTGGTGGTTGTGTTGCATGAGTTTCATGTTATGGTGCTTTTCCCAGGTGATAGCGGGAAAGGATTTTTGGAGAGAGTTGATTATGACGTGCGACATTGGGGAAAAGTTGAAAACCAGTGGGGAAGTGGTATCATGGTACCCTTGATATACTTTAATATATTATATACTATTTTATGAGATACTTGGTGAGAGTATCCATGGTGTGGATGGTAACATAGTATACCTGTTTGGTTAATGAATAAGTTTTACTTGTTGATTTCTGTGATTGAACATGCTTTATTTACTTTTTCATGAGAGGATTTGGGGAGGATCCTACTGAGTATAATGTTATACTCACCCTATGTATATATAAACTATTTGTTATGTCACTTGGAGTAGGTTGGAGATCATGTTATTTAGTACTAGATTGGGGTTGCTAGAGATTTTCAGGCTTCGTGGTCACTGTCGTTTTACTTCCTTTTGGTACTTGTGGTTTTCCCTTTCAGTTGTAGTATTTATTTTATCAAATTACATATTTGTACATGGGATTTATTTTATATTGTATTCTAAGATGGAGTTGGTTTTTGTATGTCTTATCTATCTCTTTCACATGTGTTCTCCTATAGGGTAATTCCTCCCATTTGTGTGTTTATTATACCCTCTATGCTAGTCTCCAACCCGGGGCCTACTGGAGGTGGGAATCAAGCGTCATTATCTCTCTTTTAAAATTGCTGACCCAGGAGGGGCACACTTTGTAGGGAGGGGGACGTGATAGAGTGGTATTAGAGGTCTAGTTGAGGGATAGGATGAAGTTTGGAGTTACGCACTGGTGAGGTTGCATGGGTTGGTAGGGAAATGATGTCAGTCAAGTTCATCAAGTGCTGTGAACACTGGAGACTAGCTGAGAAATTGGTATTAAGTCTTACTGATGATCTGATGCACATACATTTAATTTTACAGTGGATACTAAATGAGGTGGTACTTGCTTCATGGTAGAGATCTAGGAAAGGATCATGCATTGTTATTATTTGTGCCTATGTTTTAATGGGTAGAACTTGGGATAGGTTAACCTAAAATGAATAAAAGAAAAAAAATTAATTAATGTTATGTCATATTTATTCTAGGTTTAGGAGCTATAACTATTTGATCTTTTGTTGGTATGGGTCTAGGTTGATGTCCTCATTATGTTCACATAGAAGATGTTCACCAGGATATGCCAACCGATCATGGTAGAGTAGAGGTTGATGACGATGACACTTAGAGGTGGACGCTCCAAGAGTTTCAGTGCCAGAGTTTGAAAAACTATGATGGATTTATTTCAGATACAGCTACGAAAGACTAGTTAGAGGAGGTTGAGATAGATTTCAGTTCGATCAATTCTATGAATGAGAATTTGGTGTCATTGGTTTCGACGATGCTTCATGGGACCACAAGGCAGTGGTGGTTCTTGTTCCTCAGGGACCGTAAGGAGTCAACAGTCCTTTGGGAGGAGTTTCGAGACATGTTTAGAGTCAAGTTTCTCTATCCAAACATGAAGGTGGACAGTCCTCATGATTTTCATAACCTTATAAATGGAATCTCTAGTGTGAGAGAGTTTGAAATTCATATTAGGAACCTTATGAGATATGATTCAGACCATTTTCCAGATGATGAGGGTAAGGAAACGAATTTTGAAAATGTTTTTCATCTAGATATCTAGTGTCAGGTCACTCCAATTATGCTGAAGATGTATCTCGAGGCACTGGTAAGGAAGAGGTCATTGAGAGGAAGTTATCCATATGTGGATCATCATGAGATATGAGTCATCAGGATTCCTGATGAAGTACATCTGTGGTTCGGGGTTTCCGGTTTTTAGGGAATAAGAGTTTTTGTTTGGCTAGGGCTAGGTATCAACCCTCAGTATCTCGTTTCATTAGGGGTAGCAACTCTCAGACCTATACAAAGGGGGCATGTAATTTTTTTCTTGTGGAGGAAGAGGTCATCAGTATCGAGAGCACCCAGAAATTTTGAGATGTCAGCATGAGTCAAGTGTTCCACTTTAGGTTCCTCCATTGAGGTTGTTCTAGCCAAGGCAGTAACAGCTGGTTGCACCAGCTTTGGACAGTAGAGGGTAGATGGGGAAGGAAAAGGACAACCCGAAGACACTCCCTGTCCTCAGAGTGTTGAGTTTGGCCATGGTGGTGGTCGTCATAAGGGTCAGAGAAGCCATGGAGTAGGTCCTAGTCAGCTTCAATCTTTATCGTTGCTACTGCCAGGTGGTCCAGACATCGTTCGAGGTACCCTTTGATTGTTTTCTACTTGGGTGTATGCCTTGTTTGATTTAGGACTGAAAAACTCCTTCATATCACCTAACCTTAGCCATTCCTTAGGAATTGAGTAAGAGAGGCTTCTAATTCCCTTGGCATTGACTAAGCCAGATAAATGTCAAGCTGAATTGTTTGATGTATATAGTGACTATGTGCTAGTGTTAGGGCATCACAACTCTTGGGGAGATTTCATATGTTAATAGACACAACCATATGATGTCATCCTAATCATGGATTAATTGTACTTATTATATAATACTATGGATTTTTTTAGAAGTAAGGTGGTGTTCTTCGATGTTGATGGAGAGACATTAGTGTTTTTTGGCGAGCGAGACCCTCAGATGGGTCAGAGGCATGTTTCGCCCTTTCCATCCTTGATGGTCGAGCTGATTATAAGTTCATTAGAGGTCCACCAGTTGTAATTTTATAGGACTATAGAAGAGTACCTTAATTTATTTCTACAATAGGTTGTAGCATTACCCCCTTGATGAGAGATTGAGTTTGGGATCAATCTACATTCAAGTGCATCTCCTATCTCGATGTCTCCATATAGGATGGTTCCTTCTGAGTTGCGAGATCTATGTATACAGCCCAATGGTCTATTATTGTGCGGTTTTGTTCAGATGAGTGTTTCACTGTGGGGTGCACTAGTTTTCTTCGTAAACAAGGCTGACTAATGGCTGTTGTTGTGTGTTGATTATCATCATTTGAACAAAGTTACATTGAAGAACTGATATCCTCATCCACAGATTGATGACTTGTTTTATCAACTGAAGGGTGAAAGTTGGTTCTCCAATATCGACTTGCAGTTAGGATACCATCAGATGTGTGTGAATGATGAGGATATCCCACATACTACTTTCTATTTTCATTATGGTAATTACTAGTTTATTGTAATGTCATTCGGTGTGATGAATTCTCTAACTGTTTTCTTAGGGTTTTTGAACACTGTGTTCCATGAGTTCCGGGATAAGTTTGTGGTGGTATTCATTGATGACAGCTTTGTGTACTCCACATTTTATAAGGACAATGCATAGCATCTTCATTCTGTTTTGGGAGTTATTCGTCGACAATAGCTCTTTGGGAAGTTGTCTATGTGGGATTTTTAGGATTGAGAAGTCCATTTTCTTACGGAATTTTTTATCCCATCTCGAAGTAAATGTGAATTCATCGATGATAGAATCGGTTGTGTCTTGGGAAGCCCCCAAGATAGTGGTGGGGGTGAAAAGCTTCCTTTGTCTTGTAGGCTATTACAGAAGGTTGTAGTTGATTTCACTCGGGTTGCGACTCCTCAAACATCGTTGACCAGAAAGGACCAGGAATTCATATGGACTATTCAATGTTATGTAGAATTAATGTATCAAAAGAAAAAGTTTTTCAGTGCTCCAATTCTTTTTTTTCCAGCAGAAGGAGTTCAGTTTAAGGTTTTCTGTGATTGTTTATATCTAGGGTTCATATGTGTTCTGATGCTTCATAGATCAGTTGTTTCTTATGGGTATCATTAGTTACGTCACTATGAGCATAACTATTCCACACAAAATCTTTAGTTGGTAGTATTGGTGTTTTCCCTAAAGTTTAAGAGTTATTACCTCATTAGAGAGCGCTTTGTGGTCTTCACCGATCATAAATTCCTAAGGTATGCTTTCTCCCAGCGTGACTTGAACTTAAGAAAATGTCAATGGATGGAGTTCTTATAGGATTTTGAAATCTCATATACCCCTGGTAAGGATATTTTTTTATATGATATGCGGATCAATAAGTCATGTAGTGATGTAGTGTGTGGATCAGGTGATTCCTAGAGAGTAATGAAAAAATATCAGTATTACATCTCTATACTGGAGATATTGGGGGAAGAGGTTTTCTTTTTTAGATGATGGTGAAATCATATTTAGTGGAAAAGGTGGAATATTCCTAGTTGTGGGATCTTTATGTGGAGGCTTGGAGAGACCTAGTTATTTTTGGTGAGGCCCCTAATGGTTGGTTTGAGGATGAACAACATCGGGTGTTGTTTCAGAAACAGATTGTTGTTCCTTTGGAAGTGCAAGTGATTATTCTAAATGAGTTCCATAGGTTAATCTTAGTATTATATCCTGGTATGAAAAAGATATATCGAGCTTTTAGGAGTCAATATTGGTGTCCTGGGATGAAGCGTGCAGTTGCAGAGTTTGTGTCTTGATGTTTGGTGTGCAAGAAGGTGAAGGCCGAGCACCATGTTCCCAGTGGGTTTCTCCAACTATTATATGATCCTTAGTGGAAGTGGTAGGACATATAAATGGACTTTTTTACCAATTTACCTCGAGACCAGGTAGTACATGATGCTATATGGGTGTTATTGTATCACTTGATTAAATCATTACACTTTATAGGAATCAAAGAGTCGAGCTCAGTGAAGGTTTTGTTGAGGCAATATCTAGAGGTGGTGATGAATCTCTACGGGGTCCCTAGGATAATCATTTATGATCGAGATCCTTGTTTTACCTCTAGGGGTTGGATAGGTATCAATAATGCTTTTTGTTCTCACATATTCCTTATCACTAATTTTCCTCCACAAACAAACGGTCAGATAGAACAAACCATCCAGACTCTTGAAGACATGTTGTACTATTGTGTCATAGATTTTGGAGGTTCATGGATGAGGTAATTATCCTTGGTAGAGTTTTCCTACAATAATAGTTTCTACACCACCATCGATATGGATATATTATAAGCCTTGTATATCCGACCATTCTCTTCTTAGTTATGCTGGATTGGGGTTGGAGAGTCATCAATTCTCAGGCTAAAACTAGTATAGAATACGACAAAGATGGTTCAAGTGATTTGAGAGAGGATGAATGTACTGAGGGATCCTCAAAAGTCCCATGCCGATAATAATAGGAGACCAAGGGATTTTGAAATTGGGGATCAGGTGTTTCTGAAGGTGATTCTCTATCATGGGAAGCGAAGGTTTGGTCGTGGGAGTACGCTCTCTCCCAGATTTGTTGGACCTTTCATGGTGTTGGATCATGTTGGAGCCGTGGCATATCAGGTATAACTTCCCCCATAGATGAGTAGGATGAATGATGTTTTTTACATGACATAGATTTTTCTTTATCTTCATGATGAATCTCACATCATTGATTGGGAAGAGATCTATGTTTATGATGATGTGACCTTCGAGGAGAAGCCTGTAGAGATTTGGGACCGCACAGAGAAGGTATTACGTGAGCGTTCTATTCCTCTAGTCCATGTCTTTCAGTGGAAAGGTGGCGTAGAGGAGATTATTTGGGAGCATGAGTCGTAGATAGGCACTGAGTACCCCGAGCTATTGGATGTTATGCTCTTCTTGTAACAATGTTTGGTTTTTAGGTTATAGACATTTTTTTCTGAGATGGATTTATCTTGTTCCTTGTTGTGGATTTCCCTATTTCGATAGTTATCTCCTCCATGAGAGTGTTTAGGATTTGGTTGTAGTTTTTGTGTGGCTTTTCATGTTCCCTTTTAATAGGTTGATCTCCTATAGTGGTGAGCGCCTTGAGAGGTATCTTATGGGGTGGCTTTTCTAAAAACCCCTTTTCTATTTCCTCTTTAGGTTGGTTTTGGATTATTGAGGACACTAATGTTTTGATTTGTATATGATGTAATGGAATAGACCTCAATGGTTTATTCCTTTTCTAAAATATGGTGTTTGAGGTGTTCTGGGAGGTCAAGGTGCCTTATTCTGAACACTTTGACAAATTTTCAACTTTGTGAACAATGTTTCCAGCTGTTGGTAGGTGTAAAATGTTTCCAATTTGGTGAGTTATCTATTAGTAGGTTTATCATTTTTCTAAGTCAGTGAGTCATATATCTATACGTGTACAGTGCATCTAGCTATTGATAGGCGTACAATGTTTCTAGCAGGGAGTATGTCATCTATCAGTAGGTGTATAGTGTTTCCAGCTATCGGTGGGTGTACAGTGTTTCTAACTATCCATAGGTGTACAATGATTCCAACTATCGGTAGGTCATCTATTAGTTGGTGTATAGTGTTTCTAGCTATCGTTAGGTGTATAGTGTTTGCAGATATTAGTATGTGTACAATATTTTCAGGTCGACGAGTCATCTAGCAATAGGTGTACAATGTTTCCAGCTATCGGTAGGTGTACAATGTTTCCAACTATCGGTAAGTGTACATTGTTTCTAGGTCAGTGAGTCATCTACTGGTAGGTGAATAGTGTTTCCAGCTATTGGTAGGTGTACAATGTTTCCAGGTCGGTATGTTTATAGTGTTTCCAACTTCTTACAGTTTTTTCTCCGTTTTGATGTTTTCATTGATGTTAAAAGCATTAAAATACTCGTTTTAAGGGATTTATGGCTGGGTCAAAGCCCATAACTCCTATATTAATTATCCAAAGGGTCCTAGTGACTTTACTTGGTCTAATAGCATACTCGGTATGAGATATGCCTTTAATGGAAAATCTAAGTCATATATAAACCACTCCTCTATTTAAATTTTCAAAAGGCCAAGATACATTCCACCTTGTTCTTACTTCTTCTTTTCCTTGGTATGGGATGCCCTAGAAATTTATTTCTCAAGGAGTGTGATTATTGTGTAGACATTGGATTAGGTTCTCCCTGGAGTTATTCATACAGCATGCACACCACTTGTTTTGGAACAACCAGGATGGGTTGATCTGTCTTCGATAAAAGGTATATTCTACCTCTATTCTTATGGGGTCCTTGATATGGTTACTACCATTTATATTTCCCATGTAATTTAACGTGATCTATATGCTTGTAATATATCTTCCTTGGTTATTGGTTGGTATGCGGGTGTCGCGACATCCTTGGGTGGATGCAGTTGTTGCAGGAGAGGTGATCATCAGTTGTGTTGGCTCATTTTCATGAAAAGAACATCGAAAACTTTTTGAGGTAGGGGATTCAAGGATTCTCTATTCTTTTACGTTTATTCATAGAGTTTTCATATTTTCTTAACTAGATCACAATAAAACTGTTATAATAAATACTTTAACTGGATTAAATAATTGGTATCAGTTTGATTGCGATGTTATTACCTCTTGATTTTCTAGATCGTGTGATATCTATGCTTTGATGGTTTATCATGTCGTTATTGATATAAATTGGTAAATAATGTAAATACTAGATTATTTATTAATTAATTGGATAATTATAAAGAGGCGTGTTTAATTAATCTGGTTTATTTTTTTGTGCTTGGTGATAATCAAATAGATGCATTTGTTCTTTTTTAATCGAATCAGCTAATTCAATATAGAATAAAGGACTGATTGTGAAATAAAGATAATACCTTGAAGGGTTATGAGTTACCCTATAACATTTAAAGTCTATGTGACTTATTCATTGGATCTTTGATTTCTCGTTGTGTGTGAAGGTTAAATGCCTTATTTAGGGCCAAGAGCCCAGTTGCTATGTTGTTTGTTTCCTACAGCTTATGTTGTGGTGTGAGCTTGGGATGGCTTACCCTGGATGGTTGTTGTAGTATGTGGGGGTAGGTGGGCCTAGTGTTTTTGGTAGTAGTTGATTCTTGGAGTGGCGATATGTAGCAGTTTATGCATGTGGGTGTTGGGGAGGACACCGGGGATGATATAACAGGTTATAGTTGGGACTACCAATTGATAAAAGTGGATGTTGTTGAATATGATGTTTGTTTATCTACCTTAATTTCCCCACTGATTGAGGAAGATGGTATTACTTACCCTCCTTCTAAAATAGGTGAAGACACGCAGGGTATGCCACATACTTTCCATGTATATCTTATCAAGGATGGATGGGCCTACACTTTAGCTATATGTAGAAAAGACTCCATGGGTATTTCATCTACTCACTGTGTTGATCCCCTTGTGTTTGGAAGATTAGAGTGATTTTATAGAATGCCTAGAATTATGTAAAAGTGATAATTCTGTAAATAAATGGTTGAATAAATGATTTTAACCCCTGGGGTTAGAGCTTGCTGGGAAGCAATGAAGATGATACAATTGAATGGAACTGTGGACTTGGTTTGGTAATGCGTGGAGGGAAAAGAACATTGTGTGTGATGATAATGAAATATAATGGGGAACTGATAATAGTTTATTAATGGTTAAATAATTAATTAATCTATAGTGAAAATGAAAAAAAAAGTATACAACAATATAATTTAGCTCTTTAAATGGTTGTGTGATCATTGGATACCAAGTCTTAGTAGTGGCATTTGAAAGTCTGAGAGACGTTATCTTTAGTTGAGTATAAGGCTAGTTTATGCCCATAGTGTGGTTGTTATATATAGGATATTATGTAATTTTTGTGTCTATAAATACTAATCTACCCTATTGGTTAGGGAAACTGACAGCCTGGGGATTATGAGCCCTGGGAGGTGTTTTCCCCAACATCCCAGTGGGAGGATGGATGACCGACTACCCCCTTTGGCCCCACACTCTTCTCTTGGTAGTTAATTGTGCTGGTAGGCATGAAGATTTGTATTCCCCATATATGTGTGTATAGGGTTGTAATGTCTTGTGGTTATTCACAAACATATATTCTAGATATAGTTTCCTATGGACTACAATAGGTGTAAAGTTTATAGGATGTGATGACTTAAGGATCCTTACTCGGTGTATGGGCTATAATGTCTTGAAGTATAATACCCAACATATGATACACATTATGTGTGCATTGGTGTCTCCTAGAAACTACTTGGTTAATTTGGTTATGTGGACATGGTGGTTGTGTTTCATGAGGTGCATGTTGTGGTGCTTCTCCCATGTGACTGCAGACAATCCTTTTTAGAGAGAGATTCTTCAGACGTTCAACGTTGGGGTAAAGCGGAAAACCAGTGGGGAAGTGGTAACATGGTACCCTTGATATTAATTACTATATTATATATTCTTTTAAGCGATACTTGGTGATACTATCCATGGTGAGGATGGAAACATTGTAAACATGTTTAGGTGATGAGTTGGCTTCAGTTTTTATTCACTGTTCTTTAGCATGATTTCTTTACTTTTGCATGAGATTCTGTAGGGAGGATCCTAATAAGTATACTGTTATACTTACCCTATGTATATATAAACTATTTTTTAGGTCACTTGGGGTAGGTTGGAGATCAGTATGGTTACTACTAGCATGGGGTTGAAGGAGTTTTTCGGGCTTCATGGTCACTTTCGTTTTACATTCTTTTCATAATTTCTGTTTTTTCATTTAGTTGTAGTAGTTCTTGCAAGACATTACATTTGTTCACTTAGGATTTTTTTAGATTTTATTCTGAGAGGGAGTTGGTTTGTGACTGTCTTATCTATCTCTTTCTCATGTATTCTCTCAGAGGGTAATGCCTCCCATTTTCTTGTTTATTATACCCTCAGTGTTAGTCTCCATCCTGGGGCCTACATGAGGTGGGACTCAGGGGTCATTATCTCTCTTCTCACATTATCATCCTAGGAGGGTTACACTTTGTGATGAGGGGGTCATGACACATTGAAATAATAATTTTCATTTTTTGGTATGAAAATTAAGGTGGATGAGTTTGTTTTCAGATGATTAACTTATTAGAAGTTTATGGAAGAGAATCATCAACTAGTAGGTATCTTATAGTCTTTACATATCCTTGTTTAGAAATATCAAAAAATTTCCATGGATTTTTTAATAGGTCTCCAATGAATGGTTCAAAAACATGATGCCATATGGGTGATTATTGATTGACTACCAAATTCATCTCATTTCATCCCTATTCGCGAGGATCAAATGGTGGAGAACATGTCAAAAATATATATATGATAAGTGGTAAAGTGGAATGGTACAATGATTTCGATAGTTTCAGACATTGATCCGAGGATTACATCTCATTTCTAAAAATCCTTACAAAAATCCCTTAGTACATAGTTGACTATAAGTATGAAATATCATCATCACAAATATGATCTATCCAAAAGGATAATAAAAATATTGGAATAAATTTTATGTGCTTATTTAATGGGTTTTTGTGGCTCATGAAAGGAGCTTGAATCATTAGTCGATTTATCGTATAACAATATATATCAAGCCTCAATACATATGGTTTATTTTGAAGCATTGCATGGGAATCCATTTAATTATCCACTTTGTTGGGTGGAAACATGTGAGACTTCACTGGTTTGACCGAGCCTAGTCCAATAGACAATGAAGAAGATTCAGTTGACCAGGAAGATGATGGATATGACTCAGATTCTTCAAAAATCATATTCAGATCATTTTTTCATTTTAGTTGAGTGATCATGTGTTCTTGAGAATATCTCCATGGCTTTGTCATCGTCGTTTTGGGATGTAGACAAAGTTATATATTTTATACATATTCCCTTTTGAGATACTTGAATGGGTTAGAGATACGTTATATTAGTTGGAATTTTCACCACTGTTCAGTGATGTGCATAATGTGTTTTATTTATCTCTATTGAAGAAGTATTATCCTAATAAAGACCATGGGATTTGATGGAATCATGTTGACCTAGATCTGTATGCTTGGTTGGTGCACGTTCCAGTGCGGATTGTGGATAGGCAAGAGAACGTCTTGAATGAAAAAAGCATTGGTCTAGTATGGGTTTTGTGGAAACATGGTCAGATTCAATAATAGACATGGGATAGAGAGAAACAAATGGTTAATCAATGCACTGAAATAATTTAACACACCAGTGGTTTTATAAATTCTAGGGATGGAATGGAAAATGGTGGAGAGAATATAGTACACCCATTTTCAAGTAAATATACCCTTTATTTATGATTTCGAGTTTGTAAACTGTCTTTCTGAAGTTTGGTAGGATTTGAAATAATTTTTTTAATATTTTGGGGATTTTATAAAGGTGTATGGTTTGATCGTGGTTAGTGGATCCATGAAACTACTACATAAAACTATTCACAGTGAGATGTGTGCTAATGGGAAGGCGCATAGTTTGGCCAAACTATGCAGAAACGCAAGAGTAACTATGGAAAGTGGGATAGAGGGATTTTTCATAGTTGGTTCATGGTTTTTCTTATCATGAAAACCAACCATGAAGGGTGGTCCTTGAGGTAAAGGCTTTCACATGGTTAACACACTATTTTCCAAACTGTGTGACTAATCTTGCACGGTTTAAAAGTAAAATTTATAAAAAGTATATCTCACTCATTTTCACATCTAAGCCTCCCATTTTCCCTCCATTTCATTCCTTAATCTAGATTTCTTCCCCCCAAAGGTTGTGGTGTCTTTACCCATCGATTCATAAGTGATATGAATGCAAATCCTGGTGCGATAGAACCCAATTCCCTTAGTAGGCCTTCATTTTTCTTCGTTTTGGTAGTTTTCCTTAGATATACTCATCTTCCACATTTATAATTCATAAATATATTATTCTATGGATGGATATAGAGTTTTTATACCAATTTTGATAATATATGGCTGTTTTGATGTCAGAGAATGATATCAAAGGTGTGTTTTTGGATATTCAACCTGGTTTTGTTGGCGTTTTCACGTTGTACCTTGTGTTCATTTTAATTCCCAAGTTAGGTGGATTAACTCTCGACTCCTATTTTTAGAACATGATTTCTTGATTTCAAATTGATTGTTTTTCATAAAATTGATTTAAAAATTTTGTGAAATTCTAGATGGAATCCTTCTTTGGTGATAGTTTATGGAATTGGTAAAAATGTGGTGTTTTTGTGGAAAGTAAAAGTGGTAACATGGTTTTAAATGATGATTTTAAAATGGTTGTTTGGTTTTGATTCATGTAGAAGTTTTTTCTATAAAAGGATTTATTTATTGAAATGGTTTGGAAAATATTTTATTGAAATGTGGTTGGATGAAATGGTTATGCGTGAGTTGAATGGGATGGATATTGGTCTTGAATAACCACCATCAAAGGGATGAGTTATGGACGTGAAGTTCCACCATAAATGGTAACACCAAGATTGAATGGTTGAATGTGTGTTTGGTGTTATGTAAAATGGAAAGGGTTATTCCAACATGAAATTTAGAAATCGTTAAATGACTTTTTTGGTTTCATTCCTTGGAATATGGATTTTGTTTGAGAAAACTATTTTGTTAGGGAAAATGTTTTGTATTCTAATATAAATTGTTTTAAATTGTTTTATATAATTTTTTTATTAACAATCACAATTATTTAGAGTTTCTTAGTGATACTTGAGCATGTATTAGGATTTGAGCATGGAATTATGTTTAGAGTCTCTGAGTTTTTTTAGCTTTGTCTTCTTCTTTGTACATTGATATTGGTAGTCTTCCACTATGGTACTCTAGTTGTAGTTGGGTTTGATTTTCATTCGGAATACTATGAGTTTTATATATTGTTATCATGAATCATTTAGTGGTTATTTTGATAAGGTGTTTTTGGTTGGATTGTTTTATTTTCAAATGGAAAACCATATCCCAATTTTATTGGAGACCTTAACATTTATTTCCTACCATTGACGCCTTGGGGATGTAGCTTATGGACAAGTAGGAATTCAACTTTGAATAAATCCAATGAGGAGGGTTGGGATGTTACAATGATCTTCTAGTATATGCTCCCAATTGGACATAGATCAGAATAAAAATGATGAATGAATAAAGAACCTAAAAATATCTCATATTAGAATGCCCCTAAATAGCTATTTTTATACCAAGAAGGACGATGTACGACCAAAAAGGAATTGAGTACTCACTAACGTAGATCCAATGAGATTGATAGTGCTTGATTCTGAGTTCGGATAGAGGATATAGATAAAAAACTATGATTATAACACCACAATATTTATGGTATGTATCTTCTTAAATAAAGCCAATTTATTCGATATTTTATGTTGCACAAACAAACCGTGATACACTATTAAATATTAACATGATTGTTAGAAAATTAATATAATCATTATGAATAGTAATGTGGACATTAGAACAATAACCTCACCTGTGAAATTATAAATAAAATATAGGCATATCATAAATGAAAATATGATATATTTATATAATGGAATAAGTATATAAATGTTTTAAAAATTATAAATTATGTGATGGTATTTTCTGTGAAACATAAATGTTTATTTACAATTTTTTAATTAATATAATGATTTAAAAAATTTATGTTCATAAAATAGATTCATAAATTAATATTTTGTTGTCTTATGATTATAAGATAATTTTATGATATCTTAATTAATTTTAATGAGTCATAAAATTGGGTGTAATTTTAAAATTGGTATTTTTTGAATAATAGAAGATTTTAATTAAAAATTAAATTTCTCATATTTAGAAAATTATTATAAAAAAATAGAGCCTATTTTTTAAATTTAAACATCAAAAAATGGTTAGGTTTAATTTCTAGGATTTTTCTAAAATAATTGAATTATTGGTGAATAGTGAGATATGATAATGTATAGTATTAGCTAAATAAAAGAATTATTGTGTATTTAATGATGTATGGATTATATAAGCACCATTAGTTCAAAATAAAATAAAATTGTTACTATACTTGCTAATAAGAATCATCACTATAGAAATTATTGAATCAAAATAATAAATCAATGAATAAAATAATCAAAAAACACCCCTCTCCTCCTCTATAAATACCACCCCTTCTCCTCAAACCTTATAAGTCTTGGATAATGATATTATTATGACAAATTAATCTCAAAAAACTATTCCCCATGTCCAGGAGCTTCTGGTATCAATAAAACTCCAAACCTAATTGCCTTAAGGAGGTTCTCAAGGAGAAGAAATTCAAGAGGTAAAACCCTCAATCCTTCTCTTTCAATTTATTTTATTTTTTTATAATATCCTTACCTCCTCTATACAAAAATTCATGATAACTTAAGTATCTTATATAAACTATAATATTATTATCTAATTGTAATGTCCACCATCAAACCCCTTCTTATCTCCATTTTATTCTAAATATGAAAACATCGTCCGTGATGTGTTGATTTACCACCAACGTGGATGATGTGTTTTCATTTTCCATTACCACCTTCAAGGCTCGTCATAAAACCATTATTATGGTTAAATAAGATTTTATTATACATATTATAAGTTATATAATGTTCTGAAACTAATATATAAAAATTATATTAAATAAAATGATATAAGATCATGATGGTCGTAAAAACCACCAAAATAAATTAAATCATTTTCATTAATGTTTCACCTAATGAACCATTCTCATACCATATAAGAAAATGATATATAAGATAATTTAATCATATTTAAGTACATTACTAACATATAATTTTAATTTTGGATAACTATACCCACTTTACATGGACCTCCATATTTGTATATAAGCGAACCTATCATGAAAACCAAGAAAACGAACACCCCCAAAACAACAAAATTAAACATTATAACTCATAAGAATGAGGATAAATGAACATAATAAAATTATAACGAATCAAATATATGTTGAAGAGGTTCTAAATTATGTAATTAATTAAATTAATATGATTATATAGAACATTAAGAACATGTACAAAATACTTTCACACTTAAAGTAATGGAATTTGTCTCAATTTCCATTTCATTGAGACTTACTCGGTATTGCGAACCTAATCATTTTTATGTAGAATATATAATAAACCATTTGAGATGATTTTTCATTTGAAATTATATTTATCTTAAATATAAATATTTCTTTTTTCATGGATATGATAATTTTCTAATTCATATACCATTTTTACATACAATGTTTCCTTTGAATGTTATTTTAACTGGGTAAATATTAATAAATCTTATCCTCTACTCAATGTTAATTTTTTGATAAGGAATATTGTTCTTGAATTAAATATATGTATGCAGAATTATTTATTACTTGTAGAGTCAGGTGGGGTCTAAAATTATATATCCCCTTGATGCATCGATAGGTCTCATGAGACTAAATAGTCAGTGACAAAACCTTTACATTTGTTTCCATGAAGAATAAGACAAGTTTCAACCCACAAACATAAACCATCATCTGAAAGGACTTGATGGTATTGGTTCTTATTCCAGATACATTATGTCAAATAGTTATCCATTTCCTTTATTTAGTATTCAACTACTACTATCCATGAGATTTTTCACTATGAAATAATCTATGGATGCATTTTTCATTCTCAGTTTATTAGTTAAATGACATGTATTTTTAGTTATTTATCATTCCAGATCAACTATTACTTATTGATTATGATTAAATTATTATTAATTCTTGTTTATAATGTATGTAAAATTTACAAAGAATTTGATCTCACCCTATTATTTATTTTCCTTCCCCAGGTTATGGTGATGATATATTTGAATAAGTCTCAAAGAGGCAGTTTATTTTCATTTGTTATATTATATGATTAATTACCAATGTAATAAGGGAACCATGTATGTATCTCATTCTTAAAGACTACTAAACCAATTGATCCATGGTTATGTGATCTCTTGTATCTATGGCATTATAATAAAATAACCATTGACTCTAGGATACTGGGGAAGAGTTTTTATAGTTGGTACCTGAGTAGGTTTAGTAGATCCTTGGGAACAAGATATCAAATAAAAAAAGGAATTATAATAATTCCTTATAGAAATTTTTTGGCTCAATACTTATGATTTTTATGATCTAAAATAGTTTGTGCCATTATTTAGTGATGGAACCTAACGGATGAAATGTAATCAATACCCACATACAATTTAGGGATTTACCCACTGAGCAAGTTAACATAGTTATTGTTGAAGATGAGAAAATAATGACCATATTAGGACATATTACTATGGTTTTGATGAATAGCAATACTACACATATGTTGAATCATTTTATGTGGTAGAAGCTCTCATATTTTAGTGGGACTACTAATCCAGTGGTAGTTGACTAGAGGATTATGTCCCTTGAAAATATATTTCTGCCATTAGGATGCAATGAAAATGAAAAGGTAGTAATAAATGTATATTGTCTCAAGGGAGATATTGATCAATGGAGATAATTGATTCGAAATACTAAGAAGGAAGATGAAATATAACACATGGAGTGGAAATTCTTTAAATAAACATTCTTAGATAAATATTTCCCTCATGAGAAATGAACTAAAATGAAAAGAAAATTACTTGGCATAAGAGGAAAAAGATTAAGAGAGTGTAGAAAATTTTGAAGATACCTTCACAAGACTATTCAGGTATGTTAAAAATTACATAAGTGATTTAGAAAATAAGATTGATAATTTATTTGAAGGTCTTAAGAAAATTCTTTTAAGGGCATTGAATTCTAAAATATTTTCATCATGTGATGAAATAGTATTAATTTCCATCAAAATGGTGAAGTAATTTTTACGATCCTATATTTTCACGGGAAATAAATAGAATCAGATGCCTTAGGATAACCATGAAAAATGTTAGGTATCAAATAATAGTAGGGGAATTAATCAACACCCACTATGTGAAAATTGTGGAAAGAATCATCCAAGTAAATGCTTGAAAGGCACGAGAGTTTGTGATAAGTGTGTAGAAAAGGGGAATCAACCTGATGAATGAAAGAGGAAGAAACAAATAAATTACGTTCAATTATTAAAATTAAAATAAAGGGATCATTATTCAAAACAATGTGTAATGACTTAGGTTTTTCCCAATCAGATTTTAGAATATTACAACGAATAATTCCAGAGCTACGGTGGAGACGACATGGGATTACAAGGCCTTGTGTGCCTGGAATAAATTTTATAAAAATAGTAAGTATTTAATACTATGAAAATGGTGGATATAGGTTATCTCTCAAATGGTAGCTCGGATAAAAAATCTGAGGGAACAATTGTGTCCGGAGCGTGGTGTTTAACCAAACTGCGGCATAATTTTTTGTGGCATAGATCTACGGTAGAAAATGATATCGAGGGAATTTCCATAAATATGTTAAATTAATTTATATTGGATGTCATGTTGAATAAATTATTAATGGAGTCTCAGATCAAATTTACAAGACTGTGGTTGAGTTTCAAAAACCAATTTTAGCCTAAGCACGACATAAATTTTGTCTGCATCGAGAGTCAGGTTGGGGGCGGATGGGGGTTGGGTGTTAAATGTTGGGAGAGGGATTTAAATTAAAAATAATAATTAAATCCTCTCCTCCCTCACCAATCCATGGAGCATGAAACCCCTACCCTCATTCCTTCATCGATGAACTGCTGGATCATGCAAACGAAGCACCGTTGAGCTCCGATATTGACGACGATCGCTCCCGGATCGAGCAGCAACTACAGTGGAGCACAGATCTAGATTTGAAGCTTCGACGATATGTCACGAGGTAAGGGGTTTGAGATTTTATCCCTTAAACCATTTTTATGCAGCATTTTTATATGATTATTAATTGTAGCAATGAAGATCACGTCCTGATATTTCCAAAACATGTCTCAAATATGTTTTTTTGACAACTGGGGTGTTCCCAGAGGTTCACCGAAGCTCCAACAACATCTTTTGACGTGACATGGTGGTTTTTGGATAGGTGATGGATATGATAGTGGTCCATCAGGTGGCCATTTAAGTCCAAAAGGTGGTGGTGTTCAAGTTAGGCGGCACGACAGAATCTGTCAAGCAAGCGACTGTCTGGCAGGCGGCGGTGGCGGTCCGACCAGTTTTGATCTGAGGGTTTTTAAACCCCCCATTTCACACAAACTAGGTGTCCAATTCGTGTGTTATCTATGGAGACATGACCCCTGATTCAAGGAGGGTTTTTAAGGATGGTTAGTGAACTTTTTGAGTCGGGCACGATGCTCGGTGGCATGAAATTTCTAGAAATAACAAAAATATTTTAATTATTATTATTTGGAGAACCTTGGATCAGACATATCTCTTACGTCTGATGTTTATTTGATATTCCATCAGCAATGTTCTTTCCCTGAATTGATTTTATACATTTCAAGACCGATTTTAGGTGTTGAAACCAAAGTCATGGTGTGGGCGCCATGAAGCCTGGTTTGGGCATTTGCAGTGAAATGTGACTTTTTTAATTAAGTGTCCGATTTGGAAAAATGAGTAGTCAATTCCTGGTATTTTTTCTGATAGAATCGCAATGGTGTAATCCATTTTATGTGCTCTATGATCAAGGCATGGCCCCCATGAGGAAACGTTGTTGTGAATAGTACCTTATTCAGTAATTGTCCATTTTCGGTGAGTAAGTAGCCTGTCATACATGTTTTTCCACTTAGAACACTTTAATGGACACGATTTGAGCCTAGGAGATGCAGTGTGCAAGAGATATTGTGTGGTCTCTTGGGTTTGCGATGATTTTACCGATAGGGATGAGTGGGTCCCCATGGTTTCTGTTTGTGAAATTTCAATCATCTAGGTTGAGTGGGTCCCCTTTGTCCTTTAGCTACGAGGGTTTTTAGAATCGCATCCCCTTCACGGAACTTTGAACCCTCTTTAGATACTATGTGGTTTTTCGGTATCACGTCCCCTTCATCGGAATGTGACCCCCTCTTTCGCTACTTTGCATACGTGCAATACAGGCGTGTTCCCTCTTTTTAGAGTGAGTTGTCTCAATTCTCTTCGATAGTATACTTCCTGGATTTGGAGCACGTGTCACCCTAAGAGGCCTGACACGATCATCACATCCCTTCATGTCTCCTAGTAGGTTTCTGGTGTCAATGTGACCAATATTTACCTAGGTGTTGATCCTCTACCCAGGATGTTCCAATAGTGTATGGAGCCCCAGTGAGCCCTGGGTGTAGAATCCCTATCTGTGTATCGAGATTCATTTCATCCTTTTGCGATCTATCACAGTTTTTTCCTTGTTAGAGTTTTCAGAATCGATGTGACACACTCTACGCAGGCGCTGAACCTCTACGAGATGAGTTGTTATAGATTCAGGTTGTTGCGTGATATCGCATTTCTATTTTCATTGTTTTCAATTAGGGTTTTAGTGTCCCCCAATGGACCCTCAGTGGGATCCCCTACCTATGTAGTTGATGGTAGTTTAGCCACTGGGTGAATTCTTCTGTGGTGCTATCCGTCGAGCGTGCCCTTGTGGAGAGGTATCACGAGGGTTGGCTCAGTGTGCCTTTTAATAGTTTTATCGATGGAGCCGAATATCTCGGTCGAATTCCATCTTGGATGGTGTAGTTAGATCATTGACATCTAGATGTTGATGCTTTCCCCCCTTTAATTTATTGAGTTATCAGTGATGGCTTGGCTCCTGTCGCTGCCTATGAGGTCGGTACCTCATGGGATTGTTGTGAGTGTTGAATTGGAACATAGAGTTGTTCACTATG
Organism: Viscum album; assembly: GCA_963277665.1. NCBI lineage: Eukaryota > Viridiplantae > Streptophyta > Magnoliopsida > Santalales > Viscaceae > Viscum > Viscum album. Next base: position 1,534,684,542 of record OY728128.1, on the reverse strand, counting down.
GACAGTCTATGGTCAGGACCATGAGACTTGGTGATGGCGTTGAGTGTATTGGGGTATTTCTCTGTGAGTGCCATTGTATGTGTCATTTTTGTTAACATACCACAGACGTCAAGCTGACTAATCAGGTATAGCCAAGGACAGTCTTGAGATGGAGTTTCTCTCCCATTGGATTCCCTCAGGATGTGTTGAGTTAACTAATGCCTATTAGTTACTCCAATTTTGGTTTGGGGTTTGGGGTTTCTTACTGAGCATTTTCATACTCGCCCCTACATGGGCTTTTCCTGTACATGTATTGTGACTTGGGTAGAGCATAGGTCCTTCGATAGAGTCTCAGTGGGACCCAGAGCAGGAAGAGCGTAGTAGCTGGACTGGTCGGGGTTTTCATCGAAGCTTGGAAGAGGATCTTACTGGAGGGTTTTTTAAATCATTCTCCTCCTTCAAATTAGGTTGGACGCTTTTTCAGTTTTTCTTTTGGTGGGCCATGTATTTTCCCTTTTTTTACTTCTATTGTACTCTGGTTTGGGATAAATGTTTTCATGCATTTTAGTTTTTAGTTTTTTTATATATCTCTACACTATTGCATGGATGTGTATGTGGGTGTGTGTGTACAAGTACTTTAGGATAAGGCCTCATTATGTGTGATATCCTACTCAATTCTAATCGTGAGACCCTGGCTTATGGAGGTAGGCTTGGGGAGTCGTGGATCGAGCCCTTTTGGGTCGGGTCGTGTCAAAATGGTATCAGAGGAGGTTCCATCTTTTGGACCTTAGAGTGTAGTTGGTCTAGATGTAAGATTGGTTTTGGTTGTGTAGTGTCAATGTTAGGATGTTTCGAGTTTTTCTTTCAGGCTAGGCACTCCAGTGTTGGTACGGGCGACCGGCGTGTCCATACACTAGGACTATGTTAACCTACATTTCAACTCAAGATATTAGGACACTTGTCATTGGGTAAATTAATGGTACATACATCGTATAGGACTAGGTTATGGGTTTTTCCTCTCCTTGAGTTAGCTCCTTAGATATACTCTTTGATAATGGTATGTATTGAATTTTTTCAATGTGTTTCCATTATGGTAGACTTCAATGGTTCCACAAACGAGTTTGGTGTACAACCCAATGAGTGATGAGGTCGCATTGTAGGGGCCTCGTCACTAAGCTGTTTTTCTTTAAGTTGTGCAGTTGGTGGAGCCACCACTCGTTGAGAAGCATGTTGACCTTCCTTCCAGGGTTTGGGTGGATGCATCCTGTCATACTGAGCCATGTAAAGCTCTGTTAGTGGTGGTGTTTTTCGACATAGATTTGATTTCAAGAGGAAGAGGGATACTTCCCCCCGCAGAGGCGTGTTTTTTGACATGATGAAAACCATACGGGAAAGTGAGTTCCATCCAATGTAGATAGTATCATGGTGTGGTGGTTGAGTCCCTTTGACTTGTGTACATGAGGCTCCACAGTGTGTTGGTAGATGAGGGCCTGGTATGACCCAGTTTGGGTGTTTGCGTAGGCCTTTGTTGTTCATTGGTTCCCTCTCATTCTCAATGTCAGCTTGTACGTGGGACTCTCAAGGAGCTTCTGGTATGTTTCATTGTGACTTCAAATTTGTAGGAAGGATAGACCTTCCCCCATTAAGATACGTCCTTGAGGTGAGATACAAAACCGAATGGGTGATTTAGTTCATCCCAAATCGGATAGTGTTGAGGTGTGGTGGATGGTTTCCTTAGAACAATGACTTTGAGGTTTTTTTGTGCACTGGCGGTGGTTTTTAAGGGCTTGTAATACCTACTGTGTACATTTGGGTGACCCTGTTTGTTCTCTAGGTGGTAGATATGTTTTCCATGTGGTGATGTGGTTTTGTTGTGAGGTCTCATGTGATGGGATATCCAGTGTGTGATGGAGTTTCCTTAAGGTGTGGAGTGTGTCATCCTTTTGAGGATTGGCGTTGGTACCAGTCACATGGTGAGATGGGGTGCTAAGGTGGTCGTTTCCTTGGTGTTGTGTTGGTGTTGGAACAGACTATTCAGAGCTAGTTGAGTTCTATTTTGGCTCATTCAGTGTGGTTGTATATCGGAGAGGGTGGCTAAGGGTGTTTGGTGATGAGAAATTGTTTTTGTTTGGATCTCATTGAGGGTTTAGAGTGTTATATGGGGCTGTTAGGCTACCTATGAGGTGTGTAAAACCTCTCTTCCATTGTTGGTGTTGTGGTTCTTCTTAGTGAGTGATTGTTACAACACAGGAACCCTTGGTGAGCTCATAGGCATGGGAGTCCCATTAGATATCTCATGTACTTTCCCTTTTTCCTAGGCCATTTATTTTTTGGGATGAAATGACTTCATGTGGGAGGATGTAGTGACTTAGTTTTTCCCATACCAGACTTTGGAATATTACTACGAAGAATTCTAGATCTAGGCACAGAGATAGCGTGCGATTCCGAGTCATAGTGTACACGGAATGAATTTTATAAAAATATTAAGTATTTTTATACTGTTCACATTGAAGAAACTGCATATCTCCCAAACGGTAGCTCAGATAAAAAATTTTAGGGCACAGTTGAATCTGGAGCGCGGGGTTTACCCGAGTTGGGGTATTTGTTTTGGCGGTATAGACATACTATAGAAAACAATATGAAGGGTGTTTTATTAAATAAGATAAATTAATTTATTTATTTTGAACTTAATTTTGAATAACTTTTGAATGGAGTCTAGGATCGAATTTCTTAGTGGTTGAGTCTGGAATGCTAGTTTTACACTAAGTTTGACATAATTTGTTTCTATGCCGAGAGTCGGATCGGTGGTGTATGGGGTCGGGTGTTAAATGGTGGGAGAGGGATCTAATTAAAAAATATTAATTAAATCCACTCCTCCCTCACCTCTACCAGGTGCACACAACACCCCTCCCCTCATTTCGCATTCACTAACAAACCACTGGATCGAGTATACGATGCACCATCAAGCTCCGATCATGACAATGATCGCTCTCGGATTGATAATCGATAGCTGTGGAGCACACATCTAGCATCAAAGCCTCAACAATCCACCATGATGTAGTATTTTTTAGATCAAATTCCATTCCCCATTGTTTATGCATCATTTTAATTATATTCGTCATTATAGTGATGAAGATAACGTCCTGAGCTTTCAGAAACATGTCCTGGATATGTTTTTTGTATTCATGGGTGTTCCTGGTGGTCCGTGGAAGCACTGGAAGCATATTTTGGTGAGGTGTGGTGGTATTCAATGAGGTGGCAGCTTCAGAGGTGATCTGGAAGGTGACAGAGAAAGTTTGGTATGCGGTGGCAGTGGTCCAGTCAGGAGGCGTGGTGGAATCCGGCGAGCAGGTGGCGGTTCGGCAGGCAGCACCGGCGGTCCATCCAATTTTGATTTATGGGTTTTTAAACCCTCATTTATCACAAACTGGGTGTCTGATTCACGCTCCATTTGCAGTGACATGACCCTTTCTTCACAGATAACCTTTTTGATGTTGTTTGAAGATCTCTTTTAGTCAGGCTCAATGCTCGGGGATGCAACCTATCAGACTGAGCCGTGGATGGATCTGATGGTGGTGTTGTTGTTCGACATAGCTTCGATTGCACAAGTATGAGGGATACTTCCCCCACACAGATGATTTCATGTGACACGATGAAAACCGTAAAAGCGAGTCAGTGCCTCCTAAAGAAGATTGTATCGAGGTGTAGTGCTTGATTTCCATTGACTTGTGTACATGAGGCTTCGTAGAATGTTGGTAGTTGAGGGCCGAGTAAGACACAGTTTGGGTGTTTGTGTAGGCCTTTGTTGTTCATTGATTCCCTTGAATTATTGACGTTAGCTTGTACGTGGGATGCTCAAGGATGTTCTGGTACGTTTCATTGTGTCTTCAAATTCATAGGAAGGAAATACTACATATATGGCCTTTATCAGCGCTATAAAAGTGCATTTATAGTGCTAAAAAAGCATTGTTAATCAAGGAGAAGATAAATGGGGGGTCCCTTTTATCAACGCTAAAAAATTCGCTGATAAAGGTACCTTTTATCAGCGCTAAAAAATCACTGATAAAAGTCCACCATTATCAGTGCTATAAAGAAGTGCTGATAAAAGGGGTCCATTTTCATCACTTTTTTTAGCACTGAAAAAGGGGACTTTTATTAGTGCTTTTATTAGCGCTCATAAAAGTCAAAATAAATGAAAAAAAATGAAAAAAATTATATAATGTTGGGGGGTGAGATTTTTACATTGGTGGACCCCCCCCCCCCCTTTATCATCATTAGGAGGACCCCTCGCCTCACACTCTCCTGCGCACTGCCCTTCCCGTGCATCCCCCACATGCAGGCACCTCCTTGCTTCCACCAGAACTTGAACCCGCGACCTCCCCCTTGTGCGCCTGCAGCTTTACCACTAAGCCAATTCATTTTTTTCTATTTAATGATATATCTATTTAAATATATATATATAGTTATATTTATTCATATATTAATATAGATTCATATGAATATGAATATATTTAGTTATATTAATACATATATATTTATTTAGATATTAATATATATTTATATTATATATATATATAGTTATATTTATTCATATAATAATATAGATTCATGTAAAGATAAATATATTTAGTTATATTAATACATATATATTTATTCATATATTAGTATATATATATATCTTCATATATTAATTTATATTTATATTTATTTATATATATATTTTTAGTTATAATTTTTTATCCATATATTTATTTGTATAATAATATATATTTATAAGATTCGTTTTAAATAAATTTATAGAATATGTTTTTTATGTGTGTTTATATTAAAATAAATAGATAAATACATACATATATACAACACACACACACACACACACATATATATATATTTATGAATAAATATATATATATGTGTGTGTATTTGAAAATCCATAGAATGTTAAAACGACCATAACTTCTAATCCAAAAGCCTTTTAAACTCCAAAACTAGTCAAATCAATGAAAATGAAACAATCTTCGATCTGATATGTGGTACAGGCCTAACGGGCATCCAGATCAGAAGTTATACTTGTTTGAATGTTAACAAATCGGGGTATCCCGACTAAAAACTCAGTTTTGGAGGCTTTCTGGGCTTTTTTGACCACTAAAAATGTGATATAAGCTATTATTGAGTCACTACCGCATAGAGATTGTCGCAGGATTCGATTTGATATGATGTAGAGCTCAAACAGACACCCGGATCAAAAGTTATGGCCGTTTGATGTTTGAGATATTTTTTCAACTTATTTTAGATCTTTTATTAATTTTTATTAATTTTTTGTTTCTTCAAATTGTTATTAAATGATTATTAATTGATGATAATTAGAAATTTTTTAATTAATAATATTTTTTAAAATATTTTAAATCCATTTTCACTAATTTTTTTATATATTAAATGTAATATCTATTTATACTTATCTAAAACATATTTAAAATATATATATTATGTTTATATCAATAGAAATATACTTATATAACAATATTTTATTTTTCATTATTTTCTTGAAACCGAAAATTTATCAGCGGTAGGAAGAAGTGCTGATAATTCCCCGCTTTATTAGCACTACTAAAAGAAGCGCTGATAAAGTGGTCCCCTTTTTCAACGCTAAAAAAATCACTGGTGAAGGTTCACTTTGAACAATGCTTTTTTTTGAACTGATAAAGGCCCCCCTTTATCAGTTCTTTTTTTAGGGATGATAAAGGCCCCCTTTATCAGTTTTTTTAGCACTGATAAAAGGGTAGTGCTTCCCTTTCCCTTTTTTTTAGTAGTGAGGATAGACTCTTTCCCCACTAAGATGCATCCTTGAGGCATGGTCCCAAACATTGTGGGTGAGTTAGTTATTCCCAAAGTGGATATTTTTGAGGTGAGGTGTATGAGTTCCTTTGACCTATGAGTTTGAGGTTTGATCCATGAATTGGTGGTGGTTTCGTAAGGTCCTGTATGACCCAGTGTGTACATTAGGGCGACCCTATTTGTTCTCCGTGTGGTAGAGATGTTTTCCTTTAGGTGTTGCAGTTTTGTTGTGAGGTCTCACGTGAAAGGATATGCAGTGGGTGATGGATTTTCATTAAGGTGGGGAGTGTATCAAACTTATAAGGTTTGGAATTGGCAATAGACACATGGTTAGATGGGGTGATTATGTGGCCTTTTCCTTGGCATCATGTTGGTGTTGGAACAGACCGTTCAGAGCTACTTGAGTTCGGTTGGGGCTTGTTTGGGGTGGCTGTAGACCGACAAGGGTGACTATGGGTGTTTTGTGAGGAGGTCTTGTGTTTGGTGGTATCTCATCGAGGGTTTAGAGTGTTATTTGGGGGCTTTAGGCTCCCTCTAAGGTTTGTAAAACTTCTCTTCCATTGTTGGTGTTGTGGTTCTTCTTGGTGTGTGTTTGTTACAACACATGAACCATTAATGAGCTCGCTCACATGGGATTCCTAGTGGGTAGCTCAGGTCCTTTCCCTTTTTCCTAGGTATTTTCTTTTCTGGGTTGAAAAGACTTCAGGTGGGAGGATTTAGAGACTTAGGATTTTCCCTATCAGAATTTGAAATATTACTACAAATAATTACAAATCTAGGCGCAGAGACGGCGTGCGATTCCGAGGCCCGGTGTGCCCCAAATAAATTTTATAAAAATACTAAGTATTTCTATACTATGAACATGGTGGAAATGGGTTATCTCGCAAACAGTAGCTCATATCAAAAATATGAGGGCACAATTGAGTCTGGAGCATGGCATTTACCCTAGGTGGGGAATATGTTTTGGTGGTAAAGACTTACTATAGAAAATGATATCGATGGATTTTCTTTAAATAAGTTATTTAATTTATTTATTTTGGACGGTGGTTCGAATAACTTCTAAATGGTGTCTAAAATCAAATTTCTGAGACTGAGGTTGAGTCTGGAACTCCGGTTTTACCCTAAGTGCGACATAATTTTTGTCTTCATTAAGAGTCGGATCAGAGGTGAATAGGGGATGGGTGTCAAATGGTGGGAGAGGGATTAAATTAAAAAATATTAATTAAATAATCCACGCCCTCACCTATACCCAGTGCACGCAAACCCCTCCCTCTTTTTATCCATCACTGAAAAACCACCGGATCGAGTAAACGAAGCACCATCGATCTCTAATCTTGAGGACGATTGCTCCCAGATCGAGCAACGACAGCTGCAGAGCGCGGATCTAGCTTCAAAGCTTTGGAGATCCTTTATGAGGTAGGAGGTCTGATATTTGATCCCATTAAACCCTATTAATGCATCTTTTTTCTTAATATTGTCACTTTACTGATGAAGATCATGTCTCGAACTTTCCAAAACATATCTCAGATATGTTTTTTGACCACCGAGGTGTTCCTGGTGGTCCGAAGAAGCTCTAGCAGCATTTTCCGGTGCAGAGTA